>CM054382.1:44924285-46168571 GCA_028858755.1 Ara ararauna
GATGTGGGATTGAAAATTCCACCCTTGACAGGCATAATTCTTGGTCACTGAAATTACTCTCAGAGAAAAGCATAAT
This sequence comes from Ara ararauna, assembly GCA_028858755.1. Lineage (NCBI taxonomy): Eukaryota > Metazoa > Chordata > Aves > Psittaciformes > Psittacidae > Ara > Ara ararauna. Next base: position 44,924,362 of record CM054382.1, read on the forward strand.
GGTTGTAAAAAGGGAGCTGTGCTTTATGTGTGTTTTATGCTTAAGACTTTGATTCTTGCTTTATTTGGGTTTCCTTGATGTCACCTAGATATAGTTTCCTGAATGATTAGTCTTTCTTTAATCTTCAAAAATGCGATCTTTGTAAAGCAATGAGACGTTGTCCAAAATATGACTCTGATGTCAGAACTCTGGAGTCTGTGAAAAAGTAGTAACTGTTCCATTGACATTGTGGTTTAGTGGCCGTAAATACGCCTGCAGATTCCACCATGAATACTCCTTTTTAAAAAGAAATAAGCTACCTACCAGTCTGTGGCAGAGTTCTCTAACTATCTAATAAAGGTTTCTACTAGTAGTTATTATTCTGAAAATGTACAGTTTGTTTATTGCATTTGAGTAGAAGCCTATAAATTACCTTTTCGGGGGTTTTTCCAGAGTCAGATTAATCTCTTAATGGAAATTATTGTTTTTTGGGGGGAAGAGGGGAGGAGGGGGGAAGTGGGACAAAAAAGGATAATTAAATCTCATTGTAAAACAAACAAAACCACAACAAACTTAACTACTTAGTGATGTAGAATAAAGAGTAATAGGCTGGTTTGTTTCCAATAATTCTTCTTGTGAATTGGCTGTTGGTAGAAAGGATGCTTCTGTCAGAATTACACCACAAGCACCATGGAAATTTGAGTCCCTTTGCAATTCTTTGTTGTTGCTTTGATGGAGAATGAATAGTCTGTTCTGATCCTGAAGTCATTCTTTTTCCAAAGGGGTTGCTTGTGCTGAATCCCTCTGCAATTCACACATCTCCCAAGCTTACCCATGTTGGGAGTATAGTAAAGACATCACCTTCATAGACAGCAGTGTTACAGTAGTAGACTTTGCACAACTTTAATTTGGGGTTTTTTTCTGTTTTAAAAAATATTTAATGTGTGTTCTTCTCAACAACTGTTTCTTTAACAATGTATGTATTTCTTTACGCGTTGTGGAAAATAGCCTGTGGATTTTGAATTTTTAAATAAGCTATTATAGGTTCATTGCTGCATAACTGTATCTGTTCTTCTGTTAGTGAAAGGGAGCCAGGATCCACAGCCTGACATCACACAGCTTTGCTAAAGACAGAGCCAGGTCAGAAGGTGTTGTTTAATATTGGGTTTTGTATTTTTCCAGCTGTTTTGAGTTAGGGTTTTATGGCAAGAAAATTCACAAATCATTATTTAGTAAATTGTTGCTGTTACCGACTTCCACTGTTCTTGGCTCTCCTACTCTTCCATGCTTTTCTACTCTCAGATATGCTTGGTTTTGTGGGAGATATTGAATATTGTCGGAGTAGTTACTTAAAACATGTAGCCAGAATAACTGGAGTGAGTAATGACAACATGGAAAACATTATTGGCATTTGTTATAATGAGTAGTTCAGTACTTTCCTATTGTTTATCTAGTATTTAGCCGAGTAGTCCTACAGGGCAACACAGAAATACTGAAGTGTTACATATTTTGAGATAAATGGTGCTCAGGAGGTGGTAGTGTTGTTCCCTGAGGAAGAGCTGCTCAGCTAAGCTTCGGAAAGATTCAGACCAGTCAAATACGCTGTAAAGAATGTAGTAACACCCTTTTTAAAAAAGGGATTAAAAATATAAACAATTAAAACCAGTGCTGAGAAAACAAGGACAGCAACAAGCTCATGGTATTCAGGTAAGACTATCACCCAGACTACTTCAGGTAGTTGATAGTTTGACTTTTATTTTTAATGTATTGCTCTAATTGATTATTTTGTTAACTGCTGAAATATTTCAGCTAGTATTTGTCACTTCATTTCTTAATGCTTTTATTTTGAAACTAAAGATGCCTCTTTGTTTTTGGAGGCATATGAGCGAAAAGTATTCGGTGTAGATCTTTTTAGCAAGATCTTGCTTGTAAATGTTAATCATAGTGGACTGCTGACCACTGTTAGCTGAGCAAACAGTCTTGGGGAAGACTGAACAACAGGAAATGTCTGGTTCATGAATCTGGTGCAGTGCATTATAAATTGCAGTGGTTGTTGAATACTTTTATCCTTCTAACTTAATCCATATTACTTTTGGCTAGGTTTTTCAAACCTGATTTCTATTCCAGTGTTCTCAGAAAGCAGATAAGGAGATTTGGTTTTGAAAAATTCTGATAATTTGAGTTAAAATACCTCATCCTAGACATCTGTTTAATTTTGCAGACATTTCATGTCAGAGGAGTATTACTCAGGCTGTAATGATTCATTAAGTATTTAGGTGCAAGTTATAGACGTTAAAATTACAAATACTGCATGAATGCATGTAAATACTTAATGAATGAGCTTTAGCACCCAGCTTTAAAATTGTGTTACTGTTAGTTCTTTTAGATTACTGTGAAATCATACTGAAAAAAGATCCATAAAAGAAAATACTTTAATGACAAACACTATTTGTCAACTCTGCAGCTAGTGTATCAAGCAGCACCCTATTTATGCAGATGTTTTAGCCTTCTGCCTGAGGTATCAGTGTCTCTTGAGGAATCAGCTGATTAACTTTCCTCCTCAAAATGCAACTGCAGAGCACTTGAACTTTTACCAAGAAAAGCATTAATAGAAGTTATGCATATGCATTTGAAAACATATTGGGAGAAAAAGAAAGCATTAAAAAAAAAACAGGTTTCATTTGTTTTGATAAAAGGCAATTGATACTGTGGCTTTGGTTAACTGTTGCAAATCTTGTTCAAATCAAGATAAGGTAAATCATGGGATCCTGTTTCTTCTGGCCCTGTCAGTGGCATTTTTCTCTATTCTTTGTCTTTTTCTTGGTATGCTAACCTACCAGCATTAGTAGTTCCAGTCTTTTCCATGGGCAGCTGTAGTATGCTACCTGTTGCAAGCATCAAAACACTAGGGCTGTTACTAAATTGCATCAGATAATTGCTTATTTGCCCTCCAAGGAAAAGTTTCAGAAGTTTTGTTATTATTTAAGTGTTGCCCTTTTTTAAATTTTTCTGTAAGTGGCATGTTCGTAAGGTGATTCATTTTGGGAAAGATTCTATATGAGTGGACATGGAATTTGTAGGGGCTATCTTTTTTTAAAATCATCATTCTTATTTACAATGTGACAAGAGGGTGAGTGCTTGATTTTTAAGGAGGACTTTTGTCAGTGCCTTATAATTAACTTGAAGACCAATTCCTTTATTTCAGTGCCGAGTGTACCACAATGGCAGACTCACATACTGTGTCCTTGATGTTCCAAGGGGGAAACATTCCTTACAGTCATTGCATTTCAGCAGAAGTTAGTTCTTTTGGTCAGTGTAAAATAGTTGTGGCTTGAATTGCTTTAGCTGGGGGGTGAGGTAGGAAGGTGAGATGTTTGTATTTGAATAGCTTCTTTTTAGGAAAAATGCAGAGATATTTGGTAGCTTGGGCTTGTTCAACTTTTATCAGAAGTAGCTCGGACTTCTTCAAAATGGATTTAATTTTATTTTGGTATGACTCTGGATAGATAGGGGGTAGGGATTGAAAGGGGTAATCCAAGTCATGGTCTAGCCCACATGAACAAAGAACTTACATTATTAGAAAGGTGCTTGCTTTTCTCTTTCCCATTTTGATGTAAACACTGAAGAGCATTCTTATGACTATAGAAAAAAAAAAATGGGGAAAGGAAAGGCTTGAATAAATCTTACTCTTTCTTAATATCCCATAAGCTCAGTTCTGTATGCTGTATTTCTAGTGTCATTTCCTCATTTCTATGTGGAAATTTGACTGCTAGAGATTGTTTTACTAGTAAGAAATTGTAAGTATTTGAAGGAAAAAATGAAAGAATATGTTGTTCTCTAGCAATTAAATATTTGTTTTCCTGGAACACATCCTTATAAAAACATAGCAGTTTTAGGGTTTGTAAATTCAGATGTTGGAAGGGTAATTAGAAAATCTTATGCTTTCTAGACTCTTCAAAGACAATAGAAGGGTTAGGTCAAAGGAGAAAAGAAAAATTACTCAGTTTAGCCATACCTGTACAGAATAGAGCTGACAAGTTTTCTTGAAGTTACATTGCTAAGAAAAAACATGTGTGAAATGTAATGAAATGCAAGTTCCTGCAGATAGTGGCACAGTTACAGCTGTCACCCTGATCTTGCTCTTGAATGACTAAAAGCATCATAAATATTCTATTTCCTTTGTGTGTTTGATTAGCATATTATTTCTCTTTATTTGGGTATGTTCTGGCCTTCACATGTGTTTCCTGAAGGTATTTCTTACCATTCCCAAGCTGTTCGCAGATGAAGCTGAAAAATGGTATAAACCAATTAAATTTTGAAATAAAGGCTTCTGGGGCCTTGTTTACAAGCACTTCTAGCTCCTTGTGTACAGGAGCATATCCGTTCAAATACTACCATATTGAAGTGTGAAAAACACCAGGAATTAATAGATGTGGTTTATAGTAGTGCTGTAAGGACCAACCATCTCTGGAAGGGGGATCAAGTTTGTTATGCAGTAAACACAAGCCATTTTTAATATTCCATGCTGGCATGAGGTGTGTTATAGGGATAGAGGGATTGCACTATGATCTCATTGAGTGATGTGCAGTTTGGCTGTCCTCTAGCCTTTTTCTTCTTCTTTTTTAATACTTTATTCTGTGTGTGCGTGTGAAAATTGTGTGTTTGCATAAGCTAGTTGAAATGAATTACAGGTTTCAGAAATCTTTCCTACTGAAATAAATGATATAAAAGATGTCCTGTGTGTGAACTTTTCATTTCTCATTAAAAAACTGCATTGATATTCCAGGTTTTGCAAAATGGAATTTGACTGTCTTTCAGAATGATGCTGAGATCAGCTGGAATTTTGGTAGCTTTTTTCAATGAACCTCTGAAATGTAGCATGTAAACATGCCTTGTCTGTTGGTACAAAATAAATCCAAAAGCTAGCAGGAAAATATAGTTCTTTGAAAAGATTTATGTTTGGTTTCAGAGATCTTTCTGTTAAACGCTGTGGTTTTTCTCTCTAGGGCAGTTTCAGATTTTTTTTCTATTGTCTGTACTTACAGATCTGACAAATTTAAACTCACTGAAAGCAGTCATCAAGCAGATTGGTTCCTAACTTAAGGAGTAACTGCATGAAAGATAAACTAAAAATGAAGAACAAATGAATAGCTGGCAAAGCCTTGCACTATATTAGCTTTCGTTTGGTGTTGCTTCTCTACTTTCTGTGCCTTTGCAATTCTTTACGCCTTACTGAAGAGGATCATACAGCCATCAGTGGGAAACACTGTGGGTTCAGGTTGGGGAATGCTTGTCAGTTTGTGAGCCTTTGGCTCCTTCTTTTGGTTTTTGTTTTGATTTTGTTGTTTTGTTTAGTTTTTCCCCTTCCGAACAATGGAACAATTCCTTTTTAAGTGTATTTACAAAGAGAGAAGGAATAAAGTAGATTTCTATACCCTCCCTCTTTCCTTGTTTCCAGATTACTGAGTTTGAGGAAATGCTTTGTGCTCGATAGTGTAAGAAGAAACACTAATTAGCCGGTGATTTCTATTTTCCTTTGTTCCTTTTCAATGCTCTTTTTGTTACCTATCAGTTTCTAATGAACATTTTCTGATGAACTGCTTTATTAACTCAAATGCCAATTCCATCTTCTTATGCAGGAGCCTGAGACGGTAAGTTGAGAGGCGTGGGCAGAGTGAAGTGAGTCTTGGTTCAGGTGCTTCTTCTCAGAAAAGATTTTTTTTTTTTTCCTCTTCCTCCCGTGTTTCAGCTGCATCTCTGTTTACAACAATGCCGGGAATTCCAAGTCTGGTGCTATCGTCTGTTAGCTCCATCATTTATCTGTGACTTCTGTATTTCATATATTTTCTTGCATTTAAATAATTGAGGCCTGTAGCATCTTTCTGCAGTGCCTGTTGGATGGGATTGGAGAGAGGGTTCTTTGAAGCACTGTTGGCTTTTTGATGTGGTGGGTTTTTTGTTGTTTTGTTTGGGGTGGTTTGTTTGTTTTTTTTTTTTCAAATCGGGGAGCATGTCAAGGACTCCTTTGGCATGTCTCCTTATGTGCTTGTCTGCTGGACTGATGCTTATAGGAGAGAGCTTCCAATCTGCAGAGTGAGAAGACTGATGGGGGGAAGGCACCTCATCTCTCCCTTGCCTCCCAGCTGGAGTAATTTGCATTGTGGATATAATTCCTGCTCTCTTTCACTATGTGCATATGCTAGTGAGCCCATCAACTGAATCTCCCTTTTGAAATTGTAAGTATGAACCACTGCCTTGGTTTTATAACTTCATCTTTGGTGGTTTTTTGTTTGGTTTGGTTTGTTGGTTTTTTTTTCTTTTTTGTATGTGAAAGAACCACAGTGGGAGGAGGGAGCTTCACATCCATGGGAGAAACAGGGAAACCAAACCACAGATGCATGAAATAAGCAAGCTGAAAAGACAAGATGACCTTTTCTCTTCCTTTTTTTGTATTAAGCTTAGTTTTTGTAAGCGAGAAAGTTAGGTAACAAAAATGCAAGTGGATGATATCCAGATGTAAGCAGATGATGTTGTTTTGGCATGAACTGTATGCCTTGATTGAACAGTGGGAGATAGGTTTTTCAGAACAGCAAATAAATTGAATACAGAAGACTGAATCCATGCTTCTAACTTGTAAGTAATATTTTTTATGAGTTTTCACTGAAATTGAGCACTATTACTGAAACATGCATGCTTACATAGGTAATTTTTGGTTTTGCACTGGTATTTGCCTCATTCAGTTCCCCGGTTTTAGTTCTGTTTGGTACTTAAAGGAAAAAATGCAAATCCAGAGTAAAACTTTGTTTGTCACCCTGAACTGGTACAAGAGATTTTAGTTGCTGCTGTGCAAAACTTTCCTTTACTAAATGCCTTTTATCTTGCTCTTTAAAAGAAGCAGTTTGTATGTAATGCGTATGACGTGATAGAGCATGATAGGGACCTGACGAAAAGTTTCAGCATTTAAGATGTTGCAATTTTTATTCTGAAACATTAAAGAGCATTTCCTACTCAAAGGAGATCTGCAAAGGGAAAAATGAAAGCATTTTTTATTTTCAGAGTAAAAAAGCAGGGGTGGGGAGTGGTTTATGTGTGGCAAAACACAAAATTAAATTAAGTTTAAATTAATTTTTTTTTTTTTAAGCTAAAAAGAGACTTTGTACAAGCATACAGCCAGCAGTGAAGTGCTGTATCTTTCCTTTTCAGGTAGGAAAATGTTTCCCTTTCAGTATGGAAAAAGGGATAAGGAGCTGAATGATTTTCAGGTCAAATAGTATAGCTAAATGTTTAAAAAATGAATTTGCATGTTACAGCCGCGGGTAGACTGTGGCTTGCGTTGCTCACTAACTGACTGCAAAACTTCTTCAATGTTTTAGAATGACTGGAATATAGAAAGCAGCTCATTCTGCAGGTAAAGATGTATGGAAATACAGTGAGCAAGCGTGAGAATGGGGAGCCATTGCCTCTTACAAATCCCAAAGCAGTGGCTTAGATAAAAACTTCTGGTATTGCAAATAGCTCAGCAGCATTATGTAATAGAACTGGGAAAAACATATGCAAATTCCAAGTTCCCAATGCTGAAACAGCAGTATGGACTTTAGTGAGTATAAACATGTATCTAAGATTTAGCCAAAACAAGGCAGTCGAGATAATTGTGATCTATTTATTGATTTGGGGATATTTGGTATTAGAGAGCATTTTATGAACTTGCCTTGTGCTACATATCCAAAATATTGCATAGGCAATTGCTAAACCCATGTCGCTGTCACCTCAGTATTCCTCATCAGTATGGAATCTATAATAGACCACTGCTGCTTTTGTTCTAATACCCTGTCTCGGATACATGTATTAAAGGCTTTAGAGGAAGGAGTAAAGCTACAGCATGCAGATGAGCCCTGAACTTTTAGCAAAGTAACTTCCGGCACTTAATGACAGGCTTCTGTACTGAAAGCTTTACAGTTTCATTTCATTAATTTCATCCAATATGATGATGGTTGTAATAATAAAAACGTTTGTTTGTCTCTTAGTTTCCTTGATGTAATCCATTAAAATGTATGTTAATGGAAATGAAAACACTTCTGAGAACTACATTGAAAATTATGTTTAAAATAACCTTCCTTCAGAATCTTACTTGCTTAATTTTGACTGTTTCAGTAATACAGAGTACCAAACAGGCCCACAGCCAGCACAGCTGAGAGCTGTAGGGATTTCTCAGGTAAGATTATATAATAATTTAAAAAGTAACACATAGCAACACCATTTCTAATCTTGTTTTGACCCAGAAACCTTTGCTTGACAGCACAAGAGACTACATGGGAGTTCCTAACAGCCCCACTTTCCATTGCAGAATGAATCTCTTAAAGACCAGATAGCAACTGAATGACTCAAGAATCATCTTGCTCTTTCTACCAAGAATTTGTAAGGAGTCATATAAAATACTTCATAGTCATCATGTAGCATATGCTGAAGTGTACCGGGTGTAATGGTTTGGAGAGACCGTATTCAACAGCACATTTGGTGGTCTTTTGTGCTGAACCTCTTTGACACTCACTAGAACATCAGCAGGTGGAAAATAAGGATAGTTCTCCATATACTTGCTCTGTTTTAACTTAACCTAGAGTCTTACTTCTAGTCTCTGAATACCACAGCAACAGAGAAATGAGAATTCATTCCTGATGTCTCTTGCCTGCAGTACTGTATACAGCCTAAGCTTTAGGATAGTTTTGTGACTGTCATCTGGAAGCAAGGTTGTCCATAAAGCCCTTTGTATGAAGTTTACTTTTTTATAAATCCCAAAGTGTATTTGGAGAGTGGACAGAGGGAGGAAAGATGTGGGGCTTTCAGTCCCTGTTCTAGAAAGAATGTTTTTCAAAGAGGGTCAAAGCTGTGCATATCAGATTGTAAAGAGCAGAATCAGCGTGTCATCAATGCACCAACTTGGAGCCAGTGTGAAATATGTCCCAGACTTTGTGTTGAATCTTGGTTTACATCATCAGAGACATCTGTATATTATTACTTATTTTTAGGAGTCAAAATTCTCTGTCGAATGTCTACACATAAGGTCATTGCACGCAGCTTTGAATTTAATTTGTGAGGTGTTGGAATAAGGAAACTATTTCAGGATGAATGTATTAGCCATTTAGTTATCCGAGAATATCTGCTAGTTATTATACAGAGACATATCATGCTTGCTACTATAGTATCTAATAAATGTTTACTAAACAACATCTTGCTTAAATCATATTGTTGTGCTTTTGTTTTTCCAGTCACATTTGGCTGAATGAGAGCTGTCAAGTAACTTGATGGTTGTAAGACTTCGGGGGAAGCTGTTCCTCAAGAGCGTGGCAATGCCTTACTGTCCAATTCATAATACTGGCAAGCGGTTAATGTGTCTGCTTTTAACATGGGATTCATCAATGGGTGTCAGAGTGCCACAGAGGAAACTGTATCATGATGCCCTAGTGCAACAGATGGAGAAACTGAGGCACAGCGGAGAGGTAGTCAGTGTTGTGTTCAGTGTGCAACAGTAACAGCACAAGGCTAGAGATCTAGCCAGCTCTGTTGAGGTTATATCCAGTACCCTTTTCCAATGGGTCATAAATACATAAAATAAGCAATAACTTGTCACAGCACATCTGCTCCAGTGTTTCTGGCAAAAGTGTATCTGTTATCCTGATTTAAATCATAGTTTTTGACACTGATGATGTGTGGAGGTGAAGCCTATCAGTGGCCTTGCCGTGTCTCTCAGGCAGAGAAAAATGTTGGGCAAGCTAAATCATTTAAATCCTGGTACTGCCAGGGCTGGAGATGGGTGTATATGGAAATGGAACCCCAGGGATTTTGGTGAGGCTCCATGCAGACAGAACGATCTCTTACACTCGAAGTTTGTAATATCCAAACCACTATAAGAAAGTAGTCTCTAGACAAAGCTTACTGAGCTGAAGAATTTCCAATAGCAAATCAGGTAATGCTCCCAAGAACTGGTTTATTGAAGATTAATAGTGCATTTAGATGACTGTGAGATAACAGGAGCAGTAGGCTATGTCTTCTGCCAGTCTCAGGGTGAGCCATTGGTCCTTTTGCCATTTGTTTGCACAAAAGTGGCATGGGGAAATATGAGTAAAATAGTTTCTTCAAGTTAAAAAGGTAAGGAAAAAATCATTGAATCATAGAATGGTTAAAGTTGGAAAGGACCTTAAGATCATCTAGTTTCTATCCCCTGCCATGGTCAGGGACATCTTCCACTAGACCAGGTTGCTCCAAGCCCTATCCAACCTGGCCCTGAACACTGCCAGAGATGGAGTATTTATCACTTCCTTGGGCAGCCTGTTCCAGTGCCTCACATGGCATTTTATTATTAAGGAATTATGCATTGAATACATCTATATTTAAAAATGTGTATAAAAAAATTGCTCTTCAGCTTTTCAAAATCTTGTATTTTCTATATGTCTCAGTTTAATTTTTTCTACTCAAATGAAACTATTATTAAATAAAAATAATACAGAACAAAAATAATAATATTCCTCAATTAAGTAATGAATTAAAATTAGTAACTGACAACTATAATATTGGTCTCACAAAATAAGTGAAGTCTGAAGAGGCAGCTACTTCCGCTCTCCACCTATACTGCAGCAAAATCAGGAATGCAGGAAGCCAACAGGAAATCATCTCTGATAGGACAAGCAGTCTGTTTCCTGTATTTCCTAAGAAATACAAGAAGACATTCCAAAAATAATAGGCACTATAAAACTCTGCTGCACTTAAAAAAAAAAAAAAAACTCTTTTCAGGTTCATTTTTAAATGCGTTCAAGAAAGTAAAATCATTAATTTTATCATGAGGACTTGCAGCATTGTCCTTTAATCGTGCACAACGTGACCCATGTTAGCCACACTAGCAAGATGAATAATTTAATTCTCAATCCAGAAGAATTCACTGTTTACTTCAGAGTATCCATTTCTGTTCTTGAAAAACACCTGAGCTGGAGTCCAAAATGATTGATTAGTTCTAAGTATGAAAAGGAAAGTGCACAAACCTCTTATTTCACCCTCATATTATGGTCCTTTTCAAGCATAAAAGGTGGTAACAAATCCTGCAGGGCTTATACATTTATTATTTTCTGTAACTCAGTGCTTTATGTTGCATTTTGATCCTTGAAGTGCTGCTTTTTCAGTACATACAGTGAAGGGGGGGGGGGGTGCTGTGCCATGTACGAAGAGCTTCCAAAGGAGGCTTTTGTGATGCATCAGCCTGGTTCACCTTGAGCTCATTAAGTCCTTCAGTTAAGCATGAGTTTTTCAATATCCGTGGGCCCTGAAGGAGCTGGCAAATGAAGTTGCTACGCCACTGTCCATCATAGTTGAAATATCATGGCAGTCAGGTGAAGTTCCTGAAGACTGGAAAAAGGGAAATATAACCTCCATTTTCAAGAACGGGAAAATAGATGAGCCACAGAACTACAGACCAGTCAGCCTCACCTCTGTGCCTGGCAAAATCTTGGAACAGATTCTCCTGGAAGGCATGCTGAGGCACATGAGAAACAGCAAGGTGGTTGGTGACAGCCAGCATGGCTTCACTAAGGGGAAATCCTGCCTTACCAATTTGGTGGCCTTCTGTGATGAGGCTACGGAACTGATGGACAGGGGTAGAGCAGTTGATGTCATCTACCTGGACTTGTGCAAAGCGTTTGACACTCTCCCACACAACATCCTTGTCTCTAAGTTGGAGAGACATCAATTTGATAGGTGGACCACCCAGTGGATAAAGAACTGTCTGGATGGCCGCACGCAAAGAGTTGTGGTCAATGGCTCAATGTCCAGCTGGAAACCAGTAACGAGTGGTGTCCCTCAGGGATCGGTGTTGGGACCGGTCTTGTTCAACATCTTTGTCAGTGACATGGACAGTGGGATTGAGCACGCCTTTAGCAAGTTTGCTGATGACACCAAGCTGTGTGGTTCGGTTGATACGTTGGAGGGAAGGAATGCCATCCAGAGGGACCTTGACACACTTGTGAGGTGGGCTGATGCCAGCATGATGAAGTTTAACCATGCCAAGTGCAAGGTCCTCCAGCTGGGTCGGAGCAATCCCAGGAACAGCTGCAGGTTGGGCAGAGAAGGGATTGAGAGCATCCCTGTGGAGAAGGACTTGGGGGTGTTGGTTGATGAGGAACTGAACATGAGCCGGCTGCGGTGTGCACTTGCAGCCCAGAAAGCCAACCATATCCTAGGCTGCATCAAGAGGAGTGTGACCAGCAGGTCAAGGGAGGTGATCCTGCCCCTCTACTCTGCTCTTGTGAGACCTTCCTTGGGGTATTGTGTGCAGTTCTGGTGTCTTCAACATAAAAAGGACATGGAACTGTTGGAACAAGGCCAGAGGAGGGCCACAAGGATGATCAGGGGACTGGAGCACCTCCCGTATGACGATAGGCTGAGAAAGTTGGGGCTGTTCAGCCTGGAGAAGAGAAGGCTGCGTGGAGACCTCATAGCAGCCTTCCAATATCTGAAGGGGGCCTATAGGGATGCTGGGGAGGGACTCTTCATGAGGGACTGTAGTGATAGGACAAGGGGTAACGGGTTCAAACTTAAACAGGGGAAGTTTAGATTGGATATGAGGAAGAAATTCTTTCCTGTAAGGGTGGTGAGGCACTGGAATGGGTTGCCCAGGGAATTTGTGAATGCTCCGTCCCTGGTGGTGTTCAAGGCCAGATTGGACATAGCCTTGGGTGGCATGGTTTAGTGTGAGGTGTCCCTGCCCCTGGCAGGGGGGTTGGAACTAGATGATCTTAAGGTCCTTTCCAACCCTAACTATTCTATGATTCTATGAATATATGTTTCTGCATGTCATTTCGTATCGTTAGATAATGACATTGAAGTCTCTGATGATATCAACCCAGTATTTGTTCCTTCAGTGTCAAGGATATGCAGTGAAAATGTAATAGGCAGTTAAAGTAAAAATATGCTGCTGGCAAGGAAATAGCAAATTGGATTAAGTCAATGCTGTTTTGAATACTGGTAACTAGATGAATTTTAATTTCTCATGGTTCATTTAAAAGACCTGTTTAGGCACCTAGCACTCCATATTTTAAGGTTATATTGCTGTTTAAAATCTACTTCCTAATTCACTTCAGTATTTAGAAAATGTATTATTCTCACATTGTGAAACTCAAAGAGGCTCTTTACCCATATCCTGTAACACCAGAAATGGGAAAGAAACATCTGAAGTAAGAGAAGTTTGTCACATGAACAACTGTGCATAAACTGTCTATAAATAAAAGATAGGTTTCACACCATCAAGGTGGGGAAGTTTCTGTTGCAGCTCCTCAAAGGAACACTGGGGAGCAAGCTCCTAACTGTGGGGTTTATTTTCTGGGGCTTAATTAGATCATGAAAGAATTATGCTACTACTTAGATGTCTGAAATACTATGAAACGGTATTTTGTGTTATAGAAGGTCTCTTCTGAGCAGCAGTCTCTTATGAACAGTCTCAAGACTGTTAAATATTGAAGGAAATGTCACCTTCTAAAAGTCCTTATTTTAAAATATCATATTAGTTCTCAAGTGTAAGCAGTACAAAATATTGAGTCCAATTGTACTGCAAGGACAACTATGCCTGGATAGGATAGCACAGTTCTTACTGAGATGTGCCACTTCCTGGGAGCAAACAGGGTAGCCCTGAATTTCCTTAGGTTGTGCTTTCTATTGAAATTCAAGTTTGTAAGGTGAAAACTTTCAAGTTATGATGTGTGAACATCAAAGAATGTGAGGTTTCAGGTACCTGTGGGCCTGTTTATTGTAATTTAAATTGCTCCTCTTGGATGTCTCAGCTGCTCAGAAAATGCAAATTTAACTGATGCAGCTTCTCCAAAGATGGGTTTTGGTTCCTTTGTTAGTATTAGAAAATGATGTGGAAAAACGAGTAAACATGTTTTGTACATAAGTGATTACAAGCTGTGGAAAAATGTTCTTTTAATTTTCCCTAAAAGATCAGGCTAAAGATTTGAAGTCATAACGCATTTCTTGTGGTAACCCAAATTTAAGTCATGTGAATCGAGAGCCGTAAGGATTCCAATAGCACCTACAGGAAGTGGGATTGGATCTGCAAAGGTATTGACAGTATGGCATGTTGTGAAGTATTATTCTTTTTAAAATTAAAAATCAAACAAAACCCTCGAGTGGCTTTACAGCTATCCCACAGTGCCAGCATGCTTTAATTTCCATTAAAACTGAATTTGCCACGCTCTTCATTTTGAATGGAAATAGTGGTCTGCTTGTGTCACTACTGAGCTTTATTTTTTCCCAGTAAAAATATGTTTGTATTAGATTTACTTTTAACAGGAAATCCCTGTGAATATGTTTGTCTTGGTGATCTGCTGCTGCTTTAGATGAAAATTGCTATACCAGTCAGCTTGTGGGAGGATAACTTTTTCTTTTTTTTCCTAAATCTGTCAATTTAAATCCAGTATATGCTGCTAGATATATGGAATAAATGTGGTTTGTTTCTGCTTGGAAAAGAGGTGTCTCATCCCAACGCACAAAGGCTGTTTCTCATGTTGTTTTGGATTTTTTAAGCAGTATCTATCTATTTCGCTGGAACATGTCTGCTAATACATGTGAATAAATAAATATAGGAAATCCTCTCTTGTTCCTGACACTTCTGCTTTTCTTGTTTCCTTCCCCAGTTCTCAGAGGAGTTTCATGGCTGTGCCAGGCCACCCTCAGGACTGCTTCTGGGGATCCCTTCCGTCCCTCTGACGCTCCATAGTAGCAGCTACTGAATTCACGTACACCTTGTGCTCTGCCTTCATGAGCTTTTCAGCAAACTGTAGGACAGAGGCACTCTTCTTCTACCTTGCTTCAAAATCCACCCCTTCCATCTGCCCTGTAGCAACTCTTTAGGCCCAACCTCTTCAGGCATTCAGGGAATAGGATAAAGTCCATTTTTCTGTTTCCATGAGACTAAGTGCTTCAGCAGTGTGCAGTGATCCTCAGTAAGACCATTCAGGAAAATGCTGTTACCTGTTGTTTCCAGGTTGTCAGTAATGTGATTAACCCTTATATGGGGCGTGGGGAGAGGAGTGGGATGATCAAGAAAGTTGAAGTTTAGCTAATGTGAAGCATTTTCTCAGTTGATTTCTGAGAATTTAATACTTTAGTTGACTACAATAGTGATTTTTTTTCCTTGATGCAGCTTTCTCCCAAAAAGAATTGCCAAATGCTTTACAGATCATACAGAAAAGGAGAAGTCATCTAGGAAAAGTAGCAATGTATTTCCAAATAAGGTTCTTGCCAGTGAGGTGCGGCTTTAGTGAGAGTTGCTAGCTCTTCTTCAGGGGAAGGTTTTCTTTGCTGCCCTTCTTCTGATGACCATTTCTATTCCGTTTTCAAATTATGGTGACCAAGCACAGCTTTTGCTATGTGTGAGTGGTGCAGGACAGTTGCACAAGGTGGGCTGTAATAGTGAAGTCCCTGAAAACGCAGGCTGAACACAGTTCTGTTCATTTATCTTTTCTTATTTTTCTACTCTATTCCTTCTTACCATGTTATTTTAAGGCTGGCTTGATGTTGCATCCCTTCAGATTGACATGATTAAGCAAGATCCCACTTCAGATTCCTGATGATCCCCGCTCTGTTTTGTGTTAACACTGAGAATTTTTTTGGTTTGTTTGTGGTTGAGAGGCTTCACCCCCACCTGAGATTGTTCAAGGAATTTTGAACGGAGTGCTTAATGATTTCCAGTGCTTTCTTTTGACATTTTAGTTTTGGAGAATGAGCAATGCCTCCGCTGGGGACTTCCCTGGCAGATCCATGTCTGAACAGCCAGGGCTGGCTTCCAAGAACATTAAATTCCAGCTGCTTTTCCATCCAAGGCAAGGTTAGTTTAGTATCCCCCTTCCTCCCTATGTCTTTACAGCAGGAGATATTCTAGCCAACGTATTCGTCATATTTCTGAGCCTCCCTGCTGCTTGATTTATGCAGAGAGGACTAGAGAGAGATATTCCAGAGCTGTACACTGAGTGTGAACTACCTGCAGGTGTGCAGCAGGGCATGATAGCCCGGCATGGCTTGGTCCATGCATACACTGGTTAGTCCCCACACATAGATGAACAGAGCTGAGATTATACCTTGCATGTTCAAACGCACAAAGGGTGTCGTTTCAGTCATGTGGATGAATCTTGTGAAATGCTGGAGACTTGGTTCTGCGGGAGCCACACAGAGAGGCTGAGGTGGAGTGAGGGATGGTAAGACTGAGTTGATTCTTGCATCTGATGTTGCTTTCCTCACTTACGAAAAGCAGCAGTGAAACAGTGTAGTGAAATACTAGGTTAAATTTAGATAACAGTACATAAGGCTTCAAGAAAATTCACATCTCTCCTTAATGTTTCCTGTTATTTTTCGATGTTGTGCAGTTTATGCATTATGTGAGGTGAAGCAAGTGACTTATGCCTGGTTTTTTTAAGATTGGTTATGCATATTTGATGCCCGGCTTAACACTTCAAGGGAAATAATTTTCAGTGGTATAATGGACTTTTTGAGTCTCTCTTGTCAACTGGGAGTTTGAGTATGCAGCACACTTGGAAATTCAGCCCATCCTGACCTTGCAACTGGCAAAGGAGAAATCCAAACCTATCAGCTGCTATTTCAACCTGAGATTCCCGCTTGCCCTTGTCTCATCTGAGCAGGATAAAACGTACCTCATGTGCTCTTTCAAAGTTTGTTTCCCATGTACAGTCACATGATGAAAGGCACCACACTGTTTTTAGAAACCCCAAATGTAGCCAGTCTCCAGCTGGTAAAATTGTCATCTTTCACAGCCTAATTGAACTACGGAAATTTACCCAAGTAGAGGATCAGGTCCAGTATACACAGCTGGGAACCAAGCTGTGCTCAGTAACTATCTGTGCTCGGTAGTAAGCCCAAGCCAACTGGGTTGCACACAGATATTTCTCCTAGGTAGCAGCACACGGATCAATGTCCTCTTGTTCACTTGTGTCCATGTTGTCCCCAGTTCTCATTTTCCTTCAAAGCAATGCCTTACTGACACCGAAAGGGAAAGGCATCGTAGATGATCGCCTTTTTCTGATGATTCAGAGAAAAACTTTACTGCCTTTACGCTTTAACTTCTCCCAAAGTGGTTCTTGTTTGTTGCATACTTTTCCTTGTTTGTGAACAAGTACAAGTTATGCTTTGTATGAGTGGATGAGAGAGCAGCAATAGATTTTTAGGAGTAGTCATTCCTCACTGATAGCGCTGTTGTAGGTGAGGAGACTTAGAGGAAGTTTTGCTTAGGTATTACATTTTTCTGTGACTTTATGGTCATAATTTTTCTCAAAGCTTGTCTGCAGATCTGTACTAGCACCCAAACCACTAAAATGCTTTAAAGTTGATCCTTTTCTGCCCCTGTGTATTCAGCTAGTATGGTCGAATGTTTTGGTTTTCTTTTTTTTTCTGGAGTATATGAGATCATTCAAGTATGGAGACTTGGCAGCCTGTACATACAAAGACGGCTGTTTGAATGTCAGACTCAGTGTCTTTCTGGCTAAGGATAAATTATTTGGTGTGTTAAATGAGGATTTGTTGCTTTACCTGGCATGAATAAGGTATGTTTATTATCAGTGTCCCATCATGGTTTACATTGGACTACAGATTTTTATCTTTTGGAGGTTTTTTTCATGCTTTTATTATATAAAAGCATAAGTATGTCTTTTGAACGGTTTGGTAATAGAGAGGATAGTAATAGCAAGCTAATAGGGTTGTAAGGCCGAGAAAAGGCATTGCAAAACAGAAAATAAGCAGAAGTAAATATAAAAGTAATGGTGGGATTGGAAAACCAAGGTGAACATTTGCTTGGGTGTAACTGGTCATTTACAGTCTGTATAATGGTCATTATAAACTGTAATCTATGGAAAAAGTGAATAGGGAATTTCATAAACATGAAGGATTCTTGGTGAAGGTAGAATTTATCAAAAAAGTTAAATAAAAATTGTTAATTTTTTTAAATTTCTGGTCTGGTATCCAAAATGCCTTGTAGCTCTCAATAGAGAGGGAAAAATAAATAATAATCAGGTTTTAAAAAGAATAACATAAATGCTCCAATGCTTGTGGTTATTGGCAGCTCAGAAAGTGTGTGCATTTTATATACCCCAGTGCCTCCTGTTTGAGTCACATGAGTCTGGAAGTCCATGTTTTGTCTCAAAGACGAGAAATTTACGAAGAGATCACTGCTTGAACTGCCTTTCATTGCCAGGGTCAAGTTATGCCGCCTGCATTCTCTGCAGAGGGTGGGTGCTCTGCCCTGCTGAACTGCTTGGAAAGCTGAAGGGGTAGAATTCGTGTTACTTTTTTAACATGTATTTAACAAGCATTACAGCTTGATTTGCAACATATGGGTGTAACTTGAAATAGTGTTACAAAAAGTAAAACATCTGTGCATACAAGCCAGAAAAGAATAATAGATATTTAGTAACAGCATAGAGTTAACAGCGTACACCACCTTGCTTCATTTTTAAGTTACGCAGGCAGCTAGTCCATCTCTATTGCTATTCATGATGCTACATCCATGCTCTGGTTTGGTCCCATTTGTTTGCACACAATGCAAATGAGTGTCAGTAGATACTCACCTGCATTTCTTAAACTGATAATTTGCTTTGTCTTTCACAGAGATTGTACAAGTGCCACTTGCAGTGCAAGTCTGAGCTTTTATCTGGGCAGTATTTGAGAAATGCTAAAAGCACAAAAACATGGTGAATACATACAGTTTCAATGTGCTGTGTGACTGGCTGTGTGTTTCCATTCTTCATGTCACAAAAGTCAAGAAATCTCAAGGTATTACTGTTAATCGCAAGGTGGGACACATTGTTAAAGCCCTGTGCTTACCAACAGAAAAGCTGTTCATCCTTCGGCTGTGTTTCAAAACAGAAAATGAAAATGTCAAAATCTGTGCAACGGAGCTGCCTTCCGTTTTTACTGGTAAGTTGAGAAAGTTGCAAAGCAGACTTCAGGCAAGGACCTGAAGTACACTTTCATTTTCTGAGCAGAGGAAATAGAAAAGAATCTTGATTAAGGTTAAAAATGAATACAGCTTATAGGTTTGTGATCATCCTCATTTCTTTTGCGGGGAAAGGGTGAATTTCTCAGTCAGGTTGGTCAGCCAAAAGGTCCTGTCTTTGGTTCCTGTTTCATCTCGCCTTTGTGCGAGCTGGGCAGAGTCAAAAAGAGGTGCTGCTGAGCTGTGTGTCCTTGGCGCAGGATTACTAGGAGCCCTAAAGTTCAAGCCCAGGATTTCAGTTTCTGTTTGCACTTACAGTGTTGTGATAAAGTGCTACTTTAGTATCTTGGCCTCTGTGTGTCAGGAGCTTGAGCTGCTGACTTTTTCTTTCTTTTTTTTTTTTTCTTTTTCTTAGCTGAAATTTCTTCAGCATTTGTGTGGATTGATTTCAGCATGTAGTGTGTTGCAATTAAGTCAGTGTTGGAGGCTGTAAGATGAAAGATAAGCAAGTGGGAGCAGAAAGAAAAATAGAGCAATAACCAAGAGTGCTGCCAATAAGAACTAAAGAAACAACACCAAGCAGCTGGCAAAGTACCCTGTGGCTTCTTTGATAGTACCTCATCACAAGTAATAAAATACCTCTTGAGTTGTTCTTTACCTACTGGTTGTAAATCCTAGTGTAAAGCTGCCTGTGTTTCCCGGAGTCCTGGGGACCTCACAAAAGCTTCTGCTCTCCCAGAATCCAGCTTGCCTGGCACGTGGAGGAGCAGAAACGAAGGTGGGAAGAGTGGGCATCGCTGAATTTCTCACTCTGTCCTTCAGAGGGAAGAAGGGAAGATCTCAGTGTTGTAGAGGGCTCCCACCCGAATGTGAAGTCAATAGGCCGTATTTTAAAACAAAACACTAGCGCATTCAGTATTCCTTACTTTTGCTCCAAATCACTGCAGCTGTGGTATGTATGAAGCTGTTACTGTTGTGTCTTTTTTAATGTGTTTTAAAATGTGCCTGGAGGTTTGGGGAATTTCTCATTTCTTTTATTTGTATTTTTTTAATTCCTGCTGAAATGGTTTGCTGTTTATATTTAAGCAAAACCTCCAGCAGGAATGAGTAAAATCAAAGAGCATCATAATCTTGAAAGGCAGATTGGAGACTGACATATAGGTCTGGCTTGAAGGAGCCTTTTCACAAGGGATGGGGTAGGCAAAGGTTCCAGGAACAGAGCAGCCCCTTTCCTTTCCTATCTCTCTGTGCACTGCTTTTTCCCACCGTTTCTCCTGCCCTACATTGATCTCCTCTATGTGAAGTGCATATCAAAGCCAGGGTTTCAGCAACAGTGGCAAGTTTCAGCAGTATCCAAAAAGCAACGCTTGTTCAGCTGGGCAAGCTTGTCCAGCGCTTGGCTGCCCGCTGCCTCTTGCTCTCCAAGAGCAGCAGCGACGTCTCGCACTTGGAGAAGCTGCTACTTCTGTTTTCCAGTGGAATATCTGATGCACTTTCAGTTTCCACACTATAATGCTTTTTAATTCGAGCGCAGTTCTTAGCAGCCTCTTTTCACTCAAGAGTACAAGAGTTTTTTCCTTTTGTTAAGCTCCCTGCATCAAGTGACCTGATGTCACATCATTGGCCAGGGGAATGCTGTTGGCTGCAACTGCATGGGGTTTGGTAGGAGTTCTTTCCTTTGTCCAGGAAAGAACCCAACAAAGCAAGGCTCATTTCTCACTGAGCGTACTCTATGCCACTTCATTCCAAAAACTGTGCGAGCCAGGCTGGGCAGCAGTATTGCAGCAGGCTGGTCTCACAATGTGTCTGTGATGGGAACATTATGGAAAATGAAACTTCATCACAAGGAAAAGCAATTGGCAGGCAGAATAATGAGTTTGTGTTTTATTTTGCTTTCTTGCATTGTGCAGTGAAGACCCATATAAATTTTGGAGAGAGGAAAATACAGGAAATGATACTGTGAGATACCAGGCTTTCCTGCTTTTTTAATGCTAGAAATCTAGACCCCTGGCTATCTGAGAGCACTCTGAAACTTCCCAATTAAAGTTATCCCAGGTTAGTGGCATTATTAGCATTAGCAGCGGCAGGGACCCTGTGCTTAGATGAGACAGTATCTGGCATGTATTTACCATCTTATCAAATAGTTTTAACGGATTTAGAAAAAAGTACTAGGAGCTGCTAGGGCCTTATTTATTAAGGTATCTGCTGATGCTCATTTGCCAAGTGATTTTTGTAGTAGGCATTTTCTCATTGAGTCTGGTAAATGAGAAATGTAGGTGATTTAGAAACCTAGTCTTTAATTCAGGGACTGAAAAGATACCCCTTCTTTGGTCTGCAAAGCAAAAAATGTTTTGCAGGGACTGTAGGAGAGGATCTGGTTCGAGACCATCTGAGGAACCTGAACATACAAAAGTCCATGGGACCTGATGAAATCCATCTGCGGGTCCTGAAGGAGCTGGCAAATGAAGTTGCTAAGCCACTGTCCATCATATTTGAAATATCATGGCAGTCAGGTGAAGTTCCTGACAACTGGAAAAAGGGAAATATAACCCCCATTTTCAAGAAGGGGAAAATGGATGAGCTAGGGAACTGCAGACCAATCAGCCTCACCTCTGTGCCTGGCAAAATCTTGGCGCAGATTCTCCTGGAAGGCATGCTGAGGCACATGAAAAACAGCAAGGTGGTTGGTGACAACCAGAATGGCTTCACTAAAGGGAAATCCTGCCTGACCAATCTGGTGGCCTTCTATGGTGGGGATATGGAACTGATGGACAGGGGTAGAGCAGTTGATGTCATCTACCTGGACTTGTTCAAAGAGTTCGACACTGTCCCACATGACATCACTTGGAGTATTGTGTGCAGTTCTGGTGTCCTCAACATAAAAAGGACATGGAACTGTTGGAACAAGTCCAGAGGAGGAACTGTTGGAACAAGTCCAGAGGAGGGCCACAAGGATGATCAGGGGACTGAGCACCTCCTGTATGAAGACAGGCTGAGAAAGTTGGGGCTGTTCAGCCTGGAGAAGAGAAGGCTGCGTGGAAACCTCATAGCAGCCTTCCAATATCTGAAGGGGGCCTATAGGGATGCTGGGGAGGGACTCTTCATTAGGGACTGTAGTGATAGGACAAGGGGTAACGGGTTCAAACTTAAACAGGGGAAGTTTAGATTGGATATGAGGAAGAAATTCTTTCCTGTAAGGGTGGTGAGGCACTGGAATGGGTTGCCCAGGGAAGTTGTGAATGTTCCATCCCTGGTGGTATTCGAGGCCAGGTTGGACATAGCCTTGGGTGGCATGGTTTAGTGTGAGGTGTCCCTGCCCCTGGCAGGGGGGTTGGAACTAGATGATCTTAAGGTCCTTCCCAGCCCTAACTATTCTATGATTCTATGATTCTATGTCAGTGGAGGACTGAAGTCTTGATAGTCCTGCTGGCAGGGGTTTATGTAGGGAGAAAAGAGAGGGGAACATAAGCTCATGTATCTTCAGCACACCATCAGCCTGCTTAGAGTCTCCACTCCTGTCCCAGGCCAAGCTGAAACTATCTATTTGAAATCTTTCCTATATGAGCTTTTCTTACATGACTCTTTTGGCTAAAGATCAAGCCACTTCCCAAAAGCCTGTCTTCCTGGCACAGCTTAGTGTTGGCTTTAAGGCAGGTGTACAGATACATAGCAGCAGACTGTTTTCTGATTTACATCGTCTTCATAGCCTGTCTGCACAATGGTATTCAGTTGGATTTTGAACATGTCTTAATGCTAGGAGGCTAACCACACTTGGAGTTGATTCTCTGAGTCTTGACCTTGGTATTTCCATCTGGTAGTTTCAGCTGATGTAAAGCTACTGCTTATAAAGCTGATGAGGACCTATTTAGGAATGCTTACTTCCCTCATCTTTAAAGGTAGCCGTAGCCTATAACGTTCTGATAGGTCTTCAAAATTTATTGATAATTGCCATGTTAGCTCATCACATTTTCAGTTTCAGGTGGCCTACATGTTGTTGCTTCACCTTTTTCGAACAGCAAAGATAGCCAAGTACGCTCCTTAAAAGAATTATGTGATCCCAGGGCAAGCAAGAAGACAGGAGGCAGTGACCCAGGGCAGCTTTTCCAGGCCTCCTTCTATCTTGTAGTGAAGTAAAGAATAATCATTATCCAAATTTCCTGCCCCCCCCCCCCCCAAAACATACAATCCCTGCCCCCCCCCCCAAAGAACTGACACACAAAAAAAAAATCTCAAACCAGAGCAAAACTCACCCCCTCTAAACCTCTGATTTCATTATTATACCAAAGACTGCATTCAACTTATACGACACTCTTGTATTTTGTTTCCAGGGAATTATAAATCTCTTCTAGTTCTCCAAATTAGAAGTGTGTGAGTGACAAACTATTTTGCCTTATGTCAGAATGCCTTTTACTCTGAGAACTTTTTGCTCTATTTCTGTCCAATTAGATGTGTCCATTATGCTTGTATTGTTTTCATTAATTTTGAAGGTAAAGTATGTATACAAACAACCGGGTTTACTGGCCTGAAGTTCTAAGCTGCCAAGGAACGTTGCTACTCATTTTAAATCTTGAAAACTTTAATTATTTCAAGAGTTCTTTTTGGTTGGGCTTCTGTGCTTGGGGTTTTTCAGAGAGGAAAGAAAAGGAAAAAGGAAGAAAAAAATTGAGCCTGGAGCATCCCTTTTAGCTCAAGCAGCAAAACCAAATGGGAATGTCTGGGTTATATCCAAACTCCACTAATAGGGACCTCCTTCATGAAAGAAACAGAGTGATGTCATATTCAGCAATGCAGGATAGGAGCAGAGTGGAGTGTGCTCCTACCAGTTCAGCATACCTCAGAGGTAATATCACGGACTACCCTGTAAGAAGACAAAAAACTACCTGATGCTACCTTTTTTGTATATAAATGTGTGCATGCATGTATGTGTGCATATGTATGTATTTGAAGAACTACTTTCACAGGCTTTTAGAAGAAAAGAATTTAAAGGGCGTTTTGGTTTCTTGTGAATTTCTCTTTTAATCTTTAATGAGTTCCCTTAGTACTTTGCTGCAGAAGGTAAGACTTTGGTCACAGGCTCGTTTGGAATCTTTGTGCTTTGCTTTACTTTGTATTTCTACTGTTTCAATGGCTCAAAAAAGAAGCAAAAGCAGGAACATTTGACCCTCCAAAGCAGTCAGTGTCTTTTTTTTTTTTTTTTTTTTCCCTCCCTTTATCCATCTTTTAATGGTGAAGAAACAGTGTAAAACATTCAGTATTTGTTTCCAGGTGTTCCGGGTTTTTTTCACCCTTCTCCTTCTCTCCCTTGAGATGGAGGCCCCTGCCATCCTTTGAGATGTCAGGGATTTTAGGAGAAGATTTATGCAGCAGCATAAGAAGGCATTGGACCATGTAGTGAGGGTCAGACATATGGTAGCAATGATTGTACAACCTAGTAAAGCAGCTTCCCTGCATATATTTGAACACGTCATGAGAAATCTCTCCTGGTTAGAGAAGTGCTTAAAGATACACTGCCTATTCTGATTTTATCAGGTATGCACCGTGCAAAACATGTATGGGAACAAACAAGTAACTGTTTTTCTTGGCCAAAGCAAGTTAAATTTATTTCTGTGTGCAAATGAGATTAAAGTCCTCATTTTTGTTCTATCTTGACTAGCTGTTGAGAATAGCAGCCCCTCAGGTCTCTGGTAATGTAGTCTTTACCTCAAATATAGGGATTCTAAAATATTTAAGCATCTGCCTCGTGAGGCTTCTTGTTTCCTATTTGTTTTCTGCTGCTAAGCAACGCGTTTATACCCCAAACTGAAAATTTACAACTCTCAAATTGTCCCTCAGCCTTATTCTCCAAACCTCACATCTGTAATGGGTTTTCCATCTGCCAGTTTTCCCAGGTCGCCCCATCCATCCTCAAGTCTGCAGAGGAAAAACCCTTGTGGTTGTGGGCTTTTTTTTTTTGTTGTTGTTGGGTTCCCCCCCCCCCCCCCTTTTTTTTAGTCTCCATCTGTAATTAATTTCTTGCAAAGCCACATCAGTCTGTTTGGGGCAGTGGAAGTGGGGAAGGGGAGGTAAAAAGTGAAGTCACTCTCTCCCTTTCCCAGTAAAGCGTAGAATTTGGCAAGTGCAATTGTAGTTCCTCAGGGTATTTCAGCCTTTCCCTTCTACCCTCCAACCCTCACCACCCCCTGCTCCAGTGCATAGTCAGTCAAACATCTTACAGAAGGGTGAAGTGCTGCTGTTGCTCAGCTGGTAGTTCTGCTGGTGTGGAGCTTGTGGGCTTGGTCTGTGCTACAGCCCACATCTGGCACCACAGAGTGTTTCTAGGACTGGGTTGCTGCAAAAGCTTCTGGCATCCTTTGGAAAACTTCCTTCTGTCAATATTGAATTTTCAAAAAATATACTAAATAGCTGCCATGATGTTTCTTTTTAAAAGACTTAAGAAATAGCCACAGCAGTCCCAGTCAATATTCCTTCTCTACCATCATCTAGTGCAGCTGTTACAAAACCTTTTTATGACCTGCAGACCACCAGGTAACTTCAAGCAGGAGCAGGGCTTGCTGTAAGCCTGGTCGCCTGCCTGCTGCTCTGCTTGGCTGTGGTAGGGGAAAACAGAAAGCAGAAAGAACCAGCTGTCTTTGTCCAGGGAGGAAAAACCCATAGTGCAATGGCTGCTCTGCAGTCTTGGTGAAGGTCTGCAAGATACTCTGTCTTCTGGAGTTTCTTTGGTGCACATGCCACATGCAGGGATACCTTCCACTAGACCAGGTTGCTCAAAGCCCTATCCAGCCTGGCCTTAAATGCTTCCAGGGATGGGGCAGCCACAGCTTCTCTGGGCAACCTGTGCCAGTGTCTCACCACCTTATAATGAAGAATTTCCTCCTACTACCTAATCTAAATCTACACTTTCTCAGTTTAAAGCCATTCCTCCTTGTCCTATCACTACATGCCCTCTTTGAAAGTCCCTCTCTAGCTTTTCTGTAGGTCCGCTGGAAGGCTTGCTCTAAGGTCTTCCCTGAGCCTTCTCTTCTGCAAGCTGAACAAGCTCAACTCTTGCCTGTCTCCATAGGAGAGTTGCTCCAGCATCATCTTCATGGCCTCCTCTGGACTTGCTCGGACAGGTCCACATCCTGTGTTGGGGTCCCACAGCTGAATGCCGGACTACAAGTGGGGTCTCATGAGAGCAGAGTGGAAGGGCAGGATCACCTCCTTCGACCTGCTGGTCACCCTCCTTTTGATGAATGATCATCTGTGAGCTGCTGAGCTTGTGAAGTGAGTATCAGCTTTGAGATCAGTAGTCCAGCTGCCTCTTCCCAACCTCTGAGAGCTCAGGACAGATGTATCAGAGAAAGTAAGCTGGTTGCTTATGTAGGAGGAACACAAGAGTCCTGGAATCCATGGAAAATTTGGACCCCTAGGTATTTTTGGAGATCTAGGTTTTCATCTCTTTGTTACTCTAATACGTGTCAAACTCCAAGAGTAGAGATTGACCATTGGTGTTGTCAACAGATCTGATTTGATTGTCCAGCACTTCCTTCCCACCCGCTAC
The DNA here is from genome assembly GCA_028858755.1 of Ara ararauna. Taxonomy (NCBI): domain Eukaryota; kingdom Metazoa; phylum Chordata; class Aves; order Psittaciformes; family Psittacidae; genus Ara; species Ara ararauna. The sequence goes on from CM054382.1 coordinate 44,950,860, forward strand.
TCCTCCTCTGCTTGCTCCTGGTGGCCAGTTGCTGAATTAGATGGGATAATCAATCTGGGTTATATATACACTTACTTTGCTGCCAGATTGTTTTAAATTGAGCTCAATTCTACAACTCAGTTTACTGCACAGTCTCACAGGCTATTGTACTGGGACAGCTGAACGGCTGGCATAGGGATGAGAGGGATGAATAGTGAGAGGCATGGCAGGGGCAACTTAAATTGGTGGTTCTGCAGAAAGACGCTGTTTGTCAAACTACTGCCTAATATCTAAGGCACAGCGTGTCCTCTGGAGGGCTAAGCACTCAATATGCTGCCTGTTTGTTGCCTGTCTCTATACAAACACGCTCTTGAGTATTGCTTTCAGGAAAAGTTCCTTGGGATGATGTCCTTTTAGAGTAATGTGATAGTGAACTGTAATGCTGTAGAAACTTCTTGCCTGAGAATTCATCCCTGTTGGACACACAGCTGAGGTGTGCCTCCAACAACTCTCCCAAAATCATAAGTTAGAAGAGGAGTTATTGTATGAGTAGGAGTATTGTAGAAGGTATGCTGAACCAATGGAAACTGCATAAAGCTGCTGAGAGTGGGAGCGTTGGTTCAGAGGGCATCCCAAGCAGAGTCCCTGAGGAAGAACTGAAGCTGACTTGTGCAGTCACTTGGAGTGCATGCATCGGTGGGGGTATTGTGTGTCACACCACACATCTGCCACAGCTGCCAGAGTACAGTGGGACCTTGTTTCAGCACAGCCATATTAGTAACGTGTCTGGAAAATAATTTTTTGGCAAGGGTCAACTAAAACAGCTTTATTCTGCTCAGAGTCAAGCTCTCAAATGGCTTTAGAACACAGAATGGGTTGCAACAGTATCTTGAAGTGCCAGAGATGTTCACTGAGGCTAAGTATCTGTCAGTGGAATGAGGTACAGCCCTGGGTAAGTGCAGATGAAACAGCTCTGAAGCATCTGTTGAAAGACCATCACCCAGCAGGAGCTGGGAATCCCACCAGCAAACTGGTAGCAGGTGTGGAGTGGTGAACGTCAACCCTGTTTCAGATCTCTCTGAAATCTTCCTGTTGTCCCAAGACCACCATGACCATGTGTTTCTCTCTCCCCATTTTAATGCTGGCTATGGGAGGAAAGGGGGAGCTCTGTAACAAGGAGGCTGTGGTGGCAGCAGCTCTCCGAGGAGTAGACTCATAAAAATAATGTGGTGAGAAAATTATGCTGATTCCAATGTAAAATGTCCCAAATTTGAAATAACACTGACACCCTGTGGAAACGTGTGGAGGGACCTTCTGCAGGTCTTGCTGATCCTTGTTCCTGATATTGTGAGCCACTAATTAGATTCTTTCATATTCTCTTTTAGAGAAAACTTTTCTTTTCTTCCAGTAACAAGTTTCATCTTTTTCTGTCTAATTAAAAAATAAAAATCCTTTATCTTTTCTCTTAGAAATAATTCATATTGTACTGGGTTGTTTCCTAAAGGACTTTCTTCTGTACAGCTAGAACCATTGGAAGGGAGCTGCTCCATGCCAAGGTGAAGGCAGGATGGCAATCATTTCCCTTCCAGTCTCGACTGCTGTTCAAAAATGCAAGAGCAAACAGGTTTGTCTAATTGTAAATGTGCATTTTTAATATCTTTACTTGTACTTGCTGCAAGTCACTTAGTTGATTCTCTGGCTTTTAGGAGCATGTCTTGAAGTGCCTTACTGTGTTTGTGTTCTCTATTTACTACTTTCTGGGCAGAGAGTATCCCAATTAAAAAGGGGTAGTTTTCCCTTTTTACTCCATTCAGCACTGGATTCCCATTTACCTGCAGGGTTAAAGACCAGAAATCCGAGGATGGTTACTGAGGAGGTCCTGGTGATGTGGGTGCAGCCAGGTATTGCACGGGAGACAATGTCAGTCTGAGTGCACTACTGTTTCTCACATGCTGTGTGAAACACAGTGAACCTGAGCGCTGGCAGTGCTGTGTTCACCTCGAGAATTGCTTGGTCTAATTAATTTCCTCCACGGATGATAACATGTTTTATCTTTTCATGTGCACGTTGCCTGCAGAAGGGAAAACTGAGCAAGACTGGGCTGAGCAGGGACAGAATATGCAGTAGAAATGAGTTGTCATATAAACGCAGTGGTTGCTAGAGCCCTTTTGCGAGTGGAATCTGATCTCTGGTTTTGTGGCTAAGGATGGATGCAGTTAGTGTTACACTGTGTTCCGGAATAATTTTCCCATGGAAGGAATGTTGCTGGTTGATAAGTCTTAGTGCTAGACCCTTGCTCTATCTTTGAAGATGCCTTTCATCTGTCATGGTTTAACCGCAGCCAGGGTTCAGATAAAAGCAATTTTATGAGTAAAATAAAGTATCTTTATTGTCATGAAAAGGGAAAAGAGAGCGAGCGACTGCACTCCCTACTGGCTGATGCCCAGCCTGCCCCCAAATTATGATTGTCCCCCCCAGTTTATATACTGGGCACGATGTGCTGTGGTATGGAATACCTCTTTGGATAGTTTGGGTCAGGTGTCCTGTCTCTGCTCCCTCCCGGCTTCCTGTGCCCCACCTCATTGGCACAGCATGAGAGGCTGAAGCTTTTGATCAGGGTGAGCACTACTTTGCAACAACTGAAACATTGGTGTGTTATCAGCATTGTTCTCAGACTGAAGCCTAAACACAGCACTACACCAGCTATTAGGAAGCAAATTAACTCCATCCCAGCCAAAACCAAGACACCATCCTAAAGGAAGTTTGAGCTTTACTGTATAGAGGGCTTTATAGGTACCATCTCACTTCTCAGAATAATGGATATTACATGTCTGAAGCCAAATTGCAGTATGGTTTTACTTAACTAACTAGCCATGTCAACCTTCCCTCAAGCTCCATACTTTCATCTCTGCTGAGATCAATATTCAATATGCTGTGCAAAGCTGGAAGAGCAGTAAGCTCGCTAAGCAGTTGCTTCATTTTCAGGCAGGGACCCTATCTCGGTGATCAGAGAAGGGATTTCTGCACAGACCCATCATGTCTGTCTGTAAAAATCTTTGAGATTAAAAGTATTTATAGATGCTTGAAAAATTCTTAGAGATGGACCCACCTTCTAGCACTGGAAATAGGATTAGACTTGACATGGGAGTAGTTTAGTCCCCAAATGTCTGGGCTTGCTCTCTCTCCCTCCCAACCCTGTCCCCCCAAAAGCCCCTTCTGGTTGTGCTCCAGGTGCAATATCCACAGCTCTGCCAGTTGCAGCTGGGGTAACGCAGGCATTCACAGAAGTATTCACAGAGCTGTATTTCCTTTTAGTTTTTTCCTGAACTCACTGTCACCAAAAAGTGCTACAGCCTTCTTCTGAATGAAAGAGGAGAGAGAGATTCACCCCATATTCTACTGCAGTTACCTACAGCCCTGAAGGGAAACCATCTTTAAGGAACGTTGTCAATGTGTGGCCGTGGAGAACAAAAACAGCATTCATGGCTCCTTTAAATCAGGGTTAGGTAAGTTTGGGTGATGTTCTGTCTCACCAGGAGAGAAACTGGAAGCGTTTTTCCTGAAAGCGGCTCTTTTTCAGCCCCAGAATGGCAGCTGTTGTGTAAGCGGCCAGATTGGGGTTGAGATGAAATAACAAGTTCCCCAAGTCAGTTCTCAAGCCTGTGTTTAGGGTCTTTGCGCTGACCTCTCTCAAACGGCTGAGCCTTATGTGAAAAATGAAAGACTTTCATACGGGAATCAGATAAAACAGTCACACATAAAAAAAGTATCCGCATGACTCTGGTAACAGCCTGAAAAAGTGATAGGAAGAACCATAAGAGCCTCTGCACATCTTGCTTGGTTTGCTCTAAAAGTCAGCTAGTTATGATTTAAATATCTTGACTTATTTCAGGCTAGTGCACACAAATACAAGAGAAGAGGAAAGATATACAAAAGCCTGTCTGGCATGTTATTGTGGCACAGTGATTTGTTTCAGCCTCTCAGTTGAACACGGCTTGACTTGTAACAAGAAGCTTGAGAATAATATTGTTTTAATCTAGTATCTCTAACACTCCTATGATTTCTTGTGAGAAAGAGGAAAAATCCGTGTATTGTGGGTACTGCTCCTTTTCTTTGACCCCGTCTTGCTCTGTGGAGGCTTTTTCCCAAGTAAGGGAGCCCATTTTCTCCCTTCTTTTTCTCAGGCTGTGCTGAACCCTGATCTTTTAAACAAGGCTCAGAATAATGCACTTGGCTTTTATTCACCAGATTCTACCTTCCAGAAAATCAATTCTGGCCACTGCTGCTCCATGAAACAAACAAACCGGACTTGCAGTTTAATTAAAAAATACTCTGAGTAGAGGGGAAAAAACCCAAACCAAAACAAAAAGACCAAACCAACCCAAAACAGAGTTTTTAGTTTTTCATTCCTTTTATGCAAACTATGAAAGCACAGAAAACCACCTTTAAACTCCCTGGATTTTATTTTTGCAGCAAATGGACCAATCAATTCGAAATGGTCACTCCAGTGCTGCTATCAGGTTTTTGGTGTGTGTGCAGCTCTAATGAGATTTTAATGATCCCCGCGTTCTCTGTCTTCTCCCAGCACAACCTCTGGCAGGAAGAATGCAGAGGGTCATAGCTGTGCTCCACGGGAAACCCACCTCAACCAACATCTGGGCTTCATTTAACTGCTTTTTGTTTTATTCTTCCAAGGGACCAGGGCTCTTCCCCCTCCCCACGAGGAGGTTTGATCTACAGTGAGCTGGCTGCTGCTTCTCCAAGCAATGAGCCTGGGATTTGGCAACTCTCACACAGCAAAACAGGCAGGAGCAGGCACGGGGCCGCCAAAGGTACCGAGGCGTGCAGAGGTGCCGGTGGGGAGACAGGGAGTACAAAATCAGCTCCTGCAATGCAAATTTGTATTGCTGCACCGTTCCCTTGCCACTCTTCCTGCTCAGGTGGAGAGGTGACATCTTAGTGCTGCTTGTCAGTTGTACCGCAAATAAACACTGTCTAATTTGTAGTGACATTCAAAAGCAATTAAGGAAGTTTAAATGTTAAATGTATGCTTTTGTCTTGACAGTTAAACACAGTTTGGAGAAAGAATCCCAAATATTTAATTATAAAAATTACAATCTAATTATAAAAGTAAGCTTGACACTACTATTAAAAGTTTTTTTAGTCTCTTGTGTAACTGCTTCAACTTCATGCTTCAGGGTGCGGTGCTCTATTAAAATACTAATACATGTAGTTTCTTATGGTAACTCTTCTACCCAGCATTGTCTGGGGAGCAGTTGGAATGTGCATTTCCTAATCTGCTTCAGGCAAAATCGCCCAAGGTAGCTCAAAGGACCTATACAAGCTAGCCTTCTTCCCTGAAGCAGATGAGGGAGTGATGATGCAGAACTTCTCAGTGGGCAGAAATTCGGTTCTAGTGACTTCATGGGCTGGTATTGAGCGGCAGCTGGAGGGTGTAATACCTCAGGCTGGATCCGGACAGAGGGGTCTGTTGCTATCCTTCCGTTTGGGCGGGAAAGGAGAGAGGAGCAAGCCCTGCCTGGCCTGTCTGCTCCTTAGATTCCAGCAAACCTGCTGTCAACTGATAAGGTCACTTTGACTGAGTTATCATGTGTCGTGCTTGCTTTTCATGCTTGCCTGGGACACTCCTGCATGGTTCACACATTGATCCCAGTACTAAGGATCTGGCCCTTTTGACCACATACTGAGGGACCCCTTTGCCACTTCTAGTCATGGTGAAAGATTTCTTGTGGCATCTTTCCGCTGAGCAATGATCTCATGGCATTTCCTTTTGCCTAAAGATAGCACCACAAGGAAGGCATGGAGAGGGCAGCCAGTAGGTTGCATTGACCACCACACTAACCTGATGGAATGCAGCAAAGCCTGGCAAGATGGAGAAGACCCCGGGCATATAAGTGCTCCTCAGTTCACCACCCTGTCCTTCCCCAGGCTCTGTCTCATCTCTGCTGCTTCTGCTAGTTCAGGTTCTTTCACCGTTCCCATTTCACAATATCCAGGGACTCCTGTTTAGAGGTAAGTCTCAAGGCATTGTACCTGTTCTCTCACCACTGCATGGCAGGGAGAAATAAAGAGTTGGGGGTAGCACCTATTCAGTGCAAGAGTTTTTCCATCCAAGCGCCTGTGCTCGCTACCTGATCTCAGCATCTCCCTGACTGAAATTATTTCTGTAACTTTAGCTTATTGTTTCCATTGGCACATGGTTTTATTTTATATAGATATCTCCTGTAAAGCAACACTTAACATGCTTCGCTGGGTCTAAGTGGTGTTCTTGACTCAGGAATTTTTGTATTGTATAAATCTGATTTTAGCCTGTTGCCAGGATCACACACCTCTTTGAACAGGAAGCTCTGCGCAGCATCTGGTGACAGTGTGTATGTTGATTTAAAGCTTTCTCCTTCTGAGCACACAGAGGTTTTCCTGGAGCAGATAGAATTATTTAACAGCCTCTCTGGCTTCCTTCCCACAACAGCCCCAGATTTTGAGACAGCACTTTGGCTGCTGTTCCCCAGTCAGACCTTGTTCTCCAGCCTCACACAGTACTTGTTCCCATGACCTACAGATTTCTGTAAGCAGCTCCAACTCCATCAGTTCTTTTTCTTGATCTTCCCTGGGTCCACTGCCTCCTTGGCAAGGGGTATTGGAGCTCTTCTGCCTGTCAGCTTTGGAAGATGATGGCTCCTCATAACTACCCTGTCTCCTCCTAGTCCCTCTGCCATCCACGATCCCCAGCTCTATGGCTTGTCCATAACCTAATCCACTCTGCCACTCTAGCTCTTAATGTTTCTATAGCTATAGTCAAGTACTTGGCACTTAAATATTAATGTGCTAATTAATAATGAAAACCATAATTGTACTCGGGTTTAAAATTTTAATCTGGTGAGAAGTTAGCAGAGACGTGGTCCGTAACAATGAGACTATACTATTAATATATATAAGTATCTTTCCCTCTAGCAATAATATTGCACAAGAAAAGTATCCTGTGTACGGATGTCTGTGAAGACGTTTGCTTGTGATGGATACTTGGAGCAGGAAGTCATAAAGTACTAGGTATGATTTTTTTATTATTTCAAAGGGGTTTGAAAATGTCCTGTTAAAAAAGGTTTTCCTTCTGAGGCTTCAGAATGGAGGAGGGGAGGGGAAAATTCGTGGAAAGAAACATATTTATTTTCCACCTCAGACAGGCCAGTCTGCAAACGCAGTGTATGTTGCACTCTTAAAGTAGCCACAGATACTGCATTCCACTGTGTTTATAAAGGCACAGCAAGCTAGTGTTATTAAAAATAGTGTTGTTAGGATGCGTGGTTCCAAACAAATCCAGGATGCTCTGCATAGAAAATGATACATCCATGTGCAAGGCATAAAATTTCTCCCCATATTCTGCCTTTCTCTCTGCGAGGGATTGTTTTCAAGTGCCACAGAAAGAAATCTTCTTTAGCTTAGGAAGAAGTCAGTGGAAGCCAGATGTGTTGGGGCATAGCCACAGTGCTTTTCTCAGCAGGCATCCCTCTTTCCCAACAGCTGATCCCACTTCTGTGTTCCCACCATGCCCAGCAGTGAACCCCTTCCCTTGCAGCATGGAGTAGGATATCTGAGGAATGGAGCTGCTGTGTAGTAGCCCGCTTCCTCCACTAACTGTACTTCTCAGTGCCCTGGTAATGGAGATCTGGTACACCCCATTTCTGACTTGGCCTTTCACACCTGCTTCATTCACATCTCTCGCCTAGCGGTATGGAGTGGTATGTGTAGGAGACCATCTTCCAAGTTGATATGTAAAGGACTTCTCCCTTTCCCGCACTCAGATTGAAGAAAACAAATGTAGTGTCTAGTCCTCAGCAGCAATTGGTGCAATAAAAAGCAAGATGCAATTGAGGGACACCTGGATGGCTGGTGCTGGGGTGATGAAGAACAGGAGGAGCTGTCAGGAGTCTGAAAAAAAGGAGAGAGTGCTTTTCTATGGTTCAGCGGGCTGATTCCAGAAGTAGGTGAAAGTAGAGTGCGCAAAAGGGACCGAAAATGATCAGGAATGGCAAGTGGCACAGAAATGATGGAGAAAGTGTCATGGATAGTGAGGAGCCATGGAGGAATGGAATGTATAGGCTGTAATTAGGGAGCACGTGTGTTGCCTTTGTGCCCTGGGTGCTGTGCATGACAGGAACGGCTAGCCCTGCCTTGTCACCCTACTGCTTTGCGCCCTTCCTTGCTGTAACGTTTCTGAGAACGTTTCTGTTGCTGGTCAGCGGTGACTCCTGCTGAGGCAGGCTGGTGTTGCACCAGCTGCGCAGTCGCTGGCGAGCGTCGAGTAGCGCTGCTACATTAAATCATCACTGGAGCATAATTTTTTATTAGGAAATGGTAAACATAGGAAAAAATGTATTGTTTGCAGTTGTACGGGCATAGATATACAAATTCTATCCTATGGCTAAACTTTAGAAGGAGGTAAATTGTTTAGGGCTGTAATATAGTCCCGCTGTGTAGTAAAAGGGACTATGCAGTATAATAATGCAGTATGCTGCACTCTAATGGAGTTCTACTTCTAAATTAACAAGCCCAATACCCCTGCATCATGCGAGTTGTTACAGGAATCGTTGCCCCAGGCTCCGTTCACGCGGAGCGCTGCTGCGCGCGCAGAGCTGACGTTTGACCCGCGCACCGGCCGTGGCTCCCCCCTTGCCCGCCTGCTTTCGGCCCCGGCGCTCCGCTCCTCCCCGCGCAGCCCCGCGCCCGCCGGGAAGCACGGGGTTAACCGCGCTGCGGCCCCATTGGCCTGCCGGATGCGGCCCTCCCCCCGCCGCTCCCATTGGAGGCTGGCGGCCGAGGGCGCTAGGAGCCTGCCTATGGGAGGGCGCGCAGCGTCCCGTCGGCGGCCGTCTGATTGGTCTGCAGGCGGGCGGTCAGCGGGGCGGGGCTGCCGCCCATTGGCTGCGGGGCGGGGGCAGGGGCAGGGTGCCGGGCGGCACCATGTTGGGGAGCTGGCGGGGGGCGGCGGCGCGGGCCGGGGGCATGGACGTGGACATGGACGTGGACATTGACATGGAGCGCGGGCACCGCCGGGGTGAGTGCGGGGGCGCGGGGATTGCGGCGTCCGCGGAGCCGCGGCGGGGGCCGGGGGTATGGGCATGGACATGGACATGGACATAGACATGGAGCGCGGGCACCGGCGGGGTGAGTGCGGGGGGCGCGGGGGTTGCGGCGCTCCGCGGAGCCGCGGCGGGGGCCGGGGGCGGCCGCTCTCGCCCCTGCCTTTGCCCCTGCTCCTGCCTGCGTGGCTCGGCGGGGCGGTGGCACCTGAGGGGCGGGCACGCCCCTGCCGCCTCGCCCTGCCCGGGGCAGCGGCGGGGGGGTGGAGGGAGTAAGCCCTCCGCTGCCCTCCGCGGCACAGCGGCTGCGGCGCCGGGGCTGCTCACGGGGGTGCCCCGCGGGGCCGGGCGTCTGCCGCCGCCGCCGGGGCTGGGTGCCGGCTGAGGAGCCTCGCGGCGAGGGAGGGAGGAGCCGTTAGGACCGTTACGGCCGTTGGCCAGGGGCTCTCCGCGCCCGCGCAGGTGCGCGACTGCTCCGCCAGGGCGGGGCCTGGCCGGGGAGGGGGCTGCTGCCGGTGCGGGCTGATCCCCGCGGGGGCTCCCGCCGCGCCGCGGGTCCGTGCGGTCGGCGTTAGCAGCGCGCTGAAATGCGCACGGCCGGGTCCTCCACGTAGGACGTGTTCGGTCCGAGCGCATCTTGCTCGCTGGAAGTATCCCTGCGGCTTCCATACGAGGAAGGTCGGGTTTCCCGAATACATCCTGATGTCATCCGTAGTCAGTTCAGGACTTCACGGACATCTTTGTAGCAGATGTGACTGTTTATCTGTGCTCTCAGGTTTCCTTCCTCTCCTGGGCTTTTGCTTTCAGGTGGGGAAAGAGCCCCGCACAGCTGAGAAGCCTGCTGCCTTTCTAAGGATGTACTTAACGATTGTGCACAGTTGGCTGCTAGCTCGTTTCGTACCACTTGCAGCTGAGCTAAGGTTGTTGTCTGGCTGTGAAAAATTAAATGTGTATTGTTCATCACAAACATTGACCCTAATTGTCAATGCCCTGGGGTTAAGAATTTTCAAAGGACATCTGGTTTTAGATCCTTTCTGGTTACAGATGTGTGTAAGCAGTGCAGCTGATTTGGTTTATGCTAGCATAGACCCTGGTCCTACAAAATATGTACATGCTTTAGGGTCTGAGGGAATAGAGAACTGTAAAATATAGATTCTAGTCTTGCACTGAATTCCATGTGAATAGGTTCCCCCATCGTGCCTGGTACTTGTTATAGAGCAGGGTATTAACACTGTGGTTTTATTTTGATTTGAAAATTACTCTGTGTCCTTTAGTCTGACCTACATAGTTGCAACAAGGTTTGTCTCTGTTTGCCTTACAGAATCTCAGGAGGGCGAGGTGGATTTTGTTTCCTCACACATTAACAAAGTTGCCAGCTCAATTCTGTACCACAATCTCTTGTCCTCTGTTTCATCATCCACTGCCTTTCTTCTTGGAAGTGGGGGAAATTGATTTGCGCTATCTTATAGCAGAGACAGGCCCATTGCTGCTATATATCGGTGTCCCATACCGTTCCACTTTGCGGTGCTTTCAGTTCCTTCCTTCCCATACAAGGTTTCCAGCTCTCTTAATGTACCAGCTGTGAGCACACTGGTTGCCCAGATGGCCAAGGCAAACAGACAACTGTTGAGCTAACACTGCAGCCTTTCCTGCAGTGGTCCCCAGCTGCCAATTTCCAATAAACACATAAACTTTGTCTTCAAAACATCTACTGTCATCTCAAATGTATTTGAAGTTAGCCAATGGATCCAAAAGGTTACCGGAGAAAAGCATGATTATATAAACTTTGTTGTTCTGTGAGGAGCATTAATGAAGTCTGGTTTCCTGAAAACTTGCTTGCCACATCTGACCATAGTGTCTCCTGCCCACCAGTAACTCCCATCACCGTAAGTCCCCCAGTAGCTTCTCTCTCCCCAGGACTGTACCCAGGTGCTTCCTGTGGCCAGCTGGCTGCTGGTGAAGATTGAGGATATAAACCATATTGTCCTTCGCTTCTTGAGTCTTCTGTCCTCTGTCCGGCCAGTGGGCTTCGTAAAGCTCATGGAATTACTCTTCTGACAAATTTGGCAGAAATGCTGGTAATGGATTCTAAAGTTACTAAGGAATATAGTGAGGCATGGTGAACAGACAGATGGACAAAATAGGTTTCATTTCTCTCAGAAGACATGTGAGAATATATTGGGCAGCTACTGATTTTTAGAGTTTCAGGCATAGATAATACAGTGGTTAAAATGCTTGTGATCTTTCATATTTATATTCTAGCTCTAAACTGGGGATGCAGTTGTGCATGTGGAAAGTTTGAGCATAGACTGTCACAAAGATTTTGCCTATAGATAGACGGCAGGCACCTTAACAGAAAAAGAGATGGAGAAATAGCAGACAAGCAAATATGTGTGAAGCCTTGTGCACTGGATTACTAAACTCATACACGAACCAGGCAGCATACAGAAAGTAGAAGTGACAGAACGAGTCTGAAAAATCTAAGCAAAGGTCTGTGGAAGCCTGCCTGTGAAAGCTGAAATAACAAGGCTGATGCAAAGAGGAAACGCATGAGCTGCCGAGGAGTTGGCCAGAGAGGGGAGGATAGGAGGAAAGATTGATTTAGTGAGACTGATCATTTCGGGTACATTTTGGGAAGAGGAAAATGTCACTACTGTGTGTACTGTTTCTTCAAGGCATTTTCCAGGATTTACTGGAGAACTTTTAAAGACCCTAAAGGCACAACATATTTAGGAAGAGAAAACGTACATTTCAACAGGAATTGGAGCATACTGAACCATATTTATTTCAGATTGGCATCTGTTTGAGATTATTTTATTTGTGTACTTGTGCTGACAAACTAAGCCTTTGGTCTGCCCTCAGACCTTGTTTGTCATTTGGAGCATAACAAAATCCTTGCAGATTAAACACAAGTGTTTTTGAGATAGTAGCTTTCTAGCTTTGTGGTATAAAAAGTAAGATCATGATATGTGACATGATATTGATCTTGTGACTCCAATAAAAATTGCTTTCTGGGGTGCAGTTCTCTGCTAACTTGATAGGCTGCTTACGGTAGCTCTTATTTGCTGTTCATTGTTACAGGCAATTTTCACGCTGCTTTTTAACTGATGGTAAAGTGGTATGATGTTGGTATTTAATGCCAGTAGACATGCTTTAGTTCAGGCATTTGTGTGCACAGTGACCCCACCATAATATTTAGAAGATGCTGCTATTTGTATATTGACTCTATGACTTCCTGAGAAACCTGGTTGTAACGAGAAACAAAATTGATCAGGAAATACCCCAAAGAGATAGTGAAAACCAAGAAGCATTTATTATGCAAACCTGCCAGATGACTGTGCTATTAAAAAGCTGGGATGGTTGTTTATTTCTGACTGTTTTCTTTTCCAAGTTGATCAGGAATGTAGTAAAATGGTAGAGGGAAGTGAAGTTTTTCTTTACCTCTGTAACATGAATGTTGCGTTTGGGTTGTAAAGCAACAAAACTCTTTAGATTGTGTCTTCCATTTGTAATGTCTTCCATTTAGCTAGAGAATAATGCTAAGCAGAAGCTCAGGAAAAATGAAAGTTAAGAAATGGAAAAAAGGGGGGAAAAACCACAACCAAACAAAAAACCCAAACCAACACTTTCAGAATTACGTGACCTTGGTAAGAGATCAGCAGCTGCTGCCCAACAGCAGGAGGGAATGGGTGTTGTTCTGGGACTGTAGGTACACTGGGATTGCTCTGTCATTGTATCACATTAGCTGTAGTTAGACACTTGACTTTGGAAAACTTCATCTTGGCTCTTCCTTCTTTAATGCTTCCTGGTTCAAAGATCAGCTACTATAATTTTGTGCATCCTATATTCCCATGACTCTTATGTAGGAGTAGGCAGTTACTCTGTTCCTCTGCCTCTTTGTCAAGCATGAAGACCCTTGGCTTCTCCTGTCAGCATGCCAGTTTCTAGAACTATTTCCTTTTTGGGTCTTCTTCTAAGATTATCCCTGGGCTTACTTTTGGTGTTGTCCTAGACCTTTTTCCCCTTCATTCCAGAGTTCTGCTCATGCTATTTGTCCTTTTTAAGATTTTGGTATTTTGTTATTATTTAATTTGTTTCTGTGGCCACCTTTCCCATCTCTGTCCTCGTTCCAGGACCAGCTTCAGGCTTCCTGAGCTTTCATAATCCTCTTTTCCTATCCAGGTATTTTCTGAAGTCTTGTCCTTTTCTTCAAATTACTTTCTTCCAAAACTCTTTACAATTTTCTTACAATACCTCAACACTGTCACTCTTGCCATCTTGAATTTAAAACAATAAAGCCTAAGCTCTTGCTCTCTGGGGTAAACTTCTTCATGAAGGGATTAATTTGTGTCGTCTTGTACAGCAGTGAGTGTAGTGTCAGCACCTACGAAATAATATGCAGGCTTTGCAGGTAGCCTCTGAAATCGATTGTATAGCAACCTCAGGGGTGTTTTGTTGTTTGTTGGAGGAAAGCAGCTGATGACTCATTTTGTCAGTAAAAAGTCAGAGCCGACTCACCAGCAAATACTTAAATATTTATTTTTTTCCTGTAATTTTATCTGCATCATTGGAGTATTTCAGCCACCATTAGTTTCAAAGCTGTCACAAATGATAAGCTAAGTAAATGGCCTTTAATTTAAGTGGTGACTGTAGTTATAGTCTCTTGCCCACCCCCCAAGAAGAATGCCCCTAGAGAAACTTAGCATTCCTGAAAATAAGTCAGGAAAGTGAGTGCCCAGCCTGAGCTCCAAAGGTATGAAACATTTCTGTCCTGTGCTTCAGCTGGCCAATGCTGGGCTGTGAGGCTTTCTTAATATATATGTGCATGTGTATATTTATTTCGTAATGAGGAGTAAGTGTTCTGAAATGATCTGTGTTCTGTGTTCTTATCAACTGTAATGGATTTTAAAAATGAATGAAAGCAGATCCAGATAATGGCAATGTTCAAAATTTAGAATTACAAGTTTTAAAGAGGTGAAATTATGTTATAATGAGAGGGTATAATTACAGCCTAATCTCTTTTGCTTGCTTTTTTAAATTTAAGAATAGTAGAAGTAGTAGTAGTATAATATAGGGCTCTTTTTCTGGGTGTGTCTGTGCTCTCAAGAGCAAGGGCTTTCAGGTCAAGTGCCATTTTCCTTATCTGTGCTTTTCAGTCTCATCCTTGTAGTGTATAAGATGCAGATTGGTGTGCTGTTTGAGGTATACAAGCTGAACTGAGATGAGCAAAATGGAGAACAATAATATGTTTTAATTTCCATATAAACATGTGATTTGTTATCTTTCATTATTAGCACAAGCACATATTTTCCAATAGATTAAAATCAGTATTACACAGTTAACAGGGTACTACAGTACTGGTTCGAAGCATCCCTGAAACTTGGTAGCTTTCTTTGGCTCTACACTCTACCCTTCATAATGCTGCAAGTGGTTTCTCTTAACATTAAGCCACTTGTTCACAATGCAATTTTGACTCATTTTCATTAGGAAATTTTCACTTTGTTTTCTGCTTTAATGGACAGGTTTTACAGGAAGTATTTAAGAGGCAAAACATGTAACTTGGGAAAGGCCAAACTGAACAAAGCAGTCACCTGAGGAAGGGCAATGACAGCAGAAAAATTTTGGGTGATAAAGTGAGCTAAAAGCCATGCTTCTGCATTGTCAGAGCATGTCACCTCTAAGTTGAGTGATGCTCAGCTTGGTTGCTGTGCTGAAAGGAGTGATTTTGAAAACAGGAAGATCTGACAGTTTGTTACCAGATTTCCTTGTCCCTTTTGGTGGGGCTCCTTGTGACTGTTTCTAAGTGGTTCAGCTGCTTATTCTTTGTCTGGTGGGCCTGGGACATAGTTTTACCTGCATGTATAATCACTAGTGCTGCTGCCAGGAGAAACACTTGTTCTTGGCCTCTTGGTGTACCCTCCTCAGATGCTTGTGAAACTATGTTGGAAACCAGATTTGAGAGAAGGAAGGCTGAAGCTAGAAATTAATAATTAAAAATGTTTGAACTTTAACACTGATCAGGTCTTTCATGTTGTTCATTGCATGAAGGTGGGAAGTACATGGAGGGCAGGGTCATTCTTTGAATGACAGTGCTTTATAGATAGCTGGGCTTTGTAGACACTTGATGGGTCGTCACCCCCTGGGAGAGGTGCTGTGCCGCCCTCCCTTGTCTCTGATTTGCACCATTAGCAGTGTTTTGTAGACAGATGATAAACTCTGCATGGGCTCAAAAACTAACAATGGGTAATTCACAGACAACCCAAAGAAGGTGCTTAATGTTTAGGTGGATTGGCAACCTTGCAGCTGGGTTGTTTGAATGCTAACACTGTCAAACAGGAGTGTGGGAGAGCCACCTAGCTGGGAGGTAGGGTGGGTCTGCTGTAGACCCAAGGTAAATTTACTTAAGGCGCTGCAGAGTCATTTGTGGTCTTGCACTTGCTTTTATACTTGAACTTTTACACTGTGCTAAAACTGATTCTGCACTCAGGACTTGCTCAAAGGATGTGCCTTACTGTTATCTGCTGTGTGCCACAACCTTAATCTTCAGTGGATATGTATCTCAACAGTATGCTCAAGCCCCTCAACTGTTGTATGCCTGTGATCTCTGCAAGCAGCACTTGGTGTTCACACAGACACTGAAGATGGCTGTGACCTGTGTTTGGCTGGCCAGTCATAGCCTGGTGTCCTTTGGTTGCTGCTGGTAAATTAACTTAGCCTATGCAGCTTGTTTTTCCAGTGACATGATTAATAATAACTGGTTTATATGCTTATTACTAAATCGCATGAGAAGGCTTTTCCATATTAGTCCTGCCACAGCTCAGGGTGCCATTTATGGGTTTCATGATTAGCATAGCTTGGGCAAAGAGGAATCTCCAGTGCCTCTGAGTGTTCCTCAAGGATGTGCTTTAGTATCTGTTTCCATTTGGTTTTGACTACATTCAGCTAATATTATGAAGATAATTTCTGTCCTCATAATTGAAACAAAATTGATTGTGTGTTATATGGTCCTTGACATGGTAACACTGTACTGGCCAAGGCCAAAAGCTGAGTAATTTATAGTGGCCGCAAATGAAAGGCTGTAAACAAATTTAGTCTATTCTGTCCTTATGTCTTGTACCTTTAGGAAACTAGGCTGTGCATCTGTTCTCACTGGTTGTCAGATGTCAGAAAATCTACCTGGGAGCTTTCTCTTGAGGGACAAATCTTTAGGAGGCCACAGGTCATGGAACTGGTCACTGGTCTCTTACTAATGGAAAAGTGTTTGTGTAACAATTCTCTGCAAAAGTCTTGCCCATGGTAGTTGCAGCTGTTATGATTTCAGCTGTGTAGATATGCTATAAGGCAATTTCTCCCTTTGTGCAGGTTGCTGCAAACTACAGGACAGCAAACCCCATCTGTTGTAACAGAAATGTTCGGGCTTTAGAATACAAACATACATAAATGTGGAATTATGTTCCAAGCACAACTTGATTTTGAGTTTGCTGGGATCTGCAGTAATACAGTTCTGTTATTTTGTGGGTTTTGTTTATTTTTAGGGGTACCAGAAGATGCTTCAGTTGTGATACCTCTTTCACAATACAAGTTATGAATGAAATTCATTAACTAACATCCCTTCCTCACCCTGATCTCCAATAGACTTCCTGTAACACTTGGAAGAAAGGGTCAGGGGAGAAGGGTCGAAGGTCACCATGAAGCTAAAGCAGCGAGTTGTGCTGCTGGCCATCCTCCTTGTCATCTTCATTTTCACAAAAGTTTTCCTCATTGACAACTTGGACACCTCAGCTGCCAACCGGGAAGACCAGCGCACCTTTCACCGTATGATGGCAAGCCTCCATGTAGAACTGGACCCCCGACTTGACCATACATTGCAGTCCCCTTGGGAGATTGCAGCCCAGTGGGTGGTGCCCCGGGAGGTGTATCCAGAAGAGACACCTGAGCTTGGGGCTGTTATGCATGCCATGACAACCAAGAAAATAATAAAAGCTGATGTGGGATACAAAGGGACCCAACTGAAAGCTTTGCTAATACTTGAAGGAGGACAGAAGGTTGTCTTCAAACCCAAGAGGTAAATATTTCCTTCAGTTAATAACTGATTTATGTGTATGTTTTATCTCCATGATATTGCGTTAGTGTATGAGTTACAAACTTACATGTAAATGGAAAGGCTATGCTGTTGTTTGTGGGAGAGATGGTGTAGAGCCTTGCTGGTGTTCTGGTAATATTAGGTTGCTGTGCCAGCTGTCTCTCAGGCTGTATAGCTTTGATGCTCGAAACAGCCTGTCTTTGGGTTAAAAGAATAATCCTTGTGTTCAGTCCTGGGGCAATGTTGGTTAAACCTGATGTTTCTAAGCAGTATCTTTCTGATTCTGGAAGTAGAAGTTCTGGCAGTGTGAAGACAAGTCTTGCCTATTCTTTCTGCATAGGGGTCATGTCAAAATACCATGAGAGAATGCAGTTCAAGAAGAGGGAAGGACTGCAAGTTGACACTGGTCCTAAAAGTAGATCTGGGTGTTTGTTGTAGCTGCATGAAAACTGTAAAAATGGCATGGTAGGTCAGAGTGAAAGCTCCTCAATTTCCTGTCTGCTGATAGTGAATACTGGAGGTGCAATGTAAGAATGGGTGGGTAGTGATACTTCCTTGGTATGGCCTCTGTTTACATTGATCTGCACGGAAATTTGACATGACTGAACATTTATAAAGAGTCTTGTGCACATCTGTCAGGCTTTTTGAACTGTTTGCCTTTGGGGAAAAGTAGAAGAAAACGATGTGAAAAAGGCAGGTGCACTTTATGGGATCACACTGCAAATGTAAAGTGTTGTCATCATGGAATGAGTACATTTCCCTCCAAAGCATATTGGGTTGAGCAAGTACAAAGCTTTTCTTTCATGTTAATAAATAATGAGAGAATGGGAAAAAAAATCTGTCTTCCACTTCTTGAATTCACAGTCCTGTTGGTCAACTACTGGTCTGGCTGGAGCTTCACTGTGGGGCTAGGCAGCACTAAAACAGTATGAACCTTTCACTCAGAAGTCTTGGTGGTATGACAGGCAGCTCATCCAGTAAATGCAGTAACAGGACAAGGCATTTCTGTAGTGCTTTCTGTATAAGTGAGTGTGGTAAAGCGTTTCACCAGGCATTAAATTACATTCATATAATGGAATGTCTGCGCAGGCAAACTCAGTGACTATGCTCCATCAGGGACACGTGCAGCTGGGAATGTTTATAGGAGCGCTAAACAGTTTATAGGAGTACTAGGCAGTATGGCCCTAACCATGCTGGTAGACCCGTGTTCTGTTTGTGAATGCCAAATAGCTAGGTTTGTAGGTAGTCTTGTTCTGTCTTTGCAAGATAGTCTATTTAACTAGCCTTTGATCTGAAAGTTATGTCAAAGTTAGTACTAAAAACCATTTTGAGAAAACTTGCTGGTTGTGGAAGAATGAATTCTCTTGTTACCTTTGCTCTAGAAAGGACTAGATGCCTACTATGCATGGAAGCGAGCATTTGGTTGTGTTTTACCAATAACTTTTAGCTCCACAGCTTTCAAGATGTGACCATGTTTTCAAAAGCCTGCTGTAAGTACATACAAAAGACCGGACTTTGAGGACATGTTCTAAGGGTTAGCTGTCTCATTTCAAAATTACTTGAAATCCAGATTAAGTTACTAATGATTTAATAGTTTCTACCATCACATGCCAGTGGTGTATGTGAAATAATATGCTTGTTTGGTGTAAGTCCCAGTTTGGCAGGATTCTGTCAGATCTTCCTCCCAAAAATCTCCATACCATCTTGCACTGGTTAATTCTCTTTTGAGCTGCCTTGCAGAGAAGGTAAAGCATTTGCTCAGACTGATGAAATAGAGTGTTGTCTTGCCCCAGATATTCTCTGGGAAGGGTTGAAACATCACTGTGGCTTCTCTTACACTTGCTGCTACTGTTTGAACCTCAAGTCTGTTGGAAATAATCCAATTTACACAATTTGATATGTTAATGGAAATGAGAAAATAAGTAATCTAATCTGAGCTTACTTTATTTGAAAATGTATTGAATTTCACCCATTTGCTTGGTATTGATTGTGGTATTTTAGGCTCACCTGGAAGCATGCTGCTTAAGCAGTATCTAGACCTGACTCATGTAATGAATCTTGGAATTTGTGTTTGCCTTCACCATTTAGATAACATTTATTAAAGGAAAAAAGGGGGGGGAAGGGAGGGAAGCCCACCACTTCACCAAAATAATACTGTTGTTGTTGTAATGAGTGTCTAATTTCTGTTTCTTGCTGTTCATTATGTCTTTTCTCCACCACAATAGAGGGTCTTTTTAATATCCAGTATTTTTCTCAGGTTCACGCTTGCTGATCTAGCTATTGAAGACTGCATTTGACATTTCTTCCACAATATCATATTGCAGTTTCATGTTAATCTGCAATCCATTCTAACCCCAAATCATATGTGGAATTGCTGCTTTCCAGTATAAATAGTCCCCTGTTCTGTTGCTGGGTCTGTGCTTTCTTCTTAGATGTGATTTGGCATATGATTGAATTAAAACCCATTCGTTTGAATGGGCACTGCTTCCTAAGATCTTGAGACCACTGTACATTACTGACCTTTCCCCCTTATTTACTACTTCAACAGTCTGTATGCTATTTAATCTCATTAATATTTTTCTGTCACCCATTTGCAATCATTTTGAAAGCAACCCATAGTCTGTTTAACATAGCACTGTCATGTTACTCTGAACAGCAAAATTGATGGAAATCCTGCGTGAATCACTTTGACTTATTTTGATTACAGATATGCCAGGGATTATGTAGTGGAAGGAGAACCATACGCTGGCTATGACAGACACAATGCAGAAGTGGCAGCCTTTCACTTGGACAGGTATGTAATTATTGGATTACCTGGTTTTATGGTCTCTGGTAAATGCTTTGTCAGAGTTGGGGGAAGAGGGGTTCCTTAGAGAATACAGCTCAGATGTGAGCTACTCCTGACCTGTCAATATGCCACAATGAAGCCAAAAATAAAAATTCATTTCAAACATCTCTGCAAGATTTTAGTTCAAATTTTTCACAAAATCTTAGAAAGGAGAATGAGCACTGAAACCACTGATACATAATATTATATGGAAGAAAGAGCTTAGCCAAATCCTGTGGAGGAGTCTGAAATGCTGAATGTATGTGCTAAATTAACATCCAGTACACTAAGAAGTCTAATATCTAGGCTAACAATTTAGTCTAGACTAAATATGAGTCAGTGCATTCTAGAGGAAAACCAGCTATTTATATATTGTATTCAGGGGTGCCCAGATGGCCTTGTGGACCTGAGCTAGGCAGAATCATAGAATAGTTAGGGTTGGAAAGGACCTGAAGATCACCTAGTTCTAACCCCCCTGCCAGGGGCAGGGACACCTCCCACTAAACCATGTCACCCAAGGCTATGTCCAACCCAGCCTTGAACACCGCCAGCAATGGAGCATTCACAACTTCCCTGGGCAACCCATTCCAGTGCCTCACCACGCTTACAGTAAAGAATTTCTTCCTCATATCCAATCTAAAACTTCCCCTATTTAAGTTTGAACCCGTTACCCCTTGTCCTGTCACTACAGTTCCTCATGAAGAGTCCCTCCCCAGCATCCCTATAGGCCCCCTTCAGATATTGGAAGGCTGCTATGAGGTTTCCACGCAGCCTTCTCTTCTCCAGGCTGAACAGCCCCAACTTTCTCAGCCTGTCTTCATACAGGAGGTGCTCAGTCCCCTGATCATCCTCGTGGCCCTCCTCTGGATTTGTTCCAACAGTTCCATGTCTTTTTTTATATTGTGGACACCAGAACTGCACACAATACTCCAAGTGAGGTCTCACGAGATGTGCAATTACAAGAAGAAAAACAGTTACAGGATGCACAAAGAGTGGGACAGAAAATACCAAACACTGAATATCAATAGTTATGATATACTGTTAGAGGTGCATTTTCCCCTAGAATATATGAGCACAGTCTTCATCTTCTCATTATAAGAGGACTATGTTGGCACGTGGGGGAGGATTTAATTATCTTCACACATGTGAGAAATTCTTAGGTGAAAGGACTTAAAATCCTGGGAAAAAAAAAGAATAAGGAGGGACAAATATAATGAAAAATAGAATGGTTGAACTTAAACTGAAATTTCTCAGTTCAGAAATTAGAGACCTATGACTGACTGAATTCATAGGTGGTAAAAGATAAGTTTGTTAGTCCTTATTCATCTGTGGAACTTATTCCATAGGCAATGGAAATTAGTAATTCTAGGAAGGTTTGTGATAACTAGTTGTGTGACACCCATTGCTGCTTTTGCAATCTTGAGGTGGTGGGCCAAAATCAGGGTATTTCAGGACCAAGAAGAGATGATGTTGTCGGATGTGTGTTGTTCATTTGTGCTTTCAAGAAACGTACAGAATTTAGTTTCTCTGCAAAAGCAATGATACAACATTGTAAAGCAACAAAGCAAAGCCTCTTTCCAGTATCCAGACCCCTCTTTCTTCCCTCTTTCTCCCTGTTTATTTGGTTGTGGTTTTGTGCTTGTTCCTCTGGCATTTCTCCTCTTTGTGGATGTGCACCTCTATATTCTTAAAGAATACCTAGCAGAAGCTACCTGCCCACATAACTTTAGCACATACTTTTGTTTTTCATGGTGACAGTTACGTTGTTTCAAGAAGGATCTGAATCATATTGCTTGTTTGCCCTTAATGGGGAGGCTGTATTGCCCCAGATAGTGGCCTTTCAGCTGTGGGTATGAAAAACAGGGACAGGTTTTCCAGATTTAAGCTCTGTGTTTATTTATTTGGAACACTTGCGTTTTCTTAAGCTGTACATTACTCTCTGTATTGGCTATAAATTCTGTCTTTATGCATTCATGATTTGTTCAGGCAGACATTTTGTGTTTCCCTTTCTTAGAGGTATTTTATACCTATAGAAGGGGACTTATTCATTGAATATCTAAAACCAGAAATACTGTGCGGCTGTTAGAGTGACTCTCCCAGTATCTCTGTGGAATGTAGATGGTCCCTTTTTGAGAAGAGACAGTCCCTTTTCAGTCTCTTGTTCTGAACAGCAAAGACTACCAAAGGTGTTATCAAAAGTACATTAAGAAAGTTGGGACTGACATTGTACTGATGCTTGTACTCTTCCTTCAAGCACTTTTAAAATTCCATTGCAAATCCCCAAGTCATTTGTAGTCACAGAGCAAAGGCCATGGCAGACATTGGAGTGGAACCTGGATCTTGTGATCCAGGCTTTCTGATTATTCTTACGACCTCCTTTCCAGACACTTCTCAGGCATTGAGTTTTGTTCTACCATTCTCTCTTCCCTTCTCCCTCTCATGCCAAACAAAATAACTCCTTGATTGTTTGCTTTCAAGTATAATTGAATTCGCTTAAACATAACATTTTAATACAGAGTAATTCCCTCAAATTATAAATGATTTTTCCAGGTGGCCTAAAGGCCATATGGTTACTGCTTTAGCCTGTACACAAGACAGATGATGGATATTTCTGGTATGAGGTCTGACTTCCGAGAGTTGGAGCATGGCACATCCTGTGTTGCTCTGCTGCAAATGTTGTAATAAAAAGAGTGTCGCTGATGGCCTGTAAAGCAAGTTTAACATCCAGGCACTTAAGAAAAATGAGTTTCCTTACTTTGCCTTGAAGAAGAGGTTGCTGCAGGGCTCCAGCTTTATTCTTTGTTCTCAGTTATCTCAATTTTTGGACAATGGCACAGAGGCTGTGGTTTTGTTTTTATTTAGGACTGCTGCCTATGTTGCAAATTCTCATGTCACATTTTTTCATCCCAAATCAGAATTCTGGGTTTCCGACGAGCTCCACTGGTGGTTGGCAGGTTTGTGAATTTACGTACAGAGATCAAACCAGTAGCCACAGAGCAGCTTCTGGGTACCTTCATGACTGTGGGTAAGTGGATTCCATGAAATGTGCAAGGCAGTAAAAAAACCCAATGTGTTTAATGGGGAAAGTGAGCCATGGGTATCTGACACAGTTATAGAACAGTTAACTATGATACAGAAAGCTGGTAAGTCTCTTTCTGTGCCAAGAGAGATCATAACACTTGTACAACCCCATTTGGCGGGGAGGAGGACTTGATTTTCTCCAAGTAACTTTTCCTCTGTAACTTTTCTATGTTCCCTCATGCTGCTGTTACAGATGTGATTTGTTTTAAGTAAGAATTTTCTCTCTGCTGTCAGGGGTGGTTAGAAAAGTTTGTGATTGGATCTGGAATGAAGAAAAATGAATTGTATTTAACGCGAGCACAGTGTTGATTTGGGATAATTTATAGAGCTGATGTGTTGGTTGGTATTAGATGTTGTTTGTGCTACGTCAAAGTGTGCTGAGCATTGATAACTAAATGTTTCGGAACTTCCGTATGTTGTTTACAGTAATAATGCTGTGAAGGGCACTTAATGGGAATTATTAATGTGAACTCCTACCAGGTGGTCATTAAGCACCAAGAAATTACTTAGGCTGCAGTCTTAACTCCTTCAGGCTTTCATAAAATATCCAATTATTACTGTCTTCGGCTTTTTTTCTAATAAGGAGACTCTAGAGATACTTGTTCATTAGAGCTGGTAAATATGTGTGCTTGTGTATATTTCTATTATGAGCACTATTGGCAGTCTCACCTACTATATTTGCCTAACACTTTCAGTTATAAGATGTAACTTTCAGTTGAGAATAGGTCTGCCTTGCCAAACTCTTTGCATTCACATTGGGTGTCTGCCTCAGGCAGACTACTTCTTCTAATTTCAGCCAAGATAACTAAGCAGTTTTATAACAGAAATGCTGACTTGAAAAGTAGGTTGCAGAAATTTTCGTTGCCTTTCCTCAGATTCCTTGGAACCGCCTGCTCTGCAGAGCATGAACCAAAGAAATGGGTGGGTCTGGGGAGAAGGTTGGCCTCTTGTCAACCCAAATTTGACCAAGTTTCTGAGGTTTTGAAGAAAAGATAATTCATGCGTACCCAGTGCAAATTTGCTAGAGTTGCAGCTAGAATCTCAAAGAATTCTGTCTCTTGCTAGACCTGCTGCAGGCTACGGATAGGAAGAGAGACTTGCACACTTTACATACAAATGAGAGATCTGGTCTGCTGCAAGCTCTGTGCTGTTAATGATCACCTCTCTGATGTCCTTAGGTTGTCTGACTGGGGTAGTGGGAGCACAAGAGCTGGTTCTGGATGGAGGCCTGCAAAGGAGTGCTGGCTGGCCAGGGGATGTGTAAGGATGTGATGTGTAAGGATGGAAAGTGAAAAACACGTCTTTCAGGGTTTGGGGGGATATTCAATCTAAAACCGAAGGAAGAAAGGATGGGGAATAGGTGGAATCATAAGGAAGTGAGACATAGATGAAGAATGTTTTGGAAGAGCATCTGTGAGTGTGAAGCAAAGGAAGGGTGAAGGGTGAAATAGAAAAGATTAAGTTAAAAATGTTAATCTAGGCTACATAGATTTCTTTCCACTAGAGGCAACATAGGCCATAACAAATTAAAGAGTGCAGGGTTTCATTGTGCCCATCCTTGTCAGAAGACTCTCATGAAACTTTGACAGAACTGCATTCCTGTAAGAATGACAGCTTGCTTGTGTTTCCCCATCCATGTCAGCTCAAGTAACTGAGATGTGTACCAGGTCTTAGGACTGCAAATCCATTCAAGTTCTGCTTAGTGTTCTTTCACATCCTTCTTTTTGGCCAACTTTTTCAAAAAAGTGAGAAATCTGACACATGAAGTGTGAAATTTAAAAAAATACAAGTGCTAAGGTTGCAAAGTCAAGGTTCTAACTATGAGGGAGGGATCACTAAAATGTGTTTATAGTACAGTGTTGTACTAACCCTGAGTGTGATAGAAACATTAGAAAATAGTTACTCTCTCCTTTGAATATTACTCTTTAATGTTGCTTTGAATGAATAGACAACTGTTTATTTCGCTTCTCCCTCTCAGAGGTAGGAAACATGAGGTCAAGTGCAGTGAAATCCTATTGCAGGGAAGGCCCTACTGCAACAATATGCACCTGAATTTCAGTTGGCATCCTTTAGATTAAGCTCTGCTCTTTTAATATCTCTTTTTTTGTTTGTTTGCTTAAGGTAATAACACTTGCTTCTATGGGAAGTGCTACTATTGTCGGGAAACAGAACCAGCTTGTGCAGATGGGGACATCATGGAGGGGTCAGTGACCCTGTGGCTTCCAGATGTCTGGCCTCTTCAGAAACATCGGCACCCATGGGGTAGGACTTACCGTGAAGGCAAACTTGCCAGGTATGAGAGGGTGAAAGGATTATTCTTTATGTATGATAATTTGTACTGGAACTACCCATGCAATACAGCGGGTAATTAAGGAGCGAGTGTTCTCAAAACCTAGAGTTTTGCCGACAGCTTTCTTGATAAGACAGAGAAGTCCAGAAGTCTAGGAGGGGATTTAAATTAAACTGAGCAAGGAAGAAATTTTAATTGTTTTCCATGATACTAAGTGCTATCCTTTTCCTACTTCTTTACTGGAACAGAACTCCACTATGCAGTCATTCCAAGCTCTGAAACTCGACTCTGGGCAAACCAAGACTCCTCTTTTGCCACTAGACCTTCTTTTGACACTGTGCCTCTTTGTGGCCCATTAAAATATGGTAGCGTTTTGCTGGTTTCTGCCAGACCTGATTTCAAGGTCCTTGTAGTTTAAGAGTTGTGGAGCTAGTTTAGCTAAAGTAGGTAGGCAGCAGAAAGTTTTTTGCTTTGAATACTTTGGTGTATTTGATGACTATACTCAGCATGTAAAGAAATGCTTTTAGAGAAAGGCAAACATGGGATCTAGCAATTTTGTACAATATATGTAACCTGTCTGAGTAGTTGTGTTGGAGATGTTTTTTCCATGACCAGAGCAAATGGTTTTGAACTTCATAAACTTTTCCAAGTCCTTGACAAGACACTAGAAAGAGATTTTTAGTCCTTGATATAAAATACCCATTGATTTCCAATTACATGATTGTTCTGAAAAAGAATCTCATCCAAATGCTTAATTGAATTGTTTTAGAGTATTAAATATACAATTTGATTTTTAAGCAGCAGGTGTTATTTCCTTTCCAACAGGTCTAAATCAGCTGTATGTGGAAGATGGTAAATTGCAGTAGTGATTGGATTTAATTTCTTGGAGGCATTTCTTTTCTGAAAGAGTATTTTATCATAAACTGCCTGCCTGCACAGGACTTTACCCTGATACCTACACTGATTTGCTATTTATTGTATTTTAAACTTACTTGTTCTTAATTCATTCAACTGGGATTGCATGGTTCTGTTGTTTTGCACTTTGTCGTGATGCACTTTTCACTTTGAGAGCATCAGATGAATTAAATGTTCTGGATGTCGTGCACTCCTTTTGCTGTGTCTGGTGATTATGGAGAAAAAACTGTAGGAATTTTTTTCCCGATCTAGCTGCTTCTACTCTGTCCTGAGTTGACCTTCTGAACATAATTCATATAATCACATTAGTGTACATAATTTTTAATGGAGTGTAATAGATAAAATCCCTGACCTTCGAAGTCCTATGATAATACAATAGAAATGATCAGAAATAAATGTCGGGAAAGGTCTGTCTTGAACGACTGAATAGAAAATGAGAAGAGAGACCATAACGTATCTGAAAAATTTTTGCAGGGAGATTAAGTACTGATCTGAAGTAAAATGAGGGAAAGAGAAACACTTGAGGGAGAGAGAAATGTAGCATAAAAGAAATGTAACCAGTACAAAGAGGATTATGTTCTCAGACTTCTGCCTTGTGGATTTGTGCTGTAAAGTTGAATGTGGGTTGGACCTTGATGCAAAAGAAAGAGGGAACTAAAGACAGGATTGTGGAGCATATGTGATGTGCTGAAAAAAACATTGAGAAGATAAATTTTTGCCCACTGATTTGAATAACTGGAGGAAAGATGGGATATTGGGAGCTTAGTCTCCAGACCTCTAGAAGATGATGGGGGTATGTGGCGGTTCTAGTAGTCAAATTCTTACCTTCTCCCTGCAATTTTGAGCATGTCAACAAGTCTCTCCAGCTTGTGTTTCTCTTTCTAAGTCACAGATGGTTTAAGGCATTTCCAACTTAACTGCTATTTTGTGAAGGATTGTTTCAATCCTTTCAGCTTTGAAACCTGTAAAGAATAACATGAGAAAATTTCAAATTCTAGCTCTGGAGAACTGAGACATGACATCCATGCTATAAGAATGGAACTACATTCCTAGGTTACATGTAGAAGGAGAGGAGAGAAGAGGGAAGCTTGAAATCTTGCCAGTGGAGAAGAAGATGAGATACTGTTGAAGGAAAGTAGGGAGGAAAGAGACAACTGATGAGCTAGAATGAACACATAGGAGGTGGTTGTCAGTAACCAAGATGAGCTTTTGTATTTGAAAGAAAAAATGAAAAGGACTGCTGGAAAACAAGACTCATGGAAGCAGATCAAGGCAATAGAATCAGAGGCAGGAAGGATTTGAAGTCCTTAGAAGTTAAGGGAGACAAGTCATGACAGTAATCTTGCTGTGAGGCAGCCCCACCTCTGCTGAATTGACGAAGCAAACTCCAGCCTTATTTTCTGTAGGAAGAATATGTGTAGCCTTGCACTGAAATTATAGCTTGCTCCATATGCTAGAGTTTTAATAAAGGATTTACTCTTCTATTAAACCACTTTTGTCTAGTTCTTTCTTCTTTATATAGCCTTAACTCACTCATAAGTGAATAAAGGGGCAGCTATAAATACCATTGCTGTGCAATGATAGAGTATTCTTAGAAGGTTTGATTTGTTTTCTCTTCATGGCCTGCAGGTGGGAGTATGATGAAAGCTATTGTGATGCCGTGAAGAAGACTTCACCATATGACTCGGGCCCTCGTCTCCTTGATATCATTGACACTGCTATCTTTGACTATTTGATTGGGAATGCTGACAGGCATCACTATGAGAGTTTCCAGGATGACGAAGGAGCCAGTATGCTCATCCTCTTGGACAATGCCAAAAGGTGAGGGTAAAGGAAATCCTGGTGGCCAGGCAGTGGTGAGCACAAGGGCGAGCATTTATCTGCTCTGTATCTCTGTGTTTTCTTCCACAATTTTTTTCATTAATACCATTTGTGCTAAAAATCTGAAGCTTTCCTTCTTATCAGAAATTACTCATCAGATAGTAGAGTCCTTCAAAGTCTGTGTTGTTTGCTCTGTGCCCTAGATACTATGACTGCTTTTGGCAAAGTCTTACTCAAACAACAGAAACTCCCAGGTTAGCACAGTATGACCTTTTTTCTCCAAGCCACTTTCAAAAGTTTGCTTGTGTCTCTCTTCCTATCCCCAGAAAAGCCCTCTCTTTTATGCTTTTAATTAATGAAAGATTAAAGACTTATAGTTTATTATTCAACAGTGAAAGTGAATATTAGTAAGTTCCACAGTAAAAGTAGATATTTGAAAATGTGTTTCTGAATAAATTGGAATTCCCTGCTTTCTGGACTCTGGCTTTAAAAGGTTAAACATGTAAGTTGAAGATAGAACTGATGAGAAGCCCTTCTTGAGGCCAAACTTTACTATGTGTATGTGTTTAAAATGTGAGTTCTGTCTTTGTTATAGTTTTTGTATGTGGCTGGTACAGTATAATTTAAAAATCCTATTGAAGATACAAGCTTGTTTAAATCATAATTTGTTTAATTTACCTTTAAAAACAGAGATAACATATTACATTTTCTTGTGATTTAGTCCAGAGACTCCCATGGTTTTTTCTTCCGATGGGCACTACCATTTGCAGTGGCAGTGAGTTTCCCCTTCTGTGGATGGATCAGCTTTTGATGGTTAGCTCAGGCAGTACCTGTGCCAGGCTGGACTCTACAGTGGCATTGCATACTGCTTGTATGAAGTGTACACAGCAATCGAGACCTCTGGTCTAGACAGATCCATGGAAGGCTTAGAGTTACCATTTCTTTCTCCATTTGCCTTTCGTATAGTAGATTGCTTCCTTCTTTTTTTTTCTAATTTGTCTGCAGTGGCTGACTTGCGTATTTTGTCTTTATGCATCAGCCTGTTCAGTCTCACTCCTTTGGTTGTGTCAGCAGGATGTATTCTACCTTGGGACTGTTGAATTATTGCTGCTTTCAGACTGCTTTAGTTGAATTTGGATAAATGGTCTTTCTATAATGCTCTGGCAATGTGCTGGGAGGAAGTTAATGTATTAGTCACTGGAAGTGAATATGGTAGTTGAAGGTCATGTTCCTTCATTATGGTACATGCTTGTAACATTATGAAAACTTTTCCGGTGGGGCTTTGCAGGCCCAGGAATAAATTGTTTTCTTGAAAGCTTGAGTAAAATTCTTTCAGCTCCTTTGAGATAAGGGATAGGGGCACAGGTTTTTCATGGAATCATGGAAAATCTCGAGTTGGAAGGGATCCATGAGAATCATCTAGTCACAGCTCCCTAAAACTAAATCATATGACTAAGCATTGTCCAGATGTTCTTGGTGCTGCAGGGAGCTTATTCCAGTTTTAAAGCTCCTAATAACAATTATTTGAGCTGAGCAATGCCAGGCTCCTAGAGTGAGTTATCTTATTGAGGGCAAAGATCTTTGTTGAAAATGGTATTGCAAGGAGAGTGAAACTGTTAAAAAATAAAGAAGAAAGCATTTCTTAGATGAAGCTTAAAATACTATGGAATCCTCTTGGCAGGCTTCCCTTGGAAAGTGTGATTGTGAAATATTAAAATTGATTACCTTGTTAGTTGAACTGTTGATCTGAGCTTGGCCATCTAAAACAGCACGTGGCTGCTATTTCATTCATTCCCTGTTTAGCTGTGTCAAACAGGCAACACTTCTGCTCTCTATGTCCAGAATACCAATTATTCCTTTCCCTTGCTTCACAAGCTGAGCTCAATTTCAAAACTCCTCTGAAGTTTGTTTCTAAGGTGCCTTGGTGTGATAAAGAAGTAGGTACACTAGTGTTGCTTCTGTTTACCTGGTACATCAGCTGACACTGTTGAGAGTTATACCTGTAATTGGTCATAGCCTGTTTATATTTTAATTTAAATGACTTGATCTGTTGGAGCATGGAACTGTCTAGTATTGATTTTTTTTTTTTAATTCCTAGCCAATCTCTTGATGTTGAGAACAGCATTAGGAGTTCAACTGGTTCACTTGATTTTAATTTTGCTTTTCAGCTTTGGAAATCCTGCCCTGGATGAAAGAAGCATCTTGGCTCCTCTTTATCAGTGCTGCATGTAAGTGAAATGCAGGGATGCTGCTCACTTTATTTATGCAATTGCTATCCTTAGGTTTGCAGTGTAATTAAGTTTGAAGCCTTCTGGCAACTTGAAAATGTTTGCTTTACTCTATTTGTTTGATGTATTGTCACTGCTCAAGAAGCTGAGAAATACATTTTCATTAGGGCAGTAAATCAGATGGTAGACTGTAGGAAGTAGTCTTGCCTCCAGGTCACTGGTTCAAATCTGTCCTTAGTCAGGATGACAGGTACTTTACATCTGCAGCTGTCTCCATCCAGATCCTGCCGAATAAAAGTTCGCATCACAGTTTGAGTCCTCCCTGACAGTAGCTACCAACTAAACATGTCTGGCAATTTAACTACCTTCATTGCCAGATATTCTTTCTAAACAAGATTGCAGCACTGCTCAGAGTGCTTCTTTCAATGTGACGTTTGTAGGTTTTCTGCAGGATTTTGTTTCTGCTTTGGCCCTCTGAGCTGTGGTTTTGTTTTATTTTTAGAAGCTACGACTTGTTGATTTCTGTTTTCTGTGTTCACTCTCTCACCGGGCCATTGCTACTTCTCATTAATGAATAGATGATCAGGTGGCTGGAGCGCGTCTTCTATGAAGACAGGCTAAGAAAGTTGGGCTTGTTCAGTCTGAAGAAGAGAAGGCTCAGAGCGGGGGGAGACCTTATAGCAGCCTTCCAATACCTAAAAGGTGCCTACAGGAAAGCTGGAGAGGTGCTTTTTACAAGGGCATGTAGTAATAGGACAAGGGGCAATGGCTTTAAACTGGAAGAAGGTAGATTTAGGTTGGTATATCACAAAGAAGTTCTTTACTGTGAGGGTAGTGAGGCACTGGAACAGGTTGCCTGAGAATCTGTGAATGCCGCATCCCTGGAGGTGTTCAAGGCCAGGTTGGACAGGGCTTCGAGCAGCTTTTGAGCAACTTGGTCTAATGGAAGTTGTCCCTGCTTGTGGCAGGAGGTTTGGAACTAGATGATCCTCTAAGGTCCCTTCCAACCCAAACCATTCTATTTAAAGATCCAGAAAGAAGAATACTGACTTATCTGTTTTCTGCTTCTGCTGCTTCAAGATAACATTAAAACTCTGTTAAGCCTTCCAAATCAAGCATTTAGTTGAGAGTTCCTTGAGTCTGTCCTTGGAAGGTTCTGTCTCTTGAATTCCTCAGGACCTGTGAAACCTTGGAATTCTGCAGATACCCTGAGCTCTCACCCCGTGCTTGCTTTAAGTAAAGCTCTATGCATGCTATAGTACATCTGGCCTATGTTCTGCAAGATTCTTTCAGAATCCATACAGAGAACAGTTAAACTAAATGATTTTCAAATTATTTAGTTTTCCTACAGTAATTTTAGATGCATATGTAATTTCTCACTTTATGAGGATCTTTTGGAATCTTTCTCATTTAAGTTCTCCCAGATGCAACCAGAAAAGAAGTTTTTCTATGTAATAAATAAATTCATGGTGTCCTGCTTTTCAGATATCCTTTCTTTCTGATACCAGGCAAAATGCCATATAAAAATTAAGATGCATAATTGTTTTAACTATCAGTTTATTACAGCACATGGTTATATTGCTGGTTTCTGTAGAGTCCATCAATAGCCAAGAATTTAGAACAATGGTGCTAAACCACAAAAATTTGAGAGAGAATCCTAAGAATCTTCACAGAACAACTTGATTTATGTGGGCTGATATGAACAAGTTCAATGGCCAATGGAGTGGAAAGATCACAGCTGTATTCACTTTCTTGGAGGCTCAGTCAACTGACTTTTGTTCTTCATGATTAATTGCTGTTCAGCGTTACTCTTCCTGATGTGACATGAGTTTTGTGTTTGAATTAGCAGCCAGACTGTTAATTTTCTTTCCTTTTCAAACTGTGTCTGGGAGGCCTCAGGACTGAAGAACTTCCTTGCTAGCAGTTGCAAGTGTTTTTATATGACATAAGAATTAACTCAAATTAGTTTCTTTCTTCTTCACCTTCAGTTTTCAAGTTCCAATTAGATACTGCATATAATGCAGTTATATCTGGACCCTCCCATCCAAAACTCTTTTATTAACGAGGCTCTGCTCTTGATGTGACAGGCTCTGTCAAGAGGTTGGCTTTGGTATTGCTGACTGGGCTTCATCTGACAGTGGTATGACGACGTGTTCGTTTCTCTCTTTTGCAGCATCCGGGTTTCTACCTGGAACAGGCTTAATTACCTGAAGAATGGAGCATTGAAGTCTGCCTTAAAAACTGCTATGTCGCATGACCCCATCTCACCAGTGCTTTCTGACCCTCATCTGGATGCCCTAGACCAGCGGCTTCTCAGCATTCTGGCTACAGTGAAGCAGTGCACAGACCAGTTCGGGCCAGATGTTGTGCTGGTGGAAGATAGGATGACTCTGTCTCATTTGTAATTGTAGTGGAACACAGATGAAACTCCTTTTTTACAAACAAACAGAAAAGTGATAGAAAAACAGCACAATCAGTTCAGAAAGGCTGCGGCCAAGATGGACTGAAGTGAACAGGAAGGCTTCCTAGCCAGAGAAACAGAGGTGACACTGGCTTTTATCTTGGGCTGACAGCAGTGAGAGGTGGGAAGTTGGAGCCTTGGATAGCTCAGTACTTGTAATGGCATCTTGGTCATTGTGTGTGTCCATTGCCGGCAGTGGGCATTGCACTGGCTAAAAGTGGTGCTTGGTATTGGTGGAAGTGTGTGGAATACAGACACTAATTTGTAGACCGAATCTAGAGGGAACAAATGGAGATGAACAGTACAATCCTCTGCCCTTCTCTTCCCCACATATACTCCTACGAGTTTTTGTCTGATTCAGGGTTGTACATAATCAGCTGTGAGCTGGTTAGGCATTTTACTGCTTCTTTAGAGAAAGAGGAAGTGGTGAATAAATTATTAGACTGAAGAGTTGTGCCACCCCCCCACCGGGGGTGGGATGTTCTTCTGAATGCCATTAGGGGTGGGAGAGGGGGCCTCTGCTGCTCAGTTGTCTTTTCCTCGATAAAAGGCTGAGAAAGGGGTTTGCCTCATGTGATAATGTTTCAGTGTTTTTGCTGAAGTCCTATCAAAGATTTATCCACAGGGGTGGAGATATAGGGGAGGACAGGGTGGTTATACAGCACTTGGTAATTAAGGGGTTACAGTAAGTTTTCATGTGTCCTGTCACTGTTTTCCATTTTTATTGAATCTCTCAAGGTCTGGGTAGAGAAAATATCATTGCAGTCCTGTGCCCGTATTAGTCAAATTTTCATTATATTGTAGTGAAGAAGGAGGACAGACTCTGTCCTTGGAAGCAGGTTCGATTTAGTGAGGTCATGCTGCTTTTACTGTAGGCCCTATTTAATGTGGGGAGTCTGTGTATATTATACTGGGAAAAGAGAGGTGTATTGCTGAACTTCCCCAGTAACCAACAGCCATGGGCAAGGCCCTGAAGAGTGGAGAGAACCATGATCTGTGGTCTTCATATGGAGAGAGCTTGCTGTTGCTTGATGTTATAACCACAGCTCAGTGCTGCTGTTCTGTGGAACGCCAGCAGTTTTTCAGTCTCACCATTTAGCTGGTCTGGCTTGTGGCTGAACTCTGAAGCTGTGAGCACTTCCAGAAAGTTTTCTGCCTTCCTGCAACCCCTACTGCAATGTTCTGACTGGGGTAGTCATCCTGGGGTCCTTGCTCCTAATGACTCTGCCATAGATATGGAGAGAGCTAGTGTAATTTGGCTTTCAGGGCAGACTTGTAGCTCTCATCTAGTGCTAGTCCTGTCATCTTTCACCACTGTGTCAGCTTGCGCTGTGGATGAGCTTGTGGGTGCAAAACCTGTCACACATGTGGTAGGTCTGAACCTGTCTCCCCAGAAGGGAATCAGCTTTATCATTGTGTTTCCAAATTCAACAGCTTTGCATCAGTTTTCAGTTTAGACAGTGTGGTCCTTAGAAGTAAGGAAAGAGCTCACTTCCCAAAGTGATTACGTATTATTGGACTTGGGTGCAAGAGCAGCAAAATGTCAGTTTAAGAATTTTTCCTTGGTTTGCCTGTCAAAACCTTTCTAGCTCTGCAGTAGTTTGGGGGGCAGATAAAGAGCTGTTTCTGTTCTTGCACCTGCTGCTATACCTGATCAAAGAGGTATAAGTGAGAGAGTTTATTTTTTAAATGCAGTTTTATTTTGTTGGAGTCTTTTTTGTCATTGCATGAGCCGAGTATCTTGAAAGTAGAATGGATTGTTAAACTGAATTTTATGTTCTTCTAGAACTGTTCTGGACTTGGCCATATCGCAGACCCACTCAAGAGCCAGGATGCAATCTAGAGTTATTTATTGGTGTTACCAGTCAGGACTGTAATGCACAGAAAGCTTTTAGGACACTGGTGTTAAGTTAGTGCCTGTTTATTGTTGTACTTAATAACATAACATGTGCTTTGGAAGCCATGGTCCTTCAGTGAGGACCCACCAGCGTGGATTGTGCTTTGCAGGTTTCCTTAAGGCAGAAGCAAGCATGCCTAGCTGATGGTGACTGTGGGCAGGAGCCATGCAAAGATTGCCCTGGGCCCTCGCTGGCTGAGCTGGCCTGTCACTTGGCTGCCCATTAGATTTCAGTGGTTGAGTGAGACATTTGTGGGAAGGGCTATGGGCAGCAGTGAGGTGGTTAGTGAATGCTTTTATTCTAAAGCAGAATAGGTTCATACTGAGGCATTTTGGCATAAACTCTTTCCCAGGAAATTTAAGTTGATTTACATAAAGGGTAGATGGTGAAGCACATGGTAATGGCTTGTAGCATTATTAAAAGTATGTTCTTCTCTTTGAGCTTAATCATGAGCACTTAATATTTTGGAAAAGACCTCCCAAAATTTGATGTTTTGATTTCTATGTGATCACTGTTGATCATTTACATTTGATTTAATAATGGATTCCAAAAAAAGTCTTTCTGTCTTTATGAAATTAAATTAGTGTTCAGGACTTATGTATTGTTTCTTCACAGGGCTCTAAGCTGAAGCTATTGCTGTTAGATAGAACCTGGGGATAAGTTTATCCCCAGTATGAATGTCAAAGATTTAAAGCAGTGTGTTGGTTTACTTGAACAAAGGGCATGAGTCCGGCATCATCAGTAGGAGGAAGCAAGAAATGGTTGCTTTTTTTCTTCTTTATTTTTGTCATACTGATGCTTCTGGCCCCTGTAAACACCACTGGGGAATGGTGTTCTGCAGCAGGAAAGAAGAATAAATTCCTCTCTTACCCAAAATCAGGAAGATCTGATTTTAGCCTTGTGATAATCTCTGGCATTTTGGCAGTGATCTGTTCGAATACGGAACCCTGAGAAATAAGAAGCAGCATCCACATAAAAACAGGGTCTGCTTGAATCTCTGGAAAAGTGTCATTCGTGAGGCAGGTGCTGTGCTCTGTTGATGAGGTTTTCATGACACCTTCTAATCCTTTTTCACTGTGCACACCGTAATCCGCTGGCTCCAGATGTTACAAAATGATTGTGTTGTGGATATTAGTAATATAGGAGCACTTGAAGCACAGAAATCAAGAACTAATTAAAAAGAGAGCATCATCAACCATCTGCTATTTATCTCCTCCTTCCGAAGTCAGCAGGCAGGCTGGAGGAGACACGGAAGTCTGCTCCTCTTCCAGCAGCTAATGAACTGGAGTGTGTCATGCCAAACAAACTTCAACTGAAAAATACTAATTTATTAAGAAGGTAATTTATTTGCTGTGGCAGCTGGAGCAAGATGCTCAAAACAGACACCCCTCTTGGAGCTGTCAGAGGATTGCCCCTGGGAGCAGCTGCAGAAATGGAGGTTGCTAATAAGAAAACAGAATGCAATCATGACTTTCTACTTGTATCCTCCAGGGTCAGATCCCACATAAAGCGACATTGTGTGAATAAAGATTTTAATAAAGCAACATTGATGCATTGTTTAAGTCTCTCGATCCACCATGTATTGGGCTGACTGTTCAGAGTGTTTTGCTACTGCTGTTTCAGTTATTCCTTCACTAATAGTTACCAGCGACGTTTATTCCAGTCACGTATATCCAGGAATGGGGTCAAATATCCAGGTTGTTTGCAAGAGCCTTGCTGGTACGGAAAGATGTGTTTAAAAAGATGTGTTCTGTTCTGTGTGAACAGAACACACCTAGATTTAAGTGGTCTTCCTTCAAAAGACAGATTTTGAAAGTGCATCCTGTGGCCTGGCATCTGCCAAGCACCTCGGCTGATCTCTTGGTTGTGTCCCAATAGGCTGGCTTTCTATTGTGGAGCAAGAGATGTATGTAGAGTTGGCAGGTGTTCATGGCTAGCTTTTCTAAGCTCTTTGTAAGATGGGGCAAGTAAACAGCCCTCAAAATCTGTTCCCACAGAGTGCAGGGGTTTAACCTGGCTGTATTGGAGCTTGTTTTCTTAATAACCCCCTGCAGTGAGTTCTTCAGAGGTAAGAGGTGATGCTCACCGTTCTGAATGTCAGACATCTGGAAGGCAAAGAAGCCACCAAGAGCTGCTGTGTACATCTGAGGGCTGCATGAGCTGCTGCCAGCCCTGTACAGCTCTTGGGGACAGGACACCCCAAAACCACCAAAGCACTGTGCCTCTCCTGGAAAGGCAGGGACAGTCTTTGACCTGGCCTTGTAGCATCAGCGTCATGTTGTGAAACAACCAAAGGCACCTGCTGTTTTTTAAACTAGGCTTTCTCAGATGAAACTTTAAACTTCAGCATTGCTGTATTTTCTAAGACTTGTTTGGGAGTTTTATTTTGGGGATTTTGGGGGTGGATGTTCTGGGGTTGGTTTTTTTTGTCTCCTAGCATTGTGTGGTGACAATAATTTTTCGTATCCTCTATCTACAGAGGAAGTTTAGATTGGATATGAGGAAGAAATTCTTTATTGTGAGGGCGGTGAGGCACTGGAATGGGTTGCCCAGGGAAGTTGTGAATGCTCCATCCCTGGCAGTGTGTTCAAGGCCAGATTGGACATAGCCTTGGGTGGCATGGTTTAGTGGGAGGTGTCCCTGCCCATGGCAGGGGGGTTGGAACTAGATGATCTTAAGGTCCTTTCCAACCCTAACTATTCTATGATTCTATGATTCTATCTCTATTTTTGAGGTGCCAATCTGCTCAAGAGCAGGACAGGATTCTTGCTTGTGTATTAGCAGTTCAACAACTTGCAGAATTACAGATGCTTTTGAGATTTGAAAGGCCGAAATAGCTAGTTTGGAGAGCTGTTCTTACAAGCACTTTGTTGTACCACTGCTATGTAATTTTGGAGTGGTTGGCCTTAGTAACAGGGTGAGAATTCATAAAACTGAAAGGTTTTAATGTGTTTCTGATTGTGTAATAAAAATAATTTTACAGAAAAATTAACAGAAACAACTTTGAGCCAATGGGAGAATCAAAGGGGCTTTGAAAATCAGCACTTTTCCTGAATTTCTGTCAAATTCTTTCCCTCCAAATTGTTATTGTTCCTAAATATTAGAAATTAAAATAAGATCTTAGTTAATACACCCCAGGTGTGGGACTGGTACTCTTTTTTCCTTGTGGAGTCTCAATATTTTGAAGAGACTGGGGATGGGTCTTCAAGGGGAGAACTAAAGGTAGGAGGGGAAGAGATTCCCCTTATACCCTTTACTCCAGATCTTATTTTTCAGTGATCTAATTCATAGCTGTGTAATACTACGCTCTGCAGAGAGACTTTTCTTCTCCTCCTTTCAGAGTTCATCTATGGATGTGCAGAAGGAATTGCTGTATGGAAAGTTGAAAAATCCTAAAAGAATTGATGCATGGCATTTTCCCATCCAGTGGATACAGCCTGTAGTATAAAATCCTGGATTGCGGGGTTCCCTCTGAGTATTTGCTTGTCCTGAGTTGCATTAGGGGTGCTAAATAAGCCAGGCATAATCACATTTTTATGGTGCTGGTTTTTCTTTGTTTTGAGAGGATCCCTGTGCTGTAAGGCCTGACTTGATCTGAGATCATGGATTTTTAATGAGGTGATTTCTGCTCACCAGGAGTCCTTTGGAATAACCAGCCACGAGGTGAAAAGCTCTGCATCCAGGTATCATTAAGTTCCCTTCTAACCCAAGCCATTCTATGATTCTGTGATCATCTCTGGGGCCATGCAGACCCCTGCAGTACCTCTTCTTGCAAGACTTAGCTGAAGGTTAGCAAATACTCTAGTGAATGTCCCAGCAGAGGAAGAAAAAATAAAGGGGGGGTAGGGGGTGGGGGGAGAGAGAATCCCAACAAGCTCTCCTAGGGCAGTATCTTCTGTGCCTCCTCTCCCCATCCTTCCCAAGTCAGGCATAGGCATGTTCTCTTCGGTGTAGTGCACTAGGATCTCTCCCAGTTTCCTGCAGCTTCCTTTCCAATCTATGGGCATGATTTCCTCCCTGAGGAAATGCTTCGATTCAGATGCTTTACCTAGTTTTCAGAAAGGCTGATAGTTAGTTATGGCTATAGTGAGTTTGATTTTTAATTGTTTTTTTGATGTGCATGTTTTTAGTTATGTTGAAGTTATTGCAACTGCTGCTAAGGTTTTAGCCTCACTATTTTTGAAGCTGGAGGGGGCAATAATGTTAATACCAGTGGCTTTAATGTCGATATGTAATATTTATAGACTCCTGTAGACGGTGATGTGCTCCGCTCCATGACTTGGTGGTGCTGGATCCCACTCACTCCCCATTCACCTGAACAAGAGAATCGTCAGGCTGGATGAGTTGCACTTGGTATTCTGATTTTTATTTTTCTGAGCACGTGGGATACTCTTGAAATTCTTTCCCATGTCCAAAGCATCTTGGCCTCACCTCAGATAAGGTAAGTTGTGGGTGGACTTGTCCTGATGCTCAGTAACTTGTACAGGTGTTAGTCTCTTACAGTATGCCAGTGGTGGGTACAGCTTAAGGTAAGATGCAACTTGTGTGGGTCCTATCCACTTTAAACCCCCTACCCCCAGCTGTGTGCATACCCGTTTCCAAAAGCCAGGCTTTGCCTGGGATCCTAGAATCTCGTGCCAAAGCACAGGCAGCCAGCCCTAATGACTGCGTACTGCTTCACTCTCCAGGAGGGGGTTTACAGCTTTCTGGAGAAACCGGCTGGAGAAAAGTGATTGGTGATGGTGACCTTAGCGGTGGTAATTGTACCCCAGTTCTCATACACGACTTCATGGTGATTCTGTCCTGATCTGAATTACACTTTTTCCTGGCTGTGTGAATGGAGGCCACCATACCTTGTCTTAGTATTTAGATATACTGGTGGATGAAAGACGCATGGACGTAGAAGTGAACAGCAGCATCTCTTGGGGTTGATGAGGGAGGACGCGCATCCAGTGTCGCACAGCAAGCCTGCCCCAGAGCCAGCAACAAAACCATTTGTCTTGGAGCTTTGATCTAGTCACTAAACTGAACTCACAGCAAAGAAGGCAGCAAACACAGCCCGGACACAGTGGTGCAGCTCTCTCTGTTGCTGGTCTGGCTCATCCACTGCCTCCCGCTCCCTTGTTTATGGCTGTAATTATTGTGTCCTTTGGAAAG
Source organism: Ara ararauna (assembly GCA_028858755.1). Taxonomy (NCBI): domain Eukaryota; kingdom Metazoa; phylum Chordata; class Aves; order Psittaciformes; family Psittacidae; genus Ara; species Ara ararauna. The sequence continues at coordinate 44,990,698 of CM054382.1, forward strand.
GACCCTGATGAACAACAACTGCTGATGCCTTTTGCATCTGTGGCAGCAAAACTTCAGCTGAGACCCTGACCTGAAAAAAACCCAGATTATTTGCCTTCCCCAGGGGTTTGCTGCTGGTGCCGCGGGGCGGAGGCCCGAGGGAGGGCTGCGGTGGTGCAGTTCTGCGGCCGAGGTTGGCAGCGGTGTCCGGAGTTTCCTTAGGCATCTCTCCAGCCCGGCTGAAAGAGAAGCCTCTCGCCTTCCCTCCCACCACGGACTGGCAGGACCCGGGAAGCGGATGGGAACACGGACCCGGGGGGTGCCTGGCGCGTTCTTTCAGGAGCAGGGCTGGGTTCTGCAGTGTAGCGCAGGCAGGATCCGTGCCAAGCCGGCGGAGGCTCCATCCGTGGGACAGGCGTGAGGCCACGTGTGCGCAGCGGTGACACCACCCCACGGCTTTCCTCCAGCGCCTCCAGTCGCAGGCGGCCAGGAAGTGAGATCACGGCTCTGGCGGTTTAAGGGAGGCCGGCAGCCCGCAGGCGCCCCGCGCTGCTGGGGCACGGCTGCTCGCAGCCTGCTGCGGGTACCCGGCCCTCCGCCATGGGCCAGGGCAGGCTCCCGGCTCTCCTGGGGCTGGCCTGCTGCCTGCTGCTGCTGGGGGGCTCGAGGGGCCTGGGCAGCCGAGGGACGACGCGGTGGCCCTGGGAAGAGGAGCAGGGCCCCATGGCGGAGGGAGAACCGTGGAGCGGGGCAAGGTACGAAGCCATCAAGAAGCATTTGGGAGCTGTGGGTGCTCTCTCCAAGCAGTATTGGCGGTACCTGACATGCAAAGTCTGGCAGGAGGGCTGTGAAGAGGAGGAGGAGGAAGTGTCCAGTCCCAGCACAGGTAAGGACCTTCCTTCTTTCTCTCCCTCTCCCATGCCCCAGGACCAGCCAGGTCCATCACCTTGCTTCCCCCAGCTCCTGTGGACGCTCCCTTTCCCAAGGGTCGCTCACTACCCGGGCATCTCCCTCCCCCCTCAGCACGCCCTGGGTTGCCACAACCATGTCATGCTTTCCCCTGCTGTGTCTCTCTGCCCACCTGAGCCAGCTGCTGCCCGCTTACTCCCCTCCGCACAGCTGGGCTGCTGGTGGGCAGTGTCTAAGTGCCTGCACCCAGCAGGAGGGCTGCCGTTAACCGGGCTCAGCTGAGCGTCCACACCAAACCCAGAAAAGGCACTTGCTGGAACAGCTCTGCTCAGACTGCTGCCCTTTCCAGGCTGGGGCCTGCCTCTGGTGGGACGGGATTACCTGGAGATCCTCTCTGCCTGGTACTGCAGCTTCAGCGGGTGCTGCCAGACTGGAGACTGCAAGGTCGTCAACAATATCACAGGTAGGTGCAGTGCTGGATTTGGGAGGCCTCAAGCAGTGCTTGTCTCTGCTGCCTCTCCCTCGTCTCTTGCTGGTTGCTTGTGTTTTTTCTTTAAAAAACAAAGTGTATTTTGTCAAGGGACATGAGGTGAGTAAAGCAGGGGCCTTACTGAGCTGGTGGGAGGGCGAGGGGTTGAGCTAAATCCTGTTTCCCATTACTCATTTGTAGTTCTGAGACTGCAAGAGAGTGTTCCTTACTGGACAGCATTATCTGCTTCAGTTTGCCATGAGCCCTGCCTTCATCTGGTAGCTCCCAGGGAGGCACAGTAGGATCTAAACTGGCCCAACATCCCACCCCAGGTCAGGAAGGTACACAGAGACCTGCATGTAAAGCCTGCACTGATGTCATTGCATTTTGCTGGTCCTGACGCTTCTAGTATCCATAACCTCTGCTGGGAGCTCATGAGGGTCTTTGGACTTAAGTGCTCCCTGCAATTGTCAAATGCCTCCTCTGCTTCCCAAAGGAAAACAGGAGTCAGTGGAATATCTGCATCTTTTTGTGGTCAGTGGCTGATGCAGGCAGGGTACCGGCAGCCTGTCTCATTGACCCTGGGGTTATAACACCACTTCAGCCTCCTCTCAGGCAGCCCCACCAGCAGGGCTGGGTGGGCCTCATGCCCTGCCACATTTGCTTCTCTTATTCCCACCTGCAGCAGCAGCTGGGCTTGCAATTTCAGGCTGAGCTTTTGCTCTCTCTTTCCTGCAGGGCTAGCAGCAGACCTCAATGGGCAGCTCCATGGGCAACACTTGGCCAAAGAAGTGGTCATCCAGGCAGTGCAAGGGTTCCTGCAGACCCCGCAGCCAGAGAAGGCTCTGGTCCTCTCCTTCCATGGTTGGTCTGGCACGGGCAAGAACTTTGTGGCTCGGATGGTGGCCAGTCACCTGTACTGGGATGGGCTGAAGAGCGAGTGTGTCAGGCTGTTCATCTCCCTCTTCCACTTCCCGCATCGCATGTATGTGGATTCATACAAGGTGAGAACCAGCAACATTGTGCTGCTGTGGGGTCGCCCAGTGTACTGGGTCTGGCTGGGATGGAGTTCATTTTCTTCACAGCAGCCCATAATGGAGCTGTGTCATGAGATGAGTGAAACAGTATTGATAACACACCAGTGAGCAGTGCTTGCACAGCCTCAAAGCCTTCTCCTCCCAGTCTGGCCCCTCAATCAGTTGACTGGGGGTGTCCAAGGAGTTGGGGAGGGGTCATGCCAGGCAGCTGACCCTGACTGACCAAAGGGATGTTCCATGCTATTTACTGTGGTGCTCAGCAATAAAAACTGAATGGAGGAGGTTTTGGTGTAGGAAGCCAGTGCTCAGAGACTGGCTGGGCATCAGGTTGTGGTAGCTGTGAGTGGATGCCTTTGCGTCACTTGCTTTTGATTTCTTTCTTTCTTCCTCTTTCCTTCACTTACTAAACTATCTTTATCTTGGCTCACTTGTTTTCTTACTTTTGCTCTTCCTATTCTTTGCCCTGTCTGGCTGGATGGGAGGGAATAAGCAAGTGGCTGCCAGCCAGGGTTAACCCATGGCATTGGGGCTTAGCCCCTGGACAGTGCTTCAGTGGCAGTGACTGCTGCTGGGCTTCTCATGCTACTTCCTGCTGCTCTGCAGGCTCAGCTGAAGAATCAGATCAGTGAGACTGTGCAACGCTGCAAGCAGCCCCTGTTCATCTTCGATGAGGCAGAGAAACTTCATTTCAGCCTCCTGGATGCCATCAAGCCCTTCATGGCTCACTATGACAGCAGGAGCAAGGTGGATTACAGGAGATCCATCTTCCTGTTCCTCAGGTGATTTCTGGGCCCCCACAGGGATGGGAAGGATCAAAGTGATGGAGTTTATCCCCTGAGGTGTGTGACATGAGAGGCTCAGGCTGCAGGAGAGGGGAAAAAATGTCTAGAAAAAGGCAGTTGCCTCCATGGTTGATTTTGCTTGCTGATGCTGAGCATCCTCCCTGAGTCTTTTCAGGGGCATTTGCAGGAGGAGCTAAGGTCTGGCTTAGCTGGGACACCTATGTCTAGGCTTTGAGACAAGGAACCAGTGAGAGGCAGAGCTAACATAGTGTCACCCTCCACAGCTCAGCAGGGAGATCACATACTCCAAGGATCAAAGCAGATTTTGATGGGAAGTTCTTGTGCAATGTGGCACTGTTAGCTGGGGGCAGGAGGTGGGGAGTTCCCACTGCGTGGCTGTGACTGCAGGCTGAGGTGCCATCGGTCTGCTGTGCTGTGAGGACCGATCTGGAATCAGTTCATCCTGTGGTTTAGTTGGTCCCTTACCTATCCTGAGGGAGAAAGGACTTTGGCATGTGCACACCCCAGTGCTGTCCCTGACACAAGCCTAGGTGGGACGCATCATGAGGGAGAAGTGAGACATCTCAAAACTGGCATGTGAGGAAGGCATGTGCCTGAAGTAGGCAGTGGGAAATGCCAGGAGAGACAAGTATCTAGGGCCTCCTTCGATTGAGGAGTTATAGCCTTTAGCCTGGCTTTGGCAAGAGGCATTCCCACAGGCTAGAGGTGGATAGAGCATTTGCTTTCCATCTCCCACCATCCAAGCAAATGTTCTCATCTCCAGGTTTGGTGGTTCCCAGGAAGTTTCTCTGCCCATGGAGGACCTGTGTATGTGCCCAGTGCTTGTAGAACTGACCGTATTTCAGTCCTACCGGTGTGGGCCTCCCGGCAGGAGCCTTGGTAGAGGGAGCAGATTCTTCCTTATTGCTCAGGGCAGGGTGGATGTGGTGCTGGCTGTGCTGAGCTGACCTTGTGTCCTACCTGGCAAGCCATGCAGTTGGGGGGGGTGACCTCAGCCCCCTCATGCCACCAGGCGGAGCGGAGCAGGGTGCCTTGAACTGCAGCAGTGTGTGTGTGTGTGTGTGTGTGTGTGTAATCCTGGGGAGGTTTCATCACGCCCGGTGGCAGTGTGACACAGACGTGTTGTCAGAGGGCTGGCTCTGCCCCAGGGCTCCTTTGGACACTGGCCTGGTGCTGCAGCTTTGGCTGGGTTTGGGGGATAAGAGGGGATTGGCTGCCTGTCTTCAGTCAAAAGAGGCTGTGCTTCTCTCATGGGATGTGGGAGCAGGATCAGTATAAGCTGTTTCGCCCCCTAACAAGGCAGCAGGGGGGTGGGAAACAGTGGTGGATTTTTAATGTTGCCTCCCTCCATTCGGGGAATGGGTCCAGAGCTTCTGGCATGAGAGAAAAGATTGGTGCAAGGTCTATCCCAGTGCCTGTCTGCCTCCCACCTACAGCAGTTCTGCAGCCAGCTGGTTCCAGTATTGCCAGCTTACTGGTGGCGGGGTGCTGGGGCTGTTGCCTGAGCTGTTGCAAACCTCTCACCAGCACTTGGGGGGCTGCCTGCCCTTGATCTGCTTTCCAGGGTGAGGGGCTGCTCTGGGAACTTCAGTGGCTGTCAGGACCTCCACTCCCCACCATGGAGCTGCCACCACAGTGTCTGTCCAAAGTAGTCCTCACATGGGAACTGCTTTGTCCCTCAGGCAGGGGATGCTTTGCCAAGTCCTGGGTTGCCACTTGAATCCCTGCCCTGGACTTTCTGTTCTAGTGAGGCTCCCCGGACGTGCTCTGCCTTCTAACTTGGGCTTTCAGTGGTGGCTTGTTGACAGTTTGGTGTGCAGCCAAGTGCTATCTGTGAGATCAATGGCATCCCAGCCAGGACACGGGACTGACAGAGATAGAGGATTCTACTGGCTCCTGGTCCCACCCTGGGGTAGAAAGCAGCTGCCCCAGGCTGTGAGCTGGCAAGATGGAAGATAGCTGTACAGATGCCTATAGAAAAGGGCAATTTGGGAAGAAACTTGTGTGCTCCATGTGCTAGTATTTCAGATGCTGATCCTACACAGCAAATCCTTCATTGCTAAGAGAACTGCTGAGGCCTGTCTGCAGGTGAGGCTCTTGGCAGCTCTCAGCAGTTCATCTTGGAGGGGACATGGTTGTGAGTTCCCTCCTGTGTCCACAGCAATCTTGGTGGCAACACCATCAATGAGGTAGCCCTGGACTTCTGGCGAGCTGGCCGGGCACGGGAGGAGATCTCAATGGAGCTCCTGGAGCAGCGGCTGCGGCTGGAGCTGCAGGAGCCTGCAGGTAAGAACCAGGCTTGCTTATGGGATGCAGTGGGTAGGCTGCCTGCAAACCTGCCCCTCTGCACTGGCTTGGGGCCTTGCTTATACAGTCCCATCCACCTTGTGCTGCACAAGTGTGTGTGCTTTATTGCAGCAGCCCACCCCAGGATTATGTGCAGCATGAGGCCCTTCCCTCATCCACGTGACCACAGCCCCACTCAGCAGCAGTGAGGCACATGAGGAAGGAGCTTTGAGGCCTTTTTACCAACTTTAGCCCTGAAAATGGCTGGATTGTGAATGGCAGCCTAACACTGTACAGGAGTATCAAGGTTTCTCTAGGGATTCAGGCTTCTTTTGGCCTGAGATGGGCAAGCCATATGTCTTTCTCTGTTCAGACTAAGTGCTGAGCAGCTCTTTACAAGTAGGTGTCTTGTCTCCCAAAACATACAGATGAGCCAAGAAAGGCCCCTGCCAAGAGACAAGCTTGACCTTGCAGAGGGATGACAGCTCCCAGGTGAAGCTTCTGAAGTTTGTTTGTCTTGTTTTGCTACAGAGAATGGTTATGCCCACAGCCACCTCCTCGAAGAGAACCTCATTGATTTCTTCGTGCCATTCCTGCCCCTGGAGTACCACCACGTGAAGCTCTGCGCGCGGGATGCTTTCCTGGCCCGGGGACTTCCATACACAGAGGCAGCCCTCGATGAGGTGGCCAGGATGATGGTGTTTGTGCCCAAAGAGGAGAAGCTTTTCTCTGCACAGGGCTGCAAATCTGTTTCCCAGCGCATCAATTACTTCCTTCCTTGAACACCAGGTGGGACTACACCAGTGGTGAAGGTGGTTCTGCACTCTAGAGCTGCTCTCTTGCACAAGGTCAGGCAGGCAGGTTACCCAGCCATGCCCTCGCACAGGGATGCGCGCTTAACCCTGTTACTCAGAGGGCTGTTTGCAGGGAAGGAGGCGCCCCGTGCCCAGCCTTACACCTGGGGCACCAGGACAGCCTGCACTTGGCTGCATCTCAAGTCTGTCCAGTGTTTAAGTCCCTTCTTTTAGCACGTTGTAGCCCGAAGTGGTGATGTGGTTGTGTTGACAGATGCTATGCTTTATGGGAGTGGGGATGTCCAAGTCCTTGGTTTGTTACTACGTGATGAAGGCAGATCTTGGAAAGGCTGGTCCTGTTGGGACAGCGCAGCAGAAGCCACATCCTCACCCTGTCCCCAGTTTTCTCTGTCACTTTACAAGATTGCACAGAACTGTTTTGCTTGAGTATTTTTCTCTGTTGCTCTCCTGCACTCAACAGGTTTCTGCTGCTCGGGGACGTGCGTGCCAAGATCACGGTTTGTTCAGGGAGGCCCTTGCATTGTGAAAATGACAGTAATCTCCTCTGGAGATGTCAAATCCATAGCTTCTCCCTTTGGAGTGCCCCCCTCTCACTGGAGTCTTCCATTGTATGGAAGCAGCCATGGGGATGAGGTGACCTTCTGCTGAAATTATTTTTCTAAGCAATTTGGTGAAGAGCCTGTTTGCCTCCCTGCAAAATGAAAAAGGGGACACTAATTCCCTTTTCAAGGGCAAAGGGTGGTTGATGGGGATGGTGGCTGAAGGAATGGGCTGCAGTTGAATTTGGGTTTTGAGGGATGCAGTAAGCTTGGGGGTCTTTCAGGATGTTGCATCTGTGTTTTTTTGGCTGATATCAGCATTACTGCACTAAGGGCCTTGTTTGCTGTCTGGGTACTTGCCAGGTGATAAGTATGTTGCAGCAGGACCAAAAAATTTCAACAGTCTTATGAGAATCACTGTGACCTCTAGGTCCAAACTCCCTTCCAACAGAGCTGCGCTGGGTGATGAGGTGAAACGGCACACGCCAAGGACAGGGCTTAGCGCTCTGGACAACCTGCGTGCAGACCTTTGGTCTATTTTAAGCTTTGAACCTCCCTGCAGTGCCAGTGATGAGCAGCACGACCTCTGGGAAAAAATTGACCAGACACACTTACTAGTCCTGCAGACTTTGAGTTCGTGTGTCCCTCTGGGCACGCTGGCTCTGTTACCTAACGAGGCTTCATAGTCCAAGGCAGGAAGATGAGCCAGCTGCTCAGCGGATGCAAAGTTAGTTTAAACTTACCTGTTGTCTCTGGACTGGACCTTAGGGCCTGTGCCAGCATGCACTCTTATCAGGCATTTCTGAGACCTGACTTATGGTCAATCTCTTGATCACAGTGTCAAGCCTAAAGCTTCAGCCTGGAAACATCAGAGGCAGTGGCAGGTGGGGAAGGGAGGACACAACCCCACAGAAGGACACAACTCAGGTTGTGTTTTGTAACGTGGCAGGAAGTTGTTAGCTGGAGTTGGTTGCTCAGAAGGTTGTATAAGCCAGGATCACCCAGGATCTTTTTTTTAATTTAATAGAAAAGAATCTTCAGCTGCCCAGGTTAGGCTGGTGCTGCTTGGAGGGAAGGAAGTCTCTCGGGCAGCTCTTTCACCAGTGCAGGGCTGGCATGAAGCTGGCATGTTGAGCAGTTCTTACTCCATTACTGGTGGTGTTGCTAATGGGGGCAACTCTCACACTTGACCACACAAGGCCCTGCGCTCTGCCAGGTCACACAGGGATGTTTCAGACATAAGCAGTTATGTACCCAATAGTGAGACCCACTTTCCTCTGACCACTCCATGGCAACACTAAACTTGATTTTACAGGCATAAGTAAATACCGGTTTTCTTTGCAATATGGCAGAACTAAACTATTTCTCTTTCTTACTGGTTTATAATGATCTTCTCTTTTCTACCCAAACCAACAAACTTCAGGTTAGTACTGAGCAGCTTCAAATATTCCTTAGGAAAACCATGGTTTTTTGCCAATAAAATATTGCAACCTTTATTTAAAACAAAATGCAAATTGGCAAAACTTTGTGGAACGACAGGCAAAGAGGCCCTTCAAAGGGCCTTATTTACATCAAGTTTAACACTGTTTGCAGTTCACAGTCAGACAATAGTGAGAGAATTAAATTAGAAAAACAACCAAAATATATTACAATAACAATAGAAACAAAAAACAGTTGACAACACTGGTAGAGTGATCGGTGATTAACGTGTTTCATTTTAACCCATTCCTGCTCTCAGTGAGTTCACTACTGATGCAAACAGTGTGCAGAGCCCATTGGGCTCTACCTCCCATGCACAACATTGAAGAATGACCTCCTTTGGTACAGACATTTCTTATCATGTGTAGATATTGTCAGTAAGTCAGGTGTCCCATAACCTCTTACTTTCCACCACCAGGGAACAGGCGGAAGGTTTGTTCTATGCTACAGGCAAGCAGAGCACAACCCCAGTGGCACATGAGCCAGATGGTGCCACTCATGCTGAAGCAGGAGGCTTCCAAGGATGCTGTAGTCATGACCCTTGGGGTCTCCTACCAGCCACTGATTAGGAGTAGGGCTCAGTGTTTTGCAAGAGAACACTGCAGCCTGTTCTGTTTGCAGAAACAATCTTCTGGATTCATTAGTGCTTGTCACGGCTGCTGGTGCCCAAGAGCACCCACAAGCACTATGCAGAGTGCCTCAGCTGCTGGGAAAGCCTTAGACAAATGGAACAGGCTCCAAGGTCTGGATTTCCCTATGCTATGACACACAGCGTAGCCCATCCTGCCTGCTCTTGCACCCACTGCCTTTCAAGGAGGGCTGCTCTGTTACTGCAGCAGTTCTGGTGCACCTGCTGTCCCATGCTGTGGGGTTTTTGAGAGAGAAAAGAGAGCAGTGTGCCACAAAGCTCTTGCATAAGCACACCTGATGGGATGTCAACACATGTGTGTGACTGTCTCACTGACACAAGGCCAGTGGTGCTCAGGAGAGATGTCCTGTGTGAGGACAGGAACAGGCAGCCTTCCCCTCTCTCATTGTGTTCTGCATCAGCAGCACTGCTCCATTCAATTCTGTTTTCCCAGTGGCTAAATTTGATGCAGTCCCAAGACCCAGACTCTTAATTCAGCTTCAGCTCTGTCCACACTAAAGACAATGATTATATTGAAGTGTTGCTGCCAGTCAGACAGCCAAGTGCCCCCCTTCTGGGGTTAAAAAGGGTGTACAGTGCAGGAAGAAAAGAGAATTGCACCTGTGAGTTGGCCAATTCCCCACAGTAGCTACAAAGAGAAAGTGCCCCACGCCAGCTCACTCGTGTGAGCGCATGCTTTGTGCTTGGTGTTTACCAGGCCCTGCGTGCTGCCATCCCCTGTTGCAGAGAAGACTACTTTAAACTCTAGCCTGTTCTAGTGCAAGTGAGAGAGCCTGGCTGCAATAACATCCTTACCCCACAAGGCTTGCTGACAGTGGTGAGGAAAGGAAACACAACAGGAGTTTATGCCTTGTCCCCTACCCTGACCAGTGGAGCAAGAAGTGCTCTACACTGGCACAAATACCAGGGCTTCACCACCCCTACGTTACTTTGAACGTACTGTACAAGGCTGAAACCAGCAGAGAAGCTGCCACTGTAGAGACCTTTAAGGCCAAAAGCCAAACCTAGCAAAAGGGAGATGGAGCTTTAACAGTTTTAGGTGAGTGGCTGTGGAAGGAAGAACAACAGAACAATAATATACAGCAGAACCAGCTTTCCAGATACCATCCTGCTGCTATCCTGCCAGAGGGCAGAGGGGAAATTCGAGTTTGGGAACAAAACACTGTTAGGCAGAAGAAGCAGCAGCAATTCTACAGCCTCCTATTTAGGAGAAAAAAACCTAGTGTCAAGTCAGCACTACCTCTGCCACCATCTCCCCACCTGATGTAAGACAACAGATAAGAACAAAGGGTTTTTTCCACCACAGGAGGGATCAGAATTGAATGGGCACTGTGACACACAGAGAATGTGGAGTCCCCATCCTTGGAGATACTCAAAAGCTGTCAGGATGTGGTCCTGGGCAGGTGGCTCCTGCTGGAGCAGGGGGCTGGGCAGGGGTCCCTTCCAGCCTCAGCTGCTATGTGACTGTAAAAGCAGAGGGTGCTTCAGCTGTGTTACTGCCCACTGCCCAGTCCCACTGCCCATCACCTCTGCTGTGGGGAGAAGAAACCAGGTGGCATTTGAAAGGAAGTGGGGATGACCAGTGGAGGGGAACTGTCCTGCCTTGGGGCACAGTTAGTTTCCTCAGAAAGGACTGACAGAGGGGGGTTTTAGAAGCTAGACATTCCAGGAATTGTTTCCTATTCTGTCATTTTTGCTGGAGGAAGACTCATTCAGGGAAAAAAAAGCCCCAAAGCTTCATTCAAAATACTCATCAGAACTGGACTAACAGCCTTAAAATGTTCTGGTTAAAATACCTTTCCCCTGAGAATCACTTCAGTTTCAGTCTGTTTGTCCTAGGCTGAGTAGTAGTACAATGATGAAATCATGCGATTGTCTGCCAGGGCAAACAAGACTTGCCCTTCTGCCCCAAAGAAAGCTCCAATACCTGTTAAATCCTCTTGATTGTTTGAAAGGCCATGTGAAGCAATATCACAAGCTGCCTTCCCTTTGCAGGTCACCTTTCCAAAGACAGTTAGTTTGGTGTGCAGCAATGCACACCTTCAGTAAAGATGACTGAAAGAGATAAGGTAAACCACAAAAGCCCTCAGTAAAGTCTACATGATAACGGTTTGGTACTCTGCCTTACAGGTGAGCATTGCTGTGAAAGGCCCTGGTGCAGCCCTCCCCAACCTGCTAAAGGTCCTACTGCAGAACCAGACAGCAGGTTTTGCTGGGTAAGCTTGGTACTGACTGTATGTCAGGATGAGTAAACCCACGCTGTACTCTGATTTGTCTCCACTTAGGTACCAGCTCACGGGAGTAAAACTGAGATGTTCAGTCACTTAATGCCTTAACGTCAGCTGGGGTGGAGGAGTTGCTTTTTTTTTTTCCTCCCCTCACCATTTCACTTACTTCAACAGTGAAGCTCAGGTGGTCCATTTTGCCTCACATACTGCTCCACTGGGGTGCATTCCTGCGTTGTGACACAACTTCATTTACCGCAGACCAGTATTAAAATGAGGATTCTCAGACATCATTTCTAAAGATTGTTCAGGCCCCTGTCTCGCTATGCTCCATGGAAAAAAAAAGGGATGCTTACCAAGGCAGCCCAGCCTACTTCCAAGTACCAACAGGGCAATGATCCTAGACAGAAATGGGAGTGCCCATCATGTAAATTCACACCTGTGCCCCAGCTCAACTCTAAATGCTCAAACTACAAGCAGCACAGTCACACTTTAAAAAGTTAAAAAAGCATTTTAGCAAAAAATAAAAGATTTAAGGTGCAAAGCGAGATCCTCTATCATCACCAATAGTGTGAAGTGAGCAGCAGCACACAGGGTAACGTGTATTTGGAGCCCAGCTATCAGGCCTGTTTTCCATTTCTCACAAACAAATTAGTTGAGGTCTTCCTACTTGCCAGTACATTTACATCTCAGGGAGTTGTGCATATACGCAGAAGACCAGCTTTTTGATGCCACAACAGTCTACAACCAGCACTAGGACCAAGAAAGACAACTTCAACCACACAACTGCATTCATTGCTAGTAGGCATCAGACATCAGCAATCATAACCCAGTGGGAGCGCTCCGAGGCAAAGCCATAACATTTGTTGTCGTCGCATCTCAAGCAGAGGAGTGTGCAGTTTATGTGCATGTTCCCTTTGCCACAGCATAAGATTCTAATCTAGCCTTTTGTCCTGGGTTCAGCAGTAGCAGTCATTTTTCTCCTTCTTGGTAGCTGGTGCAGCACTGTGTTTTTCACTTTCAGCCTGGGAGCAGCGCTGATAACACCGATGTTTTCAGTTACTGCTTAGTAATGTTTGGTCTGACCAAGGACTTTCTGAGTCTCATGCTCTGCCAGAGAGGAGGGGAAGCCGGGAGGAAGCAGAGACAGGACACCTGACCCAAACTGATCAAAGAGGTATTCCGTGCCACAGCACGTCATGCCCAGGATGTAAAAACTGGGGGCAGGAACACGGAAGAGTTAGTTCACGGCTCGGTTGTCAGGTGGTGAGCAGTTGTATTCTCTTCCCTTGTATTTCCCTGGTCATTATTAGTATTGTTGGTAGCAGTAGTGGTTTGTGTTACACCTTAGTTACTGGACTGTTCTTATTTCAACCCGTGGGAGTTACATTCTTTCGATTCTTCTCCCCATCCCTCTGGGAGCGGGGGGGGAGAAAGAGGGGGGAGTGAGTGAGCAAAACTGCATGAGTTATGGCTTAAACCACGACACCTTTAAAATACAGGAAGAAATAAAAAAGATGGCTGTGGTTCCCCTCTGCACTGCCATACACAGTCACCTTCATATGCTAGGAAGATGGAAGCCTGCAAGACCAGGAAGCACTACAACAAATCTCAGGAAGCCCTCCATATGAAGCTTTAGGCCAAGATACGGGACAGATCCAGAGAACCCTGCAGCAGTGAGGGTGTGTAATGGGCAGGCCAGGCTGTACTTTCTTCCTGGCCTGGAGAGGCCAGGCTCTCCAGCTGGCTCCGCAGCGCTGTGACCACTAAAGGAATGGGGAGAACAGCCAGGGGTGGCAGAAGCTCTGCCTTACCTACCATAGGTCCTCAAGGTGATGAAACTAAACTGGGGAGTCAACCTGGTAACAAGATAGAAACAATCTAGAGCTTAAAAAAAACAAAACAAAAACCACCCACCCCAATAACTGGCAAGTTGTGCAAGAGCCCCAAACTACTCACAAATGACCATCAAGCAGCACCGGTGCATGACAACTAGAAATAGGTATCAACTGAGTGAAGGCTGTGTGGTGGGCAAGGGGGTATTCCAGTGGTAAGTCTGCCCAGTATCCCTGATGCTTCCGATACAACGCAAATGAGAACAGGTGGTGGATGAGGTGGACAGGAGGGAAAAGGGATAGTTTAATATATTAACTAATTTTGCAGTTCTCATTACAGCAGCAACAGTGCTGTGGAAGTAAGCCATCTGGGCTAGTGCATCCACCTCCAGCAGCTCTGAATACTGTCAGTGCATTAGACCTTTCTCCCAGCTGCATGTAACCTCCCTCTTGATGGCTACTCCAGCTCAGACTGCTCGGCACTTGGTACCAGCAGAGCCTCAGTGCCTCTCCTTTGCCGTGTCAGATCAAAGCATACGTTGGCACAGACAGGGGAGGATGTGTACAGCCGAGTGGCCTGCAACCACTCCAGTACTCCAGCTATCACACATCAATTCATCCTTCCAGAGCTAGAACCTGCTATCGATACTCCTGCCTCTCAAAGGGAGAAGCAAGGAGCTTCCTTCCCTTGCCATACCAAGCAGATCAGCCTGACTAGACAGGGACAAACACATGATGTTTGCCCCTTACAGCTTTAATCTACCCTCTCCATCCCCATTTTTTGAGATGAACCTGTAAACGTGAGAACTCAGTGATCTGAGGTACTTCACATACTCAAGTATCAGCCTTTCCTTTTGAAAGCATCAGTACAGAAAAAAAGTCCCCCCCTCCCCATGTGTATTTCTCTTACCCAGATTGACAGTAGCTACCTTTGCACCACATCGCTGATTTCCTGGACACATGACAATAAGTTATTAAGGACGGGGTTTGCCCCAGGGACGCTAGCAGCTGCTGAGGAAACCTGCAGTTCCTGCAGGCTGAGTTCCAGTTTGCTCACGGCTTCCCGGAAGGCAAATTTGTTGCGCGTATGCGGGATGCAGTCCACATAGCCTGAGCAGTAATCCAACAGCTGGTGCCCTGTGTCCACCAGCTGGCTGTTTGGCGTTGGCTCGGTGATGGCACTCGAGAGAAGATCCGCGCACTCCAGCAGTGCTTCCTTGCTGATTTTGTCTGCGGAGATTTTCTCAGCTGCCTGTTTGGTCTTTCTCAGCGCTACCTTTGCGCCAGCCGTGCCATTGGCCAGTTTCACTGGGGAGGTGGAAGACGATGACAGAGGCACTTGAGGTGGAGGCATCACAGGCCTCCCAGATTTTCCACCAACAGGTGCTGCTGCTGCTGCCTTCTTACTCCCTTCACTTGATTCCAGTCCGTGCTGCGCTCCCGCCACGTTGTTCAGCTCTTCTGCTGCATCTGAGCAGGCAGCTGGCTGTTGTAGGAGCCTCATCACTGGTGGTGGAGGTGGAGCACACTTTGGTTTTACCCGTCTGGGCCGGTCCCTGTCGCCAGAAGAAGTGACCTGATGCTCAGATAAGAGCTTAAATTTATTACCCTGAGAGTCTGTGCCAATGAGCTGCACATCTGCTGGAGTGTGTTTTAGAGTGGGTGAGATTAGGACTGGCACTTTGTGGTTATGAGTGGTTGGAAGTATTGCTGCAGCCTTTACTGGAGATGACCACCCTGGTCTCTCACCATCCTCAAGGGCCCCTTGCCGTGGGCCACTGGTTTTTTCCTTGCCCTTAGGAGCTGCTGCTAGCCCTGGACCCTCCTTGTCTTCCGAACCAGAGGGGTTTCGGAAAGGGAGTGCTGTGGCACCCCTCGGCAAGAGTTTTGCTTTTGGTCTCTCTCTGGTCAAAGCGGGGCCTTCTTCAAACCTTTTGGGAAGCAGGTCATTGCACCTCCCCGTGCTCTCATCAGGCTGAGAGGAGGTGGACACTGTCCGTTCCAGCTGGAGTTTTGACCTCTGGGAATTTCTGGGAAGGGTCATTGCCATCCTATCCTGCTCTGGAAGCCCTGAGGACATGGAAGATGTAGAATTTGACCTTGGAAAAGGTTTTGAAGGTTCTTCATTGCCAGTGGGTTTTCCTGCTCGTAAACCCAGTGTCTTTTTAATCAAGCGTGGTGTAAAGAAACCAGTGATGCCTGACCACCCACCACCAGTGCTTACGCCCCCACCACTGCTGGTACCAGTGCCATCATCGTTGTAGAAGGTCCTCTGCACAAAGCCCCCACCGTAACACTTAGGCGGTGCCAGGCTTGGGTCCTGCTGTGTGGGAGCAAAAGAGAACCCATCCACATGCTGCAAGGAAGCAACAGATGAGAAGTTACCCGTCAGCTCATATTTCTTATGTGGCTGATTTTCCATCTCCCGGAAGGAACTGCTGCGTTTGGGAGGTGTGGGAGCATTTCTCTTCTTCATAAAGGAGCTGAAGAAGCCACCTTTTCTGTCCCTGGTGAAAGTGGTCTCTTTGGCATCCTCCAACAGGCTGCTGGGTGACTTGTCCCTCTGCTTGCGAGGCAGTGCAGGAGACCCACTTGTTGGCTGTGTGCTTCTGATAAAACCTAGACAGAAGAAACAAGTGTGAATCTGCAAAATCAATTTCATTTTCACCTCCCTATCCTGCAGTGCGCTTTATGGGCCTGGCATATTCAGCTGCTCAGATTCTGCAGGTTCTGCTTAGAGACAGGTTCAGAGGAAATTAACACTTTTATTTTTGTGCAAGGCTGGTGTGATTTTTTTTACTTTTATCCCACTTCTGCATGTGTGCATTGTCTCTTGTCTAAACTGAGGAGGCCGCTTAGGAGAAAGGTCAGGAAAAGATGAAGTTGCTCTTTTCTTCCAGTTTCTTATTCCCTTCCTGTATTTTTTTCCTCCTTCCCCAAATACCACAAGTATAAAACAAAATCTCTTGCTGCATTGTCAACCTTAGTTTTGAAGCTACCATTCTAGAAAAAGCAGCAAAACTAAATTCTAAAGAAATACAGTGGGATTTACTAAAAGAACATTGAACAAGCTGCAGTGTTTTCTATTTGCTAGTGAATAATTGGGCCGATGAGATGGCCAACAGCCCTGATGACACAGCAGTACAAAGCAACTTGCCCTGTGGTGCTGGGCTTTTTTCTGTTGTGTTTTCTTCTGTTTCTCTGGCACTGATACCAGCATCAAGTTTATCCCAGAACACATGGCCTCACTGCCACTGTCCCAGCGCCCATACCTGGTGCTGAGCTGGAAGCCGAGTGCTCCACAGTATTCTGTGTTCCCTCAATGTTCTCCTTGTTCTCTGCCTGTTTCTTCAGTGTTCTAGTCTTGGAGGGAAGCATGGGCAACCGGGGCAAGTAAGGAACTATGGATGAAGAGGAGGCTGTTCTTCCAAGCTCCTCTGCCACCTCTGTAAGGAAAAACAAAAACCAAACCAAACAATAAGGGAATAGTTGAAACAGAGATGGCAGAGGAAGAGCAAAAGAAAATCTGTGTCTTTACTGCAAACCCAGACTGGCAAGAAGAAATAAATGACTGAGAAATACCTAGTTAATGGATTTAGTTTTTGCTCAAGTCTAGAGGTATTCAGGGTAAGATGTTTGTTTTTCACAATATTTTCACACTCAGTAACATCTTTATGAACTCAGGAAAACAAAACAATGGTAGGATCTGTGCAAAACGCCTAGTATGAATCTACTTTTGGGTTAAGGGCTGCTCAAGAGCTAAAGTCAGCACTGCCTCTGTTTTCAATTAAGGTGCTTCTTGTTGATGCTCCTGGGATCCCCCAAAAGATGCGTCCTCTGTGGATCTGGGTCTAAGCTGCTCTGCTTGAAGCAAAGCCCTGCACCTCCCCATTAGAAATTAAGACTGCACTTTCCTTCCCAGCATCAACACAAGGTATGTGATTGAAAAAAACACCAAAAAAATCCCCCACAACCTCCTACCCATACCGAAGTTGGCATTTGTGGGCCACTTGATGGGCCTGATATAGACCCACCCTGGTAGAATTCGGTCTGATGTGCTTTTCCTGTGGTAGGGAAGTGGATAGCTTCATATTTAATTTAAAAATTTAGAAGATGCTCAGACACTTCTGCTCGTTTGCTGCCCAGTATCACGCGTCTCACCAGTATTTAACTCCCAGCGGATCCTATTTGACAGTTGAATTGTACAGATTCGCTCCTATAAGTAGCTAAGTAGAAAATCCAGGGATTAAGGCAAACTTAAAAAATGAAGGCTGGTAGAAGAGTATTTCATGACCTAACTGCTGCAGTCACCAAGAGGACTGTGATAGGCATACATCTCTCTCTCTCAATATCACTCACTATTCCCAGCTCTTCAGTTTGTAAAACAAGAAGCTTCCTCTAATAAAGGATACTGTATTTTTTAAATCAACTCTTCAGCATTTTAGTGTTCAAATGAAACTATATTGTCCCCTGCATTGCTGTATGTCTAAAGGTTATTTAGTATTTGTTCAGCAAGTAAGAGAACTTATTTACCTACTTATGGTTAAGAAATAAACTAAAGGATGAAGCTTCACCACAACCTCCACTGCTAGCAGATGAGCCTTAAGAGCCTATCCATAAGCATAGCACTCTGGAAGGAAACTTTCAGTACTGTTGCAGACATAAAGTAATAGGGGCTCTCACCCTCTGAGATGCTCGAGTCATGGAACATGGTTTCAAAAGCCTGGTGGGTCTCAGCAAATGAAGGGCGGTCTGGTGGGTTCCACTTCCAGCCTGCAATGTGAGAAAGCAGAGTAAGTCTCAGTGTCTGAAACAGGTAGGAGGTATTCTATTCTGTGCAAGGAGAAAGAAAAAACACAAGCTGTCTCAACTGTACTCAGACTCTGATCTCCTACAATTAAACAGGCTTTAGAGTCATTCATAGAAATTAATTCACAGCAGCAGTCACCCACCCTACCATATCCTAACTAACCAAATCTTGAGAGGAAGGAACCAACATTAAAAATCCCAGCTGTCTGCCAAGTCCACTATTTTTTTGGGATCTCCCTATCCCTCTTCTAAATTTCTGGGGCAAAAGTTAATTCCGTGTCTGCTACCCTGGTTGTTTGGACTGAACACACATGTACCCCAGTCACAGTCACAGTGTGTGCAAAGCTCCAGGCACATTCTGCTCACATTCTTTTAATACTGAAATTCAGGCAGAGCCTTCCAAAAGGAGAATGTGTGTATCCTGTGGGGGGAAGAGGAAGAGAGTGCATTGATCTGAGATGGATCTTGGAAAATTACAGAAGGGTATCATGATGAAAAGTGTAATTTCTGTAGTTAGAAATCTGCACGAGGGGAACATATTCTGGAAGCAGCTGACTATCTGCTCATACCACTATAGGGTCTGGGAAGTGACTGGCATTCTGCTCTTTTTGGGTTGCATTGATATCATAAGAATTCCCTGCTTCTGGGCTTTTGTCAGCTTCCTGAAAGCTTTTTAAAGCAATATCCTTCATCATTACCCAACTTCCTTGTTTTATAACTAAAGTTCACCCTGACTTTCTCTGACATGCTGGGGGGGATCAGGCATCCCTGGAGACAGGCTGTAGAATGACCTCTTCTACCCTGTTTTGTCTGTCCTGCACATTGAGGGCCACAGAGATTGCCTGAGTTAGCACCAAGGAGTCTTCTCCCAGGTCACACTGACAGGGTCTCTCTGTTCAGAGCTGCTTACCTGATTCAACAGCATGGCCTGGTTTGCTCCCTAGGATCTTCAGCCTTTTGCCTAACATAGTCTCTTGTGGGACTCAAGGAGTCCTGCTCTTGCAGGACTGAAGGAGATTGGCAATGCTGTTAAACTCTGTTGCTCTCTTCCTGTAGCAAACTGTATTTTTTTGCCTTTTATTAGTACCTTTTCCATTTGTTATGGTGCATTAGGGAGCTCTTCATGGTGTGCTTGGAGGATGTGTTTTGTGCAACTTTGTCAACTACGTGTCTCTTGCACAGGTGCTGTGTTTGCAGAAAACTAAATTTCCTTCCAATTTAGTGATTCCATAGTAAAAGTCCTACTGACAAAATACCAGTACAATGTGCCACAAAATGGTATTTGGCTGTACTCAGAGATGACAGGTTTTGGGAGTGAATTCTTGTTCCCTAGAGACCACACTTATTTTGTATCAGTAACCAGGTACGTCTCAGGTGATGGGCTCTTTTCCGCACTAGCTAACAAAATGGCACAAAAGAAGAAAGGACTTCAGAGTTACCTACAGATTTCTCCCACCTCTCCCAGGTTTTTTCCTCGAAACTGGAAGAAGATACTCACATGCCCTCATCAGTTCATAGACCTTTGGAGGGCACCCCTCTGGTTGTTCCATCCGATAGCCCTTTTCCAGCAGATCATACACCTGAGAGAGGTCAATGCCTGGGTATGGTGACATCCCATAGGTAGCAATCTCCCATAACAGCACCCCAAAGGCTGCAAAAGGAGGAAAACAGATTTCCTGGTCATAAGTCTGTCTTTCTCTTGTGCTGCTCATTACATTGTGGCCTTAACTGCAGCTTGAGGCAACATTATTCTTGCACACATATTTCAGACAAGTCTAGGTGAAGACATTACATGCTAAAAATGTTATTGTGGCCTGTTGTGTGACTGTCTCCTCCCCACACTTCTGTCCAGGCCAGAAAGCAAGTTACTGTCTAGGTTGGTAAACAGAAACAAAATGAAAGAGAAAAGAAGACTGGAGTTTTCTTACCCCACACATCTGATTTGATTGAAAAGGTGTTATAGGCCAGGCTCTCAGGAGCCGTCCATTTGATTGGGAACTTGGCTCCAGCATGAGCTGTGTAGGTATCTCCAGTCATAAGTCGACTTAAGCCAAAGTCAGCCACCTTCACCACATGATTTTCTCCAACTAAACAGTTTCGTGCTGCCAGGTCCCTGTAAAAAGGGAAAAAGCACAGTCCTCTACTGAAGCAAGAGCAGGGCTTTTTAATACAGTTTTGTGGTTGCATAGCCTGTCCCTCTCTTCTGAACTGGGAAGCACTCTCTTTATATACCAGGTACAGGCAATGTGAATCTTGCCCTCAACAGTGTCAGAAACTGAGTGGACTTATTCATAGAAGCAGTAGGTCAGGACTGGGGCTCATTCTTTAAATTCTAATAAATTTCCAGTAATGATAGCTGTTACAATGAGAAGTTTATGTTTCCTGAGAATAGGATGAGATCAGCAGCTCATCACACACCAGTAACAACTTCATGGCATGGCTTTATCTGTCTGGATTAAAACAACACTTGAGATTGACAATGTCTTGCATATAGGGGGTACATCAGAATAGGACAACAACAACTTTCATAGCTGTCAGGCACAAGATTTTAAGTCTGCTATGAAAGTCATGGGGAGAAGGTATTGAAAGAGTGTATTGAAACAAAAGAGCCAATAGATAAGCCAGTATGAAACCTAACTTTGGAAGAATCTTTCCCCAAAAGATGAATTCCTGGGCTACCATGCTGGTGGCCAGTTCATCATTGCAATCTGAAACTCTACCAGCTCAATGTGACTTTACCCACCTGTGAATGAAGTTCTTCTTCTCCAGGTACTCCATAGCAGAAGAGATCTGAGTAGCCATGTAGAGTAGCACAACAGCACTCACTTCCTCCCGGTTGCATTCCCGTAAGTAGTCTAGCAGGTTCCCATATGGCATGTATTCTGTCACAATGTAAAAGGGTGGCTCCAGGGTACATACACCTAGCAGTGAGGAGGAAAGCATGTGAATAAAGCTTCCCTTTCTTCCCTAGCTTACCACTACTCCTGATTTAATATTAATTTGCCATATTTTGTACTGGTGTTTCTCTGAAAAGTGAAGACTTCCATTACCAGACCCAAATCAATGCAGTCCGACTTAAAATTTAATGCTTCTGTCTATTTATATGCCTGTCCACTTTACAGACATAGAGAAACATGTCTATCAAAGCACTGCTGTTCCTATACAATATACATGAAGGAGTAGCTCTGTTTCTGGAGGGTTCCTGAATGAAATGGGAATTATTTTGAACACGTATGATTTGCATTCCTTCCCCTATCTCCCTCCATGAAGCTAAAGCATGGCCAACTGGAAGTAAATACCTGTCAACTGGCAAGATTTTGAGACTGAAGTGTCACTACAGAGTAATGTGAAACAGCCATATGTGTGCTAGCTGAGAAAGTGATCAGCATGGTGGGACCTGCTTCTAAAGCATCATTCTCACACATTCTTCAGATGACTATGTGCTACAGTCATTGCAATTGTGTACAAAGTATGTATTAGCAGAGGAGGAGGGCAACAGGATACTCATGTCAAATCTCTGTGAAACTCCCACTGCAGCACTGCTGTGTGCCTCTTCCTACTGTTACACACATACAGGAGTGAAAGACAACTATGCTGTGCATCAGAAAGAGCAAAAATGCATCTCTGATGGGAAATCTTTCTGTCTCTACTCCTGGAACCAGACAGGGCTGGGCAGAAACCTCATCTGTGCCCAGTTTTTAAATGGGTACAGAACAGCTGCCATTATTAAAAGCCTTCACATTCTTCACATTTCTCCTTTCATCCTAGGCTTGGCTTGACAGCTCTGCTACTGAAAGCAGTGGAAGTCCAGAGGCAATTAAACTCTAATAAAAAAGTTTAGGGTGTCTCCTTAAGAATCTTTGTACATGTAAAATTAACATCTATGCAGACTATTTAATAGTGATCATCATATCATGCATTTGCCACTGAGACAAACAGGGCCCAGACAAGCTGTAAAGCCTGCAGATTTCTTCTAGTCATGTACTGTTTGATCTGATTTGTATCTCCAGTGCCTTATCTCATGTTCTTATTTGGTGATACACAGGGACCCTTACAGCAGGAGGAATCTGGTTGTTTTCTGCTTAACTGTGGACAAATTTGCTCTATTTAGTGCAGCTTTTTCTAGAAATGTCTCTGATTTGAAAAGCATGAAGAACAGTATTTATTGTGCTTCCAGTAAAACCATTTCTTTCACTTTTAATTTTCTTTTAATTTTGCTCTGTTCTATCAGAAAAATAAGTCGTAAAATAATTCTGTAAATCTGATTTAACCTTTGGAACACATCTAAGGCCAAGGATACAAACTAACAGGAGGCTGATATTGCAAACCTTTATGTCTACTAATGTAAGCGACTATATTCGATGTTTTATTTAAAATTAGCGTCTCTCAGCTTCAATACTATCTAAAGGAGTAAGCTGTCAAAACTCCACCCATAACATGACCTGATTTAAAGATATATAACTACAGAAAACCTGCCCCTGCTTTTAAACAAGACAGATTTCATTCTGGTAGAAACTCAAGTAAGAACAGAAGGAACAAGGTATTTCACTAACCTAACAACTGCACTAGATTTGGGTGCTTGATCTCCTTCATCACAGCAGCTTCTTTCAAGAACTCTTCCACCTCCATGGTGTCTTCCTAGATGAACAGAGACGCAAAAGAAGGAAAAAATTATCTTCATGAACAAGGTCTGCTTAATACCACTTATCCTAGCTGAATATAAGTGATGGCATCCTTGTTTCCATTCTGCTGCCCTGGCTTTCAACTGAAAAAAAAAAAAATACAACAGCCCTGAAAAGTTGCCTGGCTGGCCTTGCAGCGTGGCCAAGTGATAGATCTGCAGTACCCAGAAAGTGCTAGGCTTTCTTGTTTGGTAGCTATTGTGGCTACCAAAGTAGTTATGGCTGGTAAGAGAAAGACTCTCAGGATCACTTAGTTCCCTTGCCTAGCTACAAAATTTAAGCTTGAAAGCTCCCTTACTCAGGGAGTACACAGAATTGTAGCTGTTCATGTTGAAACAAACAGAAGAGTTTGACAAGACAGATAAATGGAGATGAATTTTTCCAGGAGTAGAGGAAAAGTTGCAGAACATATTTCCAACACTTTTGATTTCTTAAAGCTTCCACGGGTCTTCTGAGGCAAGGGAAGTGGACCTGGCATCCAGCTGTACAGACATGCAGTTACTGCAGGTGCTTGCTGGGCAAAAATTCAAAATTGTTCCTAAGACACATGCACTGGTGAAAGTTTGATGAGCTAACCTTGTTCTGCAAAGCTACTCTCAAGCATGCGGTTTCTGCAGATCAGCACACTCCATTTTCTGATATTCATACGTTTAAGTGGTATAATTTGAGAACATTACAATTTCCTTACCCTTATCATAAATGAACAGAACATAACAACCTGAAAACTCACCTTTAATGTTTTCACAGCAACTGTGAGATTGTATTTTTTCCAGACACCCACGTACACCTCACCATACTGCCCTCCCCCAAGTTTGTGCTTCATGGTGATATCAGTTCGCTCCATCTCCCACTTGTCATGGATGGGGGACACTCCATAGACAGTGGGCTTATTGCACTTGGGTGCTGGGTAATGCAAAGTTGTCACCAGCCCATCTGCTACTGTTGAGTGATGGTGTACCAGCTCTGCTAGAGTGCTGAAACGGCTCTCTGCTGTCACATATACCTGTTAAGAACCAGGAAACTATTTAAATGAAAGTTCTCAGTAACACTGAAAAACTGGTATAGTAAAAACATTCTAACATGTTTAAAATAAAAATAAAACTCAGAGAACCAGATTTTAAAGTATTTGTTCTCATCTTGTTGGGCAAATGAATCATTAATCTGTGGGATTTTTACCTACAGAAGGCAGCCAGATATAAGCTATCACCTGAGAGCAGTGATGTCTCCTGCCTTGTGCTTTATAGGACTAGAAACTGGAATTCCTGTAGCGAAGCATAAGGCCTATTTCTGCATCTTCCAACACAACATACTGCTATTTGATCAAGGTTAAAAATGCTGACTTACCAAAGCTCTTCCTGTTCTAAGTGAACCAATGGAAAGATACCACAACATCAAACCACAGCTGTTTTGCTCTCTAGCTACCTTCAGTCAGGAGAAGTATTGTCTGTACTTCTTCTAAAGTGGTGTTTGGTGAGTTACTAAAGAACATGTATACCAAAAGAACATGTATACCAAGCAGTGGACTTGTTTTCTCCCACACACAGCCCTCCCATAACAGCCTGCAACTTGAGATTCTGCACCACCTATTAATTATATTTTTATTTCCTCTCCCCACAGCATTGTCCAGATATCCTTACCTTTCCATCTGAGGTGGTATTGATCCTGTAGTGGTAAACACGTCCTTCGTACCTGAGCGAGATCGATAGCTGCCCTGGGCTGCTCTCGCTTTCACGAACCAGGAAGCTGCCATTGATGAGACTGCTCAACAGATACTCTGCTGCACTGCGTGACACTGGTCCATGGTACCATGAATGCTTTTCCAGGCTGTTCACTGGTGTGATGTAGTTGCTTGGTACCCAGCCCTGTCCATTCTTCGAGCGTACCTCACTCCATTCACCATTCTGGTTGTAACCCAGGACTCGCAACTTCTCACCTATGACCAGAAAGAAAAAAGGAAAATGAGCACAGTGTAATCTACTGGGTCTCATTAAGGGAGAAACTCACCATCAGCTGACTAAGCCTGGATTCGTAGTTAGCAATAAAAAAAAATGCAGAAGCTATCTTATAAATAAACTGCTGTATATAAATTATTTATGAAGTAAAGTTTCAAGCAGAACACCAGGATACTGTTCCCTAATTTACTGCAGTATGAGTGATGAACAATAAGAGCTCCCTGTAGTCCAGTTTTTTAGACTAGCAAGTCTATTTTTCTTGGAGGGAAGAGGTGTGTCTCCTTCTTGAAGCCTTAAATGCCATGGGATTTAAAACGGTTCTGCAGCAGGTCATATTCTCATATGTGTACTGAACAGAAAAAGAAAATCGCTGTGCAATTCTTAATTATTGATTTTGCCCCAGTTGAAAGTGCTGAATTCTGTTACCATCAAGAATGTAATGGTTTTCCTCTCCCACTCCCTAAACCAGGTGTCTCGAAGGGCCAGTGATCCGGGGAGACTAGAACAGGAACAACTGCAGCTGGACTAGTCTGTTCAGCAGCATCACACAAACCTGTATTTGCACCAGGAGAACTGCCCAGCAGGTGTCTCTCCAACACAAGTGAGAGAAAGACCGTCTAATCACTCTCACCAGTTTAGAGAAAAATCTGCAACTATACTCATTCCTATTCCTCTCTGGAGCAGGATTCTGCTTTCTATTTTCTGTTGCTCACTTTTCAACCTAGTAGCTGCTCTGTGATTCACAGCCTTACCTTTGGTGATGCTGAGGGTGTTGTCACCGCTTGCTACAAAATCGTAAAGTGCAACAAAGAGATTGGGATCGCTCTCAGTGGCTCCAAGCAGATTCTCCTTGGAGCTCCATCTGATGGCTTCATTCAGTGCCTGGGGTTCAACATCGCAACCATAAGGGCGGTGCAGGGCCTCTGAAGAAGGAACGGAAGAGGGAATTACTTTGTGTACAATTGTAAATAGAACAAACTCCTGTGTAGAGCAGATGGAAACTCCTACTTGCACAATATGCTCTTTATGGAAAGGGAAAACCACATGCATGCCTTGGATCAGTGGTTTTCAATCCCCACTTTGCTGACTCTTCATTCTATAGGTTACTTCTTATATGGGCTGGAGAAGGTGATTAATTGCCTAGATACCAAGTACCAAGCTATGTATATAAAATTTCTATTTAGTATTTATTGTATTTTATATATTCCATTTATATACACTTCTATTTGAAAGTATTTAAACATTTATAGATACAAAATGGGTGAGAAATTAAAAGTACTTTTTTTTGATTATGTGAAGTAGTGAAAGAAACCTTCTGATGCTGAAATATTATGTTTTATGGTTTTATTGTTTCTGTGGCTGAAATAGACAGCCTCGATCTGAAGCCAACATCATAAACACAAGTAAGACAGACTGAATCATGATACAAATGAGATCTACAGGTTAGGACAGTAACTGATGCAGTACTAACAAGAATTACGGTGATTCGCAATACATTTCAAGACTGTTAAATAAGACGTGGAAAACTGACAAGGACAGAAAGTAGTAAAAGTGATGTCAGATATGTAGCAGCAGTGTTTCTGAATTCCCAGGCAGTTCTGTTTTGCTGACTCAACAGACAACTGAAACAAACTTGATAGGTGGAGGGAGTGGGGGGAGGAATCAGACTTGTTTCATAGACAAAAGAAAAAAGTGCCCACAGTTCCTGTGATGATGAAAACAATTCAAAACTGTCTGAACTCTTCATGCAAGCACTATGCCAAGACCATCACTGGCTTTCTAACCCAGAGAGAACGTTACTGGGAACACATAGCCAAATAAATTTCAATATTAAGATAGAGAAAGACCAATGATGAGTTTTAGTACATATGGGCTGCTCTAGGGGGCAAAAAAATAAGAAGATGTAAAGATACAAATATTTTCTCTGATGGCAGAACTGACATCAAATTCCTGTCCCAATATGTATTTCCAAATTCTCTTGTTGAACTTAATTCTGGAAATGTACACAGTAAAGAGATTTCATTAAAAGCACCAGACATAAAAAGTCCTCTTTAAAAAACCTGAGGCTTTCTTTGCTTTACAAGCATTGCCATGACCCATTTTTGAAGGGCTGAGAAGTTTCAGCAGACCACTGCCAAAGAATGCATGCATGTGACTACCCCTTCCCCACACTCCCATGAGATTTACATCCATGAGCAAGAGCGAGTCTATAACACACTTTAAGAGAGAACAAAGAACTCAAGTGTAATACAGGACGGGAAAATTGGGAAGTCAGAGAGACACAAAACAGGAAAGGGCCTGTGTCAAGTAATAGGCAAACATATGCCAAATCTGTGTCACAGGACAGAGCTCAAGCCTGGAAAATGAGGATGTAGGGGGTTTTCATATTGTAGATGCATGAGAAAGTAAATGGTTGAGGTTTGTTCAGTTTTGTTTTTAAACACATAGCTCAGTTTGTGCCAAAAGCTAAGGCTTTTGACAGTATTTCTGGTAATTATTCAGAGTTATACTGCTCGTATAGCCTGCTCAACTTGCAATTACTTAATAACCTACCTTCTGAGCCCTGCCAAAGTAGCCTGCTTATAAAGGTTTTCCTAGCAAGAATAGAAGTAACTAAACTACCAAAATGTCACTTCGTTGATTTCACTGTTTGCAGATGCAATGTTGACATACACTTCCTATTCCCAACTATCAACTGCAATTAGTTTTACAATATACTAAACCATTCAGACTGGCTTTACATGGAAAAAAGAGGAAATTGCAATGCCTGCTCAGCTACCTACATTACAGTATAGCTGCCAACATCCCCTTGTAATTTTTTAGGACTGAGTATGTGCATATACATGTCCAGTTGTTAAGCACCAGGAAAGAACACTAGTTCCTAAATACAGCTCTCTTTCTGGAGCAAAAATACAAATTTAATTAAATAATACATTCTTTATACTCCTACAGTGACTTGTGTTAGTGTTTCAGTGCCTTAAGCGAAGTAACTCCGCAAATGCACTATACAAGAAATCTGACTTCTGCATCTCTGCCAAGGAGCGAACACAAACGTAGGCAATGTTTCCAAAAAATATCCAACCTTTCAGCTCCAAAATATCTTAATGATGTTTAAATAACTTCTTACTTTCAATTACGTATCTGCTGAAATGCGAAAGATTTTAAATAGACATATATGCATTTATTCTATATCAAAACATATGTTAAGTATCTTTCTCAAGCTAGAAAAGCTCATGAACTAAGCACCCAACCCCCTACTTAACAGATAGCACAGAGCTGAGCATGTAATGATGCACTTGATCGGTAAGCCTGAAGCAGCCCAGTATCAACTTAGCTTCAGAGCTACTGCAGTGAATCCTGTGACCAGTTAAGCATGCCCATGCTGAGCCCTGCAGCGCGCACTCCAGCCAAGGCAAAACCAGCAGAATGCCACCTGCTGATCAGCACTGAGCAGCTCTGCCCACATCGAACCATTTGTGGTGCTGTGCTGGATTGCCAGCAAAGATTCAAAGCAGGTGTGGGACTACTACCACTCCAGGAATGCCTGGGAGGCTGGCACATGTTCTTAACACCCACTTTACATACAGAAAAAGCCAGCAGAAGTTAATATTTGATGAGGAGCTTCTATCATTTAGCTACAGTACTTACCTAAAAATCACATTACCCAAAAAGCAAATGCTTTAAGAGTTCATGTCTCACCAACTTCCTTCACTTTCATTTTAGAGTGAGTTGGATGTTTAAGTAACTGTAAAGGTTACCCAACAGCTAGTAAAGGGGACTTTACCAGGATATAAATGTACCTATTGCAGGTTATTACTACGTAATAACCTACGCTGCTCAATACAGTGTGGGGTCTATACCATCCAGTATGTAAGGTTATGGGAAATCAGTGAAACATGATGGTCTCATAAACCTCATTAAGGAAACTAAGATCACCAAATCATATCACAAGTGATTCTCATCCAACTGAATAGTCTGCAAGAGTATGGAAATGAGCTGGGAAGTTCTGTTTTATACCAGCTCCTTTTAAAGGCTAGCTATAAATCATATACTACCACTTTCATTTCCTATACAATGGAAAACTTACATCATCATTTAGTATATGAGCAATACACGGCCATGCAAGGAGGTTATTCATCCATCTCCTTCCTTTTCTTCGTTCCCACAATACAATTTGCTTCCCTCTGGATATGAACGCTTTTCCTATTCAGCCAAAATGTAAGCGGTGTTTTGTCCCCTACCCTGTGCTGCCAACACTGCAATTACTAGTCTGTTTCGTTCAGGAGCAGGAGATAGTATATGCTAAACCTTTAATTCTAGAGTCACATTATGTGCTAAAAGTGGTCTCTATTTCTGAAATACCAACTGTGTAACTGCTCATAAAAATGAAGCACTTCAATAATCCCCAAACCTGGATAAAACCAGGTAATCTCAGTCCTGCCTGTGGCTGGTCTCAGACTACAAGACAAAGGTAGATTTGAGAAGACCCACATCCTCCTTTGAAACACTTGGAGAAATACAGAAAAGGGACAGCACAGCATTACATTCCTGAGCATCATACCTGTGAAATTCATGCCAGGCTCAGAGGCTTCCTCGCCAAGGCAGCAGAGCAGCTTGCCCTCTTTGCCATAGCTGCTAGACTGCAAGAGGACCGTACCCACATTCATGCTGCGCTTCACAGCAAGCAGATGAGGCTGCTGGACATGAGAAGTCCTGGACTGCCACTGCCAGCACAAACGCTACCATGTACAGTTGATCCCTGCTTGCAAGGCTGGTGGTCAATGAAAAAGCAAGTGCTGCAGAGTGGGCAAAGGAGAAACTGGGGAAATCAGGCTGTGGGCTAACATGGTTATTCGCTGGAAGTGAGGGCGGAGCTTCCCAGGGAATGCTGAACAAACAAGAGGATGTGGGGACTGGACTGCAAGTTGAAACAATTTTGAGATGAGCTGTAAAGACAGAGTTTTGTTCCGATCAGAGTTAGGCAACAAAGTGTTTGGGAAGAAAGCAAACAGTTTCCTTGGAGAAATTCCTTTGTATAAACTACAAAACAGATCACCCATTAAGAAGACTGCCCAGATTGATTCATTTTTCCACTCAACATACCATTGCTGGAGCATTACTTAGATGAATCAACAGGAAATGGCGTTAGTGAAAATATATATGTCTAAGAGATGTACAAGCACTGAGCAAGTAAACATTCTTGAACATTTCAGGATTTCAGAAAGAAAGAGAAAGCAAGGGCAGTAGAATACACCCAATGGGAGCTGCATATTTGCTGACTACTAAGAATCAGGAACTCTCCAAAAGGGCACCATCAAATTTACCTCTCAAAAACCATAAGATGTGTTCGATGAATTCTTCAGAAGCCTTAGTGCTTTTGAAAGGCTGTACTGTATGGTTTGTACCAGGACAGGCTCCTCCTACCATGTTGACAAGGAAAGGTTAAAACAAGAAGTCACCATAGCAGTCTCACACCTGGGATGGTGGTAGGCCTGCAGAGGGGTATAAAGGGAGCAGGGAGAAGGAAGTCAGGGGTTGGGTTGTTGTGGGGAGGAGAGAGGAGTTGTTAAAGCTTGCTAAGGGGGAAGACCAAAAATAAACCACATTTCTACAATCTATTAACTCCACTGTGCTGTGAGAAAGGTGGCTGCACCATGTGATGAGGACTCATCAGGCTGAAGGTAAGAAATTAGCAACCTGACTTATTCCAAATACTTGTATTTTGTAAGGCTGTGGAAAAACACTATAATAAAACCATGTGTATCCTGGGGTGATGGGGAATTGCTGTCATGTGTATGGCCTGTGACATAAGTTATGTCCCCTACCACCAACCCCTAATGTATGTGGAAAAAGTAACTAGAAAAAGAAAACAAGTTAGGCTGGCTACCTGCATAGTGTTGTCTTTGTAAAGCTCTGACAACTGAGTGACCTTTTTTCTTCCCTATTCAAAATCAAGCTCAGTAAATCCTGCAGCATGCTACTTAGTAGCCAGAGGTTGCAATGCCTTTACTTAATAGCTCCTAGGCTTTATCTCTTTCCCTCTTTGTTTTTGCCTCTTTGTTTTACTGTTTTCTCCCTTCTTATTTGCTCAAAATACTCTTCATTACACTGGTATTTGTACCAACCTTAGTGTATCTGTTAATACACAAAGAATAAGCAGGATTTGTAGAGAAAGACAGCATAGCCTCAGAAACATGTTCATGAGTTTTGTAACACACTTCTGAAATGGTACCAGAAAATGGCAAGCTACATATAGGTTTTTGGCTAAATTACTCTTAGCTGTTACAGGTAATAACCTTAGTTAAAATAACAAATTTACTTGTTAGTTAAAATAAAACAGATGAGTATTTGGAACACAGAAGAACTAGTGGAAAGATAGGCTGGATTAATAATGTAACTTGCAAAGGTATTTTTGACTCTCAGTTTTGGCCTTTGTCAGAAGAGTATCCTTAGCCAAAGCCTAAAGGCTGGCTGATCTGTTAAGGAGCTCCTGACGGGAATCAAGCAGTGGTCAGTACCGGCATTATGGATAAGTAACGCTTAGGCTATAAGCTTCCTGTTACAGGGCAATTCTGTGCCTGCACCCTTCCAGCCACCCTCCTGAAGGCATTTCTCAGTGGGAAAGACACAGAATGTTGTTGCACAGGGTGTAGCAGTTGATAAGGTCCTATCAAATAAACCCAAGCAGAATAAACTCGGGCATCTTTCTACCTTCTAGATGAGCATTATTTCTTTTACAACTGATTTTCCTAGATAGTTATTCTATGCTGTAGGCCATCAGTTTGACATCTCCATCCACCACATCTGCATCCTGTTCTATTCCCTTCACAGTAAGTGCAAGATATAAAATCTTAATTCTGGTATATTCAACTTCCTTGGTGAAAGAACCCACCTTTCAGGCACAGCAGCTCTTCCCAGCTTTTTAGACTATTCCCTGTGGTGCTCTTCAAAACTGTTCCCCAAGATTAGTTTCCCGTCCTGTACAACTTAAGTCATCTATTTAGAAGCATTTCTCTAGTTCTTACAGTGATGGGAAAAAGTTGAATAAAAGGAAATCTTGCTGACTATGCTACTTTGAAATGTATAGTTCAGG
This sequence comes from Ara ararauna, assembly GCA_028858755.1. Taxonomy (NCBI): domain Eukaryota; kingdom Metazoa; phylum Chordata; class Aves; order Psittaciformes; family Psittacidae; genus Ara; species Ara ararauna. Next base: position 45,022,259 of record CM054382.1, read on the forward strand.
GAGCTCCTAAAAAGACTTGCTATATTTTGAATTTCTGAACCAACTGCCGGTGTCCCTAAAACATGCAAATGGAAATACAGCCCTGAAATGTACTTGGTATTGGCAGCAGGCCAAAGTGACCGGTTTGTCAATGGAAGGAAGAGGCAAAGAAAAGGTTATAGGGTAAATACTAGTTATTGCATACAGTCTCAATCTGTTGTCTTTCATTTTGCAGCAAAACTGATAGGCTGTATATATATGTGTTTGTACATTATATAGACAACACATGGTGTTCTATCTTCTGGCTTCTCACGTCTCCCTTCACAAAGGGACACATACATACAAGGCCACCAAGATCTCTGCATATGCCACTTCTTTCACTTTTTTCATTTTGAGTTCTCAAACTAAATGCCAATATAAATATCAATGCACTATTTTACATGCAGACTCATTTTATATACTTGCATTTAAAACTACCAAAGAACAGGCTTTGGTCAACTTGGAGCATAGAAAACAGGCCATCCAGTAACTAACAACCATTAGCGTAACGTCTATTTTCCACAGCATCTTCAGAACGTACATCACTAGACTTCAGGATCTTTAACCAGCTTGTTAGTGGGATGATTCCTGCCTTAATGAATAAGAGGAAACAAAATTGATAACGCAGCAGCAAGAGGGTTTCCTATTTTGCTGACATGACTGGAATAGTATCAAGTTCTACAGTAGCTTTGTTTCTGAAGCCAAGTCTCAGCACTTCCTACCAACCAAAAATACTCAAGGCAAAGTACATACTAAAAAGCAAACGAATGCTGAACAGGCCAAGTTCCTGCTGTCTAATAATGTGGCAGCACAGAAGCAGACCTATGAACTTTCCTTACCCTGCAACAGACTTCAACCCTTACCTAAGTTGACCACCTAGTCTTTCTGCTAAGATACATGTGGCCATGAAAAACACCAGTTTAAAGGGGTTAGACAGCTCACATATGGCTTTGGTAAAATGCAGGCAGCCTAACTAAATGCCATTCCTAGGTGTTCCTCTCCAGCTAGCAAGCAGACTCTTAATAAGGTGGTTTGCTTGAACTAAGCACAGATCCATCTAGTCTTTGGGCCTCCCACAGAGTGGTGCAAGGTTTAAGTACTGTAAACAACCCACTGACTAAAGCCAAGACATACAGCTCCAAGCCAAGAACTTGGGATGGGCAAGGAATAGGTTTCTATTTACGGCACCAGCCTGGGAGAGACAGAATAGAGGGAGACTTTAGAGTCAGTGACAAAATTGCATCATGAACAGCTCACATCATATAAAAAGAAATGTTTCAAGCCAAGCTGGCAGGACCATCTTACCTCAATTATCAAAATATATCTGACACAGATAATGTTAATTAAAGTAATCTTTGATATCAGAGAGAAATACATGGAGAAACCTAAAAGCTCTCCATATACCTCACCTCTTTGGAGCAGACTTATTTTGTTTCACTGGTTCCAGTTACCCTCTTGCTTTGTTGTTAATGCTATCAAATAGACACATCTCTCAGCCTGTTTCTTTGCTCAGATGTCAGTGACACATATGTATACCATTTCCTCCAACATCAACCTAATGTAGTACTTCCCATTTTTTCCTCAACTGATTTCTGGCAAAGAAGTATCTTTTTTTTTTTGTGCAGAATCCAGTATTAAATAAATCAAGTTTAAGCTCCAAAGTATTCATCTGAAAATCTTCATTTCATTCTTGTTTAATGCAAGGTGCATAAATCTCTTCACAGATCAACAACTGTACAGGCTGTAAATGAACAAACCTTTCTACTGAACCATTTGGTAGCACTGCTGTTTTAAGAGAGAATTTCAAAATAGATGAAATATTCACCATCTTCAGTACAAATGCTGCTAACTCAATAGACTGGCTCCCATGACCTCCAAGATTTACTGTCCTTGCAGAACTCCAGCAAGAAACTTACCATGGGATAAATGCAGCTAGCAAAATTATGTAGGTTTTTAGGTGAAATTAAAAAAAAAACTTCAAGGTGAGGAACTCATGTGAGAGCAAGAGAGCTGGACCTAGAAGATGCAATGGATGTTTCCTGTCACAGGTACTGGGAATGGCCAGAAGCAACAGAATTCACTCAAAGCACCCATCTGACTTCTTTGAACGTGCCTCTGGGTGAGGAACCAAAACCCAACAGCACAACAGATAATAAGAAAAACACCTTCCTGAAGTGATATATCTTAATGCCATTACAATTATATACACAAAACATTTTAGAACAAAAAAACTACAAATGTAACATCTCTGCAAAATTCTGAATCCTGTAGCAAAGTGTTTGTTACCTTAATTTCTAAGGATTTGTTCAGCCCCAATAAAGCTAGTCAGCTTTGCAAGTGCTTATGTCCAGAAACAAGCAAATAGACCACCAGTTTCAGGTGTTTTGTATTACATACCTCTTTCCATTGAGTACTGAGGTGATGAAATTTAGATCTTCTTTCCTCTGAATCCTGCCTATAGTGGGCAGTAACTACCCCACAATGACAGTTTTAGGGAAAGGAGTGCAATGAAGGAACACCTGAACTGCAAAGATTCAGGGAAACTGCATATATGTAGATCAAAAGTCTATTTGACATTCTCCCTCAGTCATCGTAAGTTCCAGTAAAAACTCTCCAGTCTGAAGGGTAAGGAAGATTAGGTCACCCAGTCCCTCTCCAGGAAAGGTGGGATGACCAAACATTATGACATCTTACAGCAAGTCAGTTGGCACTTTTTTAAATCAGTACTTTGGAGAGAAGTTGCTTAATGTGAATTACACTTCACTCCAACAGAATTCCTGAGGAGTCATTACTACTGGCCACATCAAAGTCAAGATATTATCTACTTTAAGCAAATCAAATGAATAGCTATTTACTCACACTGTTAAGACAAACATTTGAAGTAGGAGCTCTTCTGCAAAAGGACTACTTGAAAAATCATGGCTCAACTGACCCCTAAGCAAGCCAGAAATATCTACACTAATGAAGTCTAGCTGGTGAGAGGTTTATTTTGCAGATGTAAAGCACTAACTGATCAGATTTTGAGCTAGCATAGCATAAATGTCCCAACTGCTTTCCAAGTGACATAATTACACCTAGAAGTCTTACAGTATTAGCTACTCTCCTCAGACTCAGCACCTGGAACAGTGACCACACTAAACTGTTTTTCAGCTGGACTTTTGAAATTTATTTTTAGCCTTTCTAGTTACAGGAAAAACTTGGAAGGAGAGGGTAGAGACTACCCCACTAACTAGTAATGTCAGGCGTGAAAGAAAATGTCAATCTAACAGCTCAAATTTGAGTTGATGTCACATCTTGAGGCCCAAGTAATTATTTTTGCAAGTGCCCTGGACAGGCAAGTCAGAACTGCTTACCTTTTGGAGGATATTCGGAAGGCAGAGCTCCCCAGGTGAGCTGATATAGTTTCAGTTTCCAGTACATGAGTTTAATTTTTTAATGGAATCCCAAAACACTTGTTAGCACAGATGCGACTTCTCAGTTCCATCCACCCACACTGAACACGCAGCAACTGCCAAAGCTACACAGTACTTCTGGTTTTAAAAAAAAATCTCTAGCTAAAAATACATCACAAAACTGTCAATCTCATTTGTCAGCAGCCAATATGCTGTTCAAGCCATTGTCCACAGCCACTTTCTTCTCTTGAACAAAGAAGGGGTTTTCCTTTTTAAAATACTTTGTTTGAGTAAAGTACTCTTGTGATCTTGACTTCTTTCAAATATGTTTGTCTTACAAAATAAATCGGTGTTTCCTTTCCTCCAAGAAAAGATGAACTTTAGCCCGAGTACTTGCCCAAAAATTGCATGCTGTCTCATTAACTTCAGAACCAGGGTAAACTCTTACTGTGAATGCTTGTCAGGAGATCAGAGTCTGACACTCAGCTGAGCCCTGGCTGAGGGAGTTCTAGCTGTCTTGCTCCTTCTCAGCACTATGGGCTAATTAACTTGGGGGGAGGGGGGGCAGCGTGATTGTGCAAATATGAAGTCAGAGAAATATTCATTGCACTAAACTTAGCTACTGGCTGCTGTGCCACTTCCTGTCAGTGAAACCCAGACACTTGTCATTGGCTCCACTGGCCAGACAAGGGGCTCCATTCACCAGCGCCACTCCCAACAGCTGCTAAATAACCATGGTAACATGAACCCCAGCCTCGGCAGGAGGAGAATTCCCAGCACAGCATCGACAGCTCTGCAGTATCAGGCTGTATCACTACATTTGCTTTTTCAAATCGAACAGTGGTGTTTAGTCCCCATGTGTCTGAGCCCAATATTAAGACAAGAATACTCACTGAAACAACTTTTTTAGAAAGGTTTTTTTCTGGGTCATAGCAGAACTAATACAGCTTTGGAGGAAAAGAAACTACAGTAAGACAGAGCAAGTTCAATACTCCTATTCTAAAAGTAATCAAAGCTACAAAAAAGTCACTGTTTGACTTGCTGGTGTAGTAAAAAGATCAGTTTTAACACAAAGAAGGATAACTGTAAATGAATATACAAAGACTATGAATAAGTTAAGTGGATCTGGATGGAAAATGCTTATGTAGCAGGTTTGTGATGGGTATTACTCAGATCTGATATTTTTGTACACAATAATAAAGTATTTTAAAAATAATTTGAGAGGTAGAACTAGCCAATGTGTACAACTTGAAGGAATTTTATGCAGGTGAAATACAAACATGCATTTTAGGTACATCCACTATTACAATAGTAGCATCTATTGTAAAGTTAGGCATTAAGACTATATTTTAAGTACAAGTACTTTTTTATAACATCAAAACTATAGAACATTTAAAGGAAGTATGATAGGGAAAACAAGTTCTGCCTCTTGGATTTAGCAGAACACTTAAGAATGCCAAAAGCAAGTCAACTACCTGACAACTGGGATTCTTCAGGCAGGTAACAGCCACTGTACTGGGTACAGTACTTATAGCCCAGTATCCTGCTGTTACCATTGCCTGGGGAAAGGGTAATGGTATTATTCCAGATTACCTTCCAAGCCTCCAGCATGTTGCAGCTCGAGGTCCTTCTGAGCCAGAGCTGGTGGTGTTGTAGTTAAACTTCCTAACAGGCTTCTTCCATTATTTTGTCCAGTTGCTGTCTAATGCAAACTGAACTCACGACAAACAGTATCTTGCTGCAATGTTATCAATGGCTCAACCGCACATGTTAGAAGAAGAAACAGGTTTTTTACTTGTTTTGAACATGACATCTGCTGGTTTCATTTGATGATCCTCATTGTCCATGGTTGCAAATCCTGAATGATCATTACCTGTTGGTGTTTTCCCTGCCACTTTAGATTTTTATAGGTCTTTATTGTATTCTACCTCAGCCATCTCTTTTCCAAGCTGAAGGGTTTGTCTTAGGCAGTCTGATGATGTTGTCACCTTTGTTCACCTTTAAATAGCCCTTGTTTGATGCTGTTCAGCCTGGAGAAGAGAAGGCTGTGTGGAGACCTCATAGCAGCCTTCCAGTATCTGAAGGGGGCCTATAGGGATGCTGGGGAGGGACTCTTCATTAGGGACTGTAGTGAGAGGACAAGGGGTAACGGGTTCAGACTTAAACAGGGGAAGTTTAGATTGGATATGAGGAAGAAATTCTTTCCTGTAAGGGTGGTGAGGCACTGGAATGGGTTACCCAGGGAAGCAGTGAATGCTCCATCGTTGGTGGTGTTCAAGGCTGGATTGGACAGAGCTTTGGGTGATATGGTTTAGTGGGAGGTGTCCCTGCCCCTGGCAGGGGGGTTGGAACTAGCTGATCTTAAAGTCCTTTCCAACCCTAACTATTCTATGATTCTATGATTTTGTTTGTTTTGTCTAGCTCCATTATATACCCTTCCAGATAACCAGATCAGAACTACATGCAGTATTCAAACCACAGCTTTGTACAGAGGCAGAACTATATACTTTTCTATTCCTAACACCCTGTTTTTCAGACTGTAATTCTCAATGTTGACAAGATAAAGTCTTACTACAGCTCAAAGACTTATTTCTATTGTTACAGTAGCCAGCTCAGAGATAAATGCCTCACATGCAAAGCCTAGAAGCATATTCCTCTGTGTACCACTTTCCACATGTTTACATTGAATCTTCTGCTACTTAAACCTGCAACCTCCTGCAATTCTTCAGTCAACTTTCATCTCTACTGTCTCTAAGTTAGAATTACTGTAAACTTTAGCATCTTGTATTTGCTTTCTTCCTTTTCACATCATGCTTCATACCCCAATAGCAGCTTTTAATTAAAAAACAGGTGAACTGAAGAAAACCTTGGAAGTTGGGTAAAAGACATTTTCTTTATTCCTATTTGACAGCTGCTTCATTTCTAGCACCTTTTCACTAAACAAAAGCATTAATGCATCCCAGTAAGTAGTATACTATGTGTTTAGTACAGTGTATGGTCTGGTTAAGTCATCAGATACTGCTACCTTATGGTGAGAACACTTAAAGAAAAAAAAAAAAAAAAACACAAAAATGACTTTGCAAGGGAAACCGCTGAACTAGAAGACTAGTTAAAGCAGGTGTAATTGGCTCTGGGAAGAAATACTCCTGAAGAATGGAAACTTGAATGTGCGTGGACGCAAACAGAGCAGAAGCATCCAGTAGATCATGTTTTTCCTACTAATTAGTTTTCAGAGCAGTAAAGCAAACAAAGTACAACAGTATGGAAAAAAGGGACTGAATTGCCCAGAAACATAAGGCCACACCTTTTGACTAGGCTAAAGATGGCTATTTCAAAAACCAGAAACTGCATGAAAAATGCTTAGATTAACCACAAATTATGCTAGCAAGGACAGAATCTGATCTATAGACTAGGAAACCTCCAAGGAGATAGCTGCAATTCCAGATTAATCTAATAATTTGCCAAAAGGCAAATCCTCACAAGAGCCAAGAACTGTTGCCAATTTTCAATGCTTACCTGAGCACTAGCAGTCTGGTTTTACTATAAAACTATAAATGTTCCCTCTTTGCACTGGCGAAATATGAAAGAGGAAAATAGTTGTATGGCTTTATCTAGGATCATAAAGGGCTTTGAGGCAATCCTAACTAACTGAAATTCTATTCCATTGAATTAGTACCAGAAAACCTCCTATTCACCTGGAATAAGAAGAAACAAAGTAAGCTATGTATTGTAAGAGTAAGGCAGACTTTTGGGGACTGGATTACGCACACTAGCCAAAAAGTATGCTAATATTAACAGTGAGAAGGGAAGGTATGAATGCTACCTTAGCCCCCTCAAAATGCAGATACTCCAAAACCAATTCATAGACAAGTGTCGTTTTGGACTACTCCAGTGACTCAATGGATTGCTACTCCCCCAGTTTTAACAAAATTATTCATCTTGTACTGACATTCATCTATTGCTTGGAGGTTTTTGACTAGAAATGCAAAATGGCAAGGAAAGTATCTTCTGCTTTCTAAAACAGATTCAGCAACTAGAAAAAGCAAAAAAAATATTTCATTTTGTCACTTGCTTGTCACACAATTACTTGACTAATTTTTCCTGTTCAGAGCGTGAAATAACAACTCAATGTTGACACAGTCGGGGAATAAGACTCACTCTAGTTATTTAAAGAGCCTTCCTCCCACTTAATACTGACATAGCTGTCTGAGATATCTCTCCTGCTGCCAGTATTTGTGGTGGTACGACGGGGATGCTTGGAAGATTGGTCATTATGTTGTCAGCTGTTTTTAACTGAAGGTTACTCTGGCCTCTTACTGTTTCTGCCTTTGGGTGCCACTTCCCCCAACGCTTAATTTGCTCTATTTGCTCTATATATTCTGAGGGAGGAAGGAAGAGGAAAAGGTCTGGAAAGTCCCAGTGGGAAGTCTAACACTGCAGCTCACTCAGCAGTTTGTTTCCTCTCTATCTGTAGAATACTGATTGGTTCCTAAAGTGCATCCATCTAAAACATAAGTTTTTATAGACTTTTACCACAGATAGTAACCTGTTTTTCTATAGAGGCAAGTAGTACAGCACACCATGAACTTCGGGAGGATGCTTCGATACTACTTTGCCTCTTGTGGCACTGATGAAGTTTTTACACTGCAGCAAGGGTAGCAGTGACAAGTAAAAATGCACAGAAACTGACATTCAAGTTCATACAAGATATCACTGACATATGACATGCATAAACAAGACAAAAATGTCCAAGTTACAAAAATTGGAGAAATTAAGCCATTCACACTGCCTATAGAAGTATTTGCAGCCCATAGGGGGAATGATACCTGTACTCTTATCACTACCACTCTAAGAATGATTAGGGAAATTAATGAAGCGCAAGATGACTAAATAAACTGCATTCAGTTTCATGGCAAGATTTTTGCCAGTTGTGCCAGAATACTTGCTTAGATGGAGGTATGTAAAGCTACTGTTTAACTTTGGAGTGTTGTTTTATGAAATGTAAGTTTTGAACTGAGACTGAAACCAAAGTCTAACTGTGCCATCCAGAAGGGAACTTGATTGTAGCATGCCCACACCTTTCGGTTTGAAAGGCCAAGAAAGGTCATGTTATCTTGTTAAATTAAGATTTTATTTTTTGTCTCCCCTAATCTGACAAGAGTTCCCCCTCACTCCTTCTTCCTCCCTCTCCACAGCAAAACATTCCCAGTTGTTGCTGGCCTATATAGGCTGTCAGGGCAGCTGACTGTTGGATTACACAAGGCTATATTGTATCCCTTCAAGAATCAGCAACACTAAGGGCTTCCTCTGTGACCCGAGCTCACTACTGGGCTGTAGCAGCACACCAGGTGCTGTCTTGAAGATGGAAATGCCAAGACAACAGGCAGTCCTGCAAATGCTCCTCAAAATCATTCTCTCTTGAGCCTCTTGCAGTACAAATCTACTCTAAATTGGATACCTCAGGAACCAAAAGCATGACTGAACTTGTACTCAGTTCTAACTTAGCCTCTTGAAACAAAGGGACAGAATGCTGGCTTCTGCCTTCTGTTCAGGTACTGGAAACTAAAGTAGCTCTAGCTTTTGGAAGCTTGGGAGATTTTTCAGTTACATTTCTACTATTTACAGCAGTTACATATGGCAATCCTGTATTTAAATGTTTCCAAAGTAACTGTAGTTGCCCTCAGAGCAGTAGTTAGAAAGCAAAACATTTACCACCCCCTGTAGAAACTAGTTCCAGCCAAGGGCTTCTCCTCCTTACGGAGGCCTCTTATTTAGCACTACTGCAAGACAGTCAACCACTGCCAGCTTCCTCAGATGCTACTAAACCTCTGCCTTTTAAGACACTTCTTTATTGGAATTCTACGCTGTTGTTACAGGTTACTTAACTCTGAAATTTCTTTGAAAAAGTACCCTCAGGTAAACCACAAGACATGCCTCAAGACCTGCTATTTTGCAAGCAGTGGAGCGTCCACGAGCAGATACATGTAACTTCAGTAACTGCTGTACCATGTAGGCTTAAAACAGGTCCTTCAGCTTATAAGGACTTTACAGAATCAAAAGCTAATTAATATTTGAAAGTTATTTGAAGGGTCTTTAGAATTAATGACATGTTTCCTGCTCATGTACATCATTACCAGAAACAATCTTCCCATTACTTTCAAGCTACTTTAAGCACTTAAAGCCAATATAACTATGTGCTGCACAGGCTGCTTAAAAGTAACAGCTTCCTGTAAAGTTTACAGAACTGAGCATATACCAAACTGTCAAAACCAGTAAGGGAAGTGAGGCAAGGGGAGATGTTTATATGGACATACTACTGCTTTGAGATCTAAGTTCCTTACAATCTAAAATAAACCATACAACCATAACAATGTTAAATTTTTATAAAGCCTGCATGGTCAGTCCCTGAAAAAAAGAACCATTAGCTGAAATACAGAAACCTGGAAGCACCCAGCACATTAAAGCTCCTCCAAGGATCCTGAAGCTCAGGCGTGAAGCACCAGCGGAGATTCTGGGGCAAACACCCTTAAGGTCGTGTTTTCACCATGAACAGTAGGTTGTCTGAAGCACACACCCCACCCCACCCCCCAAAAAAAAAAAAGGGGGGGGGGGGGAACTCTGAAGCACCCACAAAGACAATCAGTGACTGAAATACAAAGATAAGGGCCTGGAGAATATCCAGCAGAGCACAGAGTATGAACCTTCTTCCCCCCCTCCTACCCCCACTAAAAAGACCAATAGATTGAACATGCAGGGTCACACCTCAGGTTCTGAAGCTAGAAAAGCTGAGGAATAGCAAAAGTCAAATTGTCGTGATCAAATACAACAAGCAGAAGCAACCCTCAAAAGGACTGACTAATGTACGTTAGCATGTTCTCTTATCAGTAATGTCAAATGTGACTGTTCAGTAAAACTTCTGTATTGAGAACTGGGTGTCTAACTAAAATGCAACGGCAGATTACCAGTGTAAGAACTTTATTCCTAATTACTAGAGAAACTGGACTACCATATTTATTCACAGAACTAAGACTCTTCTGGGAGAAATATTGGTCAAATAATCCATTTGGTTATCCAACTTTAAGTTCACACCTAGTTCAGCTTGAAGGACAGACAGACTTTGCCTTTAGCTGTCACTCTCACCAACTCAGTGACAGCAGTGAAGAGCTCCTGTTCACAAGCACTGGGTTATAATCAGCTTTTCATTGAAGGCATACAAGCATAGCCTTGTAGAAAGCCAGGAACACCAAGAACTCAATAAGCACAGAAGTAAAATATATGTTCAAAAAGTCCACCCTTAAAACAGGTAAGAGGTGATCCTATTCTTAGAAGCTTGTGGAAATAACCTGTTATGAAGAGATACTGCCTTTGATTCTTCAAGCATCTCAGTCAACTCATTTCTGAATTTCAAAGATTCTAAAAGCACAAATTTCAGAGGCCCATTTCTGAGAGCAGCCTAGCTAAGGAGATACAATGATAAGTATATATGTATAGCCTATTGAGTTTTCGGTGGTTGGTTGGTTGTTTGAAGTAATCCTAAACTGGATTCACCAAACCCCTTCCCCAGGCACAAGAGACAAAACTGCTGAACTACTTTGAGGTTTTGAGGGTGCAGACTGAGCATGTGGCTGAGTGAACCTAGCAGGCAGCTGCTGCCAGATCCATGGTTTTTTCCCCTCTCCCAGCTGCCTCCTTTGCTGCTTCCCACATGCTCAGTGCTCACACCCATGCTCATCTGGTGTGCAGTACTCTGGGTCAGGAAACCAAAAGAACACTTCAGAGTCTTCTGTCAGTTTAGCTCCCTGGACTGCCTCACCACAGAGCTAGATGAGAACAAGTACTGGTAAAGAAGCAGCACAGTGGTGATGGGGACAAGCTTCTCTTTTGACAAGTTTTTATCAATTCATTGTAATTTAGATCACCAGGATACAAACAGGCTACCTCTTGTAAAAGTTTAGTTCAACATATAACCCTCTCCATCATAGGAAAACAAAAGAAATAATGCAGGTATTCTTACTTTGAAAAATCATGGTGAAGCTTCAGAAATAATGTATTGTGAATACTGTAGACATATTATTTATAACGGACTTCATGCTACTGGTACTGCTACTGTTGGCCCCATTAAGAAGAAATTACATCAGATACAACAGACACGTGCTCTAGTAGTGGGATTGAAATGAAATGACTCACCCAATTAAAATACATGGAATCTAATGATTTCACTTCTAAAGAAAGGGCAGGGCTTCCTACATAATGACAGGTACAACATAATTACGGGGAAACCAACAACAGCCTTGGCTTTGTTCTTAATATATGAAGGTTGCTGCTGTAATCTAAGACAAATACATAAAATGCACGTCATTGGTTATCCAACTCTAAGTTCACACCTAGTTCAGCTTTAAACTGAGGAGGAAAAATATTCATGTCTGGGTGTGGAGGTCTCAAACCAGTTTTTTTGGGTGGTTTGCCAATGTTATGAAAGCAGTACATCACATAAGGGTGGTAGCTACTCTCACGGAAAAAACACAACCGGAAAAATCAGCAAGTGCAAAAAAAGGTGCAACTTGGGCAAGGGAAAAGAGGAAAGAGAACTGAGAGCACATTGGTAGAGCATAGGAAAAAACACTATGGTCTATATGAGGATCATTTACATTTAGAGGGACACAGCATCCACACAGGCTCAGACCACTGGACATCCACCTCTAAAAAGAGGTTAGCATTATCTTGACAACTTGAATGGGAATGTGTAGCCCTTATGACCATTGTCAGAGACATATGAAAAGAAGCACTTCAAATAGCTCCTTAGTCTAATTAAGATTCACGAACTGAGCCTTCTGCAGCTGTTGAGATTCATCTCCTGGTTTTGTCTGGAGATTTGGGGTGGGGATCACTGTGGAGAGCACAGACCCTGGCAGACATGAATGCTAACTGTGCAGCTGTCTTTGGAAGCATGCTGCTGAAAGGACTACACATTCCTCCTCAGAGACCAGGTCTGAGATGTGCTGTCGTGTTTTTTTCAGATTTAAAACTACAAGAGTGCTAACAAAGTTGAGTGACCACGTGTGTCTCGCAGTGATGTGCCTGTTTAGCAGTGTGAGTATCTCATCCCCAACAGTGAAGTTTTTCTAACTAGATAATTGTTCTCCAGACTTGTGATGAGATGCAATGACATTTTTTCCAATGAGGATATGAATTCTAATAAGATTTATTTTCAAATCCTCTAGTAGGTAACCATGTAGCCTTCTCAGATGCCTACAACTAAACAGTAAGAGCCATAATTTTTGCTGAAACATTTTGTTAGTAATTTAAGGACAAAAGAGAAAGATGATGTATCGGATCCTAGGTTTCTGCTGAGGCCATACCTGTTTTGTGGGTGACTACCATCACTAGTACTAACCATGCTGTACTCTTCACCAGCAACAAATGCTTATTCTCACATGCATTAAATTCACAGCCTACAGAACATTCTCAGTCAGGGCATGCTAATATTATGACTTGATACTACATGGGATATTTTTGTAGCACTTGATATATTGAGTGCCTCACAGTTTTGGTATTTTATTCTTTTGACAGTACTACAGAGCAGGGTAAAATATGTACTGTGCAGAAGAAGGTCTAAGGCAAAGAAACAAAGTTGTTTGCTAAGTATCAGACTGGAAGCTATGGCAGAGCAGGACTCAAACTGGTGTTGGATCAGCCATCCTCCTTAAAGCCCAGTACTTAAGGCTTTCCTTACAAAATCCTTACAGTACCTCTCCAACTAATGAATAACACTTTCAATATGAAGACACAAAACACTTTGAAAACAGCTACTGTCTCAGCTACCAATGTTCTCCAAACAAAAACTCCTATGCTTCTTCACACTAATTAAGTAGGATTAAAACAAGCAGCTTTAAGTTCAAGCATCAAAAAGGGGAAGAAAATCTGTTGTTAAGTTCAAGCATAACAGAAAGCCTCTGCAGACAAATTTGGAAAAGAAAGCACGGTCCTGTTGAAAGGGCTCTGCATCAGCAGTTCCACTAGAGACCTGCTGCATAAACCATCTTGTGTACTCATGCCTCTCACCTGTATGATAAAACACTGTCTTCCTTTTATAAACTTACTACTTACCAGTGTGTGTGAAATTAGACTAAATTAAACAGCTAACTACTACAGAAAATAGATTTCCCACTGCAGGGACTCTTCACGTCAATATCTCATTTTCTTACATTTAAAGATGCTACCCTCATGGGGAGAAATCATTTTCTTCAATTCCTGCATGTCTGTATTCCTGGTTTTAGAGCCGACAACCTTTGTCTGTCAGCAAAGGCAAGAAATTTGGGAACAAAATATTCCCCCAAGAGCAGAGAGACAGATAGATACTGTGCATCACCTGTTTCATTTTCATAAGAGAGATGGCTCCAAATCAAGATAAAGGCAGCTGAATAAGAATGCTAAATGATCATAAGGAAATAGCTTTTCCTAATTTGTCACCCAGCACCAATTCCTGGACACTCATTTCTGTTTCTCTTTAAGCCTCAGACAGCCTCATTTCACACAGTATTCCCCGTGGAATGACACTTGTTCTTAACACCCAGGATCATTATCTCAAAGCACAAGAGTGATCCCTGGAAGTGTAACCTTCAGTTCAGGAATATGAAGCACCACTATGCCTGAGCTGTTTATTCTATATACTAAAGCTTGCTTCTCTATTAACAAACCAAGATGCTGCTTCAACAACAGTTTTTATGGTTTCTACACTCCCTATAGGCTTGGGGGTGGAGCATTGGGGATAACTGTGATGAAGAGTGTTTTGATCTTTTGCAAGAGGAAATAATGGATGGGTGGATGTAACAAAGCCTGATGCCAAGGCCTGAAATGCATGCAAGACTTCTATCTCATAACAAGACGGGGGGGGGGGGAAGCAGGAGGGAAGAAAGACAGCTACAGCATACCAGAAGTTCTCATGCCTTTGCTTTTACATGATAGTATTCAAGACAAAGTCTATCTTGGTTGTATTATAAAAGAAATTTCCCATCTGCTTTCTAGTAGTCTGTGTTTTAGGACTGATTAATGTGTTTCTTTCAATGTGGCCTGTCACTGATTAGTATTAAAAGAAATAAGTGACTTCTAGAAGAACATAAATGCATCTCAATTTAGTCTGACAACTACCCCACAGCTGAGCAGTCAATGATGAACACCATGGTAGTGTCAGGTGATCTCTTTTTTTTCGTAATTTCATGTCCAAACCCTGTACACCAGGTCTGGGATCTCTTTGCAGAGATCCTGTCTCCCAGCCAACAACCCAAACCCATGAATGCTTACTGCAATTCACTCTGTATTGCTCTACTGCTAAACAACCAAAGACAGTAAATTAAAGCTATGTGTCGCTAATTCTCTGTAGCTTCAGCCTCTTTATGGATGCTTGATAGATAACATTCAGCAAAGCACACTGTTTTGAGCTTGCATTTCAAGGAAGCCAAACAATCAACACAAACACTGACCTTCTTTCAGACCTATTACCATGCAGCAAGTGTTTTGAAATACAAGCTAGAAACACAACAAACACATTTTCCTAACAGCCTAAAGGATGAGACAGAGTGCATGACTTAACATTTAGCCTGCAGACAACTTTTCCATGTTTGTTTATGCAAAAGTTAAGCCTAAACATCTCCATAAACCAAGCAAGCATTACTGCCATTTTACAGCTGAGAAGAGCACAGAAGCAATGAGACTCTTAATTTGAGGGCTCAGATTAGCTAGCAGAAGTATCAGATTTAACATCTTCTCATGCATGAAAGGTTGCCTGCATACTAGGACATAAACAAGTTGGAAAATTTCTCTTGCTGGCAGACGAAGTTAGGATAAAGCCCAACACACACAAAACAACTAAAAAGGAAGCAGTTCAGCTCTTAAAGCCAAAAGCAAAACAAACATGTATCTTAAGACAGCTACATCTACCTTTTGATATGTGGATCTTGCCTGCTTTCATAAACCAACAGTTACCTAAAACACTCTTCCCTGTAATCCAGTAATGTTGAAAAACACACTCCACTTTTCCTAACAGAAAAACCCTTTACAGTGGTTAAATTAAGCCAAAGCTTTATAGCACCCTCTCGTGGTAGGCTGGAAAATCGTGTTCTCCGTAAGAAGCGGCGATTGATCTTTGTACTTTCACTTTAAACTGACAGAGTCTCCTGCCTGCTACCCAGGCTCCTCAGCTAACGCGGTGGTTCTGCCCAGCGTGAGGCTGCTCTCTCTTATCTTCACCTGCTTCCTGCTTCCAATGCAGTGCGTGTTCCAGAGCCTACTTCCTGGCTCGAAAAGAAGGCAGTAAGCTTTGTGTGGAGACAGGAAGGCTAAAGAAAGTGGAAAACCTGTCTAAAAGGTTCCTTGTAGTCAAGTGCTGTTCTTGTTCAGGAACAAAATACTTACTAGCAATACCTCACGCATAGCAGCTGCACTGTAATTCTGTAACAGCCAATGCACAACAGAATTCATGCTAATAATTGGCTCACCTGAGTCTACAGTCTATATTTATGCTGCCTTAAGGCATGCCAACTTCCACAGCCCACAAGACAATGAGCATAATAACAGGGCCACCCCATCACCTGTGGTGAGCAGGTACTGAGAGGCCAGCTGAGCACTATGCTAGAGCTAGGCTGCACCTAGGAGCAGTTACACGGTTTGCCACCAACCCCTAAAATGAGAAAAACACATAGCAGAAACTCTAACACGGCACACAGAAAAAGTTGTTGCACCTCATGGTGTAAACTCATGCACTTATGAAGAGACACATCTCAAACTGTCTTAATCAAATTCAGCTTAACCATTTGACAAGAAATAGGTGGAAGCTATACAGACTTATTCATGTCAACAAAAGAAAGTTATGATACAAGACCACACACAAGTTTAGCTTTGACAGAGTTAAGGCGTGTCCTATGTCAACTTCTCAAAGCATACTGGTACTCTCAAATAAGTGCAAAAGTACACGAATTACCACACAATTAAATGACCTGATTTAGAGAGTAGTGCCCTCTTTCAAATATTTTACCTCTGAAGAAGTTAAATATATTTAATTATGATGACCTAAAATCAGAAAAAGAATGTTTTCTAACAAAACCAGATTTGGTATTGTTATGACAAAAGCAAGAAGTAAACCTGCCAGACTTCTGTTTCATAGCGTATCTCTGGCAGGCTACTCAAATCATTTGAGTGTCTACTCATTTTGTACATCAGTCCTAAGCCATCAAAGCACCTCTGGAAGAAAAAATTACAGAAAGTGGGCTAGTTCTTTTTTCTATAGTTTACACATGAAAAACAACAGGGTGCTTGGTGACAGCCAGCATGGCTTCACTAAAGGGAAATCCTGCCAGACCAATCTGGTGACCTTCTATGATGGAGCTATGGAACTGATGGACAAGGGTAGAGCAGTTGATGTCACCTACCTGGATTTGTGCAAAGCATTCAACACTGTCCCACTTGACATCCTTGTCTCTAAGTTGGAAAGACATCAATTTGATAGGTGGACCACCCAGTGGATAAAGAACTGGCTGGATGGCTGCATGCAAAGAGTTGTGCTCAGTGGCTCAATGTCCAGCTGGAGACCAGTAACGAGTGGTGTCCCTCAGGGATTGGTGTTGGGACCGGTCTTGTTCAACATCTTTGTCAGTGACATGGACAGTGGGGTTGAGTGTGCCCTCAGCAAGTTTGCTGATGACACCAAGCTGTGTGGTTCAGTTGAAACCCCGGAGGGAAGGAATGCCATCCAGAGGGACCTTGACATGCTTGTGAGGTGGGCTGATGCCAACCTGATGAAGTTTAACCATGCCAAGTGCAAGGTCCTACACCTGGGTCAGAGCAATCCCAGGCACAGCTACAGGTTGGGCAGAGAAGAGATTCAGAGCAGCCCTGAGGAGAAGGACTTGGGGGTTTTGGTCGATGAGAAACTGAACATGAGCTGGGTGCAGTGTTTGCTTGCAGCCCAGAAAGCCAACCTTATCCTGGGCTGCATCAAGAGGAGCGTGACCAGCAGGTCGAGGGAGGTGATCCTGCCCCTCTACTCTGCTCTTGTGAGACCTCCCTTGGAGTATTGTGTGCAGTTCTGGGGTCCTCAACATAAAAAGGACATGGAACTTCTGGAACAAGTCCAAAGGAGGACCACGAGGATGATCAGGGGACTGGAGCATCTCCCTTATGAAGACAGGCTGAGAAAGTTGGGGCTGTTCAGCCTGGAGAAGAGAAGGCTGTGTGGAGACCTCATAGCAGCCTTCCAGTATCTGAAGGTGGCCTATAGGGATGCTGGGGAGGGACTCTTCATTAGGGACTGTAGTGAGAGGACAAGGGGTAACGGGTTCAAACTTAAACAGGGAAGATTAGATTGGATATGAGGAAGAAATTCTTTACTGTAAGGGTGGTAAGGCACTGGAATGGGTTGCCCAGGGAAGCTGTGAATGCTCCATCCCTGGTGGTGATCAAGGCTGGACTGGACAGAGCCTTGGGTGGCATGGTTTAGTGTGAGGTGTCCCTGCCCATGGCAGGGGGGTTGGAACTAGCTGATCTTAAGGTCCTTTCCAACCCTAACTATTCTGTGATTCTATATCAGACTCATGTATTCTATTTCTCAAAAATAAGATCTGTTTCTTATAACATGAACAACCAGCTCCTTCCTCACAGCTATGTTGCAAATCTTAACATCCACAGGCTTTTTTAAGATCCTGAAGAAATAACCCTAAATATAACTTGAAATACTAGCACTTCAAGACACTACATACCATTTTCTAAGGATCTTCACTAGACAAGGACTTTTTAATCTGATAAAGCAGCTCTTCTTTCTCTGTTTACTCGTGGGATTTTTTTAAAAAGGAGCCATAAATCAAAATTAAGGCCAATTATTATCCTGAATAACAAGCATACAATTTATGATTAGTGAAAAAGGTATTTTGCTGCGCTTCCCTGGGTAACTGGGCCAGAGCACAGGTTTTACAATGATACCAATTGCAAAAGCACTGCTCATCCCTTCTTCCTCTCTAAAATGTACACATCTCCCTGCCCCGAAAAAAGATGATAAAACTTACCAAAGCCCCACTCATCTTCCTAGTCAGGAGAAAGCACGAGAATTCTCTGGGGCCTACAGAGAGTTGGCGTTTACTATTTTTAAATTTTACTACCACAAGTGATAAATCTCATCATGGCTTACTTGATGCCAATTTGGTCAGTAAAAAAGCAGGTTTGCAAGCAAACCAGATTTGCCTGATATCACCATGAAGCGATCAAAGAAACAACTTTCAGAGCATCTCCAATGCCTGTACCACAGCCTTTATGTTTTCATCAAGGTGTCGTTCTAAGAATAACTTTACCAAGGCTTGACTGTATTAATAATCAACACTATTCTAAAAAGCACATGTAGGACATTCAGCAGTTTAAAGTTCAAGTTTTAAGAATTTGCTATTTTAACTTTAGTATCTTAATTCTGAATGAGAGAGCTGCTGATTATAAGAGTAGTTTACAGATGAAAAAAATTCATAGGAGAAAAGGAACCACAAATCGGCTCTGAAAGGATAGTTTCTTTTTCACTTGTAGGGAAGTGAATAGTAGACATGAAGAAAGCTTTACAATTACAAACCTGTGCTTTAAGAAAAAACTGTGTTAAATACAAGCAATAAGTCTCTGTTTATGCAATACAGCTCAGACCAGTATAAACACAAGCTCTGCTGCATTCAGTGACATAATGGAGGAAGGAAGCTATGCCACTGTTTCAAAAGATCTTCAAGGTTATTCATAGCCTTGAGAAGAGCCCTTTTCACCCTGCCTAGATAACATAATTTGTATCAACTTTTTATAAGACTGAATAAGCAGTCACCGTAGTTTCATTAATAGCTGAGTTCTGACATGAGACTGCTGGACCAGAAACGAATTATGTCCTTAAATTAATAAGTTACTTTAAAATTATTCCTGTTTAGATCTCTTTGAGGCTACTCTAAATATTTTTTCCACTTTTCTTCTATTAAGTAATTTTCCGAGATAGCAGTATAGCTGTATCTTATCTCTACCTCTGCTCTTGGCTTTTCAAAGTGGCAACACAAAATTGATATTCTCATCAGTTGCACAGCCTCCCACAGGTTTCTGAATAGCAGCAGTAAAACTGAACAGTCTTGTTAACTCTGTGACACTACTGGTTAGCAAAATGAACCCTCAGCAGCAAAGGCTTTGAAATAATGTTGGGAAACTGAGGTGACCCTGTAAGCTAAGGAAGGCCTCAGTATATTAATTTACACTCCAGCTTGGGTTTCAAGGGTTATCTTCACAATCGGACTACAAAATCTGAATGTACAGATCTTTCCTGTTTTTCCCTAGAAAACAGATCTGTGCTCTGTAAACACCTTTAGACACCTAATGTTAAGGGTAAATGTAGGAGGCAATACTAATCTACCTGAATATGACAATATTTAAACAAGCTTCTAGGCTAGGCCGTGTTGGAGTGTGCACAGATTTGTGATAAGGAAGGTTCTTCACACTGCAATTCCTATATGTTTTGGGGTGTTGACTGTACAGGAATACTACTCTAGAGTCAACTTTTCCAAAAATTATAGACCTAATTGAACAAGGAATCTGAAAAACAGAACACTTCATGACCTATGCTATACCCTACCACTATAATAGATAATATTAATACCATTTATTTCAACCAGAAGCAAGCCTTGAAACCTGTTTCAAAATTAGCCAAGGTGTGGAGCACACTTAACCTGCAACAAAAGCGATTACTGGAATCTCATGCCAAACCACTATAAATCCCACGTGTGAACTCTAAAGAGGGTATATGTATGTTCTTTCTTCAATTGCACTTGATTTTATTTCTGATAAGAAGGGAACAGGAGAAGGAGATCTTTGTGAGTTTTTCCTTCCCAAACGAACAGTCCTGCAAATTAACATCTGGTTGTGCTCCAGGAGCTTGGAACTCATCTTTTTGTGCCTGGTATCAGTCATCAGCTACTTTAGCCCCGATTCAGTCATGCAGTTGAGTAAGATGATCATTGTAGGTCCTCTGCAATTGAAATATTCTATTCTATATGGGGGTACTCTTCCCAACAGGTGTGCTGCCCATTACAGGGACATCAGTCAGTAACACACTTCCAACTTATGACAGGTCAGTTTAGAAAGCCCAAAATGTCTCTTTTGTATACTATTTTGAGTATACAAAATACTCAAGATTGTATTTTAAAACATTATCTGCAAAGCTGAACAGTTGAAATACAATCTCCAGTGTACTGAAATGCACTATTAGGGAGAAGCTGCAAGATCATCTTTTACCCTTTTCTCTTCTTTTAGTCTTTCCTTATTCCCACTCTTTCCTCTCCAGCATTATTTGTCTTTCTGGAGATACTTTTCTCCATAGTTGCCCATCTATGTTTCCCAGTTGAGATGATGACAAATAGGAACAGCAAACATACATTTGATGTTTTGTTGTTGGGATTATTGTAGGTGAAAGGGAGGAGAAATAAGACACAGAGGTGCACAGGGTCACAAATCCATAATGGTCTCGTCCTCCTATCCTCTAATTTGATTCCTAATTGGACCCCAACAGCAGCAGGAAATGGTTCCTATACCTTTGCCTATATAGCTTGTAACAAGAAGCAGCTACTTTAGTTTCACTTCAGTTTCACTTTAAATAACACACACACACACACACACAAAACCTAAACAACTAAACACACAAAAAAACCCAGGAAAGAGCCAAAATCCAAACCATTAACATCAAATTAATGGAAAAGGGTCCTATAGAAAGTGAGGATGTCCTATAGAAAATGAGTTTTCCTTCACTGAAGAGCTATTTTTTTACATAACTGTAGTCCCAATTCTACCACTATGTCATAGAATACTTTCAAATCAACATAAGTGAAGCTCCAAGTTTATCAACACATGAAATTATTTTTAATGGAAGATTAGGATCCTAAGAACAACATTTGGTAGGGAGACACAGGAGAAAAATAATTTATTGAAAAAGTTCAGTCTTAAAAGATGTTTAAATGGCCATTAAAGACCAGTAGAAGATTGAAATAAAACCAATTCACTTCTTAGTGAAGTATAAGCAGTTGTATTAGGAGATGCACGTCTTTATAGAAAGCCCACAAAGCACATGAAACTTCCTAAGCAGATATGGGTAATATAACTAAGGCTTGTTGTGGTTTACAGCGTTACCAACAGGAAGCCTCAGTGGTTTTGTAACAGTCACTTATTCTAGAGAGAATAGCCTCTATTGATAATACCAAGATCAGTCCTTAAAATAAAGTATTTCATAACCACAAAACCAGTGAAATGTGAGGGATGACGCAGTTACCAAAAGCCATTACTTCAGACCCAGCAATTCAACTGTGATATACTACCTAGCACAAGCTTTTGCTTCTTTCCTGCTGTGTGAAGAGAGAAACTGCTGGTGGTCCAAACACTATGAAAAGTATTTCTTTACCAGTAAACACGCTTCTGAATGCTGTTAAGAAGGAAGCTGTATGCCTGCTTTGCAGATTCACCTGCAAAGCCCGTCAATCGGTCATTTGCACTACAGCTACCAAGCTTTGCATCATTCATAATTACATACTGCTGAAAGGACTACTAACCATTTGGCAAGCAGTGATTTAAGATATCAGATTCTCAAACAGTTATAATGTAGATGAAGCTTTAGTTTGTGGTCTTTCATTTCTTGGCTTTTTGAAATACAAAGAGGTAAAAATGAACTGCAAGTCACTAGCCAAAACTTAACTTTAAGTATCTTTCACACACATCCCTACTGGAATAAGCATAAACTGTTGTTTCTTGGTTTACGTTAGTTGGATTTTAACATAGTTTCTTACGAGTGTGAACTAGTCAGCTGTCAGCAGTATTTAGAAGACAGTTTATGGATAATAAGTATGCTGGAAACATTAAGTTGTGACAACTAAGAGAAATTGGCTAGAATAAATCACACTAACGATCATCTAGCTTTATCTACAAAATACCTAAAAAGTACAATTTCAGCTCAGCAATGACTGGTCTGCTTTAAGAACAATCAAACATGATATATGCTGAAATAAGCGGGTCACAGAACAGGTCACTTCTGAACGCCAATGAAAACATGACTTCAAGCCTACTATCCCAAAATCTGTAATTAGTACCAGCCATAAAGTATTCCTGAAGTCAACCCTCCCACAGTTTCTCTAGGAGATAGTCCAACTATCTTCAAACTCCCAATTATGTGAGCTGTCACTCCTGCTAGATTGAAAAAGATTATTTAGGCCGCTTGTGACAATTTGCTTGTGTGTCCTATAGCTTACACGTTCACTTTCCACCTATTTGTTCACTTGGCCATGTCCCTATTTAAAAAAAAAAAAAAAAAAAAAAAAAATCCCACAAAATTTTTTGCAAAACATTGCACTTGCAAGCAATAGCAAGTTTGTGAAATATTGCTAGAACAACTTGTACCACACCATCTGCTACATGTGTAGAACTGAGAAATCAGAGATCTGTCTGGGCTTTGAAATTTGATTTTTAAGTTAGTTCTGACTAACATCTTTTGAAGTAGTTTCATTTCAGTCTTACCTTCTTCTGAGAACAGTCCTCTGTGTATGTGAAAATTACATAGGAAATACAGATAGACCAGGAATTGGAACCAATCAATAGTCTGTATTGTATTGTCCCTTCCATAGAGTTGGTACAGTTCTCATTTGCAAAATGCAGTACGCAAAAATCTCAACTTAAGATATAAAAATGAGTATTGAATGCAACTGAATCTAGAGGAATAATTTAGATATTATGGAAAATTACACAACACAGAACACGTCTGCAATTTTATGTTCTACACGAGATGTTCCCCTAGACACTTATTTGAACTACCCTTTATTCCCCAAATAATTAGTTAAGAGTTATTTATACATTATGGTCCCACAAGGTTTCTGATTTACAGTACAAAGAGTCAGACACTGAATACAGTGATTATATTCCATCTGCACAGAGCATTTACTGACAGGAAAGTCTGCAGGCAAGTACCTCTGGCCTGAGCTTGCTGCACTTCAGTGAGATGAAAACTAAAGAACATTTTAGGCAGCCCACAAAGTGCAGTTGTTAAACTGACCCTATTTTCTCTCCTTCTTTCCATTTTCCTGTATCCAGCCCTTCAATTTCACTGAATTTCAAAGGGACAGTGTTATTTATGCTTCTTCCTACTTTAGAATGTTTTTATCATGTGGCTTAGCACTCCAACTGCCTTAGGGGGGCTTTAATGATAATTTTATTTTTAAAAGTATAGGCTTATCTTGCCTGACCTTGATACACATAGTAAAAGGTTGCTAAACTCCTCCTCTAGAAAACAAAACAGGGAACAAATGTCCTTCGCCTGCTGGATCAAAAGCTCAAGTGTGGCAGTCTTCTGCTACCCCAAAATATATCACCAGGGCAACTGTACCAGTACTGCAAATGGGTATTGCAAAGGCTTTCCAGCCAGGATTTAAATAATCTGATTTTCCTGCAGCATGTTTTCTACAACACTCAGCGAGTCTTTTTGGAGATGAAAAGCATGCTAACAACATTCCAATGAATATACTGGTATAGCAGGCGGTTATCTGCTCTTCAGAAAGAAAATCAGCATGTCACTGTTCAGAGTTCATACAAGCAGCTGAGTAAAGCCCATACAACTTGGAAGTTGTTGATTTTCATCAGCTGTATCCCTTCCTTCAAACAAACTACTGAAAGGATAAGGAGATAACCTAGCTCTTGTTCTCTCCTCTATTCCTTCTCTGAAAGAGGAAAGCAAGCTCATCCTGTAATGGCACCAAGTATTTATTTTCTGGTTGTACTGAACTGTAAAAATTTGATCATAATTAGTGTTCTCTACAGCTTCTCCCTGTTGAGCTACTGTCCCTGTAGTACTAGTTAATTCTGATGCAGTGCACATGGGAACACTAGTGTCTGAATAATCCTTCTGTTTACACTCTTCCTTTCTAGTACATTACTAGCAACACACGTTTGATGATCCATTGCTTGCTTTTATAAGTCACAGATTACATGCTAGGAATGCTCACAAAAGAGTGATTTGAAGGGCTAATTGCAAAAGGCTGCAAAATCTATGGCTATCTTTTTGCATTTTGGAGAGATATGCTCCATGGCTAACAAATCACAGAATCGGCAGGGTTGGAAGGGACATCTAGAGATCATCCAGTCCAATCCCCCTGCCAAGGCATGGCCACTTAAGAGCAGGTTACACAGGATCATGTCCAGGTGGGAGACTTCACAATGTTCTTAGGCACCCTATTCCAGTGCTCTGCCACCATCAACATAAAGAAGTTCTTCCTCATATTGAGATGAAACTTCTTGTGGTTTAGTTTATGGCCATTGCTCCTTGTCCTGCCACTGGGCACCAATGAAAATAAGTCTGGCACCATCCTCTGGCACCCACCTTTGAGATATTTACATGCATTAATGAGATCCCCTCTCAGTCTTCTCTTCTCTAAACTGGAAAACTCCCACAGTCTCTCCTCATAAGAAAGATGCTCCAAACCTCTGATCATTCTTATGGTTCTCCACTGCACCTTTTCTAGTAGCTCCTTGTCTTTCTTGTACTGAGGAGCCCAGAACCAGACACAGTACTCCAGATGTGGCCACACCAGGATCAAATAGAGGGGGAGGACTATCTCCCTAAAAATAACACAAGGATTTTTCTGCTCAACTTCACAGCAGTGCTCACAGAACTCAATACTATGGTGAACTGAAGCCTCCAGGATTCTAGGTGTCTGTTCTCATGAAAGAATAGTGGGGTTCCACAACACAGATTTCCTTGTTCTTTCCATAAAGCAGAAAGCATCTTCAAATTCCTTGCCTCTTCCAAAATACATCCTGAAGTAAGTAGTGCCTGTACAGCTGTAGTGCTTTCCCTACACAACTGTAACACAGCAAACATGCCTGGGACAAACTGGTTCAACTCAATCTATCAATTTTACAAGGATGACTATACTTCAAGTTAGCTGCATAAAAATGCTCATCTCAGGTTTTCATAAGAGCTTCAGCCTAGCATAAGGGATTTTACATTTTACTGATTTGACACAAGCTATTCTTCAAAATCCTGTAGCAAATTGGGTCTGAGGATGAAAATATTGTTTATTTCCACCCTTTTCATAAACAATCCCGAAGAAGCAACCCCTCAAAATGAACTTTGGCAAGAGTGCTTAGTAAGGCTCACAGTATAGTATGAAATCTGTCAGTGTGAGCTGAGGCAGGGATTTACACCTGTAGGTCAACAGGTTGTCTTCCTCAAATAAATGACTATCAAGAAAAGCCAAGGAAGAGTAGATAATCCAGGCTCATCCTTTGACTGGCTGGTTTAGTCACGGGTCCAAGAGTGCTAACTCATAACCCTGTGCTTCTTCCATCACTTTTCATATACTGTGAATAGACATCCTAGAGACAGGATGGAAGGTCAGGTTCAGAAAGAAATTACTACAAAAGAGGAATCTAGATCAAGTAATATCATCAGCAAGCACAGCATCTCAGCAAAATAAGTGTAGCACTTAAGGCTAGCAAAAAGCTAGGTTAAGTAAAACAGGACAACAAGGTTAGTAAATGAAAAATAAGAACAGAAGTTGAGAAATCCCCTCAGACAAGGGAAGTCAGGATCACAAGAAAAGAACTGAGAAAGGAAGTGAACTCCAGATTCAGAAACATGACAAAAATATTTTATTATTGCCCAAGACAAGTATTCAAATAGGTGCCCAACTTTGACTAGCACTTGGTACAGATAGCAAGTTGTTCATTCATTTCTAGTAAAATGTGCATAGAATCAGGGAACGACACGGCTGAGGTATTCACCAAGACAGGACAGCAGTTCGAAGCCTGCCCTAAAACTCAAAAACTGAATTGCCAAAAAAACCCACCCCTTTTACATAATCTAACAGAATAAAAAGCTGTATCTTATTTTCAATAGACATATCTTCCTTTACAGTCTGCAAAGAAAATAACAGAGGCAACAAAAACCTAATTAAAATTATATCCATTACATTAGCACTGAAGCAGATAAACTAAGTAATATAAATAGTAGAGAAAACATTTTTAAAGGTACAATCGCTGTTATCACAGAGAAATGTTCTTTTTCTATGCCTCTGAACAGTTTTATTCAGAATGTGTTGCCTTCCCTGGCTCATTCTTGTTTCGAGCTCTATGGAAGATAAAGCAGAGGGCTGGTAGAGCACATAATTTATTGTCTTGGTGTGCATGTGTGCTTAAGAAAGCTTTTCCTCTCTATTTCCCTGCCACTCCACGTTAATAATTCTACCATCTACCTTTAAAATTCAGTATGGCAGAGGGAGGAACTAGAAGGATTTATTTAGGATGTTAAACTAAATTACTACTAAAACATGCAGCAATAAATGAAAAGATGCGCTTGAGTCAGTCTCAACTGTGTTATTTTGAAGTAACTATACGTTCCCCAGATGTTGCACTGTACTTCCCACAAACATCCGTTCTGTCCTTGCCTTATATGAGCAAGAACTAAATAGCCATCTTGGTACCAAAACACAAAAAGAGACTATTTGTCATTAGCAGGAGTGCTCCTGCCTGCTAAGTCATATTTAGCATTTTGTCTGTATAACAGTTTTGCTCTAAGGTCTAAAGATGTAGACTTCAGCATCTTGAAAAAAGTGGGGTACATGCATAACTTCTGAGATCTGCTCCTAACATTGTGCATTTACAGTATTTCAGTCTATTATAGTAATGTTTTTGCCGAAGAGCCTTTTAAAGTACAAAAATAAAAAACCGAAAGAGTAAAACATGAAGTTGATGATACTATGGCTGAAGGATGCAATAAAATGCTTAGTTTTAACTGTAGTAAGAGCAGGTCAGGCATTTCAGCAAGCTCAGAGTTCTGTTTTGGTTTTAAAGTTAATACCACTCCCTGAACACAAAAGCTGTAACACTGAGATTTTAAAAACCAAATTTATTGCTGCACTCTTGTTTTGATTCATAGTTACGTGTCAGTAGTCACAGCAGATGATATTTACATTTAGACTGCTGGTTGCATGTTCCTTAATCTTTTTGCCTATGCTCATTCTATTGAGCAGAATAAAACATGTATTGTCAGAAGAAGTTTGCTCTATAAACACTGACATATCTCTCCACCTAAAGCCAAACCAGTCACGCTCTCCATAGCAGATTCAGTTCCTTAGGATTAGAAACGCATCCACGCATCTATTCTGAACATGCTTGTCAGAGCAGACAGGTTTCAGCTGATCATACCTTCCAAGACTTGTGCATTATATAAAGGTGTTACCAGACAGATAAAACAAACAACAACAACAAAATCCCACATAATTACAAGGGGGGATTTGAAGTTGTGGGGTCCTGCTAAGAGAGATTACTGAAACTAATCGTGTTGCATTAAACATTTCCGGTATCAGTTTACAGCAATAAGAATAGATGTGGACAGGCAAAAGCTTAAATGGAGAATGAGATTTCAGCTGTAACACCCCAGCCAAAACAAAATCGTTTTCTCTGTCAGGAGCAATACACCAACAGAGACTTACAGATGTAGATGGGCAAGTTATAAGCGCCCTAGTAAACAGAAAGACAAAGCACATGTACCGTTTACCTCTGTAAACAAAACCAGAGCTAGGAACCGCTGCACTGACAGCGACCAAGAACCGCGAGTTTGGATTCCCGGTGGTGCCACCTCGCTGCCGCAGATGCCGGGGAGTCCCAGCTCCGGGGGAAGCTCCTCCGGCCCCGCTGCCAGGCTCCGGGCTGGGCCGAGGCAAGCGTCCCCCGGGACGTGGCACGGTGGCAGGGCTGCCCCGCTCCCCCCGCCGGGAGAGGCGCCTCTCTTCGCCCCGCACCTCTCCCCTCCCCCAGTTAAACCCACAACAACAAAGGAGGCAGGGGAGGAAAGGCGATCTCGCCCCTTTCCCCCAAGCCCCGCGATCGACCCTCTGGCTGAAGCCGAGCGCAGGCGGGCGCCCCCCGAGCCCCGGCCCTCCACCCACCCTGCGGCGCAGCCCCAGCCCCGGCCCCTCACCGTGCTGGGTGAAGATATTGAAGCCTCCCTCAGCGGTGCGCCCGGCCGCCTCCCGCCGGCGCCCCGCCGGCTTGGCCGCGCTGCTCCCCCGCAGTCCCCGCGGCTGCTGCTGAGGCTGCGGCTGGTGCTGGAGCCCGGCGCCCGGCTCCCCGACGCGGCCCACCTGCTGCCCCATCGCCGCCCTCCCGGCCGCGGCCCGCGCTCACATGCCGCCGCTGCTCCCCGGCCCGGCAGGCGGCCTCCCGCTCCTCCCCCCGGCGCGGCGCGGCCCGGCCCGCCGGCTCCCGCCCGCCTCGCCGCCCCCGCCGGCCCCCGCGGCGCTCCGGCCTGGGACTCACGGACTCGCCCCCTCAGCCCCCGTCGCCATCTTAAACCACAGAGCGCCGGGAGAGCGGGGACAGAGCGGCTCCCGCAGCCGCCTCCGGTCCTCCGAGGGAGGTCCCAAACCCCTCCCCAGCAGCGGCAATCACGCGTGGTCGCTCCAGCACGGTCCCACCGGCAGCGTGGCTGTAGCAGGGACAAGTACGGACCGAGGAGCAGGACCCCGGGGTACTTGCCCGGATTGTGCCCTCGGAGGGTCCTTCCTTTTTGGCCACGATTTGAGGCGCGGGCAACCTGACTGAGTGCTGCGGCCACGGCCCGAAGGCTGCCCCACTCAGGGCAGCTGAGCGCCGGCCCCACAAACACTCTTTACCTGCAAGCTAAAGCAAGGCTGGTTCACCTGCGAACCCAGGCAGATGTGAGGTGTGAAGCTAGGGTCGCGTAACTGGCTGCAGAAGGGAGCAGTGGTGGGCCCGTCCTGAGCCATAAGCATCTCCTCCATGGCTCACCAGGCCCTGGGTGAGCTCCTCTCATCCAGGACCTGCTCTCCTGGCCTGGGGCGTGGAGGAAGAGAGAGGCAGTGGTGTGTGAATAGCATCAGGCATATTAGTGGCCAGGTGTGGCTGACAGCAGCATCTTGTCATCGGGTGGCTGAACGTACACTCTATTCTGTAATTGGTAAACTGTCTTCTTTCCGCTAATGCAATGTTAGCATAAGGTGGTCCAATTCAAAGCAGAAAGGAGAGGTTTCATCCTAAAAGATAATGGTGTTTGTTGCAGTTAGAGGAACTAGGCACTTCAAAGTATTTCAGTCTCCATGCTGGCTACGGTTTCAGCAATGCTTTGGCAATGTTGCTTCATCATGGATGAGCCATCATGTTGCTCATCTCAGATGCCCTCACCACATCACTGAGAACTGACATAACAGTGACAAACTGGCTTGGTAACACTCAGAGCCAGCCAAGGAGCCAAAGAGCTACAGCAACCTACGGCTGGACCAACCTGTGTGTGGCTGTCCGGGGCTGGGAAGGTGAGAAGAAGCTCCTTTGTGAGTTCCATGAAAGTCAGCTTTCTTCATTAAATTTGTAGTTACAGGAATTCTAAGACTGTAGTTTACCTTCTCAGGATCATGAGGTGGTACCAAAATGCTATCCATGCTATCATATGCACTCAGACTGCACACATGCACCCTGCCTTAAAATAGGGGTGGCTCATCCAGCTGGCTGGTGTGTACTCTGACGCAGGCTAGAGTAAATGGGAGTGAGGAGCACATGGAGCCAGAAATGCCTTAACTCACTAAATTATTGGACTAAAAACACACAGCAAATAATTTCTGGGAACATCTGAGTTGTAGCATAGGGTATGCATTGACATGTCCAGGACCATATATACGCATGGTTATGTGTATATGAGCAGAGGTTGTCTCTGCAGGATGGACAGTCTCTGGCAGAACTGGCCCACATGGGTAAACTGCAGTGGAGATATTTCCTGGTCTCATTCCAGCTAGAATTTGCAGGGTTTGGCATTTGTAAATGGTTTGCCTTGTAAACAAAATATATGTTCTCTGGAGACTGTAGAGAGACAACAAACACAGAATTCCCTCGCACCATTTGCAGTTGCCACTTTAAAAATCAAATACTATTTT
The DNA here is from genome assembly GCA_028858755.1 of Ara ararauna. Lineage (NCBI taxonomy): Eukaryota > Metazoa > Chordata > Aves > Psittaciformes > Psittacidae > Ara > Ara ararauna. The sequence goes on from CM054382.1 coordinate 45,052,638, forward strand.
TCTTTCCTAATGCCTTTTGCTTGCTGATCCTAAAGAAATATCCAGAGAAAGGCCATTAGCAATTTAAAAGGAGATACCAGTGTCAAGAGACTATTATACGTAAGTACACTAAGGGGAATTGGGTTTAAACACTGTTCTTATTCCTCAGATGTCATGAAATTCTTCCTTCTCTCTACCAGCAGCTTGATGTGGGCTACATTAATGTCTGACTGCATGGAGCTTGTCTGGCACAGAGAAATGTCTTTACTGGGGATGGAGTCAGGCACGGCCTTTCTAAAAAGGCCTGTTACAAGGGGAAGAGGGCTGCAGCATGGTTACCATTTGTTACCATAGTATTTTAAGATCATGCTGTACGCTATTAAAAAAAGTTTCAAAACTAGTGCCCCAGCCATTGCTGGTTGTGTGCTAAACAAAGAGAACCCTCCGACTGTACCCCGCTAGGTCCTCCCAACAACATAGTTTGTATGGGATCATATAAACAGGGGACACACCTGGTTGGTGACCGTCTTCTAGAGTGCCTGCTAGAAAAGCGATGGGGATATAAACAAGAAACTCCCCAAACTTAAAATGTCTCTGTGCCACTGAGTCATGGATGACACTGAGTCACACCATTCCTTATTGTTAAAGTGGAAGCTAATAAGTATTTACTTCACAGAGTGTAATGGTTATTAACCGTGAAAAGATTACACAGTGCTTTGAAGAGGTAAACTCTGTATCAATGCTACCTATTATTATCAGCCGTGATGCTATCAGCCTCATGTAGGATCAGGAATAGGTTGTTTTTCAGAAGGTAATTTCTTTTGAAGAGGTCTGGCACCATGCATTAATGAGACGTCAGTAACAGTTACTGTCTTGGCAATTTTGGGCTTCCAGTCAACCTGCCATCTCATGAGCCGTTCAAGTAAGGGATAAAAGGGACCAAGGAACAAAAGCAACATTGAGGTTACAATGATGTGCCTGACAAGAAAATTGATATTTCTAGAAATGCTTTTGAACTGACTTTAAATATCCACCATATAGCCATTCCTTGAAGCTTCTTCTAAGCACTGACAGTGCATTGCTCCACATCCACAGTGTGCTCCCAAAATCACACAATCAAATAATTGCTGGCTGAGCAGACTTACATGCTCAGCATTATATGTCACGAGCATGCTGCTGTCATCTGCCTGAAATACAGGCCCTGTGCCAGAAGCAGCCTGTGGACAAATTGGAGACTCCAAGCCTAACTAAGTATTGAATCAACTGGGAGTTTCTGTTTGTAGCTTAGGAAAAATGAACTAGCAGTACTCCACCAGTGGCTTGAAAATTAATTCTAGGGGTAATCTTTGCTCTTCTTCCAACTCATATACCTTCTGTGTATGAAAGCTACATAGAGAAACAGATTTGTGTTAAACATTTGGCTGGTATTTAGGACATGGATGATATTAGTTGAGGTATTTAAGTGCCTTGAACAAGAGAGTCCTGATTGAGGCATTTGGTGAATTCTCAAGCATAAGGGATACATGTGCATAACATGGTATGATTTTTATACTTTTATTGCAATACCAGAACAAGTTGTGGAGCTCAGGACAGCTGTAACTCCGCTGGGATGCCTGCAAAGGTCTTTTGTAATGTCCACTAGATGGCCATGGCATTGCTCTTCAGCATCTCTGTAACACCCTGGACTTCACCTGCTTGAAAACCAGGCAGCCACCTCTTAGACTAAATTGAAGGGTTCTGGGGAAAGACATTAAAACAAAACAAAACAAAACAAAACAAAAAAAAACCACAAAAAGAAAAAAGAAAGATTTTAAAATCTCAGCTGATAAAGGCTTTGTGACACAAGGTTAGTTACTTCACATAATACACTGAAAGCTTGTAAGTGCTGAGCCATTTTAAAGGAGAATGTTGTTTCTTGGTGCAATATGTACAAGCACTCACCCTTTAATCTCTGATTGACAGCTCTTAAAATGTACTGTCTGCACAGATCTTTCATACTACTACAATAGGTAGTGTTTCAGTGTTGTTTTACAAGTTATTTCAAATCATTACTATGACTTAAATTGGAATTTATGTACAGTGCATGCAAGATAGCTTGGGGTACTCACATGTCTGTTCAGTGAGAGTCTATGAACATAGAAGTTTTCTGGAGAAGTGTTGTTTTCTAACAAATTTTGCCCAACAGCACAGAAGAGTTCACGTGCAGCCCTTGACAGATGCTATTTCCTCTCTGAGTAACTGTTCTTTCTTCCACCATAGCTAAAATTAACCCTCCCTCCCCAAAACACTGCATCCCACCACCCAACTGAGCCCTTTCCTCAGTGCAACCAATCTTTTATTAATTTCTTCGATGCTGCTTCAGCATTATCCATATTCAAACCACTATTCTGACACTGTCAGCTACTAGTCTAACCATTGACACCTACCACAAGAGCAAGTACATGAAGGGCTCTGTGCAGAAGGAGGAAAGGACCTGGGTGTGTCTGTGGGTAGAGACAACTGCAGCATCTTGGGCACCCCCATTCTTCTTTTATTTGGTCCTGTGGTTTTTTTGTTAGATATATAACTAACCACGCTTGTGGATCATGGCTGTGTGGCTGGGCCTTGTATACGTATCTGCTAACTGTAAACAACACCACATAAACTGTGCTGAGATTTTGCAGAACTATACCCTCCATGGTATAACCCATAACCTTTTCACAGTCTCTATCAGAGTAAAGCCAGAGGTGAGGAGACATAGTATAAGCAGATTATAGGACTTAGAATCATAGAATCATAGAATAGTTAGGGTTGGAAAGGACCTTCAGATCATCCAGTTCCAACCCCCCTGCCAGGGGTAGGGACACCTCACACTAAACCATGCCACCCAAGGCTATGTCCTACCTGGCCTTGAACACCACCAGGGATGGAGCATTCACAGCTTCCCTGGGCAACCCATTCCAGTGCCTCACCACCCTTACAGTGAAGAATTTCTTCCTTATATCAAATCTAAACTTCCCCTGTTTAAGTTTGAACCCATTACCCCTTGTCCTCTCACTACAGTCCCTAATGAAGAGTCCCTCCCCAGCATCCTTATAAGCCCCCTTCAGATACTGGAAGGCTGCTATAAGGACTTCTTCAGTTATTTATTTCCTGTCTGATATATTTCTATAAGTATTACAGCTGCACTGTCCCTTCCAAGCATCTGTTTAAGGCATGAAAGGTTGTAGAAGGGTATGCTAATAAGAACATTAAGAATGTTGTTTGCTTGCCTTTTTCCATGGAAAATGTTGCCTCCACCAAAAAAAATGATGACAAGTCTCTGCATCTGCTGGGAATTGCAAATTAGTACTCAGCTTGCAGTGTGATCACTGATAAAGTACATTTGCTGAGGTAATATAAGGTCCCTTGACAGTGCTGGTGATGATTCAGGCCTTTAGGCATTTGTCTGCAGGTGGGTCAATAGTAATGTTTTGCCACCAGAGTTCCAGGGTTGCCTCAATTCATGTTTAGGGGCCTAATTTTTTTGGTTCCTCATTTGAAATCTTGATAGCTCATTGGACAGTGAGAGAGTTCTCTAGTTTGCAGATGGAAGATTTTCTTCCCATGTTTTCTGTTTTCTCTCCCTGAGAGGTTTGCAGCCAGACAGCTGACATTTAGACAAAGGATAGCAAATGCTTCGGAGCACAACACTATACTGCAGCGCCTCCATCAGTGCCTGTGAGACCAACCCCATCCCACCTTAGATTCCTCTGTTGACTACTCTGTTGTTCTTGAATTAGAATAACCACCATGATAGTCCAAAACAAAATAAAGGCTCATTAGGAAAAAAGAAAAAAAAAAAAAAAGAAAGAAAAAAAAATCCTTGATTTTCCAAGACATGCAGCTAAAGTAGAGCTGGAATTAGAATCACAGAATCATTTAGGTTTGAAAAGACTCTGGACTTGGCAGTGCTTCCTCTTCATGCTCTTTGCTTCATGTGCTAGTTTCCCCTTTTACCTCCTCCACCTCTGTCTTCTTGCCTACTCACACTGTCACTTATGCTCAGAATACTTTGCCAGCCAGTGAGTTCCACACAGCTTCACTTCCCCTTTATAAATCATCCTGAAAACTGTATCTTCCAAAGCTGCCCTTGTTATTGCCAATAGTTAGTATCTCTGTGATTGCACTCCTAGTATTGCTTTGAGTTGTACACACTTCTGAATTTAGTCTTTGATCCTGTAAGGAAGCCTGAGGGTGCAAATTCTTGCAGGATTGGTGCTCTGTATTACATATTTAGGATGGCAGGGATCCAGCCTTGCTCTGGACCACTTTGGTAAATGCCCATGTGCCCTGGCCATGAATGGTGTAATACTCTGTGCAATGGTGCTAAATAATTTAATCACTTTTAAAAGTCAAAGTTTGGTCTAAAATATTGTTATTGTTTTCTTCTACGAAGTCTGGAGATTCTTTGTTGGCAGGCTTTTTTATTTAATTATGCAAGAATTATAAGTGATTACTTCGTCTTTCAAATAACATCGTGTTCCTTCCTTACACAGTTATATAGTATTAAATAGCCATGCTTTTCAGCTTCCAGCTTTAATGTCATTTCTTAAAAAAAAAATGCTCAGTAGCATGAAACTGCTCTAAAGAAAAGTGTAATTGTACAACTGAAGCAGGAGAAAGCATCAGGGTTTTGTATGATGTATCTGTGAACACACATGTACATGTATGTGCACAGAACAGACTGGTACCCAAGAGAGCAGCATATACATTTGTAATCAAATCTCACTTAAGTTTATAACTTGTTCCTTCTGTTAAACATGCAAATATTTCTGTTCTCTTTGCAAATTCTGCCTCTGTGCTCATTACCAAACCTTTCAGAAAACACATAAGCCCAAGTCTTCCCCTGATCAGCCTCTTAATGTGTTTTGTGTGGTCTTTATTTAGACTGTAAACTTGCTGAAGTAGGAAATGTCTTATAAAAAAAACAGCTATACTGTCTCATTTTACATCCAAATTCTTCTCCCTTACCAGCTGTGTGTGTTTGCCTAGCAGCAAGTCTTCTGTTAATGAATGACTTGTTCTCATTAGCTTGTCAGGCTGGATATGTAGTCTGTAGTTCCCACTCATACAGAGCAGTGCCTTCCCTTGTAGCCTCTAGTAAATCAGACAATGAGACATACAAAGCCTCGTGTCTCTGAGCCTGACCTTTGTACTTGTAATCATTAACTAACGCAGAATGCCATAATAAAGTAACTAGCTGCTTGTTACATGTATTTAACATAAGCAGAGTCCTATGGGCTGCCTGGTGCAGGGATTCTTGCAGGCTTATACCATCAGCTGCCACTTCTAAGCCTTCTTTAAAAGAGGGAGAAATGGCAGAGCCAAAGGAGTTGCACTTGATACATTTGTTTTGTGAAGCTGAGGTCCAGAGTTGCAGGTTTTAAAAATGAGGCTCTGAGCAGCTTCATTTAACTTTGAAGCTGGCTGTGCTTTGAGCAGGAGACTGGACTAGATGAGCTGCAGCGATCCCTGTCAACTAAAATTTTTATCCTAGTGAAAGGTGAGTTCACCTGCAGGTTCCCTCCATTTGGAGTATAAACTAAGACTGTCCTCTAACTAGGCTGAATTTGTCACAAAAGTCATAGGAACTGAATATTTCTGGAATGTCTTTCTCTCCATCTGATTTGCATAAAATAGGCCAGCAGGTTCAAAAGTTATTGGGAGGTAAAAGACAGCTAGGTAAGACAGACACTCCCTTCCCCACGCACATAGAACAACTGTATAAGCCTTGTTTTCTTAATAAAATCTTTTTTCCCTTTATCTTTGTGCAGAAAACTTGTCAAGTGTTCATCTAATGAGGCCTGAAGTCATGCTACATACTCCCAGCTGCAGCCAACCTGAAATAATACTTCCCTGGAGCCAACAGCACATTTCATACAGCTGAGGCATTTACTGTGCAATCCGAACTATGCAGAGAAGTTGAGACATTTAGGAGTGAAACCCGGGCATCTTCTTTTTGATAGTCAGAGATTATATCGTTGTGCTCACACGAGCGTATGTTTAAGTCTGCCTGGTGCCTTGTCTGTGCCAGCAGACACAGGAGTATGCCTGTTACCTCTCTGTGTCATCCTCAACTTTCTCATATCCGAGAGTGACAGAAAGGGGAATTTGACCTCAGTGTGCTAGAGACTGCCTGGCTGTCTGCCTTTCCCTTTTTGTCTACTCTTTCTTAGGATGCAGTCACACTACAAAATTACCTTGAGTCATCAGCCTTGGAAGTTTTTCCCATGGGTTGCTTCTGATAAAGGGCAGACATACTAGACACATTGCTAACCTGAGCTGCTAGGGAAGGCAATGATAAGGCATGAATCCACTGTGGATTGTATGTGCTTCTGAGACTTCCATCTACCTGAATCAACACCACATCCCTCCTTAACCTTTCTTCTGCAAGGGAGCAGTCCTATAGCTTCATTCCACAAAGCTTGCCTGGTTATCCGAGAGTCTCCTTTAGCAGCCGTGGCAGCAGATTAATTTGTTTCCCCTTCTCCCAGTTTGCAGAGAACACACCTATCTTCCTTTGCTTTTGATGGCCTTGAAAAACATTACTTCTGTGGTCCCAGGAAAGAGCTTTAGCACACTTCTATTTTCTGCCTTACAGGGAAGCAGAAACTGTGAAATCACCAGCATCCTCTATTTGTATGTTCCCTGGAGCTGTTATACTGTGCAGTCTGAAATAGAGATCCGGCCTCAGGGATTTGCTAATGATGCATTCAGTCTCAGCATGGCACATGCTCATTCCTGGGGAGTTACTGGGTTAGCATTTATAGTTCTACACCTTCCCTCTGAGTAGAAGAAACCCGCTGATTTTCCCTCAGCACTGAGGTCTTGCACGTTGGATTCTCTTCTCATGACAGCTTACTTGGAATGCCACCAGAATCTTTCAGCCTGGATCCTTCCTCCTAAAATCACAGACTACAGTAGCATCACACCAATGATTTTCCCGTAACTTAGTGTTTGATCAGCAGGCAACAGTAAAATGAGCTCTTATGAGATGCAATTTCAAAAAACCAAAGATTTATGCACTGAAGGTGGGTGATTGTTGCTGTGGGCACTGGAAGCCTTTTGCAACTGTGCGACCAAGCTCACAAATAGGAAGCAAGGAATAAGCAGTCGATGAGGAAAGCACAAGTGGAAAAAATCTGGGGAGTGACCACTGCTGTTAGCTTCAATGGTACTCTTGTGGGTCCCTACTGCAGATAAATGGCAGTGGTAAAGGATGAAGGGAATTCACTCAGGGTTTACCCTGTTCTCTGGTTGTTTTGTCAATTCATGTTTCTCCAGCCACTTTATGCAATGAGGGAATTTTTTTGTGTGGGCAAGGGTTGAACTAACAGGAACACTTTTACTATATTTCATACTAACTTGCTAGTGAAGACAAGACCCCTCTTGCATGACCTACATGCCTGAACTCAGAATCCCTCTCCTGGGCTTGCCATCTTCAGATTTAAATCCTTTAAACAAGCTCAAGTTTTCATCTCCTCATCCATATTTCCAAAGCATGTAAGCCTCAAGGCACTAGGCCAATAACGGAATAGTGCTGAGCACAAAGATGTTTTTGTAACCACATCAACTCAGTGCAATACAGATCAACTACAGCAAGCCCTGCAGATTGCTTCACCTCCCAGTGTAGTTCCATTATAAGCTCCCATTTTTGCCAGTCCTCAGCTGATAGCAAAACTCCTCTTTCGGCTTTGTAACTCTTTACTTTTTTTTTTTTTCACATTCAGTGAAATGCTCTTGAAAGCTGCCAGAGACTCAGCTGTGACAAAGATCTATCTGAATTTGGGGTTTTGGAAGTGTTCCTTCACACTTGTCATGTCTTTTAATAAGCACTGCATTGTACCAAGTCTGTACATTCTTTACTGTTCTACTTGTTGCTATGGCCAGAGGTGCCAAGTTTCAGCCTGAATCTTTTGAGAGACTAGACAGAAATCTGGATTTTCTTTCTTTCTGCTTAGTTTCATGCTCCTGGCCCCTACAGTGTTCTTCCTTCACCATTACCCAAAACTTCTTTCCAAGACAGGAAGGTCGGAAGCCACTGCTCTCTCCAGTCCCTCGGCTTGTATAACCAGCAGCGGTCTCTCCTTGCCCTGAACCATTGTGGCAGAGAAGTGAACACATGGATGGATTCCCTCTCTGGCTAGGTGTTTCCAAAATCAGGGAGAAGCAGAAAGGAACTGATGGGAATGGCCTTAACAGAGAAGAGGGAAGTTTTTGGCAGGGGAGCTACAAAGGCATGGCATTGTCAGTCCGTATCAAGCTTGGGAAAGGCTCTTGCAGAAGGAAAAGCAGCAGGACACACTGCCTCATTGCCATGGAAACAGCCAAAAAGCTGGCTGGGCAGATTTAGAAATGTCTCCTGCTTGGGACTAACTTTCAGAAGATGTCATCTGTCTTCACAGAGATCAAAAAAAGGTGGAAAAGCAGAAATGCCCAACACTGAAAGCTGAAAACATGGTTTATTTTCTTAATCTACAACGGAGAGTCAATCTTCCATGGCTTTATGAAGATATTTTTTCTCCTCTGAGAAACACATCCTGGTTTTGATGGGGATTATTTTTCCCCATGTCTTCATATTTGGGGCTTTTTCATTACAATGATCAAACACTTCTGGCATTATGATTCATTATGTCATTTTGATACTCTAGATTTCTCCATGGTGCTCACTATGTCTCTTGCAAGCACACTTGCTACCTATGTGATATTTCTCTGTAAGATCTCTCCTTGATGGCCCTAAGGGTCTCACACTCCCTCAAAGAGGCTGATCTGCTCTCAATGTAGCACCTCAATGTTATTTTTTCCCCCCACACCTTTCAAATCCCATTGTTTTCCTACAGCCTCATAACGTTATTTTGAAGACAGTCTAAAAGATTACAAATATATATATATTACAGCATGTGTATGAAATCCCTGCCTTAAGAACATGCTTCTGTTTCTAAAAGTGGGAAGTGGAGAAAGCTGTAGAAGTCTCCCACATTAAAAAAAGTGAAAAAGTTGATTACTGCACATAGAAAGTTATTAGTTCCCATAAGCCCTTTGCAAAGTACAGCATAGGTAGGACTGTACATCTGCACACTGCAAGCAACTGTCTTGGAAATCACCTTGGACCAGTCATTCCATAAGTGCTAACTATCTTCCATGTCCATCATCAGGTAGTGCTGTCAACAAAATGGCAGAAAATAGTGGCTTGCATGGTTTTCTCCACCTAAGCAACTTAGTAGCTGTGGAGAGAACAATAGCAAACTATTTGTATTTACTTAGGGGGGAGAGAAAGGATGCACATTTTTATGAAATATGAAGAGGAAGAGATTACTACTACAGAGTAGTAAGTAGTCATAAAACTAGGTGTAAAATGTCTACTTTTCCACCTGCTGTGTCTTACCCTCACACAGAAGGGTCCCAGCTGCACAGCACAGCTGGCAATCTGTGGAGTCACAAGGAACATGTACAGTTGCTACTGTAAGAACGGGAAGGAGATGCTGGCCAAGTCCAGTGCTGAGTTTCCACAAAAATATTTAGAAAGCCCTTATATGTGGGAGAGTCAATATGAGTAACTAGACCTGTTCGTTCTGGAACTGATCTCTCTGAAGTCACTCTTCCAGGGCTGCCTGCACAATTAATGCTGTACATTCCTGCTGAAATGACTTTAGAGACCAGGTCAATATTTTCATGCAATTTTAATAAGCAGCAGAATATGCTGCAAAATAAATCTGAGATTGGTTTGAGGTAGTGTCACCAAGTAATAATGATGATATATAATGTGGTTGGGACCCAGGTGAAATTATTTCTGAGCCTAACAGAGAGAGAAAGCTTGTCTTTTCGTCAATTCTCCAGGATACAGGGCAGGACCTCAGAAAGGCTAGGAGGATTGGCCAGGTTAATAAATGGTTAGAAGGGTGGTGCTATAGTCAGGGTTTTTGGTACCTTGAACATGGGACTCAATTTAGGAGGCAAGGTCTACTGGGGGCTGGTGGAGCTGGTCTGACAAAGAAAGGGAAGAGTGGATTTGGTAGGAGGCTTGCCAGACTGGTCAAGGATGCTTTAAACTAGATGTGTTGGGGGAGGGGGGCATCATTCCATCCCAAAACATCCAGTCATTTGACAGCACCTATAGTAAATGTTCAGAGCTATGTAGAGATATTGCAGCTACTCCAGCCAATGAGCCAGCTTCAACTGGAGCTCAGGTCAGATGCCTCTATACAAACGCTCGTAGCATGGGGAACAAACAAGAGGAATTAGAGATGTGTGCATGTCTATGGGCGTATGATATCATAGGCATCACAGAAACATGGTGGGATGGCTCCTATGACTGGTGTGTTGGAATGAAAGGTTACAGGCTCTTTAGGAAAGACAGGCCCGGTAGGCGGGGAGGGGGAGTTGCTATTTATGTTAGGGATAGGCTGGAGAGTATGGAACTCTGTCTGGGGACAGGTGAGCAGTCGACAGAGAGTTTGTGGGTCAGGGTTAAAGGGAGAACAGCGATGGGAGATATTATTATGGGGATCTGTTACAGACCGCCTGACCAAGAGGACTCAGTGGATGAAGCGCTCTATAGACAGATAGGAACAGCCTCACGCTTGTAGGCCCTTTTTTTCATGGGGGACTTCAACCACCCTGATATCTGTTGGAGGGATGGTACGGCCCGGCACAAGCAATCCAGGAAGTTCCTCGATTGTGTGGAAGACAGCTTCCTTCTGCAAGTAACAGAGGAGCCAACAAGGAGAGGTGCCATGCTTGACCTCGTCCTCACACCGACAGGGAAGGGCTGGTTGGAAATGTCATGCTCCAGGGCAGCCCTGATTGCAGCGATCATGAGATGGTCAAATTCGAGATCCTCAGGACAGTGAGAAGAGCGTGCAGCAAGCTCACTGCCCTGGACTTCAAGAGAGCAGACTTTGGCCTCTTCAGGAACCTGCTCAGTAAGATTCCATGGGATATAGCCCTAGAGGGCAGGGGGGCCCAAGACTCTTGGTTGATATTCAAGGATCACCTGCTACAAGCTCAGGAGCGATACATCCCTACTAGAAGGAAGTGCTGTAGGAGGGCCAGGAGACCTCCCTGGATGGATAAGGAGCTGCTGAGGAAAATTCGAAGGAAAAAAGAGGCTTATAAAAGGTGGAAGCAAGGACAGGCAGCCTGGGAAGAATACAGGGATGTTGTCGGGGAAGCTAGGGATCAGGTTAGGAAAGCTAAGGCCCACTTAGAATTAAACTTGGATAGGGATGTTAAGGATAACAGGAAGGGATTCTATAGGTACATTGCAAATAAAAGGCAGACTAGGGACAACGTGGGCCCTCTCCAGAAGCTATCAGGAGAACTGGCTACCCTGGATTTGGAGAAGGCTGAGGCTCTTAATGACTTCTTTGCCTCAGTCTTCACCGGAAAATGCTCTGACCATGCAACCCAAGTCTTGGAAGGCAGACGCAGGGACAGTGAGAATGAAGACCCTGGGCCCACTGTAGGAGAGGATCTGGTTCGAGACCATCTTAAGAACCTGAACATATATAAGTCCATGGGACCTGATGAAATCCATCTGCAGGTCCTGAAGGAACTGGCAAATGAAGTTGCTAAGCCACTGTCCATCATATTTGAAAAATCATGGCAGTCAGGTGAAGTTCCCGATGACTGGAAAAACAGTAATATAACCCCCATTTTCAAGAAGGGGAAAATGGATGAGCCAGGGAACTACAGACCAGTCAGCCTCACCTCTGTGCCTGGCAAAATCTTGGAGCGCATTCTCCTGGAAGGCATGCTGAGGCACATGAAAAACAACAAGGTGGTTGGTGACAGCCAGCGTGGCTTCACTAAGGGGAAATCCTGCCTGACCAATCTGGTGGCCTTCTATGATGGGGCTATGGAACTGATGGACAGGGGTAGAGCAGTTGATGTCATCTACCTGGACTTGTGCAAAGCGTTCAACACTGTCCCACTTGACATCCTTGTCTCTAAGTTGGAGAGACATCAATTTGATAGGTGGACCACTCAGTGGATGAAGAACTGTCTGGATGGCCGCACGCAAAGAGTTGTGCTCAATGGCTCAATGTCCAGCTGGAGACCAGTAACGAGTGGTGTCCCTCAGGGATCGGTACTGGGACCGGTCTTGTTCAACATCTTTGTCAGTGACATGGACAGTGGGATTGAGTGCGCCCTCAGCAAGTTTGCTGATGACACCAAGCTGTGTGGTTCAGTTGATACCCTGGAGGGAATAAATGCCATCCAGAGGGACCTTGACATGCTTGTGAGGTGGGCTGATGCCAACCTGGTGAAGTTTTAACCATGCCAAGTGCAAGGTCCTACACCTGGGTCAGGGCAATCCCAGGCACAGCTACAGGATGGGCAGAGAAGAGATTCAGAGCAGCCCTGAGGAGAAGGACTTGGGGGTTTTGGTTGATGAGAAACTGAACATGAGCCGGCAGTGTGTGCTTGCAGCCCAGAAAGCCAACCGTATCCTGGGCTGCATCAAAAGGAGCGTGACCAGCAGGTCGAGGGAGGTGATCCTGCCCTTCTACTCTGCTCTTGTGAGACCTCCCTTGGAGTATTGTGTGCAGTTCTGGGGTCCTCAACATAAAAAGGACATGGAACTGTTGGAACAAGTCCAGAGGAGGGCCACGAGGATGATCAGGGGACTGGAGCACCTCCTGTATGAAGACAGGATGAGAAAGTTGGGGCTGTTCAGCCTGGAGAAGAGAAGGCTGCATGGAGACCTCATAGCATCCTTCCAGTATCTGAAGGGGGCCTATAGGGATGCTGGGGAGGGACTCTTCATGAGGAACTGTAGTGAGAGGACAAGGGGTTAATGGGTTCAAACTTAAACAGGGGAAGTTTAGATTGGATATGAGGAAGAAATTCTTTCCTGTAAGGGTGGTGAGGCACTGGAATGGGTTGCCCAGGGAAGTTGTGAATGCCCCATCCCTGGTGGTGTTCAAGGCTGGATTGGACAGAGCCCTGGGTGGTATGGTTTAGTGTGAGGTGTCCCTGCCTATGGCAGGCGGTTGGAACTAAATGATCTTAAGGTCCTTTCCAACCCTAACTATTCTATGATTCTATGTTGCAGAGGGTGAAGAGCAGTTTCAGGAAACACAGTTCAGCTTAGCAGGGCTAGGCAATAGTTATACCTATACAGATTTAATATCTTTCATGATTTGATGTTTACAGATTAGAAGGATCTACTTCTTTTTAAATATACTGAAGAAATAACCTCCTCAACTTAAATAAACCCCCAACGATCACACCAGCCCAGCTGCAAAATTCATTCCATTACTTCAGAGTGTTAGGGAAAAGAAAAGTTATTTGTTCCTCAAAAAATAGTGCAAGTTTCCCTTTTCAGCAATGGTATCACCACAATTATGTTGGCTGGTGCACCTCCTGGTCGGTCAACGATTATTTTAGTTCTGTGGCAAAAAGTGACGTGATGTTTGAGTAAGGATACCACTGCCCTCTGCCGGGAGAGGTTTCTTTCCGCCTGCTTCATCTCCCTGCAAAACTTCATTGCTTGGAAAATAACTGGAAGTGGGGAATTGCTCGCTGAAGTTGGGAGTTTTAATTCCTGCGGCCTCTGTCTTTCCTCCGAAATTTGCTGAATCTCTTTCACCAAATATTTTGAAAACTCTGCACCTCAGACCAAGTAAAGAGGAGCAAGGGCAAATACATACAAAATCTTAACATGCTGGTAGCAGGAACTGTGGAAATTTGAACCGGAGATTTTAAAAAGCAATCTTTATGATTGTAAACACTTCAGGCATCTTCAACAATATCTGCTGATATCTGCTCGAGCTAGTTTTCGGTTTTCCTGCCAAAATTCAATCATTCATTACCAGATCAGGCTGAAGTCCTCTACAGTTTCTTAATATTATATATAGATGAAATTATATGTATATATATATAAAATATATATATATCTTTAACTGCAGCACTTGCCTAACTGAGCTTTGGCTTCAGTCTTACATCCACACCATTTTTTTCTGGTTATGCAGAAATTGAAGCTCATTTTACTGCTTCATTTGTAACCGGCTTAACATTACAGATCTAACATTACTGTAGTTTTGTTGTTCGGGGTTTTTTAAGGAAACAAATTAAGTGAAACATGTAATAATGTTTTTAACCACGTGAGGGAGCGATTTCATTTATACATTAGGATGTTGCTATTGCGCGTACAGATTGGGAAACTGTAAACAACAAGTAACTTTTATACAGCTTATTATAGGACATATCACACTTTACCGACACACGTGAAAGTATTGAGGCTCTTGGGTGACTGACTTTAAAGCCCACAAAGAAGTTTTAAAGGAATTAACCATTCTGGTCAATAAACGCCAACATCAGTAACAGCCACAGCTACTTATTCTCTGGCTGACTGACAGCAAAACTCTTAAAATAGAAAATAAATTAGAGTTACTAAGAATTAAGAGTAGGCAGAGATAATCACACCTATTTTGCAGCAGTGCCAAAAATGACAGGAAGGAACAAGACCAGGCACAGATTTTCTAGTAGGGCTGTGAAAGCCTCAACTTTTGCTTCCCTTGCCATCCCCACCTCTCTGTAACACAGGCTAGTACAGGCCATGCTGCTGCCTCCCTAGTGCCTCCCTTGGCTGCACAAACCCCCCTCTTCCCCCCCAGTCATCGTAAGGAGGTATCTGTCCACCCTGGGGATCACAAAAGCATTAACAGCAAAGGGTTTTCTTTATGCTCCCCTGAGCTGATAAGCAGGCTCAGGTGCATCAACAACATCTACAATCACCAAAGTGATGGTACACAATGTGCACATGAGAGCTGTAAATTCTTGCACAGACTACCTGGGGAGGGGTGGTGGAATAGAGAAAGACAGAAAGAAAGAGAGGAAGAAATCAGGGAAACAAGCAGTGCTGCAGAAGTCAAGTTGCCTGCCACTGTGGGTAGGTGAGAGCAAGTGAAGCTGAAGCAAAAAGTTGGGGTGTCGTGGTTCCCATGTCAATAAATGGGAACGACCATGTGCTGATTCAGCCAGGAGTGCTTAGGAACGATCGTGGTTAGGCAATCGTTGGGCAGTGCAACCCATAAGATTAATGTACAACACTAAAAAATCAAGATTGCAATCACTGTGGTGACAAGCAGAGCAAATGATATAGCTGATGAAACAGTGCAGCAATTTGGACTGGTGAAGACGCAGTGGATGATGGGTGTGAGTGGCAGGGAGCAGAGGTAGCAATGCCTTCTTCCAATTTCATGTGTAAAGGATTGGAAGAAAGGTAAAAAGAAAAGCAAACTGACTAACTCTGAAGGTTACATGCATTTTACTTTCTATTAAATGTATCTTATTTTCTTACTATCCAGAGTTAGGATTTTACTAATTTGATGAAATAGTTTCTTCAACAATTTGTTGAAGTTTAGGAAACTTTTGGATGTGTTGGTTTTGGGGGTTTGTGGTTTTTGTTGGGTTTGGGGTTTTTGGGGTTTTTTTTGCTTTTTCACTTGCTCACAGAGCCAACGGTGACACCACAAGACAATTCAGTGTAAATAGCACAGCATTTTCAGGGGAGCACCAGTGATCATGTATAGCTTGATCTGAGAATATCTTTTAGCAGCATTCTACTAAAATCAACATCTTCAGAAGAGGGGCAAAGTTATGTGAAAATACCAGGCGCAATCATCATGCAGCTGGTCACATTTTAGCAATCATAAGATTTTCTCTTTTTTAACAGCTTTAATATTAAGCAGCATCAAGCAGGAGAAAGATGGGATAATAGTGTGAAACACACACTACAAACTAAATCAGTCTTTTTCACTTGGTGGCTCTGCTCAGAGTCTCCATAGAATATTTAAAACAACTTCTGAATAGTTCCAGCAGTCACACATTTAAAAGAGTCTGTCTCGGGTGTCTGGTGGTCAAAACAAATCTGTTTTATTAACAGGTCTGATAAGGTGACGTGATAGTAATGTTTTAATACCGCGTTGTAGCTTTGCTCCTTGATTCGGGACAATGGCTGAAGGTGCACCTGGGTACATACTGTGCACAGGACAGCCCTGAAGTCATGAAGGGAAGGAAAGACACGCACCTGGAAATTAGTGGCTCAGCTGTGACTTTGGGAAAACTTCCCCGTTTTCACGGCGAGATGCAGCTACTGAGAGGTTACTAGAGTTTGTTCAGTGGTGACGTGTTCCTGCGCTCCTCTGACTCACCAGCCGTCACGAGCCTTTGTCTGACCAGGGAAACAGAGAAAGCGAGGCTGTAAACCCCAGCCTTTCGCACAGTTCTGACCCTCTGGAGTACAGGCGGGGACTGGAAGGACACCCCTCCAGCCAGGCCCCTTCTCGGCTTCCCCCTTGCTGGTGAGCTGCAGGTCATGCTCCCCAGCGTAACACTTGTGAGGGTGAACACCCCCTGCCACAAAGCCCCGCTTCTTGGGGGACAGGGGTTGCTACTTAAGTTGGTAGGCACTCCATTTTTACTTCCCTTCGCAAATATTTGCCCTCAGTCCCGTAAAGCCGTTTGGAAGAACTTCACGGGGGGAACGCGCGTTTTTCCCGAGCCCCGGGGGAAGTGCTCGTTGAGGAAAAGCCGGCTGTTCCCTCTGTGGACGAGCCGCTGGCTCTTCCACAGGCCTCCTAGCCTTGACTCTTGCGTAACTCCAGTTCCCTGCAATAACTTGTCCTTGTGCCGCGCCGTGTATGGGGAGGACGGGGGTCCTCAGGGCACGATCAGGCCTGCCCATGTGTGCTGGGATCTCGGGCTGGGCGGCCACGGCGGTCCGTGTCTCTGGGGCCAAGGTGCATCGTTCCCCCTTCCGCAGTTCTTACTTCAGGGGGGCCGGGGTAAGAGCGCCGGGACTGCCCAGCCCGCCACGACGCCTGACAGGAAACAGGGCGGGGGGCGCGGGGGGAAGGCGGGAAATGGAAGGTGGGGGGCCGGGAAGGGGCGCTCCTCACGTGCCACCCCCCACCCGGCTCCCCGCTGCCCCCTCGCCGCGCGCCCCCTTTCCTTCCCCCGCCCCCTCCCGGGATGCTTTCCAGCCAATAGGCGGCGGCGGCGCCGCTCCCCCCCCCCTCTGCGCGGTGACGTGCGCGAGCCCCGGGAAGAGGCCGTGGCGCGCGGGCGCGTGGCGGAGGCGGGAAGCGGCTGCGGGGAGCCGGCGCGTGCGGAGCTCAGCGGCTCGGTCGCCCTGAGGTGACGCTCCCGCGGGGTGAAGGCAGCTGCTCCATGCCCCCGGCCCGCCGTGCCCCGCGGGAGCCTGGCCGCTCGGCCCGCCGCCCCTGCCGGCTTTAGGCCCGGCCCGACCCCAGCGGCACCGGCGTCCTACCGGCGCGGTGCTGCTGCTGGGGGGAGGCTGTGTCCGGAGCCCTTTCTCAGGGCCGTGCGGCTTGGGGAGGGGCGCAGCGCCCCGCGGGTCTTCCTCAGTGTCTGAGGCTTGGGAAGGGTGGAGGGGGTGGGTCTCGTTGCTGTCTGCGGGCACCACTGCATAACTCTTAGCGCTCGTTTCCAGGGAGTTAGTGGAGGACGTAGCTGACCTACGGTCTCGGGTGTGCTCTGAGTCTTGGCAGTGCTTTAAGCAGCTTCCATTGTTATCTGCGAGTTTGGGGCTTTTTATCCTCTTTCTTTTTTCTTTTCTGTTCCTCTGGTTTTGCACGTTGCTGGTGGGCTGTGGAGTGACCTTAACTTTGCTGTGGTACCAGCCCAGTGAGCAGAGAGCTCTGCTGGTACCGAGCATGTAGCACACTGGCTCTGCTAGTTGATTTTATGGCCCGGGGGCAGAAGGAAAACCTTGGAAATATGAAGGGTGTTTGGGATATGGCTATTAGTATAAACGCTTTTGGAGATAGAAGATGTGCTCTCACTGTGCTTTTGAAATGTGAAGATTTACTTCCTCTAGGGTGTTGCTTGTCTCCTGAGACATGCTCATAATTACCAGTGTTTCAAAAGGGGAGATGGAGAAACTCAAGGTTTCTGAGACCTTTTACGAGTACCGTAACGCAGTCACGCCTATAAAATCAGGAAGTTTCTGCTGGGAAATCTGATAATGGGGTGCATTTGTGGTCCTGCATGTCCTGCAAGTGCTGAGTGGGGGAAGGAAGGACTGGTTACAAATGGTGAGGAGCAGTTTCTTTTTGTGAAGGTGATAGTAAACGTTATCTGGGCGTTGTGTCGTGATTGATTTAGTTCTAGCAGAGATTAGAGGGGAGGTCTGATGCCCTCTGTGTGCAGTGATGTGCTGATGGTTGCTTAGGTACTGTAATGTTACACCTCTCATCATATGGGAACTAGACCAGGAGACTGTTTTCGTGTATTTCCCCTACCACAGTTCTTTTTTTTTGATGTGAAAAATCTATCTGACATTAGTATCTCTTTAAATTAAGTGCTTGAACTTCCCCCCCCCAGCCATTATTTTTCTTTCCCCCATCTTGAAACTCTACTTTGAATTTCTTTCTATTAGTCTTTTAGTGAGATATTCTAACCACTGTGCACTGGAGAGGAGGGAGTGCCTTCTTCACCTCTTGAAGATGATGAACAGAGTACTGAGAAGAGAATTAAATTTGTGACTGTGTGTTAGAGCTGGAAAACCTGCACCTTTAAGGACAGATGTGGCTCACAACAACTTGGAGTAGGAGGCAGTGGAGAGGCTCACTAGAGGCCCAAGGAGTAGCTTGTTAGTGCATGATTTTATAAGGCAGATTCATTTTTCCCTCCACTCTTCTGTAGACCCTGTTGTGTGACAAAGTGATCCATTCTTAGCCTTTGGTAAGATTTGGGTCATCTCTTTTCTGTTAAAGCAGGAAGATTGAAATGTTTGCCTGTCAAGCATCTCCAGGTAGTTGCAAGGCCCAGGTGAGCAAAATGGTCCTTTGCTCTAATGTGATTGTGGGAAGGCTAGGAAGTGGAAAGAGTAATATCTTCATGATGGTGACTGATGCATGTTTAAAGGCAGGAGCATTTCAGCAATAACTGTGTGCAGAGCTGGTAGGAAGTGGGTATGTCCTGCCAGCTACCTTTTTGTGCTGGTTAGCATGGTTACTGCAGGCAGGTTTATCACATTCTTGCTTTGTTCTTTGTTTTTCATGTGAGTGCTTTTTTCATTATGTAAAATACAATAGTATGTACAATAGCTGTCAGGTGTTGTACAAAGCCAGCTGGGAAGTTTGTCATTTTTATGGTCTTTGTTTTACAGTTTGTAGTCCTAGCTGTGATTTCTTGAGACAGAGCTAAGAGAGGCAGTGCTGCAAGAAATGGTGATTGAATTAGTGATTTGTTGTTTGGTGTTGCAAAAGGATTTTTCAGCTATATGCTGTGATGCCTGAAAGGAAAATGAGAGACTCTTCTACTAGAGAGACAAACACAGGAAGCAGAGTCCTGAAAACATCTGATCATAGTCTTACTTCCCTCTTGCAGAAGTGCCAGCCTCCATATTCTGAGGAAATCCATCCTTAAATAATTCTGTTCTGCCTTCTTAGTTTTCCTGCATGTGCATGAATTTTCCTTGCCTGTCTCTAACAGCTCATCTGTGCTGGTACATGTATCTGTTCACTGGCAGCAAAACACATATCTATTTAAGAGTTTGTGCCAAGATAAAATATATCAAAAAGGAGAAGCGTTAGTTTGAAACTGTGGTTACATACGTGCCTGTGTGGGTTTCTGGAAGTCTAGTTCTGAAAAGTGTCCCTGGTTGTAGCAATATCTGAGAGCTTCTTGAGCTGAATTTCCTGGAGAGTATGCTGGAATGTCCATTTGTGACCAGATTAGAATCTCTTTCTTCCCTTTTCATTGACTAAAAGTTTGGTTTCAGCCTGGCTGTGGTCCTTCAGGTGTTCACTACTAGCAGTCCTATCCCCAGCAGTGACCTTTGAATCTGGCGTAGTTCAAACCTGATTTTCTCTTCCTGTTTTTCTGTGGTTTGCAACGCAACCATTGTCTGGCTAAGCAGAGCACAAGGATCTATTGAGGAAGCTCCTCTTTCAGTAAAAACTGGAGACTTGTCAGGAAGAGGCTTGACTCAGGCAAAATAATGTGTGTGATTCTGCAAAGCAAACCTGCCAGATCTCTTGGAAGACAAATTTTTGTCTGACCTGACTATCAGTATTTGCAAGGGTGCTTTGGCCTATGAAAGATTTCATGAAGTCTTAAGTCATTTTAACTACTTTAAAGGTCTGGGAGGGAGGGAGCTGTGGGGGAGGTACTTTGATGGGAAAGCTTGTTTGGTTTCTTTGTTCCTTTACTGCTTGTAGTAAGGGAGAGGAAGTGTGATCCGCAGTAAGTGACTAATACGAGTGTGTGCTTAACTTCTCCTACCCTTGTGCTGAATTCATAATGGAGGTAGGAAAGTCTAGTCTCAAGAAGGCTATGTAAGTTTATTCTTGAACCATGTGAAGAGTAAATTAATTTCTTTTGTTATTAATGATATGCTATCCTTTTCTTGTCTACCTAGGCAACAATGGCAGGTGAAGACTGCGTAAGAAAACGCCAGTCTGGCTCCACTACAACCTCCAAGACCCCTGAGAATGAAGAAACACAGAGGAGACCTGAGGGCGAGAGGTCATTTCAAAACTCAAGCAATGGTGAGACTCTAAGGGTTAGTTGTGTCTCTGGCATGCAGTCTCCTCTAAGGTGTCCTTTCTAGCTCATGGCTCTTGCCTCTTTGCTCTTTCATTTCAGTGTTTCTGCTCATAGAAAGGCTGCCAAGGTGGAGCACCCTGTGTACCAGCTGCACATCTTCAGCAGGTGTAGGTTATTGGGAGTGCTGTCCTGCAAAACTTTCTCTTCTGTATGCTGTGTGCTGCTTTCAGGGATCTAGAGTAAAGAAAGTGATTAATTGCCACAGGACAATTGCGTGCAATGAGATGCTTTAATGCTGTAAATGGTGCAAGTGCAGCTTGACAACAATTCTGAGTAATCCTGATAAACGCTTTGTTGGTGAATACTTTTTCTGGGGATTTCACCTTGCTTCCTTTACAAGCATTAAGTATGTGGCTTCCTCAGGATTGAGCACAAGGGTCTTTAACATCCGGGCCAACCTGGCATCTCCATCGTGACAGACAAATGGAGGTAGGATGCCACAAATAATGATTCTCTGTTCTTGTGGGGCTCTGTTAATGTCAGAACAGCTCCTGTCTATCCAGTCTCAACCTTAGCTGCCATAAAATAGAGCAATAAACAGTTGGGTTTGTGTTCATTTGTATTGTGGTTACCTTAAAAGTTATGTGGCTTATAGTTGGCTTTGTGGAAGGGTCTCTGCTGCCTATGTCCTGTCTCTTGAGCTGCAGGTACAGTTGTGTGGCAGTATGAGCAGTTTTGCCTGTGGACTCTGTGGGCACTGTGTCTGTCTCTAATTCCTGGGTTATGCTGTACCGCATTCCAGCCCAGTGATAAGAAGGTTAGTGGTGAAATTGCAGCTTGTTTTCTTTCTGTTTGGAAGACAGAATAAGCAAAAAAGCTAGGCTAGTTTAACAGTGTGCCATGTGAGTATAAGTTCCAAAACCCTGGTGCCAGTGAGTCAAGGAGAGAATTTGTGCTGGTATGCTTCTGAATGTTGTCACTATTTCACAGTACTTCTTTCCACTGAAACAGGGGTTGGAGCAAATTTAAGTTTAGGACAAGTCAGATTTCTTTTTGCAAAAAACAGGTTGGAAAGACAAACTACTTGGAGAACTGGGGTGTTAAGCTGTTGGTGGTACAGTCATTTTAATTGAATCAAATGGGACTTTCATTAGTGCTGTTCTTAGAAAATTGTCTGGAGTTGATAGCTACTTGGAAACAGTTGTGATGGGTTTAGAAACAGACATCTACCTTTTTATGTATGGAAACATCTTAACTGTTATGCATGAATTTGAGTTCTTGCAAGCTTGTGGGTAAAGAATAAATATAGCTGTGATAATTAGCACTTTATAGGTGGGTGTGCCTGTCTTTAAAAGCCTTTCATTGTAATAACTCCAAAACATGGCATAATGTTACTGCAGGTGAAATACTCTGTGTGTGTAGCAAGTAAACATTCTGGGGTAGATCTCTTTGAAGTGTACTTAGCTTTCATGCATGTATATATGCCTGCTGGGTTGCCTTTCAGCAATGCAGTGTGTTTTAATACAGTGCAAGATGCAGTGAGGGGCAGCAGTGAGGGATCCTGGTTAGTTAAGACTAGGTACCTTTTACCTTCCAGAGTTGCTGCCAATTTAGCAGAAGTGTCATAAGGATTTTAGTTTTCATAGACTCTTTGCTCAGCTCAGTGATGGGGACAACAGAAATGCCACAGGGGGAGGTAGGAGGCACAAATCTGATGCCTGACCACATTATAGGTCTGGGAGGAAGATGAATCCCTCTGGTCCCAAGTTCCTCCATACAGTGGGGTTAGATCAGCAACTCTGTGACACAAAGGTTGGAGCTCTACAGAGTAGAAGTGCTCACGTGTTCCAGATAGTGGCCTCTTCAGGTAGTCCAGCTTGCTTGCATAACTAGGTAGGCCTTTCCATGAAAACACAGCTGAGGTGGAAGCATTTATCAGAAGTAACCATTGACTTCTTGCTTTCCTTTGTGCTAGTTACTTGCTTCTGAATAGCTGTTTCTAAGGCATTAGTCCTGATGTGTACAAAGGCAGCATGAGGCTAATTATCTGCTGTCTGGCAACATCTTTTTTTATAATGTAGCACACCACTGGGTGTTGTATAGAATTTTAGAGAAGATGAGTGTTTACTGCAGTCAGGGGATTCCAGCCAGGTCAAGACAGTGTCTTGTATGCAAATAAGTATGGTATTGTCTTTGTAGTAATTATTTCTATTGGAAAAACTAAATGGCTAATGTGATTTCTAACCCTTGATCCTCCCCTATAAGCAAACACTATCAGCTTTTCAACTTAACAGTTAATGTGCCGAAGGCCAGCTGCCTTGCTTCCAGAAGTGTGTGAACTTTCTACAGAAAGTTCTAGGCTATTAATCCTGTTTTCATTAAAACTCAAATGCATTGGCTGATCTGAAATTGTTCAGAGGAAGAATTTCAATCTGTATGTTGGCTTTAGAGCTATGTTCACTGATTATTCCATCTGTATAGTTTAGGTGATTTTTTTTTTTTGTTTTCTTGCCTCACCAGTGCTTCTGAAGACTGACTCATTGCCTGAGTTCTAAGACTGTATAGTTTGTACTCTGGTACCCCCAAATTTATAGCAATGTGGAAATATTAACAGCTTTGAGATTGCCAGAAGAATCCTTCTGCCCCTTGATGTGTTTGTATCTTGTAAACATTCAGGCTACAATTTCACTTTGGCAGAGTAGCTGAACTTTAATCTCATATATCACTTCCCTTCCTAGAACTGGCTCCAGTATCATAATTAAACAACTAATTTGGTCCTGGGATAGAGTCAGCAGGTGATCTAGACAGCAATAATCCCTTGTCAAAAGAAGGGCTTCCTTAAGGTTACTATTACGTGTTTGCAGGTGGAGATATGTAAAGAAATATGAAACTGTTCTGCTTAAGGGGATATTGATATTGGGCAGTAGCAGTTGCAGGAAAACCCTGAATTAGCATAATAGAAACTGCACGGGCAGATATTGAAAGGTTAGAAAGGCCATTACTCTTAAGCACACATCTGAGTGCCTCTAAAATGCTAAAATTAGACCATTCAAAACAGTAAACTGATGGTTTTGGAGTTTACCCTTGTTTCCTCAGAAATCAGAAAGGGTTTAGAAGTGTCTCTGGAGACTGATCAGCAAACAAACTATGTGACGTTTCTTTGTTTGATGTAAGCCTGCTTGGTAATGCTAATCTTTGAAAGGGTTTATTATCTTCCAGTGAAGAGGTTGCTATTGATCAATCTCAGTGCAAACTTCATGAAACTGCATGAATTGTATGTGCCTACTGATAGATATAGGAGGAGGGAGTTCTGACGCTGAGAGAAATTTGGAAGTCTTTAAGGTTTGCTGCCTGGCTCACAACAGTAAGTGTTCATTCATTCTATCAACAGGCTGTTTCTTACAGATTAGTAAATTGGGATTAAGCTGCTTGAATTGAGTATTTTTGGATGTGTTTCCAGGAGATGGATCAAACAGAACAGTCTTGTCCGAGACTAGCTGGATTCTGGTGATTCTAGGCTCTCATATTTTGCAACCTGTGGGTTTGCAGACTGAGCAATATCCTGTGAAGAGCCTGTGGACATGGTGGGATGATGTAGAGAATGCGGTATTTTCTTCTGCTAGTGAAGAGGCTGTTTGGGTCCTGTGTCCCTGCAGAAATGACTTTCAAAACTGAATTTCTTGCCCAATTGCAGTGCACTTGCCTGTGGCCTATGTGTTCGTGAAGCAGATCATATGAGTTCTGGGAGCAGTCCAGTCATAACTTGCCTCTATCTGCTGAATGGCCACATAAATTACCGTAAATTAGAGTAAGGCTTATTAGTATTCAATTATTAACATATGTTGTACCAGATACGGAAGACTTCCCCTCTTTACAGTAGCCTTGTGCTAAGTTGACTTTAATATTGCTTTCCTTAAGATAACATCTTTAGTGTTTTTAGAGAGGGAGTCTTTGAGTCCAGGCATCTGGCAGTAATGAAATCCTTCTGCCTATGTTGCTTTAACATCTTGAATAGTAAGTTGTCCAATCAAGAAATCATGAAGATAATATTTTTAAACCCTTTTAGAGAAGGGCACTATTGGTACAGTTTGTATCTGTGACTTTCCATGAAGATCCTGAAACTAAACAGATCCTGACATCATGAGGGGAAAATGCTTCTGAACCATGAGTGGTGTGCTTGGATGTTCCAAGAAGTGGGGTTTTTTTGAAGCACATGTGGCAAACTGAAGTTTGGTCATGTGCTTTTCCTAGCTTTTCTGCGAAGAGGCATTTTTTGTCTTGAATGCAGTGCAGGGATTTATATAGCAGTAGTCTCTCTGGGTTGTTCTAACTGCTCAATAATAAGGTTATTGCCACAACACAGAAATAGTTTGAGTGGCAATGGCTCAGAGTGCTGGGCTGCAGGCAGCTTCTGTGGCTGGTGAAGTCACTACAGCCTGGAACTGTAGCTGCACACAAGCCACAGTTTTACTCAAATGACTTATTCCCACATGTGCCCTTGGTGGTAGTTGCAGACTGTAGCGGTTAAATAAAATTAATTCTTTTTAACACAGTTAATTTTTGCGAGCTTGCTCAGGAGAGTGCTGGCTAGTTTTTCACATAGGAGCTGATTTTGTTGGATCCCAAGCTGCAGCTCTAACATCATGGGAATGTGATGCTTCTTTAGTCATCTTGCATATCGTTTACCTATAACATATACAAGAGTAGGTTGAAAAAGGGACAGCAAGATCCTTTAAGAAAGGTAGTTTGAAAATACTTTATGAAACTAAAGTTGCTTAAGTTCTCAACAGTATAAAGCTTTCTCAATCTTCAGATGATTTTTTATTAGCCTGGTTTCCTAGGGAAACAAAACTTGCATTTAAATTGCTCAACTCTTTTCTTCCAAGTTTTGAACCTGCTTGGAGTTTGGGCTGTGCAGTGGTGTCACATCCTGCAAGGGTCAGTTTCTACAAGCCCAACACAAGTGGTCAGCTAAATATCTTATCAACACCTTTGCTGACAGGAACGAATCATAACTCTCACTAAGTTAAAACTTCTCTCTGTGAGCAAAGCTCTTTCAAAGCAAACCCTGCTTCAGTCTGCTGTGAAATTTGCTACTATTTCATACCAGTCTTCAAAGGAGATTTTTTTTTCTTATGACTTTGAATATATTTCCTGTTTTCTTAAGGCATATCTCATCTTGGTTTAAATGCTAAGATGTGCTTGCTTGTCCTATGCAGTCTTGAGTTCATTTTTATATTGATTTTGCAAACCCAAAGTGATAGAGTCTTCATTGCCAGTGTCAAAGGAAAATGAAGATTTGGACTTCATAGCAGTGTGCAATTCTTTTTAGACTCAAAATCATGTGGTTATTCTATTCTAGAATGACCTCACAGAACATAAGTAGCAGCTTGCACAATAGAAAATGAATGATTCAAGAAGATGATGTGTTCTCTGGTATCTGCCTTGTGACACAGTTTGGGTTTATGGGATGATGCAACACAGCAGAACGAGTTGTTATGTTGGGTTTTCTTTTACAGGAGGCTCTTTATTCTGGAAAAAGCAATAAGCTTACAGGTGTAAGCTTGTGTTTTTACTTTGAGATGCATATACTAAAGACGTGGAGATCTTAATTTTAAAACCTTTTAAAGGATGCCATGTGTCTAGTCTAGTCTGTGCATATACACTAGTCTGTGCATGAATAAAGTGATAGGAAGGACACTGCACACAATTTAGCAATTACAATATCAGCAGGTCAGAGACTGGCCTCATTTCCTGTACAACCCTTAAAGCTGTACGTTGGGTATCTATAAAACTATATCCATCCTTAAGGCTTTGTAAGTCAAAAAGGATGTTTTGTTTCCAGTGACCCACTCCTGGATAGGTACAGTAACAGGCTTTGAATGCAAGATCTGACAGGAAATACATGGTAAAGGCAGTGGTTATTAATTTTTAGCTTAGTTCTTAAAGTCCCTTAAGCCTCATTAGCTGTCCCCTTTGGCTGTATTGGACAGCTTTAAACAAAATTGATAGTTTTGGAGACTGGCAGCTGGATAAGAGACACAAATTTTTTTTTTTTTTTTTTTTTTTCAGGAAAAGGTTAGTTGTGCTGTGAGCTCAGTGGCTCTCCTAGGCCTGCTTTCTAGAAGGTGAGCACAAGATGGTTCTTAGCACAGTGGTAATGGGAGGAGAGGGCTGTGAATACAATTGTGGAGTGGGACAGTGAGGGAGTAGAGCCATTGAGGTGATATGAAGGGGATAGAATTCTGCTTGTGCAACAACCTGTTTGGTTTGTTGTTGTTTTTTTTTTTTTGTTTTTTTTTTTTTTTTTTTTTTTTTTTTTTTTAGTTAACTGGGAAAGAATCCATTTGAGACAAGCAGAGTGCGTGAGCTGAGTGGGTCAGGGGACTTTGTGGTGATATCTTAAACTCAGATTGTGTTCTGCAAGTGTAACAGCATGATGAGCCTAAACGCTGAGGTTTGGAGGGGGTTTTTTGACTTGGAGGTGAGATGCTTAGCAACCAATGATCCTGTTTTTGTAGAAGTGTATCTTTGCTTGCAGCCAAAAACTGATGGTGTTAAACAGTTTCCTTGTTTGTTGTTGCATTGCAAGGCTGCTAAGTAATAAGTTGTTCTTGCTGGGCTGTTCTTAAGTCTATAGCTTGTGAAGCAGTTTTTGTAGACAAGGAAATTGATGCTAACAACCTAGCATAGTTTTATTGGAGACAAAGTCTCTTGTTTTATTTAACTCTTTTCCAGTATTGGAATTGGAGTCATCTGTGAAGCAGGTCTATCTAAACTTCTTACAACTGGTTGCTCATAAGAGCACCTTCAGACTAGTGTGCATTACAGAAGCACTCGTTCCTATGAAAACAACATGCTGCATTTCGTGTGCATAGGCTGTGTTGTGAGCCTTGATATTGCTAAAATCTGTTTTGTCACACAGCAGCACAACACAACATTAGCATCTCCATGGCAAATCTGTTAGCCCTTGCTTCCCTGGAATATTACTAGGGAAGCAGTTCAGTACCCTCTTTTTTTAAATGTGCTACTTAGAAACTGAACATGTAAGTTGTAATGCTAGCCATTGTTCCTGCATAAGCTACTGTTGTAGCTATAATTGACAAAGGACATTAACATGACAAGGTTTGTTGCTGTCTTTTCACTCTGGTATTTTAGGGGGATGGATACTGCTGCCTTAATCTTACTTTTCCTTTGTGTGCAAGACTCCATTTTAAGTAACTTTTTCTTCTGTGTTGTTCGTATTGAAATGAAAAGCCAGCTGCTTGCTAGCACTCTACCACCACTTTAGACAAACCTTGTCTTGAAATTCAGCTGGTCTGAAGTATATAATTTGTTTATGTTGTTCCTCTTGGTATAATAGGGGCATCTCAGATCTGTATAGTTCTTTATGCAAAAGAAAGGGATTATCTGAGGAATTACATATTAGCCAGCAGCATTAGTAATGATAAGAATCAAGTGATGTTCATAGTGTGGTTAGACCTGGCTGTTCGCTTAAGTAATGAAACATATTGAGGAATACAGTCAAACTGATATCTAGCACTTCTCCTGATGGGATGAAAGAAGGGGGAATAGCCAGGTTTGAATACAGGATAACCTTCCAACTTGCCATTTAGGCTGTCTTCAAAGCTGGTTGTGGTATTTTACCGTTGTGACTTGACTGCCTTGTCATTGGCAATGTAGAGACCTCCAGACAACTTAATCTTGTGTCTGTTTCATTATGCATAAGATAAAGCTCTGATAAAAAATAAACATACTTGGATATGACCTTAGAACAATTGTTTTTATTGCTGCTTCAAGGCTGAACATGTTTAGGGACCTTGGGAAGATTTGTAGAGTTGCTGAAAATAAAGCTTTTGAAAATATAGCATGTTATCAGCTGTTGACTGCCTTACAGTGCTGTGATCCTAAATGGCTGTTTAAAATATTTGGTCATAGCTTATGAATTTCCTGCCGCTTTCTTTTGAACTTTCTGGAACCTTACCAGAAGTCAGAAGAACTAATGAAAAATCAGTGACTAAGTGTGTTGTGCTTTCTGTGTTTTCAGACATGCAGCTCACATCACTGAAAATGCAAATGTTAAATATTTGCTTCCTTCCTTAGGCCGGGTTGATGTCGACCATGTGATAACAAGGAAAATGCAGCTAATAGCAGAAGCTGAGGTAAATACATTTTAGTGCTTGCTTGTGGGGAGGAGCGGGATAATTGACCCTGAATGTCTTTTGGAGAGTCACTAGTCCTGGAACGCAGGTATCTCTACTCAGTCATAGCTTGAATGCCGTGACATTTCTACAGCCCTCTTTCTTTCCTCCTCCTATCCTCTACTTTGCACAAGTGGGACAGTATTATCAAATGCAGTTGTCTTGACCCTGAAGTTTGAAGCCCAAAGACAAGAATGAAGCCCAAAGATAAGAATGAACTTTGAGGCTTGTAAATAAAATGGAACTTCCCTTACCACTAATTTTTGGTGGTGTGATTATCAGCTAGCCTGCTTGCATATTTAGTCTTTAAAATGCTCTGTGTCCTGCTATCCATTGAATAAAGAGTAGTGTGTATCCCACAGCTTCTCTTGCCCTGGCTATGGAGATGACCTTCCTGAGCCTTGGTCCCACTCTTTTTGTCAGTGAGCAATAACCTCAAATTAAATAGCACTGGGTATTTCTGACATTGTTTGTGTGAGCTGCCACTGTCTAAGAGTATGTTAAGATGATTTATGCCCAAATTAAATGAAGTCAGCTAACAATGAACTGCACCCTCCTTGTTAACCATTGTTTTGTAGCACACATGTTCTTCAGGGCAAATCATCCTGTACTCTTACTTCATTTTATTGCAGAGAATTCCATGATAAAGATGAAGTAATCTAATTGTGCCAGCTTTATATGACTTTTAGGGAGTAGTTAACTTATAAGACAGAGAAAAATATCTTGAACCTTGGAGATGTTTGCCTGGTTTAGTCTTTTTTTTTCACCTCTATAGGTGGTGTATAATTTATAACGGATATAGCTAAAGTGTATTTAAATGTCTTTTGCAAAGGATGTACTGGTGAAACTCCTAAAATTCAGCCCATTCAAGGGATAGTCAGCTCTGAATTCTCTTTTGTATGTTGTCTTCTCTGAATGATTCTTACTGAGGACATGATAGAGCAAGCCTCATATCTTCTCTCTGCAGACGAAACAGCCACTACAAATCACTGTGTTGGCAAAAGATGCTTGCACAAGAAAGCTCTGACTTGTAAGCACGTGTTATTTTATAAGTTCCAGGGAACACTAGTTGTGTGCAAGGGGACAACTTGATCTTGGACTTTTTTTTTGTTTTTCTTTCTTTCCAGGACTGTCTCCTGTTTCTAATTTTTTTTTTCTGTCCACCAGCTGTGAGACATGCTAGTTTGTAGGTAATGTTTTCTTAGCTGGAAAGAGAATGGAAGAAAACCAGCAGGGTCAGTGGCAGTTTAGTTACTGAATTTCTCCCAAGACATGGGGACTTCAGGTTTTAAACCCTGAGTTAGGCAGCTTGCAAATTTTTTAAGGTGCCTCAAAGCTACAGTAATGGCTGTAAGGCGGAGTAAAAACCTCCTTCTACTGCAAAATTCCTGGAGTGCCTGGCGCTTTTGCTGTGTGAACCACTGAACAAAGGTTAACTACAAACCTTTTAGAGGATGGGTATCAGAGGTCGAGACTGATGCTCACTTCTGCAAAGTGCTGGTCACTGACAACTCCCACTGATGTAAATGGGATTTATAGGTGCTAGGTGTTATTCATGTACAGGATGCCTCATTGCGTTTGCACTCTGGTCAGAAAATCTAGTCCTTTGTTCATCCATTTGCTGGATTGAGAATGGTGTGTTCTGTCAGTTGATCACGGCTGGATGTTGTTTCAGTGACTTAAAATTATGAAATCTGTTAGAATGAGTAAAATGCTGGGGAACATCTGCAACTTCATAAGTATAGGGTTACTTCCCTCAGCTTTCTCTCGTGACCAATTACTGTCCAGCTTCTGCTTTTTATGGCATAGTAATCTTCTAATACTTGTCTCCTTTTTTGGTTTTGTAATGATCTGATTCTTTTGTCTGAAACTTAATGGTTGACAGCTGTATGGATCTGCCCAGTTCTTTGTCTGACTTCAGGCATACTTTAGGAAACTTGGTTAAGTGCTGTCCCGTGGGAGAAGCTACAAGGAGGCTTTTCTACGCATTTGTGTCCATCTGTGCCCTGTCATAGTGAAGGCTGGTGGGCAGCATGTTCTCTTTAGTTTCTTTTCTTTGGTGGCTGGGTGCAATGCACTTGATTTATTAAGCACCAGTGGTTACTCTGACAATTGCTCAAGTAGATTGCCCTTTGAATGGCAGAAGTAATAGTTAATAATACAGCATATGTTGTGCAGTTTTGTGGTACAGTTTTACACTTACTATAGGCCTTATGCTCTGGTTATATTTTAATTAATCTAATGAAAAATGATTCCCTGCATTCCCAATTTAAACATATGCACTTGTTGATATCAGCCCTGGAGGGTTGTATTAGGAGGGGACATTCTCAGCAGAGTGCTGACTAAAGAGAAGACGTAGTTGAAGGAAGTAATTTCTGTTAAACTCTTGCTGAGAGGAGATTAGGCTGAAAAAAGGGGAGAGACTTACATTAAAAAAAGATTTGTAGGAATGAATAGTGCTTATAGTGCTTTGTTTGACATGGAAAATTTAGGGCTCCAAGAGGAGCTGAAATTTCTGTTTGACTTTTTTGGTAGGGATGTACATGCGTGCTGTAAAAGTAGGCTGTGCCAGAGAGCACCAGCTGTCTTCTGTTACAGGTCGTAGTTCCAAACTACTCAGGCTTTTTTTTCCCTTCTGTTTTTAAAGGAGCAAGTCCACATCTCTTGCAGAGACAATCCTCTGCCTCCTGGAGAAATGGTACCAAAAACTAGCCAGCTCGTAAGAGCTTCTGTTTCAATAAGCACTGGTGAAGCTTGTTTATTCTATACTGGCAGCTGCCAAATAGGGGAAAAATGTTTTTATTAAGTTAAATATTAATCTGCTTTTTCTACTGTGAATTCTGTTTCAAGAGATCTCTCTGGATCTGACCACTATGATACAGGAGGAATGCCAAGTTCTGATACATCTTGACTTCAGGGTCTTCTGGTTTTATGTGTATCTGTATCTCCTGCCAGAGTTAAACTTGCTTACTTGGCTGTTGTCACATTAGACAGTAGCATTTTGTAAGGATATATCATCTATTAATATATTTTGTTAATCTGTAAGTTTTGCTTCTAGAGAGAGCTTTTTAGCTTAGCTTTGTTTGGGTTTTTTTTTGTGATCTACTGTATAAAATCAATCCAAGCATGCCTAGAGAGTGAAAGATCTATGATGGATGACGAGTGTCCATCATGGAAACATAGAATAGTCAGGGTTGGAAAGAACCTTAAGATCATCTAGTTCCAACCCCCCTGCCATGGGCAGGGACACCTCCCACTGAACCATGCTACCCAAGGCTCTGTCCAGCCCGGCCTTGAGCACCAACAGCGATGTATATACTCAAGCAAAAACGAAAGAGGTAAAAGAAAACACTGACCTTTTCCTCTGTGGTACTTGTCTAATTCCAGAAGTCAGCGACCAGCTACCAAGAGGTACCAAGCAGTAACATTCACGGATGGATTTCTAGTACATCAGCTCTGTCAATGTTCTTGCTGCTACTCTAGTTCGTATGAGGCCTGTATGACAGGCAAACATATCCCTGCTGCAGCTGACAGATCCTGTTTCAGTTAACTACCTTTTCCTTCTTTTCTTAGACCTTTACCTGTTCTTTTTAAGTGAAAAAACAATGCGGCTTCATCTTTCTTTATCATAAATGTTAGGCGCTGAAACATAAACACTTACTGACAAAAGAGCTCAAGTGTCACAACTGCCTTTTTGAGGGAAAAACAAACTCTGTGTGCACAACTTGCAGGCTCTCTCCTTGAAAATGAATTTCTTGGTTTTGTTACTTTCCAGCCTTAAAGATTAGGAAGTAGGTAGCAGTTGGGACTTCTGAAGGTGGTTGGGGAAGCAGACATGTTCCTAAAGCAGCTAATCATTAGGAAGACGAGTTGAAATGATAGTTACCATGTAGGAAAACTTGGACCTTGAATCTCGGGGCCAGTTGGAAAATCCCAGGCAAAAGGAGGATAGTCAGACAAATATTGCTAGTAGGGACTTGCATAAAAAACCAGAACGCAATATGCATAGATTTGAAGTAATGTCTTGAAACTTGCTGATCTTCTGTGCCGAAGATGATGGTTTGAGAACGCGCCAAAGCATTCTCGAGAGGCTTATGGCTCAGAAACTTAGTGGTTCATGCTTCATCACTGTGCTCTAGTATTGGGAAAGCCATTTGGTGTCTGGGAACTTGGCATTAAGGAACTGAATTCTCAGAAGTCTTATAAATCACTGTCTTCTGAAGTGCCAGAGATCTTGGGGGTTTAGATTCCCAAAGTTCTTGCTGCAGCAGGGTGAGCACATGTTGCCTTTTCCTTTCATAGAGGAAATACATTTTGCCTACTTTTTTTTTTTTTTTTTTTTTTTTGGTCATAACACTTAAACCACTGTGCAAATGTCAGGATCCTTTCTGCATGTAAAGAGTAAGAGAATTTGCATTGCAGCAAAAAGCTTTCCAGAGCTCTGTGTAGCACTTTCTGCAGAAATAAGTAACTGAACTTTTTTAATTAAGCTTCTCCTAAATGCATCTGCCTGGGGTGTGGGAGATCAGGTCTTTGAAAGTTTGTAATGGACTGAGTAGCAGATTAACTGTATTTCAGACAGGAAAATACATGGTTGAATTACACATGCTCATCTTCAGGCAAGATGAAAGGGGTGTAAGAATATCATATCATTTTGCAATCTGCCTTTTGAAGATTAACCATAGCCCTTGTCTAGATAATTTATTATTGGGGGAGCTAAGTAATGTTTTTCTTTTCCTAGAAAAACTCTTTTATCAGGTGAAGCAGGCCGGCCCTGAGCAGGGTGGCCTCTGCTTTATCCTCACCTAATTATATCTTTTTTTTTCCCCCATTTTTCAAAAAAGATGATAGAGATGGGTGTTCATCTCTGGCTTTTGATGCACCCTTAGAAGTCAAGGCCTCTTGTGAACCACATGCTTCAGAAGTTGCTGTTGTCTATTAAAATGAAAGAAGAAAAATAAGGATAGGCTAAGAATGGTTCAACATTGTCACAACTGGCTGTTAGTAGAGAAGATAACCTATTGAGGGGCTGTAATGAGAGGACAAGGGGTAACAGGTTCAGACTTAAACAGGGGAAGTTTAGATTGGATATGAGGAAGAAATTCTTTACTGTAAGGGTGGTGAGGCACTGGAATGGGTTGCCCAGGGAAGTTGTGAATGCTCCATCGCTGGCGGGTGTTCAAGGCTGGATTAGACATAGCCTTGGGTGGCATGATTTAGTGTGAGGTGTCCCTGCCCCTGGCAGGGGGATTGGAACTAGATGATCTTTAGGTCCTTTCCAACCCTAACTATTCTATGATTCTATGTAAAGCTGTCTGAAGAAAAGGGAATGTAGGAGTTTCAGCTGAGATATCTGATCCCGTGAATTCTTAAACTTCAGTCTTGCTACTTACCAGGTTTTTGTCTCTCACTGCTCAGTCTAAATGCTTAGCAATGTTACTCTGTCTGTTCTACTAAAATTTTTCTGGCATTCTGTAATTTCAGTGGTACATGAAAGTTTTCATCCAAACAGTGGTAGCAGTGGAAGGGTAAATTTGGTCCTCCTTCCTCCAGTCACATCATTGAGATCACCTCTGCTAGGGTGTGAGAAAATCAATGGCAATTACTTAGTCCCAAGCAAGAAGGTCAATTTTCCCCTCAGAAACACTAGATGGGTAACGGGTTCAAACTTAGGGGAAGTTTAGATTGGATATGAGGAAGAAATTCTTTACTGTAAGGGTGGCGAGGCACTGGAATGGGTTGCCCAGGGAAGTTGTGAATGCTCTGTCGCTGGCAGTGTTCAAGGCTGTGTTGGACAGAGCCTTGGGTGACATGGTTTAGTGTGAGGTGTCCCTGCCCCTGGCAGGGGGGTTGGAACTAGATGATCTTAAGGTCCTTTCCAGCCCTAACTATTCTATGATTCTAAGTAAATCATCTTGTACTTGTTATGTATGCTAAGGATGTAGCTAGTTAAAATTGAGAAATGTTTTCTGGGGCTCATGTATTAACCTTCTTGGCACTCTAAATGTGAAATACTTGCCCCTCCAGACATACATATGAAGATCAGTGTGTTTACTTTGCTTCTGTGTTGCATCTGATGGAGAAGAGATATGTTGTTATTAGTCAAAGTTGTTCGGCCTGAGGTGTGTGAACAGGACAGGATAAGCCTC
Organism: Ara ararauna; assembly: GCA_028858755.1. NCBI lineage: Eukaryota > Metazoa > Chordata > Aves > Psittaciformes > Psittacidae > Ara > Ara ararauna. Next base: position 45,087,511 of record CM054382.1, read on the forward strand.
AGTCCTGTCCAAGTTGGCTCCAGCTGTTGGCAGATGCTGCGGGAATGATTTCTTGATGCCTTGCTTTGTCCTGCTCTGGGATAAAAAGAAATATGAATGTTTGAAAAAATAAATAAATAAATAATTCGTCCAGATTGTTAACGACTTCTCTGCTCTGTTTTTGCTGTCAGCAATTGAAGCCAGCTTTCATGAAGGAAGTGGACAGTCACTTCACAGAGTTTGTGAACAATTTGGTGGCAAAATCAGCACTCCTGGATTCCTCATCTTCAGCCTCCCTATTCCCAGCTTCCTGTTCAGAGAAGGAACTGCTCAAAGCCAAGTAAGTCAGTTTTAAGGTGTTGCTATAATAAGAATGTTGCCTAAAAGCCTTTTTCGTTTCTTATCTCAAATGTTCTCCTCTTTGCAGGACCTTGAGGGCCCCTCCAGAACATGGGAAGGTCTTTACTGCCAGGAGATCCCTTTTAGAGTAAGTAACTTAACTGCACATTTTCATTCAAATTGTTTGAAAATACTCCAGATAACAAACTAACTGGGCTTCGATTTAAGGGACTCCCCTCACCACCACTTGTGGCCTATGTGGACTGATCTGTTCAAGCTTCTCTGTTTCTAAAATGTCTCTAATAGTGCCTTCAGGCTTCCCTGAATGTAAACCTTAATTCCAGTCCTCTCAGTATTGCTGAGATAATGGCTAATTATCATTTGTCTGAGGATAAACCAAGGATGTGTCTGTGTAGACTTGCATTCAAATTCTACATTAACTTTAGTCTCCTGAATTGGGATAGCAGAGATGTCATCTTACCCCACTGTGAAACTCTGAAAGCTAAACTACTGGAGACGTGATGTGCTATGGGAATGGCCTGATAGCATTTGAATTTCTCCCTTAGTGAGCTGTTTGAAGTAAGTCACATCAGGACGATCTACCACATGTTCATCGCTCTTCTCATTGTCTTCATCCTCAGCACGCTTCTAGTAGACTTCATAGATGAAGGAAGGTAAGAATGCTTCAGAAAGACAGGGATCAGGGCTGGGAAATTCTTTCTTCCAAAGCTCCAGGGATACATGAAACTGCAGAGTGGAGCAGAAAGAAGGGGGGATACTTCCTTGAGATATTGTTGGAAGAAGGGTTTTAAACTTGATATGCTTTGAATATGTGCAAAAATTTGCTGTTCAGGGTATATGGTAATTTCAAGCTAGATATTAGGAAGATCCTACAGGTATTCCATGAGAATTGTGGCCAGCATAATTTGGCCTAACATGCTTAGTTCATCTCAAGACCAGCAGAAGGAGGGGGTCATCACTGAATGTAGACTGGTTTAGTTGAATATCTTTAATAAAGTGGTAGCTTTCAGCTGCTTGTATTGCTTGAAGGAGAGCTGGGTTTAGAAGAACTCCTAGTATTTCAGCAGTCTTTCCTCTGCTCATTTTTAAATGACAGTTCTGCAACACTGTACTTTTGATTAAATAAAAATAGAACTTTTTGTTTTCCCTAGGGAAAAATCTCAAGGATATTGGCACAAACTGTTAAGCCTGTGCTTTGCAGGTAGCCAGTTGTAAACAAGAATGAAAAGCTGGTTTCCTCACACTTGTTTGTTGCGTTAAACAGTATCTTGGCAAGCTGTATTCCATGTACACAAGTAGGATTGCATGTTTATCTTGCTGATTATCTGATCTTCAGTGTACAAAACCAGAGCTGTATCTTCATTATAATTATTGTCCCACTTGTCTAGGTATAAAAAAGGCTCATGCACCATTAAATATTTTTTAGTTGACTGTAACTTAGTGTATGGACACTGGAGGAGAAGAGATGTTTACCTCTAAAACAAATAGGGCTGAATTCGCTGATTACTTAAAATAGTAAGAAAATTATTGCTGTGTTCTCTGCTAGATCTGATAATTTGAATCCGGTTTGCAAGTGAGCCTCCACATGGGAACAAATGAATTGTGTTGGTGTGCTTAATACTACCTTTTAAACTAAGGTCAGAAAAGAGGAGCTGTTTATGCATAGGAGCAGACACTAGTGACTTTGATAGTCAGTAAGGTTGAATATCCTGTAGTTTTAAGCTTGATTAATTAGGCAAAGTACCTGATGCACACCAGTTGGACATATTTGGATTGACCACCTAATGACCTTAAGCCTTTTGGGTGACCTCTGGACTGAGTCCATGTGGAATGCCTACAGATTTCACAAGACAGAATTAAACTAGGTTTAAGTGCTGAGTGTTAAAATATCTCCATGCCTATAGAGATGGGGAAAAGCCTCTTTAGATGTTAAACCCCTGTGAAGAACTGATTCTTTGTGTAATAATGATGATGTCCTGGGAGTGTTCCTCAAAAGCTCTTTTGGACTGTGGTTCAGCAGTGGATTGCTTAGTCACATGCTTGTTCTTAGAGATGAGCTTGAGCATACTTCTAAAGCATATGCTGATTTTAAAGATGTGCTTAAGCCCTGCGGGATTTGAAGGTAAGCTGTGCCTAACAGCACTGATGGCATGAGTCCTTCATCTTTCACTTTCTGATGCGCTTGTGGATGGTCACTTAAATCTGCTACAGACTGCCCTCTGTTTCTGAGCTGAAAATCCCCACAGTCACTTCTGTCTACACTGTCAAACAATTATCATGTGGAAGCTTTGCGTTTTGTGGCCTCTTAGTGGAGTAGAAATATTTGTAATGAAACAATGACACCGAATACTGTCTCTTTCCTTCTGCCTTTTAGGCTGGTCCTAGGATTTGACCTCTTGGTCTTTGTTTTTGGAAAGTTCCCAGTCGTCTTCTGTACTTGGCTGTGCATGTTCTGTGCCACAGTTATTGTTCCATACAACCTTTTTGTCCGGTGGGCCCAAGGCTATTGCAGTTCCTCTCGTCGGGCAATCCGATCTCTCTGCTATGGAATGTTGTTCACACTGTTCCAAACAGCTGGGCTTGGATTGGGACCAACCTATGTTGCTGTATCATATGCCCTGCCTCCAGCTTCACGTTTCATTGTAATATTGGAACAGGTAAGTCCCTACCCAGTTTCTTTGGATATATTGAACCTTGTTTTCAAAATGGAAAGTGTCCTTTTTCCTAAGGAGTCAAGTGTTGCTTTTAGTCATTAAACTAAGCCAGGGCTGTAGATGGAGTTTGTCTTTGACTTGAAAACAGACTTACATGCGGCAAGTCTAATGAGAAAAAGTAGATAGTAAACTTAATTTTGACTTGGAAAATTGGTTTGTTTGGTTGTTTTGTTTACCTTGTATTTAAGATTTTGCTGTGAGTTTTTGCTGAACATACTTTAAGGCTGAAATTCCATTGATTTCTAGTTAACTTGCAGATTTCTAACTGCTTAAATCCAACTTTAAGATACTGTTACGCCATAGTTCACAAGGAAGCTATGATATTCCTCTTAAGAAAAAACTAAGAAAAAAAAAAAGTGGAAGCTACATGATCTGCAAGGGGTTCCTGTTTCCCTTTCTGTTCCCAAGAAGGAACTGTCTTTGTCCTGTCATCATAACATTATTGAAAGTGGAAATTTCTTTTTTGGGGGAAGTGGGAGGAAGAGTGCGAGAGTGTGGAGAACTGGTCAGACCATGGGGTTACAAGAAGGATGGTCAGAGGTGAGTGTAGATTTGAAGAATTAACTTTGGATTGGCCCTCCCTTTGGTCCTTCAATGTGACATAAAAAGCCCTGTTTGGCAGCTGTGGACTATTTATGTGGGATGCCACATTATTGTAGCATGGTGGCAATTGCTGTAGAACACATCTAACTTCAAAGAGTCAGTTTCAAGACTTTCCTTGTAAAAGGGGTAAATTAGAGAGAAACAAAGATGTTGAAGATGTTGCTTTAAATGTTTGATCCAGTCTTAATTGAAAAGTTTGGAAAGTGAGAGTGTTCAACTGCTATGCCTTTGGTCTTAACAGGTTCGTCTTGTTATGAAGGCTCATTCATTCATCCGAGAAAATGTACCCAGAGTCCTATGCTCTGTAAAGGACAAGTCCAGTGAGTAACTTGCTGTCCTTTTTTAATAGCAGTGCACAACCAGTTCTTGTTTCCCTGCAATTGCTCTGAGCTCCCCTTCTGAATTGGAGAGGTAGAATTTGAATAGATGACTTTGGATGGGGATGTCACGAGGCTCTAAGCTGGTCTTCGGCATCATAATTTCAGCCTGAACCTTTTCATTTGGTATTAGGCAATGAGCTAGACTGTTGTTCAGGTCTAAGTCATCTCTGCATCTTAAGTCTTTCTTCAACATGATTCCTTATTTCTGCTTTTTAGGAGTAAAAAGTATTTAGAGGCTGCCTGCACACCTCTAGTTCAGTGCTCTGGTTGCAATTACAGCAATTGTAGAGGCACAGAAGGTTTTTCAGTAAGGCATGCCAGAGCAGAACATGGATCCACATGTTGATACAGGCCTTACAGCTTCATCTTCCAGGAAAATAAATGTGATACCAAAGTGTTAGCACTGCACTACTGTTAGTCACCCTCACTTGTAAACTGTGCTTCATGGCAATTCTGTTTGACAGGTCTTCTTGATTTGACTTATTTTCTGCAAGTCCCATACCTTTAGTTCCTGTCTGAAGTTTTTTGATGTGGTAAGGGTTCTGTGTTGTGAAAGAGTACTGGGAAACTGAAACATGAGCAAGCAAAAAGATTGCAGAATGTTCTTTTTTAATTTTTATTTCCCCCTTCCAGGCACAGTACCTATTCCCAGAATTTCTCAGTACCTGTACTTCCTCTTTGCTCCCACCCTCATCTATAGAGACAACTATCCCAGGTAATGTAAGCAACACCAACAGAATATCAAAGTAGTCTAAAACCTGAAGCCAACATTAAGCATCCCTGGATGTGATGGATTAAATTTATGATTTCCAGCTTTCATAAGCATGTAGTTAAGTCAGTAACGTGGCAAGGGCAGGACCTGGTCATGAAAACTCGCTCTAACCCTAATAATATTTTGACTTTACAGTTCTGGTTTTATTTCTTTGGGAGGCGCCCTTGAAGTGATACAAATTGAGAGTGTGCTACTGAGTATCTGATGATGCACAGTTCCTGCAGTAGGCTTGTGTGTTGTTTTATGTGGTGCTAATAAGCAGCCCTGCCTCTTGAGTTTGAAGAGGCAGGCTGAAGCCTTTAAAAGTGGGAACTCCCAAACTTTTCTGTACTTTGCTGGATTGCACTTTGACAACTGTCAAGTCAGCAATCCTTTACATGACTATTGGGCAGCTTACCACCTCCTACGTAATTGCATAATGCTGTCCTCCAGATACTCTTCCATTTATGGAATTGCCGTAGTTGTCCTGCTATAGTTGAAAGGGGGGAACCAGAAATTTGGCAGACATCTCTTGAATGTCAGGAGATTAAGATCTCTGGAATTCAAGCCCCATTTTTTCTCAGAGTATAGGTCAGTAAAAATCAATAACCGAAGGGAGATCTTTCCTGCTTTGAGCTCCTATTTAGATGTGATATCATATGTTCTTTTTCCTAGGAATCCCACAATAAGATGGGGCTATGTAGCTACCAAATTTGCACAGGTGAGTAGTGCAGCTTTCTGAAGAATGCCCTTTTGGAGATCATCTAAACTATGTTGCTCAGCAGTTCTCCCTTTGGCATTAAATCATTGTTTACTTGGTGGGGGCTTACCAGAATAGAATACTTTTTAGTGACTAAAAAATGAAACAGTGATTGTGCTGCATTAATGGTTGTGTCAAAGGGGGGGAAAGAAAAAAAAATAATTGCTTTAAACAAGCCTTTAGAGTCCATTCCATGCAAACAAAAGCCACATGTATATGGGGAGTATAGTATCCATGTTCTGGCCCTCTTTCTTTACACTAATACTGTATTGTAATGCACCTGGCACAGCTACATGTCAGCAGATATTTGGACCAATTTTGAAATAATGAGACCTGGGGTCCAAATCTTCAGTGCTTATTTGAGCTTAAGGTTGACCTGACCTTCACATTTCTGGATGCAAGCTTCAATAGCTTCTTGTGGAAGTGTTTCCAAGTAGTAGCTTTACTTTCACACAATGCATTCGTGGTTTAAAAAGCAAAACAATTAAAAGGCATGAAAAGGCCTTTGGCTGCTTGCTGTTTGGCAAAAGAGGGTGGCAGAACACACACCTGTCTTACAGCAGTCGGAGCACTTAAAGCAGTGACTTGCATTTTGACCCTAATCTGAATCATGGGTTCATTAGCCAGAGAAGGCCTGAGGTGATTTGGCCTGTAAACATCCCCTTTGGGATAAAAGAAAAGTAAGCTTTAATGTTTCAAAAATACTGCAGTTAAGTCTGTTTTGTCTGCCCTTGTCTAGGGCCTAGATCAAGGGTACTTTCTTTGGCCTTGGCACAAATCCTCTGTGTTATAACTTCTGAATTGATAAGACTAGGAGAAACTTAATGCTGCTGTAGTAGTGAAGAGAAGTTGATTCTGCTCCTGACTTTTAATGTGCTACAGAGATGGTTGTGGCTTACTTTCTGTCTGGACCCTTAGGGAATTTTGTTGGCAGCAATGTAAAATAAATTATTTCCACTTGTTTTGGCAGAGGCTGTTCCTGTCCCAGAGTTGTCAAGTGGTGATGTGTTAATTGTGCATTTCTCCAATGGAATCAAATTTTCTTTTTTGTTCCAGGTGCTTGGTTCACTATTTTATGCCTACTACATCTTTGTGAGACTCTGCATTCCTCAGTTTCGCAACAGCAGTCAAGAAACCTTCAATCTTCGAGGGCTGGTCCTCTGCATCTTCAACTCCATTCTGCCAGGTATGACCTAGATTCATATGTGACTTTTGTCTTTATGGAAGAGGCAGAAGGGAGGGGAAGTGCTTCATATGAGATGCATTCATGACAGGAAGAGATCAGCAAAAGACGTCTTGTGGACAGACTTAAGACAGCATTATGGTGTTAACCTTTAGAATCAGCAGCACAAAAAACCAAAACAAAACTTGGGTTTAAATTTAACTGTCTTCAAAGTCAAATTCTAGGCTCTGTGGAGCCCTAGCTATAATGCTTTTGCTTTTTTGTATAGGTAGTATAATGTTCATCTGTGTCAGTAGCTATAGGAACAGTCTTGACTGTATTACATGCTCTTGCTTATAGCTGGGGGAAAACACTACAAAACCAGTCTGAATCTACCTTGTTTCTAGGTGTACTGATTCTCTTCCTGGTTTTCTTTGCGTTCCTTCACTGTTGGCTCAATGCATTTGCTGAGATGCTGCGCTTTGCAGATAGGATGTTTTACAAGGTAAGAAGAGGAGTCACAGTTTATAAAGCTTCTAAAATTTTTTTCCTAATGAAAAGGAAGGATGATGAAATTGAAGACTGTTTTACCAAACAAAGCATCCACAGGGTTTTGCTTGGTTTATGCTGCTAGGACTTAGATTTGTTGCTGTGCTGTAAAACCAATCCAATTTCTACTTGGTGGTCTGAATTGTTTTTAAGGTAACATACTCTCTGAGCAAACAGAATCTGCCAGCGGCCCTACCCAGTAGCTCTGTTCACACTCTTTTTATTCTTTATTATCTTAGCCACTGCAGTTTGAGATGAAATCAAACTTTGATATACAGAGCAGAATGTTGAAAGTGTAATGGAAAGCATTATTTCATGGCGCCTCTTGTTACATTAGCTTGGTATTATTCAGATCAATATTTTCCTATTTGGTATCCTAGAAAATACCTGTGGAATTTTTTATGCTTAATGGCATCTATAGTCTTTCAACTGTGCTTTCAGGACTGGTGGAATTCCACTTCCTATGCAAACTACTACCGAACCTGGAACGTGGTAGTACATGACTGGCTCTATTACTATGCCTACAGGGACTTCCTGTGGGTGAGTAACAAGAAAATGTGTTCTTTTGTTTTGTTAATTAAACATTTAACTACTGGGGAAGACAGTACGTTTGTCAAGATGCAGCATCAGTGTCCACTGAGAAGCAAAAAAATATCTTGCCTCAGCTGTTGTGGTTAGCCACTGTGCTTTTTAGAGGTCCATTGCTCATTTCCAAGTCTTTAATGTCTGCAGAATGTGGGTCTGAGATGTAGGAATGTGAGGATTGACTCAACGGTCTGATGTTGCACTATTTTGATGAGCTATGGTAGATATTTCATGAGTGGGCTCAACGTGAGTACTTACTCAGGAGATCAGAAATATGCCTGAAGAAAAACACCTAAAATCCACAGTGCTCTGTAAAGCACTTAGCATTTCATGTGTATATAATATTTGGTATTCTTCTCTCTTCCAGTTTTTTGGTAAGAAGTTCAAAGCAGCAGCTATGCTATCTGTCTTCACAGTATCAGCTGCTGTACATGAATATGTTCTGAGCATCTGCTTCGGCTTCTTCTATCCAGTTCTCTTTTGCCTGTTTATGTGTTTTGGAAGTAAGTTTCAAGGAGAGTGTGAGTGGGTTGTGAGTTTTGTGATTTGCTTTTTTTTAAGCAAGCATGATTTGCCCTTCTGATAATGATGACAGTTATCTAGGCCCTAACACATGGAACTGTTTCTTGTCCAAGAGTTCCAATTTTTAGTCCAAACTTTGTGAAGGGATTTTTGCAGCAAAGTAGCTCATTTACACACACAAACACACACTCTGGGTTTGCAAGCTTAAGACTTAAATGAGTAAGGTGTTGATGGGAGAGGAAGAGTACTGTATATGGAACACTGCTGTTCATGTGACACTACCTTAGTAGTGCTTCCTCTTTGCCACATCTTAGTCGAATTGTCAGCAGGAAATCTCCCTCTTTAGAGTTATAGTGTAAGATAAGTATTAGTTTGCTACTACAGTGAGGAAGAGAGTCCATTTAGAAATTGGAGCTCTTGCATTTCATTCTGGGCTTTGAGTTAGATTGAGTTACAGGGCTCCCAAACTCTAAGCCACTTCTGCCAGCTTGTCTTGGTTACCAGCATAATACAAATGATATTGATCCCCAGAGGCATACAGCTGGGCCAGCTTATTGGCAAACTTAGTGGAAGTAAATGTCAAATCAGCTCATAGTATTTGCTGTACTGCCAAACATAATCAGATTTTCTTGCACTATACTGACCTCATGGAGCAGCCCTGTTGCTCCAGAGATGAAATGAAGGGGGGTAAAGATCCAAGGAAATCGGTTGATCCTTTGATTCTTTAATCCTTAGTTTGTTTCTGAATGGTGCTTCTCTTTTTGCCTGTTCCCAGTGGTCTTCAACTTCATCCTTAATGACCGTCGGAAGGGCCCCATCTGGAATGTGATCATGTGGACTTCCCTCTTCCTGGGCCAAGGTGTCATCATTTGTCTCTATAGCCAGGAGTGGTATGCTCGCCACTACTGCCCTGTGGAAAATGTGAGTGACTGATCTTTCCCATGGGATAACTGACCACATTAGTGGCTTGTTCCTTCTTGCTGTGGGGACAGGACAGAAGTTAAATGGCACAAGTCTTTCTGGCAGTGTTGTGTCGGATCATTTAGAGTTATTTAGTCTGGAAACTGCCTCACAAAAGTGCTTTCATTAGTGCTCTTTCTATGCTGATAGTATTTCACTACTTGAAGCTGAGGGTGTATTTTCCTCAGTTTAATTTCTGAGGACATAAGCCAGTACTTGTGAGTACGCTAGGCAGTTCAGGCTGTATGAATGGAACTGCAGCACTTGGCAAGTGAGGTCAGCAGAAACCTTTCTAGGAGGCTCACAAAAACCGGAGCCTATCGTGTCTCTCCCAGCCTAGAGTGGGTGGCAGTGAGAATTGGTTGCCTGTAAATGGTCAGTTTGGGGTTTACTTGGTGTTACTTTCTCTGACTCTAGAACAGAATCTGGTACCAAGAAAACGAATTATATGTAAAACTTCTTGCTGTCCTAGTTGATTGCAATTTTAACCCAAGGTATCCTCAGGCAAACTCTATTTTAAAGGTTTGTTTCTCCTCACTAAGAGTTTACAGTTATAAATAATTAGCTTCTTGACACAGTGTACTACTAGACACAGCATTTACCTGATGTATCATAATTGGGGTAAGGTGGGTGGCAAGCAAACAACTTGTGGTTGTAGCTACTCTTCCATGCACTGTTTAGTGAGGATAAGAACAATAGGGTTGCAGGGTGTAGAAATGCAATTTGATCTTTCCCATAGGGAAATTTGACTTCAGTGGACCACACACAACTGGTGCTGTTGCCCTGTGACTAACTTACTGCTTTTCCATGTTTTGCAGCCTACATTCCTGGACTACTTAAAACCACGCTCGTGGTCATGTCACATGAAGATGTAAAAATGGTGTGCTCCAGCCATGTCATCACAGAATATCAATTGTCCTCCAAGTATTTGGACCAATGACCTAATTTACTACGGATTTTTCTAAGGGAAGTTGTGCCTCCTGATTACTGGGGAGAAACTGTAATTTTTTTAAACATTTCTGAGGCAAACCAGTTGACCTGGTTTGCGACAGGCTTTAGGCAGCATCTACTATGTGCTGTCTCACTTTGAGCCATTTCATGCCAGTAAAACATTGAGCTGAAGGGTGTCTACTGAAATCCTACTCATCCAGGGGTGCCCCCCTGTTGCTGCTCTTCTGGACAAACAGATAGGCTAGTCAGATTTGCTAGTAGCTCATTGTTGGCATCCGTCCACCTACATTAGCCATCCCTTTGCATTTTTTTTTTTCCCTTTTTGTAACAGGGCGTCCACAAAACTTGTATTCTTCATCATCCTGTCTGCTGCTATGATGTGAACAAGTGGCAGAGCAACAGTATATTTGCCTCCCTGCTCTGAAGATAGTCAAAGTATTCCTGGATGGCTTTGAACTGCATTCAGGGTGTGTTAGCTGCCTACAGATTTAAAATGGGCAGAGGAAGAGGGAATTGTAGTTTACTTGTGGCTGCATTGGAGAACCAGGTTCAGAAGCAGGGCATAGTCTGTGAAGTCTTTTTTTGACTTTTTATGCTGAAAATTTCTGTTTTCTCTGTATTCATTTAGTTCCCAACTGACTTAATAGCATTTTTGTTTTCTGAAGGCCCTTGCAACTTGAGGAATAGTTTTTCTTCTAGTTCTTCCTTTCTCTTGCTTTAGATAATCAATTCTTTTACACAATTAACTTGTAAAACAGCTTTTGCTTTAATTTGGCAGATGTACAAGTTGTTAAGGTTTTCTTTAGTCAGAGATTTGAAATACTACAACCCAGCTGTAAGAAAATGCAATCAACTTTACAGGTACATAGTGCATTTTCGTGTGAAATGGCTACATCTGGTCTAGTATGCCAGCATGTCGTGGTACCTTTTGCCAGTGTACGTTGTAGTAGCTTCTGATGCTGCCAGTGGGAGATGAGGGTTGACCCTGTGGCTGGGATCGGAGCTGCTTTTTCATCTGTCAGTGTCTGCTCCTGTGTAAGTGGAGGCTTCAAGTGAAGATCAGTTTTCCAGCTATTGCCACCCTCTGTCTGAAGAGGGAGGACATCCTCCCATACAAACACATAAAAGCAGAAGCATTATATGAATTTGGTGTCTCAATTTCTATGAAATAGGCAGAGTCCCTTCAGTTTGCTTGTTCTGTCAGATGCTACACACAAAAGGGAACTAGAATCTGGGTACATAGTATCTCTCCAGTTTTTCTAGAACTGCAGCTCCCCTTATTGGAGAGAGGTGGTAACCTGATAGAAGTACCTTAACTTTGATCACGGGGATTTTTGAGTTACTCAAATGTTCTTTATTGGCACTTTTTATTAATGGCTTTTCTTCCCTGACCTACAGCCTTGGTATTTGATACCACCAGTATTGGGAATGTTTATATCCTGGTCCACTTAAGACTGTCTTTTGGGTTTCTATTTTTAATAACCTGAGCCAAAAGTAATTTCATGAAAGTTTGGTAACACTTTTCCAGGTTTTTAGTCTTCTCTAAGAAGGAATCCCACTCACGTGTGGTGAGAACCTTGTGTCAGGTCAAATTTGCCAAATGCAGTGTTTGTGTATGTGGCTCTCCTCTGAAAATATCCTGCTAGAACTTGTTTGTTGAAACAGTTGGGTTAATTTCAGAGGAAGGGGTTCATGTGCATACTCAAACTTGGCAGTATTACTGTGTAAAATCCTGAGAATTAAATTGATTACTTAATCCTGAATCTTTTACTGTACCTTTAGTGGGAGGAGGGAGCAGAAGTGCTGGAGCAACTAAGGTTTCTAGTTGAAAAAAAACCAAACAGACCAAACCCCGCCACCCTTTGGCCAAACAGCTTTGTAACCTCCTTAATGTAGAATTAAATTTAGTCCTGTACGTTTTAGTTGTGGTGCTCAAAACACTAATGTACAAGATGTAACTGCACTCAGTTTGGGTGTGAGGGATTAGGGACTTATTTGCCTCTCAATGCCTGTGTCAGGTCTGGCTGCTGTCTTGGTGTTCTCAAAAGGAGATCAGATGATGGCACCAAGTTCTGGTGTTTCCCTCGCAGCTGGCACTGTTGCATTCCTAATAAAGGATATCAGCATTTACTGTGTCAGCGTTTTTGCTGTTTAAAGCCTGAGGGCTTGAGCATCTGACAAGCAAAAAGCAACTAGAAAGGAATGCTCAGCTGTTGGAACTAGTCTTAGTTTTTGACAGGTTGAGATTTCTAGCCTTGTAGATCAAGGCATCTGGCAACCGTGCTGTCATGACATTAACAATCGGGATTAATTTCAGTTTCATGGGTGGTTGGTTTTTTTTTTTTTTTTGGTGGTTTTTTTTTTTTGTTTTTTTTTTTTTGGGTGTTGGATTTTTTAATTGCTTTTGAATGTGGGTTCATAATTTTTCTCAAGAGTACTGGAGGGGAAGTGCTAAGTCTTTTGCACATTGCTTGTTTAATTAGTCAATTATGCCATGTTTGTTTGAGTTTCCTCAGGCTGTGAGTGCCAGAGGTAGCAGTATGGTGTTCTGGTCAATAATGAGGATGCTGGGGTTCAGAACCTGCCCTTTGCAGGTTCTTAATAATACATACAGTTTTCTGTGGCTCTTTCCAGCACAAGAACTATGCAGCTTGCTTCCATGGTAACTTCTCAGCTTCAAGGTGGGAAGCCTCCAGCTTTGGAATGGCAGCCAGTGCAGCTGCAGCTCCTTGTTCAATAACATCCCAAAAATCAGTATTAATGTGGCGAAATGTGCCTGGGTTTTAAAACAGTTTGATCTCAGGAGGACCAAACCTCTGCAGAATCCTTGTGTATATTATGTTGTTTCTGTTGGGGGGTTTAGCTTCCATCCTTCTGAAGTGAAGCAGTCCTGCATGTGAGCTGTGAAATATGTATGCTATTATGTGACAGCCGTCCAAGTAAGGCATGTGCCACACATGGGAGTGGGGGGAATCCCTGATGTATGTTGTTACTATGAAGTAGCATGGATTACATGGATCAGTCCCCTGCTGAAGGAAAACTGAACTGTTGGAGCTCCAGTTGAGCATAGCTGGGCTGGAAGGACAGCAGTCCAATGTGAGCAAGCCCACACACTGGCATCGGGGTTATCAACCGGCTCCCCCCTGTACCTCTGAGCCAGCTGAGGTTGGCCTCATCTCTTCTCCCTGGGCTTGCAGCCATTGCTGCCCTTCCCCTGTGGTGGCTGGAGAGAGGCAGCCACTATGTGGTTCTGTGTGCTGCAGCACCAGTGGTTCCGTGAATGCAACCTGTACCAAGTTCTGTCACGCAGAAGAGCTGTTTATAATCTACTGTATTACAGCAATTGAAATATATTTTGCTATTAGGGGAGGGGAAAAAAATTGTCTCGGCCTGTTTCTTCTCTGAGGCTCCTGAATTGGTGGGGTGGGGAGGGGGCTGCAAGAGAGCACTGAGGCATGGAAAAAGAGGGGTGGTTTTGCTCTCCTGGGAAGGTGGCTGCTCTGGGGAGATGGGGATCAGAGCCTTGTGGTGGAGGGAGGGAGGGAAGGCCAGGCAGAGCACCCTGTGTGTCCATGGTGATGGAGTCGGGGATGAGCTGCCTGGCGGCTGAGGGCTGGCAGGTACAGGCAGGGGCTCCTCTGCTGCTCTGGGGAGGGGGGAGCCAGCCTACCTCAGGGGTCTGGAGGCTGCATGGGCAAGGAGGGAGAGGCATGGAGACAGCCATGCTGTGGCATACCCTGTCTTGGAGGTGCTGGGTGAGTGGGCTGGAGGGTGGGGAGGTCTTGGCTGGGTATGTGGAAAGAAACTTACACAAGCCCTTCTTCAAGTCCTCAAAAGCAACGGGATGTCAGAGCTAAACACCAGGGGAAGGGTAGCTGAGGTTTTGTGAGCTGCGTGTTGGCCATCACGGCTCTGTGAGAGGAAAGGACGTCCTTGGAAGTGCTGGAGAGGAGTACAGGGAAGGAGTTAATAGCTTTTGGAACAGACCAGAGTTCCTAACCTCTCTGTTTAATGCATGTTAAATTGGAACAACTGCCAAATGTGTATCATATTAGTGATTTCTGCCTTATTTTGGGCCTGAAAAGGGTTTGTGTGCCAAGAGCTTAATGTGATATTTTTCAGCTGTGTACCACATGCTCTAAAGTCAAGTCTTGTCTGTGTCCTTAAACTGTAGTGCTGCAGAACAGTGCCATTAATCTTCTTATCCTTTCTGGTGGGAATAATATGTGCTGCCAAACAGAGCTGTTAAGGGGGGTGAGGGGGGAAATAAAGGTTTTGTTCTGACAGAAGTTTTTAGCATTTTTTTGTATTTTCTTTCCAAGAACCCATTTATACAACAAGACAGGAAACTACCTGGCAAGATTACGCCTACACCCACAAACATGTATCTGAAGGCAAAGCAATGTAGTTAACCTAATTGGAAACTACAGTATGCCAAGACATAGCTGATAAGGAGGTCAAAGAGGTTTAATGCCAAGAGCATTTATAGAGAACAATCTATATTGGCAAGGCCAGTGAAGGGCGAGAGGAGGCTTCAGAAGAGAATTTATGGAGGTTATGAAACTAACAGAAATATTTTTATTAGTAATATACTGCTAAGAAAAAAAGTGATACGATTAATAATTGGAGACAAATATAATTAAATCTGTGGCCCACTTAGATATATAAAAGAAGCAGTTGTTCTTAATGTAGTTGTTTTAGATGGAAAAGCAAGCACCCCTATGGAGGGCGTAGCAAAGCATTGGGGGCTTCTTCTGATGCGTCTTGCGTCAGGTGTAAGGGGAGGTCACAGTGAATGATAAAAAAAGTGTGTTAGCCCTGTGAAACACAAGCGTAGGTTTAATTCTGTTCCTAGATTATCCATTCCTGCAACTTTCCTTGGCTGAGCAGTAAAATAAAATAAACGTTCACCATGCCCACAACTGGAGCGCCTGTTCCTGGCCAAAAAGCTGGTGCAAGGAAACCGAGCTGTGCCTCGTGGGCAGGCGAGGACCGCTCAGGTAGGGCAGGGCTGGAGGCTGCAGGGCTTGAACATCTGACTCTCCATCCTTACAGTTTCCCTTCAACAGTAGGACGCTTCTCTGCATTTTTGCTTTTATTTAGACAGCTGGTATTTTAGAGCAGAAAGCTGACTGCTAGCAAGCCACAAGAAAGGAAGTGGCTTTACAGAAACATGCAAGCTTTAGTTGTTCACAGCATCCCTTAGTGTCTGTGTACCTGGCAGCATGGCACAGTCATGGAACATAGAAGGTAGCTTGTTCTAGGCTTCACCAAAGACATAACAGCTGCTAAAAATGCGATAAGCTGCCTGTGCTTTAGATGCTGGTTTGGTGTAAGGGAGCAGGCATCTTGTCATGGTTTTCTCAGCCCTGTATTTTATCATCAGTTTTACTTTCTCTTTCACCAGCAGAATAAATGCTGTTGAAATGTCTCTGTGCTATTTTCCAGAGATGCGCAAGTTGAGGGGTACCCCAAGGATGCTTGGCCACATCAAGCCTGTTTCTTCTTCCCTGGAGCATAGTTTTGTTCCAGAAGAAGTTTTCCGAAGCCTGACCTGTGCCAGCAGTTCTCTCTACAGCCCAAAGTACTTCTGGTCTCCACAAACCACCAAACCTCCGATGGGCTTCAGGGTGAGTGTGCTTCCATCTCCTGCCTTTTCCTGTCCAGAATCATCTCTTCGCTGGGGGTACATGTTCATTTCCCAGGCAAAAGGAAAGTCTGCCTGCCTTGTAGGATAAATTTATCTTATATTGCATCACTTCACTGACTGTGCCATTTGATGCAGATCTAACAAACATACTTGCACCCTGGTGCTCCTGTGAAGTCCTTATTGAGGCGTTTTTGTCCGCACCAGTCCCTTTGGCACCAGGACAGAAATAATGATACAGCGCTTGTTTAGACCAGTCAGCCACCCTGACCTCTCCCGCTCCTTGGTACATTTCTCATGAAATAGTGACAGCTACATGCGCCTTGTCTGCAGGGCTGCCTGCAAACATCAGATCGGCTTTGGCATTATCCTAATTGTCGGAGCAAGTTCAGATACCTGACAGACCACCCTGTCAGTTTGACAGGCGCTGGAAGGTAAGCAAAGAAGAGATAAAGGGCACAGGCCAATGGAAGGATGTTAGAGCTGGGAATGCAGAGCTAGGTCTCTCCCTTGGCCTTTTCTGATGGTAGGTGGCTGTGGTGCCTAATGGGGCTGGATGAATGACCAGCTGTCCTCTCTTGAGTTTGGGCTAGAGAGATTTGAGGGAAGGATGTGAGAATAATACATGAGAGTTGCTAAATGAGCAGTTCTTGAACTGCCCTTCTGAAGGATGCCAGGCTCGCAAGGATGTCCTGTGATCCACAGTTAAGAAAAGAGGCTCTTCTGGCTTCAGTGGACTTAGCAGGGAATAGCTTTACACTTCTTTGTAAATAAATGACACTTAATGGTGGTGGGAAGTGAAAAATGTTTTGCTCCTTGTTGAACATTGAATATGTATGAGATAGGGTATCGACAGTACATATAAAAAACGGTCTTTGGCCAGCAACAGCCAATGTGAGGTTAATCTGCCTAAAAAACATGATCTCATCTGTCTTTTTTGGCCCAGGGAGGGAGCCCTGACCATAAGACTGGCCTCAGGCTGAGCAAACAAACCTACTTGTGGTTGAGGCTGGCAGTAAGGGAAGAGCAGGTTGCCTGCAGCATGAGTCAGTGAGCAAGCTCTTCCCCTCTGTTTCAGGGATGTCTCTTACCTGTGTGACGCTGTGACTGGCCAACAAGCTAAGAAAGCAATGCAAGTCAGAAGGTCTTTTTCTGAGAGTCTCAGGACTGGAGAGGGAGCCGTGGTACAGTCCCACCCACTCCTGTGCGTGCTATTTTTCTGTGTGTCTAGCTGGAAGAAGGGAGATCCCCACACACGTGTCCCAGTGTTACCCTGATCCTAAAACACATCAGCTCTCATTGTGCCTCCAGCCCCCCAGCTCCCCCACCACATTTTGGTGTTAATTGTTTCAATCTGCTTTCAGATGTAGATTGTATCTGTTGGGCTCTTGATGTGTAGGGTGGGAAAGGGAAGAGCAGTATGAAAAGCCACCATGTGAACTTCTCTTTCCTGGCAGCCAAACCTGTGTGTTCTTTGGGAAGGAACCAGGAGTTTATGCACAGCTTTCAGGTTGATGTTTTGTGCTCTGTCTCTTTTCCATCCCCAGAGCGCAAGCTTAACAGATAGTCTGATCCCTGAGGAATTTCACATTGTGAGAAACAGAGGAGATTTGCCCTTGAAGTACTTTGATGAGTGAGTGATTTCTGGTTTACAAGGGTTTGTCCTCAACTGTTCAGTGTGTGGGGATACAGTGATGAGAAGCTGAGGACACTGACCAGATACACCTTGCTGTTGGGAAGGGGAGAGTATAAAAGGGGTGGTTGTGCAAATCCCATGCTAACAACCAGGCTCTAGTTAATACTGCAGAGCAAAATGACCCTCGCTGCTGCTCTGTGGTGGCTAACAGAGAACTTCCTGGATGCTAGTACTGCTTCTCGGGGGGTTTCAGTAGTTAGACATGAATGTAGAACCTGAAGTCTGGTTTGATCCCTTGAGGCAACTTTAAGAAGGCGGGCTCTGGGTAGCTCTAACCCTCACTTTATGCTTCTACAGACCTGCTACCATGTTGAATATGCTAGGGGTGGGGGTTGGGGTTTGTTTGTGATCTGGGGTTTTCTTCCTTCCCTTCCTTTTCCCCACCCCCAGTTTTTCAGGCTGTGAGTTTTCTAAGACTTGCCAGAAAAGGCTGCTGTGACTTCTCTTGATCTCTCCAAACAACTTCATAAATTTAAACGAGGTTTTCCCATTGTTCAAGGATTAAAATACTAAGACTAGGAGTGAAATTCTCACAGCTTCTTTGCCAACAAAATGTAACAGAGCATTGTCTTACTATTTCGATGATCTCCTCTGATCAGCCCCCAGGTGGTTGTGATGTGGAAACCTGGTGCTTTTCTGGCACCACCAGTAACTTTGTTTAAAAATGGTTTTCATTCGTCACTTAGCCAAGTAACATGAGAGTAGAACCTTAAAGGGATAGGGTTCCTACAAGATTTCTGTCATTACTGGCAAGAAGAAGGAGCTCCAAGCTGGTGGATAATTGCAGGAAGTCCAGTTCTCACATTAGACTCTGGATGCTCCCACTGAAGAGCAACCTTGTAGACCCTTCTCTGCCTCCCCACCCTTCATCAGCTTGTATATGGGGCAAAGAGATTGAAGGAGAGAGCAGGGTTCCCTTAGCTAGCACAGAAAGTATTACTTTCTAATTGAGCTCTGACATTGTGTTTGTTTCAGTAAATATGCAACACTGCTTGAAGACCGTGAAAAGAAACTACGTCTGTTCCCATCCCTGTAAGTACCACCCTGCAAGAAGTTGTTGGAAAAAAACCAACTGTTTCAATTTGGTTTCCTGAGAAAATATCATAATATGTTATATATAATAATGATGTGTCCCTTTCTGGTCTGTCAGGAGACCTCCTGGGAGGTTAGAGGTCATCCAGCTGATGCATCTGATGGACAGCATGTTGGAAAAAGCTGGAGTAGACAAGCTAATCAGAGTAACAGGATCTTCACAGGTGGATAACTTGCTTTGTACCCAGATAACTTTCTTGTACCCAGAAAAATAACATCTTTTATCCCTAGTGTTTATCACTGTTGTGCATAAGGTGCCTGTAAGAAGCTGGTTTCTGCCCAAGCCAGCTGTCTGTAGGTGCTGTAATAACCAGGGATTTCCTCTCCTGATCTTGAGCTTCTCTTCATCTTGTCTGATTCACAAAGAGCACACAGTTAGCTTGCTAGTGTAGGAAGTTACATTTCTGGCAAAAGTGCTAGGAAGCAGTGCATTTGGCATTATTATATGGAGGAATGAAGGCAGTAGCTGTCTCATCTCTTTATTGGGAGATAGGCTGCTGTTTTTCAAAATGGGCCATCAGAAGCATTCATAGACCTAAAAAGCAGATGTCAAAGAACATCTGTACCTTGCTTTGCCTTATTTTCTGTTATTCTTGCACAATGATGAAGAAAGATTTGTGAAAAATGTAGAGCATTGCCTCAGCGGGAACTCCAGCTGGAATTAGCAGAGAAAGTCCCATGAATGTTGATGGGAGGGTAGTCAGCATTATGCATAACATGTCTGAAAATAAACCTGTGGTTGCATGCAGGTGCAATCCTTTCCCCTTTCTACCTTTAGCAGTGTTTTGTCCTCAAAAGGAAACCTACTTCAGAAGAAATGGGAGATCTGTGTTAATCTGTCGTTGAAGGAGTAGGCTGGCCAGGGTCTGCAAGGCTGTGATTTTTCTCACCTGTTTTGCCAGCTGCACAATATGCTGGAGCTGCTGAAGGCAGAGCAGAACATCTACAACATCCTTTTCCACAAGCTGATTCGGCAGGTCAGCGTGGACTGCGTGGAGAGAGGACAGCTGCTTTCAAAGCTCAGGTCATCATTAGCCAACCATTGATCCCCCTCTTGATTTATGGCAGTGTCTTCTCAGGAGTAGCATTAGCTATTTCAGATTGGTCCTAATGTCCTTGCCCAGCAAAGCTAGCCTGTCACAGTGTAACTGGCATAGGGTCTCATGCCAGGAGTCAAACGGGATTTCCCCGCCAAGTTAGCAGGCAGGGCTTATAAACATCTGTTGGGTAACCTGAAGCTTGAAGTTGGCAGGACCATCACCACATGTGGGCATCTTATCAATGTGACCTTCAGTGGAAGTTTTCACATACCTGGTACTTCGCTCATAGCCAGGCTTCACATGCTCAGATTACCACTACTTGTAGCAATTAAATTGTTCCAGAGTGTTTAAAATCCCCAGTCCCGACATTCAGAAGATTCCCTTCTAGATAGCTTCCTGTGCAGTGAAAGGAAAGGGTTTCAAGTAGTGTAAGAGATTTGTGCTCTCATGTAAATACCTTTTTTTGCTCATTTTACTGCAGGCAGAGGTATGTGAGTCTCCTGGAGCAGAACCCTGAACAGATGAAGGCCCTCTACAAAAAAATGATGTCGCAGCAGTTGGTCAACAGACATATTACAGAAGAACTACTCTATTTCAAAGAATCTGTTGGACAGCTGTCTAAGTCTGAATCCTGCCCAATCCTAAGAAGTTATCTCTGTGCCCTAGGCTTAGTCCATTGCCTTTGTTCGGTTTTGTAGTCTTCCTCCCATAGGAACAGAAAGACAGTGTCGTGATTTGAAGCAGAGCTACAGGGATCACACTTGAGCCTCCTCACACTCTCACTGAACTCTCTTAGTGCCAAATAATGTTGAAGCTACCTTCCCTCCTTAGCATACTGGAGGTTCTGTTGTTGTGGAACTGCAGAAAGGGTTTGTTGAAGCACCAAGTGTGCATGGGAAGAGATGGTCTTCAAGATGCCTTTCACGCCAGCAGTGAGATGATTGTGTTGGAAGAGAGCCCTGTATGGTAGTGTAGGGCCCCCCAGTCTGTATTTGCCAGATTAGAGACCTTTAGGTTGGGTTAAATTGTGTTAAAGACTGCTTCCCGCTGTTTCAGTGAGCTGTACAAGGTAGGAGAACCTGACCGTAAGGTGACTGAAGAAGCAGAAAAAGCTCAAGAGGAGCTACATGCAGCCATGCAGGAGTCTAAGACAAATGTAAAGTAAGTTGTGTTTAAAGACAAGGTTGGGAGATTTCTGCAGTGTGCTGGTGTCACTCAGATTTTTGGGAAGGAGAGGTGGTGACTGGTTTCCTTCCAGGGAAAGAGAGCTGGGCTGTTTATGACATATGCCATTATTTTGCTGTAAATCCTAAACTCAAGGGGCTAGAAATCTCTTCAAAACATTTATTGTTTCAAGTCATTTGTTGCTCAGGTGCTGGCATTCCTTTTTCTTCACAGCACATTCACAGCAAGTGAGCTATTCATAGTCTAGAAGAGCCTGCAGCTCTGAATTTCTGAGGGGCCTGTGGGCATCTTCAGATACCTAAGAAATTAGATATTTAAGTGGTTGGTATCATAGTTGTGGTGAATGAGCAGGCAAACAGATTTACTTACAGGAATCTTGTGTCATGAAGAAAACAGCTAGTCTAGTCCCAGGAGAGATCTGTATTCATACTGATCGGAAATTTATCATGGGAATGTCAACAGAAAGGTGTTGTAGGGGCCTGGGGAGAAGGACCTGTGAACTTACAGGCTGTGCAGGAGATGGCTGAGGAAGGAAGGAGGAAGAGGAAATATCTAAGGAAAGCTTTAGGATTTTGGAGAAAGAAGTAAACATGAATAATAAACACAGGTGCATGTATTTCATTGTCTTTCTCTTCTAGGCTTTTGGAGGAGTATCAGAAGTTAGACACATTACGGGGAAGACAACTAGAAGAGCAGGCTCTATTACTAGCTCAAGAGAGAGACATCTGGATCGCAGCCATGTATGACCTGGCTCGGAAGGTAGGTGCAGGAAATCAGTGGTACACTGCAAGATACAAAACATCACAGCTAGCAGTCTTGTTTTTATCCCAAAGAACATCTTTATTTTGTATGATTGGGTAGTAACACATACCTGTCCTGACCTCATTTCCTGAGGTCTGTTCTGCTTCACACGTGGTTTTATTTTAATTGAAACCAGTTGATTTACGCAGCCATTTTGGTATAGCTCTCCAAGTTCTGTGCAGGAAAAACTTCTGTGAGATGGGTATTTACATTTGCAATGTATTTAACTGAAAGTTTCTTATTTTCCCATAATTTAGAATATTGTACCCAGATTCCTTACAATTCCTCACAAAGTTCTTGGTTAATTCCATGCTTCCTTGTTTGTGTGTCCCCCTTGTTTGTGATCTCCTACTTTATCCCATTCAAGTTAAAAATCTGTTAGCAGAACTTTTGGGACTGAGAGATCAGAGATTTAACTGTAAGGAAAGTGGACTCAAACGCTTCTGCTTCATTTCATCCATGGCAAAGCTCCCATGTTACTGTCAGATGCCTCTCCTCTCAGAAGAAAATAGGGCAAATAATAACTTTTTCCCCTCCCCCAGATAATAGACAGAAACCAGCTCACATTGGTTCGCCAGCTCCATGTTGGTGGAAAAACATTCACCAACGTTCTCAAACATTTCATAAACCTCTTGACCTCAGAGGTAGGGACCTGCCTGTGATGGGTGCCTGTTTAAGGCATTTGTATGCATGCTTTATGTAGCTCTACTGTTCTAAGTAAAGCACTGGTTATTTTGGCTGTTATTTGAACCTTCAAATCTTGGTCTAGTTTCAAAAGAACATTAAAATTTGACTGAGTTCACTCTTTCTGCTTTTCTCTCATTACTCCATGTCCCCTTTTCTCTACTTCAGTTCTTTTCCCCCCCTTTCCTCTTTTTTTCTTCCTGTGTCTTGCTTCCTTCTCCCCATTCCTTCTCCATAAAAGCAAATCAGATTGAGGCTAGTGTAATTTTGGCCTCATAGGTATGAGGCGACATGGTGTCTCAGTAGCATGCAGTCAACAAGGAGTCAAGCTTGCAGTTCTGGCATGCTCAAGGGTGAGCCACCCTAGTCCCATCTCAAAGGGTTTGTGAGGGCTGCGCTGTGGAATTACGGATATTCCCCAGATCTCTGATATGTACATATCTCAAAATAGCTAGGGCAAAGGGAGAATTCCTCCAACTCAGATGAAAATAACCATGCAATGGTCCCTTTTTCCACCCTCTTGCCCAATGCCTGCAGGACACAGAAGACCTGACTGATTTGCAGGAAAAAACAGAGCAGTTCAGGGAGAGATTGGGTTTTGTTGGAGCAGAAATAGAGTGTTCTGAGGAGTCCACTCAGAGAAAACTGCAAACTGTCTGCAGCAGCTTCAACAAGCACCTTCAGTACTTCCATAGCAGTGACTCGTGAGTGGCCCAAAGGGACCTGGGGTACCAGTCGACTTTCTCAACCTTTACCCTGGACCAGTGCAAAGTGTGCACTCAGGTGTAGTGAGATTTGGTATAATTTGCAATTTGCCCATCCCTCACTGCTCTACTCTTCTCCTTGATGTATTTATTTTGATAATCGGGTGCCTAACAGTAACTCCAAAGCAGTGCTGTGGGTCTGTGGTTGAATTTGGTGGAGCAAGGCGTGTACCCTCCTGCTGCAAACCAGAGTGTTCTTTCTGCAGCTGTCACTGCTGTAACAGAATTCCTCTATTTATTTAGTTTGGGTCATTTTAACTTGAATTGCACAGACATTGTTGCTTCAATAGAGCATTTAGTTTTCATGTACAGATATGAGACTCTGAGGTACATGAGGTTTCAAACCCACTCTTTTTCTGTGTTAAGGTGATTGTATTTTTCACGCATTTTGTTAATTCATTGTAATATGTTAAACAGAACAAAGCATAAATGCAAGCACAAAATGCAGAAATATACACAGTGTGTGCATAAACAAAAGACATCACTGTACAGATTTCAATTATAGAGTTAATAATATCTGAATTTTCAATATATGCTTGGTTTTGATTTTAATTTCTGCTGGAAGTAACATATTTTCTTAACTGACACCCAGTGTTTGTGTTACTTTGAGTGAGATAATAAAAATCCCTTGCTGACTAGGGTCTTGTGGTTTTTACTCTGAGTATCTATCTTGAATCTTGGTTTTACCTTGGCTACTAAAGGAATTTTTTCTCTCAGTTCTCATTCCTTCTCTCCCTCTGCTTTAGCTCCTCTCAGATGAATGAAAAGCTACTGGATGGAATCCTACCAGAAATCAAGAACTTGATAAATGTAAGATTTTGGGGGGTGGATGTATTATCAAGCAGTATCTGCCCAAAAAAATTACCATGTGTGAGCTGAGCCCCAGTGAGCATCTAGGCCCATCACAAGTGTGAACGAAAACACATCAGCTCAGATCTTTTGTGCTGAACCTTAAGCTAAGAGTCTACACATGAGAAGTTATAATTGACCGATGCCATAGTTCAGCCAGTGTGTTAAACTTAATCATGTGTTTGAGCATTCTCTGACGAACAGCTCTGGTGACTGGTAAATTATATTGATCTGTAGAAGTGCTCAGATTTGTCACCAGTAAGTTTCCAATTCATTGTGCAATCTACTCACTGTGACATCTTTATGTTCATGGATTCCTCACACTTCTTTTGCTTGATTTCCGTAACTTTTCTTTCACGGCCACGGGGTGGTCCAGCTTTTGGAGGCAAAGCAGCTTTCTCCTTTCCTTTCAGATGCTAAAAGAAGACCTAGAGCAGTATACAGGGGAGGTTCACCTAAGAAAGACTGAAAGTCTGAAGAGCACTGCCAGCCTGCTGGAGTACTGGACAAAGCTGGGACAAACGGTGATAAATCGACGCCGGGACTTAACTGGAGCATTGCCTCCACAGCACACTGCCCTGGAAGAAATAAAACAGAGGGCATGTGAACTTTACAGGCAATACAATATAAGGATAAATGGAAATAATGGTAAGGAATGACCAATTTATAGCTCAGTCTTTCCTTGGGTATGCCAAGAAAGTAGCAAGTAATAAAGGACCAGTTGACAAAATCTGTACTGGCCTTTTCCAAAGCTAAAATCTGACCCATAGGTATATGCTGGGAATCAAGAGCATTCAAGGGATAAACTCCAAGGAACTTCATTCACAGTCACACATAGTATATCTGAAATTTTAAATGTGATACAGTGGAAAGAACATGCAATGCAGATATGGCACAGGGAAGTCATATGTTATATTCAGAGGGATTATGGGCAGTTTGTGATCATGTGGATAATTTATGGGGGCAAAAATGCTAAAAGAAAGAATGGATGTTTAAACATCACTGTAAAAAGTAAAACATTACTGTAAAGTAAAACACTGTCTCAGAGGGTAATACTTTTTTATCAGCTTATCACTAGTGCCAAATTATCTTAATCTAGATTTTGAATTATCCTGATAATAAAGTATGTACATAAATGTTTTCTTTGCTGATATAAGTTTATCATGTCTTGTGTAAGATAACAAACAGTTGTTGAGTAATTTGCAACTAACCCTCTCAACCTTTGCCTCTGTAAGACCTTGACTCAATTCTGATTTTCAGAATTGTTTCACTTCTGATGTTTTCCTAATGATTTTATTTCCTTTTAGCAGACTAAAACTAAACTGAACATGTGCTGTCAGGAACTGCTAGTCATGTTTGCTAAGCTGCTTCTCATACTGCCATCTTGTTCTCACACTCAGGGTTTTCCTGTGCTTTTCCCTACATTCTTATGCTACATGTTATATTTTAGCCTACTAAATGATCTGAGATAGACTAAGTCTGTCCATCCTATGAGGCAGCTAAAGAAAATAAATATTCCCATTAGTTCTCTTTAGAAAGTGAGAGAAAGAGGAAGGAGCAGGGCCATAATTAGCCAGACGCCAGCATGACAAAAACTTAACAGCAGATTGTCAGAAGCCTGGATAGTTAGTTGTGATCTGGACAGACTGCTAGGCAGCACAATGCAGATGTCTGATCCAAAATTGCTTCAGCCAGTAAAGTCCAGAAAAAGGGATTTTAGCTGATTTTAACAAAGGCTTTGGAAACTGGACTACAGGAAAGGCATTATCTTGCTCCATACAAGGCAGTGTATTTTGAATGGTTTGGATTCATTTTATGTGTTGTAATGTAATGGTCTTTCAGTAGAAAATGCACGATACCCCTTCTTTTTACATTATATTGCATCTTTGATAAGAAACAGTGAAAATGAAAGCCATTGTAAAGAATAGGGAAGATATAATACTGAGATAATGGTAATTTTGTACTGTAAGGCAGTCGCACTTGGTTACCTGAAGTATTTATTATCTTCTAAGATCTGATTACCTGGTCTCAAGCAGCATGTGCCAGAAGTACAGAGGGCAAGTAGTATTTGATGACAAAAATTAGAGATGGAGGGAGAACAATGAGATATGAGATTGGTTAGACAGGAGATAGAAGAAGGAATTTATATGAAATTTATAAGGTTTGGTTTAATGTCTTTGCTTTTATTCAGTCTTCCTTGCTCACTTCTTAAAGCCTTCACAGTGTACCTTCTTTTGAAAATAACATGGTTTTGACTCTGAAATTGGCACTTGGTACAAGAGTGGCCTCTCCAGTGAGCTCCAGTTTGGTCTTTTTTTCTGGGGACTTGATAAAGTTTATAAGATAAATGCAATGACACAGACAGCCTTCCCAAAGCAAGCTAGCAAGCTAATATTTAATAAGGATCCAGAGTACTGTGTAAGGAGTAATACAGCCAAACTACACAAAAGTGATCAGAAGTGACT
Organism: Ara ararauna; assembly: GCA_028858755.1. Lineage (NCBI taxonomy): Eukaryota > Metazoa > Chordata > Aves > Psittaciformes > Psittacidae > Ara > Ara ararauna. The sequence goes on from CM054382.1 coordinate 45,114,010, forward strand.
GTTCTCACATGACATCCTTGTCTCTAAATTAGAGAGACATCAATTTGATAGGTGGACCACTCAGTGGATAAAGAACTGGCTGGATGGCCGCACGCAAAGAGTTGTGCTCAATGGCTCAATGTCCAGCTGGAGACCAGTAACGAGTGGTGTCCCTCAGGGATCGGTGTTGGGACCGGTCTTGTTCAATATCTTTGTCGGTGACATGGACAGTGGGATTGAGTGCGCCCTCAGCAAGTTTGCTGATGACACCAAGCTGTGTGGTTCGGTTGATACGCTGGAGGGAAGAAATGCCATCCAGAGGGACCTTGACACGCTTGTGAGGTGGGCTGATGCCAACCTGATGAAGTTTAACCATTCCAAGTGCAAGGTCCTACACCTGGGTCGGAGCAATCCCAGGAACAGCTCCAGGTTGGGCAGAGAAGATATTGAGAGCAGCCCTGAGGAGAGCGACTTGGGGGTGTTGTTTGATGAGAAAATGAACATGAGCCAGCAGCGTGCGCTTGCAGCCCAGAAAGCCAACCATATCCTGGGCTGCATCAAAAGGAGCGTGACCAGCAGGTGGAAGGAGGTGATCCTGCCCCTCTCCTCTGCTCTTGTGAGACCTCCCTTGGAGTATTGTGTGCAGTTCTGGTGTCCTCAACGTAAAAAGGACATGGAACTGTTGAAACAAGTCCAGAGGAGGGCCACGAGGATGATCAGGGGACTGGAGCACCTCCCATATGAAGACAGGATGAGAAAGTTGGGGCTGTTCAGCCTGGAGAAGAGAAGGCTGCATGGAGACCTCATAGCAGCCTTCCAGTATCTGAAGGGGACCTATAGGGATGCTGGGGAGGGACTCTTCATGAGGGACTGTAGTGAGAGGACAAGGGGTAACGGGTTCAAACTTAAACAGGGGAAGTTTAGATTGGCTATAAGGAGGAAGTTCTTTCCTGTAAGGGTGGTGAGGCAGTGGAATGGGTTGCCCAGGAAAGTTGTGAATGTCCATCCCTGGCGGTGTTCAAGACCAGGCTGGACATAGCCTTGGGTGGCATGGTTTAGTGTGAGGTATCCCTGCCCCTGGCAGGGGGGTTGGAACTGGATGATCTTTAGGTCCTTTCCAACCCTAACTATTCTATGATTCTATGATCCCATGTCTCCCTGCGACCCACCTCGTCTTTCCTTTTAAGATTATGCTGCATGGCAGGAAAATTTACACTATTGTTCCTGCCACTTCTCCTTGGCCTCCTGCTTGTTAACGCCTAATGCCTGGTTGTGGAGCTCTATCATGTGCTCTCAAAGGCTCCACCCTGAGGAGCATAAACACCTCCATTTCTTACTTGTTTGAACATCCCAACACTGCTTCATTGCACTTCTCCCAGTCCAGAGGAGAAGTTAAACAGTTCTGCCCCACAGATGTACCCATGTGTCAAAATCACTGAAATATTAAAACACCTGTCATCACCACCATGTGCTTAACATGCCATCTTTGCTCCAAGATGTCGTGGAGGCCAGGACCTCACCAGGACTTAAAGTTTAAACATTGGATATCAAGAGGATATCCAATATCCGTGATATCAATGGATACCATTGTTGCATTTCAAGTATACTCCCCAACAAAAAGAGAATATCCATCAGTATGTTCCACATGAGTGGATGAAAATTTACTACCTTGTACAGACATTCTGCATATCTGTGCATACAGTGTCACCTGTATCTTTGAAGAACTGGATTGTAACTGCAAAGCTATTTTAAAAACAGTTATATTAAGTCTTTATGAATCAAGGGAGCCAAATCTGCCAAGACAAGAAGGGCTTTAGTTCAAGCCCAGTTTCTTTCAACTTGCTCTGAATTCATTGCTTACTAAGCAGCTTATTTTTAGTTCCAAGTGTAGCCAGTTCCCACATAGGCTGTTCATCCCTCCTGGCATCCCTCTTTGAATCCAGCTTTGGTTTTGTTGGCTGAAACAATTATAATTAAAGGTTTGTATTTTCTTCCCCTGCAGGCACAGCTAAGTTTTTGACAGCCTTGGTGAAATGTATGGAAGATTGGTTATTCAAGGTGCAAAAGCTGAAGCAAGGTTCTGGCATGCACAAAGCTGAGCTGTGTGCGTTTTATCAAAAGATTCCTGCGTGGCTGGCCCAGGTGGATGCAGTGAAGAACTGTGTAGGCTCCGGGCAGTTGGATGAAGCTGAAAGCGATCAGAAATCACATTTCCTGTAAGGACAGAGGTGTTAATTGCACCTGGGCTGACCTTGCACACAGTGCTAAGCTCATAAGAAAAATGTCCTTTTTTGGATGCCAGGGTGGGGACCCTGGCAGAGGAAACTGCCAGTGGGCTACACACAATCAGCTACAGTGTTAAAGTGATTGGTGACTGCCTTTCATTTGCTTTGATTTGTCAATTATCTGTGGAGTGGAAACAGTTGGTGGCTTCAGTATCACTCCTGGAACATCATTGTCTCCATCAGAACTGCCACCTGGTTTGGAAATCTTGACATTTGAAGAAAAAGCAAAATATGTGATTCATTTGCAGTCAGACTTGTGGGAGCATATTCGTCTTCATGGTGCTCCATTCTTGTTGATAAATATCATCAAGAAGTAAATCATTTGCAGAGCACATGCAAAATGTATATGTAAGAGAGTTACTTGAAAATGCCAAGTTTGCCCACAACTACAGCTTTAACAAAAACATGTGTCATGTTTCCAGCATATGGTGTACTATAATGTATTGTTTTTCTCAAGCTGGGAAGCAAAAGGTGTCCTTTAGACAAGAGATCCTTGGGTCTGGTGCACTAGAGGTCACTTTGTTTCTGGATTTGTTTTTTTTTCAGGGTGGTACCTAAAGAATTTTTTCATATGATTCAGCAATGGGTTCTGTCCATGAATAATGAGACTGAGGAGAATGTCACACATGCTAATGAAAAAGTAAGTGCAAGCCTGAAACTGCTGGGATAAGAGTGCTATATCTAGCATTCAGTCCTTCCTTTAATTTCTATCTGGCCAGAGCACAGTTGTAAAGAATACTTGCTTCTCTTTTGACACTTTCTTACCTTGTTTGAATTGAGTTGTGGCTTTTGTCTTCCAGCCAAAGGAGTAGGGGAGAACTCCTCTAGAAATAGCTGTAAGTTCTCCTATATAGTGCGCGAACACAATTTTGTTGTTTCGTCTTTAGTGAGTATTTCCTCTGGTATAATCAAAGTTATTTGCTGTTCAGAGAGCTGTTGTGGCTCTGAGCTCTCTGTGGGCTTACTTCTCCCATGATTGTAGACTAGAGGCTCTCAATATGCATTTTTTTAATGTTCTATAAGTGTGGTGTGTAGTTTTTGGTTTGTCACTGAATTCTGGACGTGAGAGCATGCCACATGGCTGATAAGCAGCATATGATCCTAAACAAGAACTGGGAGAAGAATAGATCCATAGTAGAAAATGAAGTGTCTATAATGGGAATTAATATGGGAGAAGAATGGTAAAAATAAACGTTTCTGTCATTAGGTCAGTTTGCAAATTAAATTAGATAGCACATTGATGAATGTGAAATGCACTGACTTCAGACTACTTGGCAAAACCAGATATTTATCACTGGTTTAGATTTGCTCTGATGTTTTGTGCAGGTGACTGAACTGGACAGAAACCTGACCCTGTGGCTGGTGGATTTGCTGAGGCACATGACAACAGAACGCTTGTCCCATGAGTGTTCCCAGTGGCAAGAGTCAGGTACCGAGATGGACAAGGAGCCCAGGCTTCTGAGGGCTAGTAAGCTGCAGCATGGAGCTAAAGAGTTGGTTGCAGAGATGTGCAGACTTGCTGGTTCTGTAGACAGGTATCAACAGAGGTTTTCAATTTCATCTAAGGGAGTTTTCTCAAGAAAAAATGTTTAGTGTGCCTATCATGGTGGAAGATCCCATCCATTTGTTTGTCCTTGGATCTTGTCCCAGGTTTTAAATGGGCCTCACTAGAATTTGTAGGGATTCTAATAAGATAGAAACACCTAAAGAGAACAGCAGTGCCTGCTTTATTGCTAGTACTGCTATAAAATATTCTAGCATCTGCAATAGCGTGGGCTCTGCCCATCCTTCTGAGAATGACCTTTGGAGGAATGAGGGCACGACAGGCAGTGAGTCTACAGTCCAGATCACTTGGAGCAATGCCTCCACCTGATTCAGGATCTGTGCTCACACATCCTGTGTGGGTTAGTACAGCACTGGCATGGACAAGCTTTCTGGGAGGTCACTGTTTGAGTGGGGCAGGTGCGGATTGCTCTTCTGGAGACTTCTCTAGTGGTGCAGAGATCTACAGATGGTTCCCGCACCTTGCTGACAGCAACGGGCTCCTGACTGAATCATCTTTTCCACCTAAATGATTCTATGGTTATAAGCATTTGAAGGCACTTCTGCAGGGCTGATTCTGTTCTACATCTTTGCAGCTGCTGCTGCAAGACGATCAATGAAATTGTTCAAAAGAAACAGTCAGAGAAAGATTTAGAAGCTGATTTTGAGCTGGAGGAGCTGAATAAGATCAAGGTAAAAGGCACCTGTGTTGCCAGCTATCTAGATCAGGAAACCTAGATAGTTTTCCAGATTAGACTGCATTTGCTTTGTAAAAGCTAGATAAAAATATACGTGAGGTTTTAAGGAAGAGGAAGACTGCTGTTCCAATGGATTACCCTGGTTCCACAAGTTACCTACTGACTTTGCAGTCCTGGAATGCAGATAAAACCTGTCAGGTCATGTTCACTTTTAATATTTTCCTTGCCCTGTTTCAGGGTACATATGTAAGGGCTCTCCTGTGAGATTTATTCCATATGAGTGTTAGTAGATTCATCTCTGGTCCACAGCTTGTCAGAGCCATGCACATCCAGACTTGAGTGGTGCTTAGGGGTTCCTGGAGGTGCTTGGTGCCTTTATGCAGATGCAGTTCAAAGTTTTTGCAGTCAACTGACATACCTGACTCCCCCTTATTCTACACTGGCATGTAAAGCTCTTAGTTGCTGCCATTATCATCACCAGTGTTTAGCTTAGCTTTGCCTGTGTTTTAGGAATGTGAGAGGTAGTCCCTTCCTGAAGGCTGAGGCTACCCTGAACAGAGGGCTTCAAGGAATGCAAGAAGCCTCCCTGCAGGGCTTGAAAATACTTGTGCTTCTGTTCTGCATTACCTTAATGAGTGAAAAATTAACCCCTGGGATTTACACTCATTTCTCCCCACATGGGCTGGGGCAGTGGCTATGGCAGATGTTCCATGCTGGCCTAAGGAGGAGCTTGTTGAAGGAATGAGTTGTTGGAAGTGATTAGCTGGTGACATATGCCATGTCTGAAAGCTTGGAGAAATGTGTCTTACTTGTAGGGTGAGAATGGAAGGTTCCGTGTTGTCCCCTTCCTACAAATAAAGACAGAAAGGTGGAGTTATTTAACTGACTGAATGAATATGATAACAGTTATTTTTTTCTGCTCAATAAGCCCTGAATAATCATTTTCTGTTATGTCTCCCCAGACTGAGTGCTGTAATTGGATTCAAGCGTGTAGCCATCTTCTTTCAGAGATCAAAGGCACTCCAGTCTCCTTTCTGGATTTAGAAGAACTGAGAAACCTTTTTGGATCAGAGGTATATATAGACTGCATTTGCTCTTCTAGGTTGAACCAATTTGAATGAAGGTCTGCTTCAAAACTTTTCCTTGAGAAAGCAGCTACATTTCCATTTAAGGGAAGGTTTCACATGGAGACCTGCATGCACTCAAAGCAGCAGCTAGACTATGAGGTGTTATGACTGCAAATTGGTCAAAAATCACAGTGCTGCTTGCGAGCACAGGTCTAAGGCAAAACCAGAGCTTCAGTGGAGTTGGAAAATTTACCTCACTGGTAGACCAGTTCCCCATGGTGTGTGATAGCTTTTGCTTCACTTATTGGGGTGGACTTTGGCTGTAATTCTAGTGGTTGCCTTACCCAGGAGATTAAGCTGAACTTGTAGTTTAATTCCTTGTGCGGCTAGATGGATGCCTGAGACTACCTGTAACAATTAGATGTATTTTATAGCTGGGTGGCCTGGCATTGGTCTACTTTCATGCAAAACAGGTTAGATTCAGATAATGAGAAAATTGATTTAGGTTTATTGTCTTGAATGATCTGTTAGCTTCAGTTCTGAGCTTGACCCCCAAGCAGAATGACATTGTTCATGACTTCCAGTCTACCGCCAGTGCTGTAGCTCTCATACTGCCTCTTTTTCTCCCTGCCATGGCCTCCATAAAGCAGATATGCCACAGTGGGTACTGCCTATAGAATTGTCATGATTTAAGCGTTCAGCAACTAGCATACTCATTGTGATTTGAAACACATTCATGCTGAGGACCTCCTCAGTGGCTGGAGTCCAAGTCTAAATATGTGCACAGAGACCAGCTAGCTTTGCCTAGGTTAGGACAAAGAGAGCAGGCTATCAACCTGATCCTTATGGTGCCTTACAGGAATTGCAATTGAAACTTAAGCTTAAGGACACCATCATTTCTTCAACTCAGGAAGAGTTTGAAGCTGAAAATGCCATCAGCAAAACAAAACCCATTACAGAGGAAGAACCATTAAAAGTAAAGGAGGAAATAGCCATCATGCAGGTGACTGTAGTAGCAGCAATATGCTGCTTTCCAGTAGAGCCTTTTTATTTATTGCTTGGAGTACGTGATGTGAAACGTGGCCTTACAGTGGCCTTGAACACCACAAGGCTAGTGGTATCTCCTATTTCTTGTTCCTTTTCTCTCTCAAGCAGCATCCAGGTGCTGGTATGGATTATCTGATTGAGGACAATGAAGCTACTGCAGACATGATCAGATATGTAGGGCATGACTCCAACGTCTACCTGAAGTCTCTGAAATCAGACATCATTACAGTTACAGGGGTAGGAGTCTCCACCACACCAGTGTTTTTTAGCCTTCTGTGGAGATTTGGAGCTGGGGTCTAGGTGTATACTCAGACTCTGTCATGAGACCCCATTTAACACTTGTGTCAGACTTGCTGGAGCAGTGCAAGGTGTTGGTGTTCTCTCAGATTCCTCTCCTCTAGCAACTTTAATCATTAGAACAGTTACCACAGTTGCAATTTGTCCTTTTCACCCATGCATTACTGCCATGGCTTCATGATCCATGATCCAGGACTATCCGCTGAGAGTGGGACAGTGAAAGTGGTTTGATGCTGAGCACGTGGGAGGAGCTGAAGGGGATTCAGAGATTCAGGGAGATCCCACAACAACTGGGAATTAAGAAGTTCAGGTTGTTCTTGGCTTCCACTTGCCTTTGGGATAGTGCTCTTTGGTAAAGTTGCTCTTCAGAAATCATAGAGCCTGTCATTCCCTAGCTAGTCAGTCATCCAGAGTGGAGCCTAGAGGTACTGGAAGTGTGGATCTTTAGCAAACTGTCACTGGATGGTGCCACTCTATAAACATGCTGCATTGCTAAATGTGCCTTGCCCTTCATGCTTTAGAAGTGGTCAGCTAGTTAAGAGTGACAGTGCAGGAGGGTGTCTTTATGGACTCTGATTTGTTTTACAGAAATGAATCCCTGGAAATCATAATTACCTTCCAAAGCTTAGAGTAAGAGCCTTTCAACAGTTGGTTTTACAGAAAAGCCCAACTTGTCTTTTTCAGATGAAAGCTGACTTATGCCTGTTGGACAATGTGAGGAGCTGCCTCTTTTCTGTTCTCTGAACATTGTTTTGTTGGGATTTTTGCTCCTAACCAGGCTACAGCCACCTTCAACCTCAGTAACCCAAGGCATGCACCAGCAACCCAAGACTATGAGCCAGTGAGAGTTTCATGTCTGACTCAGAAAATCATTTTAGTCTATTTTTAATGCCAAGATCAGTTCAGTCCCTAAACTAGTCTCTGGTTTTACATGTTTTGCTGATATAGAGCTCTTGTCTGTGTTGTGGCTGTGCACTGACACACCAACACCAAACCAGGCACATGCTACAGGTGAAATGCAGCATTGTTGGTTTCATATTCACTTATAAAAGGTTTTGCTTTTCCCAATCAGAGAGAGATGACTGCCTCCACGCCATCAAGTCCCTTTTCCCAGAAAGAGTTTGAAGCCCTGGCAATGCTGGAACATCTGCAAGTGCAACTCCTGTGAGTACTGGTCATATGCTGAAGGCATGAGTGGGGCAGGGATTCATGCCAGGCAAGTGCCTATTTTGCTCTCTGATAATGTTCTGCTTTATCCAATATCTGTTGGCTTAATTTTGGGTTCCTCCCATTTTGATTGTCTTGGCGATTGAGTATGTTTTATGTTAGCTGAAGATATGACCCATATTGGCTCCCCTTCATTTCTGTGGAGATTTTCTGTTTTGTGTACTTATGAGGTACATTGCAAAGGTACTCAGGATGGTTTTCTGCAAAACTTCTTAATACTTCAGGTTTCTGTTAGCACTTGCAGGGTGTCATGTGAATGCAGCTGAACTCTTCCAGGGCCTGCTTAGTGCCCAGGAGCTTGGCAGGTACAGACATGCAATTTTGTACCTACGTATGGGGAACACAATGAAGTGACACCCAAGTGTCTTCATGCAGAATCACATCAAGCTTTGTGTTTGGTAAGGACTTCTTCCATGTTTAAGCAGGCTTGGGCACTTTGAACTGCATTCCCTCATATTTCTTGTTTTGTCTGTGAGCTTGATTTATCCGGAGTAACCCCATCTCATTAGCTTTGCTAATAGAATTGACTGTGCTCTGAATTTATCCTTGCACATTGAAGATCAGCATCTCACCCTTTCCTAGCAAACACTGAGTTTTGAAACTAATTCAGCTTGCAGGGTTTGAACAGATGTGCCATGAACTCCTTTAGTGATCTTTTAACAATGCCCTTCTCTGAAACCATAAATGGGTTTTATAGAGTCAGTCCCACCGAAAGCTTCAGCTTTCTAAATCTTTCTTTTAGGTATGCTGCCAGCAGCTGCTTATATTTCAGATTTCAGTATTATCTTTGCTTCTGTGTTTCAGAGAAAGAGAGATCCGTGCTCAAAATGTAAAGGAAAGATCTGAAGGTCTTGAAGAGAAGCTGGAAGAAGCTCTGCAGAGAATCCACGACCTAGGGAGTGAGTTGGAGAGAGGAAAGTCATCCCAGAAGCAACAGAAGGGCAAGATCAGGAGAACCAGTATTTCAAACCCTCTTCCAGACTCAGAGAGGGAAGCAGTCTTTGAGGACACCTCATTCGTCTCCTGTTTAGCGCAGGACCCTGTCCTCCTGGGCACATCCTTGGGCTTTGTCAAGACTCTTTGTCAGAAGCCAAGCAAGGAGACTTTTAACATGATTCTAGATCAGGGCAAAAAGAACTGCTGAATGTGGTCTGGTCTGGAGAGAAAGTAACTTTGTTTGACATAGGACACCAGTGTCTGTATCTAGGAGATCACTGTGAGTGTTCCCTGTTACAGCCAAGAAGATCTGTTTAGGGTCACTGATTTTAGGGTAGAAAAGAAATAATGTTCCAGGTTCCTTCACTCTCAGAAGCCACAGACCTTTTCTTTTTCTAGCACAGGACAATCTTGCTGTCTCCAAGAGTTGTTTGAACACAGCTGACATGCTGATCTTGCCCATACAGTTTGGCAGTGAGTTCCTTAGGTCGCATGCTTGTTGTGGATGAAAGCATTTCCTTGTGTCCTTTCTCAGCTAGATCCACATGGATACAAGATGTGGAGAAGGAGGAAAAATTGGGAATTAAAATATCTTCCTGTAGTCCTTCAGTGTATCCTGTTGATTAACATCAAAGTGGAAGGCGAGGCTAATTTGTTTGTTAAGGATGTGATACCTTGGGCACATTTTAGCTCCATGGTATTTTTAATGACTTTGGTTTGTTGTTTTGTTTTTCTTTCAGAAGAATGTCTCCAAGAAGGCATCTCAGAAGTCAAGGCCTGCTCAAGTCCCAAAGCTTCTACCTCTGGCCAGTTCAAGGGCTCTGTAAAAGAGCAACATTAAAGAATAGCAATGCCCCAGTAGTTTCATAGTGCCTGTTCACAGCAGTGATTCACCCCCAATCCACTGCTGTTACTCTGTACCTACTACCCCAATACCTCAGTCCCATCTCAGTATTTAAACTGCTCTTCTAGCTGGCTCTGCCACTTCCACATATGCTTTGTTTGTCCTCTACCCTGTCCCAAAGATTTAATATCTTTATAGCTCATCTTCCTTGTAATACCATTGCTACCTTGACTTTCTCTTACCCACTCTCTTTGTGCATCCTCCTGCCCTCCCCTTGCTTTATGCTTGCCTTCTGTTTGTGTTCATCAATCTCTTCTTGTTGCTATATCTCATTCTGCCTCATCCCTGTTGGATTATGCAAGTAAGTCATTTGCATCTCTTTCATATCAAGGTTTATCTTCTTCTTAGTGTCAGCGTGGCCTGGTTGTGGAGGTATCAGATACCCATCTGATAATGGGTACCTCCTTCATCGTATAGGTTTCAGATGATCCAGTTACCAGCTGACTGGTTTTTGCACAGAATTGTACAGACAATTGTACAGACACAAATTTTTGTGTCTTTGAATCTTCATCTTGAAGTTTTTGTCCTTTTTTCAGAACGCATGAAAAAGCCTGAAGAGGTGCATGATCCTGAAGGCCTTTCTCAAATTGCTGCCACAGGAGAACTGCCTGTAGCCAAAGTCACAAAATCAGACTTCAGATTATGCCAGTTCACTCACTGAGCACACTGAGATGGCATTTAAATGCTCCATCTCTCTGGGATTTCTGCTTGGCATCTGAGGCCCCTGTCCCCATCTGCAGGACCCCTACAGCCTTAACAGGCCAGACTGACTAGTGAGGTGGCCACCTAGTCTTCTGCCTCTGGTCCCCAACCTGGGACAGTCTGTACAGTTATAAGGCTCTGCAAGGCCAACAGAGCTGCCTTGGTTAGGCATGCAATTTGACCCAGTCTCAGTTTGGAAGAGCAGGCAGTGAAACTGCCTGGAATCACATTGGCTCAGACAACCCCTGCCAACTCAGAGTAAATTTCATTTTAGAAGCATCATATATCACTAATCCCAAAGAACATTTTTAAATGATGTTTTTCTTCCGCAAGTTTTTGGAATATAATATCTCCTGAAGGTAAAATGAGAAGTTTCTGCCAGCTCTCTATGTAGAAGAGAAAAGATAATGCTGGAACAAGACATGCTTTTGGAACTGAGGATGCTCTTGGCTATAATTTGTCTTGTCTTTGGCTACAGAAAAGTTATGTGTTTGAAAAAGCTATGCCTGACTTCTGCAGATATGCATCCAAACAGGGTAATGTGTGTGCCCTGATGTAGTGCTGCATGTCTCCTGACAGTCATTTCTCAGGCTAAGTGTTGTTCCTTTGAGACGTTATCTGTAGAGGTGTTGGTCCTTGATGTGCCAGAGAATCTTGGTCTGGATGGATCATTTTACAGAGTTAGAAATGCAGCCAGACAAGCTCGTGAGATCACTGAGGAGTTCACAGGTGGATTTTTCCCACTTCCCAGCCACCCATAAGGGGACTGGTTCCTGAGTGTCCTTGCTGTTAAAAGGGCCAGTGAATACTTGCAGAGCGAGTATTATGGGAGCACCGAGTGTTGAGAAGGGGAGTTCAGGGAGCTGAAGGGGCTGGTTAAATACAGAATATATGGTACTTCATAGAAGTGGGATCCTTGTCCTCCACAGCAGTATTAAGCCAGTACCTACAGGCCATCCTCATGACACAGCTGCATTTAACACAAGTATTACTGCTTATATATGCCAATGTGTGTGTGTTACCAGGAGACAAAGAGGGACTGAAAAAATGAGTAAAAATACAGAAGAGAGTGACGGGCTGGGTAACTCCTGCTAGGCGTGTGCATGATGGCCAACTACTGTGTGGGCAATTAAGAGAAGGGCCATGTCTTGGCCTCTACAGGCCACCAGCAGCAGAACATTGGTCCTGGGAATGGCTGCGCAGGGGAGGCAAAGAGAGATGCTGCAGGTCAAGTAAAAGGGCGGGAGCAGAACTGACATCCCCCCAAAGGGTGCCAGGATCAGAGAAACCAAATGCAGTTGTATTTTCTTTGACAGTGCTCCATATCTTTGGCAAGGGAAAGGATGGTGGTATCTGTAGGTTCCTGGTCATTTCAAATAGTTTTTGTCAGGAAAGATGTATAGGAGTTTTGAGGCATATAGGACATTGAGGACTTTCTCTGTTCCTTCCTTGTGTGTGTAGGTTACCAAGGAGGCTGCACCATGCAAAAGTATTGCTGTTCTCCAGGTTCTCAGCTGGCTCATCCCCAGTGGTGCTGGATTCTCCTTTGTCAGCTCAGTCGGAGTTGGTTAGATGGATCACTCTTAAAATTTTTAGATGCCCACAAGCTCAGAACTTGTCCTTTCTCACCCCCCAGTGGAAGCGAGCGGCAGTACAGCCTGCCTTTCCTCTGCATCCCTGATGTGCCTTGCAAGGAAGTGCCAATAAAGGCCGCCTTTTCCTTCTATTTTAAAACTAGGGCTAAACACCTTGGTTGCCTGTGGGTGTACGTATGCATGTATGTGCACATGGGTGGTGACTGAAATCCCATATCCAGGACTACACCATGGGACCCAGCTCATTCCCTCATTCGCGAACCACCAGGCGGGCAGCACCAAACAACCTGCAGGTGTGCTGCAGTCCCTGCCTGTTCCCCCACCAATTGCTGGACACCCACCTCTGCCTGCCTGGCTGTTCAGTTTGGGGATGGGGGCACGAAGTACACAGGGCCAAGTCTGTCTTTCTTGCCAAGGTGATGGTGCAAGATGGATCAGACCCTAGAGGGTCAAGGTGCATCTGGCCCTGTGAAGAGAAAAGGATGACACCCCTCTTCCTTCCACCCCCTGCTCACATACGTGCCAGCCCTGCTCCTTGTGCTCTCTATTTTTCCCTTCCCAAAACAAGCAGAGGCTTCTTCCATGTACAATCCACTTTATATTACAGCCTGGGCTGCCTTCCCTCCTGCCTCCAGACCTGCCAATAGGCCAGCCTTCAGCTCCTCTATGAGCAGGACTGACCGGGGGCAGTGTAGCAACCGTAGCACATGGGACAGCTCTTAGAGCATGGGTGAGTCCTTGTTTTTTGGGCTTTCTGGGAGCTTTGTGGTATCTGTGAGGAGGCTGCTCACTGTCGGAGGACTCTGAGTAGCTGGAGAGATCAGATTCATGGCCTCCAAAGGCAAGGGCAAGATGAAAGCAGTAGGTTTCTCTGCAGTAAGGGAGTGCAGTGCATGGAGGTAACGGAGCTGAGCAGCAGCAGGGGCACTGGACAGAATCTCAGCTGCCATCCGCAGGGACTCCGAAGCAGCCTTTTCCCCCTCAGCAGCGATCACCTACCAAGCAGGGGAATAAAGATTTCTGTGAGGCTGGGAGTAAGGGAACATGGACTGCTCATTACAGAGGGAATTTGCCACCATGAAATTTCCAGGGCCAAAGTGATTGTAACATTCCTGTTCTCTGAAGATCACGGTATGTATTAGACCTCTTGATGTTCCCAAAAGTTTGGGGGCTCATGTCTGACTTGTTTTTACTAGGCCTACTGAGGCTCACAAATAGGCATACACTTGCTGTAACAGCATGGGAGAGGGCAGCCCCCAGGCTAGGCTTGTGGGAGGGGTGCTGGACACCAACCTTATCCAGGCTCTCATGTAGCTCAGAGCAAGGGATGGAGACCAGCATGCGCTGAGCAAGGTGCAGGGTACGTTACAGTGGTGACAGCCCTGCACTGGGCTCATAGAGGAGAGTGAAACCCTGAGAAGATCCCTATGGGGATCACTGTGGGCCCAGTGATAACCCCAGACCTCTTTGTGTGTCTTTCTGTCCTACTTGTAAGCCAGGTGCCAGATCTGGCACTCCACTCAGCTGGCCCACACTCTTGCTGCATCTCCCTTTGCTAGACACAGCTCTTGAACAGGAATTAAAGAAAACATATCTTCGCAGAGCTGTGTCCTTGTGTGGCATTTCCCAGCGATCATAAACGAGGGATGCTTTGGAAAGAGATGAGAAGTGTTCAGAGTTGGCATACCCGCACTTTGGCCTGTCTTTGGGCCTCCGCTTCAACAGCCAGGGACTGGAGAATTTCAGCAGGCAGTTGCACGTTGTTGCTGTGGTAGTGAAGGACAGGGATTAGCTGGGCTCTAGACTCTCCTGCCAGCACTAGATGATCAGTCTGAGGCTTGGAATGGGCTCATGAGCCAGTCTCTGCAGAGCAGTTCACTCATGTTCTTCACTCAGAGTGTCCTTCTTTGTATGTCTCACTTCAGCCTTCTACCTCCATACCTATCCTTCTTTTCCTGCCTGGTTTTCTAATGATTAGACTTGCATCATCACTTGGCAGCAGAGACCTCTCTCCTCTCTGTGCCTCTGCTGCTTGAAGTCTAAGTTCACTCTTTCTGAGACTGCAGAGAATCCACTGGGAGACTAGCACAGGATTTTCCTTCTGTTCATACATAGATTTACTCATTCACTGCTGGCTCTCTCTTCCATGGCCTGCTACAGGATGAGCAAGTCTCACCTTTCTGCATGGGATTCTTGAATGATGAGCCCATCCCTACAAGTGCTAAGACCCTGCAGCCTTTGATCTGGAGCAGGACACAAGGGGTTTAATGCTTGCTGCACCTCTTGGGCTACCAGAATTATGTGCAAACTCTGCCTGAAGCAGCAGTGAAATGGTGATAAGATCCCAGCTAAGGATCCTGCCCTGGCTGTCAGTGCTGTAGCAAGCAGTCTTCGCATGTAGGAGTTTTACATGAGGCAGAGACTGAAAAGGACAGAGAAAATAGGAAGGTGGGAGGTGGGGCTCTATCCTCTCCAGAATAGCTACAGGAAGAGAGCCAGAGGCAAAGGAGGAAGAGAGGCATGCAGCAGTGAGCACAGCAGGAGAGGTACTTGCAAAGGGCCAGGGAAGTCCCCTCTTGCCAGCATTTTCGACCTACATTTCTGTTCTCTCCACTTTGATCCCCCAGCAGCCTGTGACTGCATCCAAAGCCACCTGTGAAGAGGAATATTTTTAGAGCATGAGGGAAACACCAGCCCTGGCCTAGGCCCTTTACAGGGGAGTGAGACAGTGCAGGGACATTAATTCGAGGCAGTTAAATGCAGGACTGTAAGGCAGATTTATTAAGTTTTTGTGCTATTGTGTAAGGCCCCTCAGAAATAAAATTACTTCCCTCACTTCCAATGTGTGTTTGACCCTGGGTTTAGCACAATTTAACCAGTCCATACTGGTTCAAGTGTGGAATCAATTCAGTTCCATTGGAAACATTCAGTTCCTGACTTGGTATCATCATGTATGTATCACGGCCACAGAGAACTGCTCCTGTAGAGTCCATGTATGCTGTGTTTATGGCAACTGACTCAGGGGCACTGTCACATGTCTTGTAAGAATCTCCTTTCTGGGGTAAGTAATGAAGGCGGCCTATCACAAAGCACTGATGGAGCTTGTCTAACTGATCCCTTCATGCTCCTCACAGCACACTGTCTGCTATTCACCATGGCCGCCTGTGGGGCCCACAGTGTATGTTCTTCCTCTAAAGTGATCCAAGTCAAAAAACAAACAGTTTTTTTGTGAAGGAGATACATGTTGTTATTGTACCCTTCTGCAAACCAGTGTTTGTGATTTTGAGGGACTGATCACCTGAGCTGCTTTGTGGAGCCTCATTTCACCCCTTGCTCTGCTGTCTCCCCCTGTGGAAGCACCTTTATCTCCTGGCTGATGCTCTTCCTCTCCAGGAGAAGTTCAGAGAAGGCTCGATGTGCCAGGAGGCGCTTTGTGGTGGTCTGCACCAGCAGCTGGATGGCACTGGAAATGCTGGTCAGGGTGGTAAGGAGAAGAGAGGCATTTTCCAACCGGTAGTAGCAGACAGCATCTATCTCCAAGGTAACCATGTCCTTGGTCACCACCTAAGCAGAAGACATTAAGAGAGATGGAGCTGGTTCTGACAACTCTAACGTAGCACATAAAAGCACACAATTAAAAGAATTAAAAGAATGATGAAGAGTAGTCTTTGTAGTTTCTACCTCTGCTGATGACTGACCTTGAACAAAATATATAACCTCTGGACTTCAGTTCCCTGAGCAGCATCTTTGCACCTGTCTCCTCAATACGGCTGCTGAGTTAGGGACTGTAAGTTGGTTGTCATCCTGTGCTGTGTTTCCCTGTGCGCTGCTGCCTGGTCCATCCCTGTTCTGAGAGCATAGACTGTGTCCTGAAGTATGTGCTCAGTTATTCTATCTCCAGAAGATTTACTGTACAGCCTCAACTGGGAGATGCCACCAGACAAGGACACTCCCACTGGCAGTGCAGCAGCACAGACAATACACCCCAGAAGGAGAAGAGGGGCTGCGGCTAGGGAGGTTGCAGGTTTAATGGTTAGAAACAAGCATTCAGCCCTTTCTTCCTCCCAGGCTTATACAGCAGCTGAGTACCATCCTTACATTGTTGTAAGACCTTAGTCTGAGTCCCTGCTGCATGCACTCCTCAGTGTGGTGCGTAGAAAGCCCATGGGCCAGTATCTTTAGCCCAGCCACTCCCTATTGGGGTATCCAAGCATGTCCAACCGAATGGGAGTTTTTTCAAACTTTTCTATGCAGGAATGAAGGCTGGAAGCCTGAGGTGTAATATTAAGGTGATCCAAATGAGAGGGAATACCTGATGGAAGGGGATCTCTAGTGTTTTGAGGCGAAGGTCTATCTTGTGATATGTGTCCAAACAGGGGAGGAAAAAGAAAAGGCCTGTGGGAGGAAGAGAAGTGCAGCTGGTGATCATCAGAACCACAAAAACTGTCTCTCCCACTCTGGAGAACAGGGGAGGGTTTGGCATGCAGAACTACAAAGGAACAGCAATACATAGGCTCAAATTCTGAGGCTTCTGTGATGAGAAAAGCCATTAGAAACTACCAGCCCTTTAAATGAAGGGAGCAAAGACATCCCATCTCCTTTCTAGCTCTGCCTGCTTGGAGGGCACCAGTACGTGAGCTTTGGCACGGCACAAAGAAGAGCAACATGACTGTGGGGTGCTCAGTAAACACCTTACCAGGCCCTTTGGCTCTTCCAGGAAGGAGATGCCCAAGGCGGAAGACGATGGCTCTCTCATACTCCCGCACTACCTATAGAAGGAAACAAAAGCTAGGCTGGAAAAGAAGGCATAGGACTGGGGAATGGGGCCTCACCAGTATGATAAGAAGTCTTCTGAGAAAGCCCTGCAAAGTGAGGATTTCAGCAGGTATGAGCTAGTGGCATGACCTGTTGCTGAGTCCCTTTAGACTAAACTAAGAACCTGCCCAGAACTGCTGGCTGACTTTGTGTGAAAGCAACATATGAGCAGGCCTATGACAGCCCAAGATTTGGTGAGAGCAGCCCAGGGTTTCCCAGGATGAGGCCAGCATTCTGCTTTCTTGTAGCCTGGCCAAGCTTGGATACCCTGAGCTAAAATTTTCTGTGTTGGTTGTTTGCCTCCAAGGGAATCGTGTGTATGTTCTCATGTGTGCAAGATCTGAGCTATAATGCTGACACTCTTGTTGGTAACAAGATGTATGTGAAATTTCCTGAGAAGTGGGAACCAAAATATGCTTACCAGTAGCCATACTTAGAAAAGGGGAGGAAGAGGAGAAAATATGCTATTAACTGAGAGATCAATCTCTCTTAGAATTTTTAATTCAAACCCTATTTATCCTGCTGCTGCAGTGCAGCAATCTCTGGGCTAGGTAGGCTGAGTTGAAGAAGTGTAAATGGGGCCTTAGACCAAAAAATCTTCATGCTCATGTCCAAAACATGCTGAACCAGTAAGTTACAATCCACATCAGACACCAAATACTAAACCCAGAGAGGCCCCGTGACTGTTCTCACCTTCATGCAGAACCACACAGAAATGGGGAAGGTCATTATGATGAACAGAAAAGACAAGATGGTCAAAAGCCACTCACAGATGCCCATACCTGGAGACTTTACACCTAGGGAGAAATTCAACATGACACTGTTAGGAGAGGACTGCTCTCTAAATACTGATTGCCTGATAGGTACCTGCAGAGATCAGCTTCACTCTTGTCCTCTACTTGGACCTGTTGTATGTGAAGCATTTGGCCCTCTCTGGTCTTGGGTTTAAGATTACTCCCTGCCCCAGGGGGACAGGAACTGCTAGGATGGACTGACAGATTTTGTCTCTGCTTTACTGGCAGATATTAAGCCATGCTTCCCCATGGTACCTTGATGAGAGACGCCTTTAGCTTGAAGACCTATTGCTACCAAGCAGTGTCCAAGGCTTGGAATGGGCAACTTGCTGGCTGAGCTGGGATCCCAAAAGCTTATCTGGAAAGATAAGCTAATGGCAAAGAGAAATATAGTAAATAAGAGGTAGCTTTCAACATGCACAGCTTAAAGTGCCCATCCCTATCAGAGTGTCTCAGGTTGTTTTAGAATAGGATTTTAGTCTTACCCCAGCTCCCTAATGCAGCAGGACCAAGCCACTGGTGCTGCTGAAATCCCCATGCTCTACAGCAGTGAAATCAAGATGCTGAAGGCTGGCTGGGGTGTCAGCCCCAGATGAATATTACCTGCTACATCTCCCCAAAGGGAGTGTGGGTCATCTTGCTCTGGCTGCCCTTTGTTGTGCTCCTGCCTGAGGGAAAATCTGCAGGTATGGCATGAAAATAGATAACTTTTGGGTGCACCTAGACCCAGAGAGTGTAGCATGTTCTCCATCAGTAAAGTTAGCATTCCTGCACCCCTTCTATTTTGAATCCCTTCTAGCCGTTCCATCCCTGCCCTTTTGCCCTTGGAGCTCTTTGCAGAGCTACCAGATCCTGAAGGAGGTTCACATTCCAAGAACCTGTGTGATGACTAGAGCTCCACAGCACTGCTCACTAGCTGGAATTCCTGTAATTGAGGCGGAAAAGAGACAGTTGTGAAAAACTTAGTTCCCAGACTGACAGGAGCAAGTCTGAATCTTTATGTCACTGTAGGGCAGCATTGCCACAGGCATGGAAGCAGATAGTGGCTTCACATGGAAGTGATGCTGGTTCTGTAATACACATCTGTAATTCCCATGGTGATGGTGTGTTGAAAGAGGCCCAGTCATCTTGCCAAACAACCCACGATTCTCCCTCTAACCATGGCAGGCTGGGAATCTGCTTAACAAACACACAGCCTGGAGAGTAGCTGCTCTTAAAGGTTATCCAGACACGGAGCTATGAGTGTGCACCTCAAGCACAGTTCTTTCCTGCAGCTCAGTCCTTTTGACTATGAACTGGCCTTAAGGCTAACTTTCTGCACCTAAAGAAGAGCAAGCAGAAAAAGAGAGAGAAAAGAGCATGAGTAGAACTGGGGAGTAACAAGCTGAAGCATGAAGGATGCTGGGGATGTAGCTGCTTCTTGCAAAGTTATTTGCTTTGTGACACAGCGCTGCTCAGCCTGCAGTACTGACCACAAAGGCTGGCTGGAGTCTCCCATATGCTGCCCTGAGAACCTGCGCAAGGTGGATATGAAGACACCATGCAGAGAGCAGAGTCACACAGTGACCCATACAGGGTCAAAGAGCCCCTTCGCTTGTATAAGCCATACCTTCCTCTTGCTGCTCGCTGTCCAGCAATGCCATTGCCTCCATTTCTTCATCAGATATCACACCATCCACATCCACCACTGTGGACGTGTGCACCCTACCATCTGTGCCTGTGGTGCTCTTGATCTCCTTCAGTTTCTCCTGCTTTATGTCTCCCCTTCCTTTGCCGGCTTCTCTGCTGCTCTCCCTCTTCTCTCGTTTGCTCTGTGTAGCTGGGGACTCTCTGCGTCTCCTGTGAGACTCCCTGGAATTGCTCCGAGACCTCTTATCCATCCTCATCTGTGCTAAGGAGCATGCAGCTGCCTGTGAGAGTGGGATGAATTTGTGCTTGAATTTATTGCTGCAGGCAGGAAAACCAGGCAGGGGAGGAGAGAACAGGAGGTGTCAGATCAAGGAGTCTTGTTTCAAGTTTATTACAGGCTTGTCAGACACAGTGGACAGTGAAGTGAGCAAGCTGTTTCCCAGCTGCTCTGCTCTCTTCACACACTGCTGTGGAGATGGGATGGAAAGTTAGACCCTGGACTCCAGGAGGACATTCTGTTTGCATCTTCCTGCCTTTTGAAATAAACTACAATCAGAAGCACTCAGATGATTTTTAGTAGGTGGTTTCTGCAGAGCTGTTGAAAAGCGACCTAAAAGTAATTGTCAGACGTGCGGTTGCAAAGATCTCAGATGGTGGGGTGGTCCAGAACAATAAACAGCAGGGTGAAAAACCTTTACTGGTGAAAGCAGTTGCTTACTCAGGGGTGTTTGGAGGGGGTGTTGCAGAGAACAGTGAGGTGAGTAGCATCTCACACTGGTCTGTTCCCTAGAAACCCTTTGGCTGGTACAATGGAGGGACATTGGCAACAAACCCCCTCTCTGTAGCACCACTTCGCATTATAGCAGGGAGGGAAATCAGCCGGTCCTATTTCAACCATGAACTTTTCTGAACGTGTGCAAAGCACGAAATCCATTGAAGAGTTAGAGCAGTGTAATCTAAATTGCTGTGCCTAAATGCTTTCCTGGCTTTCCAAAGCAGGAGCATGGCAAAGCAAACATAGGAGCTTTTTCTTTTCGTGATGCTCAGCCTGTGTTGACATCGGCTGAAACCTCTGGAATAAGCACTCTTAGAGTGTTTTAAAGTCACTTATCCTATTAAAGAAACCAGCACCTGGCTAGAAATAATAATGCTACAGCAAGACAAGGCGATAACTTCTCTGTCAACAGGCAGTGCTGAGCTCAGGGATGCCCAGTCTCTGGTGTGGAGGAGTGGTTGGAGGCAGACAGGAAGCCAGCTAGAGAAGTGCTGCTCTTGCTTTTTCATGGATTCCCGCTTTATCAGAGACCTGCAGACTGTGCGGAGTCAGGATATTACAGGCAGGGAGGGCAGGAGCACCTGCTCTGTCATGCTGGGTGCCTCGTCAGCAGGTCACCAGGGAAGCAATGGATGGAGAAGGCTAATGGCGGAGAAAAGTTGGGTGGAAATGGGGTGTAATTAATAAATTTACACAGTGTCTGCATTTGCTCTAGAAATGCTGCAGAAACCTTTTTCCTCATTGTGCTTATGACTCAGCTCGCACGGGACAGGGGGAGATGCTCTCCAGCTCCTGAAAAGGCAGGTGGTGTGTTAAGCAGCAGCAGTAAACAGCAGCTTGGGTCTGGTTTTGTCTGGGTAGCATGGGTTCTGGCTGATTCCTTGGCAAAAGCACTGACGTATTTGTCACCTACACACCTGCAACGTTCTGGTTTTGTCTGATGTTTAAATGGACCAGTGGGTCCCACTCCTCCATCCCTGGCGAATGTTTCTGGCCACTACCTGCAGACAGGGGAGATGCTTTCAGAGCGTGCTAATGGGTTTGCAACCTTTGCCATCCCAAAAGCCACAGCCTCAGGCCCCTTGTCATTTTGAAGCATACCCGTTGGGAAATTGCACTGTTGAGTGTGTTTCTCACATGACCATGAGCCCTCAGGGAACAGCCACTGCATCCCAGTTTACCAAGCTCTTTGGCCTTGGGAAAGCGGCTCAGCGTCTCTGCTGTTAACTCTTAATAGCGTTGTGGTTTGCGTTTAAGTATCGCCACCTTAAAGGAACTGCTCCCCCTCTGCGCGTGGCTCCTTAGCAATGCGCTGCCGTTTCCCGTCAGAAGGGAGTCCCACCTGACACCTCCGAGAGCAGGGGCCGCAGCTCCGCGCGGGCCACCCGGCACCGGCTGCAGAGCCCGCGCCCGCCCCTCCGCTGGCGCCCTACGGCCCCGCGGCCATCGGGAGGCCCCGCCTCGCCCCGCCTTCGCGCCGCGGAAGGGCGGGAAAAGGAGCGCGCAGGCGTGGAGGGGTGCCGCGGGCGAGGGGCCGGCATGGCGCTGTGAGTGGGGGGCTCCGCTGTGGTGGTGTTCCCTGGGGGGCCGCGGGAATCGCTGCTGTCCCCTCGGACAGCGACCCTGTGAGGCAGAGGGGGGAATCGGGGGGCCCGGGTTTAGGGGAGAACACGTGGAAGGAGGCAGTGAGTGCAGGAGGAGCCAGCTGAGTACGAGGCTGCTGGAGGGTGGCAGCTACAGGGGTGTGGGCAATGAAATACGGGGCTTGGGAGGCAGTGTTTGTTGGTGACCCTGGCTTGTTGTACTCTTGCCCACTCACCAGCTTGCAGACGCTAAGCAGTAAAAAGCCTTTTGCCTGTGCTGCTGTTGCTGTGGAATGAGCTGCCTTCTGCTTGCTTTTGTTTCCCCTTTAGGGCAGACATGTCAAAGAAGGGACAGCTTATGGAGATGCTGAAAAAGGAGGTGAGATCGCTGCTAATGGCTGCCAAGGAGGGCTTAACCCCAGCTCAGCTGGAGCACGAGTACATATCCATGATCGGCAAACCTCTTCCTGTACATGACCTGGGCTTCCAATCCACTTTGGAGCTCGTTGCAAATATGCCTGAAGTTGTCAGAATCTGTACTTATGAGAGAGGCACTTTTATCCTCAAAGGTGAGATTTTGTTTCCTTATGGGTGGAGGAATTATTTGGGACCACATACTGGTATGAAGTGGTGCTCCAAAGCAGGGATGTGCAGGATGAATTCCTACAGCTAGCTGTAGGTCGCCTATGTGTGTATTATTTTTTTCTCATATAGGTCTGTTTATTTTGTTTGATGTTTTTAATTACATTTTTTATCTGCATGTTAATGCTTGTCTGCTTTTTCTTTATCAGAAAAATCACTGCAGCTTCCAGTTACTTTTGTACATTTTGCATTATGTACTTAGTTTAGAAACTGCAATAGCATCTCTTATGGGTACACTAGAATGGGTAAGCTTCGCTTTTCCTGTAAATGCAGAGTACAGCCAGAGCCAAAGCCAGGGATGTGGCCTCTCGGATACATTTTGCTACCTGACCCCATGGGAAGTTTAGTCTCTATCAAAGAATGTTTTTAATTTTCATTTCCTTTTTGTTGGGAAACAAGTGGTAGGTGCAAATTATTGATTGCTAGAATAAGTCCAGGGAGACATTGCCTGGGCACAGTGGGTCTTCTGTAGTGAAGGTTTATTGTGCTTCTGGCTGAGGGGAGCAATGAGCTATTTACTGTTTTCCCAGCAAAACTCACAAGCAGCTGGAACTCCTGTTGTGATCCTTTATTAAGGATTTGACTGCTCTCCTGCCTGGATCTGGGTTTATGGGGATAAGGGTGCAAAGGGAGAGGGAAAGTGGTTTCTCTGCTGTAAATCAGCCACAATTTAGTGTGATTGCTTTCAAAGGAGACACCTGCTTCTGAAAAAGGTGGAGGGATTAGGAATGAAAAGAAAAAGGAGTTTTGCCTTTGTAGGGCTTTTAATGGTTTGCTGTTTTGGTAGTCTAATAGTTTATTTCTTTCTGTTGTAGCCATTGCAGATGAGACCACCAAAGCAATTGCCAAACTGGTTGCCAGACAGAGGAGAAGTGCTAAGGAACGTAAGAGTGCTGCTGTGAGGGCAGATGCTATTTCTCCCCATAAGAATCCACAGAGTTTCCCTCGGAGGGGTAAGGCTCCCATCCTGCCAGCAGCGGTGAAGGCTGAGTTGCAGGATCTGCTGAGTTCCTCACCCCTTCTGCTCTTGGACTTTCATAATGCCTTTTTCAGACGCTTTGGCCGGGCGTTTGAGTACACACGATATGGATTTTTCTCCATGTTTGAAGTCCTGAGAAGTGTGTCTGATATCATTGTGGTTGAGCAGACAAAAGCAGGTTCCTTGCTGACCCTGAAGAAGCGTCTGGCAAATGAGATAAAGAAGGAAGAGGTGCCACGAGGCGAGACGCGGGAAGAGGTGCCACGAGGCGAGACGCGGGAAGAGGTGCCGCGAGGCGAGACGCGGGAAGAGGTGCCGCGAGGCGAGACGCGGGAAGAGGTGCCGCGAGGCGAGACGCGGGAAGAGGTGCCGCGAGGCGAGACGCGGGAAGAGGTGCCGCGAGGCGAGACGCGGGAAGAGGTGCCGCGAGGCGAGACGCGGGAAGAGGTGCCGCGAGGCGAGACGCGGGAAGAGGTGCCGCGAGGCGAGACGCGGGAAGAGGTGCCGCGAGGCGAGACACAGGAAGAGATGCTGCAAGGTGAGGTGGTGTTGTCTTACAAGCATTGTGGCCAAGCAAGTGTGTTTCAAGAGGGTGTTGCTGCATTTCCAGTTGCTGTAGTCCTGGTTCCCCTAGGTTTTAGCACAGAAGGATTGTGGAGTGCTGCAGAAGCAGCTGTCACAAGGGAGTTATTTTGGCAGCAGAGAGCTTAACTGGGAGTTTCCTATAGGTTACCCCTGTTTTTTGGTGTGAGGTGAAAGAAGGGATGTTTAGCTCATTCAGACTATGGACTTTCTGCATGTGTGTGTAGGACTGGAATTTCTAGGAATTCCAAGCAGCAGATAGCAAAAATAGAAGGATCTCCTGAACGTCTGCTCTGCAGGCTGATAAAACCTTTCCAATGCACTTTTTCAGAGTGAAGGTTTAGCACTAGTCTGAACAGCACAGCTACAATGTTCCACAAAAGAAAACAGAAGAGGCTGCGATTGTCTTCAGCATTCCCATAATGGCTATGAGAAAAGGCAGAAAATCACATATAGTTCCTGCCAGATTCTTGACTGTTCTGTCTGTACATCATTCTAGCAAGTAATTTAACTTTTAGTATGTTTACATAAGGAAGTGTGTTTTTTTTTCTTTTGATGTATTAGTACAGTGAAGGATGCCTCTCAAGTGAATACTCATGACTGGTGGCTGTGAATGGTACCAGAGATGCGACAGCTTTCAGACTTTTCATTTGTCTTCTCTTTCTGCTTAACAGAAACACTGTTCTGTGTTCTGGAACACTGCATCAGTCCAACAAAGAATAACAGTTAAATTATTATCTTTGCAGGAGCAGCTGCAGTTGAGATGCCTCCTTTGGAACCCATCTGTGAGACAGAGAACTGCTACCTAACAGCAGAAGAGAAGTCAGAGCCAGTGGAAACACAAGCAGTAGATTTGAGTGATGGCCTCAAACGAGTACGTAGCTGGACAAGCGATCTGTAGTTCTTTCATGTCTTAATCCAGGGAGTGATACTTTTTTTTTTTACTGCTCTTGTTTCCGTTAAGTTTGCATTGTTGATGCCCTGTTGCTTCCAAAGAGTTTTGTACCTGGTTTGGATGAGTCTGGAGGCAACTAGACTCATACTGACCTGGTATATAGCTTTATATGCCATACAAACTGGGTCTCTTTCTGGTCTTGAGATCTATGTTGCATATCATCTGAGGTCAATTAAGTATGATCTTGCTCCATGATAATAGTGATTATACCTTTTGGTGTACTTAATTGTAACTGGACCTCGGTACTTTTGTTCTGAGACTAGCTGTGTGGAATCTCCCGTGCTGCACTAAGTGTGGCTTAAGTGTCAAGCAGCTATGTGACAGAGATGGGGAATGGTCCTCGGAGACCTTAATTCCTGCAGTCTTAACTCTCCTATTTGATGGGACTTGGGAAACTTTGGGGGGTTGGTTGGTTTGTTTGTTTGTTTGCTTTGGTTTTGTGGTTTTTGTTATAGCAGTATATGTTTAGAAGGGGATGGAGAAGGAATAGTACAGAGGCTCTGAAGTGCCAGACCTCATTGGAAGAGTTTGTTTGTGTCCCCTCTTTTTTTCCTTTAAGTATCTTTAAGCCTACTGTCACAAGGAGGATAACGAAAGGAAAAGAAATAATGAGAGTTGTCAGCCAAGCTCATGTTACAGCTATATGCACCTGAACAGTTGGAGCACATGGGTCAGGAAAAGGTTCTAGGAGTTCTTCCTACTTCGGTGTTTTGTGTACGAATGAACCTGGGAGACTGGAACCATGACTTGGACTTTGTGTGGCACTTCATAAAACATACCCTTTAGAGATTTTTGGCGAGCTGTTCTGATTTTTTAAAGAGATTTTAGTTTGGTGTGATTAAGTCCAGAGAATAAGGAAGTCTAGGGAATAGCCCAAGATCAAACAAAGTCCAATTGTGGGAAGGGTGAAAAAAGGGGGATAGCTCCAGATTTTTGTTCTGACATACTGCAAAGGGAACCGGTTTAAGGATCCTAGCAGGATCAGTCTTGGAAGATGTTTGTACAATTAGTATTTGTCATGAAACACCAAGTTTGCTAGTTTTTTGGTTTTTTTTTTTTTGTTGTTGTTTGGTTGGTTTTTTTAAATGCCCTAAAAAGGAGGAAAGCAGGCTGAAATGTGTTAGTTTGAGTATGCAGTGAACACTGGTTTGTTGCGATGCTAAGGTAGAGGGGAAAGATGAGATCTCATTCTTGTCCTGCTGCAAGGTGTCCAAATATCCAGTCACAAGAGACTGATAGTGTAGGTGTTGTAAGGGTCAAATTGAGAACAAGGGCTGAGTCAATCTCCTTGGCCCTGAGAAGGGTAAAGTATATATTGCTATTGCTCTTGCTCTTGGCAGCTTTTTCTTGCTGCCCTGCGCAGAAGGAAATGTGTCATCTGCAGCAATCTTGGCAGCTTCCAGTCCAGCACAGGGCAAGGAGTTTAGCCAGTCTCACAGGCCATGCCTCTTGTAAGCCTAGTTTTGCAGTGTCTTCTGTTGGTTTGTCTTTTTACAGTTTTGTTCCTTTTTTGTGAACGTGTTTTTAAATACATCTTGTACATCTTTCAAAGAAATGTCTGTTGTTGCTACTAATGTATGAGCTAGTTTATGAAGATCACATGTGCTTTTAACAGTCTGATATGAAGAGCATTTTCAGAGAAAAAATGTCCCTTTTTGGGTGGAGTGAAATGTAAGGGTGTTTTCTAGAGATGATGCTGCTACTCAGGCAAGGATTCCCTCAGTTGCTCTCTAACTCAAAAATGTTAACTCACTGTTAAGTCAAAGTTTTAGTCAAAACTTTTAACTCAAAGTCAAGGATGTTAGCCCTCGCTCAGTCTGCAGAAAGCTCATCTGCTTCTTGAAAAAATGGTTGAAAGCACTTGTATTGCAAAACCCCATTGTTTGCAGTTGAATTTAGCCATGCACGCAATGGTGTGTATGCTGGAAGGCAAATATACTGTACACTGCCTGGTGTACAATGCAGTGGTAACTAGTAACATGTTCAAGGTGAGTAAAATTGAAATAATTTTGACTTCTGATCATTGGATGAGTGCTGGTTTTTGCACAAGAGAAAGCTTTTGAAGCAGTGAAAGCAGCTGATGTCTGATTAAGGTTGCCATCCACACATTAGTTCAAATGAAATAATGTTTTCAGCAGTTAAAGAATAACACAGAATTGTAAGCTGTGCTTACAGCTCACTCAGGTACAATTTATCAAGAGTGAGAAAAGAACAGAATTTGTAGGATTGGTTTTTCTTTTTTGTTTGTTTTTATCCTTGGAAAATAGCTTTAGTGTGAAAGTGAGATGCATTTGTGTCTTCTGTCACTTTTGAATTGTTTTTAGGTAGTTTTGCTGGTTCAGTCATGTACTCTTTCATAGTCATGGAACATAGAAGTAGCATCTTTGGGGTAAAATCCAACAAACTGCCATGTTTGGTTTGTGGGTTGTTGTTGGTTTTTTCTTTTTGTTTTTTGGTGTAGATTCTTGGTTTGTTTTGCTTTTCCAGCAATGCCTATTCAGTACTTTTGTCTAAATATGTTACATGACTTTAATCCTCTCTTGTATTCCTTGCAGGAATTTAAGCAAGGCTTTTTTTGTTGCACCCTCTTTAAACTAAAGGGAAGAAAGAAGGAGGAAAGACAGAGAATGTGAAAATGAATGCTTCTGTCACATGGGAAGTTTTAGTTCCAGTTTGTGCAGTTTGTTGGGATTATCTGATACTCAGTAACTAACAGGTCCCCAGAAAAGCAGAACTGTTTTTTTTACCTTAGTGGCAAGGACAATTATGTGTGTTCAGTGCATGACAAGACATCTGAGTGCCACCCTCCTTTTATTCCTTTGTAGACTCAAGATTTGGAGCAGTCCCTGCTAGACAAATTGATAATGACTCCAGAAATACCCCCAGATGCTGTTCAGGATAGAAGCCTTTGCAGTTTACCACCACTGGAGAGAAGGTGCTTGGTGGGAGTCTTTGTGGAAATAATTGTCTCTCCTAGCCAGTTTTACATCCACATCTGCAGCAGGGAAACATCTGATAAACTCCAGGATATGATGGTTGACATGAGGTGAGAGCATTCTATCCTGGTTCAGTACTGCTACTTGTGCGTGTGTGTGTTTGTACTGAGGGAGCATGGCACCCAGATGTTGGTAATGGTCACTGCTGGCTTGATTATTTGATAGAGAGGTGCCAGTGCTGTACTGAAACATATACTGGTAATGCCTACCCATTCCTTTTAACTTGCAAGCAATAAATATGCTTAATAGCAATTCATTGTATTTTGGCTGTGTCCTAGACAGTTCTAAACTTCAAAAGCCTGGAAAGGAACGTTAAGGTTCCTTTGCACCTCTCTATTGTCTGTGCTGCTATGGTTAATGTACTCAGTTAAGGCTTCTACTCCCATCTCCAGCACTTTCCAAAAAGCAACAGGTAATAGGCCTTTGTCTTGAAAGCAAAATTCTGTCAGTGCCTTTGTGTCAGCTACATTATGCATTTAGAATTCTGTTCCACCACAACAGTGCTACAATTGCTGTTAATTGTGTGCCAAAGTAAATGTTTGATGTCTGTGGGGCACATGTAAGTGTGCTTACAGACTCTGCAGACCAGGACCTGGTTCATGGGAAGTATTGACATGTCAAGGTAATGTCATTAATGACTAGAATTGATGACTAGAATAATTGTATGTAGCTTCTGATTAAGCCTTATTAATTAACTTCTTGTTGGAGCCCAAGAATATAGTTCAAATGTTAGAAGTTTAGGTTTGCATTTTTAATTGCCATTTCAGTTAGAGTGTGGCAGAACTGAGATGTAAATGATCTATTAAGACAAGTCCTGAAAACTAATTTCATGAGGACTTTGAGAAATCTGGATCCTTCTGAAGCCCTGTATATTTCTCTGTATTCATCTCCTGCATCCTACAAAGCATGGTTTCTCATTCTGATCTTTTGCAGACACTGTTACTCAAATAAACTTGTTTCTGATCGTTATATCATGCCTGAGTCTTCAGTACAGCCTGGACAGCTTTGCTGTGTAACGATTTCGAAATGGTGGTACCGTGTTATCATCCACCGTGTGATCGATGACAAAGATGTAGAGGTGTTCTACCCTGATTATGGAAACCTCGAAATTGTCCGAAAGTCTTGGCTGAGATTCCTCAAGTAAGTAAATCACAGAATTGTAAAATGATCCAGGACTACAGAATGGTTGAGATTGGAAGAGATCTCTGGAGGTCATCCTGTCCAACCTTCCCACTCAAGCAGGGCCATATAGAGCAGGCTGCCTGCAGGATCATGTTGAGATGGTTTTTACTTGCAGATTTGCTGAGGGTAGACTCAGCGCATCATCCAGATCATTAATGAAGATGTTGAACAGTATTGGACCCAGTCATGACCCCTAGGGTAACACTGCTAGTTCCTGACCTCCAGATTTGTACCACTGATTACCACTCTTTGAGCCTGGCACTTCAGCCAGTTCTCAGTCCGCCTCACTGTCTGCTCATCCAGCCCGTACTTCATTAGCTTTCGTATGAGTATCTTACAGGATGCAGTGTCAAAAGCCTTATAGAAATCAAGGTAAGTAATACCTGCTTCTCTTCCCTCACCTACCAAGCCAGTCATTTCATCATAGAAGGTTGTCAGGTTGGTTAAACATGACTTCCCCTTGGTGAATCCATGCTGGCCATTCCCAGTCACCTTGTCCTTCATGTGCTTGGTAATGGTTCCCAGGATTAGTTGTTTCACTCCTTCCCAGGTATTGAGGTAAGGCTGACTGGCCTTTCTTCAGAAAGACATCCCAGCATGTGGTTTGCCTAGAAAAAATATGGGCTTTTATTCCATAGTTGTGTCTCAGAGACATTTCCTTGCTTACATGCTAATGTAAGCGACATTGTTTAAGACCTATTTTTCTGATCCCTCTAGGTTCTTTGCTCTCAAGCCCTGTCCATCGCTCCCTCACTGTGACTTTGGGCTAAATCCCTTCCTGTTTCTGCCTTCATTCCTCAGTCTTTCCTCTTGCTGCTTTCTGTTTCTTTGGGGCAAGCTCACTAATCTTCCTTCCTGGGTTCCGTGGATGGATGTGAACATCCTTCTGAACGGACATCAGTCGAAGTGGGACACATTTGCAGTGTCAGAGGTACTCATTTTCCTCTGTAATTCAGTACCTTTTCCCTATTTCCTTCTTCCCTATGATTTGCTTCAATTTATGCCTGCCCAGAGGCATTCTTTGGTTCAAAAATTGTTGCTCTCTGTCCGTAACTTGGTAATCGTAAGGGAGTTTGATGGGAAGGTGCTTGGGCAAGGGAAGGCATAGGGGACCAATTGTTACTGCTGTTTTTGCTGTGCTCATTCTTGATTATGCAGTATTTTCCAAAACTGCTGCTGGGCTTTAGTCATAAATACAAAATCCAATATGGGCGTCTCTATTCCTTAGCTGATTTTAAAACCCAGAAGAGGAGGTAGTTCTACTCTTCTGCCTGGTTTTCCTCTGTCTTTGATGTAATGGTGGTGGCTTTGTTTTGTATTGTAGGTGGTGCTACTTGAAGCTCCCTGCTCAGGCCATCCCGTGTTCCTTGGCATGGGTAAAACCCGTGGAGGTATGTGTTTACAGGCAGTTTTGTTTCTTGACATACGTATGAGAGCTATCAAGTAAAAGTTGCCCTCAAATAGAGGGCAAGCGTGGATTAATTCAGGTCCTTTTGATGTTTACAGCAGAATTGCTGCTGTTAAGTTCAGCAGAGTATGACTGCTTAAGCATCTTTCTCTTTCTACCTTCCTCTGTCTGTTTTCTTTATGACCAGAATATTCTTCCTTACATTGTTGCAGAAACAGATAGCTACTGTTAAGCTGGTGGTAAGACACTGGCACAGGTCGCCAGGAGAAGTTGTGACTGCCCCATCCCTGGAAGTGTTCAAGGCCAGGAACTTGGATGAGATTTTGAGTATGCTGATCTAGTGGAAGGTGTCCCTGCCTGTGGCAGGGGGGTTGAAACTAGATGAGCTTTAAGGTCCCTTCCAACCCAAACCATTCTGTGATTCTATTAAACTTGTTTCTTTCCCTGCCAGTAATTCTCCAGGGTCCTTCTGAAGCTCCAGTCCTCTATTTAAAAAATTTCTCCAGTGACAGAGCTTTAAGTGAGTTGTTTTGATGCAGTCGACATACCCAAGGAATTATAGAGGTCATAAGAAAATTCCTGTGTGCTGGGAAGCCTTGGTCAAGAAGCCTGAGAAATAAAATCTCTGAAGGAAAGCTTCTGTCTTTTAAAGACATGATTTTTTGGAAGTTATTTCCTCTGGGTTTTTTGAGGGTTAAAGAGGCACAGTTTTCACTGCAGTGAGGCTTAGCAGCCTCTTGAAAAATTACCACACTTCTAATATTTATAATCACGGGATCCCAGGGATTTACACACAAAAAAAAAAAAAAAAAAAAAAAAAGGCAAAACCTAAAAAACTATTTTAGGCAATTGTGATAAAATCACTGGCCCTCAAACCGTGTTTGGAAATAGGCATTAGGGTGAAAGGGCATTCCCAGTGTAACTAGCATTACAGGCTTTGGGGTAATTTGATATATTCAGTGCTGGGAAGCTCGTCTGCTTGACTTTCCTATATTTGTCCCTAGCCTTACCTGGCTTAATTGCCTTTTTGACAAGTGCCTTCAGTGGGAAGTCTCAGGTGGTGGACATTGGTCCATTTATGGTAACTTTATATTCTTGTTTCTTCTTTAGGGTACATGGTCCAATGCAGCAACTCTCCTATTCAAGAACCTGTGTAGTTCCAAGCTACTTGTGGGCATTGTGGATGAATATGTTAATGGCATTTTGCATCTTTTCCTGTGTGACACATCCACTGAGGAGGATGTCTACTTCCACTGTGTCTTGAAGGATAAAGGATATGCTGACATCTGTGGAAGGAACGTTCCTTCTGAGGTCAGGATGGAGGCATGTGCTGCTGGAAGGCATCCAACCAAACAAAAACATCAGTTGGGTGCCTGTGATGGGAAGATCTTTAGCTTGAAGCAAGTAGTTTTGTGAAGAGAAAACTGGTATTCCCTGCTTTTGTGTAACTTACCATTTTGTGACTGCATTCCAGTGTGTCTAACTATGATGAGAGCTTGCTTTTTGGTTGAGGTGGAATCTGATGGTACAGCAGTGATGTTCTGATTTACTAGAACTAATTATTTTCACCCTGTCTTCTAGCAGTGGATTAGAAGGTTTCTATTTTTTTCAAGTTGATTACCTTGTTATGATCACAGGTTCACCTGGAGCTGAACACACTTCTCATATAAATAAATGGAAAAGTAAAATAGCTGTAAATGTTCCATGTATAAGGCCAAACTGAGATAGAATTGAGAGGTTGTTAAGAGATGTGTTAGTTACTTCACTACCCTTTGTTAATTCCAAACAGTTTGGTTAGTCATAAATTGAGGCCCCTGATTCATCCAAACAATTAGTCAGAGCACGTTGATTAAATTTTATTGTCTAACTTAAAGTAATGCTACATAGTGACAGGGGCAGTTGAGTTAGGAACAAGATGGTTAAATTATTTCTGTCTTCCCTACAGTTGACACTGATGATTGGTTTTGACATAAATAAGCTGAATTGTGGAAATGGTCTTGGTTTAAAAAGTCCCTTACTTTGCCAGTGAAATGTACAATGTTGGACAGTGTAACCACGTAGATTGCACATTGTCCCTTGGACCAGCAGGTTGTAAGCCAGTGTGAGAGCATTTATGATTTGGGCCCATCTGTGTCATCGTCTGAATCATAGAATCATGGAATAGTTAGAGTTGGAAGGGACCTTAAGATCATCTAGTTCCAACCCCCGTGCCATGGGCAGGGACACCTCACACTAAATCTGTCAGCTCAGTTTCAGTAAAAACTGTGTGGATATGAAAACCCTTAAAAAGGTACTGCCATGTTTTTATATCTCAGCAGAAAGTCCGGCTTTACAGTCTTCTGTGCTTCTATCTTTTGTTTTAATGAATAGATGAAGAATGTGTGTTTTGGCGGGATTACTGTGGTAGTATTTTTGCATGTCTATGTCTGATTTTGGGGGAAGTGGATCACTGCTGAGTAATTTTGTTGCTCAAAGGAGATGAGCTGATATTTGTAGGAAGAGGAAGACAGTTTCTGCAAGGATTTGGAGCGAACTTGTGGGTGGTGTGCTTCTTCATAAAACCTATTAAAAATTTGATGAATTCTTTTACTCTTTGTGGTAATTACAAAATGTTTTTCTTGACTATGTTGGTTTTTGTTTGTTCGTTTGCTGCTAGGGATTCAAGGAACTGAATCCTTTGGCCTTGTATGTTCAGCCCAGTGAGAAGTGGGAGAATGCTGAACTGGTGGAACCAGACGTTTGCTTGCAGCAGGAGTTTCTAGATGCAGATAGTGCAACAGCAACCTCAAAGCTGCATGGGGATGAACTGTGTGATCAGGTGGGAGTTTGGCTATGGTGTAGCTATCATTCAATAAAATCAGCTCCAGGGGTCAGTAGATGTGTAGTGTTTAGTCCCATGCAGTTTTTTGTGGAGTTGGTGTTTTGCTTTTATAAAAAGCAGGCAGAACCATAATATAAAAACAATTACATGTGGACCATAAATACATCTCTAGCTGCTTGTCCTCTGATCCTTTTGCAGACTTCAGGGAGTCTGTGTGCCAGTGATTTCACCAACCTCCCATATGCACCATATTTTTTCAGTTAGGGGGGGAATGGACTCTGAGAACTCAAACCAGTATCAGATTCTTGAGATCAGTTTGATTTACCACTTTCATGTTTTGCACCTCTGAGAGCCAAGAAGTGGTGTATTTTCCTCTTACATCTCTGGGGTTCGGCAAAGGATGTGTAATCACTTGGGGTGTTGTTTAAATGTGGAAAACGACCATAAGAATTAGTGGTGTATTATTTCAGTTAAGGGTCTTACTCATTCCAAACTTACTTGAAAGGAAGCAATTTGCAGTCCTGGTTGATGCAGTAGGTAAGGTCATACAACTACAGTTTTATTAAAAAGATAACTCTAAAGGTGAATGATCTTTAGATCTGGCTGCTGCTTTACACCTTTAATTTCAGAGCATGTTAAAAGAGAAGCCCTTCCCTGTTTAACAGGTGGAGAAACTGGTGAACAGAGGGCTTAAGCGGGGAGTAAAACCCAGGTCTTGGGTGCTATCTAATGTAGTACTAGATGCTAGATTTAGTACTAAATGCTAGAAACGCCAGGAACACTTGGCTACAGGTGACTCTCTCTACTTTTCTGTGTTATTAAAATTGTAGTATTTTCATGACACATTTTACTGCAGGAGCCAAAGCACCTTTAAGTAAATGTCAGCTGTTTGCAGCATTCAGCAGTGGGCCTGCTCCAGGGCTGTTTTCTGACCTTTCTCTGAAATAAGGGTGAAAGCTAGTGTAATATTAGTGGCTTCTAAAGCAGTCATTTAACTAGGCTTTGTTTAGCCAACTGTGTTTCTGTGCTAGAGAAACTGTGAAAGCTATATATCTTAGATATTAATGGCCTTGCACAGTTGCTGTATGATCTGAACTGAAGGACACAAACCACTGTCTTACATATGAATTTGCAAGAAATTAACATGACATAGGCTGCACATCTGAGTTCACTGTGTTTGGGGGGGGGGGTTTAATGGAAAAATACAGAGAGTACCCTAACTAGTTAACTATAGCAAGATCCATTTGTGTAATTGTCAGACATAGCTGGTGATTTCAAGACTAGAGGAATGTAAATGCATTCAGGTGGTTTTGTCATGTCTGATTTCAAGGGCCTTATTAGAATCCATTTCCAGAAATTACAGTCAGTCCTCTTGATCTCCCTTTGTGTAAGACCTTAAACATTTCTTTCCCTGCTGTTCTGTTTAGCTGTCCAGAATGTTTCCTTTTCTTCCTTGGTGCATCATTAACATGATCATCAGTGGCAGTTCAATAGTTCAAAATATTTTGAACTGGAATGAAATGTGTCCAATATGACTCTTGTTAACCGCTTAGCTAGCGTTTTCTGGTAACTCCTCTTAAGCTCTGGGAAACTCCCTTTGCATTTTCTGATCTTAGATTTGCCTCATCAGGATTAACAACTTTCTTTTTTACCTCCCACCCTCCTTAAGTGCAAAACATCTGGACACTGTGTTGTATCAGCTCTGCTATGTTGGGACACTTCTCTGTGGTAAAATTTTTTGGAAGGCAGCAAGCAATAACCAGAAAACATTGCTTGGATACAACTACTTTCCAAGTGATAAGTTTTACTGTGGAGGAGAGAAGTTCAAGTGAGAGTTAATTTCTTGTTCACATAACTTCCTGTCCTTCAATGTTATTTCTGCCCATTAGAAGTAGCCCAAGCTCTCCACGTAGAAATGTTAAAACTTCTGAGTAGAACAGATAAGCTCCTTTGCGTTTCTCTCTCAGTTAATCTTTAGTGGTATGATCTGATTGCTCTGTAATTTGCTCCAGTGCATCTAGCTTTCTTCTACCCACACTAGCTTTACCTTTTCTTGCTTTGTCCATCTCCTTAGCAATGGCATCTGTCTGATAATGAGGAGACACAGGATGATGTGCAGCCACTTTTGGATGAAGTGAGTGTCTCAGGAACAATAGACCCAGACACTGAACTTGCACAGGACAATACAAGTGAGACTTCTACAGATCTTGTGGCAGTGGTTAAGGTAAGGGTGTTTTTCTCAGCTATTGCTGTTGAGAGGGGTTGTTCTTGGTTTTAGATTATTTTTATAAGACTTTGATTGCTTTAACATGTGTTTCCTTTTTATAAGTGACTGGCAAATTGTGACTGTCTGTTAGCATGGACGCAGAGCTATACATTTTTTTTTCTTAGCTGTTGTTTCTGATGTTATTGACAGTGCACTAGTTCTCCACTTGCACATCAAGGTACTGTGGGAACAAGACTGTTTCAGCACTTTATAGGTCAAACCTGGCCCTTCTTCATTGCTCTACTTCCCCTCCAGTAACAGTCTTGAAGGTTACTAGGAGTAACTGGGGGTTACTGTGGGGCTGCATCACCCAGGTCTCCTTATGAGTTAGGAGGGTGGATTTGGGAAGGTTGTGGTTTGGGCTGTGCTTTGAGGCACTGTGTGGCACTGGTGTTGCTTCTTTATTAGTGGTTAATGATAAGTCTAACAGGGCCTGCAGTGTGATGTTTTGCAAAATACTCTTTGCTCTGGGTTCAGCAGGGAGCCAGTATTGCTTGGGATTTGTTGAGCTGCAGAAGGTATT
Organism: Ara ararauna; assembly: GCA_028858755.1. NCBI lineage: Eukaryota > Metazoa > Chordata > Aves > Psittaciformes > Psittacidae > Ara > Ara ararauna. The sequence goes on from CM054382.1 coordinate 45,150,239, forward strand.
GCAGAGCTGGAAATGGGAGTGTGCCTACATGGTTTTGGATAACCACAGCTCCTTACACATCTACAGGTTGACAGTGGCTGAGACAAAAAACTTTCTAAAAGGATGAGGGGGAGAGTCAGTTCTCTCAGTTCTCAGTTGGTTCTCTCAGTCTAGAGCAGAGCTGGAAGAATCAGTGTCTCAGGGTTGTTACCTGAAAGGGAATGAGAGAAAGCAAGATGAGAAAAGGGACCTTGAGAGAGTGAGAGAAGAGGAAAGATTCTGGTAGCATGTCCAGGGCTAAAATACAGTGAGGTGGAGGCAGGTGGGTAGATAGCAATAGGGTCCCCTGCAAGTATTACACTGTGTGAGTTTCAAAGCGTAGAATCACCTTGGAAGGCGGACACAGGGACTGTAAGAATGAAGACCCTGGGCCCACTGTAGGAGAGGATGTGGTTTGAGACCATCTTAAGAACCCGAACGTGTGCAAGTCCACGGGACCTGATGAATTCCATCTGTAGGTCCTGAAGGAGCTGGCGAATGAAGTTGCTAAGCTACTGTCCATCATATCTGAAAGATTATGGCAGTCAGGTGAAGCTCCCAATGACTGGAAAAACAGTAATATAACCCCCATTTTCAAGAAGGGGAAAATGGATGAGCCGGGGAACTACAGACCAGTCAGCCTCACCTTTGTGCCTGGCAAAAACTTGGAGTAGATCCTTCTGGAAGGCATGCTAAGTCACATAAAAACCAGCAAGGTGGTTGGTGACAGCCAGCATGGCTTCAGTAAGGGGAAATCCTGCCTGACCAATTTGGTGGCCTTCTATGATGGAGCTGTGGAACTGATTGGCAGGGGTAGAGCAGTTGATGTCATCTACCTGGACTTGTGCAAAGCGTTCAACACTGTCTCACGTGACATCCTTGTCTCTAAGTTGGAGGGACATCAATTTGATAGGTGGACCACTCGGTGGATAAAGAACTGGCTGGATGGCCGCACGCAAAGAGTTGTGCTCAATGGCTCAATGTCCAGCTGGAGACCAGTAACGAGTGGTGTCCCTCAGGGGTCGGTACTGGGACCAGTCTTGTTCAACATCTTTGTCAGTGACATGGACAGTGGGATTGAGTGCGCCCTCAGCAAGTTTGCCGATGACACCAAGCTGTGTGGTTTGGTTGATACCCTGGAGGGAAGGGATGCCATCCAGAGGGACCTTGACACACTTGTGAGGTGGGCTGATGCCAGCCTGATGAAGTTTAACCATGGCAAGTGCAAGGTCCTCCACCTGGGTCAGAGCAATCCCAGGCACAGCTCCAGGTTGGGCAGAGAAGAGATTCAGAGCAGCCCTGTGGAGAAGGACTTGGGGGTGTTGGTTGATGAGAAAATGAACATGAGCCGGCTGCAGTGTGCGCTTGCAGCCCAGAAAGCCAACCGTATCCTGGGTTGCATCAGGAGGAGCGTGACCAGCAGGTCGAGGGAGGTGATCCTGCCCTTCTACTCTGCTCTTGTGAGACCTCCCTTGGAGTATTGTGTGCAGTTCTGGTGTCCTCAACATAAAAAGGACATGGAACTGTTGCAACAAGTCCAGAGGAGGGCCATGAGGATGATCAGGGGTCTGGAGCACCTCCCATATGAAGCTAGGCTGAGAAAGTTGGGGCTGTTCAGCCTGGAGAAGAGAAGGCTGCATGGAGACCTCATAGCAGCCTTCCAGTATCTGAAGGGGACCTATAGGGATGCTGGGGAGGGACTCTTCATTAGGGCCTGTAGTGAGAGGACAAGGGGTAACGGGTTCAGACTTAAACAGGGGAAGTTTAGATTGGCTATAAGGAGGAAGTTCTTTACTGTAAGGGTGGTGAGGCAGTGGAATGGGTTGCCCAGGGAAGTTGTGAATGCTCCATCGCTGACGGTGTTCAAGGCCAGGTTGGACAGAGCCTTGGCTGACATGGTTTAGTGTGAGGTGTCCTTGCCCATGGCAGGGGGGTTGGAACTAGATGATCTTTAGGTCCTTTCCAACCCTAACTGTTCTATGATTCTATCTTTCTAACTGGAATAGAGAGGTCCTGGGCACATTTTCTGTCCCTGGCTGTGATCTCTGTTACAGTCTTTAGAAGCAGTGACAAGAATGTCTATTGAGGAAGACAGTGAGATGAAAAAATATTCCTACCTATAGTCATTAGGGGAAGTGAAATGCACCAGTCAGCTGTTTATGAGGATAGATGGGAGGACCGTGTTTCTCTGACTCGTGTTCATCTCTTGGTCATAGGGTCTTGTGGCAGCATCACCTAGTGGTGATTCCCTCCTTTTCAGTTTTCACTGCTTCTGTTTTTCTTTTCAGTGATAGTGTTCTTAATTGTGTTACTCAGCAGGAAGAGTAGATACTGTCTTGCTTCCTGCCCCTCACAGCACTCTCTAGGGTGTCCTCTCTGGTTTGCCTCTTCTGTAAATTGAACAGCCTCCTGTTTTAATAATTTCCCTCCCAGCTTTTTCCAGTGCTAACAGATGTTTTTAGCGTCCTCCTTTACACCCTGTCTGTTTCTGCTTTGCCCTGGAGTGTCAGTGACACTGCCTACACTGCAACAAGGATAGCATGGGTAACAAGAGGAGGTCATAATTAGGCAGAGGTTTTCAGTGGGCTGGAGGTATCTCAGCTGAGTCTTTGGTTAATTGGACTCCGATTGTGCCTGTTATCCAAATTATTCTGTCTTGGCACTGAATTTCTGCTGCCCAGCCACTGTAGGTCTCCTGGATACTTCAGAAGTCCCTCAGGAGTGCCTTATTGGGGACAATTTAAATTGCTTAAATCTGCTTGTGTAAAACAATTATGTTGTTCTGGGCTAATCCTCTGAGCGCATTCTCACCAAAGGGTGAAGCACCTCTGAATGGTGATCCACCGCTTCTGAAGGTGGATGCCTTTCTTCTTCTGCCTTGGCAACAGAAGAACCCCCTGGACAGCAAGTACCTTAGTTTCGAACAGCTGTGGTTGGCAAGGTGAATTGCTGCTTGTCTGTGGTTTCACTACTTTTCTCATCTATACTGAGTTAACAAAAACAAGCACTGGCTCTAGTCGCTGTCTAGTGCTGAGACGTGTGACGATCCCTGAAACTTAAATTTAATTTGTATTTTTAAGCAAAAAATGCAGAGGAATTTCCTCTGACTCAGCTCCCACTCCCTTGCAGAAACTCCCTGTGTCATTGCCATCATTTGTTCTGCACTGGGGCTGCTGATAGATGACCCAGCTGTTAATTCTTTGCTAAGACATGGTGATTTGTATCTTGTAATAATCTGTCACTCTTCAGCTTGCTGTGTAGGAAAGGCTGCCTTTTGGCCAAGGTTGTGAGGAATTAGGGGTCTTTGTTGGGGTGTGGGTTTTGGGGTTAGTTTGCTAGTCCATTTGCTGACATTCCAGTTCTTTGCGGACTTTGAGAGATAATAAAGATTAGGGCAGCTAATGAACCAAGTATGCACTAATCACACCCTCTCCTGAGTTTTTCATATACATTTGCAGACGCCTCATTGTCTTGAAGAGTCCTCAATGCCTGTTGTCTTATTCAAGTCAGTGGAAGACTCTTACACCTCCTATATGTACTCCAAGGAACCAGGAGGAATGAGCAAAGATAAGCCTGATCAGATAGAAAGATTTTCCAGCAATCTCCAACATCGTGAAGCTGTACATCCCTCTGTTCTGCTTATGGCAATGCCGTTTATGGACAACCATAACAGTACGAATAGATTTGTCAGTTAAAGTTAACGCGGCGGAAAGCCAAGCAGTCTGTTACTGTGCTGTGAGTCTTGCAGTCACTACTGGGTATTTTAGGACTGGTGCTGCTGCTTTGCTAGATGAAAACGTTGGTCTTTCTGTGGGATGGAGATGTGACAGTAATGAATGGCTGCTTGCAATGCATTGGTTTGACCTTTGTGCAGCAAAATGGATTCCTAAATGTTTAATGGGAGCAAATGAATTGAGGTTTATTTCTCCCTCTGTTGATTTTGTTGTATTTTTTAGGCTTTCTGCTGCTTTCATGCAGAAGTCTTTGTTTCTCCACTTCGTACTTTGGTCTGTTTGTTTCTTACCGAGAGTCTCTCAATCTCTCAACTGTAAGGGACAAAAACCTTTTTTTTTTTTTAAAAAGGTCCCTGTCCAGGGTGTTCATTTTCTATCTTCCAAATGATGAAGAAATTCACAACACCCATATGAGAGTTGCCCAATTTATGAGGTTGATTAATGACTCACTAAAGGCAGTGCCTGTTTGTGCCTTGGAACTGAGCTGTTCGGAGTGGAGACCCAGTTCTCCAAACAGGAGCACTCAATTCACAGCTGATCCCACCTCTTGGGAAACTGGGGGGACCATTGGGAGGAGCGGGTGAGAGGCTCTTGGATTATACAGTGTTGGGCTCATCAAATAGGTGGGCAGTAGAAAGTCCTCTTGCCGTGACCTGGTAAGGTCCAGACAAAATGTATTTCAGTCTAAACTGGAGCTCTTAGAGTTTCCAGTGTCAATACCTTCTTTCTTTTCTGTGTCCCTCCTTATGCAGATGAAGAGCAAATGAGGAGCAAAGACCATGCCGGGAGTCTTGCAGTTAGCCTGTGCTTTGACAGTGGACTGCCTGACCAGGGGCTGTCCCGGAAACTCTATCTCCCTCCTACCACGCTACCTGCAGTGTTGGCAGCTGCACGCTTAGCCTCATCCGGTAACTACTTCCACTGGCTCCCCAGCCTGAGAAAAAAGGTGTGAGAAGAGGGGAGATGCTGGAGCAGCTGACGGGGGCAGCAAAGGTCCTCTCTGTGGCCTTGCTGTTATTTTCTTTGTTCAGAAATGTTTAATCGCTTGGAAAAACTTGGAGTATTTCATCTTTCCATATGTGCCTGATACATGTGATAAATGTTGCTTTAACTGTTAGGAAAATAGTTTGGTTTTGTTGTGCTGGTTTATTGCTTTTTAATGGTTCAGGAGAACATTTAAGTGTCACATTGTTATATATCCTTTAAGTTTAGGAGAGGGAAACTGACTACTTGTCCCTACCTCCTTCAGTGCACGAGCAGTTTGACATTGTGTGCAGAGATGTTTTTGGTTTTTAACACAGTGGATGCTCTATGTGCTCTTTGCTGTTAGAAGAGCTGGTTGTATCCCAGCTCACGCCTCAGTTCATGGAGTGCTGTTAACTTGCAAGAAGAAGATGCTCTGATTTGTCGGTGAATTGTGATGCCACTCATACGAAGCATCAGGAATCCCATGTCAATGATAATGAAATCTCTGAAGAATCCAGAGAAAGAAAGCTTACATTGGCCATGTTTATGTAGATCTTTGCCTGCGGCCAGAAATTCTTTTGGGCTTGAGTTTGTTAATGGAGAGGAGAGCTGTGAAAATAAAAGTACCCTGGTTATGCATGCTTTTGTTCAGCTGGTTTGCTGGTGCCCAGACTGTTCCTCAGGCCTTCAGGGGCTTCAAGGACTCTTCTGTACCCACCTGCAAATGTGCCAGAGGTATATATACTTCACTTCAGACCAGCAAGTAAAGCTCAAGATAGGCTTTAACATTAATATTGCAGTGGATAAAAGACCAGCATAAGAAGTTTATTGTTTGGGTTTGATCTTTAAAGCTCTTTTCCAACCAAAACCATTCTATGACTATTTTGTTTTAATTTCAGCATTTAGGGGTGGTTTTGGATGTGAAAGGGCCAAAACCAAGTAGAGACAGGAAATCTGGGGCTCATTGGAAAATGACCATGCAGAAAGCTAATGAAAGAGGCTGAAGCAGAGAGATAAGGAGCTGTGCCTTGAGCAGGGGCTGTACAACCCTGCGAGGAGGTTCAGAGGTTCCTGACTTCTCTGGTCCCAAGCTCAAGCTGGGGGCTTGCTTCAGTTATCTTGCATAGGGAGTGACTGAAACAGAGCTGAGGTTGGTCGCAACTGTCTGGCTATGGAGTGCTTGCTTCCAGCACCACCCTCTCCGCCGCAGGAGACCTCTTGTGGTTGCAGGGAGGTGAGAACTGTGGATAGGTCCGGAGGAGACCCCCACGTCCTCCCCTGCCTGTCCCCGGGCTGCAGCATGGGGCCAGCAGGCTGGAGGAGCTGTTGCCATGTCCCTGCCAGATCACTGCTAGGTGGCGGCAGAGGCTGGCTCTGTGCTCCCGTCAGCCTAAAAGGGGGGGTGAGGGAGATGAGGAGCTGAAAAAGACCCTGCTGGGTGGACAGCATCCCCCTTCCCGGCTGGGGTTGCCTGGAGATGTAACTGGGGGCTTTTGGGGATGGATGCTATGGGGGTCTGGGAGGGGTGTGTGCGAACACTGGGAGCTTACATGTGTGTGGAAAGTGAGCATATTCTGTGCTGTTAACCACTGCACATCACCCTTTTACGTGTTCTTCTTGGGTACCTGTTGGAGGTGGGGTGCAGGGCTTTGCTGCGATTCCATGCTGGTGCTTAACTGATGAGGATATATTTTTTTCCTATGAGTTTTTGCCATTCACATATCTGCAGTTGCTTGATTAGTTTTCCACACCCTTTCAATCAAGACAAAAGGTGTGTGAAGAACTGTCCTCTAACCCTGAGTCTGGACAGCCCCCCCAGCACCCCAGGGACAGATAACCCACCTGGAGCTGTTCCTCTGCTCCAGGGTGACCTGAGGTGATCTTTCCCATCTGTGCAGCAGCATCTCCCTCCCCAGAGCAGCTCAGGTCATGTTTCTCGTGCTTAGCAGGTCCCTGTTTGTATGTTTATTGCCTAAGGCTGTGGAAAAAAAAGAGAAAGATGCCTTGGGGACTGAAAAGCGATGCCACATTTGTGTCCCTGCTCTGGGGCACGGCTGTGCTGGTGCCAGGCAGTGGGGAAGGAGAGGTGGCTGTGCCAGGCATCAGGAAAAACCTCAGCAAAACATGAGGGACTCAGCCCTGCAGAGGTATCTGAGGAAAAGGAGGAAGGTGTCCTGCCCTTTGACAACCCTGTCTCTGCAGGTGTTGGGTCTGTGCTGGATGGGCTGGGAGTCCTCCTGTCCTCACGAGGAGCAACTCCATGGGGCACTGTGGGCCCTTCTGCTAGAGCACCCTGTGTGTGTGCCCCTCATTCTAGAGTAGGGATGCATGCAAAGGGGTCTCGCTCCTCCAGAGGAGAGCATTTTGGGGTGGAGCTGCTTTCCTCTCCTTTGCCCCCCATTTCCACCCTCCCTGTAGGTGTGGGGCAGCCATGTGCAGGCAGAGGTTATCGACAGGGAGTCCCCCAGGCAGAGAACCAAAATGTTTAGAGCAAATTAAAAATTGAAGGGCAGCGCAGCTTTGCAGCTCTCCCTAAAAGCTGGGGTGAAGCAAACACTGCTGAGGTGTGCGCTCCAGGGACTCACTAATGGACTTGAGTGACGTGTGGGGTCTGGGGTCAGCCCTGCCAGGGGGATGGAGCTGGGGCAGGTGGCTCTCCTCCTTGCTGAGGTGCTGGGGGAGCGGGTGCTGGAGATGGAAACTGGGGTTTCACCTTGGAGATGGAAACTGAAGGTCATTTGGGGCCAGGCATGCAGGAGCAGAGCCAGACCTGAGCCAACAGAAGGACTGTGGGGTGAGGGTGGGTATGGGGAGGTGAGGAGTGATGGTCTGTGCAGGGATGTCACTTTGGCAGGGGGGAGGCTATAGAAGTGGTGTCTGAGCAGCTGCCTGGCCATGGCAGTGACCGGGTGCTTTGAGTTTTAAACGGGCTGTCAGGAAGCATTTGGCTGATGGGGAGGAAGCTGCGAAGTGACAGCTTGCTTCAGATGAACAAAGTGCTGCAGAGGCAGCAAAACAAATGTCTCCCTCCCAGTGCACAGCTGGGCTTGTCAGGGCTAAGGCTGGGGTACCAAAGCTACATGCTGAGGGCATGGGGGGTCGTGGCCTGACCCCTGCTGTTGCTGTGGCTGGTGCTAGCTCAGTGTGGTTGAAATTTTCCAGATCAGTGCATCAGCCCATCCCTTCCCCTCGCCTCTGCACTTGTGGCTCAACCCATGCTTTGCAAAGTGGGGTTCAATGCAGCAAGTCATTTGGGCTTCAAAACCAAAATCTAGTGCTTCTGACCTCAAAAAGCTTTGTCTCTTTATTGTTAGATGGGTTTTTTCAGATGGAAATTGAATCTTTTCCTGGTTTGGGGAGGATAAAAGTGCACTCAACCCTACGTCAGATTGTTTCACTTGACCCATGAGTAAACACTTTTCTTTCCTCTGACCTGGAAGGATTTCTTTTTCTTTCCATTTGGCAAGAAAAAGGAAAAAGCTAATTCTTGGTACAGGTCACTGCAAAACAAGGTCTCTAGCTGGAGCTGGCTTTTCAGCCTGAGCACTGCCAAAACCCATCAGCTCTTCCCCTGCTCCCGAGCGCATGCACCGGTCCCTGGAGTGGCTCCCTTTCTTTTTTTTGCAGTAAAAGGCCCCACTTTCCCGTGCATTTTGCAGGGAGCAAACACTGCCAGTGAGAGAGCAGCCTCTGGCTGCTGGGTTTCAGATGGGGATGGTGCTTGTGCCTTGCTGGCTTGTTTTGGAGCATGACTTAGTGGCCACCGCAGCGTGGTTTGTACAAGCTAACCCCTAACCCCCACTTCATCTCTGCAAAAGCCCCTTTGGGTGGGTTTGGGGGAGATGCTGAGATACTGCTGCTTGCAGGAAGGAGGGTGAAGGAGAGCTGGGGCAGCAGTGCTGCTGGAGCATCCCGCAGGTGGGAAATGGGTCAGCGTTGCTTTTAGTTTAACCATGGCTGCGCTCTGGGGCGGATGGGAATTGGTATCAACTGCAAGGGTCTGTGCACATCGTGTCCCACAGAAATAGGGGTTGTGAGTGTCCTCCCAAGCACCCACTTGCATCCAAGTGAGTCCTCCCGTCTCTTCTCCCATCTCCACCTTGGACCTGGCTTCTTGGGTGTTGTTTCCAGCATCAGTGGCACTGCTCCAAGTGCAGCACCCAAAGGAGGGAGAGGGGAGTTGGGTTCTTGCAGGTGCTGTGCAATGCCTTGAGCTTGCAGGTGACGAAGGGGTGAGCAGCATATGGCATGGGGTGCTCTGCACCCACAGTTTAGGGAGGTAAAAGTACCATCGCACTGGGACCAGTTGGATGTGGGGTTGTTCCTGTTGAAACTCTTCACCATTGTTGCTGGTGTTGGTGATGGGTTAGTAGGGCAAGCAAGGAGGGCTTGGGACAGGTAAGGTTCCCCCCAGCCCCTGCTGCCCTCACCCTGTGTGTGTGTGGGCTCCTCATCATCTACCCACTGCCAGGAGGTTTTTTTTCTGGCTCATCTCTTCCAAGGCAGAAGCTGATTGCAGAGGGGTTGCAATCTCACTTGTGCTTTTAATCCCATTGCTGTCAAGCTCCATTAGGAGGTTTGGCTTCATCTTGCTACCTCTGGGGCTGGGCCTCGGCTTGCCCAGCCTGAAATGAGGACAACCCTGGGCTATGCTGGAGTGGGCAGGGGAGGTAGGGATGCTTTTGGGGCTATCATTGCCGCTACTGCTCTACCCAGTGCTTCCAGCCACCCAGGGTGCTGCAAGGAGAGATTGGCCTGGCTGCTTTGGGAGCAGGATGGAAAGGAGTTTGGGTGGCAGCAAGTGCTGTTCCCCAGCCATTGAGGGTGTCGGAAAACCTGTCAGCACTTGCAGCCGGAGCCCGTGCTGTCCTCCGCACCAGGAGTGTGGCTCCATTTCAGTAACCTGCTCACAATCTCCCCCTGCTCTTGTCACAGCACGTGTGGCTGTGTTCATGCTGCGTGTAGGCAGGCATCCCTCTGTGCTGCTGCATGTGGCTCCTAGTGCCTCAGCAGGAGGGCAACGTAGCTGGAGAAGGCGACTGTAGGAAGGGGAGCTAATGGGCTGAGCAGCCGTCCCTGCCTCACAAAATGGGCCGCACAGCTCAGCAATGGGAGGGGAAAGTGCTGTCACTCATCCCTGCCCCAACCACTGTGAGCACCTCCTGGGATTTCCAGGGTGCTTGTGCTCCAGGCACACATGCTGCAGGGAGGCTGGGGGCTGTCCTAGGACCGGCTTGCTCACAGCAGTTTTGCAGCTCTGTGGGCTCGTGTGCTTGCAGCTGTTTGGGAAGGAGCTGATACATGGTGAGAGCATGGTGAAGGGCACGGAAGATGTGAATACAGAGAGCAGGAGCCCTGAAAGCAGCAGGGGACTGGCTGGGTGGTCATCAGGGTAATGTTTCGATTTTACCCAACCTCCCTGCTAGCTATGCTGAAGCGGAGTACAGCCATGCTGGTGTTCCCAGGGCCAGGAGCAGCCAGCGCCAGGGTTTGGCAGGGTCTGCTGTGTTGATTATGGCCAGAGCGTGGCTGTGAAAGGCTTCTGTGCAGCCAGGGAGGCTGACAGCTCTGCTGCGAAAAGGAGTGGGGGAAATTCTCAAGGGGCTGCTGCCATAGTGGAGGTCTTCATCCCTACCTTGTGCTGGGGCTTAGGGATGCTGGTGCTGGTTTGGGGTCAGGTTAGCACTTCTGCAACCCCTGCCTCTTGCTGGTGCCCTCTGAGCTTTTTTCTGTCCAACACATGAGCCTGGCTTCATCCCCATGGGTTTGCCCTGTGCTGCCATGTTGCATGGATAGCTCCCTGCTGATCCCTGGGGGGATGCTCCAAGCGAATCGCAGAGCTTGCGTTACCCTTGAGCCTGGAGAAGTGGTCAGTGTACATGTGGTAAGGCCGCGCTTGGCTGGAAGGAGTTAACTTTCTGCTCTGTCCGTCCTTCCTTCCCACCCCACTGAGAATCACCCAGACTTCCCCTGGGACCAGTGGGCTGTGGTGGGCTTGTCCCCACACCCAGTGGTGGCCCAGCTTGGAGCTGCGTGAACCACAAGTCCCACAGGGCATGTTTTCCCTACAAACCCAGTGCCGTGGCTGTGCCTGCGGTGATCGATGAGCCTCTGCCAAGCCAAGCAGGCCTGCGGCTTGGCAGGCAGAGACCCCTCAGCCAATCGATGCACTCCCCTGCCCGAGGAAGTCCCTGGCTTCCATGACAGCAAACCAGCATCGACTCTTCACAGCCCCTCTCCCCTAACCGGGGGCTCTTCCACAGGCGGCAGGGCAGGGTGAAACCCCCAGGGGCTTCTTTTCCTTGCTGGAGTGCCCTGGGTTGCTCGCATGGCACAGTGTTTCTTTTCTGGCTCCAGGAAAAGCCGCTCCACTCCTTTGAATATTTAGCCTTTGTGTTTATTGGGAGGGTGCAGGAAAGATGGGGCATGTGGCAGTGCTGCACCTGCTAGTGATGGGGAGAGCAGTGGTGCCTTCCCTGTGGGACCCCTGTGCTGTGCAGGGAAATCCTGCCTCCCCTCAGCACTGGGCAAGGGGATGAAAACAGCAGGGGTTATTTTTATTTTTCCAAGTTTTTCATGGGCACTGCAATTCTTGGAGCTATCCCAGTGGATAAAACCACCACAGAAGGTGGTTTTGTCCCAGGTGTTGCTCCTTTCCCCTCTTTTCATCCCCAGCTTGCCCAGACTCCCTGTGCGGAAGCCTGCTTCCTTTGCACGGCTTGCACTGTGTCTGCTGGGGAGGATGAACCCTGAGCGATGCGTTTACCCAGCTCACCGCAAGCATCCCAGTTTTTGGCTGAACAGTCAAAAATGTGACATGCGATGTTCTCCCCCTCCCCCCCCATCCTGACTCTCTTCAGGTAACTTAAAATGTACCCACAGCCCCTGGCAGGGCTTAGGAGCACACAGATAAAGCTCCACATTGCCCATTTGCCACTAAACAAGGAAAATAGCTAAGAGAGATGGTGAACAGCCAACAGCTCCTTAACTCAAAATCACAGCATGGGGCGCAAAACAAATCTCCCCTGGCAGCTCCAGATGTGACTTTAAGTGGCTCATAAATAGAAAAGGCAGCCCTGGCCCAGGGCTGGGAGAACCTGCTGGGGGAAGTCCGGGCAGCCGGGATGCTTTCTGGGTGCCTTGCATTGCATCTTGAGCACTGCTGCTCGTGCTGCCAATGGCTGCGAGGGCCCCCTGACACCGGTGATGTGCAAGGCTTGAAAACCCCATGAGCTGCATGGATTTCTCCTCCATAGTTTCACTTGCTGCATCTTGGTCCCACTGGGCTCTCCCACTGCTTCCTATGCCTTGGGAGAGGGATACTGAGCCAGCTCAAAGAGAGAAGTTGAAATGGCTCTTGCTTCCAGGCTGATGATCTGGGAGTGGGATGGGTTACTCCTACCCTGCTGCCTGATTGCAGTCCAAAGCTGTAACTTCCCCCCCCCCATCTCAGGATGTAAGATAGAGAGGGGCTGAGCTTTAATGACATTTATCTGTGTTTGGGAAGGAGACAGCATAATTCTCAGCTAACAATATTACCCAAGGCTCATTCCGCCTCTCCTCCAGCACAAAGATGGATGCCGCTGCAGGCTGCCTTGTGTGTCCCCACTCGTTTCCTGTCTAGCATGGGCAACCCTGGCCCTCGCCAACCAGGTTATTGTTCCTAAGTGGTCACATGTGATGGAGAAAGATCCTTTTTCGGGGGACATGACCTTTCTAGATCAGCTCCCAGGGGAAAACAACCATCCACCCCATTAAATGGGTGCACAAGTGTCACCGCAGGCCTCTCGTCTGCTCCACTGGGTTGGGGGGATCTCTGCAGTCCTCTAAACATATTAGATTTGGGAATGCACAGCTGCACAGAGACTTCCTGTGACACTGATGTATGGGCATGTGCCATCCCTGTGTTGCATGGTGGGTGCATCACTTAGATAACAGGGAGGGGCTGGGGCTGCAGGGTAGCCCCTGCTGAATGCTTCTTGTGTGGTTGGGCTTGTTTTCCAGTGCTTGTGCAGGCAAAAGCAAACCCACTGAGGTGTATAATGACAAATTCACATCTGTTGGGAATGTGCTGTGGAGGGGAAAGCTGTGCATTAACTCTGCGCTCCCCAGGCGGGCTTGGGAGGCTGCTGGATGTGCTGCCAGGGCCTCACTGAGGGGGCAGAATGTGCCCTGAGGTGAAGGCATTGCCGCCTCGCATCCGATGCTGTAACCAGCTCTGTGCCTGCTGCTACACACACAACCAGAAACACAGGGGTGCTGAAGGCTCTGCCTGACTCCCAAGGCCCTTTCCATGTGTGAATGCCCCCATTTGAAGCCCAGTAGCCCTGTTCTTGAGTGCATAAGGCAACTAAACAGCTCCAAACCTGAGGAGCGGGCCGGATGCTGGTGGGGATGGCGTTTTTCACTATCAGGCTTTTCATGATTGATACAGCTGCCCCAGGCCCTGCTAAAAATGAAAATAAAAGCAAATTCCAGAGTAGAGCAAAATAAATTTCCATGCCAGCAGTGGCAGGTTCAGCTCCTGAGCATCCTCCAGCATCAGCATTTTGGGCCAGTGGAAACGCTGGCCTGAATAGGAAGGAAATTATTGATGTGCTCAAGTCCACAGATATAAGATGTAATAACACAAGGCAGGCGCAAGCGCCAGGCTTCAGACGCATGCTGCTTCTCTGCAGCATGGCTGTGCCTGTGTGTGCACACATGTGGGAGTCTTGCAGGGTTTCCATGCGTCAGTGTTGCTGAAGAAAGACCTACACAAGGATTTGCTGCAAAGATTCATCCAAACAAATAAGGGAGTCAAGTATCAGTGTGTGGTAGTGAAGCCTGTGGGCTTAGATTTTTTACGAGAGAGGAAAGCCAGAAGGGAATAAAAGTGTTTTATGGTGTGTTTTAAAATTAGTCAGTAAAATCCTTTTTGGCGCTGGGAAGAAGGAATCTTATAAAACTTACACAAGCCTCCCAGGCTGGTATGAGTTTAGCTGTAATACTTAAGAGCTTTAAAGTCAATTGTACGTGTGGGTACTGCAATGTCTGAGGGCTGCGGGGGGTGAGTGCCTGGCAGGTTCACTATCCCTGTGCTGCCAGGGTGCCTGCACACCCAGGGCCTGAATATGCTGAGCTGCTCCAAGCTGCTTGTGGTGCCCCAGAGGTGGCAGGCACTGAGGTGGCAGCAAGGCAGGGATGCTTTGCAGGTGCTTTGTGTTGCCCTTGCCCCAGAAGAAACTGTAGTAAGAACTTAAAAGGTATTTTGGATCAAACTGCTGTTCAATTTACCAGGAGTGCTAGCCCCAAGCACTCCCATCTGTGCTTCCCAAACTTTGTGTTTTATTTAAAACCACCTGACTGAAAAGGACAACTGCAGGTATAATTTTCTACCCCACGGTGGAGCATCTGGCTCTCCCATTTCTGAGCTTTTCCCAGCCACCACAAAGGCGGAAATTCCACGTTTTGTGTTCTGTTTGTTCGCCCGTGCACTGCTTTAAAAAATAATGAAATTACAATACGAAACAAGGCTTGGGGGAGAAAAATCAGACCAGGAGCAAAATCACGCAAGCTGATAACCCTGCTCACCAGAGCGATGCGTTTCACGTTCACTTTGTTCTGATCTTCTGCAGCACCCGCCTGCTTTGGGCTGGAGCCACGGGGGTGATGGAGGCGCACGATCTGGATCTGGGCAATCTCAGCCCAATGTTAGCCAAGTGACTCCTTAATCCCAAAGAAACTCTTTTCTGTGTCCATCTATGGAAACAGCAAAACGTCAGTTCCTGAATTAGCCATAATAATGCCTCCTGTGACCCTGGCAGTGCTTTCCGAGGGGAGAAGTGTCTGTCCCTGCATCCTGGGCTGTCATCACCTCCTCGCATCCTGCCCAGAGCAGCCCAGGAAATTAATTTCTCACTTCTCCTGGCCTTCTACTCCTCTGGATGTCTCTAATTCACATCCCTCCGGCATCTTTGAAGCTCAGTTAAGGGATAATGCACCTCCACTACCCTTTGCAGAAATACTGTGCATGCTCGCCTTTCTCTCTTCATGCTGCTCCGTATTTACCAGCCCTCTGATGTGTTGGAGTCTGTAATGAATATTTCTTTATCGGCAGGAAAACAGGGAGGCTTCCCCCAGCCTGGGCTGTGTGCGGGTGTACGTGTGCACGAGGCAACCCTGCGCCAGCAGCCGGCAGGCATTTAGATCCTGCAGCACAGAGGGTAAGTGCTGTGTGACAGGATCCACTTATCTTGCCTTTGCATTTCATAATTCATCCTGCCCTTTTGCTAACGGCACAAAGCCATTTGCATCCAAACGAGTGTTTATTTCCTCCTGGCTCAGCTCTGCCACTGGATCCTAGGGAGAAATCAGCGAGTCGGGCTCCTGGCACTGGCAGCAAGCAGCTGTGAGGGCTGGGCTGGAATAACAGGGAGAGCGATCCATGGACAACGGGATGTCCTGACTGATGGCGAGGGTGACAGAGGAGTAGGTGAGTGTTTTTTTCTCCCCAGCTTTAGAGCTTGCTCTACAGGGAGGAAAAGTATTGGTGGTGTCCCTTACTTAGAAACGGAGAAACAGGCGCAGGAGTGCTCAACTGACTTGCTGCAGCAGAGTTCTTGCATTAATCCCACCAAGCTGCACTGCCTTGCAGTAGCTCTCATGCCCCATAGAGACTAAAATCCGAGAAAAACAGATGAACATGTTCTCCTTGCACAGTAACCCTCACACACGTAGCGGTCACCTCGGGTGCAAGGCATGTGATTTGATTACCTTTATCGTAGCTCGCAGAGCTGAGCAGCTCTGTTTCCAAAGATGATGCCAGCTGTACCTTCTCCAGCTTAAACTCTTGGTTTGGAGCTTTAAAGCTTCCCAGCAGCTGAAAACACTTACTGGGGGCAAAAGCTTTCCATGTGCATGTGTTCATGCCTCCCAAGTGCCAGCATGTGCTTGGGGCCATGGAGCGATGGGCTGGGCTTCCAGCAGAGCAGACAGTGCCGTAGTGCAGCCAACCTCACGCTGGGAAGCTGATGTATGCTGAAGGTCAGCTCTGTTTTACAGAGAGTCATGAGGAGGGGGGTAATCTTGACATCCTTGCCTGCAGTTCATCCCACTCACAACAGCATGATGGGTGTTTTTCCTGGCTGTTTGCAGTGCCAGATCCCTGCCTGTGCTAGCAGCCAGAAGAGTGTCATTATCTGGACATAGTGGGATGGATGGAGCAGGAGCTGGAGCCTCCAATCCCCTGGTATGGGGTCGAGTCAGTGGTGATGGCAGCACTGGGAACACTGACAGGACTGGGGGTACTTGGGTGGCTGCAGGACCCAGGCCTGGGGATGCTGCAGGTTTGATAGTGCCTTGGGTGCTGCAGGGCTTGGCTTTGGGAGTGCCCTGGGGGTACCCAGGACTCTGGAGGTGCCATGGGGATGCTGCCAGTGTGTGCTCCCCCGGACAGAGCTGCAGCACTGGGGTGTAGCCGGGGGAGGACTGAATGGGTGCACCCCAGTTTTCCCGTCCCTGGGGCAGGCGCCCGGGCGCTGATGGGCCGGGACCCGACGCCCCAGCCCGGCTGCCCCCCCGCGAAGTTGAGGGTCCGGCCCGCGGCTGCCCTCCCCTGCAGCAGGCGGGGCGGGGGGCGGCAGCGCCGGTCAGGGCAAACTCCTCCCCGCTCGGCTCCCGCCCGCCGGCCGGACCCGCCTCGGTGCTCCCGCTCCTCCGATCCGGTGGCTCTTCTTCTTCCTATTATTTGTTATTACCGCCGCTGTCACCATCGCTGCCCTCCTCCTCCGTCGCCGGTCCTGCCCCCCTCCAGGCCCGCACCGTGCCCCTCTGCCGCCGCCGCTGGACCCGGTTCCGCCGCCGCCCGCCCCGTCACCCAGGTATGACCCGGGCACGCGCTGCCCTCTTCTCCCGCAGGCACCGCAGCTCAGCAGAGGGGTCGCCGCAAGGGAAAGGTTTTCGCTTGGATTTGGGGCTGCGGCGGGAAGTGGAGCCCGGGTGCGGGGTGCGGTGCGGGCAGGCCAGGTTGGGATGCCCGGGTGGGATGCTCCCAGCACCCCGGGGCTGCGCTGGGCCTCTGCGCCACAGCCTTGTCCAGGCAAAGCTCCAGGGTTGTGGCTCCCTGCAAGGTCTTAACTTATTTTCGCAGGGCTATGTGGTCCAACTTTGCGCTGAGCTGGGGTTTTTAAGTGAACTCTGCTGGGGTGGGTAGGACTGAGTCTGCCCGTCTCTAAACCCTACTCCTGCACACCCAGGCAAAGTTTGGAAAGTCCTAAGCCTTAGGCTCAGCCTCTTGCTCTTGGTGGAAGCCCACAGCCTTGCCATTCAGCAAGGACACGAGGGCCTGACAAATCCCCAGCCTCACTACCAAACCCCTCAGTGGAAATGGTGGCTGGCTTTGCTGAAGTGGAGAAATCAAATCCTTTTGTTTATTCCGAAGATCTCTGTTTTATCTCTCACCGTGCTGTGGTAATTAAAGGAGACCTCTGCTCGGGTTATTCGCCTGGAATTTGTTTTCTCCTAAGGTTATCTTGGAGGATTTTGTTCCCTCCAAAAGGGCATGTGGAAACCTTTAGTGTTTTCAGCTGGATTTTGTTAGTGTGCTATTGGTTGTGTCTCCAGCAGAGAGATTTTCTAAGGTGTGGTGGAATATTCCATCCCAACAGAGGACTGTATTACCAAGGCCTTTTTTTAGCCCTCTCCCAGCCTTGTCCCCTCGCTTACCCAAGTCAAAACAGCTTCCCCGTTATGCTGTTTTGGGGGTACTGGGTGTACTGTGGCTGCTGGTTGGCATTCGGTGTTGTCCTGTGGGGTCCAAAGGGCTCTAACTTGGGCTTTGTTTTGCCTAGGAAAGGCTTTTTCACCTGTTGAAAAGCCAATAGGGGAGAGCAGCAGTAGGCTGCTGTTCTCAAAATTATGGTGACCATTGGATCAGCGAGTCTGATCCCCTTCCGGCGCCATCTCCGCTGAGATGTGGGATCCTCTCCCATCTCTTTCCAAAGCACTGGATTTCAGCCCAACCAGAGGCCTGAGAACAGCTGGCTCCAAAGCCCTGCCGAGATAAGGCAGTCTCACCCCGCTCTGCTCCAGCCCAAAATACATTTAACAGGGTGAAAATGAGGTGTAAAGACTTTTCCAGTCAGAAAGCCCTCCTCTCCAGGGAACCTGCAGCATCCTCCAGCCATTTTATGTGGGAGCATTTTGGGTGCGCGGACCAGCGGGAGACCCATGCAGCTGCCTGTCTGTTCAGAGGCATTAGAACAGGGCATTCAGAGGAGATTCGCCTCCTTTCCCAGGGCTGCTTTGTATCCATGCATCAAACCGGGTAGGCCCCAGGGCAAGTGGCAGACAGAAATAAGGTCAGGCCATGGTGTTCCTGTTGTTTCCTGCCCCAGCTACCTCCCCTTTCTCTTCCTTCTCACACTCCAGCCTCTGCCCCCCATCCCTCCTGGCCTCTCTGCCCATCTGACCTTCCCTGTCGCTGCTTTCCCACCAGGATGAAATATTTATTGAGGCTCTGTTACCCTTGTTTTCTTGAAAGCGAGTTTCACACTTCATTTGCGGGAGACATTAAGAGACTTCACAGTGGGTTTTCCTTCTCGCTGGACGCGTGTGATGCTGTGTGCATGACTATCCTGGCCGGCCTCACTCCTGCCTGAGCAGGCAGCACAGCCTGGGCGAGGAGAAGCATCTCAAGCAATGGTAGAGTCTGTATACCCGCAATGTGATAAATAACTGGAAACCAAAAACCTGGTCTGAAATCCAGCAGTTTAGCTCTGCAGAGCTGACCCATCCATGCCTGGTTGTGTTGCGCCTCCTCTCCCCAGTTGGGATACAGTGGGTAAAAGGTCTGTGAGTGGTCTCGTAAAGCGACTGTGGGTGAAATTTTCCTATGGCTTTGTGGAAAAGTCACTCCTGGACCTGACCCTGGAGTGACTCTGCTTGGATTTACTCCAAACAGTGGGATTGTGGTTGGATGCTGTGCCTCTGCATCAGCCCAAAGCAATGCATGGCTGTGGTTTTCCCTGTGCAGCTCACGGGGCTGTGGTCCAATATCCATCTGGAGAGGCTGTCCTGGAGGGATGAATTGTTGTTGGCTTGGAAAGTAGAGCTGCGGCTGAGGACCTGTGCCTGTCCCATTGGGTGGGTGTCACCAGGTGGGCTGACTTCCTACAGCACTGTGTTAGGATTGTTGTGGGTACTGCAAGCATCTGAATTGCAGAATGAGAAAGGGAGCACGTGCCTTTCCTGTGCTTATGTGGAGCAGCTTTCTAGGGGTAGAAAGCTGAAGGTCGGTAACAACTGATCTCTCTGGCTGTGTGGGTGAGAAAGGCAGGATGGGCTTACTGGCATGCATCCTGGGGATGGGGATCCCCAGGGGTCAAGGCGGCTGTAAGCTCCTATCACATGGGTGTCGTGGCTGTCACTGGGTCTGCATTCCGCTGGGAAGGATGAAGCACATGGGCAGATCCAGCTGGGTCCACCCAAAAAAGCAGAGGAGGCAGACCCCATAGCTCCTCATGGGTGGTGTTGAGGCAGTGGTGTACCTGCACTGCAGGTGGTTGGGTTTTAGCTGGTCCTTTTCCAAGCTGGGTGTATTTTAACATGACCACTTTGTTCTCCCCAACCCAGGGTGTCCCTGAGATGGGAGGAGCAGTTTGTCCCTTCCGCATGCCACCTCTAGCGCTCTGCCAGGGCAACCTGTTGTCCCACACAAGTCCTAACCTGCTGAGCAACCTGCTCCTGCTGTGAGGTCCTAAAAGTGGAGTTAAAAACACATGGGTCATTAAGGCTGGGAGATAAAATAGCTGCTGGCCTGAAGCTCTGGGGCAGGTCATGTCTCCTCTCTGGAGCTCAGGGATGAGCAGCCAGTGACAGCCATTGTGTCAGGCAGATGGAAGCGAAGGAGGAAAAGAACAGACACATTTCTGGGTTGTTTTTTGGAACCCAACCATGAAGCCACACTGCTCCAGAGCCAGCAGCTGGTCCTGCTGTCTGGCCCCACCAAAAAGAGACGGTCTGTCTGCCTTGTGCTTTCGGGAGGCGTTGAGAG
Source organism: Ara ararauna (assembly GCA_028858755.1). Classification (NCBI taxonomy): domain Eukaryota; kingdom Metazoa; phylum Chordata; class Aves; order Psittaciformes; family Psittacidae; genus Ara; species Ara ararauna. The sequence goes on from CM054382.1 coordinate 45,169,991, forward strand.
CCCTCCTGACTGTAGTACTGCCGCACGTGGGAGGCTGCTCTCTCTGTATTGCTGCCTGAATGCAATTAGGCTTTAATGAGTCATTAAAATAAATCTCTGTTTCTACTCCAAGCAAACATGCCGAGGGGATGCTGACAGTCGGAGCTGCATGTCTTGCATCATGCGGAGGAAGAGGCTGCACTTCCCTGCGCGCTCCTTCCCAGGGCTGGGCCCGGCACCCTTCATCTGCCTTCCCCGTGAAAAAGAGGATTTTTCCCAAGCAGGTTTGCAGCCGCTGCAGGAGTGGGATTAAATTATAACCAGCGCTAGGGTTCGGGTTCTTTTGGAGGAGCAGTGGTCTGAGGGTTATCTGCTCCCTGATGCTGAAGGGCACTTGTCGACTAGAAGTAGTCAAAGACGTAATAAATCCCAGTTTTTGGCTCCTAGGTTGTTAAAGATGCTGACGGCTGATGGCTGTGTCCCTTTTAACCCATATCTGGATCTGGTGGGTAGCTGGGGGAGATCTCAGCAGGCCCTGTGGCTTGAGAGGGATGTGCATGAGGCAAGCACTGAAATAGGAAAGTATGGTGCATCACTGGCAGACATCCGTATAGTTTTCCTAGCTGTAAATGGGATTTCAAGAGAGCTTGTGAGCCAGGAGGGATGCTGGTGGCTTCTCTCCTCATGGGCAGACTCAAGGCTCATCTTCCTTCACTCCGCCTAACTGGTAAACGATCCAGTTATCCCTGAGAATGTCTTTGCTAATTTAATCCCTCCCCAGTGGCTGTCCTGCTGGCATGCTTGCAGGTGGGAGGGCAGATGCTGGCAGGACACAGTGGGGTGTCCCCTGCATGTCCCCAGGGAGCAGCATCCCTCAAACACAGTCGCTGTGTCAGCCACTGGCCCCATATTACTATCCAGGCTGCAGGAGGGCATGAGTTAAAGCCAGGGGCTGAGCAGCAGAAGTTACTGTATATGAGCAAAACAGAGAAGTTGTGTGACATCGAGGCACAGCAGAGCCGCCCCGGCACAACTCGGGTGGCAACGCCCAAGCGTGCCGTGCTGGGAGGGCGGCTGAAGCTGATGGGGTTACAGAGGCTCCAGCTCGGCCAGAGCTTTTCCCCCAGCTTTGCTTTCGTGAGCAGAACTTACTGCTACATGGAAAGGTTTTGCACAAGTCGTGTTTCGTACACCAGGCTGGGAGGAACTGGGACGGGACAGGGCAGCAAGGGCAGAACTGGGTGGGAATTCGGAAGCTGGGCAGAGGATTTTCATGGAAATGATGGAAATGAGGAGAAAAAGGTGAGACAGCACCAATGACCAAAGCAAGGAGGGAGATAACAAAGTGGTGCGTTGGAGAAGAAACTGTCCTGGGGGTTGATGCAAAGAAAGCTGGTGAGAAAAAAATCTTTAGTGGGGAACTCACTGCTGTGCTCAATTGGATTTTGTTGGGGATGCTCTGGACTGTGTTGCACAATGCTTCTGCTGGGATGCATGCTCCTCTTACTCATACGTCTCGGATGTATGCACCTGGGATGAAGATGCATTTTGGGTCACTGAGTCCCCTGCTGGGATTAGCCCCACTCGAGAGCAGAGCATGCGCCTTCCTGTGGTTGAACAGCGAGAAAATCCAATTGGGGAGAAGATCCTATCTCCACAAGGCGTGTTTGCAGTCCCCGGGGAACAGAGGGGTCTGGCCAAGGCCTTCATCTCCTTGCCCTGGTGGAAAGAGCCTGCTGGTGTGAAAATAAATGGGCACTGAGGAGGTGAAGGTTCCCTCTTGGAGCAGTGAGGGTGCTGGAGAAACACTGCCCCAGGGCTGGGAATGAACAGCAGAGCATCCTCGGAGGGAGGCTGGCTCTGCCACACTGCCAGGGAGGGTCTCCAGGCTGTGGGACCAGCAGGATCTTGATCCATCACCTGGACCTTGCTCCACCCTGAGACCTAAGTGTGGAAAAGCTGGAGGCTGAGAGCTTTTAAAGAGGTCCCTGCTGCCTCTTTTTGCTTTGCTGGTGCCTTCTCGCCTTTTCCTGGGCAAGTTCTGGGAACGCTGGCTGACACAGGGGAAATACTAATGCTGTGTTAGTGCTTTACCACAGGGTTGAATCCATCATGGGATACCTACACCAGTGCAAAAAGCTTGTGCAAGCAACAAGGGTGACATTGGGGTGAAGGAAATAACCCGTCATGCTCACGAGGATCCATTGCTTGTGCTGTACTCAGTGAAAACTCAGGCCATGCTGTGGCAGGGGATCTAGTGGCAATATGGAGTGTAAATCAGACCCAAGTCCTTGCACTCCAGGGCCGTGTTCACATGGTATCCATGGTACATCATGATCCAGCTTGGGCTTCAGCTCTCTGCTGGCTGTGGCCATAGGCATGGTCCCGAGCCTTTAGCACTCGTGCTGCAAAATGCTCTGTCCTTTTGGTGAAGGTCGGTCCCAGCTGGGGCACACCGAGCACTCTGGCTCTCCACACCATCACTCTGCTCTCCCAGTGGTTGCTGCTACCACAGCTGCTCATCACAGGGGATAGTTGGGTATTGGGAGGGATGGTGCCTGCAGCAGGGGTTGGCTGGCCAGGGGTTGGCTTGCTCCGTGGAGCCTGTGGGGATCTGATGTGTGGGATAATCTCAAAAGCCCTTCTTTGTGTGACTTGGCTTGATGCCACCAGTTTTGTCCCTCGTTATTTTGGGACCACAGTGGAGCAGCTCCTTGGCACATGTGCCTGGGCTTGGCCACGGCTTTTGCTGGGAGCAGCCCCAAGCGGGACCTCAGCCACAGCAGCAGGAGATGAGCCATGTGGGTCAGGCAAGGGATATTTCCATCCTGCATCCCGCCGTGAGCTGCCCATGTCTGACTCCTTCCCTGTGTCCAGGGCTGCACTGGGCTTGAGCTGGCCAAGAAAATGCAGCGGGTAGGAGATGGGGGGGATGAGGAGGGAGGTGTCAGTTTCCTGCTCTGGGTTTTAAGCCATCCTGCAATTAGGAGGGACTGAAAAGGGGTGTAATTATATAGGTAATTGCCTAGATCCAGGTGTAGACCTGGCCATGCTTTGCAGTATCACATTGGGGTGTGTGTTTGGTGGGGACAGAAGGGGGTGATGGTTCCTTCTGTGTCCCTCCATCTCTACGCATGGGTCCAGTTAATCCATGCAGGCAGGTAAGACAGGATCTGACAGTCACTTAAGGATATAAAGGGCAAGTGAGATGCCAGAGTAACAAGATACTCGTGTAGTCTGTGCCTGAGACATCCTAGGCTGCAAAGCTTTCCTTCCTCCAAAAGTCTGCGACGTGCTGGGAGGTCTCCCTGGGACAGGAATGTGGATGTGCTGGCTGGTTACAAGACGTGCTGGGACTGCGCACACCAGGGAGCGCTACAGCCAGAGATGGGAAGGGGATGCTTGGCCCTACATGGCTGTAAAGGCAATTGCCACCGGTGGGGAAGGTCTCTTGTGCTCGGGCAAGGCAGGATGAGGCCCAGTGTGGGGGGAGTGAACCTGAGCTGGCAAGAAGGTGGGTTTGGCAGAGTTTGACAGCCAGGAGAAGGGATCTGCTGGGCTTGGTGGATTAAGAGCACAGCATTAGCAGCAGAAATGGAGCCTTTAGTGCCCACCCAGGATCTGGGGTCTGGCTGGCAGCTTCTACCCTGGAAATGGTTTGATTTGTGTTAATTTCAGTTTGTATCTTGCCTTTTCCACAAAATTTTTGCAAGAAAAGGTCTGGTTTCAAAACCCCGTTGGCATTTCTTCTTTCCCGTCCCATACCTGGAGAGAGGCAGGGCTGGGAGGAGGTGGCGGGAAGCCCCCGGGAGCTGGTGAAGGGAAAGCAAGGGCAGGCGTGTGGCAGGGCATGGGCTGTTTGGTTTTGATGACTGAGTGCAAATCACCACAGCATCAGTGGCGGTACAGTGTTACCTCTGCAAGCTGGCTGTCCCTGTGACACCTGGGACAGGGTGTTTGCTGTGGTTTTCCTTGCAAAACTGACGGGCTTGAGGCTCCAAAGGGGCCACAGTACAAAAAAGTCTCAGGTAGGAAGCAGGTCACACAAAACACCCTTTCTGCCCTCAAAAGCCTTTCTTGGTGTACTCTACAGCAGGTGGATATCCGTTTTCCCAAGTGCTGCTGTGAGTTCTGTCTGCAGACTGGTCCAACTTCAATTATAACTTGGGCAGAAACCTCCGCGAAGCTCAGTGCTGGCCCAGGAGCTGTTATTGCTGCAGGAGGGAGCAGGGCTGCTCCAGTCACCCAGTGTCACTGTTGATTTTCATGCCTCAAAGATGCTTTTTCCTCCATATATTTATTAACAGCGCATCAGAAGTCAGAACAAGCTGGCCCCATCTCCCCCTTTCCCCCAAAAATAATGGGGCTTAAGCAAGCTTATGTGCAAGGGTAAATCAAAGCAGCAGTTTGTAATGCTTCCCAGAATCAGTGTTCTCAGGGCCTGGGGTGGACAGCAGTTCCTTGGTGGTTTGTAATTTGAAGTTTAAAGGCTTCAGAGTGACCCAGTGGTTTGGGACCTGGTCAAGAAGCCCCAGCCGTGAGTGCTGGGGCTGGAGAGGAGACGCTGGGGGGCTGTTGTCTGAGTGCAGTCCCCCACATCCTCCTGCATCCCATGTTGCCATTGCTCTTTGGGTGAAATTTCACTTGGGCTTGGCTCATTCTGGGAGGGGGATCTCATTAATACTGCTTCCCAGGACTCGGCTTGTCCCCTTATACCTTGCAGCACAAAGCATCTGACATGGAATGAGTTTGCAGGGCCTCAACCCACCCTGTGCACCCATCCTGCCCCATGTTGTCCCACCTCACCAAGGTTTGCAGCCATGGGTTAATTCACCCAAATCCCACCGCACTGAGCCTGTGCCCTGTTGTTTGCTGCCATAATCTGTTTTGAAAAGGCGGCCCCTGATGCTGTTTTTATCAATTAGGCCCTGGGAGATGATTCTGGTAAGGCAGCGGCTGGGCTAATTCACCAGGCAGACATTTCATTGAATTAGCCCTTGAGCTGCAGAGCAAAACCAGGAGAGCAGAGCCTGGGCTGGGGCAGGACTCACCAGCAAGGTTCAGCATGGTGCTCATGGCAGATAGCTGTGCTCCATCCCAGCGCAGGACCTGCTTCCCGGCTCCTGTGGTAGCGTTTGACCCTTGTTGGATGGCAGGGGTGAGCTGGGACACACAGGGTGAGGAAGGACAGGAGATTCTCAGCTGGGCTGAGAGTGCTGGTGGCTGGCAAAAACCTCACCATTGACTTGCAAACTCTGCAAATCTCCTGTGGATGTCATTGAAGGGGAATAAATATAGAAGCCTGAGACGCCACTCGTTCCCAGAGTCACTTCTCAGGACGCAACTTTGTGGTGTGAGGCAACATCAATTAAAGAAAATGTATCTCTGCAGCAAGCAGTTCTGCACGCCGGCCCACGGTTGTACAACACAGCCAGGCTCCCTCCCTGTTCCTGCTCCTGTCCCTATCAGGACAGCATGACACCACTGCATAGCATCTCAAATCACTTCCCAAAAGCCAGTGAGGGGAAGGGAAAGTAGCACAGCCTGGCTTATATAAATCCTGATTTTATTCAGCAGTGGTTTGTGCGCCATAGGGTCTCCGTGCTTGCCCTTTGATCGTAGCCCCTGCTCCTGAGCTGCCCAGGAAGCTCAAGTGAGCAGAGAGCGCCAAGGCATCTGCTCAGCGTGGGGTATTTAAATATATAAACAACTTCCAATTCCCTTTTTAAGCCAGAGGAGAAAGTGGACTGTGCCCCACAGAGTTGGGCATCTTGCGTCCCCTTGCGATTTTATAGGCACAGAATAGAAATTAACTGCTAGGCTGCTGGTGAGCAGGATTTTGAGGGGGGAGGAGAGTAGAAACTTCCTCGTCTCTGAAAGCATCACCTCCAAAGGGATGAGGAAAGGCAATGCTTCTCTTCTTGCTTGTTTTAATTTCTGCTTGTTTTTCTTTTCAACAGTCCCTATTTTAATAAGGAAGAGCCTTGCTCCTGAGCAGGGCCAGTGAAACACTGACCCTGGCAGCCCCAGAAATGGAAATGCCACATATGGGGCACGTGGAAGTCTGGCCCTCCTTGAGGCAGTGCTGATCAGACATGTGGCTCTCAGAGGTGACCAAAGCATCCCCAGGGCCAGTCCCTCCCTGCCCAGGGTTGTTCTCCAAGGCTGCCTGCTCGCTCCAAACCTTGGCCTAATTGGATGCTGCTCTCTGAGCTCTAAATCAAATCACAGCTCCTATGAAATGAAGTTTTCTGGATGCAAATGGCTGCTTGCATCATCCATCACTGCCCAGCTCACAGCAGGTCCCTCTTAGGGGTCATTGAAGGTCAATGTCTGCCTTTTCCAGCTGCCCACCATCAGCTTTTCCCTGTTAAGGATGGCACCTGGGGAGGTGATAACTCTGTTGAAGTCTCCCTGGTGTGTCCCCCTGCGTCTCCAGTTCCCCTTGCTCTTGGCAGTGTTTCAGGGCGCTTTTTGGTAACAGGGTGCAGGAGCTGAGTGTGTTGGTCTCTATTATTAGCTCTGACGGGTATGGACCTATTGATTTCTCAGGGCTTTTTTTTTTCCCCTTTGTTTTGCGTGTGAGAGCAGCCTGAGGAGGAAATCCAATGCGTGCCCTCCTTCTGGCTTCACACAGGAGCTTTCAAAGAGCTGAAGATCAATTTGTGGAAGGCAGGATCCTGCAAATCTCCACAGCAGAGTGAGGAGGGGGGTGATTTGGGGAGGACGGCATGTCACCATGGTGCTCAACAGCACGTGCAAGAGCAAGGGGCCAGGGCAGAGTTGGGAAGGTCTTGTTTGGAAGCTGCCACCTCTCTCTCAATTAGGGCTGTGTGGTGAGCAGGTAATTAGATCTCTTTGGCTGCAACCGGCTGGAACTTGGGCCCTATCAATTAGCCTTTCTCTGGATGAGGCACAGAGGGATGCAGGGCCAGTAATGAAATGTGGTTGTGCCAGGCATTGTTCGAGGGTGGGGGTGGCAAGGGTGATGGGTGCACCCACTTCTGGGGTGCAGGTCTCTCACTTTCACTGAAATTGCAGGTTTGGGGTGTGGGATTGTCCTTTCATGGTGGTTTGGGTTTACCCACCTTTGCAGCACCACCTTTCCTGCTGGTCTCCCTAAAACAAGCGATTTATTCAGCTCCGCTGCAGGAACAGAGGTGGCACCAGTGGAGACTCAGACATTGGGCTGACAGTGAGTTTTTCTCCTTGTCCTCTCTCCCAGGTCTGCCAGCGTCAACCTGTGGCCATGCACCGCTGCCTGTCCCAGCCAGCTATCCCAGGGCCAGTGTGTCCGTGACGCCCTGCTTGTCATTTTCCCAGGTAGGTGCCTGCAGGGTGGCAGGGGGGTGCAGGGGAGAGCCCCTTTCCCGGCGGCACCTAAAACATTGGCTGCTTGCACAGCGATGCGTCTGCCTCCCCCGTAATTAATTTTAAAGAGGAAAAGGCAAAGTGCTGACTAAGCCAGGCCTTTGCCCTGTGAAGCTGCGTGATTCACGAGTTGCTGATGGCACAGCCTTGTCCTGTGCAGTATTTCTCTGGGGTCAGGAAATGCCTCCTTTCCCTGCTCCAAATTAAAGAAAACAATCATAATAATTACCATCATTATCATCTGCAGGACTCAGACATATTTTTGCACCACGCAGGGTGCCAGGGGCACATGCTGAGCCCCATCCCCATGGGACACAGGGTGAAGCAGTGCTTCCTTCCCACAGGTTCCAAATCAAGACAAATTCTCAGGAAGCAGGGAAACACGGGCAGGTGAAGGGGCACTGTAAGGCCACCGCTAACCTCTCCCTCCACTTCTTACAGGTCTAACGCCTCCGTTACTGAACGTAAGTAGCCTCCAGGTGCCATGGCACAGGGATGGTGGTGGGAGCTGCTTGGCTCATGCCAAGCCTATGTTAGACCCATTGATTCCTGGCAGGCAGCCGGGGTGTGTTTATCCAGCTCAGACTGCCACAGTTGTAGAGTTCAAAGCCTCCCCTCCGGCTTTTCCTGGTGGAAACCCAGGTTTGCTTCTGTGTTTTGAAGCAGAAGCCGTATTTTCTGCCGACAGGGTGGAAATCAGCCCTTTTGGCTCAGCAAGGGGAGAGGCTCTGTGGGTGGACCAAGGGTGTTTCCGAAAGGCCCCAAGCCAGAGGCAGTGATAACAGTGAGGGGCCATGATGCTGCATCTCAGGTGTCCTCTTGCTAAGAGGAGGAGAATGATGTTAGGCGATAGTTTTTTGGTTGGGGCGGGAGGAACAAGAATGTGATATTTTGGGATGCCTCACGAGTGTCATGTCTGTGATATGATGATGGTAGTTGACTTTCATCTTCTGGGGTGATGCATGTCCCTGTGGCCCTGCCTTTCAGAGTTTGATGGAGAATCGGTCGGATGACAGCAGGAACTGTTGTTATCACCGGGGGAATACTAGCGACAGTGATCCTACTGTGCATCATTGCCGTGCTCTGCTACTGTAGGCTACAGGTGAGTGCCGCGGCTGTCCCCACCTTGCCAGAAACCCCAGCAGTGGCACTGCTCCTGAGGCTGAACTGATGCTGCAGGAAGGGTCTCAAAGGGCATTTATTGCCTGTGATGTACAGGAAGTTGAAATACCATTTCCCCCAGGTACTGCAGAGTTATGTCCATTCCTTATTCCAGTGTTGGGAGACTCCCCTAAGGCTTTTGAGGCTCTGCAGTGCTTGCTAATTTAGGTGTAGGCTTGGCTGGGGTTGCAATACCAGACTGAGATTTTTTCTGTTGGTTTTTTTTCCCACTGTAAATGAAATGAGGAGGCTTTCAACAACAGCTAGCTACAACCTCCTGCTCTTTAAAAGTTAATGTGAAGTCTCTGCCATGCAGCAGTGTGATGAAAAGCACAGCAGTTACTTGGAGGAGTTTTCAACTGGCATGGTAAAATACCTTCCTCTTGCAAACCTCACTGGGAGGGGAGAGGATGAGTTCCCAGCAGCTGCCTGCTGCAGAATGCTCAGGTCTGGGTTTGTCCAGCTTCTGCTTTGCAGGACCAGGTACCGATGGAGCAAATCAGCAAGAGGCCGGCAGAGGGTTTCTCTGCCAGGGGGATGAGGGGAGCGGGGATGTGGCAGGGCAGGCTGTTAAGATGAATCCAGCTGCTCTGCTTCCCCTAATACAACCCTTTCCCTTTCGTGCAGTACTATTGCTGCAAGAAAGATGACTCTGATGAGGAAGAGGAGGAGGAGGACGAAGAGGAAGAGCCTGACCTTCCCACACACTCTCACCTTGGCATGTGCAATGCCTGCAGCTCCCGCATGGTGGACGGCCAGGGAAGCCCTGCGCCCCCCGCCAGCGAGCTCAACCAGCATGGGGCTCACAACTACTGCCCGACCTGCACCCCCTACGGCTCCCCTTTTTACATCCGGACTGCCGACATGGTGCGCAACGGGGGCGAGAGGGTCACCTACACCCCTGCATGCTACAAGGAGATGGGGCCGCCCATCAACATGGGCACCCTGCAGAGCTACCTGGTGAGCCGCCACAGCCTCCTCCGCGAGAGCTTCCCAAATCCACGGGCTATCAGCACGGAGGTGTAATCACCATTGCCACTAGCACAGGGTGTTCCCAGCCAGCACCTGCTCAAGGGAAGGGGCTTTTCACTTGTCTTTGGAGGGGGGTCCTGCAGAGAAGACCCCATAAGTCCAGCCCAAGACCAGCATGGTCATCCTGCTGAACCGCCCAGCGCGGCTGAGTTTTATGGGCAAGAAGACAAGAGAGACCTCAAATGACGACATTGAACCTCCGAACCCATCTTAAGTGTCATTATTATTCTACTCTATCTCCTGAGGGGACTTGTCTAATGAGGGCTATGTACAGTACAACCTAATTTAATTACCCCAGGCTCCCCAACTCCCCAAGCCTAGAGCAAGGCATTGGGTGTCCCCACGCAGCCACCTGAGGCGATGCCCACCGCCTCCAGCACACGACGATAAGTGACCACCCACCAGCTGCTGCCCCTGGCAAATCCCACTGCTGGGCTGGGAATGGCAGCACTCCTGGCCGGCGGGAAAGCAAAGAAGGGAAGATCCAGATCATCCTGCTCCCCTCGTACTGCGTTAGTTGCTGCTAGCAGTTAGCTTTCATGTTCGAGTGTAAGATAGGACACCTTCTACCACCCGCTTCGGTCTTTGCACATTCAGAAGTTCAAGACATGAGTTTATATCACTGCCGAGGGAGGCAAAGTTGCTCACAAAACCATTCACCCACACAAGTGGTCACAGGATGATCTTTCTGCAGCCAAAGTCCCCCCCTCTTCCACTCTTCACAAGCTTTTTTAGGAGTGATTTTAACTTGGACCCATCAAAATAGCAAGATTTTACTTATGGGAAGAATTGCATCCCTAAATAACTGCAGTTTTGGTCATCTTCAGCTTTCAAAGACCTAGCCAGGCCACCCTGACAGCTGCGGACAGCCACAGGAAGGTTGGCTTTAGGATGACTTTTGCTTTCGACATCAACAGCAGAGACCACCAGGTCACATCTCCTCCTCTGGGAGGCCCACAACCTGCAATGGGAAAGATGTGATGTTCCATTGGTCAGGATCCCCTCTTCTGCTTTTGGAAGAAGAGGGTGCAAGACCCAGACTTGGGTTCACCGTCTCTGGGGCTGGTAATGACAGCCACTGACTCTGCCTTTCTGCAAAAAATGAATGTGGGAAAGTTCCTTCTTCCTCCATAAATCAGATTAGGTGAAAAATTAATAAAAGGACATCTCCATCATTCACAGGCACTTCCGTAGCAACTGGTGCAGGACTCCTCAGCTGAGCACTTCACAGTCAATGCAGGAGGAAGGACCAGGACAGCAATGATTCCCACAGCCCTGTGGATGCTGTTGGAGGCAGTGGCAGGAAATGCTTGCCATGCCTTTGCAATATAGGGTACCACTGCTCAGAAATTTGAGTGGCGGGTTGCTTTTTTTTCACCACTGCAATTTAGAAATCATCCTGCTGCTCACAGAAGGATTTGGACTTAACCTCCCTGTTCATGCACAGAAAAAGTAAGTCTTGGCATAGAGGCGTGCGCTACCTGAGTCTTGAATGTCTACGTTATCAGGCAAAAGGCTAATTTACACTTTGGGCCTGCCCATGCCTTGGCACCTCTGCACCAACTACCCGAAGAAAGGAGACAGACGAATGCCAAATGTGGTGACAGTCATAACCAAACACCTTGCCCCAGCCTGCATTTTACACAGCCTTTTGTGCAAACTTTATGCACCAGCTTCCCCACCTCCAGCCCAGAAAGTCATTGTATTTCCATTATTCTGAGGCTCAGCCTAGCTGCATTGCTTTTAGAGTCTCCTTCCATTCTTCAAATAGTGATACCAGGTTTTAAATGTCCTCTCACATTAAGGGCAGGCAGGCAGGAAGACCGAAGTTATCAGCAGCAAAACTCTGGATCCCACTGGGCAACAGTACATGCTTTCCATCCAGCCAATACTCCTCCCTGAAAACAAAGTCTGTAACTGGAAAAAATATCTTGACTAAGTTGGTAAATCTCACCCTTTTCCACTAGAGCATCTGCTCAACTAGGTCTCATCCTGCTGGAAGCCACCAGAAGTTAGTATGTCCAGGGTGATCTGCGGGCTGCCACCTGCACAGCTCCACCAGACGGCCCTGCGATGCCATCGCCTCGAAGGGCACAGAGCCAGCTCACATGCACAGCGGCTCCCGGCATCCAACTCTACCTCTTGACATGCAGCAAGGCTTCCTACCGCAACAGCACCTGCCAGGCCGTGACCTCCGGAGGGTGGGAATAACACGGGGGCTTTTGCTTCTGTGGGTCACCCTTCTGGTGAAGACAACCGCATCATCCTCACATGCACATTAAGCATGACCCGTCACTGGCTAATGAGGTGCCAAGGCTGGCAGGGCAGTTCCAGAATAGCTGGATAGCCAAGAAGAGGGTTAGCCTCACAGGCAACACAACACCCTGGGTATGGCACAGCTACAGGGAAATGGGTGAGTCTGAAAGGGCTGGAAACACAGGAAATGCAGCTGTGGGTTCGAAGGTTTTGGGGATTGTAGAGGAAGAGGATGGGTTAGAGGCAGGGATCCCAGATTTTTTCAACTTCAGATTCCTACTGGTATTATTCTGTGTCTTTGTTGCTCAGCTATGGGTCCAAATTCAATGTCAGAAATAAATGAGGACTTTGAAATACTAACAGGAGTGGCTTCTGTTCTTTGGCAGGCAACACAAAATGGGGTTACCTGGTCTTGCCTGGAAGCTATACTGATGCAAGAATTTTTCCTCCCTACTCTTCCTGCTCCTGCTTTTGTTCCTTGTGGTCCCTCTCCTCCCTTGCCTCTGGCCTCAGTGTATGCATCCCAAACCCACAGTTTTATAGCTTAGCTCTTTATTGTGACACAGAATTTTTCAGTGTGTTTTGGAAATTGTCCTTCTAGTATAAAAATCTGCAGGGCAGACCAGAGAGATGGCTGCTGTTGTCTGTGCCCTGCTGCACGCTGGCCTCTGCACCCCCCTGCATCCAGCTAGAGCTCTTCAGAGATGATGACAGCAGGGATAGGCTTTGACAACTCACTTCTCAGTAGCTTTTGAGGTGGTTTGTCTTGTGTAAAATCCTCTTGGTGGAGAGGGAACAGTGATGACTAACTTGTAGGAATTCTTCCTCGCTGAGCAGGCTGGTCTACAGGGACTGGCTCCACAGCCAAGCCAAGTGGTGTGGCTTCAAGTGGTAAAAAGTCTGGCTCGAGAGAGCTCTTGCCCCTTAACTTGGAAGGGAAGTATGGCCTAGCAGCAGTCAGGGTGATTTGAGCCGACATGACCAGCAGCAAGCCTTCCTGTAGTACCAGTGAGAGCACAGCTTCACCTTCAGCACCAGCACACAGTTGGCTGTTGCTTTATCTTCACAGTCCTCTTCTGGGGAACAGAAGCATCCACAGAAGGAGTTAAAAAGGAGATGTGCTTCCTCAGCAAACAACTGGACAGAACAAAGGGCTCCAAGGGCTCCACTCCCTCCTTACCCTCCCACACTTACCTGGTGCCTCTGTGGGGCACGGCTGGAGTTGGCATGTCTGCCTGGCTTCTGGTTTGGAAGTAGGGTCACAGCCCTGAGCCAGCGCCTCCCCCTGGTAACACTTCACCTCACGCAGTCGCACACCAGCACCACATGTCTTGCTGCACTGTCAGCATCAAGAGGATAAAGGAATCATGAGAGGCATTCTTTTATTTTTCTGTAGTTTCCAAGTTTGTTCTTCCAGTGAGGCCTCCCAGTCCCTGCTTTGGATACTGTTCTTGAGGAGGTTTGGGTAAATTTCACACTGATAGCAAACTTATGCTCCCTTTTTGTTGCTGGAGCACAGCCTCCCTGACTGGGATCAAGGCAGAGCAAGGAAGGTGTTTGCTTTCACCTCTTTAGTGCAACCTGGAATGTTTTTTTCTTGGACTGTCAATGGACTGTAGTAGAAGAAAAATGGCTGCTGTGAGCCAGGCCCAGCTTCCCCTGTCCTCCATTCCATAAAGGCTCACCAGTTAAATCAAGGGAAAGCCAGAACACTGGATCCTGACTGTATCCTGTATGTCTTTAGTATGGTGGATGCTCTTGCTTGAGGCACTAATCCACGTGCTGGAAGGTTTTCCCTGGCTTGCATGTGCCAGTCCCTTCACCTGCTGCCTGGTCTGCAGAAGAGCAGAGCTTATGGTCCCATCCAGACCTGACAGAGCCATCAGCAGAACAGGCTGCTAGAAAACCTCAGTGCAGGTTGTGCTCCACCAACCAGGATTATGAGGCCTCCTCTCCCCCTTCCCCACCACCCTGAGCCCTACCTGAGACCAGGAGGTAGTGAACCACGTTGCACATGGCCTCCTGAAACAGGTAGCTTGTTCCTCAGGTTTCTGAGAAGCTTCACAGTGCTTCTCAGGGTACTCCCTGTACACTCCATTCTCCAGGCCCGCACACAAGACAACCCGGGTCTTCACCCCTCGCCCACAGCTGGCATCACACTGGGAAAGAGAACATAAAAGCCAGGTAACAAATGATGCTTGTCAGCTGTAGAGCTTCAAGTAGTATGGCATCCTGCTCAGAAGCAAGGTGCATAATGTCTGTGCTAATACCAGTCTAATGGAGTTAGTGCTGCTCAGGTCACAGCAGCAATGGGTGTGTGCAAAGGAGCCGAGTTTCTTAGGGAGTGGGGACAGATGGTGGTAATTAGTGTTTAGCCAGCACTGGGGATGCTGAATTCACCTCTGCTAGCCTTGAAAGCAGCTACAAAGGATCTGGAGTAGCCAAGACTACAAGATGCTGTTTCTGTCTTTATTTTATGTGTATCTGTGTTCTCAAAAACCATGTAGCAACCTATATTTTGGAGTACTGACAAGCTTTGTGTGGGCCCCAGGGGACTAAACTGGTACAGTGCAGGTAAGTTGCATGGGCAAGTACTACTGAGCCCAAAGCTACATGTGCCTAGCTGGGAAGACTCACCCTCTTGGGACACCACCAAGAGAAGCAGCTCATTCTAGCTTAGCTCTGCTTTCTGATGCCCATGGAGGCAATTGCCAGTTTGAGACTTCACTGCTTTGTCCCTTCTTCACCACAGCAGTGCCAGCACAACTAGCTTGTGTCTGCCCTTAGACATCCTGTGAACTCAGAGCTTATCAGCTGAGAGAGAGAACACAGCAAAGGCAAAGAAGCTGCCACATACAAAGGTGGGGAATTCAGATTCAAGTAAGTTTAATAACCTGGACACAGCTGAAAAACCGCACTGCAGTATTGTCTGTGACCCACACTATATGCCAGAGCTGAAGAGGGTTACAGAACTGCCACAGGTCCCCAGGTTTAACTAGTTTGTGATCGTTACCACTGCTGGAGGGAGACTCAGCTGAATGTAGTGAACAGCTATAAAGGATAGCAAAATGAGAACAGAGACAAGACTTGATTGTTTCTCTGGTTCCCTAGAAATCTTTTTGTTTTACTACTCTGTGAATCCGTGTTATGCTCAAGACCTTAAAGACAAATCCCAAAATGGACTCAGTGTGTTCTTCTAGGTACTCTGGGATTTGGATCAGCTTGTATCAGGAAGCCTAAAGCCTCAAGGCCTTAAGCAACAGAAGGGAAATATGAAGACAGAGACTGATTGATTGTTAGAACAGGGCCCCTGGACCATTTTTACTAGACTGTTAAGTTCTGAGGCAAGTACAGAGTCAATGGCCTGGACACGACTTCCAGGACAGAGATGTGGGCTATAGTTCAGGTTTATCTTCGGATATTATTTATCAGAGGTGAAGCTGTGTTTGTTGAGGCTTTCTCTTTAGCATGTAGGACCAAACTCTTGAGATGGGGGAGTGCAGGTTCTGGACAAAGAGCTCTGCTGAGGTGTCTGCAATAACCCAGCTATGAGCCAGAGGTGGAACAGTATAGTTTCCGTAGGACATTCCTGCCCTCCAATGGAGGTCCCTGAGAAGACAGCAAATGCCACAAACTTTGTGGCAGATTATAGGGTATCAGAAGCAGGGGGCAAGCTGGGGTATTCATTACTCCTTCCTCCTTTCTAAAAGGAGCGAGGAGAAGGGTACAGCCCCAAGGCTAGAGGTCCCACCGTACAACCTTGTTCCAAGGCAGCCAGGCTCCTACCGTTTCCTATGGGATATAGGGTGGAAAGGAGGGCTGAGGATGCAGGGCTGTGCTTGGCTTTACCTGGTCCCACTCCTGCTCCACCCAATGTGCGGGGCAGTTCTTGTCTCCACACGGATGGACAGCCAAGGGCTTCATGACTGGATCACACTGTGAGTTGGAGATCACCTTGCCCTCCAAGTTGCGACACGCTATGAAGCGGCTCATGCGTCCCTCACC
This sequence comes from Ara ararauna, assembly GCA_028858755.1. Lineage (NCBI taxonomy): Eukaryota > Metazoa > Chordata > Aves > Psittaciformes > Psittacidae > Ara > Ara ararauna. The sequence goes on from CM054382.1 coordinate 45,185,795, forward strand.
ACACGAACCTGAGCACTTGGAGGAATAAAAGGCATTTAGACACATCAGAAAGCAGGAAGGTGGAGGGGTCAGGGTTGGTGATGCCAGGAGACCTGAGTCCAGAGCCTAGCCCTGCCACTGGGACTGTGGCACTGGATCCCAAGGGTCTTTAGAGGTACATCTGGTCAGGGGCTTCCATTTTCCTGGTGCCATGAGCTTCCCAGGTAATTGAATGTAACTCACCTCACAGCTAACCAAAATTTACAGCATGAAGAGGCAAAAATATTCTAGTTTCTTTAGATTAGCCTCTTCCAGAAGAAAGCCAAAAGAGAGCAGTAGCATGATGGCCCGCCTGCTGCCTCCTGCCAGCCCTACACCCCCAGCATCAGGTACAAGCAGAAGCAGACCCTTGGCACTCACCGGGCCCCAATCTGACGCAGTCCAGTGGCGGTCGCAGGGTGGGCCAGTGCACGCCTTCTCACTGCTGGGCTTCTGGGACTCATCACAGAGGGGTGCTTCCACCGAGCAGCGCACCTCCCGCTTCATCATCCCCTGAGTGCCACACCGGGCTGAACACTGCAATGGCCATACACAGTCAGCCCCACGGCTGAGACCAAGAGGGATGAGCAAAGGTGAAGGAGGCAGCTATGCCTCCTCCCATTTCCTTCTGCTGCCCTAGGTGAGAGGGAAGAGCACCAGCAGGGGCAGGAAACGGTGGGTCCGTCTCTATCTCTGCTGCTAATTTAATTTGGGTCCTAGAGTTCCAATGCTCCAAGATGCTGATACCTGGAGTGCTGTTCAAAGTCACTAGTTCACTGGCCCAGTACCAAGCAGACTGTGGAGAGTTAATCAAAAGAATTTTGATTGAATTTTAGCTTCTCTGTGTCTCCATGCTACTATTTCCCTATTTGCTCTTAGAATCATAGAAATGTTTAGATCCTCTGGAAGAGGGAGGTAAAGAATCTTGCTTGCAGGGCTTTAATTTGGTCCACATCTTGCTTGAGAAGTGACCTTAGAAAAAATGTTTTGCAATGGATTTTGTCTGCTGAGCAGTGCCAGAACAGGGTAGCCATGCATAAAGGCAGTCCTTGCTTCCCCAGGATGCAGTTAGCCAACGGCTTCTTTAGCACCCAACATCTACCAGCCACCTTCCTCCAGGCCCCAGCCCAGCCCTGGCTGCTTACTTCTGGAAGCAAAGCTCTCCTGCTGCTTACCTACCTCAGACCACTCGGAGAGTTCCCACTGGGGCCCACAGGCCTTGTTCTTGCAGGCTTTCCTCTCCATGGGCCTGGCCAGCCCAGCTGACTCACAGAGGTCACCATAAACAGAGCTGTCGAAGCCAGGAGCCAACATCTTCCAGCAGCGCACAGTGCGGTACTGATAGCCCTCACCGCAGGTTCTGGAGCACTCGCTCCACCGGCTGGTCTCCCACCTCCAGTCCCAAGGAGAGAAAGCACAAAGGAAAACCCAGGTAAGGGAGACAAGGGACATGGGATGGCTGGGGAACGCCTGCACACCTGGAACTCCCTCACCCAGTAGCTGCTGCTATGAATCTGCTCATCACATGTATGTCTGTGTTAAGGCAATGCTGGTCTAACTGCAGGCAATTTAGACAGCAAATGTCTTCCCTCTTTTTGCTTAAAGAGGATACTTCCAAGTTTAAGCATACCTTCCAGCCCAGAAATGGCTGTAATACATTGAGCAAAAAATGATCCTTAGAAAGACATGTTGTTCCTGTGGACAGCTGATGTCATTTCCACTCACCTAGGCTGGCAATCTCTCCCTGTGCAAAATTCATGAGTAGGTTCTGGTCGGGTTAGGGCATCACAGTATGTTTCATCCACTTCCACTCCATCATATCGGACACATATCGCGTAAGAGGCACTGATACCTGCTGGGCAATCAAGACACTCCCTTGGTCACACTCCATTGGATTAAAAGCTTCCACTCACCACGACTAAATTACTGGAGTGCTCACTGCATCTGAAATGCTACCTGCCATTTTAAAAAATACCAGTATTCACTCCATCAACAGCCAAAAAGGACTTCACATGATCAGTCACTTGAAGCCAAACCTACCTGAAGTGCATGTGGAGCTGCAGGGGGCATAAGCTGAGACTTTCCACCGATACATGTCAGCCAAGCTTATGTCATCGTGGCCCACAGGGCTCACATCAAACTCATTGCTGTGGAAAAAGGAGGCAAAATGTGCTAAAAATGAAGAATTGCCACAAACATAATATACTGAAATTCCTCCTCAGTGTCTCTGAAGATGGGAAAAAAGCTAGTGTTTCTGCTCTCCACCTCCCCCACCTTAGGCAAGATGGACCACTGATGAACAGAATGTAAAGCCTTGATCCACTTCCTGAATTCAACTAGCAAGGCAGTGTGTCAACATCACTGTTGAGAGGAGGCAACACTCATTATGAGTCTTGTGTATATTATGGTCTTTTGACCACGTGGGTGCCCTCAGCCTCAGTTCACACTATCACCTTGAGAGGTATACTAGGTTGGAAAAGGGAGCTCAAGCACAGTCCTTCTTAGTATCATATAATTTGGTGGGGAGAATTCACATGTGGCTTGCCAGAAATGTTTAAAAGTTGGCCCTCATTCTCCTGCCAAGTATTTACTGATGTTACAGAAGCTTCAAGAAGCTTATGTGCTCAGATGAATGGAACAGAAGGGGCATGACGTAGTGGTAAACATGCGACATGCTATAGACTCCTAGCGTTCTTTACAACCACGTCAGTGTTGGCATCGCAGGTCCTTCAGCATGTGTTTAAATGGATCCCCTAGATGCAGGGGACCTGAAATACATTCTGGGAGCTCCGTGTCAGGCCAATTGTGACAATCAGTCTTTGGAGGACATACCATTGGTCAAGCATCTATATCAGCTGCCACAGGCAGACACTGGTGAATGGGGACATCAGCAGTGGGACTACCAGAGGATTGGCTTGGCCTTCCCTCCCTAGCTAACCATGCGTTTGTTTTGCCCAGGAAATCAAGTGCCACCTTTCAGTGCTAGGAGCTTGCAAAGGCTCTTCTTGGCTGATGTCCATGGCTGGGCTGGCACCTAGCAGAGGGCTCTCCACAGATGCCATCATGCTGTAGTTGGCTGCTTCCCCCCGACTCCCAGCAAATGCATCCACCTTCAAGTCTTCCAGTGAGTTCTTATGGGCCGGCACTTTGTGGAGGCCTTGTGGCCGCCGAGCAGCTGTCTTAGTCCATAGTCCTGCTGTGGAGTTCCTTGGGGCCAGCCTGGCTGCCAGGTGCTGCAGCTCCCTACAGAAAGCAGTGTTGTGTGGGTCTCGGTGACACAGGCGCCTGAAGAGATGGAGCGTAGAGGATGCTATGTGGCTGTTCTCTGGGAGCCCGGATCTCCTCATGCTGTAGGGTACAGCTGTGCTGATGGAAATCTGATTGAACCTAAGAGCTGGAAAAAAATACAGGTATGCCTGAACTATACTGAACAGCTTATACTTCAGATGTGCTATTTTACAAGACAAAAAACCTTATTTGGCCTCAAAATCACTTTTTTTCTTTTTTTTTTGCCACCAGGGTGCACCATCAGGCCTTAACTGCCCTGAGCAGCTTCATACACACTCTGCCCATTGCTCAGGAGCTCCAATTAAGTGCAGGCCCAGGCCTTCATTTCTGGTGTTCTTTCTTCCTAAACTGTTGTTTGGCTTTCCCAGACTGACCTCAGATTGGACTTCTCCCCTTGTTTTTACCTGGTGATCCCTGGACTGTTGTTAGGACCTGCTCCTGTCCCTGCCCTGCCTGCCGAGCTCAGGTACTGTGGGACTGCTCTGCCTAAGAGGGCATTGATTGATCTCTGCTGCGGTCACTCTCTCCCAGCTCCCCTTCCCTAACAGAGTTACTAGCCCTTGCTGCTCCCTGACAGTCTCCATCCCACTACCAAGTGTCATTCCCTCCTGTCCACCCTGATGGTAAAGCCACCTTAGATTTCAAGAAGACCAGTGTGGGATGTCCCCTTCCAATGAATAAACTGGGAGAGAAGGAATGACAAAGCAACCAACCCAACTCTGTTTCTCCACCAACTGCTGCTGCTTCCTCCTCCTCTTCCTCTCCTGCTGTATTTGTGGGATAGATCTGTCTTATCTGGAAGTCATACTTCTTCTCTTCACCTGGTTCCCAGCCCCAGTCCTGAGCCTGACTGGTGGAGTTGGTCTGGAAGAAGTGCGGATGACCAAAGCCTAAATCTTCATGCCCTTCTCTTAGAGGAAGCTGTTCATTGGTATCATCTGGCAACAGGGTAAGCCATGTGGCGTTGAAGTCCTGGGCAGCTCTGGACTTAGGTGGAATGGGATAGTTCTGGCTGGTCTCTGCTAGGTGGTGGTAGAGAGGTCTGTCTATACCAGGGGCTGCAGTTTGGAGAGGCAGTACCCGTGGTACAGTGTAGTCGTAAGTTATGTGTGGCATTTTCCCATTGAAGTTGTAGTACTGGAGGAAATGGAGAAAGAAAACAAAACTCTCTTTATCTTAAGGGCATGTATTTCCCAGAGAACTCCCCTACCCACAGCCATCTTGTGATGGATGTTAAAAGAAAATAGCATCCTCATAAATCCAAGAGAAGTACACACAGCCAAACCAATATATGGCTTCCTCAGCCACCTACTGGTTTGGCTTGGGAACCAGGTTAATATTCCCCTTGTCTGAGGGAGGCTGACAATTTTAGTATAGGCAAGACAGGAAAGCTTATAACTAGTTCCTTACATACCATGGCATTCAGAGACTGGTTAGTGGGTCCGTGAGCTATGATATACTCCAGTCCATCTGAGTTCAGGCTCAAGGGCCGACGGTACTTGAAGATTGTGCCAGCTACCCTGAAGTTCTGAGGGTTGTCAATGGCAGAGTTACCATTGAAGAAGAATCGTCCAGATTCATCTGCAAGTGCTTCAAAGAGAGAGAAAATGGGTAAATGTGACACTCCATGAAGAACACTGGGGCTGCACTGGTACCGAGGAGAGCAAACAGCTCAAGATCAAGAAAAACCCAATAGAAAAAGAACTATAGGCCTTCCAGCATTCATCTTCCACATCAGGTCAGCAGTGTTCAGTGCCTGGTGCTTTCATCTCCCTCTCCATCAAGAGCATAAATGTCTTCACAACAGGGACAGTCCATAGTGAGCTCAGTTTCCAAATGTCCCTCTTGCCACTAGTTGCTGGAGATGTAACTTTGATTTATGGATAGATGAAGTGCCCTATGCTACCCTGGAGGAAATGCTCACAGGTACCTCTCCCACAGGACTGACGGGAGTGCACAGAGCCCTCCTCCCACCTCCCAGGCAGCTGAACTGGATCTCCACATCCACCCAGTTCTTCTGCTTACCTAGGATGTTTTCTGTTTTCCTGCGCTCAATGATAAGGATGTCTGTGGCACCAGCTGGAATATTGGTGATGAACACATAACCTGATGAACAGAACAGAGTGTGAGGAAACTTCGAGGACAAAATAAAAAGGTCTGGGTAGGAAAAACAGCTCGTGGGACAAGTGTGTATGTAGGAGGGCAACGCTGCCCTTCAGAGGCAGGACTCTTATTTGCATTACAAATCACTGTTACAGATCTCTAAGGCTCAGCCTGAGCACTACTGGGTCTGGACTGAGGAAGCAGCTGCACAAGTATAACAGTCTGGCTCTAATGTGTGGATGAACGTGCTGCCACAGTCTTTCTGGCAAGAGCAGAGAAAAAGCTTACTAGTGATCAGGACTGATGCTAAACAGAGAATGGAAAAAAACATAGGTCCCCTCAGCGACTGATTCAACAGAATTTGTCTCAGGAGTAGCATAAAAATTGACCTTTAAAGGGAGAGGAAATAAGAAGGCTCTTAAAAGTTGTGGGTTTGGCAGCTTGTCTTTCCTGCTAGAAATGCAGGTTTTGTCCATTCTGCAAGATTTTATGAGGACTGAAATTGAAAGCCAAATCCATACCTGTACTACTGGAGAGGTTAGCACCATTACCCCTGCTCTGGAAAGGGGCCCAAGTGCTTTCCTAGTCTGGTGTCTGTAGGGAGTGATGCAGACTAGCGAAACATCAACAGTGTGAAATGTTCCAAAACACTCTCAAACACCAGTTAATTAACTACTACTGAGTATACCACAGCCTTTTCCTTCTGTGGGTGGAAGAATGGGCCATGAAGTTGCAAGGGATGAATCTCAGCTCAGTTTCAGGGGAAATTCTCCTCAGCTGTGCCAGACATAGGACTGGGTAAAGCAGGAGACTAATTGCAGGCTGAAACACTGTGACCCTCATCATAGGAGCTTAAGTTTCTAATTAATACATAGCACAAATAAAAAAAAGATTCATTGATCTCTTCACATTATCTGAGGTAGGCAAGATGCCAAAATCAATAGGAACAAATAGATCCCCAGCTGCTTCCTGTTGTAAAGAGGTGAAGAGAAACCTTAACAGCCTAATATACAGCACATCAAAACCCATCTCCTCTGGTGAATTAGGGAAAAGGACAAATTATAGGCATTTAAGCAGGCATGGTACTCTTCAGCTCTTTTCATCAAGCAGCTGGGAAACTCCTACCCGCATCCAAGCCAGTCACCCTTCATAACCGCTGGTGTAAGAAGTAGCAGATGAAGTCTCCAGACTGTGGTAGTAGGGAGTACCTATCTGTGAGATTGCCTTTCGGAAGCTGCCTGATACACGGTGGCAAGTGCTGCCGTCCCCTCCACACACCCTGCATCTGTCCATCGTCCGGGGTGAGTACAGGCTCCCATCGCACCCAACTGGCTGAAAGGAATAGAACAAGAGAGGGTTTCCTGGGGCCAGTATATCTCCACAGGTCAGCGTCTTTTCAAGAAAATGCTATCATGCTCTTTTGGTGGGGCTCTGGGAGTGGGTGATATAGGTTAGCTTGGAACAGAGTAATGAATGAATCCCACAGCAGCAGAAATTCACATAGGCATGCACTTACACACTGCTGATTTCTATACGCATTGCTCCCAGAGCCTCACCTCACATTTCCCATTGATGCAGACCCCTTGATAGGTCCTGTCCTTGCAGGAGGTACCATCCTGTGCTTGGACCATCAGCTGCCTCTCTCCACTCTGGGTAGTGCACTGGAGGTCACATGGCTTATTGGAGATACTGGTGTAGTCATCTGAAGGGACAGAAGCAGAAAGTCACCAGGCAGATCAAGGTACTCTGAGATGGGCAGCGAGAAAGGGGACTTTCCTCTTACTCATACTGATGTCAGCTTGGATGTTCTTGCTGCTTGAGATGAGACCCCAAGGCTACAGATTTTGTAGTATTAAAGTGGGCATGGTATAGGGCTGCAGCTGGGAACCATGCCTAGCAGAAATATTTCTTGCTGGCAAGCCCTTATCTTTGTAATACCCTCTCCCCTTTGCAATGCCCTGTGCCAAACATGGGACTCTGCATTAGCAGATCCCAGGCCACACATAAATACAAAAGAGTAAGCAAGACCTGTAAGACGGGTACTGACTGTCTGGGGCTGTGGGCAAGTACACCCCATTCAGCTCAGAAACCGAAGCTAGAGGTGCAGCTATGTCCCCCTGGAGATAATGGAAAAACAGGTGGGTCCAGAAAGAGGGTAATATCTGTGGTGAGCTCAATCTGGGCCTCAAGGCACAACTGGCAACCCATGTGAAGCAATCTGTCTTGCCTGTGCAGGAAAGAGATGGGCATCCTGTTCAGAACAACCCACCACCAACCCGGTATAAAGCATGCTGGGTGACAGAGGCAGCCAAAATTGTAGAAGGCACAAAGAGCATGAACACCCACTCTGCCAAGATGACTGCTGGTTACCCAAGACAACTCAGAGAAGCCTGTGTCCTGTCTGCCCACAAGTGCTTGCTGATGTAGGATCCAAAACAGGAGCAATGTGGTGAGAGAGGAGGCCTGGCTGGGTGGAGCAGTTCTGTGAAAAGACAGGGAACGATTTCTCCAAAGCAGGGAGCATAGGGAAGCACTTCCAGACCAGCCAGGAGCATCCATGCCTTTTCCCCTGGGACCTTCCCCTTCTCCTGTGTCTGAGAAAATCCTGTGGGTTTTTTCTCTCCCTCCTCCTTTGAGTGAAGCTGTGAGAACCCACCTGGATAGAGAGGCATCCAGTGGTAGTAACGCTTCCCAAAGGCTTTGGCATTGAAACTGGAGCACTGCTGCTGTTTGAAGCTTGCTGTGTTGGCTGGGCAGGGCTACGGAGGGAATAAATGTGATCAAAAGTTCCCTATGTCACACCCATGGTTGTGACAGCTGCTTGTCCCTGCTGTATCCCTGGTGGATGAAAATGCCCTGTCCACCCTGGAAAGAATCAGTGATGGACTCTGAGATGCCGTAATACAGGCAGAAAGGCCAGGCCTCTGTTGCTAAGGGCCTTCAGACAGCTGTATTTAACAGTCCTGCAAAAATTACTTCCAGCAAAGAAAAAGCATACTGAAAAAACTTTATCCACCCTGTAACAAATATATTTTTATATTCTTTTCCCCCACCTCTCAGTCCCAGAGAGTAGAGCCCATCTCTTGTATCTTCAAAGGCACACTGTCACCCATTCCAGGAGTGGATCACACCCCTTGTCTGCACTCTGAGTGCTGCTACTCTTGCAGCTCTCCAAATTTCACATTCCCCAGTGAGGACCAGTTAGTACTAGAAGTTGTTCTTACCTGCTGCTGGCACAGTTGGTAGTGCTTGGCTTGACCAACACATATGGTACTGTTTGTTGCCTGGGGTATCTGTAGCCTGCAAACCAGAAAGAAAATGAGCTGGAGGTCTGTGAAGTACTGAGGTAGTAAGGATGACAGAGGAGCTAGCTTGACTTAAGGGGGAGAAGCAAGGCAGATATTTTATTAGAGGAAAGCTTTCTGGATCTAGACTAGCCAACATCTCTGAAGCCCATTTTCTGTGCTTTCAGGCGAACTGCAATTTTAGATTACTCTCATTGTGGGACAGGTTGAGCAGACAGGGAGCAAGTCCAGTACCACCACCTCTGTGTCTCTTGACCTCTGAGCTCCAAAAGGGTTGATGTGACGAAAGGACAACAGACCCTGATGATGCTTCACTCCCATGGAAGCACACAGGATTTGCAGTGAAGAGGGAAGCTGATCTCAGGATTCCCTTTGCAGAACCTCTCATGGGGACTGGTAGGCTTAAAAGATTAGCGGATGATGGACCAAAACCATAGGAATTTCTCAACAATTCAGCTCTGGCCAGCAAGTGTTATCCATGGGACATTGGAGTCCTGGACTAATGCAAAGGCAAAAAAAATCTTGAAAGCTGGGAAGACATATGGAGAATGGCCGAGACCACAGATTAAGGCAACGGTGTGTGTGAACAGGAGTAGCAGACAATGTGATAACAGTATTGGAAACTTAGGGTGCACTGTGTAATGAACAACCTTGTAGGCATACTCAGGCTGGACTGGCTGGAGGCTCTGCAGCTGTTCCTCCAGAACAATGCTTTGCATGGTGTAGGCAAAGCCTAAATTTACGCCAACCAGCTTGAAAACTGCCATCCTTTCTAGCTGAAGTAGAGGCTGCCTGCAGACTCAGAAATCATTTTGTGGGCATACCTAGCTCAGACTTCAGCCATTCTCCTTAAAGCTGAAGAAACCTTTTGACTGGCTTTTATGTTGAGGGGTTTTTTGTTTGTTTGTTTGTTTGACTCAATCACTGGAGTAAAATGCCATAGCAAAGTCCTCCCCTCCCCAGCTGTGGAGTCGAGGATAGAGCAGATGCCAAATGGAGAGGAAAATGTCTCTTCTGTCAGCAGGCAAAGGGCAAACATGCTGCTCTGGCTGTGGGGGGTATGGGACAGCCCCAGGCTCCTTCCCACCCTTTGTTTCCCACTCCTCTCCCATCATGGCCACAGTGTGCCAGGGAAAAGCAATAGCAGAAACACTGGCAAGGTAGCAGAGAGGCTACATCCAGATGGAAGGTACTGCAGCACATCTGGACCCTCACCATACTGTCAAAGAGCCCACATAAAATACTGCTGAAGGAAGGAGAGCAGGTTGGGGATGCTAGCTTGAGCTTCCTCCACTCAGGAGTGCATCCATGCAGAAGGGAAAGGGGGAGTGTATGGGGTGGGCAGCACCTGTGAGCTTGCTGTGCTGCAGGACGCCAGCTCTCATTGGCATCAGAGGAGCCTGGAGTAGGAGGTTAGTGAGGTGTGCAGGAAGAGGAGAGCTTGGTGGCAAGGTGACCCAGAAGGTACAGCAGGAGTTCAGGCATCTGAAGTTCCCCAATACTCCTCACTCCCACAAACCCAGTCCAACTGACACCAGGACTGTAGCAGCTGTAGGGGACAAATGTGGCTGTAGGGGACAAATGGAGATGCCAGATATATCACAGAAGGAAATAAACTTGCAGCTCTGCACAGAATAAAGATGGGAAACTGCTGAGATGTGGCTGAGCTAACTGCTGTCAGGAGTAAATCAAGTCCTCATAAGGCATCTGGGAATATGTACCCACATCCTTAGCATAGGAACTGCCTACAAATCAGGGTTAGGTTGGTCAGAGCTACCACAGTAAATAAAGGAAAGGGGAAGTGGAACAGAGCTAGCTTTCTTCAGCTCACAACTCTGCCATATCTCCCACAGACTCCAAAAGGGGACCAACCCCTTGCTCCCTATCAGATGAACCAGGCTGAGTGGGTGACATGTTCAGCGGGCCTGTGGCCTGCCCCACTGCAGCATGCTTCTCCCTTGCCAGCCCTCCCCACCACTGCCTGCTCATCACCTACCCCGCGGGCCACTGCCACCTTCCTTTTTAAGAGACCAGGGATGAAGAAAGAACAGCTGACCCCACAACCTCAGGAGATTCAGCCCTGAAACATAGGTCAGGGGCACCCCATTTCTCCTCTGCCACTTCAGACCTGGCCAAGGGCTCAGACTGGGACACAACTCACCTCTGTTGCAAGCAGTGCCTCTCCCGGGACATCACACCTCCTCCGCAGGACCGGGAGCAGGTAGACCAGGAGCTCCACTCTCCCCACCACTTGGTGACTTCTTCATCCCAGAAGCCAGCTCCATCTGCTGCCTCACTACTGTCCTGACAGAAACAGGGCATGGTTAGCTGGAGGACCTGGCTCCTCACCAGCTCCGAAACAGAGAAGGGCCTTCCAAAGGCAGCTCCTCCAGGGACCATGTCACCTGGATGCCTTCTAAATGGGCAGCACTGGGACAACCATGGCAGGATCAAGGTCCCTGTGGGGCCACACCAGGCTCATGCATCTCAAAATTCAAATTTCCCTTGAAGACTGAGTTATAGGAAGGAGAATGCCTCTGGGATCTTATGCCATGCTGTAGAGAAGGGCTGTTGGGCTGGTTATACGTGATAGTAACACCAGCTGCAGCCTGGGCAAGAGAGAACAGGAGATCACAGGTCATGCTGCCTGCCTGGGTCTGATGCAAGGTCAGAAGAGAAGAGAAAGATCTGCAGTGCTTGACCATGCAGGTGCCTGCCTGCAGGGAAACTGGGGGTCCACATCTATCACTGGAGCTGCATTTCACCAAGTAAACTCTTTGATTAAATCAGCTCAGATCCAAGCTCCTCTCCCTCCAGCCCTCACAAGTCACTTTCAAGAGTGCTTCAGAACCTGAGTCTCCTGCAATTGCTGTTGCTCCCTTTCCCTATGCACCCCACTATTCGCAGAGGTGGATTACTCTATCTCTCAGCATGCCTTGCTAGGGCTGAGCCTTTAATTTTGGCAAAACAGAGCACTCCTGACCCCGTTATGGTCATAGCAGCAGGCTGCTGTTGGCTGTGCCTTCACAATTCCCAGCAGGTAAGAGATTCTGTGCTTTAGCTTCAGGTTTTGGTTTCTTCCTTAGAATATTTTCCTGTTTAGTGTCCGTCTGATGGCTTAAAAACTCCCAAGGACTTTGGCAAACTAGCCTGTGCAGGATTTAATTTGCTGTTTATTGAAACACAGCTGTGAGTAGTGTCAAATGCAGCAATGAGTTTAACACAGGACAGTGACTAGAAGGGATTTATCCAGTTGAAAATACTGACAATGTTTGAGTACTAGTAGAAGAAAATAAATAACGTGTGCGTGTGAAGTCTGCTATGTTGAAGAAAAAGCTTGGGGAAGTTGTATCAGTGCTACTATCTGTGGCAGTGGCAAATAATCCTGTTGCAAAGAGCCAGTCTGCAAAGCTTAATCGATGGATCAGAAAGAAAACTCAGCAGGGTTTACTCATCACTCAATGTGCTCTGTATGCTATTTTGGTAGACTGTCTCTTGGCTTTATGCTCTTTCATAGTGTAATACAGCCAAAGTGTTCTTCATCTTGTGTAATTCCTGCCTGAAAACTTGTTTTTACAGCATCTGCCAACAGAACATCCCCTGGGCAGAGGAGATGCAGCTGGTTCATGCAAATGTTTTCAAGTTGTAACTTAGAGTGGCTGAATTATGCATAGTGCTGCTTCTTGGTGATAGCCAAAATATGCTGAAAGTAACCTTTTCTGCTGCAGAAAAGCACCATAATACCCAATGCCTTACTCTCTAGTGATTACAATAGTCAATTTTTGAAAACAATAATATGGCAAAACTCTTTGCTGTACTTAGGTATTCTGGCTGGAATTGACTTGCCTGACAGGGACCAAATGCTGTGGTCAGCAGCTGAGCTGCTCCAGAGAAAAATGAAGCTTATAGGAAACAGACATGTTTTCAAAAATAACTTTTTATCTTCTTCCAAATGATCATCTCAACCTATTTCCTATGAGAATTTTTGTCTGACTGTATACTATCAGACTGTAAATGGAAATGCTGACCATGTTGCTTTCACACTTAGAAATGAAAGAAACCAAAGGTCTCTTATTGTAAGGTATTTTTGGCTAGAATCTTTCCCTGACCTCTTCTATGCTTCTCTGTGACAAGCATCTTAAGGCCTGTGGAGAAAGAGCTCTTCACAGTTGTTGGGATGGAGAATGCCAATGATTTATCTGGTGTCTGTGCAGAGAGCTCAGCACAATACAGATTTCCCATTGCTGGGGTAATAATCAAAGCTTGTGTCTTACCAGTTCACTATATAGTTGCATGAGGCGCATGGACAGCATGGGGAGAAGGCATGTGGACTAAAAGGTGCAATATTTACACAGCTTTTCCCCAGGTGGCAATAAAAATCTGACACTCTAACCAGCAAGATAATCCTGCTCTACAGATCTTACAATCCAAATAGGCAAGACAAGGCAGAAACGAAACAGGAGAAGGGAAGTTAGATGGGCTGTTCTACTGACCTATCCCTAGATATGAAAAAGACTTTGTGTATCTGGAGTGGTGGAAAACTGCAGACTTCTTTTCTGGGTTACTGCTCTTGGGTGTTTTGCCTTGATGCAAGGAGACTTGGCATGTTTGGGGAAGATTAGCATCTCTCCCTTTGCGTGCCTCTTTCTTATGGTTAGAATAAGATACGTTTCTCTCGCCACTGGGACTTTCAGGGATGACAGGAGCCCAAAGGAAGATTTATTGAAGGATGCTAGGCAAAACCTTTTTTAAAAATAAAATGTGTTTCCCTATATCCATAAATACTGTTCTTGCTTCCTCATTGCACTGGAGTAATCAATCACTTTTAAAGTAGATTGATTTGGCTCTCAGGTTTTCCACGACCAAGCTCTCTTGCCGGTCTTTGCCTAGGAATGCTTATTTTATTGTGTAAGTAAGGACAATGCTGAGCTGTCCCCTGGACCAGTAAGACTTACAGCATAACGACACCAGAGTCCTAGGCCTGGTGATGTAGAGGGGGACCTCCAGGTACTTAGCGCTGAGACAGCTGGTTTCAATCTGTGCTGAATTTATTATACTGTCAGAAATAAATTTGCACTAACCGTGACACACAAATGGCTCTTGTTTTTCATTAGTGATACTTGCATTTTCCAAATTTTCAGATAGTAAATTAAAGACTGTGGGAAAGACTCCAGATTAGGTTAGCTCCTAGCTTTAGTTTCCCAAGCCCCTCAGCAAAGCCCAAGAGTTACCTTCTGGCCAAGTGAATTCCCCTCCCCCACCTCCTTCTTATAGGATAAATCAAAGGTGCTTAAAAACAACTCTTCTGCATTCTCCTCGTTTAAGGAGATGCTGGAACTGCTCTAATTTGCACTCTGCAAATAACAGAAACAGAGGAGGCTAGAAACAATGGAGCAGGAAATGTGCGTAGGTCCAGTCTTTATAAGGCTAGTTCTGTCTGGGCTTGAGTGAGGGCTCTGCCTAAAGGAGGTAAGAGGGTCAGGTGTGATTCCTTAGGTAATGAGGAATATAAGGCCTAGAATTTACACCTGTAGAAAAGATGGACCATATTCCAGTTCAGCCAGGTGCCCTCCACAAGAATTTCCCCTCAGGCGTTTGTGGCTTGGCACCGGTGATTATATAGCTGTAGTTCTTCCTCTCTGAGGTTAACCAAGCTATTTCTGTGCTTCTGTACCTACACAGGAGGCCACGCAACTGAGTGAGAGTTGCCCCCCTGTCCCCTTGTTGGGGGAACCACATCTTTGAACCCAGCCTGCAGAGAACTTTCTGATGATAAAATATCTGTCTCCAGATTTGCCAATATCAATAGCAGAAACGTCAGTCTCTCAGCCAGCATCACTGAAAGCTTTTTTGGCCTAACTGAAGACCCAGCAGCTGCTTCCCCTCTCCCCTCTGCCAAACAAAGGCTGACACAAACAAAATGCTTCAGTCCTGCAAAGAAGGGTGGGCTTGGACTGACATCCTATCAGATTTCCAGGCGGTCTTTCTGAAGAGCTGAAAGGGATAAAATAAATTCTCCACTGACTCCCTGTCATGCCCTGGATCAGCTCTAAGCTATGCTGGGTTTCCCAGAAACCTGGGAAAAACTGCAATTACTGTGTCGGTGGCCCAGTCTCCTGTGTTGCTTATTGTTGTGCCTAATCTTGAAATTCGTTAGAGCCTGGGTCCTGGAAAAATGCTGTCTGGGAAGAGAGACCACAAACATGCCTGTCTAGTTCCCCTAATAGAGGAGCTTGGGGGGGAAGCTCTCCTGCTGCAGCCTGGCATGCCTTAAGCACTGGCCCACCCCCAAGGGGCACAGTAGCTGTTACAAACTGTTCTGCTCAGCCCTGTCTAAGCTTGTAAGACTACTAGAAACAGCAGCTGAAAATGAAATAAATTCTTCACAGACCTCTCCTGAGGCTATTAACTGTACGTCCTCTACCAAAAATTTCCATGATCCCTTTACTGAAGGGCTTCTCTCTACAGCAAACCACACACACTACTTACTGAAATACTAAGTGGCTTCAGATGTCTTAATGCCTGGAATGGATGTCAGATTATTATCTGAAAATGAATGACCATGTTCAGCTCCCCTTCTTTGAGCTCCCCATGTCATTCTCTGACTAAAGCTGTGGTGAAAGATTCTACCACAGCCCTGAAAAAAATGACAATGGCATTTGCAATTATGCCTTAATGTTTTACAAAAGAACTGGTGTTTGTGTAAAGCTGCTTCTCATCCTGTCATGGTTTTACCCTATTTGGGTAGGCTAAATAGTTTGTATGAGAGATTCAGTGTTGGAAGCAGACACAAAACCCAATTTTCTTTAGAAAAGTTGAAACAAGGTATCTGAGGAGTTTTCCATGAGAGGAAGGTATCCTGAAGTAAAATAAGCAATGCAGAATAAGTTTTAGGGGATCAGGAAGAAAGTTAATCAGGGTGGAAACGGTAGCTTGTTAAAGATGTGATATTGCAGCAGGTAAGTAACAGAAATCTGGACATACAGTGAGGTGCAGATGAGAAGCAAATTAGAAAACCAGTGAACAGAAGCCCGCAGAGAACTATCAAGTACTGTTCAAAACCCTGTTGTGACAGAAATTTCACAGGCAAATGCTGCCCATCATTACAAAATACTTGATCGAAGTCAGTTAGGTTCTTCACTTCAAGTGGGATAACTCACTTATTCTGGGGCAAGCTGGTAAAAAGGATGGAAATCTGTGAAGGGGAAGAAGTGAATAACAGGCGGTGTGTATGAGAGGCGTCTCATTGTCAGTTTTTTCAGAGGCACTGAGTGCAGTTAGCCCCACATAGGGAGGAATTTGCTTACCATATCTATAGATATAGGCTATGACACTTTTTGTAGAGTCATGTTGTATAAAGAAAACAGGACAGCAAGAGAAACTGTAGGTTAATTCCCTAATGACCATTTTGTGCACTAGCTTGCACTGGAGATACTAATCAATAAGAACATCTGCTAGACCAACTTGCACTATGCAATCCTGATCAGAGTGCTCTGTGGGATTCTCCCGGAGTAAGGGAGTCTTCACAGCATACCTGGCAACAGTACTGGTGTGTGTTTGTTCTGGGGAGAGCTCAGCAGCCCTTCTCCCAGGCCCAGATGCCCTCAGCTTAGTTGCTGTACAAACACAGCTGCTGGGGGCAGGGAGAACCACCAGCAGCCAAGGCTTGCATGCACATGCTGATGGAGGAGTCCATCCAGGTCACTCTTAAATGAAGGACTTCACATCTGTTTCACTTGAGCCAGCTTACTCTGCCTGAAGTCTTCTCTGACTTAGCCCTATAGTTAAGGGGTAAACAGAATGTGCAGTGGATACGTGTGAAGGTAAAAACAAAGTGGAAATGAGACACTTCAGCTGTAAAATTAACCAGGAGATGCTGCTGCTCCTTAAACCTGGATTATACACAGTAAAGCCGGTGTCTGGTCTTCTCTGCATTTAAAATAGCTCCTGTGAGATTGCTTCACCCTGATGGAGGCTGACTTGTGGGGGTGGGAAACACAACCCCAAATTCTCTTTTCCCTTCTGCACAGCAGAATCCCTTTAGCAGCAAAGAAATCTGGCTGTGTTCCCCTTGGGGAAACGGGAGCCCTGAGCCAGAATGCATGCAGTGACCCGTGAAGGCAGGGGCACAGCCGGTGCCCTGCAAAGCTGGGATTTCTGCCTCCCTGCCACAGTAACAGGGGCAATTCTCCCAGGCTGGGCCTCAGGTAGAAGGGGACTGGCAGAGGGGTTCTGGTGTTGCTGTGGAAAAAAGTGCTGCTAGGAGGGCCAGGCTGAGAAAGTCCTCGATGGAGGAGAGCAGAGATGAGGGGAGTGTGGGGCTTCAATGCCTGGACATGCATCCCACTTAGCAGAGAAAGCTGCTGCCCGAACCCATGTGTGGGGTGGTAGGAGGGACAGGGAGGATCAAAGTCTGTTTTCAGTCCTAAACTGGAGACAGCCCTCTGCTAGGGATGAGCATGGGGGACAGCCTCGAGCAAATCCCCCACCAGGGAAAGGCCCTGCTCCTCATGGTCCTTCTGGTGATGCTGGGAAGCTTCCTCAGGCATCCTTAGCCCCCGCCGGCCTTTTATAAAGTCAGGCGCAGGGCAACGGGCAAAGTGTCTGGTCCTTGCGGTAAATTTGGGGGAAGACACAACAAAACCCCCTCCTCAAGCACTTCAAGGCCGAAGGAGGGCAGCGGGGGAACCCCCAAATCCAGGCTACCCCCTGCAGGAACCAGAAACCTACGGGGAAGGGCGACCGCTCGCAACTCTGCCCCGCGCAGGCCCGGGGCGGCCAGGACCAGCCCCGCCAGCTCGGAGCGCCCCTCCTGGCCCCGGGCCCATCGCTGCTCCCTGAGGGGAGGGAAGGAAGGAAGGAAGGAGGGGGAGAAGGGAGGCTCCCCCGCCGCGGGCCCACCCGCTGCCGCTTACCTTAGCGCCGAGGGGAGCGGCGGCGGCGCTGAGAAGGAGGAGGAGGAGGAGGAGGCAGAGGCGGTGGGGAGCGGCGGCCATGCCGCGCTGCTACTGCCACTGCCGCTGCCGCTGCCGCGGGGGAGACGGCGAGGCGGCGCGGCGGCCCACCAGCGGTGGTGGCAGGAGCAGCCGCCGCCGGAGCGCGGGCCGGCATGGCTGAGGGAGTTAATGACTTTACAACCTGCCGGGTGGCGGGCGGCGACCCGCGGCGCGGCCGCTCGGCGGGGGGGCAGGGGGCCGGGCGCTCGGTCTTGCGTCCCGCCTGCGAGCTTGCTGGGCCGGGGCCAGCAGGCGGGCGGGCAGCCTGGGCCTGCCGCCTCTTACCGCCTTGCCCGCTGCCGGTCCCAGTGCCCGGCACAGCACCAATTTCTCTCTCCGCTTTCTGCGGCTCCTTCGTAGCCCCGCAGCGTCTCCCGGCAGCGGAAGGATGCAGCGAGCGTCCCTGCCGAACCGCGGTCACCCGCGCTGCCCCTGCACCGCGCACACCCCGCGCTCCCAAGCGAAGTCCTCCCTCCGCTGCTTTCCTCCTGCACAAAAATTTGCTCTACACAATTCCTCCTTCCTTCCCTTTCTGGGCAAGCTATGTTTCTTGGTGCATCCCTTTTGGTTCTGCTGGGGCTGAAGGGCAGCGTGTGCTCTGTGCCGGGAAGGAGCGAAATGACCCGGGACAAGGAGAGCTGCTCTTTCTGGCGCTGCGAATGAATTGTGCCTGTGTGGGTAGTGAGCCCGATGACCTGGCCCATACGAAAAGAGGATATAGTTGCCTAGAGGCCCCCAGATCTCCGCTACGGTTTGTTAGGTTGCATACTAAAGCGCAGCTTAAGCCACACATGGAAGTTGTTCAGTTTGTGCATCCTGATGTTAGGCAGTAACTGCAAAAAGCACGGTGCAAAATCAGACCTTTGAACTTACTCCAGCAGTCTGCTCTTTGCTTGAGGCCCTCTCAGAAGATGCAATGGCACCTCAGAAGCCCCCATAAGCTCTCTAAGACCTTTCAGGCTAAAGAAATCTGTCACTGCCTGTCTCCTGGTGCTGCTTTCAGGCTAAAACACTGAGATAGTCAAGTGTGTGACTTAAGAGGAATGAACTTACTTGCCCTCCTTTCTGGATCCCCCTTTGTTGTGCTTGTGATCAGAAGACAGCTCTTGGTGATATTTTGTGAGTCTCCAGCTGCTGCAAGCCATGGACAGAGGCTGTGCAAAGATGGCATTAGGTGTCCCTGACCTGGGGCAGGCGCCCTGGGCAGCAGCAGTTCCTGCCTGCCAGATGTGCTGTAATTAGTATAGGAAGGTGATTCGAGCACTCCACATCTCTCCCCTACCAAGGGCTTCAGCCTCAAGGTGGAGGGGAGGGAGATGAATGATGGAGGGGTGCCAGCAGGGAGGAGCAACTGGGATCACCGATCAATGCTGTTTGCTAGCAGGCAGGGGCCAAGGCAAGGAGAGGAGGGGGGCAATTCTCTTCTGACCTATCCAGAGAAAATGAGAGTGAGGAGCACTGACAATAGCATGGTTGCATCATGAGTTGCCTTCTACAAATGGGGAGGAAGCTTCAGAGTAAATTATTGGCCTTCCTGCTCTCCTGTAGCCCTGTGGAATGTTCCTCTGGACCCAGCTCCTGCACTGCAGATAAGCAAAGCTGTGGAGACGCAGTGAGGTGGGGGAGAGGCTGTGCTGAAGAAGAAAAGTGTGTCTGGCTCCAGCTGAGTGAGGGAGTCAGTAGCAGTTCAGGTCTCACGTGAGTTATGGTGTGTCTGATGTTCTACAGCTCAAACCCAGTGTATGAGCAGGAGCCCACAGAGGCAGAAACAGGCTGTTGTATGCTGTTAAGTGCAAAGACAATTTGAGGAAGGGGATCTGCACCTGAGGCGCTAAGAGAGTATGATGCAGCAAATCCAGGTGGCTTTCAGTGCTCTCCCGTCCAGGGCCCCACTGTGCCCCCTTTCCTGACCTTTCTTGCTAGGCCAGTTTGCATCCCTTAAGTGCAATTCCTGAGCCTCTTCTGCTCACAGGGGTGATGCAAGTGCAGTGTGAAAGGCAGCAAGACACTTAAAATGCTGCTTGCCATTTTACACCCAGAGTTTAAGCAGCATGGTTGTTTTCTTGATGTTCAGAGCACATTTTGAATAATCTCAGTCAATGTGTGAGCAATGGTATAGGAGATAAAGGTTCCCTCTTCGTCTTGAGAACCCAACCCCCACTAATCAATATATGGAAGGGTTTGGTAGTGTATTGAACCGATTAATACACTTAAAACTTTGCTAATAAAACCATCACCAGCTGCCACAACCAGCTTCCAGTCTTGTAATCATCTAATCCACCTCTCTCAATTTGTATTTTTTCCCCTACTGTCTTTATTGAAGTAAATTTGCCACTAACTGGGCCAGCTGGTTCTGCTGTATTATGTACATGAGCAGGCTGAGCTCTGCATGTGCAGCAGCTCTTTGTGGTCTTGCATTCAGCCTTACCATTGAAAAGGGCTTTTCCTCTGCTGCTTCCCAGTTTCATGTGCCCTGTTAACAGAAAGTAGGTCCATTTTACCACCAGGGAATGTTTAAAGGATTTATGAGGTTGAGGATCTCCCCTTTATTAGCACCCAAGAGCAGAGCCATATAGTTTCATCCTAACAGTCTCTCCATAACCAAAATTGAGCTGGGGCCAGCCAGTGTTTCACTGTAGGCACCAGCCACATTTGGACATGTGGGCTGCTTGTGGGGATCTGATCTGTGCTCATCTCCTGCCCTCTGGAAGCTGCCTAGGGTAATTTCAACCTCTTGTTTCATTGAATTGTGTTTCATCAGCCAACTGTTTCTCAAAAAAACTTCCAAACACAGTCAGGAAGAGGAATCAAGGCATATTGCCTCTGGAAAGGAGAACCAATGTTTGTGGCTGCTGTTGCAGCAGGTCCTGCAGGGCTGGAGTACGCCATCCTTTAACATTACGTGAAGGGATTTATTCTGCTCACAACTCACTTGCAGATGTTAAGATGGCAGCTATCTTCCCACAGGAAAAGTTTCAGCATCATAATTATAGAGGTTGTGAATTCAAAAAAATGCATGTGAGAGATGGGCCTGAAGTGTAAAGGTATTTGGACCTCTTTATTTCCCTGAGTGTGCATGTTTTCCTCCCATTGGCCAAGCTGCTGGAGGAAGCCTGTCTTTGACAGCAGTCTTGCAGAGCTCTGCACTGGGTTTTTAGTCCACACTTCTGCCCGAACAGTCGCAGTAACTCAGCTGGCTTTACCTGGTGTTTGCCCCAGCACAGATGACCCTTCCAGGCTCTTGGAGCAGAAACAACTGGACTTTGCTCTTCCTTTTGTGGAAGAACCCGTGTGGTCCAAGGCTTCCCACTGTAGACACAAGCTCTGACCAGGGAAATGGCTGATCCTTCTTTCTGTCATTCTGACCAGCTCTAAGGGGTCAGCTCTGTTAACATAGAAAAAACAAGTGGCTTCGTTCAGCTCAAGCTGTAATTGGGGGAAGAGGCCAGGGCTACTCTCCTGTAGAGATCACCACGACCTGAAACTGCTTCCCGGAGATGTTTGAGTGGTCCCTAGGTTGCTGGGGCAGAGGATGAAGCAGACCTCAAAGGATGAGCGGTGTGGGGAGGCTGTTTCCATCCCTCGTATTGAACCACGGCGCTGCCTCTGCTCAGGCTCTGAGAGGATCCTCAGCTCTCGAGTGCCCTCTCTCGGCCTGAGCAGAACTGCACACTCCAGCCAAAGGGGGGAGAGGCCAGTAGGTCTGTTCATGGCTTTGCCTCCTCCCTGTGCGGGCAATACACATGCAAGCTGTATTCTTCAAGTCTTTTCATTGCCGGCTCCTAGATCCACATCCCACAGGCTGAGGCCAAGCTCCTTTGTGCAGTTCATTGTATGGCTGCTTCCCCTGGAGAGGTGAAGGAGGGAAATAAAAAAAGTGTTAAGCTCCTGGGATATGCAAATCTCTCTTACAATGGAGGTTTTGTAGGCCTAAAAGTGACCCCCAAGGAACCAGCCTTCTGGCAGCAGAGCCTGCCTATGCATGGAGCTGCAGGAGAGTTAAGCTGTCAGAGAGCTCCTGGAGGTTAAAGCTCAAAAGGAGAGATGTGGCTCAGCTGGGTTCACTACCTGTCTCTTTACATCCTGCCTTCTTTCAGTTTTAGCCTGTGCTGGTGCAGAGGGGCAAACAGAGATGTGGCATGATGTGCCTGTTGCAGGGACAGGGATGCTGCACAGAGAGCCAGGTGGCATGCCAAGCCCATGCAGCACTGACTGGGCCACCTGCCTTTAAATCTTGGAGATGATAAGTTTATGTCCTATCACAAGGCAGCGGCACATTCACACATATTATCAGTGCTCATTTTGTGGTGGTGCAGTCCAGACTGGCCTTCCAGAACTGGTTTTGCCCCTCAGTTGAGCTGCTGTGTAATTTTCAAGGTGATTTTTAGGGTTGTTGCGCACCCTGTGGCGGCACATCCTTCCCTGCAGAACTACTGCTGCAGAGAGCAGTACTGAAAAAAAAAAGGGAAGGCTAGTTGGGGAGCAGAATGCTTTAACAGGCCAAGTAGAATAAGATTTAATTTTTTTTTTCTGTAAGATGAGGAATTGAAAAATAATTTCATTTTTCGCATTGACGTAACAGCAGGCAACTGATAAGCTTCAGCCAAACCCATGGTCCTGCTGAGCTTGGGTGATGTGTATGTGCAGGAAGAGATGTTCCCAGAGAGATTATGAACTAGGCCTGGGAAGAATAATTTACCTTCGATGCTGCAGAGCTGGACCATGTCCTGCTTCATCCTGGTCTTGTGCAGACCTGTCACAGCCTGGGAAGGGGAAGCTTTAGTTCCTCCTGAGCTGCCATGGGTGTATCTGCTCTTTGTGCCCCACGACCTCTGCGTCACCCGGCAGGTACCACTCCCATTCCTGGTTCAACCTGTTTTTTGGAGCAGGTACGAGGATGATGATTCTGTTTACTAACAGAAATCTTAAGGTCCTTTCCAACCCTAACTATTCTATGATTCTATGGTGAGCGCACCATCTAGGGGAAAAATACCAGTGCATCCTTCTGCCTGGAGACGCTCTTGGAGCTTTTTCAGCCGGTCCCTGTGCGCTCACTTTCGAATTCATGTGCAAGACTAAAAAGGCATCCTGGGTTTGTCATTCACCAATCACTTAACCTGGTGACATCAGACTTTCATCTGAATCTTTGGGCTAGGACCAAGTCTTGTTCTCTTGCATCAGACAACAGGAAACGAGTGATGTTTACTTCTGGCAATCGATCACGTGAACATCTATGTGAAAATAGAGGCCAATGTTATGAGTATTTAGGTTGTCAGGGCCTGGACAGGGACTGAGGAAAATGCAGAATGAAAGGGTAAATCCTCCTTTGTTCAGCCTTTTCTCTGTTTAGGCCAGAGCTGGCCAAAGTAATTCATCACAAATATAAGAATTTGCGTGTGCTGACATGGTGTGACATTGGGTGGAACCGATCTGATCAAGGGTGTTGAAATGAGAAATATTTGCTTTCTGTATTTCTCAAATATTCCAGTTGTCCATGGATTTTAGTTTAATTATTATCATTAAGCATTACGCAAACTTCAGTATGTTCCAGTCTGTGTTGTATGTTCCAGTCTGCGTTGAATTCAGCAGCTGTTTGGGGGTTTGGTTTTAGTTTTGCTTTAGTTGAAAAAGCTGCAAATGTTTGCCCCAAACAATTGAGAAAAAGGTTGTTTGGGTTTTTCTGGAAAAAGCTAATATTCAATTTGTTTGCACAAATATAGCCCTGACCTAAAAAAACCACTTTGTCTAATATCTAATGATCCCTTTTCCTTAATAAACTGAAAATAGCTAGTGGAAGGAAAAAAAGAACAAAACCAAAACACCCAAAAAACCCCAACAAAAACCACCACCATAAAAGCAAGCAAACCAACCAACCAACCAATCACAAAACCAGAATACATATGGCAAGACTCCAGTCTCACTTTGAAGACTTCTGGTTTCTTTCACAATCTCATTATTTATTTTTAAATAGAAGTCTTGGTTCAGAAGCAAGCAGATATTTTGTCTTTAAAGGCTCATAAAAATATCTCTGTATTAGATCAGCTCGGGTGAGTGAAGCTTACAGTGATGTGTCCAAGCAGTGTGAATTTGCCCTTGCATACCCTGGCTATGCATTACAAAAACAGTGCATAAAACTGAGAGTAAGATAACATTAAAATACAGACTTCCTTCGAGATATTGACATAACATGATTAATGCTCTGCTGGTTCTTATATCAACGCCCATACTGAACCATGCGGAACAGAAACAGTATTTTCTGTTACCAAAGTAGTGTTTAGCAATAAAAAGGAGGAAGGGGGGGAAGCAACCTGTATCTTGTACAAAATCATGCCCTGGGCTGCCCTGCTGATGCTGAGCTTCAGCAGGTAATTCTCACATCTAGCCTAGTGTTTGTCACAGTTAAAACTCTTCGGTTGTGTCTCCATGTCCCCAACCAACAAAGTTGTCCTTGGACTAGAACATGAACAAATAACCCCTTCCTCTTCCTTTGTTTTGTCCCCTCCTCCAAGTTAGTTGCCACAGATCTCCTAAGACAGGTTAAGGCATGCAGCAGGAGGAAAGAAGAGACAGGCTGTGGTTTTAGGGTGCAGGGTTGTACCTCAGCTGACCCATCAGTGAGGCACATCAGCAAGGCATCATTGGCAGGAGACCTGGACAGCACCAGGGTCCAGTTGCTCTAAGGAGCACTCACATGTGCTGCTTGTAAAAACACCATAGTGTTCTCAGTTTGTGTCCTGTTCGGATACAGAGCCTGGCTCTGCAAGGCCCTAGCCTGTGCTGCTTATATGGAAACAAGCCACGCAGTACTACAGCTGCTCCTTCCCTGGCAGACAGCTCTGTAGGCATGAGGGTCTGACACCCGAGGCAGGTCACTGTGTTGTTGTAAGTGCTGCAACCTGCAGCTACCCCTGAGGTGTTCCCTGAGTTGGCTGCTCTGTCCCAGAGTCCCAGAGCACCTGCAGAAGTGCAGCGTGCAGGGGCAACACAGTGTTTCCAGGACTCGGATTTCTCTTCCTGGTATGCAGAAGAGGAGGCACAATAAGAAACCAACTTGCTTTGTTAGGGAATTTTAGTGTTAACATGAGAGATTTTGTCTTTACCAGCCAATCCCAGCTCTGCTCCTAGTTGCTTTAGCATATGCCAGAGCACCAGCTGCCGGTCAGGGAGGCAAATGTACCTTTGGAGGGCAAAGACCTGGAATGCTACCCTACGTGATTTGAAATAAATATAGACTCATAGAATCATAGAATAGTTAGGGTTGGAAAGGACCTTAAGATTATCTAGTTCCAACCCCCCTGCCAGGGGCAGGGACACCTCACACTAAACCATGCCACCCAGGGCTCTGTCCAACCTGGCCTTGAACACCGCCAGTGATGGAGCATTCACAACTTCCCTGGGCAACCCATTCCACTGCCTCACCACCCTTACAGTAAAGAACTTCCTCCTTATAGCCAATCTAAACTTCCCCTGTTTAAGTTTGAACCCATTACCCCTTGTCCTCTCACTACAGGCCCTAATGAAGAGTCCCTCCCCAGCATCCTTATAGGCCCCCTTCAGATACTGGAAGGCTGCTATGAGGTCTCCATGCAGCCTTCTCTTCTCCAGGCTGAACAGCCCCAACTTTCTCATCCTGTCTTCATACAAGAGGTGCTCCAGTCCCCTGATCATCCTCGTGGCCCTCCTCTGGACTTGTTCCAACAGTTCCATGTCCTTTTTATGTTGAGGACACCAGAACTGCACACAATACTCCAAGGGAGGTCTCACAAGAGCAGAGTAGAAGGGCAGGATCACCTCCCTCGACCTGCTGGTCACGCTCCTCCTGATGCAACCCAGGATACGGTTGGCTTTCTGGGCTGCAAGCGCACACTGCAGCCGGCTCATGTTCATTTTCTCATCAAACAACACCCCCAAGTCCTTCTCCACAGGGCTGCTCTGAATCTCTTCTCTGCCCAACCTGGAGCTGTGCCTGGGATTGCTCTGACCCAGGTGGAGGACCTTGCACTTGGCATGGTTAAACTTCATCAGGTTGGCATCAGCCCACCTCACAAGCATGTCAAGGTCCCTCTGGATGGCATTCCTTCCATCCAACATATCAACCTAACCACACAGCTTGGTGTCATCGGCAAACTTGCTGAGGACGCACTCAATCCCACTGTCCATGTCACCGACAAAGATGTTGAACAAGACCGGTCCCAGTACCAACCCCTGAGGGACACCACTCGTTACTGGTCTCCAGTTGGACATTGAGCCATTGAGCACAACTCTTTGCGTGCGGCCATCCAGACAGTTCTTTATCCACTGAGTGGTCCACCTATCAAATTGATGTCTTTCCAACTTAAGAGACAAGGATGTCAAGTGGGACAGTGTTGAACGTTTTGCACAAGTCCAGGTAGATGACATCAACTGCTCTACCCCTGCCCATCAGTTCCGTAGCCCCGTCATAGAAGGCCACCAGATTGGTCAGGCAGGATTTCTCCTTAGTGAAGCCATGTTGGCTGTCACCAAGCACCTTGTTGTTTTTCATGTGCCTCAGCATGCCTTCCAGGATAATCCGCTCCAAGATTTTGCCAGGCACAGAGGTGAGGCTGACTGGTCTGTAGTTCCCCAGGTCATCCATTTTCCCCTTCTTCAAAATGGGGGTTATATTTCCCTTTTTCCAGTCATCGGGAACTTCACCTGACTGCCATGATTTTTCAAATATGATGGACAGTGGCTTAGCAACTTCATTTGCCAGCTCCTTCAGGACCCGCGGATGGATTACATCAGGTCCCATGGACTTGTGTACGTTCAGGTTCCTAAGATGGTCTCAAACCAGATCCTCTCCTACAGTGGGCCCAGGGTCTTCATTCTTACAGTCCCTGTGTCTGCCTTCCAAGACTTGGGTGGTGTGGTCAGAGCATTTGCCGGTGAAGACTGAGGCAAAGAAGTCATTAAGAACCTCAGCCTTCTCAAATCCAGGGTAGCCAGTTCTCCCGATAGCTTCCAGAGCGGGCCCATGTTGTCAACGCTAACATTGACATTCATCAATAAAAGTTAGCTGGGGAGATACAGGCTTCCTGTCCTCACACAGATCAGAGACCCAGGTGAAGAACAATCTGTTATGTGGGACCAAAGCTGATGCATCAGCCCAAAGATATAGTCTTGTGGCAGCAAAGGGATCAAGAGTGGACTTTTTTAAAAGAGGGAGCATAAGTTAAACTGTGTTACTCATTCTTTTACCTGTGCAGTCAGAGCAACAGTGAGGTGGTTTCTGTTTCACGGCTCTCTGAAATTTCTTCTACTTGATGTTTAGGGGATTTATGAATTGCAGGCTTGTTTGAACATCCTATATTTAGGATCTGGTCTTTGCAGCGTGTCAGTCTGTCTGTGCAAGTGTGACCCTATCCAGACTGACTGGTCAAACCTCTGACTAGCAAATGGGTTTTCTTTTTGAAGTATACCTTCAAAATGTTGGGCTTTGAGGAATTTGACCTTCCTCTGTTTCAGCAGCACTCTGCAAACAGAGAGAAGCCTTCTAGATAAAGTACATTCTGAGACCAATGTACATGACATTAGAAAACTAAGAGGCAGGGAGAAATGAAAGAGGTACTGAAGTATCTTTCTGGCATACTAGTTGTATACGTTATTTGTGTATCTTCTGGTAGAAATGCTACCTGCAAAGTCCTGTTTTCCCTCCTGCCTCCCCACACAGCAATGTTCTCCTGTGCAATTAGCAGTCTAGAATACCCACTCTTCCTGTCTGCCAGAAGGAAGCGTGCAATCTATCATCTCCAGGCTGGCAAACGGCCTGGATCAACTTATACCTGTCAAACTCTTTCCAGGAAGATGCGAGAAACAAATTGAAGAGAAATAGCACTGTTTGTGTATGCCTGCACCAGAGTTGACAGGACCATAGTCCAACCCTCCTCTGGGGTTCTGGCAGCCTCTGCCCCTAGGGTTTGGTGTGGACATGGCAGCCTCCCTTCTCGATGGTCTGCACTGGGTAGATTGGTAGGACCAGGTGGGAGATGCGGCTCCACAGCCCACTGAGCTTGTCAGAGTCCATGTGGTCGTGGGAGCTGGGTGTCCTGGTGTCAATGAACTTGTCCCAGAGGAAGTCACGGACACTCACCTCCACCTGCTGGAGGCTGATGTGGGTCTCCAGAGTCTCCTCCTCCAGCAGCACAGTCAGCAGCAGGGCCACGTCCTTGAAAGCAGCACTTTCGTGATCACAATACTTGTAGAAGATGAGGGTGGCCCCTGCCGGCAACAACTCAAAACGGTGGATCACTGCAGCACGGCTCATAGCCTGGAAAGCTGAGCTCAGCTCCGTGTCCACCTCCAGCTTGGCCTGGTCACTCTTGAGCCTGGATTTCCACATGCCATCAATGTGGACCGTGTTGCCATGCAGGGCAGCCGAGTAGGTGTCAGCCACATGGGTGCTAAGGCATCGCAAGGTCTGCTCACCCTTGCTGGCAGCTGTGAAGATAATGATGGCTGGCTGTGTGTGGTGAGATGCGTTGAGGTGCTTCTGCAGGAACTTGCGCCCACGAAGCCAGAGTTGAGGACTCTGCCCCGGAAACCTCTCCTGCAGCTGGTTGAACTGCAACAGGAATGCTTCCACCACGGGGTTCTTGGGGGCTTGCTGGGCACTGGAGGTTGGGTTGCTGAAGCAGAATAGGCAGAGACCAAGCAAGAGAAGGCTCAAGATGATAAGCCCTGTTCAACAGGGGAGAGACCCAAGATGGGGAACAGAAGTCAGTCCCAAGTGACCTGCAATGATATGCTAGAAAGTAGCTATGAAGGCTCTTTTTTCTCATTTCAGACCTTTTCCCCTACACTAGGAAAGTGGTTCAGATTGACATGTTCTCTGGGGACCCCGGAATGAAGCAGCTGCTCCGTCCATATTGAGACCCACGTTCCTACTCACCAGATGGGGAGGCTACAGCTCCAGAGATGGAGGCAAGGCCACAGCTTTGTTGCGGGAAATTTCCTGAGAAAATTGCAGCTGTCTACAAGGTTTTTTCTCTTTCCCCCTCTCTGTTTGCTTTAAGGTTTGTGGCTGTTCAGAGCACCTATCTCCACATAGTGACATGGTTTAGTGGTGGACTTGGCAGTACTTTAGTAAAGGTTGGACGTGATGATCTCAAAGGACTTCTCCAACCTAGTTGATTCTATGATTCTATATGGGGGTGTCTGACCCAGCTAAAATGTTGTGTTCTCTGCCTTCCTCCTAGCTATGCTGGGTGAACGAAGGCTACTATGCTTCTGCCCCGAAAAGGACAACAAGGTCCAGAAACAACTGCTTCTGTCCCTCTCCAGGTCAGCATCACAGTTCCTGCTTGGGACCCCATGACACAGAGGGAGGCTGGGAAGGGAAACCATCAGTGTAGTAGTATCAGACCTCCCAAGGCATGCCAGGGTAATCCCAGCAGGCTGAACATGCTTTTCATGAGCATGCACGCCTGCTTTGGAGTGTGCAGAACTGGACGAAAGCTGTTACTATAGGCTCAAACACAGCCTATTTTTAAGGGAATAGTTTTTCCCTCAAGCCCTCAGAAAAGGCTGTGAAAGGTCCCAAGAGAGAAGAATTATTAAATGTGCTTCATTACTTGTTCCTGGAGGATCAGGGCCTTCCAGTCGATGAGTAACATGCAAGGGAAGCTTCTTTTCCTCACCTTTCAGGCAGGGGGACTTTTTTGCCTTCTCCTGGTCTGTGTTTTGGGTGGTGACATTCTGCAAGCAGGACTGAGCCTCTGGCTTTGGGGATGTGTGCCCTACAGTAAGAAAAAGAAATGTGCCACTCACTGCTGAGGGAACAGGTAAATTGAGCTGTAATAAGAAAAGCAACAGAGCTGCCCGGAGCTCCCAGCTGAGGGAAAGAGTTAGAAGTCAATACTGCTTCGCCTTAATACTGCTTTGAGTCTTGACAGTCTCTGTTATTTGGGCAGGGGAAGGAGAAAGATAATGCAGACTGCAGTGTGATTTCATGCCTTTCAAAGCAGGACAGTACCCAAAGGAGAGAGAAAGAGAGAAGCCAGTTAATTTCTTATACCTTCTTTCATGCTTGACTCTGGAAAATTGACAATAGGCACTAGAGATTTCACCTTACCATTTTTCTAACACCTATGCAAAGTGTAGGCATGTGAATGGTGGAAAAGCAGCAACATGCAGCCACCAGCTCACCTTTCATCCCCTGTCTGTTCCTTAACATGCCTTGGGATCTGTCTTCCTGTGTTTCTTGCTCTGTGTTCTCTTCTGGCTCCCGATCTAGGAGAGGAGCACTGGTGCTCTTCTCTGGCAAGAGGTCCTTTGTGACATCTTCTGTGGCAGTCCCAGCCAAATGTGTCACTTTACTGTCAGAGCTTAGTGACTTGCTTCTTGATGAAGCATCTTCCTCTGCTATGTAGGCGCTTTCACATTGCCTGCTTATCTCGGGGTCCTCCCATGTTTCCTGCTGTACAGGGCTCTCTCCTTTGCTGTCCATTTTATCATGGGCCAGCCTGGCTATGGGGAATAAAATTTGCAGACCTACACTTAAGTCTCTTTGTTGTTATTCAGCACAAGAACCAACAACCCCCTCCTGCATTTTTGGAAATGCATTTTATGATTCTGTATAGAGACGAACACAAGGAAGGCAGTGAACACAGCACTTTAGCTGGGTCAGATATCTCTATAGAGAATCATATATGCATTTATGCATATTTGGAAATGCTGGATGGAGAGAGACTCACCTTCATCCAAGTCATCTTCTTCCTGGCATCTTTTGGAGACACCATCATTTGTCTTCCCGGATTCTTCCAGTGCTATTTCAGTTTCCTGGTGAACCTTCTCCTCTGCTGTGGGGCCAGCTAAATCAGACAGTGTTGTGTCTCCATCAGGAGTTGCTGATTCACATACTGAAGAGTCCTCCTCTAGTTTGCAAGAGGTCTCAGGCCACCTGCTTGCCACTTGGTGCTCAAGTGTTTCTTGGGTGGGCTCTTTGTGGACAGGATGCTCTGCTGTGCTCTGCACCTCATCCTGGGCTGGCCCTGCTGTTGAGATCAGAGTTCAGAAGTTCAGCTACCCATACAGGAACCAAGAATACCCTGTGCTTTACCACCACCCTGAAAAATTCCCAGTTCTTGCATTTCAGAAACATCTACCCCTGGTGAGATGGGGGCGAGAATAGGTGACGAAAAGTGAGAAAACTCATGGTTTGAGATCAAGACAGCTGAATAAGTGAAGGAAAGGAGGGGAAACCACAAGCAATGCAAAGGCAATTGCTCACCATCTCCTACAAGTGGACTGATGCCAGGCCACTCTTTGAGCAATGTCCAGCCTGAACCCAACCCCCTCTCCTTTTCTTCCTGTATCCTGTTTTTTGTTGCTGAGCGTGACGTTATACTTTACGCAATAACCCATTGCCCATCTTGGGTCTCCACACAATCTTCTGCCCACCCCAGGTTATTTGCTTGGCGCAGGGAAAGGAGGGGGAAGAGAAAGCCTCAAGGCCGTGCCAGCACTGTTCAGCAATAGCTAAAACACTGCTGTGTTATCAACACTATTTTTTTTTAACCACATATCCAAAACACAGCACTGTACAGGGTGCTGTGAGCAAAGTTAATTCAATCCCAGTCTATGTGCCATGCTGGGGCAAGCAATTCTTTTATTACGTGGCAGGATATGTTACCACATCTTCCACAGATACTGGGGTTTCCTAGGTTGGCAAATTAAGGTGATGGATTTGAAGAATTTCTAAGGTTGTTGTTGAGGACTGACCAGAACAGTTACGCCAAAGCACTTCAAGTATCTGTCTGAATTGTAAATGTCAGCTCTGCTCATGCTCCTTCTTTGCTCCTGTTCTGGAGCTGCTCTCCCAAACAGCTATGGTAACATATAATTAAAAGCAAACAGTGGAGCATAATTCAATAGAGAAATTCTCAGGCTGAAAGTAAGTGTTTGTAACATATTCTGAATCTTACAAAACCAAAGAGTGCAGCTCAAATTTCAGGCAGTATATGTGGAAAACTGCTTGTGAATGATCAAACACTATAATGACAGAAATGATTATGCTAAAACTAGAATAAAGACTGATAAAAATGGCAAGGAACTCCCCACTAATTTGAAAATGGAGAAAAAACTGCACTTGTCACATGACAGAACATGCTGTCCTTTGGAGCATGACTTTTACATTACTTGTTGCTGATTATGATGGGAAAACTTCTGATCACTTAGGATGGATCTCAACTAGTTATAGCATCACAGTATCACTGAAATACTTATATATAGTAGTCATGAGGCACATGGAGAATGTAAGTACATGGTAGAAACTGAACCAGAAGGAACCTCAAGGTATTCTGCTGTTCAAGCTGGGTACAAACAATAGAATCACAGAATCAACTTGGTTGGAAAAGATCTTAAAGATCAAGTCCAACCACTGAATCTCCAATACTTGTCCTGTGAACTCCACCTTTTAAACAACCAGCCTTTTGGTGTAGGAGATCCCTATAGGTAATGGATCAGACCTGCAACACAAACACCAGCTGGACTCTCCTGGCTACCTTCCCTAGTTGAGCTGATCCCTCCAAATCCCTGCCCTTGTTTTTGCACTTAAAAGATTTGCCTCTTTCCTCTCCCCTGAATAGTTTGCTTCAGCTTGTGTTATTCTTTCCCCTCATGGTTTATTTGCTGTCTCCCACCATGACCCCTTGTATACCAGCCACCAAGAGTCTACAGGGTTCCCGGCAGGCTGTGCTGGCCTTCTACTAAATGCTGTGCTAAAACCTTCCATGTCTGAGGTTTCCCTGGGAGAAGAACATTGTGAGAAATCAAACACACCTAAAATGATGAGAAGGACTGGTCAGGAGAAAGAACTTTTCTTCTTTCTCCTGTCAAATGTTTTGCCTTTCCATTAGAAGACAGGATTTTTCAAGAGAAAAACCCTGCTTTTGGATATTTTGACAAAAAGTTTAAATTCTATATAGACAGCAGATGGTTTGCATGGAAATGCTGCATAAATGAGAATCCAGCCTTCCCTAAAAGGCAGGATTGAGAGCCAGCTTTATCCCCAAATCCGAGACAAAGTTAGCAGCTTGCTAGGCCAAGTGCAAGGGGTAGGAAGGGACAGGATACACCAACACTGGGTGAAGAGCTCATAGGGCCGGATACGCATTTGGGTTTGGATGGATGTTTTGAGACTGATTCAGACATTATTGCTACGTTCCATGTGCTCCAGAGAGAAAGAATGCTGACCTCAGGAACTGTGCTTCCCTGTGAATGCTGATGACTAAGGTGCTAAAGCTCCTTTTCCTAATACCACAGTGAGCAGTGCTTCATTCTACAGATGACACTCCTGATTCTGCTACTGGTACTCACCATAAGTGCTGGTTTCAGTGGACCAGCTTAGAGAGGCTGGTGAGAAAAAGTGAAAGGAGTTGCTGCTTCCTGTTGTGTTGTTTTGTAAATGGCATTCAGTACCACAGCATTTCTAAAAGCCAGGTAAGACTTACAAATCTTATCCCAAAATGTAAGAATTCCCTATGTTTGCTCTTTATAAAACCTGGAAAAGATAAAACCTTCCAGATGGATTATTATATATGCCTGTGAAGATTGAAGCATTGCATAATTGCTGTTCTGACTGCAGGAGCAGCAGAGCAGAACATAAGTGGTTGTATTTACTCCTCAGTGAAGAGGTCAACAAAAATACATTTTATTTTTTCTCTTTAAATTTCCTTTTGAAGGATATTTTTTGAAGGAATTAAAATTTCACTTTGCATTACCACTCCCCCACACTTATTTTTCTCTGCACTGAAACGGATTCTTGACCTGTTAAATCAAAGAACATGGCTTTTCAGCAGTCTGTACACAGTACAGAAACATTAGTGTTCCTAAAAATGCTGTGCCTCCTCCAGAGGTTTTCCATCCATAGGTGGTGGAAAACTGGCCTATTATTTAAGCATCTCTAGGTGTGAAGCACTGGGATGCAGGGAAGAAAGCTCTCCCAGCTGCAGCTGCATTTTTAGCCTTTCTTGTACTGCCACCCTGGACACAGAGTCTAAACCTGTTGCAGACTGGAATCCCAAACTGAACTAACTTGTTAATCTTTTACCCTTCAAAAAAAGATGGCAACTTGCTTTTCTTGGTCTGGAAAAGAGGGGATTCTTTTTATTATTTTTATTTTTTATTATTTTAATTTTGTTTAGGTTTCCCATATCACTGCTGAAATCTTCTTCCAAAGGGATTTTCCTAGTAGATGGAGTTAAGCATATGATTCACTTACCTCCAGCCAGATCCACACTTGGATTCTCCTCCATTTTCTTTCTTCCCTGGAGCTCTGGCTTCTGCACCGTTTTGTTTCACTTTCTTCTTTGGTCATAAGGAGATGTATCTCCCTGCTGTTTGAGTGGCTGATCAAATCCTACCCTCCTCACAGACACCATCCTGTCTAGGTCTTGGGAGTTGCTATTAAATGCCCATAAACCTGATAACCAGAAACATAGGAGCAGTGATTCATTGTGAAGAAGAAGGCTACTCCCTCCTCAATTACCAAGGTGGTGTGAAAATGGACGGATACTGCTGATAAACAGAAACCTTTAGCCCAAGAGCTATTAGATATTTCGCTTCCCAGCAGGCTGCTGTCTTGGGGCAAGCCAGTGGAGGGAGGCACCAGTTTGTCACCCAGGTGGACTTTGATGGACTCATGCGCTCTTGAGATGGCAGGCCTGGAGCCTGGGGCTTGGCAGGCTGCCCCATGTGCTTTTGGGCACCTGGTATCCCACAGCCAGGCTGACAGAGAGCAGTGAGCCTGTTCCACCTTACCTTCCTGCCTCTGGCACATAAGAACGGGAGACAGTGCTGTTGGGAGGTGAAGCCACTGGCAGAAACACCGACTGGCCTGTGTGCAGCAGCGTTACCCCCTCCTGACCCTCAGCAATGCCCTAGCTGGGTGCGGTGAACATGGAGCAACACCCTGACTCTCCTACACCCCCAGAAATACTTCCCTCTCTGCTTTGAGACTGGATGGCCATGCTGGCCTGCTAGTGCAACCTCAGAAAGTGGATGGCAACGCCTGCATGCGGAAATCTATGCAGCATGGAAAACTCCCGAGAAGCTTTCCCCACTGGGAGTAGTTTGTGGGGATTCCCATGCAGAAATCTCAAGCCCAGCCTTCTCAGCAGCCCATCTAGCACAGCGGGGTACCTTCTCCCAGCCGCACTGTCTCTACAGTTCCGTTTTCTTGCTAAACACCAGATCTGGGAGGTAGGGTGGGACGGTGTAAAAGTGCGGCTCCCTGCCGCCCGGCTCTCGTCCCTCCCCTCCCTGTGCTGCTCCCTCTGGCAGAAGAAGGAAGTCAGAGGAACAAAGTGGTTTGCAGAGTCAGATGCTTACCCGGGCAGGTTCGGAGCTGCTCAGGGCGGCGAAGTTAAGCAGAGGGGCGCCAGGAGGAGGCCAGCAATGGCAGCTCCACTTGCCCTCCCCAGAGGCCCTTCGGCACCGCTGGTGGCCGGACAGCCCCGGCACCCGACTCACACCCTTAGTCCTTCACTGTCAACGTGACAGTGAACTCTGCCCTTCCCCGGCTGCCGGCAGGCTGCTGGGAGCTGTAGTTTTCCTTCCCTCCTTCTCGCCAAAGGCGGGCGGATTTTCCCCTGTCGTTCTCGGGAGCGTTCAGGAAACCGTAACTTCTTTTCTTCGGCTGTATTTCTGAATGCGATCGTGCGCAGTTTCTTTCCGGCAAACTGGATGACCGTCAGCTTCCTGCACTTAGTAACAGCGTTGCAGGTTTAAACTAAATGGCAGCGAGGAGTGAGACAAGGAGGCACCAAATGTAATCAGTTCTGGATGAGGCTGGGTTTGGTGGCTTTGTAGTGGAAAATAACTGGTGCTTGAAGGTAGTTGGCATAGTTTTGGGTCCTTAGGACCTTAGTACAACAAATGGGGGAAAAACAATAGAAAAACAGGACCTGGAGATGGGGAGTGTCTGGGACTAGCAGATGTCCAGGACGGGCACAGTTAAACTGGCTGATGGGTGGAGGGACAGGATGATTGCTATGTTAATGAACCCATTAAACTGGTGTAGACCTCTACTGGGAAGTATCCCGGTCTAACAGTTGTCCAGGATGGGAGCAGTTAAACTAACTGATAAGTAGAAGGACAGGATGATTGCTATGTCTGTGATGTTAATTAAGCTGGTGCTTCAAAGACTGCCAGCAGTTATGAAGATTGTTGGAAGAAGTAAACGACTCCCAAAGACCACCATCACATTTTTGTTTGTATGAGGGAAACTTTCTGGAAAATGATGTAATTGATGTGTAGTATGTATGCCCAAGTGACTATATAAGGATGGCCTGTGTGGCAATACGGGGATGCACGTTAGGAGGAGCTATCCCCCGTGTCTCCCGGCGCCGCAATAAATACCTGCTTGTCAACTTGAAAACTTTGTTGGCGAGTTTGTTCCTGGAGTTTTCTCTGAATCAATTTGGTGACCCAGATGGGACCCTCTCTGCTCGACTGCAGGACCCGCTGAGGACAGGGCTCCCTAGGGCCCTTGGGAGATTTTCCCAGAGGGACCCCTCAACTCATTCAAATCACTGCGGGAGCAGACAAGGACCATCTTCATAAAAGGTATTCTTTTCTTTTATATAGTCTGTAAGATGCAGGGGGCATCTTGGTTTGGTAAATTGGTTTGGTAAGCATACGCAAGGTTTGGAAGCCTTCTGTAACTCAAGGTAGGAAATCTCAGGTGTATACCTGGCTGGTAGCGTCCGTTTGGTATGCACCCACAAGAAGCAGGGGGCTCATGTGGCTTGGGTCCTACAAAACGCAGTGGGCATCTTGTAGAAAAGGTTTTGGATTTTACTGGCATTTGACTTATGTTGTGGCTTGTTATAATGATGATTTTGGTCTTGTGATTTTGGTATAGGGGACAGGCTGTTATGACTGTGTTATTAATTGTTGTCCCTGTCTCAAAGTGTTGTAAATGTGTGAAATGTGTCTATTTCGTGGCTTGTTATAGTGATTTTGGTCCTGTGATTTTGGTATTGGTGACAAACTTTTTTGTCACCAATAATTGTTTGTTTGTTTGATAGAATTTTAGTCTCTGTCTCAAGTGTTGTAACTGTGGAGTGTGTCTGTGGGATCCCGTGTGTGTGTGTGTGAATGCGAGATTGATAACGGGAAATTGGCAGAGTGGAGAGATCTTGAAAAAGAGTCCTTCAGGGTGCATTTTGGCACATTGGAAAGAACTGGGAGGGTTTCCTGGGGGCTCTGTAAATGTGAAAAGTTGATAAAATATTGTAACCAATGGTGGCCTTTGTATACTTTGGAAGATCAGGAAAAATGGCCTAAAAATGGAACTTTGAACTACGACACATTGTTACAATTAATGTTGTTTTGAGGCGGCAAGGAAAATGGGATGATGTATGCAGATATGTTTTTCAATTAAACCACCCGGAGTGACAGACGGAATGCAAAATTAATATAGCTCTGCCAGATCCCTTAATTTTGGCCTTGGAAAAAGACAGGGAAAAACTGAAAGCTAAGCTGGAGAGATGTTGTCCAGGCTGTGATACTGGGAAAAGATGTTTGAAGTTAAGGAAAACCAAGGGGGAAAGGAGGGGAGCTTGGGCAGTTCCTGCATTTGAGCCTGGGGAGAGATGTCAGGCGGAGGTGGGGGAGTGGGTTCTCCTCCTGTGCGACCGGATCGGTGTGCATGCTGTGGGGAGTTTGGATGTTGGAAGTGAGACTGCCCTGGGGGAAGTGCCATGGAGTGGGTCCAGTGGCTGAATTGGAACTAGACTGATGGGGACCTGGGGAATCTACCTTAGCAGATCCACCTGTTAAATTAAAACTAGGGACTAGAGGAAATAAAGTGGAATTTTAGTGGATACAGGAGCAACTTATTCAGCGTTAAATCAGAGGGAAAAGAATTTGTTACAGATGTGGGAGCTGCTGGCCACCAAGGGGGAAAAAAAAAAGGAAAAAAAAAAAAGAAAAAAGAGAGAGAAAAAAAAAAGGGAGGCATCCTTTCTGAAACCCTTAAAGTACAAATTGGGAAAACAAATAGGAATGCCTCTTTGGTATGGAGAACGATGGCTAAAGTACAAATATGGGGAGGCCTGGCAGATTGATTATATCACGCTCCCACCAACCCGCCAAGGCAAGCGCCATGTGCTTACCATGGTGGAAGCAACCACCGGATGGCTGGAAAAATACTCTGTGCCCCATGCCACTGCCTGAAACACTATCCTGGGCCTTGAGAAACAGATTTTGTGGTGACACGGCACCCCAGAGAGAATTGAGTCAGACAATGGGACTCATTTCCAGAACCATCTTATGGACATTTGGGCCAAAGAGCATGGCATTGAGTGGGTATATCACATCCCCTACCAAGCACCAGTCTCTGGGAAAATCGAACGGTACAATGGGCTATTAAACACTACACTGAGAGCAATGGGTGGTGGGACTTTCAAACATTGGGATACACATTTACCAAAGGCCACCTTGTTGGTCAACACCAGAGGATCTGCCAACAGGGCTGGTCCAGCCCAGTCAGAACTTATACATACTGTAGAGGGGGACAAAGTTCCTGTGGTGCACATAAAGAATTTGCTGGGGAGACAGTCTGGGTTATTCCTGCTGCAGGTAAAGGCAAACCCACTCGTGGGATTGCTTTTGCTCAGCGACCCGGATATACTTGGTGGGTAATGCAGGAAGATGGGGAAGTCCGACGTGTACCTCAAGGGGATTTGATTTTAGGGGAAAACAACCAATGAACTCAATTGTATGCTGTTGCCTGCTATGTAATACTTTTATAGCCCACCAACTAGATGTCTTCAGGTCATCAGCAACTGGCCCTGACTTCCCTCTGACCATCATCCCAACGAAGAATGAACTTTGATGAAACCAGATGAGTTCTGTGGTAAAGGAACGATCAGCATCAGCAGGCAACGATCCAAAACTGCACACAGCCTCTCCTGCTCTGAAAGACTGTTACAAGAGATGGTGCCTGACATCATGGACTGCATGGACTCAGCAGCTTTGTAGGGATTGGTCCATGCACTAAGGAATGATCTCTGTGTGTGTGTGCATGTATATGTATATGCATGAGATAAGAGCGATGGTATATTGAAAATGTGGGATCTGAGCATGACATGAATGCTATGGAATAAGGGGTGGACACTGTCCTGGGTTCAGCAGCAGAAGTCATTTTTCTCCTTCTTAGTAGCTGGTGCAGTGCTGTGTTTTTGATTTTCAGCCTGGGAACAGCACTGATAACACCGATGCTTTTACAGTAATGTTTAGTCTGACCAAGGACTTTCTGAGTCTCATGTTCTGCCAGGGAGGAGGGGAAGCCGGGAGGAAGCAGAGACAGGACACCTGACCCAAACTGACCAAACAGGTATTCCATACTACAGCATGTCATGCCCACCATATAAGCTGGGGGCAGTTACCCAAAAGGGTTAGATCACTGCTCGGTCAGGCTGGGTATCAGTCGGCAGGTGGTGAGCAGTTGTATTCTCTTCCTTTGTTATTTCCCTTACCATTATTATTATTGTTGGTAGCAGCAGTGGTTTGTGTTATACCTTAGTTACTGGACAGTTCTTATCTCAACCCCAGGGAGTTACATTCTTTCAATTCTCCTCCCCATCCCTCCGGCAGTGGGGGTGGGGGTGGGGGTGGGGAGGAAGAGCCGGGAGTGAGAGAGAGACTGTGTGTTTTTTCTGAGTTACAGCTGGGCTTAAACCACAACACATGGCCAAAGCAGATGGCAGCTGCAGGTGTCAAAGGTGTCATGAAAATCAAAGTATTTGATTCCGTCCTTACAACCAGCCAGTCCCTTCACTACAGGAGGCAACTGGGAGCAGGCAGAGGGAAGGCCCTCATCACGGAAGCATAAGGGTCATGAAACCAGTGTTGGAATGCCAGCATAGCAAGTGGTGAGGAAAGAGGTGAGTGTGTGACAAAGTCAAGGGGTAGCTTCATCCTGTGTAGGATGAGAACCCAAAAAGCAGTTTGGCAGGAGAATTAACTGGTAGGTCTACGACATTAAGTCATCCCCCATCACAAAACTCTAACAAAAAGGCATGTTGACATTATCTTATGCTGCTTTTCTTCCTTTGGCATCCACAAAGTCATGGGATAGGAGCTGGGATATAGAATTGTAACTTAACAAATCCAGTCTTTTTTTTAACTCGTTTGAGAGAGGATTTTATTTATATAGGAAAAACATTTTCTCTCAATCTGCAGGAGAATCAGCAGTGACCAGGTGAATTATGAAGGTCATGCTATGTAAGTATTTACACAAGGTAGTCGTTTAGAAACCTTATTTGGAAACTTGTGACTAAATTGATAGTAGAAGCTGTAGTTCCACGCTCGGTCAGGAATCATGAGCCAGTCACCGGCAGGTCATCTTCTACTTGATCTGAACTGCATGATGGTTCAGCTGTACTTTGAAATCTCCTAATGTGGTATTTGTTACATCCTCTTTCATTTCTCCTTCAGAAAACATTGCTCAATATCTGTTCTGCTTTTACATCCTAAAAAAAAACACAACGTACTCCGCTGATGGTACAGAAGGAGGTATGCGTAATGTATCTCACCAATACTTGCTTCTAAATGAACCTGGAATATTTATGGTGCAATAGTATAGCATTAAAATCATGGGGGTTTAAATACATGTACAGTCAAGACAGTAGCAGAAATAAAGACTGAATGGCACTTCCCTCACCCAGCCTTCCCGTTTGAGCACACAGAACACCTAACCCATTTACAACCCTGCAAAACAACTAACAGCAAACATGAACATACATATTTTAGAGCATTGGAGGTGAAGATATTGCCACTACAGGTCAGTATCATCATCCTTGATCTTGGGTTTTGGTTTGGTTTTATTTTAGCATGTAAAACCCTTTGGGATTTGTAAAAAGACCTCTATTTGCTCAGCAGCTTGGCTCTGAACTGGCCCTACACTGTTCACTGCCCCGGCAACCATCTGTGCAACAGTTACAGAAAACGCCGGTCCCCTGCCCAAAGACAGGAGAGCCGCCTGGCCTGACCAGGCACACGCGGGCGAGCAACAATTTCCAGCACGACCCCCGTGCATGCCCTGTTATAATAAGCACCGACCGTATCGCGCGGGAACTTGCCGCTTGGGAGCACCCAGCGCTCCTCCCGGCCGCCACCGCCGTCCGTCCGGCGGCCCCCGCCGCAGGCCCCGCTGCAAGGCCCGGCCCACACTCCCGCGCAGCCACACGGGAGGCCGCTCCCGGGACCTCGCAGACCGTCACCCCAGCGGGGGGGAGCCCGCCGGCTGCTCGCGCCCCTGCCCGCCCCGGCCCCTCAGGTGGGGACAGCGAAACCGCCCGCCGCGGCCGCCGCGCCTCGCTCTGCCTTGTGCGGCTGGCAGCGGGCCTTGGCCGCTCGGAAGGCGGCGGTCGGGCCCGGGCTCCCCTCACGGGGCGCGCCCGCGGGGCCCCAACGGGCCCAGGGGCCGGCTCGGCGCGCCGGGCGCTCCTTTTTTTCACTGGGGGGCAGCCTCGGCGCGGCCGGGCCACGGGACGGCCTCCCTCGGGCTCCCGTGGCGGCGGTCCTGCTCCGCGGCCAGAAGGGTTACGGTCGTGGGGGGACGAGGAGCGGGCGCGCACCGCTACTGGCGGCGGCGCGAGCCATGGCGGGCCTGCCGCTGTACCACGTGACGCCGCGGCGCCCCCTCCGCGCGCAGGCGGCGCCAGGCAGTGAGGCGGCGGAAGCTGCGGTGGGCGGGGGCGGCCCGCGGCGCGCCCGGCGGGAAGTGAGGTTCGCGGAGCCGCCCCCGCCGCGGGAAGGCGGCAGCTTCGGTACCGCGAGGCGCGGAGAGGCGGCTGCCGGCGGGCGGGGCGCGGGGCGGCGGGGACGGCGGCGCCGCGGGGCTGCGGCTGGCAGGATGGTGGGGGGCAGCGATGGGCAGGCGCCGCCGGACGCCACCGAGCTGAAGCACAGGCGGAAGAGCCCGCGCTTGGCGGCGGCGCGGGCGGAGGAGGCCGAGGCGGAAGCCGTGGCCGAGCCCGTCCCCGGAGGGGCGCCGGAGGGTGAGCTCAGCGTGCGGCGGTGGACCCTGCGGTTGAGGCGTGGTGGGGCGGCGAGAAGTGGGGCGGGCGGGCTCGTCCTCTGCTTTCTTGCGGCCGCCTTGCCGGGGAGCGCAGCGGCCCCTGGGGGTATGTTGAGGCGGGGGTGCCCTCCCGGGTAGCCCCGCTGGAAGCGCTGGGGCGTCTCAGTGAGTCTGAAATGGGTATTTGGTGCTGCTGGAAGGCTGTCAGGCTGGAGTCCCGTGGGCTTGAGCTGAGCTGCTCGGGCTTGCCGCTCCCCTCACCCGCTTCTCGTTTCAGGAGACGAGCATCACTTTGGGATTCCGGACTCCTTGACTCGGCCCCCTATTAAAGCATGTAGATCGCCAGGTAGGCTTTAAATTGGGGAGATTACTGTGTATGCTGCTTGCAAAGTGCTGAAATGCCCAAGACTGGAGGAAATTGAGTTTATTGGGTTGTAGCTCCTTTGTGGATTTTACCATGATTCTGGCATACAAGTGAAGAAATCCTGCTGTGGTATGTATTACAAACATAAGACATGAGGAGTGCTTATCGGTCTTCCAGAAGGATCGGTGCATGTAGAGCATGCTGAAGCCCTTAGGTGGCTGTTTTACCTAGTTCATCACCTGGAGCAGTATTTTGCTGCAGCGTTAAAGTGGGGACTAACTTATTTTACTAACACTGCTTGGTCTGTAAGGGCTGAATTTCAATTAAGTATCTTGAGCTGCAAAAACAGATGAGTGCAAGATTCTGCTTGGTACACTGAGCAGTGTTGCTTATGAGGAAGTGAGTAATTTGGGCTTTCCTGGCCTTTCTCTGAAGTACCAAGCACGTATCAGTACTTGCTCTTGGACACTGGACTAGGCAAACTGTTGGGTTAGCTCTGTTTGGTACCTTGTTTCTTTAGCTGATGAAAACTGTATCCTAACTCAGAGAGATGTTAACTTTGTGTAATACAGTCACATGTCTTTAGCCTGTCATTCCATCAGAAAGCTGCAAGTAAATTGTATTTCCTTCCCTTTTAGTCTGTTGGTCTGTTTTAGGTTGGACTGTGTATGTTATTAGTATGTGGCTATTTTCAGCTGGATAAGGGCTCTCACCAAGCTCTTGTTACAGCTGTAGGACATGGCCTTAGTTATGTGGCACTGCCCTTAAAAAATGTTGCCAATATTATGCTTCAGAAGCAGAATTTGCAGGAGGTGTGGTAGCATCTTGAGGGAGGAATAAGGGGGTTATGAGTA
This sequence comes from Ara ararauna, assembly GCA_028858755.1. Classification (NCBI taxonomy): domain Eukaryota; kingdom Metazoa; phylum Chordata; class Aves; order Psittaciformes; family Psittacidae; genus Ara; species Ara ararauna. The sequence goes on from CM054382.1 coordinate 45,228,772, forward strand.
TTTCTTTGGGAAAGTACAAAGGTTTATCTGGAAAAAAGCTGTGGGAAGCTGTTACTCCCAAATGATATCTAACGGTACTAGCATGCATGGTATTTTAAATGTGGCTGGGCTGCTTTGGGAGTTACAAAGGTGTGGGTTTTTTTTAAGTAAGCATCTCTAAAAATGAAACTGGTGGAGAAATGTCCTCCCTCCACCTCCCCAAACTCTCGACAGTGGTATTTCATTATAGTCACAACAGGCATTAAAGTATGACCCTAATGCTTTATATAGGAACGAAGATGTAATTTTTCTCCTCACGATCCTGTAGCTCTACAGTACTGTCCTTTTCTGCAGAGTTTAGGGGAATTCAGGGTCTGTGAGGCAGCAGGACAGGCAGGATAGATTTTTGTAAGGACATATTTGTCATGTTTCCCTGAGCAGAATGGAAGCAAAACCACAACTAGAGAGACTGGTTTCCGGCTTTTGCTTAGAGGTTTTAAATACAGATTAGGAAACTTGCTTCTAGAGCTAAAAAGTTGGAAGAGCCTTCAAACCCTGCCCTTAACCAGGCGTCTTCTAGATCAGCAAGCTAAAGATATATATTCGTGCAGTCTCCGTTTGTCTTAAAATATGCAAGTAAGGCATACAGCTGTACGAGTTAAAGGTAGGTGCTAGGTGGTTTTGGCACTCAAGTTTATGGTGTCTGTCGTTGCTGTGGATACATTCCAGCAAGTCTGTTGTGGGCTTATCTCTGTTGAAGAAGATTGAACCCATAGGAATGGTTATGTACTAGACTTAAAAGAACAAGTTCCATTATATTGAAATAGTGGCTTTATATTTTGGTTTATAAACCTGTAGTTTATGAACTCACAGATTTCTAATACCTTTGATTAAAAATGGGTATAGTAAGAAGATCACTCTGTCTTGGCAGGTGACTGTGCAGTAAGTGGCTGGCTAGCAGATTTCAGGTAGATTGGGAAATCCTCAACAGCTGGGAGGCAGGAATGATCCTTTGGGTAGGAGGCTTAATGCCATGTAAGGAAAGAACAGGCATGTCTGGACTGGAATTTATATCTATTTCTAGGAAAGTTAAACTTCATAAAGGGAGAGTTTTCTTTTCTCTGTAGGGGATGCCATGTGTGCTGTCTGCTTGCACTAATAATCTTCCTGTTGGTGATAGCCATTGTTACAGAAGGTGCTGATTCACAAGCTGTCATCATGTGAGAAATGAAGTTGTATGTATTTAAATCTTCTCCTTTTACAGCAACTTTTAAGAACACTTCAAGAGACCTAGGGTACTGATTGATGCAAAGAAAGGCAGAGGAATTAGAATGTATGAACTGCATGAGTAGCCTTTTTTAGATTCATAGATCTTCCTGGTCTTTTGGTTACTACCTACTGCTACTAGTGAGATTTTCCTTGCAAAACTTCATTACAAAGTGAAATATGGGTATGTTGTTTGGCATTCCTGAAGATCAAGTAATTTGAGTATCTTCAATCTTAGCTTGGTGGGAAATCAGTCACTTAACTTTTTAAATGGTTGTGAAAATACAGTATCTCACTCACTATGTGCAAATATTTTACTATTTGTACCTGTGACTTAATATCATAGAATCATAGAATAGTCAGAGTTGGAAAGGACCTTAAGATCATCTAGTTCCATCCCCCCTGCCATGGGGAGGGACACCTCCCACTAAACCATGTCACCCAAGGCTCTGTCCAACCCAGCCTTGAACACCACCAGGGATGGAGCATTCACAACTTCCCTGGGCAACCCATTCCACTGCCTCACCACCCTTACAGTAAAGAACTTCCTCCTTATAGCCAATCTAAACTTCCCCTGTTTATGTTTGAACCCGTTCCCCCTTGTCCTATCACTACAGGCCCTAATGAAGAGTCCTTCCCCAGCATCCTTATAGGCCCCCTTCAGATACTGGAAGGCTGCTATGAGGTCTCCATGCAGCCTTCTCTTCTCCAGGCTGAACAGCCCCAACTTTCTCATCCTGTCTTCATACAAGAGGTGCTCCAGCCCCCGATCATCCTCGTGGCCCTCCTCTGGACTTGTTCCAGCAGTTCCATGTCCTTTTTATGTTGAGGACACCAGAACTGCACACAATACTCCAAGTGAGGTCTCACAAGAGCAGAGCAGAGGGGCAGGATCACCTCCCTCGACCTGCTGGTCACGCTCCTTTTGATGCAGCCCAGGATACGGTTGGCTTTCTGGGCTGCAAGCACACACTGAAGCCGGCTCATGTTCATTTTCTCATCGACCAACACCCCAAGTCCTTCTCCACAGGGCTGCTCTGAATCTCTTCTCTGCCCAGCCTGTAGCTGTGCCTGGGATTGCTCTGACCCAGGTGTAGGACCTTGCACTTGTCATGGCTAAACTTCATTAGGTTGGCATCAGCCCACCTCACAAGCATGTCAAGGTCCCTCTGGATGGCATTCCTTCCCTCCAGGGTATCAACCGAACCAACACAGCTTGGTGTCATCAGCAAACTTGCTGAGGGCGCACTCAATCCCACTGTCCATGTCACTGACAAAGATCTTGAACAAGACCGGTCCCAACACCGATCCCTGAGGGGCACCACTCGTTACTGGTCTCCAGCTGGACATTGAACCATTGAGCACAACTCTTTGCGTGCGGCCATCCAGCCAGTTCTTTATCCACTGAGTGGTCCACCTATCAAATTGATGTCTCTCCAACTTTGCTTAAAACTTACAGTTCTCACTTGTTCATAGTTGTGGTTTGTTTTGGTTTGGGTTTTTTCCTCCTTTTTATGCTTCGTATACACTGGCATGCTAAAGCTGCCAGAACATATTAGAAAAAGGCTATGGTTTCATTTCTTGAAGTAAAATTAATAAACACTAGGTGGCAAGCTATGTGTTGCCCTCACCCATGTAGTAAAAGAGTTACAGAAATATATTAAACCCTGGGAGAACCCAGTACTGTGAAAAGATAAAAAAGGCCCAGTGTGAATGTCACAGAGAAAAAGTTTTACTAATTGTTTTATTCCCTTTGCTGTTTCCTCTGCTTATGCCCTTTAGTGTGATCACTGTGTCATGGTCTCTGTTCCACAGCTGTATTACAGCTTTCATTCTATATCCTGAACTGTTTGCCCCCACCTGGAATCTGGGCAACTATGTGGTTGCACTTTATCCTTTCAAACATCTTCTGGTGTTCGGCTTCTGACTGGCCTTCCAGCCCTGACCTTTGCTCTGTGACTCCTGCCATCTTCCAGGCCTTTATTCTTTGTAGTTAATTTTAACTACATTAACTTAGCTAACATTAACTAAGTTAGTTTCAGCATCTGAATGGCTGTGTAATTTGGCAAACAATCTAGAGGTGTTGGTTTAGATTCTTCCCAGCTACATGTGGGTGTTAAATTATAGGTCCCCTAGATTGCCGTTATGGTTAATGAAAAAGAGAGCGAGAAGGAGATCTAACTAAAGGATGGCTTGAACTACTTAAAAAGGGGACTTATGTTCTCTATTTGCTTCTCGCTTTGCCCCGCTGCCCAATTCTGTGGAAGACAGCACAATTAATTGTTTGTAAGTTGTTTGCCCAAAGCTATGGAAAAAATTCTCTTTACACCCATGCTTGTGTATTTACTGGTTTGCACCGATTCCCTTTAGAGTAAGGCATTTTTTGGTTCTCAGGGTTTGGTGTCTTCATATCTGGCTTGCTTTCAACTGTTTTTAAGCCAAGGGCTCCTAAAAAATAAAAATGAAAAAATAAATAAAAAGAGGATAAAAAAACCAGCCCTGTGGTGATGTAGTGAATTCAATTAATTGTATTCATTCAATTCAATATAGTGAATAAGCTTTTCAAGTCTTAGTTGCTTTTGGTTACGTTTTAAGTAAGTGAGTCTTGGGAGATCACAACTTGAAAATCACTTGATTTAGATCGTATGTATTCTGAAACTCTGTCTTGGTCTTTGAGTTTTGTGATGTCATGAGCACAAATGATAGTGCACCTATATCGATCATCTTTTTTTTGTATTTTCTTTTGCCTTCTGATAGGCAGTCCTTCAATTTACTTTCCTCCAGAGAATCCAACAAAGGAAAAAGCAAAGGCTTATGACAGTAATGAACCCGAGATACCAGCAGGGCATCAACCAAACCTTTATACACCGTTAAAAGGTAATAACTTTATCAAAACTGATAGTTTTATCGGTATCTTTTCCATGATGTAACAAGTGATTGCTTAAATGCACTAAAATGACATACCTTCAGTTCTGTTACTGAAAGGGGGAGCACAGTTTTAAACTTAGATAAATATATATCTGTCTGTTTAAAAAAAAAAAAAAACCCAGAATAAAAAAATGGGTAATATACCTCCTTCAAAACCTGTTACGAGAGTGGATCTTTAATTGCCTTGGGCAAAGCAAAGTAAATCTTTTTTTAAAAAGATGAGTTACTTCTGACTTTAGCAGGGAGAAACGGGGTATACCAAGTGATTTCAAAGTGAGAGAGTACTTTTTGTGTTCACTGCTCGAGAGACTTTTCTGAGTGTGTTTCACAGAAGCAATAAGGAAATACAGTGAAGTAGAAAATAAGGGATACTTTTTAGCCCAGCAGAAAGTGGTTATGTTACTAAAGGTGGTTTGAATACCACCTGTATGCATACGCTATCTAAAGGTTATGTAGGAGAGCTGGTAACTTGTCACAGAGTGATGTAATGGTTTGCATTCATTTGGTCAGTAATAGTCCTAATCACACAGTGTTTATAGGAGAGCACTGAAAGCAATTGTGAGTGTAGACTGACAAAATGAAGACATGAACCCAGGTAGCTGAGATGAGCACAAGAAGACATCTGTGTCAGCCCGCTGTTTCCCAGTAGCACACACGGGCATTGCGCTCAGACAGCTAAGAACATGCCCGTGTTTTCTGGAGTCACACCAGGTCTGAAAGCAATGTTATTAAGGTGATAGCTTTACACTGTTTATTTTTGGTTTTCTCTCCTGCTGAATAGTTTTGGTTTTGGAAGTTGCAAACCCAATACCCTCCATTAGCAATCATTAAAGCTGCTAATTTCCCAACCTTTACATTTTATCATTATAGCATCATTACTTTTTCAAAGAAAAAACAGGAAGAGTAATTTTGTGTCATATAGGGAAAAGCAGGATGAAGGGGCAAATTAAGCCTTTTCTCTTAGACAATAGTAGCTTTCTCCATCTACAGAGGGTTCCAAGAGCTGTCATGGTGCAGGCTTGGTTTGGCAGCATCGTGTATACTTCTTCCCTAATAACCTTTGAAGATTTCATAGAAAGAGCTAAAAGCATGTATGGCTTGTCTGTCTTACTCTGACCTGCGATGTGACAACCAATTTCTTTCATTTGTACTTTGTTTTCAGAAAGAAAGGCTGACTTCCTTGAGAAGAAACAAGAGCAGTGCTCAACAGTATCAGCGAGTAAGTTGAAAAGTCTTTCCCTGTAATTAAGTGAAAAGTACTGAATTCTTTTCCTTTCCTCTGCTTATGGTTTTTCTCATGCCCTTGGGGACACTGTCTGGGAAGGCAGAGAGGAACCCAGGAGGGCAGGTCCAAATGGAAGCTGGAGAAGGCAGCACATTTCAGAGCCAGAGCCCTTCTATGAGATTATTCAACTTGCTGACCACAGAAAATTACCCACTTTTCTTTCTTTTTTTTTTCTTTTTTGTCTCAGTGCTTGTTTCTATCTTGAACAAATACAGATAAACAAAGTGTTGTAAATTAGAATTCCATGTGGAGAACCTGGGGGGGCTGTTAGAGCTTTGTTTTTTGAAAACCACAGTGCCTTCCAGAAGGGAAGCTGATCCTGTGGTAGCTGCATATGTGTGAAGTGTCTTTGAAATATGTATTATTGCAGGGAGTTCTTGCTCATCTGGTACTTTTTCTTTCCTGTACCAGAGGTATAGGTGCTGCAGGAGTGACCAGTTGTGTGTTGGGTGAAGAACTTTGGGAAATCACTTGAAACTCTGAAAGCTCTAACATATCTGCAGATGTTAGGCAAGAGAAATAATTTGCTTGGCCCTCATGCAAATTGGGTTATAAATAAGGCAAGATCCTTTGTAGGCTAGGATCTGGTTTTAGACTGTTTATTGAAATATTTGTTCTTTTTTTTCCTTTTGAATCACAGCTGTCTCCTAAATATGAAACCTAGTCCCTGTAAACATTGCATTGTGAAATATTACAGAATTGAGGTGATTTTGATCTGTTAACTATTAGAAGACTTCTATGTTTAGCCAGTTATAAGCTCCATGTCTGTGCCCTGTCAGGGTATGGGGTTTAAATTACAGAGTAGCATAGCTCATTAAGCCAGTTAAGCTCAAGCTTAAACCCGAGCTGCTTTTACCACTTTCAGCAATTACATTTATACAGAAACAAGGTTATAGAATTTGTTTTAGTATTCTTGAAGCAACTACTGCAGGGTGGGGGTGTGTGTGGCGTGTGGGTGTGTGTGTGGGGGGGTGTGTGTGTGTTCAATTTATTCTCAATAGTAATGACAGTATCCTTATTTGGTTATATATTATTAAAGAGCCTTCAGCTTTGAACCAGTTGCTGTAGTTCATAAGAAGACAGAAATTCTTGTGACTTTTTAATTAACTGAGTAAATGAAGGCAACATGCTGACCAGTAACTACATATATTCATACTAGTCTCTTGGGAAAGTTGTTCATAACGCTTTTATGGATAATATCTCATGTACTTTGCTGTCTGAGCCCATTTAAATGAATAGCCAAGAGTATATTTTGAAGTTGAAAGCTTGCATTTTGCTTTAAAACCACAATTCATCCTAAGACACTGACTGCTGATAAAGCAGGCCTCTGACCCGACCTGGAGGGGAGGGTTTATCAGACTATGCGTATAACGTATTGCTTTGATTTTGCTACTTATATCTTGCATTATGTTGTAATATGTATTAATTGAGCTTCCTTTTTTTCTGATCCTCTAATTCTTGAGCGAAATCAGGAAACCTGGGACATGAGATGCTTATGCAGAGAACGGCAGGTTATTGAACCTCTGCCATTTTGTCTCTTGTACTTGAAATGCCCCTGTTTTTACTTGCATAACTTTTCAAGAGTTAAAAATCTTTGGGGGTGACCTGTGATAGGTTGGGTACTTGTGCTTTTTATGTGAGTTTTATCAAGATGGCTTAAGAACTGACATTTGGCAAATTGCATAGGTGGAGAGTTGGTCTGCCAGCTGAATGGGTCTTCTCAGGCTAATAATACTGGTGAACATGTCATTTTCCTTGTACTAGACTAGCCTTGCTTAAGTACAGGAAGGTGAATGATGCAGAAAAGAACAGAAAGCCCCATACTTGATACAGCCCTGCCTGGGATGAGGTCACAGCCTCGCCTTTGCTTCTACTTACCAGGACTGTGTTCACTTCAACAAAGTGCTGTGCCAAGGGTGCTTTGTTAACCCTCCTGTAAGCCTCATGGAATTTTGTATGTAAAGCGTAAATAAGAACAGCTTTTTGCGGAAAATAGTGCAGTTTAATGATTTCAACGCCATGCTGAATTTCGCACTGGAATATTGGTTATGATTGTCGTCTTAGTATTTTTCTCATATTCCTTTCTTCATCTCTTAACAGGCAGAAGCAAATTTCGAGATCAGCCCAGTATAGGGAAGCATTCACTGCCTTCAACCAAAAGTAAGACTTTTGTTTCACTTCTCTTTTATGCTTATGTTACATTTAACCATTTTCATGCCTGTCCAAGTGCTTTAATTCCTGGTAGCTGATATCAAACTGAGAGTCTTTGCCAGAGCAGATGACTTGCTTGCTAAGGCATATGTTTTTAGCATGAAGGAAAGGTGTTCTATAATAGGTAACACTTCCGTCTGAATTTAAGGTCTTCCATCTGTAGTGTTTGCAAGATTTGTTGCAAGATTAAAACTGAGGTAGGCCTAGTAGTGTTCTTATTTAACAGTTGCATTGCTGTCCTGATAGTAGTTAGGATATAAAAAGGTAGCATAAAGCATACACTTCTTTTTTGTTTCCAGAGAGGTTGGTATACTTCATCACCAAGTGAAGGAGAGGAGAAATAACAACACAGAAACAATTCTGGTGTTGCCAAGTTTTGCGTAGGGTTTTTTCTGCAGAGCCTAAATGTAGGAAAAATGTTGGCCTTTTTCAGAACTGTTTTAAGCTCTTAGTTTGGATTTGATTAAATAGAATGAAGTATTGATAAGCTTTCAGAAGAGCTCCTTTTTCAGAAGAATATCTGATTTCTCCGTCAATCTGGAAATGTGCTAATAAAAATGTCCCTTTTTAAGTCGCTAAAGAAGTTCTTTTTTTTTTCTTTAAGTAGAACATCTTTATGCTCTTCAACTGCTGTACTGGTGGCTTGAGAGTGGAATAATGAGTTCACTGAATTCTACTATTCCCTCTTACTTTCATCTCACTTGTTGACTTTTGTTTCACTTTGAAAGCGTTTTCTTCCTGTTTGCTCCTCGTTTCCCTAGGTGATGGTGAATCTCGGAGTGGATTTCACAAGAGCTGGACTTTGTTACTGGTTCTGTTAATTTGTATTCCATTGCTTTATGTCCTGTGGAGTGGAATGCCAAGACTTCTAGATACAACTTTGTCACGTAGAGATACTGAAATTCTGCAAGCATTTCGAGCCCAGATGAATAAACTAAAAAACACTTACCAAAGTCAGGACCCCAACCTGTGGAAAAGGACCCACAGGTTCCTTGAGAAACATCTTAATGCTTCCCATCTGCATTTGGAGCCAGCCATCTTACTGTTCACAGCTGGCCAAGAAGCTGAGAAAGCACTGAGATGCTTAAGTAATGAGATTGCCAATGCTTTTGCCTTCTCTCAGAATGCTACTACAATCAAAATTAATGGGGCAGACAAAGCTGTATTGGATAGTGACATTGTCAAACTGGAGGTAGATAAAGAGCTCAGCTCTGGGTTCAGTGAAGGCAAGAAAGTAGCAGTGGTGCATCGTTTTGAGTTGCTGCCTGCAGGTTCCACCTTAATCTTTTACAAGTACTGTGACCATGAAAATGCAGCATTTAAGGATGTGGCTCTTCTGCTGACCGTTCTTCTGGATGAACAGTCACTGAGAAAGAGCCTCTCCTTGCAAGAAGTTGAGGAGAAAGTCCGGGATTTCCTCTGGGCAAAGTTTACCAGTTCGGATGTTCCTAGTTCTTACAATAGCATGGACACAGATAAGCTGAGTGGACTGTGGAGCCGTATATCTCATCTTGTGTTGCCTATTTGGCCTGAAAAAGGCCTTCCTGTGGAGGGATGCACATAGAAATTGTTGGAGAGGACTTGGAAAAGGAGGAATACACAAAATGTATGTTGCAATGGCTGAACAGGGAAGAACATACTGTGGCTGTTGAGCTTGGGCCACATACTGTCTTTTCTGTGCAGAGAAATTCCACCAACTGGCAGGCTAATTCTTCTAAAGTAACTGGGACTTCTCTAAATCAGCTGCAGAATGCAAGCAAAGAACTTGCTGGTTTTTGGTAAGTTCTCTTCAGTGACTTACTCAGGCTTGGTGTCCTTGAACAGGAAGTTAAGTGTCCACTAGTGCAGAACCACCCATCTCCTGAAGCTCTCGGTGCGCTACTGGCTTTGCTATGAGGTTTCTTTTCTGGCAGTGCATAAAGCTCATATTGCATTTGACAAGGTAAGAGGATGCAAAAACGTCACCTTCAACTGCCAGAATTGCTTACTTCTAACACGAGAAAAAAACAGAAACTGAAAATTAGGATAGTGTTGTGAGTCCAAGCACCAGTTTTTCTTTATCCATATGATCACAACATAATGTCAGCTGTCTCTGGCGACTTCCTGAAATGGCAAAATTTCTTGAAACATTTCTGACTTATAGAGAACCTTTCAGCAAGCATTTCTTCCTTAAATAAGCCTCCCCCAAACAGTTTTGGAGAGTGAGAAAAGCTGAAGTATGAGAACTGCTTAACCTTAGTAGTACTGATGTCAATTCAGTGCCTCTCTACTCGCTGCTTCCAGGAACTCTCTGCTCTTTGTCAAAGTTCTGCAAGTCTTAAAATTTGGGGCGAAATGATAAAATGTTATCTATGCGTGTTTAATATCTCCTTTCAAACAACAGTTTAGGAAGACATAGATTATTTCTCGTTGTAATAAGATAATTATTTTTGCATCAAGAGAATTTATTTATTTGTGATATTTGGTACCCTAGAAAAATAACCTTTCTTCATGTGTCTGTGTATAACCTGCTGCTTGCTCTATAAGCTTATAGTGAATAACAGATTTGCAATGCATGTTTTTAAAATACCTTTTTTTTAGCATGCCTCGTGCCAAGAATTTCTCTCACCAGACTAAGAATTTGTACTTGTTTCTATTGTAAGTATTTGGGAGGGCAGGGGGGGAAAGAGAGTATTGCAGCACTTCCATAGAATCATAGAATAGTCAGGGTTGGAAAGGACCTTAAGATCATCAAGTTCCACCCCCCCTGCCATGGGCAGGGAAACCACACACTAAACCATGCCACCCAAGGCTCTGTCCAGCCTGGCCTTGAATACTGCCAGCGATGGAGCATTCACAACTTCCCTGGGCAACCCATTCCACTGCCTCACCACCCTTACAGTAAAGAACTTCCTCCTTATAGCCAATCTAATCCCCTGTTTAAGTTTGAACCCGTTCCCCCTTGTCCTATCACTACAGTCCCTAATGAAGAGTCCCTCCCCAGCATCCCTATAGGCCCCCTTCAGATACTGGAAGGCTGCTCTGAGGTCTCCATGCAGCCTTTTCTTCTCCAGGCTGAACAGCCCCAACTTTCTCATCCTGTCTTCATATGGGAGGTGCTCCAGTCCCCTGATCATCCTCGTGACCCTCCTCTGGACTTGCTCCAACAGTTTCGTGTCCTTTTTATGTTGAGGATGCCAGAACTGCACACAATACTCCAAGTGAGGTCTCACAATTTCATTGCTGTTACTGTATGCTCTGAAACTATTGGTCTGTGTGCATTTGGTTTTATTGCGTATGAAGGAATGTGTGAAGACTGCTCTCAAATTAATAGGATTATTTTCCTGTAACAGCTGGGAGATTAGTGGCTCCTGGACCCATCCTTTATTCACAAGCCCCTTGAGTTGTCCTGTTGCAAAAAGTCCTTCTTAAACAGGAAAACCTCTTGAGGTGCTGGAGCTTCTGGGTTCTTTGTGCAAGGAAAGGTTTGGGGTGTGAAGTGGAATGAGCCAAAATCACCGTAAACATAACTGTCCTGGGTTGAGCAGGAGCAGTCATTTTTCTCCTTGGTAGCTGGTGCAGCACTGTGTTTTTGACTTTCAGCCCGGGAACAGCGCTGATAACACTGATGTTTTCAGTTACTGCTGAAATATTTACTCTGACCAACGACCTTCTGAGCCTCATGCTCTGCCAGGGAGGAGGGGAAGGTGGGAGGCAGCAGAGACAGAACACCTGACCCAAACTGACCAAGGAGGTATTCCATACCACAGCACGTCATGCCCAGGATGTAAAAATGAGGGCAGGGACCCGGAAGAGGGGGGTTCACTGCTGAGCGGCGCTTGGTATCGGGTGGTGAGCGGTTGTATTCTCTTCCCTTGTATTTGCCTTGTCATTATTATTATTGGTGGTAGCAGCAGTGGTTTGTGTTATACCTTAGCTACTGGACTGTTCCTATCTCAACCTGTGGGAGTTGCATTCTTTTCCCCTTCCCATCCCTCTGGGAGTGGGGGGAAAAAGGAGGGGGGAGAGAGTGAGCAAACTGCATGAGTTATAGAGGCTTAAACCACGACAGTTCTTTTTGACGCCCAACGTGGGGCACAAAGGGTTGAGATAACGACAGGATTAATAGCCACTCGTCACAATGCTGATTTATTGGCTCTCCAAGTTGTTGCTCTTGATTCTCTTGAGTTCATGGTTTCAGCCTGTTGTACCTTACTTACAGCTGGTATTTGCTGTCTTAGTGTTTATCAGATATGGGGTTTGGGCTAAGGTTCTTGTTTCATTGTACTTTATGGTAATGTCTTGTAATACAAGTGGGCTCCAGAAGCAGGGTGGGATGGCCGTGGACTTGTACCTGGCTGTCCGGCTGCTCTTCACCATCCTGGCCTTCATCCTCACCTCCATCTTTGTGAGGCTGTGGGGAGCCAAGGGGGGGGTGGCCCCAGGAGCCGCTGGCGGCTGAACCGGCCCGGGAGAGCTGCCCCGGGGACCAGGAGCACCAGGAGGCGGCCGAGAAGCTGAGCCCCACCGCCGAGCCCAGCGCAGTGGCTGCTGAGCAGTGGGAGGAGGCGGCGGAGGAGCCCATCCCCGCAGGGGCCGAGAGCATTCCCTAGCAGCCGCCCGCCGAGCCCCAGGAGGATGCAGGAGACCATGCAGCACTTCCCAGCAAGGCAGAGGAGGAAGATCTGGACTCAGACAAAGAGCAGCGGGTGGTGAGAGAGCCGGCAAGCACAGCAGCTACACCAGCCCCAGGGACAAGTACAGCAGCCTCATTTGAGAGCTCTGAAGGGTTTGAATGGCCTTTGGGTACCCTTGAGACCTGCCTGCTGATTGTGATGGGGATCAGCATGTTGGCATGCATACAGAGTGTCTTACCCACAACCATTTTGTCTGGTCCCGAGAGTTAAGCAGAGTGGGGTGGGGGCCTTGTCTGGGGTTAGACTACGATGTAGGATGACCAAGAGATTTTCCCCGAGGCTGGACAGCCATGAGTGGCAGGGTGTGTGGGACAGTATGGGCGAGTATCTAGGCCAGTGGGCCCCTCCAGTGCTTTGGAAGCGTCAGAGATGGAAGGCAGCTGTATGGAGTCCCCAGTGACAAGCTGCAGAAACTGCTGGAGGGGAGGGTGAATTATTTTGAGCCTGATGGGCCCATGACACTTCAGGCCATCAGGGCAGAGATACAACCTCTCTGATACAATGGGCTTGTGATCGAGGGGTGGACTTAGCAATGGACACTATTGCCCAGGTTATTCACGAGTGTGAACACTGCACACAGCCTCTCCTGCTCTGAAAGACTGTTACAAGAGATGGAGCCTGATATCATGGACTGGATGGACGTGTTTTTGACTTTTGGCCTGGGAACAGCACTGATAACACTGGTGTTTTCAGTTGCTGCTCAGTAATGTTTGGTCTGACCAAGGACTTTCTGAGCCTCATGTTCTGCCAGGGAGGAGGGGAAGGCGAGAGGGAGCAGAGATAGGACACCTGACCCAAACTGACCAAAGAGGTATTCCATACCACAGCACGTCATGCCCAGGATGTAAAAATGAGGGCAGGGACCCGGAAGAGGGGGGTTCACTGCTGGGTCGGGCTGGGTATCGGGTGGTGAGCGGTTGTATTCTCTTCCCTTGTATTTGCCTTGTCATTATTATTATTGGTGGTAGCAGCAGTGGTTTGTGTTATGCCTTAGTTACTAAACTGTTCTTATCTCAACCTGTGGGAGTTGCATTCTTTCGATTCTCCTTCCCATCCCTCTGGGAGCGGGGGGGAAGAAAGAACAGGGTGTGAGTGAGCAAACTGCATGAGTTACGGCTGAAACCACGACAATAACACAGCTTGAGAGAGACAGAGGTAGTCTCTTAAACCAGCGGTGGATTTATTGTCAACACTGAGAACCACCAATGGATAGTGCTTTTTATTTTAATGGGAAGAAATAGAAATGGTAAAAAGACATGGAAGTGCTGCTGTTTTGGATGTTTAAGAATAGCTCAGGAAGGAAAAGATGGCATTTACATTTTGGACATTCAACTGGCAAATGTTTTGTTGGTTTTTGTTTTTAAATAAAACAACTGTGACTTATTTTCAAGTGTGTCCTGATAGTGTATTTGTATATTACGTAAACCAGTTTAGCAATCACTGAAAATAAATATAGTTGTTTGTTCCATAAGCTGTTTTAAGATTTGTTCATTCAATTGTAAGTGGTCGGACTGTGTTTTACATGGTTTACATGTGGGTTTTTTACATCTTTTGCATGTTTAAGATTGTTCCTTTTACCTTGGATCAACTACAGATGCCTAAAATATCTTTGCAACCTTTTGCAAAATTAAGAACTTCTAAGAAACTTGAGTGCAGTGGTAGGATGCAGATGCATGTATTTGATCAGTATCAGGGCTTTTCTCTAACAAGCATCATTTAAGGAAGTTGTAATAGCTCTGAATTATCTTTTACTTGGTGTTATTGTACTAATTCCTCAGTTCTGATTTCAGCTGGAACTAATGATAAGATATGGTTCACATGTTTCATTAGTCTGATACAAGAGCCAGCTGCTGACAAAAGGGATGACATCATTCTTGTTCCACTCCTCGCTGTATGTTCTGTACCTCTGCTGTTGCAAGCTGGTGCACTGCTGACTGGACAGACAGCCTTGCTAAAAACTGGCTTAGGAAAAAAGTATATAATGAGCAGAATTGGCAACGACAAAGAAAGACTAAGTTGTGACACGAAGGCAGGAGATTCCATGTTCTCATACAAATAAAACATATGTAATCTGGGTTATTTTCTGTTTCTAAAACTGCTCCTGCCCCCTAATTATGAGGTATTAAAGAACTATGTTCTTCAGTTTCAAGACAAAATAGGAAGGTGCCTGGAAACTAAAGACTTAATGTTCTACTTAATATTGTGCCAGACAAAGGAGAATCACTTTTTCTGAGGTATATCCAAATATATGGTGTGCTGCTAAGTCTCGAAGAATAAAAGCAAGACGGTATACCCAGTGGCCCCTTCTGAAGGAGGGGAAAGGCTCAGGATTAGATTGTTACTGCTCTTGTAGTGGTAGGTCTTTTTTGTAGCTGTTAGTGGCTTTGTACTTAAAAGGCTGGCGTTAACTATCTGCAGGTACTTAATACAGATCTCATTAACTCCTCAGCCAGAGGTGACAAGTAATGTCTGTCTGTTGCTCATAGGCAGCTGATCACTACCCTCCTTGTACAATTATTTCATTGTCTGCAGCAAACAGCCATTTGATGTTTTCCAAACTGTAAAATTATAAACTTCAGCTTCTGCTACAGAAATCTCACTTCTGAAGTTGAACTGTCCCTAACTGTCAGCAGATAAGCAAATTAAATTGTCTGTGAATGGAAAAATGTGCTTACGTACAGCAGACACCAGGTCTGGCCTGGGGACTGAAGGGGATGTTTCTTGTTCTGTGGGCTTACAGCTAACGAACTTTGCTCTATGGCCAGAACTTGATCCTCAGGGAGCTGAACCAGCTGCACACCAATTTGCAGACAAAATTTCCACTGCTGTGCAAAGTGAACTGGAATATGAAAACCAATCCTTGGGTTGCAAGCAAACGGACACCTATGGATGGAGAGAGTTCCCTTGTAGATAGCCAGCCAGGCAGAAGGTGGAGTGTGGGCCCCTCTTCTCCTCCTGCTCTTGCCTTGGAACACCTGGAGGATGGCAATATCCACATTGCCTTCAAAAGTGGATGTTGCTAAAGGGACCTACAAGACTGCACTCCCCAGTCTGTTCTTACCTTCCCTCTCACACCCTGCTCTGAGTCATGTTGTGCTGAGCAGTGGAGTTTTGAGCTTGCTAAGCAGGTTTGTTAAAAGGACTAATTTTCCCCCCATTTTTTTCACACCAACAAAACCATTTTTTAATTTTTCACAAATTAAAGATCATGGTTTTCATATCTTTTTTCCTGAAAAAATGCATTTGTTTTGAATTAATAATTGATTCAGCTCAAACTGAATGAGTGCAAAGGGCAAGATGAGCTCCATGCTAAGGTAAGCATAAATGCATTTGCCATACAGAATGTACTATGCATGTGTCTGCATGCACCATCTGCGATGCAATCGACAGTGTGCTGTATCTGGGAAAAAGAATCTGGTTTTGGATGTGTGTAATGATGTATGAACAACTTAACAGATTCTGTGTGAGGACCCTGTAGCACAGCTGGAAAACTGATAGTAAATCTGAAGTGATCCCTTTATTTTATAAGTCCAGTTCACACAGAGAACAATTTTTCATGCATTGTTTCTGCTGTAGGACAAACTGCAAAATTGAAGGAGTATGGAGAGGTGGGTTGGGAGAATTGTCCAACAGTCCTCACAGCTGTCCTGTGTCCTGTTTCACTGTTGGCTCCTGACAGCTGGATTTATAATTGAATTCCTGGACAACCTCATTCCATATCCAACAGGTGGAAGCACCCTTTCCCAGATTCCAGTGTGGCTCTTGGGAGCCACATCAGTCAAGGAAAGAGAGGAGGGAGTCTGGGGGGCTCCATCCGATCTTTTCAGCTGCAATAGCCAGCTGTCCTTCTAATTTTAGAAGGGGCGTGCAAAAGTAGTATGGAGTGGAAAACTTTACAAACATCTCTCTTAAAGCTGCAATATCCAAGTTCGCATAGGATGAGATTGTGTCTCTGATTTTAACTTACTGTATGTCTCTATCCACTGCTTTCAGTGCTTGGGCAGTGCTTGCTGTGCTTATCTCTGCTGAGCAGTTTAGTGAGCAGTTCATCAAACTGGAGTGTGTTTGATTCTTCCTCTTCTCTCAGCTCTGGCTGTTTGCAGGTAAACAGTTTTATTTCTAATCTTGGAGAATTTCACAAGATTATTATTTTCCTTAAGAATGTGTTTCTATTCTCTTTCTGTGTGGTTTGCCTGTCAGAGCTTTCTGTTCATTGGTGGGGAATCTTTGAAAAAAGGTAAAGTTTTACAATTAAATTCCACTGGCAGATACAGATAATAGAAGCAAAACAGGTAGGCAAATGCCTTTTAATTTTATTTGACTGACCAAAACCAATTTTAATGTTTGAGAAAATCCTAATGTGATGCCTTATTTGCCTGAAGATGAAAAGGAGGAGCATGAAACTAGATTAGTGCTTCCCAGCAGAAAAGAGAAGCTATGTTTAAAAGCATAATTAAAGAGGTAGTGTATTACAAAAGTGCTGAGTAAACAGGCTGCCAATCCAGCAATATTAAGCAGTAAATTTAAGTAAACACCTGGTGATGATGGGGAATGTAGTAATTTAATTTGCTCTAGTCTGTGATCAGGGCTTCCAATCACTGGTAATATTGTTTTCATTGACTGAAATTGTCATTGTTATTATTTATTACTACAGTCTTCTGCATTTGGAGGGAGCAGGTTTGTTCTTTGAGGATTTGGGTGGGAATTAGGCACTACTTGCCATTTTTTCCCATCGGAGCTGTGCTTGTCTTTTGGTGCTCACATTTGTTGGGGTTTTTTTCCCTCACCTGGCAAAACAAAATTGTTTTCAGTGGTTTAACGACCGACATCTCCAGTTTACCTCGTTTGGAAGGAGGTTTGCTTATGCTGGAAAATATACTCTGTAATTAGCGTATGTAAAAGAGCCAAATTAAGGTTAAATGTGTATCCTGTAATTGTGATGTAAGTTCTACATTGCCTAAGCTTCACAGCTATAATGGTCTCCCAGTGTTCAGGGTGTTTTTGTATGGTATTCCCGTATTTGAATAACTGACATGCAAAATGTTGACCATTCACAAGATGACAGGCTACGTAAAAACAGCTTGATCCTCTTTGGTTAAGAAAAAAAAGGGGATGGGGGAAAGCTCCAGTAGTTTTAGTGATCCTTCAGTGGTTGGGGTAGATAACTCTCCGGCCCTGTGCTCCCCCAAGAAATCTGGCATCTCTAGTCAAACGATCATCCTAATGACTGACAACCAGACTCTGGTGAAGTTGTAGACAAGTCCCAAAGGAGACATTCCCAAAATAGCTGCAGGAAGAATTTCTTTTTTACTATTCTAATAACTTTCCTTCTTCAGTGGAAACAATTTTGTTATAGCTGGATAACATCTTGGACCTATTTTTGAAATGTGGGTGGCTTTAATGCATCTTTGGGCTGGTAGCTATGCAATAGAAGACAGCATACTACCAAACACTTCCGGGTTTATAATGACTTGTTAAAAGTGAAATTAAGCCAGTGGCACTCAGTCATCTCTGTGAAGTTTTGCAAATGTTGTTTATTTAAACTTGGCAACTGGGAGACTGTAATCAGAGCTGCCTTCATTTTGCAACCAAAAAAAAATTAATTATTTTTATAAAGATGACTTAGCTATGAATACAAATGACTGAAAAGTGGTGCCCTAGTTTCGGCTGGAGCTGCTTCAGGAATGCCAGCATCAGCGTTGGCACCGTGCTGCAGTGGTGGTTTAATAAACATTGCAAAGTCCTGTTCTTTCATCAAAACCGAGGGCTTTGCCACCTTTTATTTTTACACGATTTGCATGTGGACTGAACGGGCAAGTCAAGCCTGCACAGCCGTGGGGGGAGAACAAAACAGCTTTGAGGAAAATACGGGTGAACGACGTTTTTCTGAGGCTGAGGGACGGCCTGGCGCCGCAGAAGCGTGAGAGCTCCGGCCTCCGCGGGCCGGTGGGGCGACAGGAGACCGGCGGGACGCCCGCCCGCCCCGAGGTCGGGAGCCGCCGGCACAGCCTTGCCCGGGGACAGGCGCGCCGCTGCGTGGGCTCCCCGGGCTCCATGAAAGGTGCGCTCCGCCGGCACCGCCCTCAGCCCTTCCCGCCGCCCTGGGTGCGCTCCCGGCACCGCGCTCCGCTCCTCGCCGGAGCCCAGCTTCAGCAAGATAGGCGGGTTGTGGAGCAGCCTCGCTGCTCGGCCGCAGACGGCTGAGGCGGTGGGGCAGGGTAGGGAGGTGCACCGCCCCCAGCATGGCCACTGGCGGCGGTGAGGCGCGGGGACAGCCGCCGCAGCGGGACAGTGCCATGCTGGGAAGGTCCGCGGCGGGCTGCTTCTCGCGAGACTTGGCCGGTTGCTCCCGCCCTGCCCCGCGCCGCCGCTCTCTCCGCCGCCGCCGCTCCGTGTCAGTCGTTGGCCGGTAATGGCGGCGGGCTGGCGCCGCTGACGGGGCTGCGCGCCTGCGGGCAGCGGAGTCGAGCTCTGGGCGCCGCCAGTCTCCTGCTGCCCTTCTGTCTTCTTCTTTTACGGGATGTGCAGCGAGCTACTCCCGGGACAGCGAGCATCGATAGCCGCCGCCGCGACCAGGTAAGGAGGCGCCGGGAGCGGCCCGTGCCTCCGCCCCAGGCCGCGCTCGGCCCTGTGCCGCTGGCGGCTGCCGTCCCGCCGTGGGCCGGGACACCGAGCGAGGTGGGGCAGGCGGCGGGGCCGCGTTCAGCGGCTCGCGGCGCTCGGCGGGCACGGGGTGCCGGCTGTCATTTGAGTCGGTCTTCGCTGGTGCTGTCGCCGGGCCCCGACGGCCTCTGCAGTACTCATCCTACCCATTAAGTCTCTCTCTTCCTTCGCTTAGTTTTAATTTGTTTTCTGCTGCTTATTATATCGGGGTAGCGGAGGAAGGGACAGGTAGGGGAGCTGTAGTTTTGCTGTTGTATTTTCGCCTTGTATGGGGAAGCCGTCGAAACGGGGTGTTTCTGCGAGGCTGTGCTGGCTCCGTTTCGCTCTCTGCCTGCCGAGCGGCTCCCGAGCCCTGCCTGCCCCGCTGCCCTCGGAAACCGACCCGCCGAGCTGGGTCAGCCTTGCGATGGTGCTTTTAAAGTTTAAATGCACGCTCTGCTAGGGCCTGTGCTGTGTGTGGGCTTCCGGCCCTGGCTCTGGAGCTTGCCGAGCGGGGGAAGAGGACCGGCATCGCTTGGTATCGCTGCCGCTGAACCGCTGAAAGTGCTTCTTACATCCCTTGGTAACATCTGCCCCAAGTGTCTTTCCACTTCGTTGGTGGCATTCATTTTGGCTGTTGTTGGCATAGAGGTTTTTATATTAGCGTGACTGCAGCTTTTCTTCTGTGGATGCAGTGTTTTCCATGATACAGTGCCTACTGTTGATGTAGTTTTTCTGGAATCCTATTCTGTCTTTGGATATAAGCTGTATCTCAGCAGCCAAGCATTTATTGGCTCATGGTGTCATACCTGTATGTAGAGGTCTATATAAAGTAGCTTCACTATGTAAGTGAAGGATCTAGTGTCTTATAATTGAAAATTTATTACTTCACGAGTCAGTTCTGTTTTTTTGTGCTTTTAAGCTGCTTCACGGCGCTACAGAGTCTACAGCCTTGAAAACTCATTTGGGAGTCTGCAGTGACCGAAAGCGTAGTGCATGTATGACAGACACTTGTAGAGCTGTAGTTGGGTGCTTGTTTGTTGTTTTGCACGTGAGCTCAAAATGTTCTGTGAGGCTGTCTGCATGGGCAGGTGAAGTCATGTGAACTGCATTCTCTTTTGTACGGTTCTGATTGCTACAACAGTCTCATTAGGTAATGCTTTAGAAAATTGAATGCAACTGAGGGTGTGGCCACACGAAAGCTTGTAAACTGTTGAAGGCTCCAGTTTCTATGAGTGACGCTACCTGAAACAAAGGTATGCTGCATCCCCTGAATAGAGCAACTTAATTTATGTAGTAATGACACATTTCTACAAGGGGCCAGGGTATTGTGGGAAATTATATTGCTGACTGGTAGATTGCATAGGCTAGGTGTGGTGGTAACTGGAAGACTGCAATTTTAAAGCTATAAGATGTCTTGTTTGCATGGATTTGTTTTACTAAGCTGACCAAGCCTTGGTGCATAGCTAAAGTTTGCCACAGTAACACTGAAAAGGCTTTGCAGATGTAACAGTCCCAGTGTGGATGGTGTCCTTGATGTCTTGAAATAACTTTATCAGCAATTTGTGCCACCGTAGTAAAAGCATTACTTGAATGTAAAAGAATCTCAATCTTAGAATTGCTACATCTACCCTAAAGGTTTTGTTGACTTGGGTACAATGAACTTTATCCATCTCCTTGCACCCCTTTACCAGCCATACTGCTAATTTCTGCTAAGAAAGTTATGTTGTATCGGACATACCAGTGGATAAAGTCACTAATGTGATCAGTCTCATTTACTTCAGTGTGCTCAGATGAGACTGTAGTTCTATTAGTGTCTTTAAAATGAAGGGTGTGTTTGAAGTCAGGAGTGTTAGTGCACATAGCACTAGATATATTTTATATTATTGTATCTGTGGCAGTTAGGTGAAGCTACACAGCATAAGGTGAGCAAGCATGATGTTCTACTGTTGCTTCTCTTCCCCCACTTCAGCAGTGCATGGCCATTGCCCATGCGGCAATTTGATTACGTTTGATAAACTGAGAGAAAACTGAGCCAACAAAGAAGGAAAAGATGAATGCTTTTCTTCTGGGTTAGTGAGTTGAACTGGCTTGTAGTACCGTTGGATGAGCACTGCATCCATCACAAAAGAGTGGCAAGATTGCTAGGGAAGGTAGGGAGGAATATATCCATTCCTTCCTCAGTGTTGGCTTGCTATATCTGCTCAATTGTGCCTTAGAAATGAACATCAGGCTTGTGACCTTTTTATCAGTACGGCAGCACTGTTTGAACTGTGCTGCTGATGTACTTAAACTAATATAATTCATCCTATTCAAACCAATATAAATTGTGTTAATATGAGACAGGTATAGTAGCATAATAATAATAATACAAGGGTTTTGGTAGCTGAGTGCAGAGAGAAAACTTTCCCACTGCTGTTAATATATTAGGCATGTGGCCGCATCAGAATGTCTGAGTATAAAATTTATCCATAGGTGTAAGTGCTTGGAAGATACATGTGTATCATTGTGCTAATAATGTAATAGCCTTTAATGGACTACTCGATTGAGAATAAAATTACTTGTACATGTAAATCTGGAACCTTTGCCAATATACTGGAGAAAGAAGAGAGCAAATAAATTAACTAATCTATTATACTGGGTCAATTGAAACTTCCTGAAAGCTAACAGAAATTCTGTCTATGTTTTAGCCTCGTAAGAGCACTCCTTACTGATTACAGAATTTCACACTAAGTCTGATCCATGGCAAAAGAGCGTAAAAGTTTGAAGAAGAGTTACATTTTTCTCCAATATTTTCGAGTCATGTTAACATGATGTGTCATGGTTGCTAATAGCAAAATACATCATGTGGAATTGTTTGAAACAGAAAAGTTTGGATTTAGGGTTTAGGTACGTTCTTGTGGGATGCTTTTAATGGGATGGAATTATTTAGACCTGGGAAAATATGTTACTGCCATTTTTAGCTAGTTCAAGAAAAAGTCTTTTCAGTCCTGGTATCAGTCTTCATAATGCCAGGTCAGAGACAGAGCTGGTGGTCACTGTTCAGCTTGTCATGGGATTTGGTTTTCTTTTTGATGTCTCATGTTGTTATGAGACATTTTTCAGACGCTGCTTCTGAATGCAGTTTCTAAGCAAAGGCATCAAACTTGAGAAAGTGACATTTGAAACACATTCCCTGAAGTTTTCATGCACTTTATTCTGTTTTGAAAGAAAATAGTGACCAGTCTGCAGTTGACAGCTGCAAGTGTTGTGGCTATAGGTCCTTGGCATTGTTGAGCATTTGAAAGCTGTTGTCTTAGCCTCTCAAAATTGGCAGGTCTGGTTCTTGTACTTGACTGGGAGGTTTGCCTGTAACTTCTAAGAATCATAGAAACATAAAATAAGACTTGCTCACCGTGGAGTGTTCCTTGCGAGATGAGAATTTGAGCATATTCTGCTGAATGGATTTATTATGGGCTGCAAGAATTAAAATCTTTGGATGTGTGATTTTTTAGTAACTGGAGATGGAATGAGTGAATTTTTGTTTTGAGCGCCGAGGAAACAAATGCAGGAATATTTTGTTTGTTCCTGAAGCTAAGGTAGTTGCCTATTTTCTGTCATAAATAGCAAGATCTTTGGAGGCAAAGAAAATACAGAACTTCTGAATGGATAGACAAATCCTTGTGTGCATCTGCTTAATAAATGGGTGCATTCTCCGTGCCTTTGTACTCTCTTCACAAAAAATGAATCAAGTTACACTAGCTGTCACAACATCCATTTCAATAGATTTCCTCAAAAGTACCTTCTAGCATGTGATGCAGCAGAGCAAGACTGCCTTTTACTTTCAGTAAAACTGCTAATCAGCTTTTTAGTGTAATTTTTTTCATCATTTTTACATCACTTGTGATGAAGCAAAGACACTTTTGCAAGTTGCCATGACTTGTCATAGCAGAAAGGTGTTGTAAGTGTCCATTCGGAGCATACTGTTGGAGAGAATCAGATTCAGAAATGTTTCATTTATCGAACAAACTTCACTATAGCATGGATCTAAATTTAGGAGCTGACTGATGCCAGGGATTTCATCTTAGAGCTCACACAACATGTTCATATTTTTCGACTATATTTTCTGACGTTTGATGGACGTATGACTGTGGATGTTATTTATCCTTCTGGTTAAGTTAGATGTAGTGACATGTACTTTGAAATTCTTTCCTGCTTTTCTGTCTGCAAGTGTGTGTTGTATCGTGATTGCTCTCTTATTTTTTATTTTTTTTTTCTACCTTAATATCCCTAAAAACTTTTTTACTTTTTTCTAGCTTAAGACATATCAAAGTTTGTGTGTACATTTATTTTACTTTTGAGGCTTTTTTTGCTGTCATTATTGTTTTCCAAAGTCATAATGATTTAAATGTGAGGAGTTCTGGTATGTTTACTATTTGCATTATGAGACAAAATACTGAATATTATCTAAAACTACTCATTCAGAGCAGCTAACATTCACAAGCTCCTTGGGCATTGTTGATATTTGTTACTTCTAGCTTTTTCTTGCATCAGATTTACGTAATTGTGTCCATTGTAATGACATGCGGCCTTACTCTTGGAATGCAGTGCACTCTGAACCAGTAGAATATTTCTAAGGCAATATTCTAGCAGCCAGTCAGATTAAATACCAGCAAAACTACCCATAAAGGCACTCTGAATAGTTTGATCCTACTCTTTAACTCTGCACCATTTAAAAATTATAAGAAGAAAAATCTCCAGCTTTGTAGCAAAAATAATTTTGGAGGAACAAAGTGGAGATTACAGACTCGAAATAATATGGTGAAGTGTTAAGATGAAGTGTGGGTCCATGAAGTGTTGCGTAGTTGGAGTTGTACTTGGATTTTGAGCACTAACTTCCTTTCAGGACTTTTGCCCCTGAAGGACATTTAATTTGAAGGCTTATATAAATGAATATTGAAAGAAGGTAGGGGTAGAACCTTCCTGATTCTGTGGAGTCGGCTATAGATGCTGGAGATGTGGCACTTGTTTTGATGAATGTGTCATGATTTGATTGTTGCACTGAAACTTGTCTTCAGTCCTGAGGAAGGTCAGTAAATCACCTGCATCTTGCTTTGAGAGGCAGAACTTTCTCAAAATATCTTGAGGCCAAAAAAAAGATATATTACTTTTGTTTCAAAAAAAACCCATTCAAAAAACCCATAAACAAATATATATACACACATATGTCAAAGAACAATGTGTTATGGGTGTTTTTAGCTCTCATTTAAATGGGATAATGCAATCTGTTAAAAACTTGGGTTCCAGAAAAATGAGTAGGTAAAGGTATTTATATTCCACACTCAAGCATATCATCATAAACTGTATTCTGTGGTATTTGAGGAGACATGGAAAGTGTTTCTGGCATCTTTAAATAGAAATTCCATCACTTTCAGTGGGCTGGCTCAGAAAAATAGTTTGCTTGACCCCGTCTGATTTTGTCTGTTCACCTGTGTATGTCTGTTACTGCCAGCAGCACAGAACTGTAGCAGAACAGATGCGTGCTTCAGAGGGTTTTTAAGGATTCAGAAGTCAACTTTCAATTATTTGTACATAGAAACTTAAAATATTTTTGTGAACAGGGAAAAAACATCCCTAAAACCTTTCATATGTGTGTCTATTTCCCCATGAACAAGTTGCGCTGTGTGAAGCATGGGTGCTGTGGGACACGCTAGAGCAAGGTGTATAGACTGGCTCCCGTGGTGTCCTTGAGCTCCAGTGACGTCTCCACTGGTAAGAAGAAGGTGATGGGAACAGTTCTTGTTTTCCTTAGTCCCACTCACACTCCTCAAGGTAAGGGCAGTAGCAACCTCAAGCATTTGCAACCTCAAGCATTTGCTTTTGGGAACACTGGAGATTATGATACGCCACAGTAGCTATTGTAGGACTGGGACTGATCAGGCTGTTCCCCAGTGTTTCCGTCCTTTTCGTTCTGCTTGCAGGGAGATTGTAGCTTATGGTATGACATAGATAAAACTAGTAAAGCAAAAAAGCTACTTGTCATCTTTACCAGATTACCAGTCCGCTTTGCTTTACCGCATAATCCCGTTGACTTTCTGTCTGAATAAGGCAAGAGAGGCCAAGACATAAAGAAAGAAAAGATGGCTTATCTTATTGACACTGCTGCCTTAGTGTAGCTCAAACTGTGTGAATTGCTGGCCCCTGCACTGTATACCCAGTTTGCAGCAAAACCGACTTCTTGGGGATTAAACATTTAAGAATATCACATAAATCAATAATTTGTTGCTTGCCCTGATTTTCGCAAAGCTTCATGTTTTGTTTTGTGGTATCCCTTTTATTTGGTATCCCTTCTGTTTTTATAAGAAATTAATTCTTGAGGAATACTGTTCCCTATGCATACTGGATTTTTTTTCATAACCACTAAATGTTAATGAAAACAGTGAGTGATCTCTTGCTCACATTCTCTGCCTTTTTTGCGTCTGTATGATTCATCTTCCTCTCCTGTTTCCTTGCTTCAGTGCCATGCCATGACTTCTGAGTTTCCTCTTTCCCTTTCTTACAGAGGCTGTACTACTAAGAAAAAAAAAACATACTGAGTATATTTGGAAAAACTTTACAATTGGACCAATATACCAGTTTCTTTTCTTCCTTTTTGCTGCTGTCTATGCCAGTTCTTCAAAAGTTCATTCCATTTCTCTCCTTCCTGTCTTTCTCCATTCTCTTCTTTTTTTTATATCCTGCTTCTCCCACCACTTTTCTTTCTCTTCTTAGCAGCCCTGTTTTTCATGTCTTCACATTTTTGTGTACCTTTGCTAAGCATATTCTACTGTCATACCTCCTATTACTTTTAAAATGCAGTCCTCTTAACTAAGTTGACTAGTTATTTTATCAGTTGTACCTTCAATACCATCCATGGTATGCTTATTAGTAAATTTAGTACTAGTTTCTCATCTTACTTATTTATTTGACAGTGGTTTTCTCTTTGTTTCCATTTCTTCCTCTCTGGTGTCTTTCTGATCTGTCAGTTCTCTTCCATGTCTTCCCAGAGGAATAGTGTTTGTAGAAGAGTAGTGTTATGTCCTGTGTCTAGTACCTGACTAAGCTTTCCTGTCTATACCAGTAATTCTAATGATAAAAATAAATTTCAAGCAATGAAGAGTAATACTTAATCTCTTCAAAAATGGTTGCTTTTCCAGAAGTTCTCTTACGCTAAATTTACATTTTGAGTAGGTTGTCTTATGTTTATGTTTCGGCAAGACACATCATGGTATGTTATGACATTTTCAGTGGCTCTCAAAATTGGTTCTGTATTTAAAAAATCCCTATTTTTATTAATATTTGTTTTTCTACATTTCTAGCACAACTGCTCTTTGCTTCAGTGATGGAGAAGATCGATTAGATGATTCCTAGGGCAGGGCAGTGTTATGATTTACAGCATGAATGATGTGAGGCACAAAGCTGTGGTTGTGCATGAATGAGCTCTGCAGCACCTGTCCTAGAAGCAGAATCTTCTAACTTCACTTGGCTTGCTGCCTGTAACTAGATACTTAAAAAACAAAACACCTCCTACTTCTTTCTACTTCTGTGTTATTGTGGATGTCACTCTGTGTATATATGTGTGTTTTTTTGTAGCTACATATATAAGCTCACTTATCCACACTCTTTTGATAATGTATTTGTATTCTGTAAAGAAAGTCACAAGTAAAGGTCTTTTGAAGACCTGTGTTGTTGTTATGTCTTGGGGCATAAGAGCAGTTTTGTGGAGTAAGTTACTGCCTTAGAGATAAGCTGTATAACTGAATGTGAGGACCAAGCTTCACTGCTGGTCACTGTGAGTATCCTTGATCCTTATCCCAAAATACACAGGTAATGATTTGTTTCAGTAAGTAGAACACGGTGTTAATTTTGTGGAATGTTTGGTCACTTCTAATCAGAAGGATTACCTGTATATTTGAATGCCCTTTTTATGTGGCACACTCTGTAGGGAAGTGAAAGCAAAAGAAAACTTCAGAAATAAGAGAGGAGAAAATGTGCTTTATGACTCTTTCAGAAGTCTAGAACTTTGTGTATGAAATCGTGGTTACCTAATTCTTAATTTTCCATAGCAGAAGCCGCCTCAGTCTGTTGTGAAGACAGCTCAGTAAGCACATGCCACCAGAGAGGAGGTCCTTGGTGAGAGGGTCGTGGCAGTATTAGCTAATCAGAGTTCTTGTTGGCTCCATGAACTCCTCTTAGATTTCTTATACTTACTGTTTTTCTTATATAGCACTTCTTTCAAGTCTGTTACAACTTTGTGTACAACAGCTGATCCTTTCCAGTAGAACTGAGAAGTAAAGAGTTGCATGAATTACCTGCCTTTTCTTAAAATTATCTTTCCTGATTGAATAGCTTTTATTTTTTCCTCCCTCATAAAAAACCTCCTTTGGTGATGGTGGTTGCCTGGTTTGTTACTCAGAGTTCACGCTCTTTTAGATTGCTGCTGAAGTACACGGGAAAACCGTGGCAGCTCCAGTCTTTTTTCCTGGCTGTAGTGTCCTGCGGTGCAATTCTGTTCTGCCTGATCCTTTAACAGATACAGGTGAAACATTCATCTGTTCTTGGCAGAATTGGGTATTTTGTAGGTTCAATCCATATAGCTCTGTCTCTGTTACTCCTTCATGTGCAGTATTTCAGTATGGTCATCTTCAGATTTGCTGGAATACTTACGACCGTGATCTAAATTGCATGACCTCTGGGTTTCCTTTTATCAAGTTCACTCTTCTTTGTAACATACAAGAACAAAAGCAAACCCCTCTTTTTGCACAGAACTACATGGTTTCTGAAAAAGTGCAAGCTGTAAACACATTTGTGATTTCATGCTGATGTTGTTCATGATCTGAGTTTGAAATCATATGAGGTGAAAATTCATCATAGTGATCAAGGTTAGCATGAGATACATTTGTTCTTACTTTATACCTCTTTGATTCTTACATAACCTTTTTTTTTTTTAATAGCTAAATTAACATGATGTGGAGCAACAAGTCAAAAGAGGTGCCTCTACAAAATCTGAGGCATAACCAAACCAAGGATTCTGCCAGAGGTAGGAATTTTCTGTTTTATTGCCTTGTTTTGGAAGATGTTTTATCATGAAAAACATGTTGTTTGAAACTTTGAGGAGTTATAGAAAGTGTTCTCTTGCCTCAATTTGGAAGCAAAGACCATGTATTGTATGGCTTCCTTTTTGCAGAGATAGCAGTTTCGTATTCTGATCTGCAGAGTTATTTGCTGATCTGCATTAGGAATTGCCAGGCTATTGTATGGTTGCCAAGATGGCACAGAGACGGGTTTTTTTTTTTTCAGTACTGTAGAGGATGAGCAGTGCAGGAACAGAAACTGAATGGTAGGCTCTTGAAAGAAGTGAAGAAGAGCCTGAGAGACAGTAGCTTCTGCCTCTTGCTCAGTTCCAAAGCAGTGAAGAGCTAAGGATACTTGAGTAGCAGCAGCACATCTCAACTAGGATAACTTGCAGCACTTTTGTCTCCCTGAACTGAAGAAATCCTATTTGCTTTCTACTGTCATGTAATTACAGTAGATCCCTGGGAGGAAGAAAGCTGTAGTCTGTAGAGCTGAGTTGCATGTTAAGTCTGTAGTTCAAGATTAGTCTTATGATCTCCACTATGACAAAACTGGACTCCAGAAGCTATTTTGGAAGTAGAGGCAGATTATTATTTTTTCTGTAAGAGGACATTATTGCTTATAGCTTTCTGTGATATGTTCAGTTTCTTTTAAAATTATGTACTTTGTGAAATTGAGGTGTTCTGTACACATGAAGCACCATCTCTCGAAGACAAAGTGAAGTTGTTACTATGCTACTTCCTTACAGCAACACAAAGGAAGAGGGTTATCTTACCTGGAATTAAATTGGCAGCTTTCCAACTGTAAGGAAAATATTTATTTATTTATTTATTTAAAAATCCACTCTGGCCCTACTACTCTCCATGGTTCTGACACACAATAAAGTTTTGGATGTTGTGTTGTGTAAATCATTACATTAGAAGAAAACCATTAGAATCCAAAAGAAGAGGGGAACTGAAAAAGTAAATACTTTTAGAGGAAAATATTAATGCATCCTACTAAACTAGTTTGTGCAAAGAGCAAGTGCTGTCTGTTTAGATTGAAAGTGGGAAGTTGATTATTGCCTTCTGCTTGTTCTTTGCAAACATTGCTTCTATTTTGTTTGTAGGGTGTACAGTTCAAAATTCACATGCTCAAAGCTTGGTGTTGAGTAGAGTCTTTCAGTGATCATGTATTCATGCTTAATTTACTGAAGAAGAAAATGGAAGGGAAAAAAAGTAGTCAAACTATAGTGTAATGGAAAAATGCAAGGTATTTGCATTGGGGTAGCTAACCAGCTTCTATTTTGTCTTCTAAACAACTATAACGTGGCAGGTTTGATTTCAAGTGTAATAATATACTCGACCTGATGTAGTGGACTCATTAACATTACATACTCATTTTACATTATGCACTTTCTTGCTCTGATAAAATGAGTCTTGACTGATAGCAGCCTCTCCTAGAGGAGATTGACAGGCTGGAATTGAGTAATTAAAAGAATTTGATTAGTGAGCCCATGAAAATTGTTTTGAAGTAGCATTTTATTTCATTGTTTTACATGTACTAATGTGAAACGTATTTCTGGTTTTTTTTCTGCTCCATAAGATCTAACTGCAGCATGGGCTACTTTTTCTCAGACTAAAGCTGCTGTAAGTACTGATCTATTGTTTTTTTTTCTTTTGTGTCTTTTTTTTTTTTTTTTTTTTTGGTCTTACTCCTTTTCAAATCAGTTAATGGCTACAAAACTTTTAACTAAGGTATTGTTCAGTGACTGTTAAATAGTTTGAAATAAGGCAAGCAGTTGGAGTACATGCATGTTGGCCATTGTTGTATCTTGGAAACAGTTTTCCACATGCAGTAGAAGAAATGTTTGCCACAGCAAGCTCAGTCTTAAGTGTAGTAACACATGCCGAGTCTTGAGTTTAGTATTACCTTTCTATTTAAGAAAGTGGTGACTTCTGAAAACTTGAAAAAATAGCTCTCCACTGCTTACTGGTCAGAAACTGGGACAACACCAGTGTATTTCATCTTGAGCATTGGAATTGTTGTTTTTTTGTGAGAGTTTAACTAATTTCTAAACCTGGCTTCAGTGAAGTCAGACAGCTTGGTTTTTCATGGAATTCAGCTCTTTCGCATACCCTTGTCCATCTCTCTTTTTTAACAGCTTAGCATCAGTGTGGGGTTTTACATGTGGAATCGTGTATCATGCTCGATTTTGAAAAGTGTATTACAGAATTTATTCCAAATAAGATTAGTATTTCATTCAGGCCAAGCATTAAGACTCTGCATGGCATGTGATTATTAATTTTTTAATTTTATTTTTTTCACAGTAGCCTACTTATGGAAACAAAACTATGCAACAAAACCTAATTTAGAAAATCCTTTTAAACAAAACTTAGTAATCTGATGTAGTTTCTGGCCATAAGGCTGTGCAGTTTTACAGTATCAGCCTTGTGAAGTTGCTTTTGCCTGTGGCTTTATTCTTCATGAAAATGAGGAAAAATTGGTCACATTAGAGGAATAAAACCCTGTAGCCTAAAACCTGAAAACTCTATTCTAATTTGCATTATCTTCAAATTCTAGTTACGTCATATAGAGAACAAATTGGAAATAGCTCCCACCAGCACAGCTGTATTTGATTCTGTCATGGATGCCAAGAAGCCCTCTGCTAGTGCTAGCAGGAAAATAACCAGAAAAGGTATGTGTTATTGAGGGTATAGTGTGTAAGGCAGGGTAAAGCCACTGTGGTCTGGGAAAACTTTATTTCTCCTCCCTGCCCTCAAGTTGTCTCCTGCTAATGATCTTTATTCATGAAACTAATTGCCCGTGAGAAACTAATGTTTTCTTCCTTTAGCTTAAAGAGGAAAGTGTATGTCATGGTTTAAGCCCAGCTGGCAATCCAGAACCACGCAGTCTCTCTTTCACCACCTTCTCTTCCTCTCCCCCACTCCCGGAGGGATGGGGAGGAGAATCAAAAGAATGTAACTCCCACAGATTGAGATAAGAACAGTCCAGTAACTAAGGTATAACACAAATCACTGCTGCTTCCACCAATAATAATAATGATAAGGGAAATAACAAGGGGACAGAATACAACCTCTCACCACCTGCCGACCGATACCTTGCCCGACCGAGCAGTGATCTAACCCTTCCCCCAGTTTATATAGTGGGCATGACATGCTGTGGTATGGAATACCTCTTTGGTCAGATTGGGTCAGGTGTCCTGTCTCTGCTTCCTCCCGGCTTCCCCTCCTCCCTGGCAGAGCATGAGGCTCAGAAAGTCCTTGGTCAGAGTAAACATTATTTAGCAGTAACTAAAACCATCGGTGTTATCAGCACTGTTCCCAGGCTGAAAGTCAAAAACACAGCACTGCACCAGCTACTAAGAAGGAGAAAAATGATTGCTACTGCTGAACCTAGGACAGTGTGCTATCATAGTCACTTGGTTACAGAGAGGGACAAGACTTTCCCACGTTGTGAATGAGCAGTGTTTCCCCCTTCTGATACCATGAGTTCTCGGGGGCAGGTGGATAACAGTTGTTTATGCTGGACTAGCTGTTTCCGTTTTTTATTGTTTGTCAACTGCTACACCCTGATTCTCCCTTTATTTCATTTAAGGAAAGCATTTGCTTATAAGAAATAAGCCTTCATTTTAAACACTGTTAGAGCATTGTGGTAGTGTGCCACTGGAGAAGAACAGACAGGTTGATCTCTAGTGGCAACACAGCTTTCACAAATTTAATTACTTATAATTGATGCTTAAGCATTATTATCTATCTTTAAATATGATCGTTGTTTCAAGTACTTGCCACCTTGCCTCCTTGCTGTTGAAATCAGCTTGTTGAAAAAGAGAGGAAGTGCTTTAGATGCTATTTTGGAGTGCTGCTCAAACCTAAGAAAAACTATGTTCTTAATTGTTCCCCCAAGAGTTTTCTTATTCTGGAGAGATAGGTGCATAGTGAATTCTTTGGTTTCTGCTTCAGCTTCCCAGTCCTCCAGCCAAAATAAATCAAGCAAGGAGAAGTCCTCACGCAGCCCTCTTCGAGCAACCACTCTTGAAAGCAACGTGAAAAAAAGCAATCATGTAGAATTTCGTGAACCACTGGCTTCATACAGGTTAGTGCTGAGACAGTTGACTGTTAAAGATAAATATGCTAAGATCAAAATCAAGCTAATAGTGATGTTTTTAAAAGCTCCTGAAAAAATTATTTGCTTCCTGCCCTCATCCACCCACATGACTAGCATGTGGAGTTGGACAAAAGTGCCTTCCTTTAAAAGAAAAAATTAAATAAAATACAAATTTATTTATCATTCACTGAATATGAGTTTAAAGCCAGATGTCTTGAGATAGAGCCAGATCATCAATTTGATGTGGCCTCAGTGGCCTGATAAGTTTGATAGTTATTTTGGTTTAGTTATAAGGACCAAAGAGAGTATTTCCTCCTGTTTATCCAACCTTGTTTTATTAGTTCTTCATCACAGATTCCCAAATGTGTTATCATAAGATGGTGTAGAGCAAGAACATCTAGTACTAAATTTGCCTTCAGTTCTTCTGTGTGAGAAACCCAAATAAGAACAGCTGTATCAAGGAGAAAAAGTGGTGTGGAATATTTGAGAACATAGAGCTTGGTGGGGTATGAGGAATGAAGGAAAATATGGAAAGCCTGTTTTTCTCAGTGTATGTTATGTGCTGTAATGAACATAAGATGCCTCAAAAACTTAGAACATGCAGTCAAATTAAACTCCTTATAACTTGCTGTAATATCAGAGCCTAAAAAATTTCTACCATAACTTCTTTAATTCCTCGTTGTTTTTGAGCAGTGCATGTTCTTTGCACGGGTGTCCCTGATGATTAGCTTTGTTAGGTTCATAATAGTTTTTTCTTATTGGATTCTAACACATAGTTTGCATATTTTTCCAAATGTTCTCGCAGTGATTTGGGGGTTGCTGATGGCTGATTAGAGTGGAGTTGGGACAATGGTATTTTTTATAATTCCACTAGATCTCTATTAATAATCATTATCCTAAGACCTGAGTTTTGGTCTCCTTTTCCACTTCTTGTCAGCTGTGAGGCTTTTCTCCTTGTTTGTTGCATGGGAGGCTGATGTGAATCAGTTGTGTAATCTTTGGTCAGTTTTATTGTCTTCCCTATCTGCAATAACTCACATCAGTTATTTGTTTCAAAGCTATGTAGTAAATTTAACGGAATTCAGGGAAAAGAAGAAAGTGAGAGCAGCTAGACTCATGCTGTTACATGCAGGTGGAAAGAATGGCTTTCTTAAAGGAAAAAGAACTGTGTGGCACTGGGGGTGTTAATTTGGAAGTAACATCAGAGCTGCTAGGTTAGCATATTACTCCTGCTCTGAGAGCAGCCTGTAGTCAGTGCTTAAAGTGTGCATAAGAAAACAAAAGCCAGAAAGCCAGAATAATGGGTAGAACAATCTACTTGTGTGTGTATTTATGTATACTTTTGGTGAAATTTCGTGCATTTAAACCACTCAACTGTTATGCTGATTGGTAATGATTAGTGCACTATGTAACAGCAGTGTACTATTAGAGAAAGAGATGTAGACAATTTCACAAGTACAGTATTATGACTTGGCTTCAGGTCAGTTCTTTAACGGTGCTTGCTGAAGAAGTAAACCAGGTAGCTTAAGTGACAGATTTTAACATCTTCAGCCCTTCATTGTTGAAAACATTAAATACATTAAATACAAAATGCTAAGAGATCCTTAGTTTGTTGAATTTTTAAGCTCTCATTAGGCTTTACATTTGTTGCAATACATGCAGTTCAGTCTGAAGCTCTTGTCAGGGGTTTTCCTTTTTAATGCTCAAATACAAGACAGGGTTTTCTTGTGCATTTTATTTGTTTTCTCAGCGAATGACTGTGCTGTCAAGAAGCTAGGCATTGCTTTGTTTTAGAGAATGTACATTAATTATACTTCTCAAGTTTTACCCTTGTTTTTAATGTGAAGGTTTTTTTAAACTGAGGGGCGACATTACTGTTTGCTGATTTTCTACATACCCTAAATTCAGCTTTTCAACTTTATATATAGTCATGTTCAGATAGAGAGTGCAGAAAATGAAATCTTTAACAGGAAACCTCTTTCAGTTTCATCACACTTGCGCTATTAAATGTGTGGTGATCAAACTTTAAAAGAGCTTACCTTTAAAGTGGAGATGAGTTATAGAAAGTCATTCTTACAGTTAAGGAATATGCTGATTGCTGGGTTGGAAGGTCATACAGTTGTGTTTCTGATGGTGACTTCTTTTTTTCCTTCTATTACGTCAGGGATACGTACAGTTCTCTGTCTTATCATGGTTCCAGCCAACTTGAGGCCAAGCAATTGCACTCTAGTTTGGACTTCAGCGAAGCACAAGGGAAGGTGGAAATAATAGGCCGTATGATACATGACCGAGATGAGCGGGATCTACACAGCAGAGATTTTGAAAGCCCATGTTCTTCTGCTGCAGATGAGACTGTTGTTAGGTATTTGAATGACCGACCAGCAATTGATGCCTTGCAGAATAATGAGGCATTTCTTAAGGTTGCAACACCTCCAAGATTGGATGAGGAAAAAAATAGTGGCTCTGGAGGAGATGAGAGTAGCACTAAAACTCTCCAGAGTAACACATCCCAGGACAGTGAACTGAAAGCATCTTCCTCTTCTGCCACCAGTACTTCTAATGCTCATAGGCTGGAGATTTTGAAGCGGCGACAGCATGATGCTAAGTTGGAGAAGCTGAAGGAGAGGATTCGGAAGCAGTGGGAGCATTCTGAAGAGTTGAGTGGCAGAGGGCAGCACTCAGGCTATGTTGAGCAACCTGTCGTGATCACGAATGTGGAGAATACCGTAACTCCCAAAGTCAGGAAAGTGGCAACTGCACCTGCTGCTCCATCATATAGAGGTATGGAGGTGTAGGATCCCTCCCTGTTGGCTATACATGGTGAAGGAGCAGAGTTCAATTCATTGAGCAACATGTCAAAGCATGGATGTGACTCATAACTGTGTTTGGCAATACAGGAGTGGAATAGCATGGTTTGATCAAAGATATGGACAAGAAAAAAAAAGAAATTATTGCCTATTTAGAGAAGTGTGGATTCTTTTGAAATTTTTCCTGTCTCATTCCCAATTACTATATGAAAAAAGCACGCTGTATTAGCATTCCATTTTATTTCAGTATGTTTCTTTATGGTCCCAGAGCTTATTGATTGAGAAAGCCTTTCACATTTTTAATAATCTTTTCTTCACGCAGTCTACTGTTTTTCAATTGTGCGCAACTGCCAAACTTTCTTACTTGGCAGTTTCCCACCCCTTCCACCCTGAGAAAGCTTTATTGACATTTTGTGGCAGTTATTTTAAACTCCTAAATTGTTTACTTTCAGGTTTCAATCCTGCTGAAACAAGAATTCGCACTCCAGATGGGAAGATCTGGCATGAGGAAAAGTTTCACATTAGTCGGGAGTTGTATAGAGATATAGCACTACAGTTAACAGGTGAGACACAGACTGAATTGATTAAACCACACAACCTGTTCTTAAGAGGCAGGGAAGTATATTTTGAACAAGTCCGCAAAGTCCTGGAAACAAAAAAATCAAAGCAATGACTATTAAATATATTGTATCCTTTACAAGGGAGGAGTAACTCACTGAACACTAAAATGAATAAAAAAATCCATCTCCCTATTCTCTCATTAAAATACTTTTAATGGGAAACCAGTACTGAAAAGAATCAAATGATGGGTTTTCTTTGAAATAGACAAAAACAAACTGCAAACAACTCTTTGTTAGAACAATTGTCATTTTAGTTTGTAACTTCTTTATGTGTGTCTGCATGAACGAATGCAATTTCCTGTTAAAAGCACAAAGGCAATCCGCTTTTGGTTTTGATGAAACCTGTATTATCTCATAGGGACAATTGGGGTTATTTTTGGCATTTTAACACCATTAATTTGATACAGTGTTGTATTGGAGCCTGCATTCTGCATTGTTCAATATGTTGTTAACAGATTGTTGGACCTGAAGCTGCTGTGGGAATTGTTAGTGGTTTAGTTGGAATGTATAGGTAGCTAAAGGGGAGATGGGAGTTGTCTGCTGTAGAAAGTCTCTGGGAACTCTTATTTGAAATGGAGTGGGTAGCCTGCAGTAAGGGTGGTGGTGAGATTATACGGCATTAAGTTGATTTAATATCTCTGAACTTTTAAACTGTATTATAATAAGTCTTGAAGTTGTTGGAGAAATTTGCATCCTAGAGATTTGCACACATGTACTTTTTTTAGAGGTCTCTTCCCTGGATTCCTCGAGGAGGGGGAGAACAGATAGATCAGAGAAGATTTAAAAAATCTTACAAGTAATCTGTATTTTATTTCCTCTACAACTTTTACCTTCAGTATTATAAGGCATGGATAGGATGTGGGATGGGAGACTGAACAACTTTGCATTGAAAAAATAACAGAATGTGTTAACGTTGGGATTTATTCCACATGAAGGTGTAGGAAGGAATGTTGAATGCTAAAAGCTTAGAAAACTGTTCTCAAGCCTCTTTGCATAATGGTCTTTTGAAAAACATTAAATATCATTGTTGCAAAATGGCAACACAGGAGAAGAGATCTCTTTCTAGCTGATGAGTTCATTTAGCAGCAAAGTATTCTGATACTTAAAACTGTGAGCAAAGATAAGAAAAAGACTGTATGTGCTTAACAGTTAACACTGCTAAAAGACCAAAACAGTAATATATGCTTTATGTCCTCAAATGTACTGCTCCAAGACACAGTCTTTATTAATTTTTCACTTTGGAAAACTGTAGTACGATTGGCAGCTCATTTCTCTGGGTGATTAAGGGTAGGATGCCCAAGTGTGCGTTTTGATTTGCTAGGCTGTTTACAGTGGAGTGCTGTAAGGTTGAATTGCTTTTGACTGACTTGGGAGAGGGAGAGGAGATCAGGTGAATGAAAAGGAAGGGAATGGAAAATAAAGTCCCTTAATAGCCTATAGTTTTGCAGCTTAAGAATTTGTGTATTAAAAATAACCTTTCTTATTGGTCAATACATTCAAGACCAGAGGAGTATGTGATGAGATTGTAAACTTGTAGATGTCTTTGTATGCTTATAGTATAGTGGCTGGTACAGAAATTATTAGATTTCAGTACAGCTTGACAAGATGCTGAGGAATTTTTCTGGAATCACTCATAGAAAACTCTTCTTCAGAAAGAAGAGCCACTTCTTTTCAGTAAAGTTGTTTTTCAGATACTCTATTCAGCATCAGCCTGTGAAAGCAGTGAAGCCTGTGAAAATTTCCAAAGACTTTTAATCTACACTAGCATTTAATTCTTTGGGTTAACATAGTTTTGTCAAGCAAAATATAAATAATTAATGAGCTCTTTGTAGAAATCAAAATTTTTTAGAAGTTTCATTGAAGAGATCTTATTAAAAAGGCATTTGGATAATGTGTTCAGTGGAATTCTGCCTACAAAAGGAAGGAGCTGTGTGTGTGTTCACCCATACTCCTGTCTTCATGCCATGCAAAGAACAGCTGTTGTGGAACATCTCTTCTTTCTGACCTGAAAAGATAATATTGAATAGCTGATTCCAAGTAATCAAATGCTGGTGCTGTACATAATATATTCTCTAAATGTATTTTTAGATTTTTGGATTATCTATCTATGTGTTAATTCTTTATTAAAGGTACAGCCTTTAAACTACAGCCTAGAGTTTTTGGTGTGTACAGTCAGTTGTATCAAAAGTGTTCCGTGTTCTGTGGTGCTAAAATAAGCTATAATATCTCTTTTATCTTCAGAAGCATTGTTCTTTACTGTAACAAGATTTTTACATATAAGTGTAGACCATACAGAACGTCTTTTTGTCTGTTTAGCAGTTAGGCTGAAGGACATTGTATGGACCCCAGGCTCCCAGTAATTCTGTCTGAAAGATGTTCAGGACTTGCAGTGCTAGAACAAAACTGCTATAATATGAATAGAGTGAGTGGGAGGCAACCTGCAGTTTCCTGGTATCAGGAAGGAACTGTTTTTCACTGGAAGAGGTGAGGAGGCAAGCTAGAGTTCTGTAAATGCAGTCACTGAGGCCACTGGTACTTGATGCATTTATTCTGTGTCCCTGCACTTGTAAGCCTCAAAGATGACTGGAAAATTTGTAAGGGAAGGATGTTAAAAGGGAGAAAGACTCTAAAAATTCCTTTCCTACATCCTTTTAATAAGACCTGTTGTTCTGTCTCTTATCATTCCTACGGACATCCATTAGAGAGCAGATTCAGCTGAAATTAGGGACTGTAAAAGTTAGTATTGGTATCTAAATAAAGCTTCAGCTCTAACCATAGAGAGGTTATTTTAGGTTGTCGATCACACTCTTTCTAAAGGGGAACAGGAAGACAGTGATTGTAATGGCCATGGAGTTCCTTATCTACAGATCATTTTGGGATTAAGAGCATCTGCAAGGCATGCAAACTAAAGTGCTTTGAGAAATCTTTGAACATGTCCAGTGTAGACTGCTGAGACTGAATATATAGCTTGCCTCTCCTTCTTGAGCAATGCTTGTCTCTGCTTTGTACCTTAGGGAGCTGGGAAACCTGCTCAGTGGAGTGGTGGTTGAGCCACATTTCTGGTTTCCTTTTTTTCTTTGCCCTAACATGAGAACATGGTAAAATATGACTTTATCTTTGGTAGGTGTTCCTGGCATCTCTAAAGCCTAAAATCTAAGTGTGTTTTAGATGAGGGCTTAAGTGATACAGAATAGTTCTGCATCGCTGGGTGAATTCCATGGCAAGTTTTGCACAAAGTAGAGCAAACGGATATCCTGTCTTTCATGCTCCAGCATGGCAGCAACGAGTGAATGTGCTGTCATGTTAACGTGGAAGCAGCAGCCTATGCGTTTCAGAAGTGAAGGAAGTATGCGTTCTTGTGGAACATTAATACTGAAAAATGTAATGTCTGTATTAGAAGATAACCAGCAATTGTTCCTGCTGAACTGTCAGCATTTCTTTTAAAATTTGACATGAACTTTGTAAAGATCTATTACGGCATTGCTGTGGGTTTGCTGCATTCCAGTGGGTTGGTAAACAGCACTTGATTTAAAGTTTTCATGCTACGAGGATTTTAAAATGCTGGACTGGGAGTACTTGGTCTCAACATGTAGTCTGGGAGAGTCAGTGAATTTTATTGTGTTTTTCTGAGTTCCCTTTTTTCAAGGTAAATGTTGAAGCAAGTTTCTTATTCTATGTTCTTTTCTGTGGGATATCACTTAACAGCTTTTGTTTGTTTTCAGAGCATTCAACAGTGAAAGGAAAACCTAGTGAGAAAAACAAAGAGAAAAAAGCGACCAGACCAGCACGGAAAGTACAAAAACTGGCACGGTTGTCAAGTCCAGAGTCCAAACAAGGTGACTAGCTCTACTGTAGAGAGAAGGCTGCCGCTTGTCCTTCAGAGATGAGTTGTCTCAAGAAATAAAGAGAAATTAAAGCATGTTGCTTTCCAAGTCTTCTCAGATATGTGTCAGTGCTGTTCTAGTGTGTTTGTAGACTATATGCTGCGTTGGGGATGTGTGTGGTTTTGGTTGGTTGGCTCTGTGTGCCGTTTTCTGTTTATTTTAATTTTCTGCCTTTTCACTTGCAGTGTGCACTTCATGGGAACTGCTAAAGAGTGGGTGTTTCTTGGGCTGTGGGGGTGGGTGTCCTTAGGTATCAGTCAGGCTAACAAGGACAAAAAGTAGTGATAGCTCTGTTTGGATCCTTCTTCTGTTTTGCATGCTTTGTCAAAGCTGGTGAGTGCCTTCTCAACAATTGTTAAGAAGAGGGATGGAGATTATATTGAAATCAGTGGCAGTGGGACTTGCCAAGTTGACCTCCTCTGCAAAGAAGGGTTGCATTAAAAGCTGCTCACTTGCATGATTGCTCAGTGGAGAAGCAGAGAACAGATGTCCTTCTGCTTTTCTTTGTCCTTTGTCAAGTTGTTGCTGTCCTGCACTCTCAGTTCTGGCTTGACTGATTCCTGGCTTTTTAAGTTAGTGAAATTTGTAAAAACCTGTTCCTTGACTAAGCTTACAGATTTTGATATTTATAAAGGAATGTTTATTTCTTTAACCAATTAAGATTTTTTTTTCCACTGTTGTCTCATATTTCCACTGTCTATTGAGTAAAATTAAAGTATTAGGAGAAGATGATATGAGATTACTATAAGGCACTCCTCTACAGTAGAAAATTGAGTTAACTATATGTGGAATTCTGTCAGCACTTCTTAGTTTTCCAGTAATGTTAATCTTTGATTAATCATTGAGCCTTCTCTTCTCCAGGCTGAACAGCCCCAACTTTCTCAGCCTATCACTTACTTTAAGTGATAATATGGATTTGCTCCTTTCTGTGCTGATCAGTTCATACTTAAGGAACAAAACTATCTTAACTGACATATTTGTGACAGTTCCAAGTGATGGAGGAGCACAAAGATTGCTGCAAGTTTTAGTGGCAATGATTGTTCTCCGTAATGGATTAAATGTGAGGAGAATGTTGTCCTGAAATCCCTAGATGATAGCAAGCGTAACTAAGTGGTATATCTGTGATGGTCTGTCCTCCTCCAGTCATAGCAATAAGAAAGTGCTTTACATAGCCAAGGCTATAAATAGCCAGAGCTCATGTTCCGCTCCGTTAGCGTGTTTTAGTTCAAACAGCTGACTTGAAATGGAAGATGAGACTTCACACTGCCTTTTTAAATGCACACAGAAGTAATGGAGAACAGTGAGTTCTGCAAGAGAACCCCTTTGACTGATACATCTGTTTCAAAGAGGCTTGTAGTGACGTGTTTCAAGTGACAGATTTATAAAATACTTAGGTAATTTACAAAGCCAGCAAAGAATACTGTTAGTAAATGGAAGAATAGTAGGCTGTAGGCTTCTGACTGAGCAAGTTTCCTCCAGGTTTAAAATGATAAAAGGAAAAGAAAGGGGGGGGAGGGGTGTGTTTGTGGAAATTAAGTACTGGGCTTATTGAAATACCCTTGTTCTGCTGTCCTGGATTTCACTTGAAGTTGCTTTGGATTTTATCTTCAAATCCTGTTGGGCCCAGACAGCAATCTCTTTTACTTTGTCTGTGTTGTTTTCATGCTGCAGTGTCTGGGTTTGTTTAGTCAGTGCTGTCAGAGGTGGAACCTAAAACTGAATGGTTAGAAAGCAACTTCTGATTGTGTATTGAAGTTAGGTACTTTTCTAGCAATAAGATACTGGTAAATTGTCTGAAGTAGCTTATTAATGGTTTTATTTTTTTATATGATGCTTTTCTCCAGAGCTGTTTAAGGTCATTATTAAAAAAAAAAAAATACCAAAATTAACAATATTGGAAGTTAGTGGGATGAAAGGTGAGCTGAATAACAGCATTTGATTTAACCAATATTAGGTAAAGAAGCCATCATACCGGGTGTTTTATCATCTAATTATATGTGGGATGATATAATAATACTAATAGCATTTTGATTTGGCTTCTGTCACTTGCAAGGTAGTCTGCTCTTGAATTAAATATCATCTAATAGCATTCATTTTAAATATTTTCGGTCATGGTATGGAAATCCCAGATAGAGGGCAGAGTGTTAGCACTAGCTTAGAACAACTGCTGCTCTCCATTTTTTCTAACCTCTCCCAAGACACACATTGCAGCAGTCATCTAAAAATTTCTGAAGGTTGTTTTTTCCCCTTAGAGTAACAACTAACGTTCTGTTTGTATGAAGGTGAATTGTTCTTTATCTCCCACCTTTATTGTTGTTCTCTTTGTGTTCCTTTTATTTATTGCTCTTATTTTCCTTATTTGAGTGAAGATGATCAGCTTCTTCTCAGACCTCTACAAATATTTCCCCTCACCCCAGTAACATTTGCTTATATGGTTTAGACCTGTGTAACCCCTCTATTTTTTTCTTTTCCTTTTTTGTTTTTTTGAATCAATTTTTATAGGGCATTAATGT
The DNA here is from genome assembly GCA_028858755.1 of Ara ararauna. NCBI lineage: Eukaryota > Metazoa > Chordata > Aves > Psittaciformes > Psittacidae > Ara > Ara ararauna. The sequence goes on from CM054382.1 coordinate 45,270,783, forward strand.
GCTACAGTGGAGTTTGGATTTTTACATTGTGTTATGCATAGGCGTGAAGCACTGGTAGTTGTGTGAGCTGTTGAGTGTCTTTGTGGTATGTTAATGTTATGACATAACTGCAGTCCTACCACTTACGCAGAACTAAATGGTATAGAGATGATCAGTGGTTGCAATAAATATTGTTTGATATGTTGGAAAATCCATCTGATGCTTGACTTTTATTTATTACTTACTGTGCAGGTAGAAACCATGTAATAGATGCATCCTCCTGGCGGGAGGGACAAAAGCTAGTAAAAAAGATACTGGGTCCCACTCCCAGAATAGAGCAGGACAGAAGAGCTGTATCTAGTGACCGAACAGGACGAGAGAGAGGTGCTAAGACTGGTAAGTTGTACTTTTATTGCTGGACTTTTTAATTTTTATTTTTTTTACTACTTTATTATATGACACTGTATGTCTGCAGAATAAAGCAAATTTCTGAGATAGAATGAATTCAGGTTCTTATTTTAATAACTCCTATTTTTGACCTGGGATTTGGGGGAGGGATTTTGCTCATGTCCACAGTTGTGATGCATAACCTCTCTTTCTGGGTGGATTGTGAACTTTGCTTGGTGTCATGGGAAGCTTACCCTGCGTGTATGACTTGAGGTACAGTGCATGCTGCAAAGGCGCTTAGGAAAAGACGGGAGATAAGTTTGCAACCAAAAAAATAGATCACCTGCAGTCTCTCTTTGCCTCTTGAAGCTAGTGGGGAAAGGAATGGCTAGCAATGGTCCACAGGCCTGATGAATTTTCCAGATATGCTGTATATAATATGCAAGCTAGAGCAGGGCATCCCTGTTTTACAGGTATTTGGGTTCTTCCAGATACTATACCATAATCTATGTGCATCATAAAACTTCACTGACTCCTCCATCAACCCTTTTTAGAATTTATCCAGAATCTCAGACAGTGCAAGTAAGGAATGGTGGTAGCTGCTGTGCTTCTTACTGCCTGTGAGGTGGTGAGGCAGGTTAAGACTATAAAGGGTGTCAGCTCAGTCCAAGCAAAGGTTGCTATATTCAGATTATGACACTAAATGAAGCAAAAGCACATTTACAGTGATGTTTACACTCATCCCTTATCCCCACTTTTGCAGCTGTTGCAATGTTCTCATGTAATTTCCTAAATTTGATTTTTACCTGAAATATGTGACTAGTCTTATTCTTTAGCAGGCTGTATTGGAAGGACAGGTTCAGATTCTAGACTGGATGTTACCTGTAAAACCTCTTCAAGAAGTTCTGAAAGGTCAAGAAGTAAAGTATGTTCCGAGAATAATCTGAAGAAACTGGAAGCTGCTCTTCCAGACGATAAGCAAGAAGATCATGCCTCTGTAAATAAGGACTTCCTGCCCATAGAGATACGTGGAATTCTCGATGACTTGCAGCTGGATTCCACGAGCACAAAGCAGGAGAAAGACAGGGAAAAGCAGAATCAGAAACCTCTTTTGCCCACTCAAAATGCTAGGAGTCAAAGTCCAACCAAAAGGAAGCCGGACAAGATAGCTGCCAGTGAGGAGCCTCAGGTGATCTCTAAGAAACGTCACTATGATACAGATGAGGTTCGTCAGTACATCATCAGGCAACAAGAGGAGAGGAAAAAAAGGCAGAATGAAGAGAAGAAAGCACAGAAGGAGGCAACGGAACAGAAGAACAAAAGGCTCCAAGAACTTTACAGAAAGCAGAAGGAGGCTTTTACTAAAGTGAAGAATGTGCCTTCTGAGCCTTCAACAGCCAAACGGTTACAGGAAACCTATTCTAAATTATTGCTGGAACGTACGATTTTAGAAGAGCCACCTCAGCTGCCTACAGTGCAGGAAACACAGGTAATAGCTGATTCGCTAACCTGTGTTGCAGTTGTTTGCAGGAATAGGAGGTCATATGTTTAGGAAGGTCATGACTTGGTCTGGTTATCAGTTAAGAAAAAGGATACAAAAAAACCTATAGATTTTGTTTAAATATAGTGGTTTTGATCTGGAGCCTCCTTGCTAGGAGTCACAGCAAGCCCTATAAGAAAGGTGATTTCCAATTCTATTTGAAATAGAATTGGAAATAAATTTGATTTCCAGTAAATAAATTTGATTTCCAATTTCTATTACAAATAGAAGCAGAATTCTGGTTAATAACTAAAAGCAGCTATAAAGGTTGTCTGTTAAGAAAACTTAAGTCCAGCCCTGAATTAGAGAGCTTTGAGGTTGCTTTCAGTCAGTGGACAAACTTCAGCAGTGAGTTGAATTTGCTAATCAGAAACTAAACATGAAAAAAGATTAATATATGATAGAAGACTAATATCAGTTTGATGTGTTTGGCTGAACTAGTTAAGTATGTAAGCAAAGCTTTTTGCTTTTTTCCCAGTACTTTCTGCTGAGACAAAAACATTAATGTCTTGTGTTTTTAAGTCTTTTGTGTGGTAGGAAAGATGGGATACTACACTGAGAAATGTAAGCCTTTTCAATTTTAATGAGACAAGAGCTTCTAAACTCATACATATTTTGAAAATGCATTTTTCTGGTTGTCTTCATTTCTAGCCCAGACCTGGTTATCAGCCATCTGGGGAATCTGACAAAGAAAACAAGGCTCAAGAGCGTCCTCCTAGTGCATCTTCAAGTAGTGACATGTCACTTTCGGAACCGCAGCAGCCACTGCTGAGGTAGGCCACAGTGGGCCTTTTCTCTCTTTTTCTCTCTTTTTAAGTACTACAGTACTTAAATGTTGGCTTTTCATTTCAGGACCGATTTGATGGAGCCTCCATGGATACAGCCAGATAGGTTGAGCCCAAGAGTCCAGCTCTCTCACCCATCATTGCTCATGGGCTCAAGTGGAGGCCCTTGCTCCCAACACTGGAGTTTGGAGCAGATGGATATTTTGTCAAAGGAGTGTGATGCAATGTTGGCAGGCAGGAGGAGCCATGCTGCACCCGTGGGATCACTGACCTTGATGCCTCAGCCGTACCTGAATTCACCTGCAATGCAGCAAAACCTCTTAGTGAAACCTACTGCTAACCAATATAAGAGCAAATTAGATCGGATTGAAGCTTTGAAAGCTACAGCTGCTTCACTTTCTAGCAGGATTGAAAGTGAAGCCAAAAAGTTGGCTGGGGCTGGCATCAATTATGGTGCCATGTGGAACTCAGACCATGAATTCATGCAGAAAAACCAGGATGATGGGCGGTGGACAAAGGCTGTGAGTCCTCCTGTGAGAGAGGAAAATGAAGATGCTTTTTCAGCCAGAATTCAAAAAATGTTAGGTACCTGTATGTCTCATACAGCCTTTGATGACAGCCTTCCTGGTGCAGGCAACCTTAGTGAATTTAAAAAGCTCCCTGACTCTATCAGGCCTCATGCTGATGTGGTCAGCCTTGGAATGAGGTCCCCTGCTGCTAACAGGCATGAAGGGATACCAGGACATTTATGTAAGAGACAGACAGACTCCCCAGGGCATGAAAACCAGCCTTACACTCTCAACAGAGCTGTAATTCCTCATGAGTCCAGCATCGAGTCCATCAGCGAAGGGCCTCTCCCAAGTGACGGAAGCCTCTCTGAAGAGGAAGTAGGGCAGCATAAACAGTTGTCACTGAAAATGCTGGAGACAGTAAAGGAGAAGGATTTCTGCATTCGGGAGAGAAATGCATATGAGCCCATAAAGGACTTTCAGAAAGCAGCTGAGAAGTATTTGCCACTTTTCACTCAGACAAGTGATGCACACAGCAAGGGGCCATGGGAGGAACTGGCGAAGGGAAGTCCTCACAGTGTCATCAACATCTTTGCAAAAAGTTACCAACTTCATGGAAAAGGTAAAAATGGAAAAAATTCTCAAAGCTCTTGTGAATTTGTTTTCCCTTTTTTGCTATTTCATACACTTTATACTTCACAGGTAAGGAATGTGCTTTATAGATGCCTCAAACATGAATTTGTGTCAGGCTTTCTCACTTTACTTTTGAATGATAAATTACTTCCCCTTGCCTTCTTTTGCTGCCTTGTCTATGGAAAAAAAGAAAAAGATTAAAAAAATGCTTTTGGGCTGGAAGAATATTATTTTTATATTAGATTGCTGTGTGTTTCTAGATCAGTAGCTAATTCATATATGCTGGGTTACATTTATTAAGGATGCCCATAGTTACAGAATTGTGAATGTAAAGTTAATTGCATCCAGAATTGCATGGTAAATCTAAATTGCCCAGAATGCATTTGGAAATGGTCTCTCCACTATTGAGAACAGACCCTCTGGTTTGGAATGTGCATCCTCCTATTATGCATGCAGTCCAGGTCATCTGTAATAAGATGACATTCCTGTTTCAGTTAAAGCCGAAAGATGAAATGCATGCTTTATGGAGCACTTACTTTATGGCATAAATATAAGTGCCATAAACTTGCTATGCAAGAATATAGCTTTACTATGCTGCTGGAAAAACACAGCTTCAGTGGGTGAATGATGTGGTCTTTTCCTTTTGCATCTTTACTCATATGAGTTATTTGATAATGCCTCAAAGTAGTGCAACAATTAAAACTTTGGTAACAATACTGGATCTTGAGAAAATAAGGGACAGCCTCTTGTTTAAATGAGCCCTTTCAAGTGTTTAGTGTCTTAGGGCATGCTTTACAAGTGTCCCATGCAGAACATTTCATTTGATTTTCATTTTTTGAACAAATTCATTTTTTATTTTATGAGTAATTTCTCTTGCCTTGAGCTCACAAGTTTGAGGAGTGTTTTCTAAGAAGTTGCTTTTTATCTTCAGTTGTTTTTTTTTCCTTGATTCTGTTTTGCTTCATTTTATTTCCCTTAAATATGATTGCGTTTTAATTTTCTGCCTGTGGCTCTACTCAAGCACTGTGCTCTTCAAGAATGTTTCAGCTGGAGTGTGTTAATGGAGTATTCAATTCATAATTTACAAAAAGAGGGCTATGCTTGTTATGTTGCATTAAAACTGCCGTGGGACTGCTGCGCTGTTTTTCTGATGTTTTTTTGAAAGTCTTTGTAACTCATGGTTGGGAGCATTATAATTCCTGTAGCTTTAATACCTGCTTGACGTACATTTTCATTTTGTGTCATTTTTGTTTTATCCTTTCTTTGTCCACACTTTAGTGTTTGATGAAAGGTCGAATGGAGGGTCTGCCCTTCTGCAGCCTTTACTCCCTGCCATGAGCCCTCCGGAGAGCATGGTTTCTTATGAAGATGACTTTGTCTCATCACAGGGAAGTGACACTTTAACAGAGAAAAAGATTGCACGTGACCTCAGGTAGCTGCATGTTAGACTTCTTGTTAAAACGCAGAATTCAGCAGAAAACAGTTAATGCAATATTTGTTTCACAATATGCTGAATATCTTTTCTGTTATGCTGTATTGTAATACTAGTCAAAGTGATGAAGTACTACTTTAAGACCTTTGCAGTTAATATAACAACCAGCATAGTTAAGACATAAAAATTAGAGTCAAATATTCCTGTTCTCTGTCTAATTTTTGTTGTTCTTTAGTTTGGCCAGGTAGCTTTAAGCAGGGTTTTTTACCCTTTGTAGTCAGGTGAAAATTAGTTCTCCAAATTGTGTGGCAACTATAAAGCTCAATTGGTTAGTCTTTGTAATTTGGAAAAAAAAAAAAAAAGAAAAAAGAAAAAAAATTTGAAAATGATAAAATGCCTTCAGTACTTCAAAAAAATTTTAAAAGCCTATAATTGCTTTCAGTAAGGGTTTGGATATGCTTAGTAATAGATAGGTAAATCGTCTGTAAGAACTTTTAAAACCTTTCTTTCAGGCTAAAATTTGAAGACTGCAAATCCTAGGCTCTCCATGTTACTACTGACTTCATGTGGTCCTGAATTTCCTAAGACCCTTTTTTTTGGTTTTTTTTGGTTTTTTTTTATTAAGATATGTTTACATCTTCTGGGCACCTCAGAGAGGGCCACAAGTACTGTTTTTATACTGGTAATACCTTACCTCAGAAGAAAGGAAGGTAAAAGGCATTTTGCACCCTGAAAACGGCTGCAGAAAAGGTTTATTTCTGATTAAACTTCTTAGTAGGTCTTCTCTTGGTATTATTTGTTATATAATGCATTGCAATTTTTTTTTGCAAATCCTTCCTAATCCTTTATTGAAAATCACTCCTATTTCTGTCAGTCAAAGATACTGGTATGCCCAGAGATTATTTAAAATTCAGTCTTATTTGGAGTCATTCTTAAGTTCAAATCTGTAGTCAAATAGTTCTGAAGAGTTTTTAGCATTGGAGAGGATGGTTGTTACCCATCTTCTACTGTTTCATGTAATTGGAAGCATGTTTCAATATGTTCAGTATCACGTCCAACTTTACTAGTGTCTCAGCTGTCATAGTTTTTAATCTTAAAATCAATGCTTTTCAAGTTGGACTAATTAGTCTGGTTTTAGCCATCTGTCTCTAATTAAAGTGTAGTGGGTTTCTTGTGCACAGTGCAATGTGAGAGCTGGAAATCCGTAGTTAATCACTGTCAATGTGCTGCTTTCTAGTGTTGCTGGCAGCAGTAGTTCAAGCATTCAGGAAGAAGTTGCGAGTAGGAAGTCTCCCCGTGAACCTCAGTCTGCAGAGCTTGCTTCTCAGCATTCATCTGGACCACGGTCTGCAGCATCTTCTCGCTCATCTGCTTCATCTAAAAAGAGAGGGAAAAAGGAATGTAAGTGCAATACTTGACTGTAGCTTACCCAAAGAAAGCTAGGCTTTATTGTAATTATCAGCATCAAGGAGTCAAATGCGTATTTTCTTTATTTAAACCAATAGTGTGCAGAACTGAAAGCTGAGTGACAGTTTTCTTGGTAGTGGACACAATACACAGAAGATTACCTAATCTCTTGTAGGAAACTGTCAAATTTACATTTCTTGCTTGTTGGAATTATAAACTTCTGACTCAGAGGTTTCTTTAATTGTGGAAACAAGTTCTCAATTACCTGTTTTGGGGCTCTTGATGGGGGGAGAGTCATACTTAGAATTCCAAACATAAACTTTTGGCAATGATGTTTCTTCTTAGGGTTGGACTCTTTCAATGGAAGTTCTCACCACTTACCTGTGGAAGAAGATAAAGTGCTATCTGAATTAGAGAGGGCATCCCAACCGACAAAGAAATCCTTATCAAGTAGCAGAATTTCTAGTAAAGATCATGAACAGAGCCCAGATACAGACAGCACACTGGAAAACTTGTCTGGGCACTCTCTGATGAGGTAACATGAACTTTATAAGACTATATGCAAATATAATTAAACTTACGGTGTTATGGCATGTTATCAGAAATGACAGTGTCTTTGGATGTGCAAAGGGAAAGTAACAGAAATGATCAAATGTTAATAAAATGGGAATGCAGAAAATATTTTGTAGTTTATTTTCCCACCCCGCTCCCTCCCCTCTGTATTTTAAATATCAAAGCCTAAAGTAGATGGCTGTAGTAAGAGAAAATACAAAACAGTGATTCCTCCCCAGATAGTTCCTCTATTTTTGTGTGGATAACTGACCAATATAAGTTGTCCTGTCAGGTTCAGTACCTTAAGCATTGAAATATAATATTTTTTTTTTTTTCACTTCTATTAATGTTCTGTAGGAAGTGTGGGGTGGGGGGGGAAACAGTCAGCATGTGCAGTCATCTTGCTCTTTTCAGTAGAATCCACACACATTTTTGGCTAGACTTGTATTCAGCTAATACTCATAAGCCTATCCAGCTACGTGAGTTGATGCTTTCTGAGAGGTGAACTGATCTTTGGAAAAGAGTATAGAAAAAAAAGGAAAAAAGATACTAATTTTCTGTTGCATCCCATGTATGTCTAGCTATGAATACAGTTTTTCTGCTAATTGTGCCATGAAGATGGTTATGGAATACTCAATTTAGTTTCCATTGCAGCTTTTTCTAAAAAGCAACAAATAATACAAGTGGTCTCTCACTCTGTGGGTACAGGGCGGTTCAGAGGTATTGACTTACACTAGTGACTTTCACTGATATCCAGTATTGGGTATGAAAGGAAATTGGAATTGTAAATTTAAGAAGTGTCTGGATGGTTTTCTGTATGTTTAAAAAACTTGATGTCTTTGTGTTTAAGCGTGTAGTTTACTAATTGTTTGTCAAGTTTTGGCTTCAAGTGTTTCATTTTATTTTGTTGAGAGAGTTGGCTCCAGGGCAGTGCCTTACCACATTCAGTTGCATCCATGTGCCAATAGTAATCTGCTCACTTTCTAAAAATTCTGATCATTGTATTCTGTTATCAAAATATGGCTCTTATTTTATGTAAATAAACCAAAATTCCTCACTCAAACTCTAAGAACAGATATGTAAATGCACAAGCAGGTGAGTGCATCCAGACTTTGTCATGGCAGGTTCCTAACAAGGAGGCATTGGAACTGCTTGTCTGGCCATGTAGAAACATGGTGGATACTATGCTTTGGGGTTTTTTTCCCTTTGGTGTGTGCTAACTAGGTTTAATACTTGGAGGAAAAGTACAATGCTCTAGAAACTTAACCTTAATCTGGGATATAGGTACAAAACCCATCTCATGAGGCCATTTCCTAAAGGCACACTGGGCCTTTATAGTGCAAACTAGAGAAGACTGCCTTTTATGTGGATCTTTTTGGTGTGTGTAAGTGGAAAAACTAGGTTATTTCCTTATTGTCTTATCAAATGGCTGGATTTAGGAGAATATTGATTCCTTTCTTTTTTCGTTTCACTGTCAGTTTCTCAGACAAAGGAAGATCCCAGAAGACACCAACTTCTTCCCCATCTCCAAGTTCCCAAAAAATGTTGCAGTTTGATTCTGTGGGCAATACAGCAGAAAGAGTCAAGTCACCTGCTGGCTTTACTGGAAGTACAGTGTCAGGGCTGAAGCATAATTCAGCCGCCCCCAACTTGAGTCTGGGAGCTAGTAGGTCTGTAGCAGGAGCAGCCTCAGCAAGCGGTGAGTTGTTTTGTTAAAACCACAGTAATCCCAAAGCAGTTATATTTTTTCTGTATTTTTGATGTGGGGCACTAAAGTCTAAGGAATTTGACCAGTAAGTCTTATCCTGCAGGATGTATGCGCTTCTCCCCTGCTGGTCTTCAGCATCGTTTATCAGTAGAATTGAACTACCTTAGTGCTATTGAGGAGTCTGTGCGACAGCTGTCAGATGTAGAACGAGTACGAGGCATATCACTTGCCCAGCAGGAGAGTGTTTCTTTGGCTCAGATTCTAAAGGTAATGAAAAGACACTTCCTTGTCTTAACCTTCTTCTTTATTTTGCAAGAAAATTAGTTAAGTCAGGGTGAGTTATGCTTTTGTTGGCAATGCAGAGAAATCGTAATAGTGATAGAGTGTCTCTGCCAGTGTCCATTTTTTAGGATTAATATCTGTTCTTTTTCTTATTATAATTTGATACCAAAGAACTGATGACTCGGACATTTGTCATTAATATGCCATTAGCTGGAGTCACTGCTTTAGTTGTGTACTTCAATAAAATAAAAACTTGATTGTTTATAGAGTTTGATACCGGGTCCCAATGCTGTGCAATGTAGTTGTTCAGGCTGGGTCATTTGCCTTAGCCCATGAAAAGGATACTTTTGGTTGAAATTTCCTTATGTTGACAAGATTGCTTGTTCTTGTTTGTTGAATTAATTGGTCTCTTAAATCCTTTTTCTTTCTACACTGTGGTGGAAAAGTACAGGGAATGTGCATTGTCTACTGCTTGCTTGAAAAGGGAGAAGGACGGTTGGTAGCCTGGAAATTTTACTTTAGCAGAAGAGACACCACCAGTAGAGAAGATCTTGATCTTTCGGAGGTCACTGCAGCCAGAGGCTGAGGCAAAAAAGGTGTTTACATTTAACATGCGTAATTAAAAGCTTGTTTTCCTGATCTGTAGGCACAGCAGCAGCGCCATGAACGGGACCTAGCTCTTTTAAAAATCAAGGCCGAACAAGAAGCTTTAGAAAGCCAGAGACAACTGGACGAGGCAAGGCAGAAGGCAGCTCAGGTAATGCTGCCCTTCAAAAACTGTGGAGTGTTTAAGAGGCAAAGTGCTGTAAGTAAATCTGTGCCTATGAGTAGTCTTAACTTGAAGCTGGGAACATATGAAGGTGCTGAAGGGGTTTAATATAGCTGAAAACCTCTTAGGATCCACTTTCAAACTGTTTTCCACCAGACTATAAGAGATGAAAGTATAGTTGTTATAGCCAGAAAACTTTGAAGAGCTGAACTGGCTGTGTTTTCTGTATAGGTCCATGCAGAGTCACTACAGCATCTTATCCAGGCACGTCAGGAGTCTGTACAGGAGACCCCATGCAAGGCTCCAGCCAAGCAGGCAGAAACTGCACTTCTCACTACAGATGCAGCTCACCAGATCCGTGAGGTGAGGTCCTGAGTGAAAGGAAAAAATTCTTCTAATCTCAGTATTATTTTGAATACTTTTTTGCCTCTAGGATATTTTTTGTTCAGTGTCATTCTTCACCCTTCATCATGTAACAAACGACAGGACTTTAGAGGAGCTTTTCTGGCATCGTTACTAAAGAGTCAGTCAGCAGCCTTAAATCCCTGTTCACTGTTCTTAAGATCTTCCAGTTATCAACCTCTTAAGAAGTTTGTTCTTCCAGGATAGATTGAGGATAGTGAACACATCTTTAATTTGTAAGAGTTGCACTCCATCAGGAATTGATCATGTATCTGTTTCATATGCAAATTAAATCAGAAAAGTAGGGAAAATACAGTTTGCTTACTTTTGAAGGTAGAAGTGAGGGGGGAAAAGATAGGATCTTCACTCTTAACTTGGTAGTTTGAAGTTTTCTTTCTTTTTGGGTCTCTGTTCTTGTGTGGCATCTGGAATATTTATTAGCTTTTAGGGTTTTATATCATTTTATCAGTTTTTATACTACTTGTTCCAAAATTGTAGCAGCTGCTTCACACATAGGTAAAAAATACAGTAACAAAAAAATGCTTTTCCTGCTTCATAGTTCAGTGGCAGCACCTGCAAATTGGGGTCATGGGATGGATTCATGCAGAAGGCTGATGAATGTGAAGATAACATTTCTTTACAGCTTATGCACGTTAGTGCTCAGCAAGGCTGTTTTTATGATGTGGAATGGGACCGTAGAATAACAGTGATGGACTTCTTCTGGCCTTTGCCAAATATGTGACATTTAAATAGTCTTTTAACAAACAAGAATGGGTTAGGTTAAAGGAACAGAAAACCTCAGGCATCTTGGATACATGCAGTGGTTGTTGATAGAAGGTAGTGAAGTCTTGGATAAAAACAAACATTTGTAGCTTATAGAGCTGAAGTGGGTGGAAACCAGTTAAGAAACAAGGCAGAAGGAACAGAGCTTTTATTTGGTGTGGGGTTTTAATCTCTTCTTTTGCTTTAAATTCAAACTCTGAGAGTAAAAGGTGCTAGTGGAGAGGTTGATGAGGATGAGCTGGTCAGTGATGATGGGCTAGCAGAGTAGCTTTTCCATCCATGTTTATAAGTGACTCCAGATACTCAGTTGAACAGCCATTTATTTTAACTGGAATACAGCAGTGGAAATGGCAGTTACCAATATGCTGGGAATATTTTGGGACATATGCTGTAATTTCTTATGTATAAGGGAATAGAGTTAATTTTCTGCATTGCTTTCAATTAGAAGTTTATATTATGCAAAAGAATATAGCATGCTGCTATACAGTTCTGTTTGCTTAGAGTTGACTCATATTAATGAAGGCTAAGACAGTAGGTGATGTATACAGACAATCCAATTAAAAGCATTCACTGTTTCTATAAAATTTCTATACATTAATTGAAGAAGTAAGGAAGAAACTCAGTATCTTTATTAAAAATCATTGGAATACAGCTTATACCTACCTCCAAAATGAACCAGGCTTCCCTGCTCTGTGCAAGGAGGCAGACCTTTGAACAGTAAGAAAAATACTTAATTCTAAAGCTTCTGAAAACTAGTGTTATCTACTGTGATTTCTGAAGAAGCTCTTATTTCTAGTCCAGTACACAGTGACTGCCATACATTAAGAAGGATAATTTATGGCAATCTGTTTATTTAATGCTGCTAATTTTAGACCTGCCAATGTGCATTGTATTGGAATTTAAACCTGTTGCTTCCTTTGGAGTGAAAAGAATATTTTTTTCTTACTGTGCAAAGTGCACTTTCAAATTAAAAAGAAAACATGGTTTCTGGTGTTTGTGAGGGTGGTGGTTGGAGGTTGTTTAGGGGTTTTGTGTGGGGGGTTTTTTGTTTGGTTTTGGGGGTTATTTGCTTTGCTTTTTGTTTCAATTATAAGAAGTCTGGAATGTTTTATTATGTGGAGATCATTCTACTGATCAGAGTTTGGTTAAAGTGATTAGAATGATATGGTAAGTAGTATCTTGTGTATCTGTAGCTTCATATTAACAATGCCACTCTGTGTAAATTAAAGAATATGTATTTACAGAGCAGTATGTTCCTTCCGTATCCAAAATCGACGCGTGTATAATTGCAAACCATCTTAAACCCACATCCTTACATATTTTTTCAATAAATGAGTAAGATTGCGTGTGAGAATGACTTTTCTCACTCAAAAAGATTTTGGTGCTGATAAGCTTATTGTATTCCTTGGGGTTTTGTTTGTTTTTTTTTTTTGTACTCAGATGACTGAGTTAGCACGAACGGATACTGTCAGCACTCCAGCTGCTCCAGTCACCACCTTGTTTGACCACCAGCGGCAGCATCATTCTGAGTTCATGAAACAACTGAGAGCCCGAGCTGATACAAACAGGTTTTGCCTAATGTTTCACATCTTGGGACAGGGGAAGTAAAACTTGTTAGGTTCTGCTTCACCTATTCTTGAAGAGAATTTTAAGATGTCATAATGAGTGGGCATTGAAGAAGAATTCAGGTTCTGTGTTTATGCCCTTTAATAGTGTGTGACAAGGTGACATTAACTGGTTCTGTGAACCTTTATATAAAAAGTGTAGAAAAAGAAGTCCTAAATGTTTTGTGGGATGATTTAACTAGTCTAAGCTTTAAGTGATCTCTTCAGAAATTTTAGCTGTTACTGCTTCTTGTAAACTGTATTCCTCTTTCGTTTAAGATAACATAGATTTACTCCAAACACTTTGCTTTCTTAGGAAATGTGAGTCTGGTGCCATATCACAAGGTAAAGAGGGGACAGGTGACTCGAAGCAGACATACTCGCCAATGTTTGATAGTTATTCAGAGTCCTCAAGATCTAAGGTTCATGATCAGAGGTAAGAAGGGTTTAGATTACACGGGGGTGTTTTTGCAATAAATAAGAACTAGAGTACAAAGGAATATAAAGATATTTCCTTCAATTTTTTTTTTTTAAAGAGAGGTGGTCAGCATTAAACCTTCAACAGGTAAACCTGTCTCATATTCTGGAGCTTGAAGGTTTATATGCCTACCAGAATTTGTCTTTAATTAAAAACATCCTACTACACTGTAGCCCACAGTGTGTTAATGTCTTCAGTTTTGAATTTGCTGTATTTGTTCTAATTGGTTGCTTTTCTCTTTTGTAACTTAAGAATAATAGAGTGTCACTTTCTCATTCAGCTGACTTAGCAGAAGTCTAGCAAGCAGGCGAAGGGAAATGGTTATTCCACTCTGTTCGACTCTTGTGAGACTGTATCTGGAATACAGTGTCCAGTTTTGGGCTTCTCGGTAAAGAGAAGATATTTGCATACAGACACAAGTCTAGTGGTGAGCCACCAAGGGGAGATTGGAGTGCATGATGTAAAAGACAGGATAAAGGAACTGAGCTAACTTGACCTAGGAAAGAGAAGGCGAAGGGGGCAGGAATCTAGTTGCAGTATCTTAAAACACGGATTGTTAGGTAGCATAAGATTAGACTCTTTTTAGAGATGCACAGTGAGATGACAAAAGGCAATGGTGACATTACGGAAAGGGGAAGGTCACAGAGGAATAAAATGCTCACTGTGAGAGTGGTCGAACACTAGACTTGGCGGTGTAGGGAGACTGTGGGATCCTCTGTTCTTGCAGGTGTTCAGAACTTGGACGTGGCCTTGACTTTGGCTTGATGAAATATATTCAGAAATTACTGAGCTGAGATTATTCCAGTTTCTGTGCTGTGGCCTACTTCCGTACTTTTATTGTGTCACCTTTGTAGCCTAAAAGTCCCTTTAGGTCTCTGTTTATATGAGTCTTTTTCCCTGTTCTAAATATTTGTATTTTGTGCCCTTCTCGTTTTGCTCTGTGTGTTTTTGGAATGGAATAGAACACAGACTGGAGCATATGTTCTGAAAACATAGTGCAGGGACCTGTAGAGTTGTCAGCTGTAATGTGCATGACTTTCTTTTCTGTTCTCTAGTTTTTTGAGGTTTTTTATCACTGCTGCTCTGCACTGGTTTGATAGTTTACATGAAGTACATGGAGTATTATTTGCCTGAGGTTTAGGTTTGACTCATTTCTGGTGTTTCTTTCCAAGATCTCACCTGTGTTTAACAATGGGTTTTTAGCTTTTTGTTTCCTGTTCACTTACCTGATCTAGTTAGGTCCCATGAAGTTTCTCACAGCCCTTTTGTGATCTTGTCCAAATGGAATGATTATGTCTTCTGTAGTTCTTCTAACTTGAAACAGTATTGCCATCTCATCCTTTTAAAAACTGCAAGGAGAGGTGTTTGCAGTGGTTTATCATCCATGCTCATTGCCAGGTAGAGGGTGTGCATTACCTAAAAAGCACTTGGATCCAAAGGTAGAATAAAAGTAGCAAGTCCTGCTGTCAATCCACAGCTTGTTGAGGCTTGGAATTTTGAAGTAGTCAAGCTGCATTTAAAAAAAGTCCCAAACCCTCTGTATGTCATAGAATCATAGGATAGTTAGGGTTGGAAAGGACCTTAAGATCATCTAGTTCCAACCCCCCTGCTATGGGCAGGGACACCCCACTAAACCATGCCACCCAAGGCTCTGTCCAACCCAGCCTTGAACACCGCCAGCGATGGAGCATTCACAACTTCCCTGGGCAACCCATTCCAGGGCCTCACCACCCATACAGTAAAGAATTTCTTCCTCATATCCAATGTAAACTTCCCCTGTTTAAGTTTGAACCCCTTACCCCTTGTCCTATCACTACAGTCCCTAATGAAGAGTCCCTCCCCAGCATCCCTATAGGCCCCCTTCAGATACTGGATGTTGATTGTTGCTGGCGTGTTAATCATGGTACCTGCAGTAGTAATGCAATATAAATACTTTGAAATGTGCAAAGTCATTAAAAAAAAGACCTTATCTCTTTGATAACACAGTAGTACCAGCAGCCGCCAAGAGAGTCCTTCCGTTCCATCTTCTAAGGAGAACGAGAAAAAGCTTTCCCGTCGTGAAAAGATAACTAGCAGTATTGAAGACCAAGCACATACTGGTGTGGATGATTCCTTGCGAAGTGATAGTATTTTATCGCTGGCAGATGAAAAAGGTAAGCTGTGTTGTTCATATGTGATGAATCTGAGGGTGGTAAGGGGGAAGGGAGGGGAGGTGCTGTATCAGAATTAGCTTCTAAAATAAATGGGTAGTCTCTTAAGAAGTAAGAGAGGGTGACATAGTGAGATTGGAACCTTTGAAATTCTGTACATCAGAGGGGTGGAGTGTGTGGGCCGTTCTGCTTTCTGCTGTGCTAGCTATAGCTGGAAGTTCACTCGCTGAATGTGCAAGCTGAACACCAAATATTTCAGCAGCCCAGAAATGTGTTTATACCTGTTTACAGAAGTCTGTTAGGTTTGTCAAGCTGAATAATGGTATTTCATGATGTCCTATAACTCAAGGTCAGGTCACTCACGTTTTTCACAACGAGAACAGTCAGCCATTGGAATAATCTCCCAAGAGAAGTGGTGGACTCCCCAACATTGGACACTTAAGATTTGGCTGGACAGGGTGCTGGCCAATCTAGTCTAGGTCATGCTTTGCCAAGAAAGGTTGGACCAGATGATCCTTGAGGTCCTTTCCAACCTTGTATTCCATGATTTTCTGAACACCCATCTTATTCTGCATTAGTTCTCTCCCTGTCTTTCCTGCCTCTCTGACTTTGAGATTATACAGAGTAGAACCACGTTCATGTTACATACCTGAGCATACAACCACTTCCCTGATTTCTCTGTCAGATTCTGCTTCTGTTGCAACAGAATATTCCCTGAAATTTGATGAGTCCATGACAGAGGATGAGATTGAGGAAAAGTCTTTTCGGTCTTTGCTGCCCTCTGAGAGTCATCGCAGAAATAACTTGGAGAAGAAACGGGGTAATCGTGATGATTCTGATGAGGAAGTTTCCCCAGAAAAAACAGCTCTGTCATCTATCAAGGTAGGTCAAGGAACCGTAGTGCCGATAAATTAACTGAACTGAAATGGTTAAGCTAATGAGCTCCAGGTGAGCTGCTCTTAGCTGTTTGCAAACTGTAGGGGTTTTTTCCTCCCTGTGGTTCTTTGAGCATCTCAAAACTTAGAGTTGCATGAATCATGCAATATGTCACTGTTGTACAAGCATGATGACTTACAAAACAGGCCTCTATCTATTCTCTTGTGGCTTTGGAAAAGAGGAGTGACATTTTGAGGCAGGTTATAAATGCTCAGTGGATTAAATCTTTCTACTATGCCTATACACAGGTGTAGGAAGTATAAGATGATGCTTCAACTCTCTGGCCCAAGAGGGGACACCCCAAAATTTTCACACAGCCAAGGGCAGAAAAAGCTGGTCTGCACAAAGCTCAGAATAAAAGCGGCTTCCCTTCTTAAATCTGTTTTTTTGCATATGTCTGTATAGACACACACACTTTGAAATTGAAAAAAACCTTGAAATTTCTCTAAATCATGCCTAATTTTTCTTGCCTTCCAGGAGCTAAGCATGCCATTCTCAGGGGGACAAGATAGTTTCTCTAAATTTACCATGGAGATGGTAAGACAGTACATGAAAGAAGAGGAAATGCGAGCAGCTCATCAGTCCTCACTGCTTCGGCTCCGAGAGAAGGCTCTGAAGGAGAAGACCAAGGCTGAATTAGCTTGGCTGGAACACCAGAAGAAGTAAGGGAGCTCTGAATATACACTGTTGATGACTGACCATTTCCACCCCTCCCTTTTGGTTGAACTGATCTTCTGACATCAGTAATCTATACAAATGTTGTTGTCACTTGGAAAGAGCAGAACCCAGTTTGTAAGTGTACTTTGATGCACCGCATTGAGCATGGTTTGATCAAAGAGAATGTCATTGAAACAATAGAACATCAGATGTTTGTTGTCAGTCAGAGAAGGTAGTTCCCAACTGTTACTTGACAAGTCTTAATTCAAGAAGGTAGAAAAGTGTCAAACAGACCTTTATTTGCTTGATGTCTATCTGAGGTCATTTTAGTTGACTCAAGCCAAATTTTGTGAATCTGGGTACGAGTAGTGCTTAATAATTTGTTTCAACCTGACAAATGCTTTGGCTGGGAATGCCACTTGAAGTATAGTGGTGGCCAGATTTAATCAATAATGCTTTTCCATGGTCACTCTCTGCATGAGAGTACCATTGTTCAACAGACATTTTCTTCCAATTTCTTGTTAATGTAGGTTTGACAAAGGATTGTGAGGTAGTGACCCAAGTGGCCTTCCTATTGTCTTTCTCAAATGGTGAGAATACTACCTCTTGATAGCCTCTGCCTGTTCATGTGAGATCTCATGTTACGTGCACTGGCCTTTCAACTGTGTGTGTCTGACTAAACAGTACAACATATTTCACTATAGAGCATGCAAGGGATTAATTACAGGCATGTACTCTTCTGCAGATTAGGAAAAGTAAATCTTGTTTTTTTTACTTTAAAGTGTAAAAGGTTTATGGTTAGTTGTTATATACTTTTTTCTTATTTAATCTTTTCTTCCAATCTGTTTGCAGGCATTTGCGAGATAAGGGAGAGGATGATAAGATGCCTCCTATTCGAAAGAGGCAGCGTGGTCTGCTTCTGAGATTACAGCAGGAAAAGGTAACTGATACTCTGTAGGAAAACTCTGTTGAAGCCTCTCTTTAGCCATTAAATGATTCAGACACTGTAAAAGCTAAGCATTGAGAAACTTCCATACCATGTTTTTGGATAGAAAGCTAGCAGTATTTACTTGCATTTTGGTGGTATTTAACACATTGATTTAAAGGTTCTTTCTACATCAGTCATCTCACTTGTTGAGACTTGGAAGTGTTAATTGATCTTCTGTTCTTTGCTGCTGAAGTTCAAGCTAGTTGCTTCATCAGTAACTGCAGTAATTTTAAACCCCTAGCAAGGACACTGTGTCAGCTTTAGAGTGTGTTCTTGAGAGTTGTCTGTCACAGTTCTTACGCTTAGTCTTTTATGCATAAAAGGCAGAAATTAAGCGTCTTCAAGAGGCTAACAAGGCTGCTCGGAAGGAAAGACAGCTGATCCTTAAACAGCAGGTGGAAATAGAACGAATCCGTCAGACTACAATGAAACTGCAGGAGAAGCTAAAGTCTGCAGGAGAAAACAAACTAGTAAGTGTTCACCCAGAAGCTGGAGTGTTCCCTCTTTGTTTATGCATCTAGTGTTTGATTTTAGTGTTTATGGGAATGAAAAGCTACTGGATTGGAGCTATCACTTGAAAGTTTTGTCTGCCTCAAATGATCTCTTCCTTTTTATCTCAGCAATGTTTAATTTCTTAAAAGCATTTTGTAAGGAAATTATTAAATGTTTTGTTTTAACTGTGCAGTAAATGGTGTTCTAACTCTCAAGCTTAACCAGTAACTTTGGGAATATCAGCTTTTTGTTGCTTAGATCTTTTGGGGTCTGATTTTATTTTTTTTCAGACTCTAAAGTACTAAATGTAAGTGTTAAACCCAAAACTTGCTGCTTTGTGTGTTAGTGTCATTACACTAAGTTTATTGCATCTGCTTTATAAGACAGCAAGACAGGATTTTGGTGACTCTCTGCTGCCTTACAATATTTTCAGGAGACACAAGTTGAATAATAGTAGTATAGAAAGGATTGGTTTCCTGATTGGGTAACTCCATTCTGATGTTGAGGTGTTGTTGGGTTTTTTTCTAGATGCAGCTAGGGAGAACTTAAATTATGGTGGAAAAGCATGTACTAAAAAACTTTGCGTCAAATAAAAATGAAGTTGTACAGTCAAGTTAAATCTGCAGGTGGACAGACTTACCTGAAGTAGTATTTGATGTAGTCTGGAGAGAAGTAAGCTAAATTAATATAATGTCTAAAAAGGATTATAGAATAACTTTTTTCCTCCTTTTAATGTTACCTTTTTGGGTTTTTTACGCTTAATTGCAGGAACTTCACAGTGAGGACGACATCAAACAGAGCAATGGTTCTAGCCCACTTCCAACTGATGCAGAAACACGCAGCCCTTCCCCAATCTCAATCTCCAGCAGCGAGACTAGTAGCATTATGCAGAAACTTAAAAAAATGCGCAGCAGAATGGATGAGAAGTAATTAATTTTTTTTTTCTCTTCTTATGCAAGACTTTACTATTTTAATAGAGTGAGTTGGTTTGGCCAGTATCTGCACTATTAATATCACATCAGCTTTGATCTGAGTTGCCTGAGAAATAGCTGATTGGAAGCATTAATAGAACTGTACTAATTTTGTAATATAATATACAAAGGTTACAATTGTTGCATGAATACTGAGATTTGGACATTGTTAGCTGGCAGACAGCGTGTCAAGTTTTTGTTATACAAGATTGCTTTTAATATTCTTTGTACTTCTTTTTTGAGTCTGCAAAAGCACATCAATTTAGGAGATTTTGATACTTGTGTGGTCAAGGAACTTGGACAGACTCCAGCTTTATGATGTAAGAGTTCCTCTAGCAATGAGACCTCTGAAGTCAAACAGTCAAAATAGTGCCTGTATTTTGTATCTCCCCTTTTATTTTAAAGGACAGACGTATAGGAAGTGAGACTCAGGAATTACAGTACCAATTTTATCTTGAATTGAAGCATAAGTTAAAAATAGGAATAGTCTTTTGCAAAAACTAGTAACTGAATTTGAAATCTAGCTCACAGAAAGTCATAGAGCTTGTCAGGCATGTGATTTCTACCTTATTATCCAGATGCAGAATTTCAATTCTAATTGTATTAAAGTGAGCTAGGATGCATTTTGTAATATTTTCTTAATTAATGGAGGTTGTATGTGTGTGACTGAGAAGATGGGCAATTAATAAGACCTTCCTTTTCATCCTGTTTGGTCCATGGGTTGGAAAATGAAGTTGGTTGTTAGTCTTCAGAGGAAACGATGAAGTATATGTGCAGTACCTGCGTCTGAAAACTAAGGCTGAAGGTTTCGCTTGTTAAAGTGTTTTGAATCAAATTCTTTTTCTGCATCTTTTCAGTATAGGGATTACTTTGTCTGCACTAAACATCCCAAATGCTTTTCCAGCATGTGCTCTTTAGTTTGAAGCCTTAAATTTACTTTTGAGACTAATCCATTTAAAGTTTGACCTCTCCCAATTCCTGCAAAAAATAATCTTTGCTTAAAAATTTTTATTTTTTTTAACTTATAACCAGGGCATGTCACTGTATTTTAGTCCATAAGGGAGATGTATGTAATGGTTCTTTTTTTTTTTTTTCTCTTGTGACTCCTAACACAGCTGGTTAAAGCATCAAAAAACAGGCACTGCCATTTGCAAGCTGTTTGTGACTCCTTAGCACCCTATTTGCTTGTAATCTTTTTAGAAGCACATTTCCCAGACTTGCATGTATTTGTATATGATGAAAATAAAAGCCAGTAGTATTAAGTGAGGATTTGGTGTAAGTAGGAAAAATCAAAAGCGTGTTCTAGGTGTACATAGCCTTTGTGTTCTAGCCTGAATTCATTGCTATTTTATTCAAACTCTTCTGGTAAACTTAACAGCCAAAATGACAAATGATTTCAAGATTCTGAATTGTCATATTTCCAAAACTAAACCCTTGGCATTCCGAGTTGTGTGAAAACCAACTCCATTGCTATAGCAGCAAATTCTTTTTCTCAAAATATGTTTTGAAGTTAATAAATGGCTTAAGATAAGGACTTGAGCAGGATGTGCTCTGTAGGCCATGTTGACTTACAGGGTTTCAAGAAAACAAGGGGTTTCTTCTGATCCTGTGGGTTTGGGTTTTTTTAAAGAAGGTCTTTATTTTTTTCACCACCTGAGATGCAACATATAAAATTTCAGATGGTATAACAAA
The DNA here is from genome assembly GCA_028858755.1 of Ara ararauna. NCBI lineage: Eukaryota > Metazoa > Chordata > Aves > Psittaciformes > Psittacidae > Ara > Ara ararauna. The sequence continues at coordinate 45,291,919 of CM054382.1, forward strand.
ACCAAGTTACCTGTTACCATTTTTTAGATATAGTATTAATAAACACTATAGGAGATGACACTTTTATATGTAAAACTTCCTTTGCTACTTTTTATCAGGTAGTGGTTTTGTTGGTATTGTTTTTGAAATTTTACTGTTTCAGAGTACTTTCATTTCTAAACAACAAGTATGATTGCAGAAAGAATTACATATTAATAAATAATTGTTCTTATTATTGCAAGGGATAGTAGTAGATACAAATTATGTTCTGCCCTTAGAGATATTTAAATCATCAGTCCAAAATATTGCTTACCTGACGAATAATTTTCAAAAGGTGGATAGCAGGATTTGAGCTGAAATAATTGCTTTTAGGCAGAACAAGTGGAAGTCGTGTGATATATGTGGTCATGTTTTTTTTGTTTTGTCTTGGGTTGATACAGACATATTCAAAGGAAGGAGTATTTTATATAAACATAAATGATTCTCTAGTACTTGATCTTCCCAATTATATAGGTTTTGCACACCTTTTGCAGGTATTTTGATTGCAATAGTAGTGCTTATTGATTGAAAACCAGTGCTGACTTGGAGTCTTTTAAATGTCCTTATTTGTAAAATGCATAAGAATAATACTAACATAATTGAATAAGACGTTTGGTTTGGGGTGTAATGATAGGAAGCTGCTGTCTGGAGGGCAGCTTAATCAGGGTGTGAGTGAGATATGGCAAAAGGAAAGAGGCTGAATGTTGAGTGAAGTACTAGAGGAACTAGAATAAGGAATTAGGAGAGCCTACTATGCTGGATTTGGTGTAGTCCATAGCAAGGTGGAAATCCTGTGGCTTCCTTACTCAAGAGGCAGCTTTAATATTTTTCTTCTGCTAAAAGGGGAATGAAAGAATGGTTATTTTTTAATAGCCTGCATGTGAACAGGAGCATGCTCTGTCAAAGAGAATTGACCACTTCCCCTTGCTTTCCTTGCATATGCAACTTTAATGATAATCTGTGCTATTGAAGAACTGATTGAATGCTCATTTTCTTTTGTCTTTCCTTAATATGCTGCTTAGCTTGCATTATAGTTGATAGAGCTATGTGGAGCATGGCATTTTTCTATAAACATGATAATTCATTAGGAATTTACTTAAAATGGTAATTGTTTAGGAAATACCATTTTAAGCACAGCTGTAAGTTTAGGTGGGTAGATTTTTTAAAAAAAACAAATAGGCATTATCTTTCTGCAGTTAGTACTTCAAATGAAAGAGGCAATGTACAAGTGTTCTGAGACCAAGCCTGCACTTCATTGCCAAAAACCAAAATAGCAGCTAGAGGTCAAATTACAGGTATTTCTTAGACTTTTCCTGGATTTGCTCATGGTTTGAAATACGTAATTTATTTTTTTTCCCCCCCTTTCACTGGTGCTTACCTTTGGAGAATTAATTTTACCGAGGTTTCACCAGGTGAATGAAAATGTGTTTAAAGTTTCAGACAAACAAAGCTGTTCATGTAGCAAAACTAGCATGCTATTTAATGCTCATTATATGCTGTATTGACAATTACAATAACAGGAGTTGCAAAAAGATCAGGTTAAAATATGTTAATATGTTAACATATGTTAATATGTGGAAGTCTGTGTCAAAATAAAACTCTTTCCAAAATTTAAAGAAAAATCTAGCAGTGTGAAAGTAGCTTGCCGTTAATTAACAGAAAATGAAGTGGGGGGTGTGTGTTTTCTGTTACCTTCTGCTTAACAGTGTATAGTTTTTCTACTTCAGATGTTGGGTAATAACTATACAATGTTAAATGCAATTAATTTTAAAGTTCATTGCTAGATGCTATCCTTTTCTCATTCTTTCTGCCTTTTTTGCTATCTTAGTTTTAAACTCTTCCTCCTTATTTTGTAGACACTGCTCTCCTGTTCACTACTTCTTCTCTGTCTTTACGTCTCACCACTGGGCCTCTCTCAGTGTCTGTTTTCCCAACCTTCACCCCAAATTCCAGCTGTATATCTACAACCAATTGGTCAGGTAACTGCATCTTTTTCAAGTGATAGACTCTTTGATAGAGCATGCTCTGTTCAGTCCTAGGAAGTCAAGAGGTTCTTCCATCAGTGAACTTCTTGACACTTTCCTCATTGTTTCCAGATTTTTCTTAATAGCATAGACAGTGAGTGGGATTGGGTACATCTTTAAAAAGTCTGCAGATGACGCCAAGCTGAGTGGTGTGGTTGGTTCACTGGAGGAAAGGGGTACCATTCAGAGAGACCTTGATAGGCTTGAGGAGTGGGCCACTGTGGACTTCACAGAGATAACAGGGTCCTGTATTTGGATCAGGGCAATCCCCAGAATCAGTGTAGACTTGAGGAATGAATGAATTGAGAGCTACTCTGCAGAGAAGGAGTTGGGTATGCTGGTGGACAAAAAAATGCCACTGGATATAAGCTGATGCTTCCCCTCTACTCTGCTCTCATGAGACCCCCATCTGGAGTACTTCATGCAGATCCAAGGTCCCCAGGATGAAAAAGACATGGATCTGTTGGAGGAGGTCCAGCAGAGGGCCACAGAAATGCTCAGTGGGCTAGAGCACCTTTCCTATGAAGAAAGGCTGAGAGAAGTGTGGTTTTTCAGCCTGGAGAAGAGAAGGCTCTGGGGAGACCTTATTTGTGCCTTTCAATATATAAAGTGGGCTTATAAGAGAAAAACAGAAAGATCTTCTGCTAGGGCCTGTAGCGATAGGACAAGGGGTAATGGTTTTAGGCCAACGGTAGTTCTAGATTAAATATAAGGAAGGTTTTGGGTTTTTTTTATGATGAAGGCGGTGAGACACTGGCACAGGTTGCCCAGAGAAGTTGTAGATGCCCTGTCCCTGGCAGTGTTCAAGGATGGGGCTTTGAACAGCCTGATCTAGTAGAAGGTGTCCCAGGCCATGGTAGGGAAGTTGAACTGGATGATCTTTAAGGTCGCTTCAAATCTATGATTCTCATCTTATTCCTATTGTGTTCTGAATGGCAGATGGTTCACTTTGTTCCCACTGTCTGGTTAGCACTTCAGAATAGCTGCTGAAACTGTCTAATTTGGATTTGAAGTCAGTATACCTTGGATATAAATGTACAAGCACAGGTCAGAGCAGCAAGTTATGCTTCCAGGTTAATATTTGGGATGCATGGATAAAAAGTGTGATGTTAGCGCCAGTGAAAGAGTTAGATTTTTTTAAATCATGCTTTTGCAATCCGAGTGCTGCTGCTCTTTTTCTCCCCCAGATTTCCAGCTTCGTAGATGCAGGCGTACTTTTTCCTTTTGTTTACCATGAAGGTGCTGCTGCTTTTGAGAATAAATGCATACCTTTGGTGTTACAACTGGAACCCTCTAGACTATAGTAAATATCAAGGCAGTGTCTATACTACCTTGTGGCTCTGACCTTTTAAACCCCAGGGTTATAAAAGGGTCTGCATCTTCAGGCATGCTGCTTTAACCTTCCTCTTTCTATAGGTGGAATGTTGGAAACTTCTTTCTTTCCCATCACTTCTTTTGACTTACCTTTCTTACGAGCAAGTAGTCTTCGTGTGGTGGTTAGTTTCGTCGTCATTTAGTTAATTCTTCTCCTTTCTGTCTCCCCTAGTCTTCTGGGTTAATGCTTTTAGGGAGTCATATTCTTTTGAATCCATTTATTTCAGCCTGTCTCTTGCATTTTAATTCAACTGGAGTTGTCTTCCTAAAGATCCAGTAAGCTGTGAAGATCCAGACATTCTGATGAAATCAAACCATTTACAAGGAAGAAGAAAAAGTTGCCTTTTGCAGTGAGATCATTGTAATGACTGTATATTATAATGAGTTCCAAATACATGATCTGCTGAATTAACTGGAACTTGTTTGTATCTGAAAGTAAGAGTTGATAAATCTGATGGTGCTGTTGAAAGGCACAACATGACTATGTCATGTTTGTAATGCAGTTACTGTTGGTAGTGTAGTTTCTTAATGATATTAATCTTTTGGGTTTGTCTAAAAGTAGACAATGTTTGATGTTTGTCTATAGAAAGTAATAAAGTAATACACAAAATCATTGAATCTGTCAGCTTGAAGGTGTTCCCAGAGACTCTGAGATGCTTCTGGTTTTCACCTGCTCTTGTTTTGATCATAGGAAAGAAGATTGTGGGCATGTCTTACTGGCTTCTGAAACTTCTATCTTCAAATCATAACTTGTCCACCTTATGTGAATTGATCTTAGAGAAGGGCTTACCTGAATCTTAACCTTTCTGGTCAGCTGCCAGCTCACTTTTCCAGAGAGCAGAATGAACGTGAAGTGAACAAACAAGAAATGTCCCTTAGCAGGCAAGACATGCAGATTAGTTAGTCGGTCATTCCAGTCTCTGCAAATAAAAGGGCTTTTTTTGAAACATGAGAGATTAAAAAGCACAAATATCATATCATCATATCATAACATATCATCTGCTTTGCAGCTTAAAAACTTAGATGCCAAGTGATTGATATGGCTTGAAACTTACAAATTATAAAGGCATTTGCAAAGCAAATAGTGCAAATCTTTGAAGACTGCCTTTTTAGGCACCCCACCTCGTGTAGAGGGTGAACTCTAGCTGGCAAACCATGTGTTTTCTGCAGAATGATTTTATGATGTCATAGTTTAAGTGTAGGAGATTAAAGAATTGATACACACTCTTCTCTAGATTTGGCATGTCGGAGGAAGTACATGCAGTTGATGTTGAACTTGATTTCATTTACTATGTTAAAGCTTAAATGGTATGGTCTTGGTTACTTTAATGTTTAGAAATAAGACCAGAGATACTGTTGTTCAAGATCTGTCAAAGAGAACTACTATATTCACACAAACTTATTCATACCTAGAGAGTCCTGTAAGAATTTCCTCATTTTTGAGGTTTTGTGGATCACCTAAGAAATCTTTGTCAGAAAGAAAATATCCCATAATTTTCATCATGAGCTTTGCTTTTTATCTGTTATTAAACCAGGAACCAGATATGTTAGTAGCTGGGAAAAAAGTCCTCCATCCATATTCTCTTGATGCTGTCACCTCACAATTAACATTTCAGGTGTGGTTATCCACAGAGATGATGCTTAAGGGAAGAAGGATAGAAACTCCAGTAATTCAGATCTATTAATACAGCATCACCTTCTCTTAGAAGTATGTATTTGGAAAATATGTGAGGCAACTTGGAGTTACAATTTTTCTGTCATTGGGATTAGTGAAAAGTTCATTTTTCAAACAGTCACTGCTTTCTTGAGAGTTCCAGTTTAATACCACTGGTGCTTTTCATGTACTGAAATTGGGAACTTAACCTGTTCATTTTAATGAATAGTTAGTAGCACTTTTAATGGTTTTGAAGATCTTTAAAATGTAAGCAGCATATGTTGGAGTCTACTGTAGCCTACCACTACCGTATGTTGTAGACTTATTGCAAAGAAAAAAATCTCTTTTTTAGCTGTTAGGGGGTTTTTCAGCAGCACGTGGGAGGTCTAGAACATAGTTGTTAAGTGTGGGTATTGTCCTTGAAAAAAATCTGAACAGCTATAGAATTCTAGAATTTGTGGCAATAGAGCATCTGGGTTTTGGGACCTTTGAGTGTGGTTGGCTGTTTTCTCATTGTCTTCTGCTCTGTTAGGTTTCTAACTAAGCGAGAACAGAAGCTGATGCAGCGTCGACAACATGCTGAAGAATTGTTGGAGTGGAAACGCCGCCTGGATGCAGAAGAAGCAGAAATACGGCGGATAGAAAAGCAGGCTCTAGCTGCCTGGGACAAAGAGCTGCTCAAAACCAAAATAGCCAAGAAAGAGCTGGGGGATCAGAGAACTGAGCCCAAAGGTAAAAGGAAGTGGGGGGAAGTGATACAAATAACAAGTAAAGCATAATTAGACACAATTGCTTAAGTTTGCACTTCCTTTTTTGATGTTTTGGTGGTGGTGGTTCTGCTCTGGACCCCCTTAGAATATCAGTTTCTACAGTCTTCAGTGTCTTCTGTTGCCTTGTTCTTTTAGCCCCATTTTACACTTTAGTTAAAAGTGTATTCCTCTTTTGCTGCGTATCTTCTTAAGTGAACAGTGCACCAGAGGCCCATCAAACATTTCTACATACAATTCAGGAAAAAAAAAACTTCATGATCTTCTGCTGATCATCTTCTGAACTTACTCTCTTAAAACCTCTGTAGTGCTCAGTGTCTGTCCTGTTAGCCTCACTGTTGGTGAGGATGGCTCTTACCAGAGGCTGTGTTTCAGCATTTTTTCTTCTCCCTTTTGTTGATGCAAGATAACTATTTGAAATTTGCAACTGTGCTTAAGTGTGTAAGGATGTAATTATGAATGATACTATTGTTAGGAAAAAGAAAAGTTCCCAGATGTTGGGAGCCACAGCTTTAGTGTTCTGTCTTAAGTGGACCATACTTTCAGAATGAAGCACAGAGAAGTAGAGAAAATAATGAAACTTTGGGTTTGTTCTAGAAACAATCAATTTTCTCTCACACTTTGCTGAAGGCAGGCAGCATGTCCTTTGAATGTGCAAAGGAAATTCAGAATTATGCCCTATTAGGGTTGTTACTGAAGAGTCATGTGGATTTTGGGCATTGTAAGACATTTTAAAGATATGTGTATAAGTCAGTAAGTTGAGATTAACAAAAATTCAGAACAAGAGAATATACTTGCTTCCTATTAACTGTATCTACCAGTAAGCATTGGAGCACAGCCCATGTTCAGAAGTTCTGCTCCCCAGCCTCTGCTCAAATACCGAATAATTCGCCATGACTGCCTCAGTAATGCTGTGACTCCTGTGGAATTGAATAAGCAGGAATTTTGAAAACCCAACTTATTATTTTAGTTGCTGCCAGTTGAGACACTCATGATGAAATCATAACATTAAAATGTTTTCTGCAACTACTGTAAAGGAAGCAGTCAATTCTAAATTCAGTATCTGGCTTGCAGATTATATGCTCCTCCATGACTTCTTCAAACTAATAGTGACTCTTGCTATGGTGTGCGGTCTACCAGAAGGACAGGTTTCACTAATGATCTTTTTTGAGTGTTTTGTCTGGAAAATGTTAGAATATCCTGAAACCCTCTTTATTTTAGATGCTCAGCAATCACTAAGACGGTTTGGCAGTCTCAAATCGTAGCTTTCTAGTAAACATGCTTGTTCTTGCCAAGTGCTCCGCCCTCGGTGTCTAGGTGGAGGAAGTAACACCAATTTGACATGTATTGGTAGCAGTTACTACTTTGTATACAGGCAGCAGCATCTTTGAAGGCCTATAAATCAGGGCAAGTTCTTAAGCACTTTGTTTTTCCTTTTGTTGAATATCAGAAATGGCTAGTGAAGAAGAGTCTCCAGCGCCTTCTTGCTCTCATCTGAACAGTGAAAGCTCTGTCCCAGAAGATCTGGGCAGTCTAGCTGCTGAGTCTGTCCCATCAAAGACCCTGGGCCATGGACAGCCAGAAAGCCCAGATCAGAGTACAGCTAATGAAGAAATGGTTTATTCTGAAGAGTTCAAATCCCCTACCTCACCTGGCAAACTCGTGAGTTTTTATGCTATATATATTTTAACACTTGAAAAAGGCTTGAAAGAGCAGGAGTAAGCATAGCCATGCCAGTTGCCAAAGCAGAGATTAAACTGTTTTCTGTTGGCACTACCATTTTGCATTACTGTGCATACACATTGTGATTGGGTACGTGCTGAAGTCTTGAGGAGAAATTGCTTCATCACAGGGTTTAGGTATTTTTAAACTTGTGGGTAGTCTTGCAAAATGTTTAGCGTATATCACGTAGGTATGCAGTATTAAGTGGTGGAACACTGACCCAGTTTACCAGTGTAAATTAGCTGTCGGCTAGCTTGTTACCATTGTATAAATTCTTTGAGGCCATGGAAACTATGCTCTGGTTTTACGCTTTGCTTTATTTGCAAGCAATGTATCCCAAAGGGTAACTATAGGATGAAAAAGCAGAGCTGTAACATCATGCACAGCCCTTTGGGTTTCAGATTATGTCTGCTCAGTAGCTAATTCTACCTTCTTATTCTGTTCCAACTGTTCCATAAGTGTTATTTCTACTTGGTTGATAATTTTTGTCAGTTTCATCCTGATAACTTTGCTCTGTGCTTAGTGAGACAGAAAATGTGATGTCTGTGGGGTAAAAGAACCACCAAATAAGATTACATAAACTGTATTGAATGCCTGTGAGTCAGAACCATGTCAGTTCACTTAGGTGGAAATAGAGTAGTCTAAGCAGGTTTACTGAAATCTAGGCTCAAAGTAAGCAGTCAGCTATTTCTGCTATTGGTATTTTTGTTTTGATGCCTAGCAAACTAATATTCTTCTTAAGATAGTTGGATAGGTACTACTGCCTATGAGATATTCTCTAGTCATGCTGTTCCTTCCTTGTAACTACTCCTGATGACAATGATCTCCTACTTTTCCAACTGGTCTTTACAAGCAATAACTTATTTGTCATTCTCTTTTCCCATAGTCTCCTCCCAAAAGCAGCATATCTGTATCAAGACAAGATTCCAGCAAAGGCAGCCATAGAACTGGAGGACAGCTACGTTCGCCTGTGAGATCTCATCAGATCTCTCACAACTGGTCTGATGAATCTTTATCTATGACACAGTCAGGTAAGTGTAATACCTAGTTGGGTTTAAATTGCTTTTTCAAAGCTATTGCTTTTTCAAAGCTTTTGCTTTTAGCAAGTAAATTTGAAAGGCAGGCACAGATGTGGGGAGGCCTGGAAATTGCCAAGCTTTGGGGTTTTGTGGGAGTATTTTCCCATTGTGTAATTTGATCGCTTCTGCTTAAGAAGGTCTTACTGTAAGAAGGTCTATGTATTTTCTCTTCTTCTAGAAAACAACACAGGTTCCTGCAAACAGGTGTGAAGGAAGAAAGATTCAATAGTTGGGGTGGTCCTAGAATTTAAAAATACCAAGCTTATCTGTGCTTTAACAGGTGACACATCTCCAACCATCGTGTTGTAAGAAAGCAAAATATGGTTCAGCAGCATACAAACATGATTGTCCTCCTTCTGAACACAGGCTGGCTCCAGAAGCAGTATAGCTTTGTTATCATGGCAGTATGAGTGAACCTGTTGGACCTGCACTGGCGTGTGCAGAATGAATGGGTCCTTCAGGACACCTTTTTTTATTTTTAGAGGAGGATTTGAACTGTGTGCGGTAAGATAAGGCCTAAAGTTGCATTTTGAGCTATAAATTACAAGATCTACTCTCTGGAATCATTATACTCTTCTATTCAGTATTAAAGCTGGCTACCAGTAAATGCTAAGGGAGAAAATATTAGAAGTGAACTGGTATGGAGCAGTCCTTTCCCTGGTGTGTTCTCACAGTCTGTTAGTCATGTGGATTGCCGGACTTCCTGAGCCTTGGTTCAGTGGGTTGCTATTGTGAGCTCTGTTAAACTAAATTCTGTTTTGAACCTTTCTGTACTTTTAGTTCTCAAATGTCTTGTACTCCTCAGTGCAGTTGATAGCAAATGAGACAGCATCTTCCTGCTTTTTTTTTTTTTTTTTTTTCTTCATTTCCTGAATTCATTCAAAAGTCCTCACTGGGGAAAAAACCAAGTGGCTCTATTGTATGTACTGGCTGTTGTTTGTGTGTAGATGGATGGCTTACTGATATGTGTATATATCCTGTCATTGTGGTGCTTGATGCAGCAAGCTTAATAATCTTTTATTTGGGGTTTTTTTTGTTAACTTTATATACGTGAGTGCAATAGAAACACAGAAATTGGAGGCAGCTGTTCTCCTGATGGATAGAGAAATGAATACATGATACCTAGGTATGTGTACTGAGTGATTTGTATTGGGATTCTGTCTGGAGAGCAGTTTGCAACATTGTGGAGCATTCAACAACTTAATTATTTTCAAGTTCTGACTGAGCAACCACATAAGAAAGCTATTTGAAAATTAGAGCAGGTAGATAGGGGTCATGAAAATAAACTTTTAAAATAAAGTGTTTGCAATCTTTGATTTCAAATGCTGAAGAAGGGTATAAGAGGTGGGAAGCTGATCCAGGATGGTGCTGGTTTCACAGTAAATCATTCCATTGTAAAGAGACAAATCTCCCAAATTGCTGAGCAGTAATGAAGTCATTGCTGTGTCAATCCAATCCATGCATAGACAAGATCATTAAAGATGAAAGCATGTGCAGATCTTTCCCTTATGAGTTGATCAAGAAAAGATATAATTACATTGTGGTCATTTACTATTTGGGAGGAGTTTGTTAATTACAGTGAGATCATGAAGTACTCCTGATTAGCTAGTGAGATTCCATTCTTTTTGTGCTGTTTCCTTTGTTGGTTTTGTTGTTTTAATTCTCTAAATTATTAGCAGCAATTGTTAATGGAAAAAGAATACAGTAGTTTGATTGTATTTACTGGCTATTGTTGATGATGAAATCCTTCATTATGGGGGTTTGTTGTCTTGGGAAATTTGATTAGCAAAATGTAGAGTTGTTCCTGCTAGCTTACCAGATAATACTGGTGACTTTATTTCTAGGATGTTCAATAAAGCAATTGATGATTATGAACATCTAAGCTTTTTGGTCCAGAAAACATTGTAGGTAGTATTGAGCATTATAAAAGCAAACCAGACAAGTTCCTTCTTAGGAGCTGTAGCTGCTGCTGTACAAGTGGAAGTGGGACATCTGCTGCTGGGCGGAGCTTCAGTAATGCTATGTCAGATCAATATTTCGAAGATGTTTTGATACTTAACTGTGGTAACACCAATCTGGGACAAGGATCTCATTTTGCACTATGTTGGTATACATTTTAAACAAGAAACAAGTGGACATAATCAGGTGTGCAGAAAAGAATAAGTAACGAGACACTAAGTCAGTCTCTCTGTAAAGTCTGAGAGACTAAGAGGTTATTAGAGCAAAAACATCAAAAGTAGCAGAATTACTGGTAGAATGGGGTTATCATGCAGAGAATGGATCTAAGTATCTGGAGACAGTGTCCTAAGGGAAAAGAGGTAGAACGTTATCATCATCAGGACTGGAAAACCAGGTTGCAGGGAATTCTGGGGTTGGAAAGGAATGGAGATCATATTAAAATTTCTACGAATAATCATTAAATAAAAATATTCTTCAGGTGGAAAACAGCTACAGTCAGTAATGGCATCGTAGGAGGATCTGTAAAATTAAACTTGGAGCAAAGATATGCCAAGTAGCTTTGTATAAGCTATTATTGAGCAGTCCACCACACGTCTAAGCTCAGTGCTATCCCCATTCACGCTGAATAAATTGTCATCCTGAAGCCTGACAACAGTGAAAATCTCTGCATTGTTCAAACTGACTTTCCTTCTAGCAGCTGATCAGTCAGCTCTCAATTTCATAGGTGGATTTTGTTTACATTTCAAAAAATCTAAATGGGCCAGAAACCTATTTTGCAGTCCACCATTCCAAATGAAATTCTCATCACTGAAGTGTACCCTGCATCTTGAAACTGTGTACTGTGTGATTGTAAACAAATTTTTCTTTGTATATTTTTGGTATGCATCTTTGAGTTGTCATATTTTTTTAATATGTCAGAAAAAATAATTTCTGCAACAGCTGACATGATAAGCAGTTAATAAACACGGGCGGTTGATGTGAACAAGTTTGGGAACAAGTACTGTATCAGAGCCTTTCTCTTTTAAATAAGATGCAAATCTCATATGTTGTATACTAGTGTTATGAATCTGAGATCCTACTATAAGAGTTTTACTATGTTACCATGTTGACATTAAATTCTTTGAGATTTTACTTGGACCATATTTTCTGTTTACAAAACTGTTTACTGCTTTGTGTAAAACTGTTCTGTGAGGTGGAAGTTCGCAAAGACTAAAACTAAACTTTTTCAGAAACCACGTCTGATCAAAGTGACATTGAAGGACGGATCAGGGCCCTGAAGGATGAACTGCGGAAAAGGAAGTCTGTGGTTTACCAGCTGAAAAAGGAACAGAAAAAAAGACAAAAGGAGAGACTGAAGGCCCAGGAAGCCAGTTTGATCAAACAACTGGAGGTTAGCAACAGCAGGAAAAAGGGTGATGTGAAAGATCGTTAGCCTTGGATAAACCATTACAGTATGGGTGTTGTTGGCAGACTATCCTGTCAACAGCTGTGAAAGACATACTATTGTGATAGAAGTGTTCTGGCTATTTAATCGTTTTCAATAATGAACCACAGCCTTGAGGCAGAAATGCCATTCCCTTCTAAAATTTATATTTTGAATGGGTTACTAGCAGCGCTCAGGGGGCTTATGTATGTTTATACACATTAGTCTCTGAGCATAGATCAAAGCGTGATTCACATGTAATTAATTTTTTATTTATTTATTTTTAAGTCTAGTATTCAGAGAAACCAAGTGTCTTCTTTATTAACTGAACAGTTTTTGATTACCGAATTGTAGTTGTGGTTTTGTAGACTAACAGCCATAACTGTTTTCCATGTGCAGTCGTATGATGAGTTTATCAAGAAGACTGAAGCAGAGCTGAGCCAAGATCTGGAGACATCACCAACAGCCAAACCTCAGATTAAAACTCCACCCTCAGCTGCTGCTGAAAAACCTAAGATCAAGGCACCACCGCTCCATAGGTAACTGGGATTTCTTCTTCTTTTTGGGTAACTGGGATTTCTTCTTCTTTTTGAGCAACTGGTGAATACTGTTTTAGGAGAAACCATGAGTTTAGCAGGAATTTTAAACCCAAACAGATAACCGAAATTTTAAACCATGAGTTTTAACTTTTAGTTTAGAAACTGGACAGTATCCTGCTGACCTCTTTGCTGGTCTCATTGGACCCAAAACAGATACTGTCCTTGGAATTGTATGCATTTCCCTTTTGGCCTGCCCAGCCTTTCAGGTCCTGTTTTCAAGTTCTTATTGAGCATTCTTCAGTTGTGCAAGAATTGAGCCAAATGGTTTAGTGGATTACAAACCAGAAGAAATTTTCTTCTCATTTTGGCCACTTGTTATGACCAGTATTATTGCCTGCAGCACTGTGTGAGGCAAACCATTCATCTTTGCAACCTAAACTAGGTTTGGTTCTTGGGTTTTAGAAGGTAGAGAATTCAACTGATGGCTGCACTTCCTGTTGTATTTTTAAGTGTTTCATTTTGTCCAGCAGATTTTACTGCATTCCAGTAAAAACCAAAATATTTTTAAAAAATTACTTTTCAGGACTTGCCAAACTCTCCTCTCTGTCCCCATTCCTGTTTTCTAGGGTCACAGTATGGTGACAAAGCAAACTGTCTGTTATCATTGGTTTGGCATTATAAATACTTGCATTTCCACTTTTATCCGTTCAAAAAAAAACTAAAAAAAGCAAAGCAACACACTCTGGTTGTAGCCATGATTCATGCAATTTTATTTTTCAAATTTAGGCCAGAGACAGCTAAGAACTGGAAATCACTGGCTGAATCAGAACGATGCAAAGCATCTTTGGAATCCATTTCAGAACATGCAGGTATGTAACTGGAAGAATCTGTACTACAGATGAAGATCTTGGAAGACTGTCTTTTAAAATTCTTTAAGCTTTTCCTTCTTGATTAAAGAAGAGGTTTTAAGAGAGAATGAAGACTTCATAAAACCGTAATGATCAAGCTATATATTTATTTAGTAGGCTTCTGGTTTTGCTGTTTCCTGTATATTCAGCATTTAGTTTTACTCCACTGTGGTTTATGTGAAACCATAATTAAGTGACAACCTTTTCCATTTCTTTTATTTCTTGTTTACTTGTCACTTCGGGAAAGTAAGGAAACCAAAAATAATGAAGAATTTAGGAATAGGGTTGGGTTTTTTTAGATATTCTTTAATGTTATGCTGTTGATCATTATCTAATTATTGTCTACCATTCTAATATTGGTTGTATTTGCAGCTTACAAACAAATAGCTGAGCCCTTACCTCGGGGTCAGTGTTGTAAGGCATTGCAAAATAGTGGTAAAGGAGCAGTATTGGAGTGTGTTGGAACCCTGGAAGTAAAAGAATGTTGCTCGTGTTTATGGGACAGCTTGAAATATATGTTTCCAAGGCACCAGTTTGTAACTTCTTTAGCATAGAAACCTTGCTGTTAATCTGTTGCCTGTTGTTGCAGTTTTCCGTAAAACAATGCAACTATAATTCACTTTTTGTTTTCCTTCAAGATACTGTGTCATCAAAAATGGAGAGATCTGTGTCTGTACACACCAAGAAGGTGGCTGTGACAGATGTTCATGGAGAAGAACCTTCTGGAATACCTTCCTCAGTTTTAATGTCACCAGGACATTCCAGAACAGGATCTGGTGATTCCTTAGAAAATGTACCCTTATCATCTTTTCTCAAAGATGTGAAAGACGTTAGCAGAATATCCCATGGGTCAGTGAACAACGTGGTAAATGCATCCAGTGATAAGTCTGCCTTCAGTTATAAATCTGAGATACAGGAATACTTGGAATACTTGAAGTCAGAGGAGTATGAGATTGAAGGTTCTCATGTTAAACCTTTGGGGAGTTCTGAAGTCTTGTTGACATTAAGTAATGAACAGCAGAGCTCAAAGGACATCCTTGCAAAGAAAGTCCTCTGTTCTGAAAATGAACACTCTCAGAAGGAACTGTTTAGTTTGGCTGTGGAAAGTCTTCATGGTACGGAAAAAATCTTGGAACAGAGACTGACAAATAAAGATGCTGTAACTGGCCAAAATACAGAAGAGTCTTCTTGCAAGCTCAGCAAATCTGCAGAGGAAAAAGGTTATCTGCTTTCAGAGCAACTCTTTACTGAAAAAGAGCCATCGTACCTTGAAGACTTTGAAGGATCCACCTCCAGAAAACAAGCATCAATTGAAGTAATGCTTCCTGGGGAGCGTTACAAAGATGACTTTGAAGCATCTCTTCTCTCCCCTAATGGGGAGTCACTGAGAGAGCGGTCACAGCACACACAGACCAGCAGAAGCAGATCCACCAGCCTTGGCAGTGATGGCGAAATCAGTGAATACCTCAGTGACAGGTCTCTCTCTCTCTCTGGCAGCGTGCATTCAGAGAGGTTATTAGAACTGAAGTCCCCAACAGAACTTATAAAAAATACTGAACGTAGAGATGTGGAGCAAGAACAGGCCCCTGTTGAATCACCAGTGTGGGCCTCTGTTTCGATCATAGAAGAAACAGATAGTTTGCCAAATTTCAACATTGGTGATAGAGTACTTGTGAGTAAAGTCCAACCTGGAACATTACGATTCAAAGGTCTGACTAAATTTGCCAAAGGTTTTTGGGCTGGTGTGGAGTTGGATAAGCCTGAAGGAAACAACGACGGAACTTATGATGGTATTAAATATTTTGATTGCAAAGAAAAGCATGGTATTTTTGCTCCTCCTGAAAAAATCTCTCACATTACAGAAAGTACCAATAGCCATTTAGATGCAAGCAATGATGAAGACTCATTCTTCGATGATAGACTGGAGAAGCAACACAAAGCCTACCAGAAAGACAGAGGAAGTTCCAAATCTGACAAAGAGGATGAAACCCAGAGCAGAGATGCACCAGAGAACTATTCCCAGGATAAAGGTCCTGCAGACACAGCTGTTTCAGAAGCCTCAGCTGAGGAAAGGATTGATGAGAAGTTGTCTTCTAAAGCAAACAGCAAAAACATTTCTGTAGCTATTGAATCATTTACCCAAGAACAGTCAGTGGGGGATTATTTGAAACATGTTGTAAAAGAGGAGACCAGCCTTGCTCCTCTCATTTCTGGCGTTGCAGATGAGATTTCCACTGTTCAGTTGGATGACATCTCAGATTTCCTTTCTGAAAAACTGGAGAGGCAGAAGACACTGGGAGAAGAATGCGCTGAAAAGGTAGATGACCTCCTTCCTGGACTTGTGGAGAAGCCTGCAACTCCACTTCTGGATTTGCTGACAAAAGAAAAGAACCAGTTGGAAGCACAGCTTAGACTGCCACTTAGAGAAGAAGAGAAGTCAAAAGACCAACTGGAAAAAGTTAGTTTGCTGACAGACAGTCTACTTAGAGATTTTGTAAAAGACACAGTTGATCAGTTACAGCAAATAAAGAAGGTCAGAAACGAGAAAATCCAGCTCAGCAACCAGGAGCTCTGTGATGGTAAAGAGGAATACAGTACTTCATCCCAGCAGGTAGAAAAGCATGTTCCTGATGGTCTGAATAACTTTTTCCTGAGTTCTGAATTTGAAGATGAAAGAGAAGAACTTTCCTCTCCAGACATGTGTCCCAGACCAGTGAGTAGCAGATATCTTGCACTGTTTTTAAGTTAATCATTCCTTTGACTGATGATGATTGAATCTGAGGAATGCTATTTGGCACTGGTTTGTTTTCTCCCAAGTTATGTTGGATGATGTGGAGATTGTATGTATGTGTCTTGTCTTACATGTTTGTTCTTACATATCCCAGTTCATGGCTTGTTTTGGTAGCCCTACAGGCCAAAAGACACATTTTGTCACATGAAAGTGAAAAATACTTTTTCTGGGTTGCATTCTGCTTACACGTTCAATTTGTATTTAGTCCTTACCTTCGGTTTTTACTCTAAAAATTGCAAAATGCAATACACTGTTAACTTACCTCTGGTTATTCTTAATAAGAAATGATGATCTTTAGACATAATTAGTTGCTCTAGAGGTCATTAAGGTATCAGACTGCTCTATCCTTTGAACTAATATATCATGGGTAGTGGAAGTTCAGGCTTCCTCAGAACAATCATTAATGATACAGATACAGGGCTTGGCCTTTCTGCTGAAGATCCCAGTAAATCTGTCTGCTTTGCCATTGATCTCAATATATTATCATCGCGGGAAGCTTTGGCCCATTTCAGCAGTGTGAGCACCACTCAGTCACTGAAACAGCCATCACCTGCTAAAAGCTTTTAGGCTGTTGATTTAGATCTGAGACTGCTGGTAAGGGAAATGAGGAGTTGTATGTCACATTAGCAGTTTTTAAACCACTCAGCCTTTTTATAAAGAGTTAAACATTAGGACAGACAGTGGGCAGGATACAGAGTCTTTTAAGCTCTGTAGGAACACTCTGAAAGCATTTCTCAGAAGTGGCAGGAACCCCAAGTATTTGAACCAAAACATTTTTAATTTTACAGTGGAATATTTATTATTTTCCTGAGTATTTGTGCATATATTGCCAGTTACACAAGTAGGGCATTTAAAAATGTAAGCTGAGTTAGACAGTAGTGTGACACTGCTTTTATATTTAATCTGTGTCTCAATTCACAGGAGAGCCCAGTTTTTGGTGCCAGTGGTCAGGAGGAGCTTGCTAAGAGACTGGCAGAGCTGGAGCTCAATCGGGAGTTCCTGAGTGTGCTGGGAGATGATCAGGACTGGTTTGATGAGGACTATGGCCTGAGTTCCCGTAAGGTCCAGCAGAAGCAAGCTGAGGAACCAGCAGTGCTGCCCAAGGCAGACCCTCAGAAAGTGCCAACAAAGCCATGTGAGGAGCCTTTGGCGGTCCCTCATACTGCAGTGGAGGTGGAAGGTATGGTGCACGCAGCAGCTGAGGAACTCTGGAAACTGAAGGAGCTGGGTCATGATCTTCGAAGTTTCAGCCTTCATACAGATCTTGGGAGTACTCTCAAAGAGCAGGACACTGACACTATAAACAAACAGGTTTATAAGAAGGTACAGTCTTCAGACAGTTTGTTCTTGCCCTTCTGATGTTTATCATGAACAACAGAAGCTTTAACTTTTACTTCTTTTTTTTGTAAGGTGGTTTTTGATTTAACAAGAGAGATCTTTGGGGAAATGTTTGCTGAGGATCCTAATCTAAATCAGCCTATTTGGATGAAACCATGTAGGATTGCATCTGCTTACTTTCGCCGAGTAAAAGATCCAAATGATCTGGATGAAATCAAGGTAGGAAGAAATCTTTGCATTTCAGGGAAAGTGAGATGAAAAATCATTGTACTGGCACTTACCTGAGTGTTAAAAGATCATACCAGGTGTATCCAGCAAGGTATGAGCTGAGAAAACAAATGAGATTACAAACCTGAAAGGGAGTTTGTCAAAACGGTCCAGGTTTTTGTTCAACATACTTGCTTCCCTGTCCTTTTGTCTGGTACTGGTTGCTTTTAAAACTTAGTCCGCTTAGTCCTCTGTGCTTAACTGCCAGGATGACCTTGATTTTATAAAATTGGTATGCTGACAGTCTGCTGCTTTAGCAGATTTCAGTGGAACTCTGTATGGGCATATTGGCATGGGTCCAAGGGTAGGGTTGGGCCAAATGGGATGAACTGGATTTTTTTGCTCAGACACACCTGTGCCAGCCTCACTGAGGACAGTGGGAGTTTGTAGGAGGGACCCAAAAATTGACTGGTGAGGGCACTGTTGTATTTGATACGCCAGAGGAGGTCTTCTGTTATCCATGGTAGTGCTCAAGAAAGAACAAAACTCCAGGAGGCTAGAGCATGACTGGACCTAGGTTAAACTTGCAGGGCTAGACATTTGGAAAAAACCTGTCTCTGAAAATGTGCAACAAAGAACCTTCCATACAGCTCATCAAGACACAAATGAAAATTTCTAACTATGAAGACTTCCTTCTCCCCCTCCTCTCTCCTCACACTGCTCCCTGACTTTGGAAGGTGGTAACTGTGTTTTGATTAAGATGCTGAAGATGCTTCCTAGAAAAGGCAGAAATAGTGTCTAGATCACTCAGTTCAGAAAACTTTCAATAGCATGGAGCGGAGGGGCTGGGGCACAGGACAAGGACACCAAACTCCCACCCTGCTTTTCTTTAATATTCGCCCATAAAATTAATTGTCATAATCTGTTTGCTGTTGTGTTTAATTGCAAGTTTCTGTTCTCAGGATTGTCACAGAAGTGGGTGTCATTCTCCACACACACACACTTCTGGATTTAATAATTGTTCCACCTGTTCTGCCTCAAAAACTTTTACTCTTAACTTCATGCATACACCCTGTGTCTCTTAGCTAAATAGAAAGGTACTTTGTGCATACATTTAATTTCTTAGGTCAAATGTAATAAATCTTACCTTTACTGTTCTGTAGAGCTTCATTGCAGCTGAAGTACTGAAGTTGTTCAGCCTCAGGAAGGAGCCTAATCACAAAACAGACTGGCAGAAGATGATGAAATTTGGGCGGAAGAAACGGGACCGAGTAGATCATATACTGGTCAGTGGATGAAAATAAGCAATTATGTCAGATACTGTCCACCAGACTAAAGTGTGACATACAGTTGCATTTTTCGGTATTCAGTCATGCTGTTTAAAGAAACCAAAGTGTCCATGAGGTTGTGATAGGTGGTGTTTAATTTTAGAGAGCACCCTAATGACAAAAACAGAAGTCTAGTGCCAGTAAGTGAAGTAAGGTGACTTGAGTGAGTTATCTGTTCATGCCTGCTAATTTGGCTGGATTATAAATTTGCCCACTGCCAAAAGGTTAAAGCATGAATTTACAGAAGTAAACACTGAAATATTTGACTGAAAGGAGAGTAAACTTTTTCTTTGGGAAGGGAATATGTTTTTCTTCTTACTTTATTTTAAAATATTTTAATAGTGATGTAATATCACTCATTGGAGACAGTAATATGGAGAATTTAATAGGCCAGACTGCTAACCAGATTCAGCTGAAATGTTGCAGAGTCACTGAGCTAGAACTGCAAAGACTTCAAAGAGATGGTATGGGACATGATAGTACCTAGTAGAAGGTAACCAGTCTTGACAGATGGTACCCACAGCTGAACGTTTCCTCTATTACTTGACATGAACTAGTCAATGCAGCTGCCACTGCAGCAGAAACAGTTCAGTAAAACTGCGTAAGAGAGTGTGTCTGGCTGTGTACTAGTTTTTGAAAGTTACTTGTTGGCTTGTACTGCAGAATGATTAACATCTTTATTGGCTATAATGATAGTGAAGGTTCTGCTTGGGAATATGAGTCATCATTAACACTGTGCTTCACTTAATTATACCTGAAATTGATTCCACACACGTGCACATACAAGTAACTTCAAGTCATGGGTCATGTGGTCTTTTAATTGCCCATCAGTGGAAGTTTTCCAACAAGGGCTTTTTCCCAGGGTTTTAATTGTGTGTAAATAGAGTATCTATGCATAGAACCTGCATATTGTAGTACTTTTGATTTGGGGATATAAAGGCTATTAAAGCATGCACACAAAAAAAGTCTTATGTTTAGATCCCTGAGAAAACTAATGGTGCAAGTTATTTACCAATTTCCTATGAACCATACCTAGAAAGAAAGATTCCTGACTGGAAAAAAATTGTTCTAATTAAAGGCATCCAAAGTGCTTTAGGTGGAACAAGTTCAGATGATCTGATCTGCAACTTAGATGCAGACTCAGACGTCAAAGATTAATGGATCTCTGACAAGTTTGGCTTAATAAGTAATGTGTTTAATTTTATTTTGTTCTCACAAGAATATGGTAATAAAATGTTAGCTGAAGTCTGGGAGTAACTCTGTGAAGATTTCAGCAGTGGTTTAGGAATAAGGCTGTCCTGGTGGCATTGCTAGCAAATTCATACTGTAATGTGAGACACTGTAAGAGAAACTTCTGACTGAAAACGTAAGGAGAGAGTATTCAATTTATCTTACCTTGTTTTATTAAAATTTCTATAAAACATGAAATATCTGGATAGCTTTCTCTGTCTCCTAGTGAGCCTCCAACTTGTGCTTAAGGTCATGAGTTCTGCGATAACACAAATCCTAGGTCGTAAGTGGATATACAAGGCCTGTGCGAGATCTGCTACCTACCCCCTAGTAGTGGGTACACTCACGGTGTAGCCCTAAACCGAGAGGTCACTTTTGGAGTTTTACGATCTTGTTTAAAGTATATTCAAGTAGTGCAACACAGCAGCTTCCTGAAAGATAAATCAAGGCTTTTTTGTTAAGTTTACCTGTTGTGGAGGCTTCTTTAGAAATCACAATAAAAAATGTTCAAGCTTTTGTGAAGATTTAGCTGATATACACCTCTTGCAATGTGCAGGAGATGTCATGTGAGTACATATGAGCCAATTGATTCTTCACATTCTTATGCCGCTTATAAAGACAAAGACTATTAAAATAAAACATGATTTCTTTAAAGCAGAGGTAAACATTCTTAGGCTTCTGTTATTTGCACGTAAACTTTGAGCATAGGTCCTTCCCAGACACTTCATTTCCCCAAGCAAAACTAACTTTCAAATGAAAACATCCTTTGATAGTTTTCTGTTGAGGCAACTATGGATTATTAGTTACTTCAATGAGAGGGTTGAACACATCTGACTGTCTGACCCAGGAGCTAGGCATGACTTAATTTCTTCTGAAGGCACAGAAGCAGGTGCCAGGCTGTTCTGCCCAGCTTACTCTCTCACTGATTATCCCTGGATGTGTCTTTCTGGGTTTATTATACTACACCCAATTCCCAGTGGTTCTCATCTCCACCAAAGGTTCAGCCTTGTGGGGAAGTGGCAGGGCAGTAGAAGCAGCCTGTGCTGCACTGTTGCATTTCTGTGGTCTGGGTTCTGTGGGTAGCTGCAGTCAGCCATCACACGTGCTGGGAATGCATCTTGACTGCATTTGCACTTTTGTCTGTGCTTCCCTAGCATTGACACCAATATAGTTAGCCATTTTTTTTTCTGCCAGTGACAAAAAAACTTCTTCCTCTTACCCTTTTTTGCAGCACTATTAGGTTTGATCAGGCATTTTGGGCCTCAGAAGGCATTTATATTGGGATTTCTTAAGAGATCTTTCTCATCTGCTGGATGGTTGCTCCAGTTATTAACATTTACAGCAAATCTTGGCTTCAGTAAATAAGTACGGGGAAGTTCTCATTTATGAGAAATAACCTTGTTTAAAATAAGGTTAAAGGAATGTTTAGGTATTTGCTTTCTTCTTCTCCTGTCCGTTCATGTTGCCACCTTTATCATTTGTATGCTGTCTGTGCGTTGTGGGAGACTCCCAAACGTACATGTAGGCTGAGGTGCTGCATTTCAGTTCATCAGGGCTGCCTTCATCTTTCAAAACCTCTGTTTAAGCTACAGCAAGAACTCTCATATCTGCTTATTTAAGTTCAGGTGCTAACAATAGACTGTTTCCACTCCTTTTTTTTTTTTTTTCCACTTGGGTCTTGAGCCAAAAACTCCTGGTGCTGATCAGTTTGCATGGGGTTAGAAAAACCTCTGCTGTTGCTTTCCCTGCCACCCTCCCTTCTCTTTTATCCTGAGCTTGGGAAAGCAAAGCTCACATGATACTGCCAAACCTATGTGTTTAGCTTTTGCACCTGAGAAGCCTGCTGGGAGTGCTGAAAAGTACTTGATCTTCTGACCTTTTGACTTAATATTTAAGATGTCTCTCTCCATGCAGAAACTCTGTAACAAAGCAAAGCTGTTCCTATAAAGCTGGCTTAATCAGAAGGCCCACTTCTGTGGCACCTGAGGTCTAAACCCAAGGGGAATGTAACAGTTAATGAGAATCAAAGCCTGCTTGCATGCACACTCAAGGGTCTTAAGATTGCCCGACACTCGGAGAGCAGCAAGCTGTGAGAATGCACCTGCCTGCCTTCCTGCTGCTGGTGTTCTTCCAAGGCACTAGTTTACATCTGCAGTTTTACTCTCCTAAATGATCTAGTCATCAAATGTAGTTTAGTTTGCAGATTTTCATGTTTTGAATGGGAACATCCAGAAATCAAAACTTAGTAAGTTACTCTTTAAAGTTTCTTCCGGATTATATTCTTTTAAATGATGTCTTTGGGTACTGTAACATTTATTATATGGCCAGCAGGGTCACACTATTTTGTTATCTCATGGTTTTGCTTTTATGTGCATGCCTCCTGCTTTCCTTCTGTGTTTAAAAAAAACCATGAGTACAAAAAAAAAAGTGCACATCAAAAAAAAGTAACATACAACAGCCTTCTGCATTGTGTCACTATTTATCTTTTCCTGTAGGATGGAATTCAGTTTCATTAAAACTTGTTCTCCTGACTTTGCCCAAATGCAGTTTCTCTTTGGTATAGAGAACTTCCCCATATCAAATATGTGGAGTTTTACTTTTGTCACAGCAATGTGCAAGAACTTACATGCTCTGCATGTACTGAAGATAATGCGAAGTCCATTTCCATGAAAGTCATAATAGTCACCAAATACAAGCAAACTTTCTCCATTGCTTAGAAGTTGTGGTAATACAGCAAATGGGTCAAACCTTTCCCTGGCCAAGGAGTTGCAACTGCCTTGGCTCAGATGTCTGCAGCTAAGGCTGCAAAGCAGCACAGCTGTTTCCATACGTGCTCTGAGTACACTATATTCAGAACATGCGTGCGCGCACACACACACACACACACACACACACACACACAGATTGCATATTCTCTGTAGTTTTCCAGAAGTACTATCGAGGAAGCCCTAATATCAAAGGAAATTGAGCATCTGAGAGGGGAATGGCAGAAGCAAGAGAAAATTAATCACTGATACTTTTTCCTTTCTTCATCTTCCTACTGCTATTTAACATCCAGCCCTTCTCTGCCTGGGTCATGTTACCTTCTCCCCTTCTGTTTATATTATCCCATGTATCTCTTTTTCCTCCTGGAGCACAGTAAAGGAATTATCCCATCATGTTGTTTCAGGTGAGATAGAATAAACAGCACCCTAGTATGGATCTTGATATTGGGGTTTGCTTAAGGGACAGTGTGATCAAAGCTTTTAGCCTGCTTGATTATTACTCGCTCGTTTCCACACACCCCATGTTACTTTCACAAGGTCTTGACTTTGCTTCCCAGCAGTGAGGTCACTGCTGACCTGGGGGGGCCCAACAGAAAATCTCACCACTGGTGTGGTGCCAGTGCTCCCAATTATCAGTGTTGGGTGTCATCGGTCATGGTCCTTGGGTGTGCCCCAGCATTTGTTTCCACCCACCTCCGTCATCTCCAGGATCTTCCCTACAGCCAGGATCTTCACCTTCACACTTTGGGACCCCTGTTTTCTTGCCCAGACCACTTCTGCTTTTTGGGAACCTTTCTTTTTTAGCACCACCTCTTCTTTTTGTGACCTCCTATATCTTGCTTTTCCTCATCTAAATAGTCCGTGATGCAGACACACAGCACATGATAAGTCTCCAAATGGGTACTTCTATCTCATGCCTCTTTATTGATGGAAGGGCCTGGGACATGCTGCTATTCTTTAGCTCAGTGTTTATCAAAATTTACAGCCAGTACATAGTGTTTGCGGGGAGCACAGTTCTGCTGGAGAGTTCAGAAGTCTGTTTCAGACATCCATGTCTACACAAACTTAGACCCAATTACCTGCTGCTTATTAGTATTCACTTTAAATTATTTTTCACCTAAAACAGTCATTCAAAGTTTGATTGTCAATATTGTTGCTTCTTCCTTGTTAGTAAGAAGTGTAATGAAACCATTAACACCTCACCTTTGACAGCTATATGGGAAATGAGGGCTGTGCCAAGGAGAAGTGCTTGCTGTGGTAACGCAGAGATCTGTGAGCACATAGCATGACTCTTACAAAGCTCTTTGTAGGATGAAATCGCAGCGCCTTTCCTCAAGCTCTCTTTAAGAGTGGGAAAAAGAAGCTGTCAGACTGAAACCACATGTACAACTAAGACGTTATGAATGGCTACAAATCCTGAAGCAGTGCTGGTTCCCTGGGGTTCCCATAGCAGCCTGATCTTGGGCTTCACACTGCGTTTGGGTTATTGAACCATCATTAGGCTACAGCAGCTGTCACCTTCCAAATGGCCAAATTTGTGGGTGGTTTAGCTTCAGGTGAAAGGAAGGGTGTTGGGGGTATAGCACTAGTGCTCTGTTTAGATGATAACATTAGATACTGATACTGAAATACTGGATTTTCAGTATGTTTTAACCTTGTTCTGGCAGTGTCTAAGTGTCCGGCTCACTTGTTTATGTGGACATGTGTATGTATTTTCAGTTCAGAGTGCAGGAATTACAGTCAGAGGAGCTTTCTGCTGAAGCTGAGCAGAGAAAGAACTTTCAGCAGGTTTTCTTTGTCATTTTAAATGAGTGATGTTTGCACCCACTCTTCTCAAGTGTTTGAGTTTTGTTGGGATGTGTCCGTAATACTGAAATGGTCACTAAGACAAATTTTTATTAAGTTTAATTGGAAATGTCCAGTTTGGAAAGAGTCTCGATCAGACTTTGATTTGCTGAATGAAATTGCGTATTTCTGTCTGTTACTAAAACACCTATTTGCCAGTGGCCAGTAAAACAGGATTTTGTTTGTCAACAGTTTAGGAATAGAAAGAAAGAAATGTTTTTCAAGTTACTGTTTTAAATGTAATGGCACAAAATTCCACTTGTAATAGTGCTGTTAAATCCAATGAAGTGTGGTGTATTCTGTGCAAAGGGAGTTGTAATACTGTCATGCAACGCATGCCAGCATTTTGTCTTCTTATGCAGAAGAACTGGAGAAATTATTTCCTTTAGTTTTTCTAATTATTATTCACATAAACCGAACTGCAGTAAAGCCTTTGCTTTTTCTCCTTGCCCTGTTCAAGACCCTTGCATAATTTCTTACCAGTTTAAGCTGCATGGAATCAGCTTCTTACAAATAAGTAATTAGGGATTTTTTAAATGGAGCTTCTGCTGTTGGCTGAGAGTATCTCATTAGCTGAATTCTTTCAAATGAAAAGCTTGTGCATAACTCCTTTTAAAATGGGCACTACAGTGAAAGGTGGATAGCCTTCATAAAGTGAAATAGCGTGGTTCAAATAGATCTGTGTTCATTTTACTATTCAAAGCATTTCCTGTAGTCTCTTACAAAGACAGATATGTTGTTGGCAGATGTGTGCTGTTTTGGACTCTTTCTGGAACTTTGCAGGGGTTACTATCCTAAAGCAACAGAATTGTAATATTTGTATTGCCTTTGTACTCTCCAAGGTACAGGAACTTCATGAGGAAGAAGCGCAATGGGTGAACTATGACGAGGATGAACTGTGTGTAAAGATGCAGTTGGCAGACGGGATCTTTGAGGCCTTAATCAGAGACACTGTTGATGTACTGAACCAGATAAATGAGAAACAGCGGAAACTGCTGCTTGTCTAACAGTGCTGAAAATAAACTTACAGCTGCTTAACCACTGAATCAGAAGCCAGCCTTTCTGACTCGTGACGTACTCTCCACACTGCAAGTGTTGCTGCTGGACTTCCTTCTGTGTATGGGGTTTAAAGGCAGTTCAGATGTGATTGAAAGAACCTGAATTTGCATCTGCTGCCACTAGAGACCTCGCACTGGATTTGGAACAAGATGATTCTTCACTTGAGGCTGCACCGGGGAGTGCTCAAGACTGTTTGTGTGCCAGTACAGTTATGTCACGTAACTGTCAGCAGCTGTCTGGAGCCCTGGCCTTGGGCTTTGACATGTTCAGCTTGTTCTCTGAAAGGGTTGGGTTAAGTTGGAATATTAGCTATTTTGCTGGAATGGCTGTCAGCCATTAGTATTTGCCTTGTCTTTAGAAATGTGATTAATTGGGAGAAGAAATGGTTTGGTCAGGTTTTAGTCTTAAATGGAGACTTATCATACTGAACAGTGTTATAATCCTAACACCTCTTCTCCTGCAGCCAACCCTACCAATGTGCATCAGTTTCTTTTGCTCCAGAGCCAGTTTAATTCCCTTCTCTGTGAAGTTGGTCTTTCTTCTGTGACATGGTGCCAAGTGTGGTGCCAGCCAGTCCAGGGTGATGATGTTGCTTTCTGCATTCAAGTAAAAAATTCTTGCTGCTTTTCCTACATAACTTAGGCTTCAGTCCCAGGTGGAGCAAGATAAAGGCCGCCTAATGTCAAGTGTTAAAGATGAGCCCGTGGACAGCTTTCCTCCTACCGTGTAGCACTTCTCTTCCTGGAGCATCAGCTGCTCCCAGATAATGGATACTCAGGATTTTCTCAGGCACGAGACATGCAGGAGGGGGAAACTTTTCCTCACAAAAATTTGGCCTTCAGTCTCTCAGCTTCCTCCCTTACTGTCACCCTAAAAACTCGGAGAAGCTGTTACTTGAACAATTTAGAGAACAGTGTATTCACCAAAGAAAGTGGTCTGGTGCTTGAGTGTCTGCATGTTTTGTGCTTGTGGGTTTTTTATTTATTTTCAGATAATTTATTAAGTGGATTATAGGAGAGTGTCCTGTGCAGTTGGCTGCACTGTCTTAGTTTTGAGACAGCCGAACTTGAGAAAGCATCTCTTCTGGAAAATTCCAGAGCCCTGTACTCTTCACACAAAACCTCCAGCTTCTTGAGGCAGATACGGGGGGAAGGTGAGAAGAACCAAACCCCAGTGACCAGGGGTGGGATGCAAAGGCAAAGACTAGGAATAAAGCTTCACCACACCTGGTTCAGAGACAGTGGAGGGTTGAGTGGGCTGAGCTTGAAAAAGCTCTGTCTGTTTCCTTCCTATCCCAGACCTTCCAGGCCATGGGCAGCTGTTACATGGTTGATTTGGTACTGGGTTCAACTGCAGCATCCTTCTGTTGAGTGCTGTTCCTAACCTGTTCCTCCCATTCTTGTGTTTTTCTTGGAGGAACACAGACAATCTGGGGTCGAATGTTGATGCCTTAATAGTGGATGTCTGCGTTTGCTAATGTGGGACAAGACCCAGAGGAGTGTCACATTCTCCACACACACACAGAAGTGCAGAAAGACATTTTGAAACCCACAGAGGTGCCCCAAAGATGCTGCAGCCCACAATAGGTGTGGCGGGGAGATCTCTACCACTTGCTTCATCTGTTTGGTTCTTGGGCTTCCTGCTATGCATACCTCTGCTAGTGCTTGATTTTGTTTTCTTTTCCACTTTTTTTTTGGGGGGGAAGCTATCATTGGAATATTTGCATTTTGCACAATGATACATAGCTGGTAATTCTTCAGGGACAGCACTGGGAAATGTTGGATTTGTCAGAGGTCCATGCAGATTCTCAGATGTAGTATTGCCAGCACCTCACTTGAGAGTTAATGGAGAGCCATATTCATGGGAGCTTAATGAGTGGAAGAACAATGAGGAGGAGGCAATGGTGTATAGGAACACCTCCAACAAGCATATGTGTGTCTGTTCCACTGTAGTGGCCCTTCTGGCTAGCTGGAAGTAAGTGGTCTTGGTGGAGCGTTGTTCAGGTTTCCCCCCTTCCCCTTTCTCCCTCCCGCCACCTAGGTAATTAATTTGTCCACATAAAATGTCATTATGCTGAACCAAGAAACTCTTGACTGCTTAAGACAGAAGTAGACTAAAGCTGCTATGTTTAACCAGCATGGTGTCACTGATTGGATCACCGCCTCAGATTCCCTTTCCTGGGTGTATCTCTTTCAATAGTGGGGATTGCTATTTTTATAGGTAGCAATTACAGAAAGAAGGCAGAAACCTGCAGCATAGATTTATAGCTGGAGCATCAGAGAAACAAAGTTGGTTTCTGTTGTGTAGATACCATGGCAGGTGTCAAGAAGGTTGCCCTGCACCCCTGAAACTTTTGGGCTGTTCTGCAGGGCTGGCATAGCTTTTCTGGACTGCCCACCAGTAGGGAGAAGGTTGTACAGTTGGTCTGTGGTACCAGAGACCATTGGAGGTCATATGCCTGTTGTCTTGCTGGCTTGGGTAGCACTAGTTTAGTACCCTCAACAGTAGTAGTAACTATTTTTGCAGCTGTTTGGGCAGAAGGAAGCTGTATCTAATTAATGGCGTTATTCCTTTGCAAACATCTGTGTTTATTTTTGGTAGCAATCCTTGCTAGGAGCAACCCTAAAAAGACTTGAACGTACATGAATTACCTTCTCAGTACCTCAAGTGTGTTGAGTTGCTTTGAGTTGAGTATATACTCAAGTGTGTTGAGTACCTGTAGGCTGATGATTACCGCAATGAAGAAATGATCTGTCTCTGTCACAGCTGGTAACAAGGAGGTATGGGGAAGCCTGGAGTCTCAACAGACAGACTGAATTCTCTGTTTCTTTCTAATCCCTAACCTTCCCATTATAAAGAACAAGATGATATTTCTGGATCCTGGTTATCTTGATACAACTACATTAGAAGATTCAAGGCTGAGACATTTTTCTGAGACCCTTAAGCTGTCTGGGGCAGTGGCCATTGTCACTGGGGAGATGCAGTTCTCTCTTCAGAATGATCTCGGTGCCAGGTAGGAAAGCCTAGGCTTGTGAGGACAAGGAGTGTGAGTGTCTCTGTCACAGCAGGATGCTCCCTGAGCCGAGCTGTGGAGTATCAGTACTTCGGCCTTTCAGAAAAGGCTTGTTGCTCACAGGGTGGAATGAGGGATTGAAAAATCCTGTCTTGTTCACTTTCCTTTCTTGAAAAAGTGGCCTTAGCTTTTTGCAATACTTGAATAAGTGTGTATCTGCAGAAGATCTTCAGTAGCACAGTGATAGAGACCTTTTAAATGACTATTCTGGAAGGAACTGCATGCAGTTCCAACTTTCATATCCCTTTGCTACCTTAAAAATATTAGGAAAATAAAGTACAACAGAAAAACAGTTGAATCTTATAAGGTATTTAGTGCATCTGAAGTGTTTACAAATCAACTAAAATGGAGAAAAGCAAGCTGTTGAACTTACTTGTAATTTAAATGTTAAATGCAAAATTATATACAGATGAAAGAGGAATACTGTAATTAACCTGCATTTACTATTTTTTTCCCCTGACTTTGCAGAGCCTTTTGATACACATTTGCAAAGCTGCCTTTTGGGAGGCTCCATCTCCCTGTGTACTGTGTTGTGGAGATGCTGAAAAGAAGCCCGTTTACTGTGTATGTGTAAATAACCTGGTAACTTGGGTTTTGGGCCAGTTTCAGCTAATGTTCACATCAAGAGCAGCTTTGCACAGTAGACAGACCCCAGGGTGTGGAGGGGTTTTGTTTGTTGGGGTTTTTTTGTAATTAAGAACTGTAAAATAACCAGGGTGCTCCCTGTGTACACCAGTGTAAATATCTTTGGTAACTGAAATGTACTTTAAAAGAACAAAATCTGTAAATAAACTGATTTATAAATTAATCTTGTTTCCTGGTTCTTTATAAAATGGAGCTTTATAATTGCCCAGATGGTTGCTAATTTTGATAGTGTCCTGGAAATTCATCTGTTATACGTTCCCCTTTCTGTCTGATGCCATACTTGGGATGCCAATCACAGTCCACAAAATCCCATTAGAGTTGCCTTAATTATAATTCTTAACATTATTAGATATTTCCTTATTTTTAAAGCTAAGTGTTGATAGAAGTAAAACCAGAAAATAGTGTTGTGTAATCGTTGCAGAAGTGTGCTGCATAATCTCTGTGAGTAAAATTACTCCTTGGACGTATTTATTTGAAATAGGTTTTTAAAAATCAAAGGTTTAAAGCACGGGGGGGGGGGGGGGGAGCAATTTTTATGCAAAACAGCCATCTTTTAATTAAATTCTTCAGAGTCTTGGGCTTACTTTGGATCCCTCAGGCTTCTAAATTGTTACAGCTCTATAGAGCTGCTGTTACTAGCACCGATCGCTTCACTGAGGGGGCAAATATTGCTCCTTGGAAACTTCATCTATTGGTGGAACTTTGCTAAATCTTTGCCATTTTCTTAAAAAAAAACCAAAACAAAATCAAACAAAACAAAACAAAAAACCCCACAGCACTGCTTTAACATGTGAAAGGTCACAGAGCTCTCTAAGAAGACTGCCTGACACTTCCAGTGCCAAATCAGAGGCGTGCAGGCAGGTGGTGAGCAAGGGGCGGTGTGAAACGTGTAAGGCCAGGACTAAGTGTGTTTATTGTCTCCTCAGTGCCTACAGCTGCTGCTGCTCCTGTACTTCAGGTGCATTTTGGTACCATTTATTAATGTACAGCCCAGCAGAAAAGGCTTTACTTTCCATTTACTACAGACATCTACAAAACCCAAAAAGTGGTCTTTCCCACTTTGCTAGAAAAAGTACACTGCTTTCCAGCTGTGTGGCAGTCTTCTCCTCACCACTCTTCTCTACCTGGGCAAGACATACGCATTTAAATGGCGGGAAAACAAAGCCACTGCAAAGGCATTACTTTGTGCTGAGCAGTTATTTGCTCTTTCCTTTTTCTTAAGAGAGGTATCTCATCCTGGAGCAGGACTTGCTGCACTTGGACTGCCATTACAGAAGGAGGTTTGCTTCAGTCCTGCAGTGCCAGTAGCAGTAATCCTCAGCAGAGCATGCCAGGAACACCATCCACAACCTTCGTACAAAGAAACACGTCACTGCCATCTGAGCTCTGGGGTTGAACCAGCCAAAGCGCAGCAGGTGGGTTGTTTGATGTCCAAAGCGCCACGAGGAAGTGGTGCTGCAGCTTCTGTGCTCATTACTGAGCAGCAGGGGAGCATCCGTGTCCCTACTTTTCCCACCCTGCAATGATTTTTCTCCATGAGTTCTCATTTTCAGACACTGATCTACTTGCAGCCATCAGCATCCATCCCTGGAAGTGGCTTAAAGTGCATTTCACATTGATGAGAAAAAAAAGTGATCTGCGCTCTCTGGCTAAAGAACCAGCTTCCCTTTAAAATGGCTCGAGTGGTGGGAATGCTGCCAAGGCACCGCTACTGCTGTCCTTGCTCAGGATGCCCAGTAATCAGCTTGATGAAGGCTCTGACTTCCTCATTTGCAAGTCTACATTGCTTTACTTGGGCACTGACTTTCTACAGTGGTGTTTGTGCAACTCTTCCCAGAACCCTTGGAGTGCAGCTGCCTTTGACAGCCATTTCACCTGTGGACTGGTGAAACTCCTGGGTTGGGCAATAGCAGGCAGCCATATCCTGATGGCACGCTGTATTGAGTGGGACTGTTCTGGTGCCTCCCTTCCCAGATGCCACCCCCTCCCACGTGCCTCCCCGGGGAGGTGGTGCCAGTTGCAGCCATCCCACATCCTAAAACACCTGGCAGAGCACTGGAGCACTTGAAATGTTAACTCTGCTCTGGATGTCACTGCGCCCTGCCTGGCACGAGGGCTTCTGTAATGTCTGGGCTCTCATTAACACAGTCCTTAGAAGAAAAGGAGCTGGTGGGGAGCTGCTGAACGCCAGCAACTCTCTTCATCATGCAGGAAGGACAGCAGGGGGGCTGCTGTGCCGCTGGCACCCAGCCCGGAGCACAGGCCATTGGCAGGCAGGAATGCAGATGAGATATAATGGAGTTTGAAAGCTTAGGACACTCTCTGGCATGTGGGTCCTGTGGGGGGAGGGAAAGACACCCTGTGAGGTCTGGAAACTGGAGCAAACAAAACCCATAGCCCAACCTTGTGCTTTCCTGCCTCCTCCTGAATGGGATCCTAAGGAAATTCAGGGAAAAAAAGAGAATAGAGCTGTCAGGGGGCAGCATCTCAAATCAGGAGGGTGAGGTTTGGGCAGGAGCATAGCAGGGCATAGCAGGCACACTTAGGGTGAAGATGCCTTCTTTTGCCTGCTGGGTATGCTGTGTGAGGATGGCCTGGAGCAGGTCTGGTTGGTTCCTGCTCTGAATGTTTCTCTTGGCTCCAGTTTTCCAGCCCCTTACTGCAGCTGTGCAAGATCTACCATGTCCCTTGGGCTGTGTTCCCTCCATGACGTTGGCTTCTGGTGGCTTCCTTTTGCAGGCTGGCTTGTCTGTCACTGCCCTTTGAAATCTATGCTGACTCAAAGCAGGGTTTTTCTGTGAGTTTGTTGGAGGCGGAATTAACCCCAGTTCTGGGGGTGTCTCTCAAAGATTTTTCTTTTCTTCCAGCAAAATAAAGGAGGCTGCAAGAGATCCTGCCCTTCATGTTTGGCTTGAGGAGCTCAGCAAGGAGACAAGGAGTCCAGTGTTTGTGTCCTGCTGCATTGCTCTGCAGAGGTGATGGAGGAGCCAGTGCTGCTCAGTGAAACTGCGATTGGGTACACCAGTCCTTGATAGGTGAGACCTTGCTTACATTGCAGGACTACTGCCACATCAAGAGAGGAGTGCTCCATTGTCATCTGTGTGGTATTCTCAGTTTCATGAGCTGCAATTAAACCAGCTGCCAAATAATGATGTGGCAAATCAGGGCGGTGTGGCCTCCTCCGATCTGCTCCTGGAAGCTGGGCAGATGAGCTGGAGAGGAAGACATCTGCTCTGTGCATCGTGGGTCATGGTGATGATTTATGACTTTAAATAGATCTTAAATTTGCAGGTAAAACATTTCCTACCCAGACATACCAAAGACAGCACCAGTTCCTCCTGGTCCCCCCAGGTCCCTGTGTAAAAAGCAAGTGCAATGTTGCTGCCATCCTTTTGAGCAGGGATGAATCAGCAGAAGGTGAATAGCAGAAAGGGGCTGGTACTGCTGAAGTCCCTCTGCAGACACAAACTACATGAACATGTTCATCACATCCTGAGAATGTAACCTGATTTTCTTTTACACCTATTGTTATTACAGGCTGGTTGGGCTTGAAAGGTAGAAATCTGCTGTATCCAACCCAGCCTGTCTCACACAGTCAGCAATTCCCAGCTACCACTGGGGGCTTTCCTGGTCTGTTTAACAGCAGAGCCAATGCAGGTTAGGGGAAGCAGTCAGGGTTCACATCCACTCTGCGCTATTCCTTGTCTTGGCAAAGCCATGGAAGCCGGCAGCTTTATTGCACAGGCATTACCAAAGGTCTTGTCTGAAGTCATGTCTCAATGGAGGTGTGACTGGTGCCAGCAGTGGAAAAGTGCCACCTGGGATGGAGGGTCCTAGCTGACTTCAGCTGGCTGGGAGGTGGCAGTGGCACAATTTTCAGTTGCTCTCTGAGGCTGTTTGGTGATGCCAATTGGGGAAACGAGGCTTTTTGTTCTATTTAGAGAAGGACCACACTCCCCCCCCCCCCCCCAAGGAATTCATATGTCCACATAAAATGTCATTATGCTGAACCAGAAAACTGTTGACTGCTTAAGACAGAAGCAAACTAAAGCTGCTGTGTTTAACCAGCATGGTGTCACTGTCGTGCTGTGCTCCAGATCGAAGAGAGCTTCACTAAATTCATCAGCCCCATCTTGTGAAGGCCAGAGAGAGAGGAAAACTGCCGAGCGTCCTTTGCAACTGGTATTTCCGAGGTGCTCACAGGAGAGTCAGATGCAAACTTCTCTAAATGGCCTCCAAAATGCCAGGGCCGGTTGACGCAGTTGCCATGGTTGTATCATGAGTCTTGCATTGGTTGCGTGTTTTTCTTGGAGTCAGTTCCTGGAATCACACAATTAGGTAGGAACGTGTTCTTTAATTCTCAAGGAAGAAAGTCCATTTCGGGATCTCCCTATCCCTGAACCTTCTCAACTAAAGGGAGCTGAGAAGATTCTGGGTCGGCTTACCTGGCCATATGGAGCTATTGGTGTGTTGCAGCAAGATTCATGCTTTTAAAAAGGGAAAATAAAAGCTTTTCTCCATTTTCTGAAGTCATTTCCAGCACTTCAAGGCCTGAATACACACCAACCCATCAGCGCTTCCCTCGTCTCCTCTCTAACTCAGCACAGAGGCAGAGTAGCTCTTTACATCTGTGAAAATGATCCATTTTGAGTGCATGAAACAAGTACTGCAGGGCATAAATGATTTTGGTGAGATCTTAGCAGCCTTTGAGTCTCTCAGCCTGTTTGTGTTGCTCACACCTCATTGACTTCAAGGAGATTCCTACTGGGTATTAGCCTGGGAAAGGAGACTTGAGAACTGATGAGCTTAATGAATTAAAGCCACTGCTTGGCTGCTGCACGGAGACATGTGCAGCACAGGAACCCCCACAGTGGGCCTTAGCCTGTGGCCTTGCTACACAGGGAGGAAGCACATCTCTTGCCAAAGTTAAGGATGCCGAGGCAAGTGCTGAAGGCTTTGCAGTGCAGTGCAGTTTAGAACCTACTTTGTTTTCAAGGGGCCACGAGAGCCTAAATGTGGGTGTTGGGGCTGGCTCATGAGCTGGGCATCTAGGGTCATGCAGCACCCATTCCCTGTGCGTTGCTGCTCACAGGCTCTGCCACCAGTGGGGAGGTGCAAAGTGAGAGAGGACAAAAGGGCAGGCAGCACTGGGAGGGCATTTAAAACCTCCCCAAACTTCTGCTTTATTTTTGTTTTATTTTATTTTAATATTTTATTTTAATATTTTATTTTATTTTATTATTTATCTTAGTTATTCTCAAATCTACCTTAAACCAGGTTGTTTTAAAATCTTTATCTTTGGGTTTTCCATGCCCATCCCCTGTCTCAAGGCATTCTGCTCCTCCCAGTTTGAGGCGGAAGAAAAGCCTCATTTTTTGCTTTGTAACAGGATTAGAAGGAAGAAAGGTTTTTCGGGCAAGTCCCTGCCTGGAAAGCCCCACACCCTGCTGCTGAAGGAGGTTGTTTCCTGGGAGTCGTGGGGATGGACATGCCAGCCCAGTAGCAGGGTTGTCGGCAGTACCGGCAGTACCTGCAGCCCCAGCTGTTCCCTGGGCAGCAGGAAGCAGGAGCATCCCCACCCCAGGGCTTTGGTGGATGAGCAATGGTATTGCTCACCTCAAAAAGAGCCGGAGCCCCCGGGTGCGTGCTCTTGCCCTTCTGCCCTCGGGTTAGATGCTGCTTTTGCATCTACCGAAGGATTTAAGGAATTTGTGCTCCCTGGGAGAGAGGGGTGAGCTGGATGGAGAGGACAGCTGGCAATTACACTGATGCTGAGCACCTCCACCGTGATAACCTAATCAAGTTGATGAGCCCTTAGAATAAGGACTTCAGCTCAGGGTAAAATAACGGTGATGAATCCCTGAGTACAGGCATTATTTTATCTTTTAATCGCCAGCCGGATAAGGACAAGTTGCGGCAAGGTCTCCAGCAATAGCGAGGGACCACCTTTCAGAGCAGCCCGGCATGGGCAGGGCTGTGCCTCTCCTCTTGTGTTTGGACTGCAAGGTGTGATAATCCCTTAAGCATCTAATTACAGTTGGCAGGGCTGCAGCAAACCATCTTGTGCCCCACTTCCATCAGCATGGACCTGCAGAAGATGGGTGGCAGCGATCCCGTGAGGCTTGTGTCCAACAAGCTCTGGCCTCATAGCCGGGCCGTCTTGAGGAGTCCTGCAGCTCCCCAGGGCCGTGCCCCGTGTGGAGGCCCCTGCCCCCCCTGCCACGGCACGGCTTGGCTCCGGCAGGCTTGTTTTTCTAGCATGGCAAGTCGGCCTAAAGTGCTTAGGTGGGGCCCAGCGTGGCTAATGGCCTTTCTGGGGACAGAGCCAGCAACCAGCCCCCAGCAGCGATGGGCACCCGTGGGGCCGGGACCCCGTGCCCTCAGGGGGTGGGGAGGGAGCGGAGGTTCGGATGTCAGTGGCGCGTCCACCCCTCTGCGCCCAGCTCTGCCTGAGGCACTGGGCAGCGGACACCTTACGTAAGGGAGACGGTGACGCGGGTGTGTGCGTGAGCCACGGCACAGACAGGGCTGGGAGGCAGTGGCGGGACGCGGGACTGCCCGCCATGGAGGGCTGCTTTCTGAGGGGTGGAGGAGCTGCACCTTGCGGCCTCGTTGGGTACCCTTGTTGCTCATCCCTCGCAGGGTTGGGGTGAGGGCAGCCGGGTCTCCGGGGTCCCCATCCTCTGGGGTGTCCCGGCAGGCGCTGCCCGGTGACGCTGGCTAATGTCAGGGTGTGGGATCAGGGCGCTGCCCTGGGGCTGGTGGCTCCCCTCAGAGAGGGCTCCGATGGCGGCACGGCGGGTTTGGCGCCCGAATCAGCCGCCTTCGCCTTTCCTCGCCGTACCAGAACGTGGTGCTCCCCGTCCCCCCGCAGGGCGGTAGCGCTGCCCGGCGCTGAGGGGTGGTCGGGGCTCCCCCCGTGGCGCTGGGAGCGGAGGAGCGCTGCGTTCCCAACAGGGGGCGCCGCGGACCTCCTCGGCCCCTCCCCTGCCCCACCCCAGCGGGCGGGGCGCGCGGCGGACCTAAAGGCGGCGGGGGGCGGCTCGGGGCCTGGCGGGCGATGTGGCGGCGGCGGGCGCGGGGCGGCGGCGAGGGGCGGTGGTGGCCGGCGGTCGTTGTGCTGCTGGCGCTGTCGGTGCCCGCGGCGCGGCCCCGGGAGCTGTACTCGGCCGCTGACCCTCTGGAGCTGCTGGGGGCGGAGGCGGAGGGGCGGCTGCTCGACTCCCCCAGCGCCTGGGCGGTCGAGTTCTTCGCCTCCTGGTGCGGACACTGCATCCACTTCGCGCCCACATGGAAGGCCTTGGCCCACGACCTTCGCGGTGAGTCCCCGGCGCGGCTGACCTGCTTCCCTCCATCCCCTCCTGCCTGGCCCATCAGCGCCCCAAACCCTCGCTGTGTCCTTGACCTTGTTTCCCTCCACCTTATCCCTGCCTCTGGCTTCTCTCATCAGCACCCCATTTAATTCTCCGTGCCTCTGTCCCTGTGTCCTCATCAGCATTCTTAAGTACTCCCTGCATCCCTGCCTATTCTCCTGTCAGCATCTTTAAATCCTCCCGGTGCCTCTGCCACCCCCCCCACCCCCCCCCATCAGCGCTCCTAAATCCCTCCTGTGTCCTTGTCCATCATGCTGCTCTCTGTCAGTACTCCTCACTCCTTGTATCCCTGGCTCTGCATGCTCGGTCCTGTCACCACTCCTTCATCCCTTCTGCATTCTCCCTGTCAGTATCCCTCTCTGTCCTCTGCCTTCCCTTCTGTCAGCACCCCTAAATCCCACTGCATCCCTTCACCAGCCTCCTTGAAGTGTCAGCCCGGTGGGAAGGCCCAGGGTCCCCCATGATGCCCAGGCCTCCCTTGCAATGGCTAGTCCTGGCTTAGCAGCAGCCCTGGAACCCCCTTTAGCTGGGAGAAGCTTGGGCTGAGCCTGCCCCAGGCATGGGGGCCCTGCTGACTGCCCAGGGAGGCCTCAGCCCTGCTCCTCCCTGGTGCCTGCAGGGAGAGGCTGGCAGGGCACTGCAGCCAGGCGTTGATCCCAGCTGGTTAGTTCCCAGCTTTGACCTTGATACTTGGCCTGACTTATGCCCAGCACCACTTGGGAACCCCCACGCCCCAGTGCTGGGCCCCTGGCCCCAGCAGGGCTTGTCCTGCCTCCCTCAGCATCCCGGGGTGCGCACGGCTGCTCTCTGCTATTGCGCTAATTGATACAGCGCAGTTACTGCTGAGTGAGTCAGGGCTCCTGCCAGGGCAGGTGTCCCGTCCCTCCGAGGGGATGCCATCCCTCCCTGGGGATGCCATCAGCACTTCCCAGTGGGGCAGGATGTGAGGAATGCGGTGTGTGCCCAGGCTCCCTGGGGGAATGCTGGCTTTTCTGGCCTCTCTCCAAAATGGGGTCCCCCCAGGGCTCCTGCAGATGGGGTGCTCATGAAGGC
Organism: Ara ararauna; assembly: GCA_028858755.1. Taxonomy (NCBI): domain Eukaryota; kingdom Metazoa; phylum Chordata; class Aves; order Psittaciformes; family Psittacidae; genus Ara; species Ara ararauna. The sequence goes on from CM054382.1 coordinate 45,330,093, forward strand.
AGAACAAGAAAGCCATCCCTGTGCTGTTTGCCATCCTTACTGCTGTTCCCATGGGTGGATTTTCACAGGTGTGGGCTGGCCACGGAGGAGGCCAGGGTGACCCACAGGCACCATGTACAGACGAGTCTGGGAGTGTGCCTGGCTCCCTGCAGCAGGGCTTGGCGCAGGCTTTCCTATGCTGCTGGTGCTCCTACTGTGTTGTAGTAGGAAGCAGGTCGCCTGCTCTATCACCTGTGGCAAAGGACAGTCCCAGAGGGTCTTCACCTTTAGCAGGCTTCTGCCTTGGGTGACATGGGCTCCATCCGTGTGCTGGTGCCATGCCCCTCCCCATCCTGCTCGAAGGACAGGCTGAGCATTCTCTAACTTGTATCTTTTACACTAAGAAGAAGCCATTTCAGAGCTTTTATCTCCATTTTGTTGCTGGCTTTTAGAGCTTGCTGCTTGAAATGCCTGTATGCCTTCTTTTTTTCCTCTGTTTTACTGCAGTGATCTGTTGGTCCTCTCCAGGCAGGTGGTGGTGGTGGGAGAGTCATAGAGGGGAAGCAGATACTTGACAACTGTTCTTGGGTTGTTCCCTTGTGGTTATCAACTGTACCCTTGGGGTGCAATGAGCTGAAGCCTGTGTTCCTACTCTCCCCCAGCAGTGGTTAGCCATCCCTCCCCTTCTTCCCCCAGTGGCCTCTTCCCACTGGGGCAGAGGCTGGGCAGGCAGAACCAGAAGGGCAGGCAGCCACGGGCAGAGCTGCCTTGACTCGGGCGCCGGTGATGGCAGGGGATGCAAAGCCTGGTCCCGCCTTGCACAGCTTCCCTGCACTCCTCTGCCAGAAAAATAGGGCGCCAGGCTTTAGTTCGGACATGGTGTTGGGTATTTGGGGCTTGGAAGCCGTCAGTTTCCTGTGAGGAATGAGCAATGACTTTGAGGCACAGAGGAACCATGTCGTTGGTGCAGCAGGAGATCCCTGCTGTCTCTGCAGCAGCTGCGGGGAGCAGGGCAGTTTTGGGAACCTAGAGAGGCTGATCTGTGCTGACCGCATCCTTTGTCCCTGCAGAGTGGAGGCCTGCAGTGATGCTGGCAGCCATCGACTGTGCTGATGAAGCCAACCAGCAAGTGTGTGCTGATTTTGGGATAACTGGCTTTCCCACGCTGAAGGTGAGGGCTGTGTGCACCAGGCAGTTGCCTAGTTTCACTGTGCTTTACCTTTTGCTCTGTCTCTCTCTTGCTTAATCAGGTTGACAGCATTATTGCACCAAAACATTCAGTTTGGGGCTTTGCAGTCTGGAGCTGCTTCACACTTCCCCAAAACAGAGCTATGGCCAAACTGCAGGCAGCACAACTGCTGGGTGATGTATCAACAAGGAGGGGGAAAACCAAAATGCTGCTTCGTGGTGAAATGTAGAGGCCATATCTCTCCTAGGATAGGGTAGTGTCTGAAACTTCAATTGCAACCTCCTGGGAAAGGCTGCTGGAGGGCAGAGAGCAGTCGCAGGCACAGGTTTTGAAGAAGGGAGCTGCAGGTGGCTGCACAGAGCTCTCCTAGGAGCCTCCTGCAGTGGCTGGCAAGGTGCCATCCCTCCTCCTGGGCCCATGCCTGACCTCTTAGCTGTGTCAACGTGCCGTTTCACAGTGGTTCCGCGCTGCAAACAGAGCCTTGTTCCAACATAAGCAATAAAGCTAAAGCACTCTAGGTGCAGGTCACAAAATCCAGGATTGTCTTGGTATAGAACAGGGGGAATATGAGTTTCATCAGGTGTGCCCTCAGTCCCAGCTTACAGGCTCAGCCCAAGGTGGGGTCAGGTTTCGTGGTTTGCCAAGCAGGTTGGCTTGTGGCCTAACCCTGCAGTATGGTCTCAACAAGCACCTGCTGCCTGAGCACCCACTGCCTATGGGACATTGACCAAAGCATCTGCCAGGGCAGGGAGGTGTGATGATGTGGCAGTGCCAAGAAGTCACTTGCTTTGCATCCCCTGTCCCCACCAAACACCTTTTGCAAACAGCCAGTGCTCCCAGCCCAGCCTGCAAAGCAAACACTGGTCTGATGCAACCTGGTTTCACTGGTCTGACTGTACCACAAGCACAAGCTACTGTGGCAGGTCAGAAGCAGGGAAAAAAAACCACCTTCTCCTGGTTTATGAGAGCTCCGGAGCAGGGAGATACTGGATTGCAGAACCAGGTTGCCTCCCTGGGACCCCTGGAGATGCCTGCCTTGCTGCCTCCCAGCACTCAGCCCTTGGCTGGACATGGCTCCCAGCCCATGCCTGCATCCCTCCGCTTCGGGGATGCCCTGCAAGATGGGGACACAGCCAGGAGCTACCTCTGCGGTGGCTCATGTTGGTTGGTATGCTGTAATGTTGTAGGGAAACTGAGGCAGAGATGGTGTGGGGGGAGCCTCTGCCTTCTGGGCAGCACTGCCTCCTTGTCCCACTCCACACTCTCACTCCAGTTTCCCCTGTTTTTTTTTTCTTATTCAGTTCTTCAGAGCTTTTAGCAAGAAGGCAGAGGATGGGATAAGGATTACCAGTGAGTATTCAGAACCAAGTTTTTGGGGTTTGTTTTGTTTCATTTTTTCCCTGGGTGCGAATGGCTCTGCTGTCCACTCCCCCCATGGATTGGGACCTCAGGGAGCCCAGGGGGCAGCTGAGGGCAGCTCCCTCAGCCCAGCCCATGAGTCCAGCTTCCCACCTGACACCTTGGCATCGTGTCCTCCTGCAGATCCCAGTGCCACCATCGAGGACCTGCGCCATGCCATCATCACCAACCTGGAGCAGAGCCAGGATGCCTGGCCGCCTGCCTGTCCTCCACTGGAGCCAGCGAGGTAGGGGTGGTGTGATGGGGAATGGCTGCGTCAGCCTCTGTCCTATGGAGAGCAGGTTTTGGGGAAAATCCTGAGGCAAAAATGAGCACAGAGCAGCCACTGCATCACCCACATCCCAGGGAGATATAGATGACCTGGCCAGGTTAGAGCCATTTATGTGCCCCAGATGAAATGGGCCTTAACTACAGCAAGCAGTTCCTGGGCTGGGGACCTGGCAATGCCGACTGCTGCCGTTAGCAGCTTTTTCCTGTCCTAAGAGTTTTCTTGGTTAGGTACAAATTTATTGGGATCTGCAGTCTTACTGGATGCAGGCAGTTGCTCCACTCTCCCAGGGGGAGCATTTGGCTTTCCCAAAGTGTTGGTCAAGGTGGGCACGTGCTTCAAGTTTCCAGTGCCTCTATCCCTTAGCCAAAAAAAACCAACAGTCCTGCTTCCAAGTTCATTGTTGTTTTATTTCCCTGTGTGAGCGTGCAGCTCCCTCCTGCCCTGCCCTGTCTGTGCTTTGTTTGGCTAAGCAGACCAACTGGGCTGGGACTTTAGCGGGAAAGAATTGCATGCTTGGTGGGGCTGAACCTCCACCAGCATCCCCTGCCAAAGCCTAGCTCCTTTCGGGTGGGAGGGCAGAGCATCCGGCTGATGCTGAGCACCTGCTGCCATCCCCTTCTCTCTTGCAGTGTGGAGGAAGTTCACACTTTCTTCCAGAGGAACAAGGACCAGTACTTGGCACTTATATTTGAAAAGAGCAACTCCTTCGTAGGCAGAGAGGTGGGTATAGCTGCATCTATTTGCATTTCTCTTGAAGCTTGAGTGCCTTTGACAGGGAAGTCCTCATGCAGCAGCCTCCCCAGTTACCTTGCACGCTGCCTTGCTGGTACAATGTCTTATACAGGGTTCTGAACAGCCCTGCTGCATCCCTGGTGGGGTGGGGGATGCTGCTGTCTCTCCATTCTGACCCTGGGGTTGCTGCTTGCAGGTGGCACTGGACATGCTGCAGTACGAGAATGTGGCAGTGAGGAGGGTGCTGAGCAGCGAGGAGGAGCTTGTGGAGAAGTTCGGTGTCACCACCTTCCCCTCTGCCTACTTGCTCCTCCGCAACGGCTCCTTCTCCCGCCTGCCCGTGTGAGTGCAGGACACGGGGTGGGTTTGTGGACCCTGGTGGGGGGTCTCCTTTGTGGGAAAGCTCATTAAGAAAGAGACAGTGGCTGGGTTGGGCAGGCTGGTGGGGAGCAGAGGGCTGCTGGTGGGCACCGAGTAGGGCTGCCAGCCCTGCCTGTCGCTGTCGTCGTCATCACCGTGTCACCACATCTGCCTGGGGGTGGCTCAGCACAGCTGCCAAGTGCTCAACACTGCACTGGGCTGCATGTCAGGATGCCCACTGCCAGCACACATGGAGAGTACAGACCACCCCGCACTCATTCCCTAGGTCAGAGTTGCCAGTCTGGATAAGTTTTAGGTCTCCTTTGCTTCCTTGTTGGGGCTGGGGGCTGTTTGGGAGGGAAGAGGGTCTTGCTCACAGCTTCTCCTTCCTTGCAGGCACATGGAGGCACGCTCCTTCTACACCTACTACCTGCGCACACTCTCAGGCATCACTCGTGGCTCCTACAAGCTAAACACAACCATCACAGTTTCCAATGAGACCAATGTATTCCAGCCAAAGCATGCTGACCGGTGAGACCCCTCCCTTCATCATTCTGGGGCAATGGGAGGCCAGGGATCATGCAAGGAGGAGGTGTCATGGCCATGGGTTGGCAACAGGGTGGGAGGTGGGACTATGCCCTTCACCTGGGGAAAAAGAGAAGAAATCGTGCGTGGGTTCCTGGGGTACAGATTAATGGGCTGATGGAGCATTTGTGTTGTGCTGCCCTCCCCAGCTCTAAGGTGTACATGGCTGACTTGGAGTCCACACTGCACTACTCACTGCGGGTGGAAGCCACCCGTGCTGCTGCACTGTCAGGAGCCCAGCTGGCCGCCTTCAAGTGCTACGTATCCATGCTGGTGAAGGTGAGGAGATTTTGGTGCTGGGAGAGGAACCACGCATGCCTCCGTGTAGCTATTCATAGGGTGAAATACAAATGCAGGGTGCAGGACACCACATTCCAGCACTCACAGGTAGCAAAGCATGGTGGTCTCAGATGTGAGCCCTGTGTCCCAGTGCTCTGCTCAGCATGTCCCACAGCCACTGTGGGGCTGTCCCTATCCCTGTGGATCTCCAAACTCAGCTCTGAGTTGCAACAAACAGGTGCCACAGAGTTTCTGATATGTGAGGTGCTAGTATTGGAGGGCAGAGCAGGACTGGCACGTGCAGGAGGTGTTGAGGCAGCATGTCTTTTCAGAAGAGATCACTGGAGTGTCAAGGATGGTCAGAGGAGTTTGTAATTTTTATTGTCTGAGTTGGATGCTTGGTTTGGGGAGCTGATCACTGCAGATTCCTTTGGTAGTCCAGGAAAGGGATTCCTGCTCTGAGTGAAGCTCTGGAAGAGCCACATATAAGGTCTCCTTTTTTCTTTTGTCGGTGAAATTGAAGTGTGTGAATTGAAGGAGCTTTGAGCCAGCAAAAGTGGGGTACTTTAATTCACTGGTGTGATGAAGCGCTGTTTGGCTGAGGTTTCCACCACTGGTGTTGCAGGAACCCTGTCTTCATCCTTGTCACAGCCCAGGCTCCTTGGCATACCTTCACCCAGCCATGCCTGCCGTCTTTGCTCTCTCCTTTGTTACATAGGATTTCACACTCAGTTTAGACCTTGCGTAGCCCTTCCTGATGTGTGAGACAGCCCCTGCTCTCCCCCAGCAAAGAGCTCCAAATGTGAGACACTAGTGCAATGAGTCTTAGGTCCTCAGCTCAGCAGTTCGTGTGGCTCTTACTCTGTTTGCGCCCATCTATCACCCTTGCTGTTTCTCCCTTGAATGAGAACCACAGGGCTAGGGAAATAAATCTCCCATCACACCAGTTTCCTGGCCAAGGGCACAAGCTTGCCAGCATGGTGAGGAGCAGCCGCAGGTTTATTTGATCACCTTTTAATTCTTTCTGCAAACCTTCCCCCAGTTGCCAAGGATGAGCCGTGGCCTCTGGCAAGGAGACGGTGGCATCCCCACTGCGGGCAGGAGGCACCGGGCCATTGGGTGGTGGGTGCTGGTACTTCCAGAGGATGCTGAGATAGCGCTGCCGTTTCCATGCTCATCCACAGGACGGAGCAGCATCCCCAGGATTGCAGCCGTCGCTGCTACCCGGGCAGGGCTCGGGCTGGGGAGCTCAGCCAGCAGGTCCCAGACTTAACTGTTGCGTTCCCAAGAAGTATTTAAGGCAAGGAGGGAGGAAAAATCCTAATGTGGAAAGAAGTGGTGCCTAGAAAGCATGGAATTGTGTGGCAAAGCCTCCAGTCGAAGGAGCAGGAGGGACTGTGTTTTGCCGCAGAAATCAGGTTGCAGATTAATCCTCCTGTGAATTTTGGACTTTCAGTGTGATTCTCCACAGACCTGGAGAGAGCAGCTCAGGGTTAGCAAAGTGCTCCATCCTTCTGCTTCCCCGTCACTTTTCCTGTGTGCTGCTGGTCTCATCCTCCACATGGGTTGGTTCCTCCGTCTCTCTGTCCAGCAGTAGTACATACTGGCAGTCTGCCCCCTTTCCCCAGAGCGTCTGCAGTTTTAAAGTACTGCTGCTAATCGGCTTTGTGTTGGTTTATGGTCAGGGTGGCTTTTGCCTCTCTCAGACGGGCTGAGGTCTGGAGCCTGAACATGCACACAGGAGAGTATGGCCTTGCCACCATGGGGGGGTATGCTGCAACCCCCAGCCCCTGGGCACCAAAGCCTTGCTGGGACAGCACTGCCCTCCAGCACATGCTGCCAGAGGGGATGCTCGTGCTGCCCAGTGCCTGTCACAGTGAGCTAGGGGTGCTGGTGGGTTGCCGTGCTGCTCCTGGAACAAGGCCTGGGTTTCCTCACCCCTCTTCCTACTCTGCAGTACTTCCCGGGGCGCCCCTGTGTGCAGACCTACTTGCAGTCCCTGGATGTATGGCTGAAGAACTGGACAGAGCCTCAACTGCCCCGCAACGTCTTGAAGGATGCCATGAAGAATAACAGAGATGTAAGATGCCCATGGGGACCGTGGTCCCTGCTCTCCTCACCTCTGCCACAGCCCGCATTACCTGCCAGCTCCCTCACACCATGTCTGTCTGTCCACCAGGCCTCCCACCCTGCCATGCTCCCCACCAATGTGACCTGGGTGGGCTGCCAGGGCAGCGAACGCCAGTTCCGCGGCTACCCCTGTGGGCTCTGGACCATCTTCCACCTGCTGACTGTCCAGGCTGCCCAGAGTGGCCCTGACAAAGGTATCAGGTCCTGGGGGGGTTTGGGGAGGAGGTATCTGGGTGGGCTGCGGCACAGACATGAATGTTGCATGCAAACAAAGGCTTGTTTTCCACCCCCTTCTTAATCTTGCCCCAAGGCAGATTTGCAGGGGGGACAAGAGCCACAGAGTCAGGGTGTGGGGTTGCTACCTTAGCTGTGGGATCATCAGGACTTGCCTTCCTGTCCTCCCCTATCCTTGCCTCCTTACAGAGCTGCCACTGGAGGTGCTGAGCATCATGCGTTGCTATGTCCGGTACTTTTTTGGCTGCCAGGAGTGTGCCCAGCACTTTGAGGCAATGGCGGCTGAGTCCATGGACCGGGTGGCAAGCCGGAAAGAGGCTGTCCTCTGGCTCTGGTCCCACCACAACGAGGTCAACGCTCGCTTGGCGGGTAAGGGGGGCCACAGGGAGGGGAGCCAGTACAGCTTCCAAAGGGAAGAGGGAGGTGAGATGGAGGAGCATCTCTCCTCCTGGATGGAGCTGGCAAATGGCTGCATTAGGATGCAGCAATGGGGACATCTTGTGGTCAGCGTCCCCCACCATAGGCAACAGCAGCTGGTCACACAGCATCAGACCACCCCAGAGATGCAGTTGGGTCTTACATGCTCCCTGCAGCGAGCTTCCCAAAGTCGCCAGGTACCCTTGGAGGACCCTTCCTCCTTTGGTGGCTCCTCCAAATGTCCTGTCTCCATCACTGTCCCCAGCTGCTGTATGCTCCGGGGTGCTTATACCAGTACAGGGGGAAGACTGTCACATGTCTCCTCTAACCCCCGTGCTGGCTCCGGTCCTTGCAGGAGGTGACACGGAGGACCCCAAGTTCCCCAAGCTGCAGTGGCCTCCGCCGGATTTGTGTCCCCAGTGCCACAAGGAGGAGCAGGGCGTGCACTCCTGGGATGAGCCGGCTGTGTTCAACTTCCTCAAGGTGCACTTCTCCCCAGCTAACATCTACATGGACTATGCTGAGGCTGACCCCATTCTCATGGCTGGAGAGGGGACTGGTGCCAGGCTGGGCACTGAGGGCCCACGAGAGGTGAGGGAGAAGGAGGAAGAGGAGGAAAAGGAGAGGGAGGGTGACATGAGAGCTCCGGGGCGACCAGGCTCCGCTGAACCAAGGCGCCCCAGCATTGTGCGGCTGAACCCCAAGCTGCGGGAGGTAGGTGAGGACATTGTGGACCTGGACTCCTTCAGCGAGCAGCACTTCAAGAGCCAGGCACTGCGAGCGGCAGCTAGCCGGCACCGGCGGCTCAGCAAGCGGGACACCATTGCCGTGCCCCAGGATACCAGGGTGGGCCGGGAGCGTCGGTGGGCTCCTGGTGTCCAGGTCCAGGAGGAGGAGGCGGCTGTGGAGGGCGTGAGGAGGAGCCCCTGGCTGCGGGTGCTTGGCTTGGGCTTCTCCCGCCTGGACATCAGCCTGTGTGTGGCCCTCTACTTCCTCTCCTCCATGTGCCTCCTGGGAATGTACACTTTCTTCCGTCTCCGCACCCGTGCCCGGAAAGGCCGCCCCAGCTTCCCCATGGCCTGAGAACAGTTACAGGGGGTCAGGGGCTGCCCCGAGGGTGGAGTGGGTGGGCTGCTGATCCAAGACATGCCTGGGACAGCATTTTGTCCCCAGTGGGAAAGAGTTTGGTGCATCCTCCCCAGGAGCTGCCCACTTGCAGCAGATGCCTCACCCTGGGTGGCGTGGAGGGGGAAGGAGGTGTCAGAGCACCCCCCCCTCCCCAGGTTGCAGTGCCAGATTTCAGATGTGTAGAAGCTGGATACCGACACTGGTTTACGTCTCAGCACCAGCTGCCCTTGGATCTGCCTGGACTGGTTTCAAATGGGGAAGCTCAGTCCCATGTTGGGGAGCAGCCCTTCAGGGTCAAACCACTAGTGGGGCCAGGAGGGTGGGGGTTTAGTCCCTCAAAAAGTAGGTGCTGCTGGATAAGGGGTAGCAGACTCCATTGTGGGGTTTCAGCAGCATTATGTGTGTGTGTCCCCTTGAGACATGAATGAGGGCCCCCCACTGTTCCTCACCCCCTCCCTGCGCTGTTGCTCGCTCAGTGCTTGTCTTAGTGCAATAAATTATTTTTGCCGACGCTGGCCTTGCTGTGTCAGCTGGTCCCTGCTGTATGGGCACACAGGGCAGCATCTCCCCTCCCTGCCGTCCCTCACTGTCCCTGCTCTGGTCTCCCCCATCACCCCAGGAAGAGCACGGTCTTGGTTTAATCCTTCAAATGCTTTTAGTTGTTGTACATTTTCTCCTCCTTTTTTGCTTCTGGAGGCACCTGTGGCCCCCCATACAGCCAGCATGTCCCCATGGTTGGGGTGGCTCATGGTTTGTCCTCACGTGGGGTGATAGGGTGGGAGCCTGGGGAGGGCTGGAAGCTGCAGGATGTTAGTTGATGTGAGCTAGGGAGCTGCGGTTTGGTGCTGGCCATGCCCATGGTACAGAGCAAGGAAACACTTGTGAGCATCCCCCTGGGGAGCAGGGCTTCCACAGGTGCCCTGTGCCTGTCCCCGATTCTTTCTGCCCTTTTATCCTTGTTAGAAATCATTAAGGAAAATGGTTGTTTTCCAGAGCGAGGGCCGGAGCCATCTGCTCTCCCAGTGCTGCCTAAATCCCCCTGTAACAAATTCATTGGGATTATGCTGCCCTCCCTTAATCCCAGCCCTTCCCCCCACACGGGGGATTTAAAAGGATTAAAGCCTTGCCGATAATAAACTTCATTAAGAGGGAGGGGGGGTGTCAATCCGATTTGGAGCCTTTTTCTTGATATCTTCACTTTGCCCAGGTGGGAGGCGAGGGTTGGCAGGATGGGGAAGGAGGGCAGCCAGCTCTGCTGCTGAGCAGACACTGCGATCTCCATCTTCTCTGGCCCTTGCTCCCTTACTGCTCGTGAAATAAATTGTCTTGCTCTGGCTTTTCTTCTTCTTTGGTGCCTGTGCATGGTCACACCTCCACGGGACATGGGGCTGTCACCCCTGCCCTGCCACTGCTGGCCCGTTTGGCCTTGGCCACATCCCTTAGCCAGGTCCTCAATGGCCTCAGCCCAGTGTGGAGGGGGCCTGTGTCCCGTCCAGCCGGGTGCTGGTCCTGCCCGCTGCTGTGTGATGGATGGGTAAGGTCTCATTGCTGCAGCCCTGCTGCCTCGTTCTCCTTGATTTCCCAGGGGCGTTTATCCCCAACATGAATAACCTCTCATGCACACCCTCCCCACCAGCTGCTCCCCTGTGTGGGGTTGAGAGCTTGTGATGAGGGGCTGCCTGCTGCTACCCCAGCCACAAAATCTCTCAGTGGGCTGCTGAAGCTGTGGACAGGCTGGAGGATGTGTTAGGGAGATGGATGCAGTAGGTGGGTGCATTGGGGGGATGCAGCAGGAGGGTGCAGGGGCTGGTGAGGAGGAAGCTGCAGACAGGACTGCCCAGATTAGCATCCCTGACAGGCCTGCAGCCTAAGGCTGCCATGCACACAGGAAAAGGTCTGGTAAATAGACATCCCATAATCCTGTTTGGTGCAGTCCAAATCTTCCCGGTCCTGGCACTCCTGGGCTGTAGCACCAGGGTGTGCCCCTGCGGAATAATTAGGAAATGTGGGATAATTAGGAATTAAATTTATATTTGAAATGCAGCATTGTCCACACATAGGGGAAGAACAGCACCTGGGGAACCCCAGTACAGGGCACAGATGAGCCAGAGCAGGCAGCAGTGTGGGCAGGATGATGCTGCAGGGCTCGGTGCTGCCTGGGGAGGATCCCCCTCACCATATCCCCCAGGATGGGGTCTTTGGGACAGGCCCACACAGAAGCCCTGGCACATGGGGAGCATCAGACTTTGCCATGGCCACACTCGTGGGTAGGATGGGCTGTCTGGGCTGGGGGACACTCCAAGCCCCCCACTGTGCCCTTCCCAATGGGGGTTACCCGTTCCCAGCAGGAGCCTGGGCGTCCCCGAGGCCAATTACCCAAATGGCCTCGGGCTGTGTGAGGCGGCTGCCATTCCCTAATACAATTTACCCTCAAGTGCAATTTAATTTTCCTGGAGGCCGGTGGCCGGCCCCCCGCACACCAGCCACCTTCCCACCCCTTTGCGCTCGCTCCCTCCCGCATTGCCCCTCTTCCCTTTCCCTCCTCAGCGCGGGTGAGAGCCTTTCTCCACCGGCATCCCTCCTCTGCCCATGCTCGGGCCATAAAATCACTGGGGGTTCGTTCAACGTCAGTTAATTTTCAATTACAGTTAGCAACGCCCCACTCGGCAGTGCCTGTGAGGGGAGAGGCTTTCTCCGGCCGCTGGTGAGTACCTGGGTCTCACTGTGCTTGTCCTTGCTCCAGGTGACCCCTGGCAATAGGGGTGTCTGTGGGATGGGGTCACAGGCAGTTATTGGGGTAATGAAGAAGTGGGGAGCAGTAGGGGGCTTGGGGTGCACTGCTCAGAGGGTGGCTGTGGCTGCTTTGGCCCCATAAGGATGTCCCCACCTCGGGCTGGGGGAGCTGTTTTTTTTACGCGAGGGGACTCTGGGAGCTGGGATGAGACCCAGCAATCTCGCTGCATGGTGGCACAATGCCTTGCTGTCAGCTGAGCTCCTGGCACCTCCAACCCCACTCAGGCTTTGCTGATCAGGGACATGGCTGGGCTCACCCCACACGGGCATGGGCCAGGCATGGATCTTCCTTACATTCCCCCTAATTTTGCCTTGAAACCCTGCTGTTGCACCTAGGATCAATGCACCGATGTCCCCCTTGGTGATATGCTGCCCAAACCAGTCCCAGCTCCTGCATGCCTGGGATGGGGCGCATCAGGGGAAGCTGGGGCTGGGTCTCAGCAAAGGCTCTGGGGTTTACCTGCTCTTTTATTGTTAATACTGGTGGGGAAGGTGCGGGAGCACTATCTGTGCTTGTCTGTGGGGTTTGCATCACATTGCTTGTGTCTTCATCTGGCTGCAGAGGGGGTTCAGGCAATACTAAGGAGAGAGCAGGATATCTGTATGGTGCCAGAGACCCCCAAAAACTGTCCCAGAAATATAACCTGATGAAAATCATGGCATTCCCCTTTCTGCAGGCTGGTCACCCCTGCCCCTTAGCTCTGCTTTAGCTCCGAGAGGAGGAGAAAGCCTGGAAGGGGATTTCACACCAGTGACATGCAGCCACTGGGACCTCGGGCAGCCTCTTGGGTGGCACAAAGGGTGTTTGCTGGGCAAGTGGCCCATGCCCACCTCCCCACATGCCAGGATAATGAGCTGTGATGGAAAAAGTTAACCTAAAAGACAACAAAAAACCACAAATCAACCAAAAAAAAAACCACCAGAGATGAAACAAACAAACAAACCCAAAACTACAAACAATCAAAAAAATAACCACAAAAAAAAAAAAAAAAGGCAACCAAACACCTCCCCCCCAAAAAAAAAAAAAACACCAAAATGCGGAATAGAGGGAAAGCAAGAAGGATGGAGAGCAATGCTACAGGGGATGAAGGCTCTACTGGGAAGATACAACAAGCCAAGAGTGAGCGGGGAGGAAGATGCTCAGAAGCCCGTGGTGGCAGCACGCTGGCAGCACGATGCTCCCCGAGGTAAAGGCTCAGCACTCCCTTTGCCTGCTTGTCTCTGCCGTGAGTGAGCAGGGCAGAGGGGCCTGGATCAATCTGGCAAAGCAGAAAAATGAATGAAAATTGAATTCCCCGAGGAGAAGGGATGAGGGGAGCTGTTATCCCAGCTGAGAGATAAATCAGAGAGTGCTGGAGAGCGGGGGATGGGGACGACTCCCAACTGTGGTGGAATACTGAAAGGAATAGGTTGGAAATGCAAAGCGGTGGGGCAGGGAGGCCACGGGGCAGTGTCCGTCTGTCTGTTTGTCCTCACATCCGGTAGACTTCTGTAGATCTGCCTTAGGGACCTGCCTTCCTGCGTGCTGGGAGCCCCGCTCCGCGCTGCCGGCTGGCTGGGGACCGAGCAGGACGACGGGACAGTGGCCGCTGCCCCAAGGGGCTGTGGAGCGCAGGTGGCCGGGGCAGTGGGGGCCGGGTTGTGCTTAATGCACTTAAGAGCTGGTGCTTGATTTAGGGGAGAAGGGGAGGGGAAGGGATGGGATTCATCTCCCCCCATGCTGGGAAGCTGATTCTAGCGCTTGGTGGACTGGAGGGGGCTCATTCCTGCAGTGAATGTGCATTGATCTCTGCCCAGAGATGATCCGGCTGGGGTTTTGCTGGTAAAATAAAACTCTGGGGTTAAAACCCAGCAGCTTGTTGGCAAATTATAGTTTTTTTTCCTAAGCAACCATGGGGCTTAATGCGTTTCTTGGGTTTTATCACTTTCATTTTCAATCAACTTTTTTTTTTTCTCCAGTTGCTGGTGTGTCCCACCTGCACATTTCCTGGGGGGACAGTTCAGGGTTTTTTCAGGTGGGAAAAGCCTCTTCCTGGTTTGCATTTCAGTGTAGGTATGAAGGCACAGAAAGGGCATATGTGAGCTGAGTGTGTCTGAGTGAGCATCCTGCCGTTCCCTCCCAGCGCTGCCCTATGTGCTGCCTCAGAGGTGTCACCCTGCTTGGGCAGGCTCAGTGCTCTAAGTGCCCCTTACCCAGGCAGCGTGGATGTCACAGTGCATCAGGGCCATTTGGCACTGTTGTCCCCGAGCTGGGTGATGTGGTGACTACCAGGAAGGGTGATGCTCAAGGCACCCTGGCTAACTTCAGCTGTATTTTGGTGTGCTTCTTCACTCAGCCCTTTGCCGCCGGGTACTGCCAGGTACTGCTGCCTCTCAGCACACTGGCTTCACTCTGGTGCATAGGCTGGGTTGCCCCAGTGTTTTCCCTCGGTGAAGCCCATGGGGATCCTTCTGGAAGTTTTAATCACACCAAGCTCTTTGACTTTGGCATCACCACCCTTGTGCCACAGCAGCCAGTGGACTGCTAGGCCAGGTGTGCTGCAGTGCTGCAGAGTTGGGTTGGCTCTTTCCATGCCCAGATGTGTCCCTGGGGGAGCTGCTGTTGGAACAGGCTTGGGGCATGGGTGTGCCACAGCACCGCCTTGGAACAGAGATTGCTGCAGTTGTGCCTGGTACTGGGGCTGCCCATGGGGATTAACAGCCACTGGGAAATAACTCATTTCATGGCAGCAAGGGGATGAGGGCATGCTGGTTTCTGCCAGAGTCAGGGAAGGAAGCTGCCTGATTGACCCCCAGTCTCAGCGGCAGGAGGGACAGGGCTGGGGTGGTGTTCCGGCAGCAGGAGGACTCTCCACCCCATCCCATGGAGTGGAAGAAGATCCCAGAGCTCCAGCAGCGGAGACCGGGGCCTGTGAGTCTTCACTCTCTCCCACGAGCGGCAGGGTCGGACAGCGCTCGCTGTTCCCGGACAGCGCCCGGGTCTCGGCAGCGCTGCGCTGGGACAGCTCCCGCCGCTCGAGGCTGGGCCGGGCCCCGGCGCGCGGAGCGCCGCAGGGAGCCCCTAGGCCCCGCCCCTTCCCCGCAGACCCCGCCCCCGGCCAGCAAGCACCGCCCACCCCGCAGCCAGGCCACGCCCCCTCCACGCGGGGCGGGCGTCGATTGGCCCCGGGCGGTCCGCCCCGCCCCCGCTCCCCTGCGGGCAGTGACGTCAGGCGCGCTCCCCGCAGGGTGAATGAATGGGAGGCGGGCGGCGCTGGCGGGCACAGCTGCGGCACCGCGCCCGGGCCGGCACCGGCACCGGTACCGCCCGCGGGACACGGCGCTGCCTCCCGCCGCGGGGCTCCGCCGGCCCGGGCCGCATCTCTCCCTCCCCTCTTCTTTCCCCTCTGCCGCCCCGGGCCAATAAAATGATGCAAAGCTCCGCTCTCGCTGCCGAAGGGGCTGTCAAGGGGCTTCCCGAGATCCTCGGTGTGCCGGTGCAACGTAAGGACGCTTTTCTCTTTTCCCTCCTTCGCTCCCTGCCGCAAAGGCGGCCCCGGGCCGGCGGGGCAGGGCGGGCAGGGGCTGTGGCGGCAGCGCCCTGAGGGCTGGGCAGGTGCCTCCCGCTCCCGCCCGGGTGTGTTTTTTGTCCTTCTGTTTATTTTTTTCCCCGTGTGTAGCAGCGTTAATGGACGTGCAAATTAGGAGCGTGCGGAAGGGAGAGCGGCGCCCCGGGGCGGGAGGGCAGCGGCGGCTCCGGGAGCCTTGCGGAGCGATGCGGGGTCTGGCCCCGACGGGGAAGTCGACGCGGCCGCGGCTCCGGCTGTGAGCGTGCAAGTGCGTGTGTGTGTGTGCGTGCGCGTGGTACCCCGATCCCCGCGCTCCCGGCCCACAGCGCCCGACTCCCCGCTTATATCATTTATCGCGACAGGCAGCGCCTCACGGGCTACCGGCAGCTGTGGGAAGGGACCCACGGGCGTACGGGCGTGTTACCGGGACGGCGATCCCTGCTCGGCTTTGCTCTGCCCGTGGAGCGATGCCGCCGTCTCTGCGCCTATCCCCCAAATCACCTATAGATCTATACTTGCACATACATGCTCTGCAGCTACAGGTAGCGTGTTCCTGTGAAAGCACATGCTCGCGAGTGCTGGGGGTGTGCGCAGTACCGTACGCGGGTGCACGGATCCCAGCGGGTCTCGGCGGAACGCACCTGCCGGCAGCCGGTGGGGGCCGTCAGCCTGCCCGCATCTCTAGGGCCAAGCCCCACGGGGGGTGAGCTCCTGTGCTCGCACACCTCTATGGATTCGGGGATCGGTGCGGGGCGGCTGTGCCCCTGTGGGCTCCGGCCCAGCCCCAGCGCTGCGCGGCCGGACTGCCAGCAGTACCGGTGGTATTATTATTATTATTATTATTATTATTATTATTATTATTATTATTATTATTATTATTATTATTATTATTATTATTATTATTATTTTCTCTTCGTTTACAAACGGTTCCCAAGAACCGGGGCTTCCCTGCGGGCCCGGAGAGGGGAGGAGCCCGCCGGGGGCAACCGGGCGATGCTCTGCACTCCTCCACTCATCCCTGAAAGTTGAGGGGAGGGAGCCGCTGCAGGGGGGTGAGATGGGCCCAAGTCCTGGGAGAAAGCGCAGGGCGGGCAGCAGTGCCTGTGGGTTTGTAGCATTCTGGGGGGCACACCAGAGTAGGGGGGTGAGCACCCCGGCGCCTACCTGCTCCAGGCTAGGCCTTGCCCCCTCCCCCCACTCGCCGCTGCCCCCAGGTCATCCCCAGCCGTTCCACGCCCCGCACCAGCATCCGGCCCCCCCGGGCGGCTGTAATTCGTTTTCCTCAGGTGTTTCTGCGGGGAGTGAGGCTGGTGCCTGCCCACTGCTGCCCAGTATGGAGAGCCGCGTCAGTCTCCATCCTGCTTGGAGGGGTTGCCTCCGTTATCCCCCGTTTCTGTCCATTTGCCAGTGGTGCAGGAGGGCGCGTTCAACAGTGTTTCACCGAAGGAAAGGGGAAGAAAAATCCCCATCAGGAGCGCAGAGACAGAGCCAGTGAGGAGACAGGTGGGGGCTGTCCCACGGCCGGATCCTGACCATCCCCTGCGACTGAATAACGCGAATGCTGTCCCTGGTTCCCAGACGTGGGGCCACTTCGTTGGCCCCGAATCCCGGGGATTTAAGGAGAAATGAGGTGCCTCAATCACCCCAGAGCTGCCATCGCCCTAGCCAAGCTCCGTGGTTTGGCCTTTCTGGGTGCCGCCAAGCTCTCTGCCCGTGACTTTGCCATTTCGGTACCAATTGACGCGTATCGGGAATTATTAGGAAATAATCCAACGAGATACGATGAATATTTATTGGCGCACAAACATTAGTGGCAGGAACAGAATATTTGAAGGTGGCTGCTGTCAAAGTTCCCACCGCCCCGCAGTCCCTCGGCGGCCGCGGCAGGGTCCTGCCGTGGGGCCTGATCCTGCGGCTGTCACACATCTGCCAGCTCCCCGGGGAGAAGGGGAATTGCCCCTGGGCAGGGAATGCCTTCTAGAGGGGATTTTCTGCCCGCTGCCTGCGCCGGGGTCACCCTCCCAGCAGCACCTCGATATTTCATCTTGTGTGCGATGAAGATGTGTGACATTTTCATTTCTAATGACTATTCAACGGCAGCTTTCCTTCTGATTAAGCACTGCACAACCTCCTTGTTTTAGCAGGGACTGTGTCCTGCAGCATCCCCTTCAGCGAGATTTTGGGGAGCCGAGCCTTCCCCCGACAAACCTAGCTACAGCTCAGCTTTGCAGACGGGGTCGTTAAAAAATATAATTCCGAGTGTTATTTATGAATATTGTTTTGCAAATCTCACCGAAGGAAAAACTTCTGCCAAAGCCTGTGGGAATGGTGCCGAGCGCCGTCAGCCTCTGGCCAAGGGTCTTTAGTGGGGGTGATTAATCGCCGCTGGGAAAGTCGTTTGCACGCTGCAGATAAATGAATAGAAGAGGTTTTTACATGTGAAGGAATGGGGTTTCCTCCCCGCAGAAATGGGTATTTTTAAGGAATCCCCGACTTGGTGCTTCCCTCGGGGCGGGTGTTTGGTGCCGGCTCTGGTACTGGGAGGACAGGACTGCCTTTTTTGTTCCGGCTTCCCACCCGCATTGCCGAGGCACTGATTCTGCAGTGCCTTCGTCTTCTTGGTTGACGATCCGTTCCTCTTAAAACCAAAACAACCCCGGAGAGAGGCTGTTTGCCAGGGGGGGCCCGGGGCCGGACTGGGGGAGCGCGTCCTCCCGACCGCTGCCCCCGCTCCCGGGTTTTGGGGTTTCTGCTGTCTGAGGGATTCCTGAGGCCACCCGCGAGTTCCTTTCGTTTCCATCGTTATTTCTTTATTTATCCGTCGGGGAGAGATAGGGATGGAAGGATAGACCCGATGCCAATAAATCACGGTAACAGCGGCCGGCGGGGGCCGGAGCGCAGCGCGGCTTGCCAGGCCGCCCCTCGGTTCCCCGGCATGTGTGGGGGGTGGGGGCGGAGAAGGAAAAGGGGGTGATACACGACGACACTGCAGATTTGGCTATGGGTTTTAATGGGATACAGCCAAATCCTGCCGGGCTGCCGCCGGCGGGAGGCAGGGGTGCACTCAGCTGTGAGGTCCCCTCTCGGGTACATCACATCACCACTGGCAGGGGGACCCAAGCCTAACACCCCCCCACCCAGGAGAGCGGCTTGCATTGAGCCTGCTGCACCCGTGGGGGGGATCCCTGGGGGGGAGAAGAGGGGGCCATGGGGCTGTGCCCCCCCGGAACACCTAGAAAACTCCCCTGCACACAGAGCCAACCCCGAGCTGCTGGCGGGCAGAGACAGCGACGCCGTTAACATCAGTCCTGTTCTAGCCAATAATTTAGTTGAAACAAGTGAAATAAACGCGAGGCTTTCCGTAGGCAGGGAGGCAACGCGGAGCCGGCCCCGGTGCAGCCGTCGCCGCTGCAAAGCACAAAGCAGAGGGCAGGGATTATGTTCGGGATGTTTTCCCTGTGCATGCATCGGGCAAACCGGCGGGTTGACCGAGACGCCTCCTGGTACCCGGCAGCTCATTGTTGTTGTTATTATCATTATCATTATTATTATTATACACAGGGGAAAGCAGCCAAGTGGGTGCGAGCCCTGCGTATTTGTGTGTGCACACCCGAACCTGTGTGCGTTCGGTCGGTGCCGTACATCTACAGGCAGATCAGAAGTAAGCAAGGAGGTCTCGTTTAAAAAAAAACCAACAAAAAAAACTAAATCCTTTTTTTTTTTTCTGGAGATTTGGAGGAAGATATTGTATTATCCGATGCGGTCGTTTGCTTGTTGAAACGAAGCTGTGTTGCTGTCTTTAAGAAGGAGAAAGCTGTATTGGTTAGCTTGTTACTATGTGTATATACGTATATATGCATGTGAGTACGTGTGTATATATATGCATATATGTGTTTATATAAATAACTATTTTTTATATAAATCAGGTTTCGCAAACGTTCATGCATGTTTGTGAAACAAATGACAAGGATTTACTTTGCAATGACACCAAAGGTACCGCCGCTCGAGGCCGACGCTCTGCTGATGCCATCGCCTGTGCCAGCGGCTTTCACGTTGTTCTAAAATAGTTTTAACGAATGAAATGCGGAAAATGTGGTCAGTGCCGACCTGCAACCGTGGTGCTGCTGGGAGAGGGGAGCAAAGCACCCAGGTGTTTTCAGAGCGAGGAGAAGAAGAGAGACCTGTGGAAGCCGTAGATATATTTTTTTGGTTGGTTGGTTGGGTATTTTGTTGTTGTTGTTTGATTTATTCTACTCTTGTTAATGCTTAAATGCCAGCAATAAATATGGTCTGAAGGGCACTCGGATGGTAACTGCCTAAACTGCAGAATGACAAAACAAGCTGCGTTCACCTGAGATGCGTGTCAGTACCCCGAAGGATATTTAAATAATGTTTAAGGCTGTAACAATGCCATCCTCTCCCGTGCTCTTTTCCTCTTTCCCCTCCTTTTTTTCTTTCTTCCCCCCCTTCTTTCCTCTTTTCCTCGAGCTTTTTTTTTGCTCTTTTTTCCCCTCTTTCTTTCGTTTCTTCATCTCCCCACTTTTTTCCTCCTTTCCCTCCTTTTTTCCTCCTTCTCCCCCTTTTTTCCTCTTTTCCCCTTTTTTCTTTTCTCCCTTTTCTTTCCTCCTTTCCCCCTTCTTTTTTCCCTTTTCCTTCATTTTCTTTTTCATTTTCCTTTTCCCTTCTTTTTCCTTTTTCCTTCCTTTCCCTTTCATTTTCTTTTCCCAGTCATTTTCCCCCCTTTTTCCGTCTTTTCCCTCTTTTTTCCTTCTTTTCGTCCTTTTTTCCTTCGTTTCCTCTTTTTCCTTCTTTTCTCCCCTTTTCCTTCGTTTCCCCATTTTTTCCTACACATCCTCCTCCCCTTTTTCCTTCTTCCCTTCTCTCCCCTCTTTTCCTTTCCCTCCTCCCGGTAGCACCCAGCCAGGTGCAGGGGGGCCCCTCTCCCCCCCGTGGCCTCCCCCCCAGCAGGCCCCCTTCCCGGGCCGGGCGGCTCCCGGAGCGGGTGGTGGGAGCGGGTTTCCCGCCGCCCCGGTCCTTTGGTCCCTGATCCGGGGCAGCCCGGCTGTGCTGTGCCGCGCCGCTCGGCGCGGGGAGCGTTTTACCGCGGGTCAGTGAAGGATCCGCCACCCGGCTCGGCCACTTCGGCTGGGGACAGCACAGCCCCGCTGAGCCTCGCACCCACACACGCACACGCACACCCCTCACTCCCCACCCCCCCACCCCCCCGTGTTTACTGTCAGCCCTCTCCGGCAGGAGGAGGAGGCAGCAGTCCTTGTGCATAAACATCTCTCCTACTCGTACGCTCCAGCTACGGGCATGGCAGTGCTTTCTTCGGCCCCCCCTCTCGCCCCCCCAGGTCAATCTGCTTTCGTACTTGTGTGTCCGTATTGCGTGTCTGGCTTTTACCGGGCACTCTCCTGCAGACTTCTACAGCATCTCCCGTTCATTTGAACTGTGGGCAGACAGAAACACAAATATCTAGCTCTCCAGATGTACAGAAGCTGTCCATTTATAGACAGATATTGTAAAGGATGGACAGGGGTACATCGTCCCTCAGGAAAAGCCCCAAAAGCATCCCCCCCATCGCATGGGGGCTGTCGGGGGGTGAAGGGGGGAGAGCTTGATGTGGCTGGACGCACTACCCCTTGTTACTACTGCTGTGCTCCAGCGTGGCTTTGCTTCAGCCCATCTTTCCCAGCCATTTCCAGTGACAGGGCTCTGTAACACCCCAGCTGGATTGGAGGGAGTGGGCAGAAACCTGCTGCTCCCGTCCATCCAAAGGGGCGGTGGGCCATGGGCGATGCAAAGTCACCAGGTGCCCTGGCACTGCAGCAGGAGGGGCCCTTGGCAGCTGCTGGTGGGCCACAGGGGCTCGTGGTGCTTGGGATGCAGAGGGAGCAGATGGGAAAAGACATTTGCCCATGTTGAAAATGCCTCTGTGGGTGGGGTAGAGGCAGTTGGTGTCCTGCACTCCTGGGTCACAGCCAGGACGCCGTGGGTGAACCACTGTGTCTTCCCAGCAGCCTGGCCCTTTGGGGATGGAGAGGCTGCAGGAAACAGCAAGCCATGCCCCTGGTTGGGGTTGCAGGATGCCATCCCAGAGCGAGGGGCAGGCAGGGAAATGGGCGACAGAGAGCATGACATGGCCTGATTCAGCAGGGGAAATCATCAGTGTGTACTGTGCCTGGAGGAGCCGGTAGGGCTGTGGACTTAGCTATCCTGGAGGGTTTTGGTGAAGGTTTGCAAAGGAAGATGTGCCGGGAGAGTGGCAAGGCCGGAGGTGGCAGCTTACCATCCGCGAAGTGCCAGCACGGGGATTTGCCAGTCGTATCAGCCGGGTGGGAGCACCGCCAGGATGAGGCGGTTGCTGTGTTTCACACTGCTCTTCTGTGCTTCTCTCTCCTCCCGGCCCAGAGATCCCCCAGTGCGCCGGTTGCAACCAGCACATCCTGGACAAGTTCATCCTCAAGGTCCTGGACCGGCACTGGCACAGCTCCTGCCTCAAGTGTGCCGATTGCCAGATGCAGCTGGCCGACCGCTGCTTCTCGCGGGCCGGCAGCGTCTATTGCAAGGAAGACTTCTTCAAGTGAGTACCATTCGGGGGCACAGCCCCACAAAAGCGGCGTCTCCCCCTCCCACCCCGCGCCCCCCTACCCCCCCCCCCCCGCCCCCCCGCGAAGAGACAAACGAACAACCTATTTTAAAACGTAATTTCTCCAAAATCTTTATCTAACTCTTTTTTGTTTGCCGTGGAAATAAGGGAAATGCTGCCTCATGCTGGATGCTGTTCGTGGGATTAACCTTCCGGGAGTTCCAAATCTCCGCCATGCTCCTGTCCCTCCCCGCGCTGGTTTCAGCATGGGACGGCAGGCTGCGGTCGTTTGGCAGCGGCCCTGGCTCTGCTCAGAGCTAGAGGGCAGGAGAAACCCGCGCAAGGCAGCGGCAGCTCCGCCGGCCCCGGCCCAAGCCCCGCTCGCCTCCCGGCTTTGCTGATGCCGCTTCTCTCCCTTCAGCTTTTTACTTCTTTTTCAACCTTTTCTTTTTTTTCATCTCCCAGCGGTGTGAAAACCTCGTTTGGTTGTGTTGCCCCTGAGCTGTGCGGTGCCCCAGCCTCAGCGGGTCCCTGCTCCAGCAGGACAGGACAACCTGTTTCCCGTTAAAAATGGACTTTTCAGCGGCGACGCTTTAGCCCCAGGCTGCTGGCGAAATGTGGGAGTTTTCCCAAGGGATGGCGAGAGTGTTGCACTGGGGCTGGGCACAGACCTCCCGGAGATGCACGGCTGTGAAGCAGAGGGGTGCTGGAGGGGTGCTGCTTCACCCCTCCTGCAGGGAGGAGGGCCAGATCCTGGCCTGGACTCTCCCTGCCTGCCCATCCCCAGGCTCTCGGGCCTCCTGTGCCCCCCCTGCCAGGCTTCAGGGCCAAAGACGCTGCTTGAGTTTTTCCTTCCCAGCAGCGGAGCGTGCAACAGTCAAAGCGGCCGCTGCAGCCTGCGTAATAACACTTCACTTCTGATATTTTCCAGCCTATTAATCTCCAAGTCATTTAAATAGTCGCCCAAAAGGTGCGAGTAATCAATGTTAATTAGAGTTGAAAGATCAGCGACTTTCTTAGATGAGGTCCTGCCTGGATTATTTGGTGCCAATCAATAGCATCTCGGCGCTCGCTGGAGCACTCGCCTCACCTTTCTTTCAACCGCTCATTGATTTCGGGGTAGGTAACCTGCAGAGGACGTGGGGATGTAAGGCCAGCTTCACGGGCAGGTTTGCAACGCAGCAGCGCTCCTGAAAAGACCAGATTCTTTGACTTTTGTCTTTTTCTCCCTCTCCCCACTTGCAGCCCTTGCTCCTCAGCTGTGGGCAGCTCTGTCCTGGGTCTGGCTGTCCCCAGGTGGTGCAGAAACACCCCGGGATGCTTTGGGGGTGGTGGGGTAAAATTGCTCTAATAGTGTTCTGGAGGGGGGTGGGTGGCTTAAGGAAAGATAGGGGCTTCAGAGCCTGCACTGGCTCATCCTTAGGCACAGGAAAGCGTTGTCTATTTGTCTGTCCTATCCCTCTCTCTGTCTATCCCTACATCCTCCATTCCCTCCCTTCCTCCTTCCATACCTCTCTCCAAGCTGATTCCTGGAGAGCTGAGGTTTCCTCAGCAGATGTCCAAGGACTCTCCCTTTATGATACCAGCCCAGAAAATGAGACAAAACATGTTTTCCTCCTCTCTTTCCGCTTCCAGCACCTCTTTGGGCAGCTGCTGAAATTGCACCAGCACCACTCATGCCCAGTACCTGTCGCCCACAGCTGGTGACCCCTCTGTGACTAGGACCCATCTTTGGTGGTCATGCCCTGGCTCTCTGGACGGTGTGAGGGCAGGGGCAGCCACAGGCTTCTGTGATCAGGGGATGTTCAGCCCTCAGGCATCAGTGGGATGTGTTTGGGGTGGCTGTACCCCATATTCACCCCAGTGCCACTACCTGTCCCTGCAGCCTTGGGGCTGGGGGCTATGGGACTTGGGTTTTCCTGAACTGCCTCCTTCGAGGCAGATGGCTCTGTTCAAGGTGAGGGGACAGATTATTCCCTCAGCTTTGCTGCTTGGGCTGCTGCTGCAATGCTAGGATGGCTCTGTGGAGTCTCAGCACCCTGCTGATGGGGTGTTATGGGCTGCTGGGGGGAGCAGGGGAGATCCAGCAGAGCCATTGTGGTGCTGGTGGGAGGTGAGCATCTGCCCCATGCAAGTCCTGAAGCCCACAGTATCTGTTGCTGAAAACAGCCATGAAAAGTCCACTTGCTTTTTACTTCTTCCTGTGCTGCCACCACCTCGTGCAATGTGTTGCCCTTCCTCCATTAAGTCAGTTTATACCGGGTGTTAGCCTTCATGTCTGCACAGGGCAACTGCACCCCACCACAGCTCGTGGGTGCATTCCAAGTGATGGGCACCCCAGAAGTTCTGCAGCAGAGTGCCTGTCATCTACGGGGCTCCGGGGTGGGACACACACTCCTTGCATGCTCCTTTCATGCTCCTGTTCTACTTACAGCATTCTTTCATGCTTCTTTCCATGCTTCTTGTCCCATTCCTGCATGCTCCTTGCTTGCTGTTTTCACACTTGTTGCATGCTCATCATAGAATCAGTTAGGTCGGTGAAGACCTTTATGATCATCAAGTCCAACCTTTACCCCAGCACTGCCAAGACCATCACTAAAACATGTCACTAAGGACCTCATCTACACGGTTTCTGAACACTTCCAGGGATGCTGATTCCATCACTTCCCTGGGCAGCCTGTTCCAATACCTGGTCACCTATTTGGTCTTTGCATGTTTCCTGAAGCTGTGCTGGCGGGCTTGCTTGGCCCTATGCCTGCCCCAAGCCAGCACACCCACTGCACCCATTGGATTGTCATTACGGTATAAGAGCCCAATCATTCTCCATTAATCTGGAATTCACCACGCTAGTGAGGAGGTGTAATTAATTTATTTGGTATTAATGTGGATGAAATATGTACTGTCCTTGCAGGGGAAAATCAGGCAGCCTATAAGCATTAGTTAAAAGAACCATTAAAATCAAACCTTCCTCAGCTCCATTAGGCCGGTCTTTCACACTGAAGAAGATAAACCCCTGCCGTGTGAAGTGTCATGCATAATAAGGTTGTTTGCTGGTTTAAACTCTGCCCTGTCTCCTGGGCCCCACCCCATCTCCAGCAAAGCCCACCTGGCTGAGGGGCTCAGGGGTCTCTGATTCCCCTCGCAGGCGTTTCGGGACCAAATGCACGGCGTGCCAGCAGGGCATCCCCCCCACCCAGGTGGTCCGCAAAGCCCAGGACTTCGTCTACCACCTCCACTGCTTCGCCTGCATCATCTGCAGCCGGCAGCTGGCCACTGGCGATGAGTTCTACCTGATGGAGGATGGGCGGCTGGTCTGCAAGGAGGACTATGAGACAGCCAAGCAGAACGGTAGGCACCCTGAAGGGGTTAAGAAGTGGGACATCACATCGAGAGGTGGCCATGGCTCATGTCCCTGCCGTTGTACCTCTGGGCTCTAGGCAGATGGTCTGGGGGAGCTTTTCCCCAGTGGTGTGTGCTGGCCTTTCAGGGCTGCTCATGCTCCTGCGGTTGGGGCTGGTACCATCTCCTTCACTTGCAGATGACTCTGAGGCGGGTGCTAAGCGGCCCCGGACCACCATCACGGCCAAGCAACTGGAGACTCTGAAGAATGCCTACAAAAACTCCCCCAAGCCCGCCCGGCATGTGAGGGAGCAGCTTTCATCTGAGACAGGGCTTGACATGAGGGTGGTGCAGGTGAGGCCATGGGGAAGTTCCTGTCCACCCTGCCCCTAGTAAAGGTGGATGCAGGGGTCCCACTGGGGTGCTAGGTTGCAGGGGTACCAGGCTTCAGGGGCTGCAGGAGTGGCAGCGGTATTGGGTGGCATGGGTGCTTGGGAGCTGGCTTGCAGGGGTGCTGGCATGCAGGGTTGTGGGGTGCTGGGTCGCAGGGGTGTTAGCATGAGGGGTCGCAGGGATGCCTGGATGCTGGGTTACAGGGTGCTGGTTTGCATGGGTGCGTGGGAACTGGGTTGCATATGTGTTAGCATGATTGGTTACAGGGGGACTGAGTTGCATGGGTGCTGGCATGTGGAGTTGCAGGAGTGCTGGGGGTGCAGAGGTACAGCAAAGCTGGCATGCTTGGATGTAGGGGTACCAGGCTGCTGGTGTGCTGTCCAACTGGGTTGTATGGGTGCTGGTGTGCTGGGTTGCAGGGGTGCTGCTATGCAGGGGTCCAGGGTGCCGTGGTGCCATCAATGTCCCCACTTCCTGCCCCAGGTGTGGTTCCAGAACCGCCGGGCCAAGGAGAAGAGGCTGAAGAAGGACGCAGGGCGGCATCGCTGGGGGCAGTTCTACAAGAGCGTCAAGAGGAGCCGTGCGGGTGGCAAGCTGGAGAAGGAGAGCTCAGCCGAGGACTGCGGCGTCAGCGACAGCGAGCTCAGCTTCCGTGGTGAGCGGGGACCCGGCGCAGGGCAGGGGGGCCGCGGGGCTCCCCCCTGCGCTGACGCTTCCCCTCTGCTCTCCCTCCTCTCCCCGTCAGAAGACCAGATCCTCTCCGAGCTCGGCCACACCAACCGGGTTTATGGCACCGTGGGGGACGTGGCAGGAGGACAGTTGCTGAACGGCAGCTTCCCCATGGAGGGGACGGGACAGTCGTACCAGGACTTGCGGGATGGCAGCCCCTACGGCCTCCCCCAGTCGCCGTCCTCCATCTCCTCCCTGCCGTCCCACCCGCCCTTGCTCAACGGGCTGGACTACGCCATGGACGGCAGCCTGGGGCTGGTGGCCCACGGGGCGCAGGGGGTGAGTCAGACGCTGCGGGCCATGGCCGGGGGGGGGCCCACCTCCGACATCTCCACGGGGAGCAGCGTCGGGTACCCAGACTTTCCCACTAGCCCGGCCTCCTGGCTGGACGACATGGATCACCCCCCTTTCTAAGCGCCGCTCGCCCCCCCGCTCCGGCCCCCCTCGCTCCCACCCTAGCCCGCAAGCGCAGCACTGAGGGCGCCTGCCGGCAGTTGACCTTTCCAGGATTTCCCATGGGAATCTGCCCCGGAGGGCTGGAAGGAGAGGGATCAGCATCCGCGATGGTCCTGGGTGGCTGTGCTTGGGGGGTGTGGGGGGGGCACAGATGCCTTTGGGTGTAAGCACAAGAGAGGTGTCGGTGGACGGGATGCATGGCGAGGACCCTGCGCGGGGCTGGGCACAGCGGGGTGCTGGTGATGGTGCGGGCCGGCGGGAGGGAAGGACAATCACGGATGGCAGAGTCCATCCCGGCGCCCGCGCCAGCCCCGCACCCCTTCTTTTGGGCACCGCTGCTATTTTCAAGAGTTATTTTTCGATATGGAGTTGAAACGCGACTTGGCGCTGCCCGGAACCTCAGCAGAAAGAAAAGTCTATATTGTAGAAGGGTTTATTTTAGCGAGGCCGGGGACCTGTCCGGGCAGGGCCGTTGCCCTGCTGCCCGGGGGTGATGCTGGCGTGCAGGGCTGTGATTTATCCCTGGCACGCAGGAGCACTTACAGTGCATCCCTGCGGGGGTTACCTCCGTCATGTGGCAGGGAGGAATTAAAACAGATAAAGCCTCTCCCTGCAGATGCCCACGGCCGAGCAGCGCTGTGTCGGGGCCGGCCGGGGTGCTCGGGGGGGGTACACGGAAAGCAGCTGCCGCAGGTGCTGGATAAGGGTGGCAGGGGGAGGTGGGGAATGTTTGCTCTCAGGGTATTGCAATTCCCCCCAAAAAAGAAGGGAAAAAGGGCATTTCATCAGCTGCAGAAGCACCCCCATGGTGAGGAATGGAGGGGATTGTGCTGTGACACCCCCCCGGCATAGGCCAACCACTTCCTCTGGCGCTGTGGGGCTGACAGGACCGAGGGTGGGCGCAGACAGCTGGGACCCCACGAGCCCCATGAGGTCTGCTCCTGGCCGGGTCCACGCAGCACCACCCTCTTTCTCAAAACCCACCCCCCGGGCTTGCAATGGCCACTGCCCATCTCCCGCACCCATCCTGGCCAGGCTGAAGGCGTTCAGCCCTGTGACAAAATCCAGCTCCCAGCTCATTGCTCGGGGTGCCTGGCTCTGTCCCGGCCCCACGGGGGTGCCCTGGCTGCGGGGTCCCCCCCCCGCCATCTCCCCCCAGCTCTGGGGTGATGCTGATGATCCCAGACTGCCCTTCCTGGAGGGTTGGTGGTGGATCCAACTGAGTGGCTGCTGCCAGAGGCTGGAGGGGGGCTGGGGAAGGAAGAGCTCCAAAAGGAGAAGAGAAAAAAGAATAAAAATGAAGAAAAAAAAAAAAAAAGCCACACAAGAAAGCACATCACTGGTACGTCCCTGTCCCTCCGTGCCCCCCAGCTGGGTGTGTTGGTGCTGCAGGAGCTGCACCCATGTGCCTCCCCTCCCAGCCTTGGGTGCTGCTTTGTGCCAAGCTCCCGGCCTCGCCGGGTACCGCAGGCAGCTGGTGGGGAGGGGAGCAGGGGGAAGCTATGCCTGCTGCTCTCCATCCCCCTTTGACAAGGCCAAATGCCCCCTCCCCTGTGTAAATTTTGTACAGTTCCAGAAGGTGAGAGTCTTGCTTCCTGGGGGAAAAATTAAAAGAAGAAAACCCAACAAAAATAGTAATTTAAAAAATTCAAAGAATAAAACCTTATTTATTGCCATGTCTTTGGGGAGAAAGGACCTCCCCCCCCACTCCTCTGAATTCGGGCCCAGGGCATTGCTTTTGTATCCTGCCTCCGGTGCATCGGCATGAGACATGTACAGTCACCCCCTCCGCCTTGAGGGAAAGCGATGTCAAATAAACTCGGGATGCTCTTTAGTCACTGCTGTCTTTGGGATTTTCTTCCTCAGGGAGGGAGGGCAGCAGCCACCAGGAGCATTGCCATCAGCTGCTTGGGATTGGGATCCCCCGGGTATTGTATGGATGAAGGAACCAGCATCCCCATGAGATGAGGCAGAATCATTATGCACTGGCTTTTTGTGGGCACAGGTGTGTGGGGTGGGTATCTTCATCCCTGCCACATGGCACCCCAAGATGCCAGCAGCTTTCCTGCCACCATGCAGTGATGGTGGTGCCACTGCCATTGCCTGGCTGTACCACCACAGCACTTGGTGGGCACAGGTGAGGTGGAAGAGCCATGCCAGGGGGCCCAAGCCCCACCACGGGCACTGGTGTGTTGGCTTTCTATATTTTAATCATTTTAACATTTAATGCTTCTCAATTAAAGTGATTTCCTGAAGTAGATGCCAAGCTTAGAGCAAATGCACATTAACCACTTTCTGTATCGGTAGTTAAAGGCACCGAGGGATTTAAACAGCAATCCGCAGGGCTGCTGGGGAAAGGTTTGGCTGAATAAAGCAGATTATAAACAATAATATATGTCTTTCCCTCCCACCCCAGCCTCTTTTTTTTTTTTTTTTTAGTTTTTTGGAAAGGCTCCAGCCTCACAAACAGACCTAAAGTGCTATAAACATCTCCAGGACTGAGCGCTCAGCCCCCCAATGTGCTCCCTGAAAGCACAGGGATCACAGCTACTGCTTTTCATCCCTGCTTTAAGAGAGATCTTTCATTACCCAACATGTCCATCAAGCCAGGCAGTGGCTGTGCATTATAGCACTGCACAAGGGTGGCCTCACTTGTCCCTAACCTTGATGCCAGCACGTCTCCATCCCAAAATGAGTGGAGTGGCTCCATGCAGAGCATCCCAGCACTGGGGTTGGCATCTTTGCTTCATCCACATTTGGGTGCAAAAGCGACCATCATTGCTGTCAGCACCCATCATATTTTGACTGCATAAGCCATGTTTGTGGTGAGCCTGCAGGTGCCCTTGGCAGGGTGAAGGTGAGCAGAAACCATTGCAGGCCCTTGCTCAGGGGTCAGGGGGGTGCCGTATTGCTTCTATCAAATAAGCATTGTCCCCCAGGGACCCTAAATGTTGAAACCTGACATTTTCTTCTAAGAGAAGAGATTCAGAGCAGCTCTGTGGAGAAGGACTTGGGGGTGTTGGTCGATGAGAAAATGAACATGAGACTGCTGCAGTGTGCGCTTGCAGCCCAGAAAGCCAACCTTATCCTGGGCTGCATCAAAAGGAGCGTGACCAGCAGGTCGAGGGAGGTGATCCTGCCCCTCTGCTCTGCTCTTGTGAGAACTCCCTTGGAGTACTGTGTGCAGTTCTGGTGTCCTCAACATAAAAAGGACATGGAACTGCTGGAACAAGTCCAGAGGAGGGCCACGAGGATGATCAGGGGACTGGAGCACCTCCCGTATGAAGATAGGCTGAGAAAGTTGGGGCTGTTCAGCCTGAGAAGAGAAGGCTGTGTGGAGACCTCATAGCAGCCTTCCAGTATCTGAAGGGGGCTTACAGGGATGCTGGGGCGGGACTCTTCATTAGGGACTGTAGTGATAGGACAAGGGGTAATGGGTTCAAACTTAAAGAGGGGAAGTTTAGATTGGATATGAGGAAGAAATTCTTTACTGTAAGGGTGGTGAGGCACTGGAATGGGTTGCCCAAGGAAGTTGTGAATGCTCCATTGCTGGCGGTGTTCAAGGCCAGGGTGGACATAGCCTTGGGTGGCATGGTTTAGTGGGAGGTGTCCCTGCCCCTGGCAGGGGGGTTGGAACTAGATGATCTTAAGGTCCTTTCCAACCCCAACTGTTCTAAGATTCTACGATTTTGCATAGAACATTGACGTTTACCAGCAGCAGCTTGCTTCATGCCACTAAGGAGACACATCTCTATATCCTCTGTAGGCAGCTCCCTGCCTGGCCACTGTCAGCTTGTTTCACCAGCCCCTTGTCACAACTGGGCAGCAAAAGCGCCAGTGCATGTGTGGTGGCTGCAAACAGAT
Organism: Ara ararauna; assembly: GCA_028858755.1. Classification (NCBI taxonomy): domain Eukaryota; kingdom Metazoa; phylum Chordata; class Aves; order Psittaciformes; family Psittacidae; genus Ara; species Ara ararauna. The sequence goes on from CM054382.1 coordinate 45,360,530, forward strand.
GCACAAGGTGTATTTTAGTTTTGCCATCCACTGCCCAGCTAGGCAGACAGTTTCTTTGGGATAGTCAGAAGAAGCAGGCTTAGAGCTCGTTTCCTACCCACTTCACAAAAAGCCTTGAAGGGCTATTTTTATTTTTTACCCAAAAGCACAGAGACCACCACCACAGCTCCCCAGCCCATTGGACCCCTCCAGTATTAAGTTAATGGAAAATAATTTGACACAATCTAAATGCCCGTACAGTCCATTAACTTGCCTACCACTGAGCCTGGCACGTGAGCTATGCAGTAGTGGTGTTGCGGCTGCTGGTGGCATTCAAGCCAGTGCAGCAGACTTAGACAGTATTAGCAAACGCTGGCAGGAGTCAGCTGCCATGAGGTGCTGAAACACACAGATGCCTCCTGTCCAGCCAGTTCTTAGTGGCAGGAACATTCCCATTTATTTTCCTGAGGCTGGAAGGACTCGATGGCAAGTAGCCCATCGCGACAAGGTTTCCTACACTTTCTCCCAAGCTGTAGATCTCCTTCTCCAGGGAAAAGCAAACAGTATGGCAATGCCCTGCAGGGAAGCCATGGTCTTCTCTTGCTGTGTACACCCACCCCGTGCAGCAGTTGCCCTCCCAGACAGGAGTTTTAGCCCAAAGCACAAACCCATCCCTGGCAGCTTTCCTGTACGATGGCTGATCCACTGGCACAGCCCAGTGGGGATCCTGATAAGCAAGGATTAAGCCCCACCACCATCCCACCTCACTCCAGCACCTGAGGTATCCCTGCAAGGCACATCTTTCCCACTTCTTAGCATTTAGCCAGCTGAGCCTTTCCAGGGACTGGCATGCAACAGGAGGACCTGAAGCTGCTGATGGAGGTGTGGTTTTAACATCGTTTAATTCAGCAAAGCAGTTCTGTGAAGTGGTAAGAGTCCTGTTGGCTTGGAAAGGTTGGTTAGCCACAAAGCACTTACTTGTCTTATACATGTTAGGTGAGAACTAGAGGGATGCACAAACAGCTGTACGACCCCACTGTTGTTTGTAGCCCTCTCCCCAAGACGCGAGCTTAAATAGAGCTTTCCAAGGGCTATGACAGTGCTGCGCTGCCTCCCATCCTTATTGCTTCCAAGGAACTAAGTGACTCCCATTGCAAAAAAACCCCATGACACTCTGTCCCCACATTGTGCTTTTCTTTTATTTATAACATTTTGTTTGGACCCAGGAAAGAAAACCCAAACAACTGAAAAAAAACCCCAAAACTCAACCCAAAGGGCAGAGACGAGCATCTCACCTGGCCCAGCAGCTAGCCCCTCCCCATGGAGGAGCTTACCAGTCAGCCCAGGCTGCTCTGGTGAGACATCCAATGCATTAACTGTATTTAATACATTAAAACAACACTTGAGGCCTTCTCCAGACTCTCTTTCCCCTCCCTTCCTCCCTCCCCCCCAATACTGATAAATGTCAGAGCATGCAAAACCCTGATCCCATACTGCCCAGGATACACTCTCGGCCAGCCAGCCCTGGTGCTGGAGAGCCCACCCAGACCCTGTGCTCTAAAAGCTCCCCTTCAAGCCCCCACGGCCTTTTGGCAGGCACCAGGGGAAGAGAAGGGGCGTTACTGCAGAGCGTCTCTGTCCTCCCCGCTGTGCGTGGCTGCAGGGTTAGGTCTTGCCAGCGGTGTGCTGCTGCAGAGCTGAAGTGATGGCTTTACAGTCTGTCACCTCCTCTGGCAGGCAGCCCTCCTGGTCCCGCAGTGTGGGGTTGGCACCCGACTTCAGCAACAGCTCCACGATGTCCAGAAACTCGCAGGCGGCAGCTGGAGGGAGAAAGCAAAGGGTTAGTCTGGGGATCCTGACCTGAGGCGGTGGTGACGAGCATCTCTGGAGCACTGCTGTAGCTGGTGATTTCCCATGCATGTACCAGAGCAGGAAATGCTGTCTCAGCACCTGGCCAGGCAGAGAAGATAATTTTTCGGGGCAGTGTTCTGTACTCAATGTATTATTTGCCTTTGGATTTAATAGTGCAAAGGAAAGATAAAACACAGAGAGATGAAAACCCACAAATCCTGTGGGAGTCCAGAGCCTGCAGCCCAGCCATGGAGCCACTGGGAGATGGGGCATCACCCAGGATGATGCACATGATACCTAAGTGCAGTTTGGTCACATGAGGAAGGCCTCATGTTTCTTCACGTCCAAGACTGGAGACAGACCCAGAAAGGGCCCCAGAGCACTAATGCAGTGCCACAGAAACCTCCAAAGTGCCACCTGGGAAAGCATTCCCTGCCTGCTTTTGTACTCAGAATTAAAAATGCATTTACCGTTCATAACATATTTATAAGCTCCTCACCTGCCTCCTGAACCTCCCAGGGCTCCACACTGCTCCCAGGCAGCATGTCCCAGGCAGGACATCCTCAGTACTACCTTGCTCCTGGGTTTCATCTGTCGTTTCTCCTTGCAGAATATTCGGGTGGTTTTTAGCTGCCAGCTGGCCCTTCCCTGACCACCAGCTCCAGGGCAACATGCCCGTGCCCGTGGACAGCAGGTTACAGAACACTTCTACGCACCGTTATTTCTAACTCACACCTCCAGCAACTATTATTTCAACCCCGATTTACTCTGCCAAGATAGATAGAACCAAGTTTGACCTGAGCTCTTCTCTGTCCTGAGGATGTAACAGCCTGGCAGTTTCAGCTCCCCCTCCAATCTTGCTTAAGGATGTTAGAAAAACCCAAACAAAACAGAACCAGGAAAACCAGAAAAGCTCTTAACACTGAAGGGCAGGGCTTAGCTGATGTCAGCAGAAGACCCTGGATGTTTCCTTAAGCCCATGCAACACAAATCCTAGCGAAGCCAAAAAACTGCCTCAGCCCCCATCTGCCTTATGAGAACGCAAAGTCATCAGCTTCTTCTCACATTGGTAGTGATTGGTTTTAACTATATTTCAGGCACTTTACAAAATAACTAACTCTTTCTTTGATGTTAAATGTTGTAATTAAGAGTGTCTTCTGCATTACTCTGCAGTTTTCTACTGACCCAAAGGGACAAGCAGCAATGTTTAACTAAAATAAATTTGACGTGTGATTAGAGCTTATACAGAAAGAGATGAAAAAAGGTGAAAAAGGAGGAAGGGATTGGTAAGGAAGCGGGGGGGGGGGTGTGTGGGTGAGGCTCAGCTGAAGGGCTGGGAGGGCACGTCCTGGGGATGGCACAGCACCCTTGCAGAGAGCAGACATCCAGGGGTGCCATGGAAGCTGTGCTGGCAGCTCCTGGGGATGGGGAGGTTGTGCTCACAAGGAGAAAGGTGGCTTCCTGGTCCGGTGCTGCTGGCGGGCACAGCCCATGACCTTGAGTGGGTCGGGGATGTCCCCAGGGATGAGCACAGCTGCTGGATTTATCGCACCCTGGGACCCTCGATTTGTCAAGGGCCAGAGCGGCAGCCCTGACACTGGCACGGGTGAAGATGAATTTCCATTCAGCGCAGTTTGCCTTCCGACTCCATTAATCCTCAGGGTTCGGATGATGAATTTCTTTTCTTTCTTTTTTTTATTATTTATTTTCCCTCCAGTGTCCCCTCCCACTGCCCTGCCACAGCACAGACAGAGCCGAACAGATGGTGCTTTGCAGGGGAGTTGGGGCGCCCATGAGGATACAGAGCCTGCCCACTCCGTGGCCACGTGGCCACCAGTGCTCAGAGAAGCCTTGATTTCCTCTGGGAGAGGCAGTGGCAATGATTTTAATATTCCCCGCGGGTGGGTGCGTGGATGGATGGATGGAGAGGAGCTGAAGACTAACAGGCCATTTAGTGGGGAGACTGTGTTCATACCGATCAACATGGCACTGACTGCTGCCTCCAGTTCGGAGGAGAGGGGTCCGATGGCAGCTACCACTGGTGAGCCAGTGCCTTTGGACCATGCTGCCAGCTGGCCTCCACTTAACCTCCGATTAAACCCGGGTTGGCGCCAATCGGAAAGAGGCAGGATTTATAACCTGCAGCAGGATGCAGTTTGACACCAGCTGTAATCATGAGAGCTGTCACCACAAGGACAGCTGTCTGGCCATGCCAGCTCATAAAAGGGATGGAGAATCCCTAAAAGCAGTGGCTGCCTTGCTCATGGGATTTAACCCTTCCCCTGAACAGCTTGTTATAAAAGGGAAGGCCTTGTAAAGACACTGCTTGGCTCAGCACCACCAGAGACAGTTTTCATATAAGCTCTCACGCCTCTCCGCTGCAATTAATGGCTTGGTTACAAAATGATTACCGAGACGGTATCAGGAGATTTTCAGTGAGTTCCAATTCCAGGCCAATAGCCACTTGTATCAAAACCATTCACTCATTTAACAAGCTGTGTTCAACATCAGGGTGATTTATGACCAAATCAGCTAACTAAGGGAATGAGGACAGCCTGGGTGCAGTGATGGTCAGCCATGGACAGCAGGGCACCTGTGGGCACATCGGACGTGTATGCCAGTGTCCCAGATATGCGTATCCAAAGATGATGGAGAGGGAGGGGATGTAGGATAATGCTCAAGGGGAAAAAGAAATTTAACACTTAAAACATTCCGGAAAAAAGCCCTGGTAAGCTGTTATTATTGAAACATCTGAGCTGGCAGAGTGGATCACAGAAACCATTTATGATTTAATGTTAATTGAATTAGTTATGTTTGTTTGCTTGTGTTAAACAACTCGCTTCAGTCACCAGCCAGAGGGATCCACCTGCACATAGTTTACACTGAGGTGATGCATCCACCCTTCACTTTTATATATTGGACTTGCCTGAAATGGTGTTCTTGGATAGCTTACATATGCGCTGTGTTTTTGTACAATCAATGATAATCCTACCCTCAACAGGCAGATGTCAGTGCTGAAGCCAGGGACAGTGTCTTCCCAGGAGAGAAAAATCTCAAAATGTGGAATGATCTGGGCAGAGAAAGCAGCAATATGGCATTAAGTGCTGTCATTCTGTGGACACTGCTGCACTAAGCAGCAGATTTGCTACTACAGTCAGAATGGTAAGATTTTGAAAAACAGAGTATCCTACAGGAAAGATCATATGGGGAGAAATAATACATTATTGTAATTACAATCTTGGTTCAGGGGCTCTGGAATCTGGTAGTTTAGATCCAGATCCAAATGCTGTCTGTGGCTTGGACTGATGTTCTGAAAAGCAATTTTGCCATCCTGCTAAAGTCCTTGTGGAGAGATCAGAAAGAGAGAAAAAGACACAAACACTTCAGAATGACAAGTGTGCTCTTAATTACAGTGACAAGCATTGAGAGAGAGTATAAAATAATAACTGGGTATGTCTTAATTTTGGAAAAAAATATGATACAGAGTTAATCAATACTTTTTTCCTATTCCCCCCACATCAGCACCACGTGTCACTTTAGTCTCTACTTTTCTCATGTGGACATAGAAGAATCTTTCAATTAAAGGTTGCTATAAAATCACGTACCTAATTAGCATGTAATTGTAGGAGGGACACAAACTGTCACTTTGCTCTGCTGATTTTGTAGTAGAGAAGCTGCTGCTCTCCTAGCTATGATCAAACAGGTTTGTCTCCAGGACATGTGGAGGTGAATGTCTTGTCCCCCTCCCTTCACCTGCAGAACCAGTTAAGCTGGTACAGACCCTCCTCTAAAACCCCTGATGTCTAAGGGACATCCCCTAACCAGGGCCACTCCTGAGTCTGGAGATAGTACAACTGTGTCCCAGAGACACAAAGGTGCAGAGGAAAAACTCTGCAGAAAGTGCATCATTAATTGGTGGAAAAGGAAGGCTTTAAGGTGATATTCACAGAGGAGAATGAAGGGAGGACAGCAGCCTTCCTCACTGCTTCTCCCAGGGCTCCTATTCATACTGTGCTGGGATTTGCTAGTGGAGGTAGCCGCTGGTTAATCAAATCCAGTTTCCCTGCTCATATTTCTGCTGAAATTTGCTTTCTGTACACAGACCATTTACTCCAGCTGCAAATCCATTCTGTTAAAAGGGAATAACCAAGCTGAAAGGAAGCTTACCGTAATGGAGTGCAGTCTGGCCTTCCCCATCCTGAAAAAGAAAGAGACTTGATTTTAGAGGTATAGGAAATGTCATGGGGATACAAGTAAATCCCAGTTTAAAATAAGTAAGCTGAATCACAGCAACATTTTAATTGACTAGATAAACAGCCCAGGACACCTAGGTGTCTGGCAGTTAGGCTTTGAATCATCATCCGCCATCAGTCAGTATTGATTGATAATCAATATCCATCCACCCATAAGAGTGCGTGGATCACGTAATGACATGAGCATAATTCAGTTCATAGCGTTATCACTTCCAGCCCATAAAAATGAAGAATTTCAGATCCTATGGCCTTACGTTGGGATCTTCACTAATCCTGAAGCTTTAGTGGAAGATACTTCTGTGCAAGCCCATCCTTGGCCCCCATGCTTTACTAAAGGCAAGGGTAAAGCACAGGGATGTTAGTACAGCTGAGTTTGCTGCACTCTTCAGCATAACAGAGCACACAGGGGAAAATACCAACACTTTTCTTCCACCTGAATAAATCTTAGGTCCCTGTTCTTCAGAACTGAGGCATGACCAAAGGTGGACTCAAAGCCCAAGTAAGCTATGTTGGGCTGCTGGCATCCCTGCAGGATGAGAGTGAGAAAAGGGCTATGTGCAGCGCTTGGGAGTGACAGCCAGTTACTCATGCTTGTGAAACACCTGCAGCAAGGCAAGGGCAAAGCAAGCCGCATGATTTGAAGATGCTGGCACACAGCTCCCTCTTCCAGCTAACACATATGCCACTGCATTAGCTGCAATGGTTTGGGAAATGTGTCCTCTTCCCAGACTCCACAAGCATGGTCAGGGCTTTGCTGGTGAGTGGTTGATGCTCATCCATCCGCAAGGCACATCCAGGCACCTCACTATGCTGTAGCCTTGTCCTTCCACAAGAACAGGTGAAATAACAGAAGGGAAGAATTACTGGCCCCTTTGCTTTCACTACCGCACCGGATTAGCCTCTAATTCAGTTCTTTGCCTCCTTAATTTATTTGCATCTGTTTATGGAGACTTAGGTTTTTAATTACCATCATCTTTAGGATTAAGGTGCAAATTCTACAGTCTGCTGTGGATTCTGGAGCAAGCAGAAGGGAAAAGAAAAGAAAAGGAAAGCAGGTAGAAACCCCACTCATAGTGGTCTGAAGACTTATTTTGAACCTTTGAAGGTTTCTCAGCCTGTTATTCTGTTTGATATCAACCCTGTTCAGTTGAGTAACTGGGAATGACCTGTGTTTCAGGGTGGGAGGTTCCACACTTTGCTCTGGGACATCACACCAACAGGACAACCACAGGAGCAACAGGGACAAAACACAAAGCCAGATAAAGCAGGCATTTGCTGCCTAAACATCAATTTCACATCTTTTCTGATGGGGGGTTGGATTTTTCCTTCGTGTGCTGCTATGCCCCATTCGTGGAACTCACACCAATGTTTGGAGATGCCTCATTTTCAGCACTCTATTTCTGCCCAAACTGTGTAGAGTAATGCAAATGGGTATCATTAAAAGATACTGCAAACTAAGGAACTGAAGGAATCAGGGACAGCATTCATTGATTATTCCACATTAATAAGGTAACAGACCTGAGCCAGAGGCTCTGAGTGGTCCTTGAGCACATGCCTGCTCAGAGGAGTGACAGGGCCAGCACTGACTTCAGCAAAACATGGAGCAGGGCTGGGGAAGAATAGGTGGGAGTGCTTTGAATGAGTTATTGGAAATGCAGGCTTTCAAATATGCGGGTTGTGTGTGGGATGGGGGATGGGAAGCCAGCTCCCCTCTGCATCACTGCGTTCAAAATTGTAGCTGACAAGAATGGGATTGGAGACGTGCGGCAGAAATCCCTCTTCCCTTGCTGCAAAACTCCTTATAAAATACATAGGACTGCTCCAGGAACAGTACAGCCATTTGTGTCTCTTCTAAAGGCCTGTGTAAAGCACTGCTGCTTCAGCAGGAGGCTGGGGGCTAACAAGACTCGTTATTTCTCTTACATGTACTTTCTGGCATTTATTGGGCTAAGAAGGTAGTGCAAGTCCCAGCATATGAAATGTGTCTCTTTATTCCCTGAGTGGTTTTTAAAAAGAACTGTTAATCCAATGTTATGCAAACATTGTTTACCCTTTATGTGGCTTGTTTTTTCCCCTTTTGAGCCTAACAGTTGGCCAAATGCTATTTGTTATACTTCTCAGATGCTGTGTTATTTGCTTGTATTTTCTCTGTGACAAATTTTAATCCAGGTAAATTGAAAAAGCTCTGCTGTGGTCACTCACTAGAGGCCTTGAAATGCCCTCAAGAGGCTGCTGATCTCAATCCCTCTTTGATTTGGCTTTTTAGAGCACCATGCCTAATCAGAGCCTGACGTGCCCAGCTTGGCTCCAGGTTTGGCAACACTGAGCCGTCAGTGCAAAATGGTCACACCTGGAAACTAGTCAAAGATGGGCTGTGAAAGCGAGGATTACAGCTCCCGTTGTGGAAATTACATGGGATGAATACTGTCTACCAGGCACTGGAAATGTTTGTTTTGCAATGAAACAAGACATGCAGAAGTGGTCTTAAGATGAATTCTAGCTGGCCCTGGTGAAAGGGGTACTTCCTGTTGTAAACAGAAAGCAGCAGTTTCTGGAGCACCCTAGGCAAGGTGCGGTGTGTCCTTCTCCCAGGACATGCCTCTGTTGGGATGAATTCCCCCATGGCGAGTGGACAGGAACAACCTGCCGCAGCCTGTCCTCACCCCACTGCACCCTGCCCAGGGCATGGTAAATGTCAGTGCCCAGCCAGGGATCACTGGCACCAGCCGGGAGAGGGGGACCCAGAGCACAGCCTCCACAGCCAGGAGAAATGCACTGATGCCACTGGTGATCACATGGAGTGGTGATCAGATGGACCATTTTGCTCATCTGGCTTGCAAGTGGGGGCATGTCTTGGTTTAACCCCAGCCAACAACTACGTTCCATGCAGCTGCTTGCTCACCCTCCTGTCAGTTGGGATGAAGATGAGAATGGGAAGAAGGCAAAACCCGTGGGTTGAAATAAGAGCAGTTTAATAATTTAAATGAAGTAAAATATAGTAAAATTAGAAATAATAACAAGAATGATAATAATAATAGGGAACAACCAAAATAAAACAAAAAGGAAAAAGAAATAAAAATTCAGAAAACACAAGTGATGCAAAACAGAGTTGCCCACCACCCACTGACTGATGCCCAGCCCATCCCCAAGCAGTGATCAGTGGCTGATGACCAACTTCCCCCAGTTTCTATCTTGAGCATTACATGCTGTGGTATGGAATATCCTTTTAGCTGGTTTGGGTCAGCTGTCCTGGCTTTGTGCACCTAGTCACTAGCAAAACATGAGAAACCAAAAAGTCCTTGATTTAGAGTAAGCACTACTTAGCAACAACTGTGCAATAATTGCTGTGTTACCAACATTATTCTCAGACTAAAGTCAAAAGGCAACACTGTACCAGCTACTAGGAAGAAAAGCAGCTCTATCTCAGCCAAAGCCAGGACAGGGCAGCTAATTTTTCTTTATTGAACCCCTCAGGATTTCTGTTGGTTTATTTTATACAAAGCACTGAGTTGGAGGTGGGTGCTTGTCATGGTTGTTCACTTCTTCTCTCTCCAATTCTGCTTTCAGATTACAGCAATGCAAATCACACACAGCTGCAAGTACAAGTCCCAAAGTTTATTAATACACACTGAAACCAATCATTTGATTAATCTGTAATGTAAAAACCTGATCACTGCAACCAGTTATTTCCAAACTGTGCCTGTGGAAAATTAGGTAATCATGATGTGTTATCATTTCTGTGCTAAGACACATTAAAAAATCTTTTTTCCCAATATGAGTTTCGGTAGCATGGCAGAAGCACAAAGGTGTTGAGTAGGGGAGTTGGGGAGTGAAGAGGAAGAGATAGGTAGCTTCGGAGCCAGTGCTGAGCTCTGCTCTCTGCAGGACACTAAGAAAAAAGCCCTTTCATCATAATGCGTTAGTTGGAATAATGTCAATGTGACATGTTAAAAAGGAGGAAATCAGTGCTCTGATTCAGTGAATTTCAACACAGAAGTGGGGAAAGGCTAGGCCCAAAACAGTAATACATGTTTCTGTAAAGCTTCGCTTTTGGCTTGCAGGCACTGGCAGGTACCTGTCCCAGAGACCTTTTAGCAATACCCTGCCTATAAAAATAAGGAGTTCATGGAAATGGCAGAACCCGTACAGGCAGACAAACGACAACCAGAAAGGAAGGAAAGACCATTACACACTCAAATGTGGGAGTGCTCAGTCCCACACACATAAGTTACCAACTAACAACAGATCAATTTCAAGCTTTCCTCTTGCCTCCTAATGCTGTGCCTTTTACAGCCTCCTGGCACATCTGGCCATGGTAGGATAACAGTCAAGCTGCATGGCTTTCAAGGGAGATGAGAGTGTTTCCTTGTACTTCAAAACTAAACCCAAATGTCCACATCTACCAAGCCCATCACAACAAAGATGCTACAAAATCACTGGTACCTCCAACATCCATGGTCTGCGACAGATGTCACTCAATGAAAATCCAACTACCAGTGGGTAACTTATTGGATAACAGGATTTTGTTCTGCTCCTGAGAAATTCAAGCAAGAGAAAAGAGGGAAGATGGACCGAGCGCAGATGGACCAACTGTCTCATCTGTTAAGTGGTACTATGGCTACTGCACGTCAATTTTATCTTACAAGTGATAGGATTATATCGGTCTTGCCATCCCATGTTCATTCCTTGGGAATTTCTGTATCCTGCTTAACCTACTACAAGGTTTCTGGACTGAGGAGCAGAGACACGAAAATAGCTTGGCTAAGCTGAGCTGAGATGCTGCACATGCTTTGAAACATGACTGCCACTGCCCACCACGGCAAGCAGACCTTGACATGCCAGTGTTTGATCGTGATGGTTCCATGGGACAGTTTTTAAACCAGAATATATACATAAACACTGATCTTCCAGACCTGCATCATTTGCTCTCCAAGCTGCACGCAGAAACCACTGTGCGTGGGAGGGCAGCCCTAAGGGAGACATTGTCTCTTCCTCCATCTCATGTGTTTTATTTAGTAGAGAAAGATGAAAAACAAAACCATGATGGTTACCTGGTGAATTTGGTACAGCTAGACCCTGTATCGGCAATGAAACTAGGGCTAGACAACCCTCCACACCAGGTCCTTGAGTGCTGGTCCACACTGAGACCTCATCTCTGTGCCTTCAATCACATTTCCAAGCACAGACGCTGAGTGTGAAAAGCACAGCAGAAAATACATACCCTAAACTTGCCCTTTTGAGGGATAGCACATGCAGTCTTTATTTTAAGGTATCTTTCCCTGCGTCACCTCTTCTTTTGGTTCATTTTTGGTACCTTTTAAGGTGCATGCTTGTTCCCATTGACAGACTCCAAATGTTGGCAGGGATCACAGGAGATAAGACCGATGAAGTGATAAGAGTGTTTAACAGTGCTGGATCCTGGGCAGCATGGATGGGCCAGAGGGAAGATAAATATTTACACTACATCTTTATAAGTTGAGTGAATAAAAAGGGCTAGAATAATACAGCCTCTGAACAAGCACTAGTGCTTAGGAGCTGTAAATATCAATCTCTGTAGCCTCATGACACACACTCACTCAAGCCAGGAAGATGAAAAATAGCAAGAAAATACTTCCCTCCACTTCTAAAAAGGGTTTTATTTCTCATTTTTTTCCACTTTAGATTTCAACTTCCCAACAATTTACTTTAAACTCATCATCTTCTTTTTCTCTCTATGAAATTTTATCCCTGAGATGACTGAGAGTGAGACTACAGCTAAAAGCATACCAGAATTCAAGTGCTAATACCCACCAACACATAAAACCAGGCAATGTGGGTTAATATAACCAGTCTGAACTCCAGCAGAAACTTCAGTAGATTCCTCCAGTACAGCCTTTATTTTCATTGACACGCTGCTTTTGCACACTGCACCTTGGGTTTGGACACATACATAAATATATGTAAAATGAATGCTTGTTCAATCGAAGCAGATAGATGAGTGGACTGCTGTGTGTGCAAATGCTGGCACAGAAAAGCAATGGTTTAGTCTGAAATGTGATCTTGTTCTTTTAGAAACCCTACCTTAGACCTGGGATGCACCCACATGCACACAGACTTTTGCTTTTAGTTGCCTCCTGAGCCTTAAAACAATGTCAACAGTGCACCTGAGAATCAAGACCATCTAACAGCTTTGTATCAGAAGAATCCAGAGTCCCATATAGTTCTGACCCTTGAAAAATGAAGCAAATCTTTATGCTTTCTCCCCACTTTTCAGCTTTTTATTAAGCTAAAGCAAAACATACTCCTGACTGTTCACCTTTGCCTGCTATTTTAGATGGTGTGGCCCATACAAAGATAATTAATTAGCTGATGTTTGTGAAGTCCTTGTAAAGTTATGGTTGTTAATGTTAAGTGTAGGCTGTTGTGAGACATTACCCTGTGCACCCTTGGTACTGCCTCAAAGGCACTCTTCAAGGACCAACACTGTGAGAGAAAGGATACAGAGCAACCTCCAGCAGAAGCAAAACCAAAATCCATGCATTGGCCATGAAAAGCTGTTATTTGGGGATTGCAGATAGCCTAGACTGACAGGTACAGGGCTTGGGTATCCTGTAAGTTTGGTTCCTCAACTAAGTCTTCCACCTCCCTTGCATGTGGGTGGGCTTGGCAGGGACCCCTCTGTTACTGAGCTGTCCCTCCTGAGGAGCTCTCTCCTGTGTCCTCTTTTTCCCATACGGACCTTTTCCTCCACTTTGCCAGGCAGATATCCACAAGGATGGAAGGTGCTAGACAGATCTTTATCATAACCTCTTGGGCCCTTCTCCAGATCCTACTGCCAGGCTATCATTTGGCCTATCTTCTAAGTGCCTCACAGATAAATTAGATCTGCACAGAGAAGCAATTATTACATTTCTAATGGCATGAACCCTTACAGCACTATCTGCTACTGAAAGGTAAAGAAAATTGCATTAACTTTTGTTTGATTCAAAATTATGATCAAGGGAAGAGTGATGCTGAAGCCCTTTAAAGTCAAGCCTCTGAGCTGGGGATCTTTCGTCTGGGGACCTCCCTTTTCATATTTGCTGCCTGAGGTCATACTCAGTTCATTTAGGTGCAGTAATATGGAGGAGCCCTCCACCTGCAAAGCTGCTGTTAAAACCAGAACTAAGAAAGCTTAGAGAGAATATGATGCCCAGGAGCAGGCACTCATTCCCTCCCAAAGCCTGCATCTGCTAATGCACCCAAACGCCACTGGCCTGAGGAGTTCAGTGTGCCAGGGTTATGCTAATCCCTCATCGCCCTAGTTTCTAACTGGTGGTGTACCTAAATTTCCAAGTGCAATTTCAATGGGATTTATTACATCTACTATCATCAGCATGTAGTGCTGCTGGCACAGATACAGACTCTCAATATTCCAGCGCAGACATGGCTGTCTTTAATTGCAGAACAAACTGATTTCTGAATTTACTCAGTGGCTCACACAGCAATAGCGAAACTCTCAGGGCTGTATTCCTGTTGAGCATTGTCACCTCAATTTTCAGCTGGCATTCTGTGCACAGCTGTGTATTTGTACATGCATATTCATAGGTTGCTCCAAGAAATATTTGCTACTGCCTGTTACTTCCAGCACCAAGTATTTTTCTGGTCATCAAACAAGCATGTTGATGCAATATAAAAGCTGCCAGGAAGCTGCAGGCTTCCTCAGCCCAGGGATGGAAAGGATGTTTGGAAAAAGCCAGTGCCGAGAGCTGTAACAAGTGTTACAGCACTGCAGCTGAGCCAGCCTCCAGCTAAACCATGCTAACACAATCCCAGGCTGCAAATAGGACAATATTCCTAAGGGCAAGACACTAAAATCTCTCTCTTCAGGGTGCTTCCCTAGCCCCTCCCTGTGTAAAAGTTAGTAGCTCTTGTTCTGCTTTATTACTTTAGAGTGGCTGAGGCAGATACCTGGCTATTTAAGGGGCAGGATAAATGGGCTGAGATAGCTTTCCCATCCCAATTCACTAGGGAATGCTTGGAAATTCCACCTGACACCAGGACCGTGCTGTGCTCTTAAACAATCTCCCGTCTGATCCGATTGTTCCCCAGTGGGGAGGCAGGCTGCAGCTAGCTCAAGAGTCATTGATTGGATTAACAGCCTAATTCCCAACAGATGAATAGAATACTGATGTCTTGTCAGCCCACATCATAGAAGGAAAACACAATCTGCTTCTACAGCCCCGAAATTTAACTCTTTGTTTCCCTGTTCCCCCTCCCCAGGCACAGGGCTGAATGCACTGGTCTAGCACTTTCAGCTCAAGATCCTACTCATTTGAATGAGAAAAGATATATTAACCTTCGGGACGCTTTGCCTAATCACCTACATGCCATGGGATCATATGCTATTTTCCATAAGGTTGGTTTTGTAAGAAATAATCTTTTCATCCTTTCTAGACAGAAGGGATTTATACCAGGGACCTTAATTTTTCTTTTTCTTCTCTATTTTACTATTTGCCTTTAAAGGAAATACTGTAGGCTTCACAGTAAGCGGCTGAAAATTCATTAGCTTAACAATATTTATTCTGAAATATACAGATATTGAAGGTTTTCTGAGTCTATAATTTGATTAGTAGGACAGATCTTCCTAGAGAGGAGCAACCAGCCGCTTTGCAGGAGAGGCACTGCTGCAATGCCCTCTCCCTCCAGCAGCTCTTGGCAAGCTGTGGGGTAGGAGAGAAAAGCTGGGCACATCATTTGCTCTCAGAGATCACCCATTCTCCACCTCCTAATGGAGACACTAATGTTTTCTTACCTCATAGAAAGACTGTGATAAGAAATTAATTGCTACTGGTCAAATGTTCACTACTACAGAAGCAGAACCGGGTGCATATTAAAGAGATTCTCCAAGAACAAAATTTATTTATGGACTCCTTGGCACTGTCTGCATTTATTTCCTTGCTCAGGAGACAAGAATAAATAAAAATAATCTGATTTTAAGGAATGTATTCAAAATGACCTATTTTTCTCTCAGATCCATTGGGGTTTGTTTCCTTCTAAGAGCTACCTTTTATACTTGCATTTAAAAAACAGGCAAATATACATCTGAATAGTATTTTTTTTCAGCAGCAATCCTAGAATATACACAGAGTTACAGCACTCAGGCCACGAATGTAATCCATATAGAGAGGTGGCCTCCATTATTCCTTAACTCTAAAAAACTAATTAGCCCAGCACTAACTAACATGACAAATAGGAGAGCAAGCATGAAATGACAAAGGTGCAAACCCTTCCCTCTGCCCCCTTTTAACAGTACCTGCTAGCCATGACAGTTTTCCAGACTTCATATTTTCACAACATTAATACAGATACAAAAAACTTGCTAGAAAACTGACAGAAAGAAACAGGCCTTCCCTCTCCTGGCTGCCAATACATCACCTCCTCAGAGAGCCCTGTCTTCAAAGAGATGCATGGTGCTCCATGTTCAAAACACCATCAGTGGGGAGGCAACAGTGCGCATTAATGTCAGAGCTGCCTTAACAAAAACAATTAGTGAGAGATGCTGCATTGACTCAAACAATTCAATTAATGTACTGTTAGTGCTAGTATTTTAAAGTAATTTGAATTATTAGCTCCTTTTACAATTTGAAACCATAATGTTTCATTTTCATTCCAGATGTGAGTTGTTTCAGAATGGTGATAAATAAATAAGTCAAATGACCCCTGTCCAGTCCAGCCACTGTCCTGTAATATGGCTGCATTGTATATTCATGAATCCAGGTTAAGGATGGGGACTGAGGCAGTTGTGCCCTGGAACTAGCAGACTGCAGGTTTTATAAATACATACAGAAATAATTAAAATCTAAGGGGTTTAGAAGGGTTAATCTCCTTTAAATAATCTCTGCCACAAAGCCTGTAAAGTCACTGCTGGCACCATGCCCGCATGGGACCGGCTGTCGGATATCAGGACAGCACGTGTGGATAGGAGCAGAGAGATTAAGTGGAAGCACTGCTGTGGTGGCATATCAGACATGCTGCTCCCCTGCATATGGCTCCTCTGGTCACTACCGAGGGGCTGGAAATGCTGTGAGCAGGATCAGATCCAGCACCAACCAGCAAGTCAGCATGCCACTTGCTCCATGAAGAGAAAGAAGCTTGGTCAGGATGCTAAATTTAGTAGGTTGGATGGGAGACAGTGGGAGTCAAAAGCACTGCTGCCACTGTTCAGTTCACCCGAGTCCTTTCTGACTTCAAGGCAAATGCTAGCTTGTATTTATTTAAACGGATTCAGGACTTTGGAAATAACCTCTTTTACTACACTGGCTTGAACTCACAGGCCTGGGTGGCCAAAGAGTTGTTGCACTTTTAATTGTCAGCTGTAATGGACTCAGAGCTGCCACTCTGCTTTTCAGGACACCCTCTTGGTATGAACTGTCATTCTAAAGCCAACAACTGAGTGACCATTAGAGATAAAGATATCCAAAAGAAAGCAGGGAAATCACCCTGTGTGGGCCAAAGCGGTGTGTCCCACCCACGACTGAACCCACGAGTTTGATTTCCACTGCTCTGGGCAAAAGCAAAGTCAACTGAAATGGCCAAGAGCCCTGCAGTAGTGGCTGGAGCACTGGCAGGGAAGTTGCAGTACAGTGACAACTGCAGGGATGGTTTCAAGGTGGCACAGAAGGAGCAGAGGTGCTGCTAACAGCCTAGGGATATTCTTCTCTTTTAACTCAAGTGAGGATGAAGACTCTGGAGACTCTGTTTTGGTCTCATAAACCTTTCTTGGCCTGGTGTGCAAAATCAAAACTTTCCATGTTGAGATGGTCTGAAACACCCTCTGAACTCATTAAATGAGATCTGGATTTTATTAAGCCAAGCTTGGGGAAGCCTGGGTTAGCAGGGGAGTTGAGTTATAGTGGTCCATGGCCCTCATCTTGAAAGATGCTTTATTATCCTCTTCTTTTAGAAAACCCCAATACCTAGGATTTTGCTCAGATATCTCAAAACATCTCAGGAAAGTGCCGTGCTCTGCAGCCTCCAGACAGCCTTTTCTTCCCAGGCATGACTGTTTCTTAAGGACAAGGACTCTTCTTTCTGGCTAATCTGGAATTAGAGAGGACGTTTGCACGCTTACAGATGTCTGCCAGAGGGGGAAGGCATCAGAGCCTGGATCCTGCCCCATAGTGGACCACTGCCAGGGAGAAGCTGAATACACGTGTTGACTTAAGAAGCTCCTGTCTCATCACCTCGAAGGGTTGCTGTTTTTGTGACATCCGGCAGCCTTTTAGCAGTCTCTGTGAATTGCATTAGTAGCTGATTTACCATTTTTTA
The DNA here is from genome assembly GCA_028858755.1 of Ara ararauna. NCBI lineage: Eukaryota > Metazoa > Chordata > Aves > Psittaciformes > Psittacidae > Ara > Ara ararauna. The sequence goes on from CM054382.1 coordinate 45,377,902, forward strand.
TTTTATAAGGCATGAAGCTACTCTTTCATTTGATCAACCACCACCAAGTACAACTACACATCAGACTCTGAAAACCTGCCTCTCAGTCTATGACCGCTGGGACTGTTTCCTGATGGAAGAAAGGAGAAATAAACAGAGAGGGAAAAGGTTTATTGGTACTGCTTATTCACAGACATTCAGGTTTCCAAATAGCTATTAATAAAGTGCCAATGCTTGGAAAAAAGAAAAAGGAAAAATGTCTGGAGGAAACTGCCTCAAGATATCAAACTACATCAGTAACTGGGACTTCTCGATGGAGCCACTGTGCTATTAAAATAAAGCTGAACTAAGTACTTGCAGTTTGATCTATCATTACTTATTTAGTGAGATGCAAAACTGATCTTCACTTTGAAGTGCTCTTTCAAAGTCTAGAGGCAGTACTTGCTCTCTTCCTGTGCTCTGTAATAGAGGTGTTCCTAATGCAATTCAGCAGGAGCTGGAGGCAACCAGGGAAAACCGTGGCCAAGTTTATAACAGACAGATTTATGTTCAGGGGTGTCCTGCTTTTTGAATAAGTTATTCTGCACAGGGCAGGAATAACTGGTTCACCATTCATGGGTCATGCAAGAGCAGCAGAAGGTCAAGTTCCCTGGTGGCGCTCAAGCCGAGCCGGAGGCTGGGGCTGCTGTCACATCTGGGGCTGAGCTGAGCGAGTCCATCCCATTTCCTACTAAAGCAGCCCAGGGAGTCTGCTGGGACCCGGACATCTGTCCTCAGCACTCAGAACTGGACCAGCCTTTTTGCACTGGGCGGACGTCTGGGGAGGAGCAGATGGCAGGTACTGGTGGCAGTGACCGACGTGGTGCAGGGCTGAACCAGTGACCTCGAGGTGAAAGGCTTCGTATTTCCCATTATCAATCCCCAGAGCCCCTTCCAAAGTAAGTGTTGATACATTAATCTTTGTGACTGACGGTAACAAACTAAAAAAATAATGTTCCACAGGGGAATCTTTATTTATTTTGAACCAAAACTATGCCTAAAATATAAAGTTAAGGGCATGCTTAGGTTTCGGTCTTTCATCAAAAATATTGCTAGTTAAATGCCATCCTTTTTCTCTTCTACGTACCAAATTTGAAGAGCACATCATCGCACATTAGTCTCTGAGCACAGGCTGAGTGTGGATTGCTGCAGTAAATAATAAACTTTGTGTTTCCTGCTGTGCGTGCTGTCTTCCTACATAGTTTAATAACAAAGGAGTATATTTAGAAGTGCTGCTGGAGTGCCTCGATGAAGCATGTTGTGTAGGATAAATACCTCCACATCAAGACACTTTTCAAAGCCATCAAGCAGAGGGGTCAGTCTGCTGCCTTTTTTTTTAAAAAAAAAAACAAAACCCTGCACAAGCTAATGCTTTAAGAGTGTCTTGATGGAATCAGGGAAATTGGATTGTCCCCCCATTTGCTGGCCTAAAACAAGTCTTTTTTTTATTTATCCCATTAGAGGAAGACAAGAGAAACCTTTTAAATGTCACTAAAATTTTCCCCGAATTGCAAAATCCAGTCAAAAGGGTTTTAATTTTCCCGGAGACCTCTTAAGTAATACAGTATGTCAAGGTTTAATACACAGCTTGTAAGAGATTTTCTATATTCTGTGCTGTTTCACCAGGGTGACTCTATAGAGACGGTCCTGTTTGCTGGGTTCAGTCCCTGCCAGCACTGAGCTGCTCAACGAGCCCACACCACTTCAGATCACTTTTGTTGAAACAAACAGGCAAGTGATAAAGAGAAGAGATGCAGCTTCCCCTGGATAGGTCTGGGATTTTCAAAAACTCAGCTATGCTGGTCACTCTCCAGTAATTTTATTCTGTGATTTGGAACTCTGTTTTGTGAGAGCCTGTAATTTATAGGCTTTATTTACCTATTTATAGGAGGACTAGAGAGACTTGGCAAGAGGCACCTATGTACAAAAGGCTCCAAATTCCCCTGGAGTATTTAATATGACAAACATAAGTTGCATACCAGAGGTGGAGCCCAGCATTGAAAACTGGCAGCACACAAAGAGCTAAAGCACACTAGCTAAAGACAGCAACACAGTCACACACCCTTTAAGGGCTGGGCTAGTGCCCACTGAACCCTTGCTGTCCCAGTGGCTGAGGGTACTAATGAGAAAAAAGCTTCTCCTGGTCCACCTTGCTTGTCAGCCAGACTGTAAACTGGAAGCTATGGGTAATCCCAACTAGTAATGTTTGCTACGAAAATATACTGTTATTTTGCTCTGATAGGACAAGGGAGTTCACTGTCCATGCTGCTCCTGTTTCTTTTTGCAAACAGTGAACACATTGTCATACCACAGCAGAAGAGGACCTTGGATGCTAAGGCATTTTAGGCTGACTGCATAATTCTCTCCAGTCCTGGTTTTGCAGGGAGAGGGGGAATTGGAAGGCGATGAGCATCCAAGATGGAGTACATCAGCCCTCAACCTCTTGTCCCTGAACTCACACGGACACGAAGAACTGTGAAAGGTGCAGAGCCAAGGAGAGGTAGGAAGAAGAGGCAGATCTCAGCCTCTCACTAGCTACAATAAAACACAGCCCTGAGACTAAGACACTGTCTCCTAATCTTCCCTACAGGAGTATATAATCTATTTTACAGAATGTCAAAATTTAGTATGAAAATTGGAAAAAGGGGGTAAAAAAAAAAAAAAATCAGACCAGTTGGTTATTGGACCAAGGGCTGTGTTAAAAGGATCAGGAGGTGGTGGGCCAAGTGGTGGGGGAGGGAATGGGATAAAGTAGTGGGTCTAATCAAATCAGTTTAAAAAGCTGCAGCCTCTCCGAGTTAACCTTGCCAATCAGAAAGTGAGCAGGAGCATGTCTGTGCACATTAAAGCAGGAGCGTGTCCTTGAACCCACAGCGCACTCCATCCTCCCCCAAGCAGCCCACGCAGGCTATGTACCCAGCTCCATTGGCAGACAGCAGGAGAAAAGCCCAGGATTAGGCACCCTCCTTAGCCCCGCTCCAGTGGAAGTGAACACAGCAAAGGCAGCTCAGATGCTTCCTTGTGATTAGAGGTGAGCTCACAGGATTAAGGCAGCAAGAGTTGGAGAAATGTTAAAAACAAACAAACAAAAAAAGGAAACAAAAGGAGAAACCCTCCCACTGACAAATGCTGTCCTATTGAGTCTGGCAGCTGTGAGATGCATTACTAACCTTTGCTAATGACTAAGGGCACTGAAGTCACTTTAAAATAAATATTCACTAGGAATTACACGGGTAATCTAAGGGGATTATCCTGTTGCCTTAACAGGTCCACAGGTCCATAACCTAAATGCTAAATGGCCTACACAAGTGTTTGCATTAATTTTGACCCAAATCAACCCTTCTGCTAACAGCTGTAGAAAACCAGACTCAATTTTGGAAATCAAGTATCTGCTTTGATACAGCATTCTTATAAATTCCCATAACACCCTGTTTTCTGAAGGACAAATGGGATTGAGCTCTTGGAAGCCAGGAGCCTGCCAGCAGCCAGGGAAAGGCTTTACCAGAAACACACATTCAAAACATGAAGCAGCAGGCACGAATCCAGTCTGCCACATAACCCAGTCCCTGTGACAAAAGTATCCACGTTCAGAGTCTTAGCTCCAGCCCTTCTTCCCTACAGAGACAAGGGAAAGCACAGCATGGAGAAAAAGAGCTCAGCCGTAAACAGTGGCCAAATCCCAACCATTCTGCACCTCAAGCTTCCCCACCTGTAGGTGGTGAGGCACTGACACAGGCTGCACAGAGAAGCTGTGGCTGCCCCATCCCTGGCAGTGTTCAAGACCAGACTGGACAGCGCTTTGAGCAACCTGGTCTAGAAAAGGCGCGTCCCTGCCTGTGGGGTTGGAATTACATGAGCTTCAATGTCCCTTCCAGCCCAAGCCTTTCTATAACTCTATGATCTGAAGAAACCTGAAGCCATTTAGTCTGCTGTACAACTTCGGGAAAAGAAGAACCAAACACAATGGGAAGCTGGCAGAGAAAACACAGTCCACAAAAAGATCAATATTTAAAAAGCTCACTTTTAGTGATGGAGGGGAAAAAAACATTTGCAACTTTTAAGCATTTTTAAAGACTTGTTCACAATGTTCAGAAGTTCCTGCCTTCTATTTTGCTTAAGATTAGAAGAAGCCATAGAAGTCTAACCTGGTGAAACCTGATTTCACAGATCTTTGAAAGCCTTGGCAACGGGAGTGGAAGCGCTGTCCACCACCTACTGAAGACAGTGTAGGAGGAATACCCTAACAAAAGCATTTTAAACTCAAATGCCAGGCAAACATTAACAGCAAATAAAGCCACAAATTTACACGCTCTCAAATGAAAAATCACTCTGCTAAATGAGATTTCTTCTCTAAAATACATATCTTTATGAGCTCCTAAATATATGCAAAAAAAAAATAATCAACAGATAAAAACTAAAGACTTCTGTCTTTAAATAAGATTAATTCTCCCCTTTCCTTTTTCAATAAACAAACAGTTCCAAAGTTTTTTTCGTCTATTGTAAACGAATGATAACGGTGAATAGATCAACATCCTCCTCACTCATTTCCATCTGCTAAGTGACCTAAAAGATTTCTTGCTGCTGAAGGAGTCCTGATCAAACCTGGAAACATCTCTTCAGTCTTCACTACGACAGCTCTAAACAAAATCCTAATTGCCATAAAAAACCACACAGTTGCTATTTTCACTTCCTACCCCAGCTTGACTAGGGCTGGGATAAGAAATCTTTTAAAGAGATGTCACACAGACTGATAGATTAAATCCCTGTCAACAGGATTGTCCCTGAAGGTGCAGGAGAACTCACGCATAGACACCAGCTCTAGGGCTGGGCTAGAATCACCACTTTCTCAACTAATGGATAAATCACACCAGCAAATATATTTGTAGCTACCAATGACACCTGAAGCTTTAAACAGAGATTGAGAGTACCAGGTCCACTGCAGATTTAAACTAGTAGAAATCACATCTATGTGTCTATTAACAGGGGACACCTGTGGGACTTGCTAATGTTAATTGCTTTGTGATGCAGCTCCCAAGGATGTGTGAATGGAAAGGGAAACCTCTCAGAAGAGGCAGCCATTTCTGTTGTAGCCCTCCTCAAAATAAATGTGAAACCTTCTAGCTGTACAAAACATGGATATTCAAATATCGGCTGCTTCCAGAAAAGCTCCTCCAGAAAGCTGTCAATCTATTCAGGATAACTCACCCTACCGCACCTCCTGGTCATATCACAAAGCCATCAGCACTTTAAGCAGAATGGAGGTGACAGCTCAAGAGGTTCAAGTTTGTACTGAACACAGCAGCCCTATGTGCCTAAATCTACCAAGAACATACAAAGTTTATGCAAATAAAGCCCTTCTGTGGGCTGCATCTATGTCTGATGCCTAACGAAGGCTGAATTTGGAAATGCAAATGCACTGATGAATTTCTCTGGGCTGATACAGGCAGCAAGGTAAGAAATAGTTCTGTGCAATATTTCGGGTCAAAGTGTTGGTGTTTGGTTGGTTGGTTTTGTTTTTTTTTTTTTTTTTTTTCCAGAATACCATTATAGAATCATAGAAAAATCAGGGTTGGAAAGGACCTTAAGATCATCCAGTTCCAACCCCCTGCCATGGGCAGGGACACCTCATACTAAACCATGCCACCCAAGGCTCTCTCCAACCTGGACTTGAACACCTGCCAGCGATGGAGCATTCACAACTTTCCTGGGCAACCCATTCCAGTGCCTCACCACCCTTACAGTAAAGAACTTCCTCCTTATATCCAATCTAAACTTCCCCTCTTTAAGTTTGAACCCATTACCCCTTGTCCTATCACTATAGTCCCTCATGAAGAGTCCCTCCCCAGCATCCCTATAGCACCCCTTCAGATACTGGAAGGCTGCTATGAGGTCTCCATGCAGCCTTCTCTTCTCCAGGCTGAACAGACCCAACTTTCTCAGCCTGTCTTCATACAGGAGGTGCTCCAGTCCCCTGATCATCCTCGTGGCCCTCCTCTGGACTTGTTCCAACAGTTCCATGTCCTTTTTATGTTGAGGACACCAGAACTGCACACAATACTCCAAGGGAGGTCTCACAAGAGCAGAGTAGAGGGGCAGGATCACCTCCCTCAACCTGCTGGTCATGCTCCTTTTGATGCAGCCCAGGATACGGTTGGCTTTCTGGGCTGCAAGCGCACACTGCAGCAGTCTCATGTTCAGTTTCTCATAGACCAACACCCCCAAGTCCTTCTCCACAGGGCTGCTCTGAATCTCTTCTCTGCCCAACCTGTAGCTGTGCCTGGGATTGCTCTGACCCAGGTGGAGGACCTCGCAATTGGCATGGTTAAACTTCATCAGGTTGGCATCAGCCCACCTCACAAGCATGTCAAGGTCCCTCTGGATGGCATTCCTTCCCTCCAACGTATCAACCGAACCAACACAGCTTGGTGTCATTGGCAAACCTGCTGAGGGCACACTCAATCCCACTGTCCATGTCACCGACAAAGATGTTGAACGAGACCAGTCCCAACACCGATCCCTGAGGGACACCACTCGTTACTGGTCTCCAGCTGGACATTGAGCCGTTGGCCACAACTCTTTGCGTGCAGCCATCCAGCCAGTTCTTTATCCACCGAGTGGTCCACCTATCAAAGTGATGTCTCTGCAATTTAGAGACAAGGATGTCAAGTGGGACAGTGTTGAACGCTTTGCACAAGTCCAGGTAGATGACATCAACTGCTCTACCCCTGCCCATCAGTTCCGTAGCCCCATCATAGAAGGCCACCAGATTGGTCAGGCAGGATTTCCCCGTAGTGAAGCCATGTTGGCTGTCACCAAGCACCTTGTTGTTTTTCATGTGCCTTAGCATGCCTTCCAGGAGAACCTGTTCCAAGATTTCGCCAGGCACAATGGTGAGGCTGACTGGTCTGTAGTTCCCTGGCTCATCCATTTTCCCCTTCTTGAAAATGGGGGCTATATTTCCCTTTTTCCAGTCATTGGGAACTTCACCTGACTGCCATGATTTTTCAAATATGATGGACAGTGGCTCAGCAACTTCATTCGCCAGCTCCTTCAGGACCCGTGGATGTATTTCATCAGGTCCCATGGACTTGTGTAAGTTCAGGTTCTTAAAATGGTCTTGAACCACATCCTCTCCTACAGTGGGCCCAGGGTCTTCATTCTCACAGTCCCTGCGTCTGCCTTCCAAGACTCAGGTGGTATGGTCAGAGCATTTTCCGGTGAAGACTGAGGCAAAGAAGTCATTAAGAACCTCAGCCTTCTCCAAATCCAGGGTAGCCATTTCTCCTGATAGCTTCTGGAGAAGGCCCACGTTGTCCCTAGTCTCTCTTTTATTTGCTACATACCTATAGAATCCCTTCCTGTTATCCTTAACATCCCTATCCAAGTTTAATTCTAAGTGGCCTTAGTTTAATTCTAAGTGGGCCTTAGCTTTCCTAACCTGGTCCCTAGCTTCCCCGACAACATCCCTGTATTCTGCCCAGGCCGCCTGTCCTTGCTTCCACCTTTTATAAGCCTCTTTTTTCCTTCAGATTTTCCTCAGCAGCTCCTTATCCATCCAAGGAGGTCTCCTGGCTCTCCTGCTGCACTTCCTTCTAGTTGGGATGCAACACTCCTGAGCTTTTAGTAGGTGATCCCTGAATATCAATCAACAGTCTTGTGCCCCCCTGCCCTCTAGGGCTATATCCCATGGAATCATACTGAGCAGGTTCCTGAAGAGGCCAAAGTCTGCTCTCTTGAAGTCCAGGGCAGTGTGCTTGCTGCACGCTCTTCTCACTGTCCTGAGGATCTCAAACTCGACCATCTCATGATCGCTGCAATCAAGGCTGCCCTGGAGCGTCACATTTCCAACCAGCCTTCCCTGTTGGTGAGGACGAGGTCAAGCATGGCACCTCTCCTTGTTGGCTCCTCTATTACTTGCAGAAGGAAGCTGTCTTCCACACAATCGAGGAACTTCCTGGATTGCATGTGCCGGGCTGTACCATCCCTCCGACAGATATCAGGGTGGTTGAAGTCCCCCATGAAAACAAGGGCCTGCGAGTGTGAGGCTGTTCCTATCTGTCTATAGAGCGCTTCATCCACAGAGCCCTCTTGGTCAGGCGGTCTGTAACAGATCCCCACAATAATGTCTCCCATCGCTGTTCTCCCTTTAACCCTGACCCACAAACCCTCTGTCGACTGCTCACCTGCCCCCAGGCACAGTTCCATACACTCCAGCCTATCCCTAACATAAATAGCAACTCCCCCTCCCCGCCTACCGGGCCTGTCTTTCCTAAAGAGCCTGTAACCTTCCATTCCAACACACCAGTCATAGGAGCCATCCCACCATGTTTCTGTGATGCCTATGATATCATACGCCTGTAGATGTGCACACATCTCTAATTCCTCTTGTTTGTTCCCCATGCTATGGGCATTTGTATAGAGACATCTGAGCTGAGCTCCAGTTGAAGCCGGCTCATTGGCTGGAGCAGCTGCAATATCTCTACATTGCTCTGAACGTTTATTATGTGCTGGCAAGTGACTGGGTGTGTTGGGATGGAATGATGCCCCCCACCCCCAACACATCTAGTTTAAAGCATCCTTGACCAGTCTGGCAAGCCTCCTCCCAAATCCACTCTTCCCTTTCTTTGTCAGACCAGCTCCACCAGCCCCCAGTAGACCTGGTCTCCTAAATTGAGTCCTATGTTCAAGGTACCCACACCGCTGACTATGGCACCACCCTTCTAACCATTTATTAACCTGACCAATCCTCCTAGCCTTTTTCAGGTCCTGCCCTGTATCCTGGGGAACTGATAAAAGACAATCTGTGCTCCAGAGCCCCTAACCACCTCTCCCAGAGCTCTGTAGTCCTTCTTTATGTTCTCCTGGCTACTGCTATCTGTATCAGTAGCACACACATGGATCACTAGGAGTGGGTAACAGTCAGTGGGACTGACTAGAGCAGGCAGCTTCTCTGCAACATCCCTGATCCGAGCCCCTGGTAGGCAACACACCTCCCTTGAGCCTGGGTCAGGCTGACAGATGGGTGCCCCTGTTCCTTTCAGAGTAGACTCCCCTACTACTATGGCCCACCGCTTCTTCCTGGCAGCACCAGTAGAGATCTTCTTTACCAGTGCATCAGCCGGTTGTTCCTGGTGGGAGTGTGGTTCCTCATCAGCCCTCTGCAGGACAGCAAAGCGGTTCTGGGTGGGGACAACAGATTTAGGAGGAAGCCCCTTGCTTTTAATTGTCCTCTTCCTCCTTTTCTTGTTGGTTTTTTCTGTTACCGTTTCCCAGCTTCCTGGGTTAGCGGCCTCCTTTCTCGCATGAGCGACAGTAGACTATTGAGGCCCCTGCACAGTCTGGTCCTGGAGCAAGCAGTGCTGCTTCCTCTCAGCTCCCCTGACACCTTTCAGCCTGGTAACAGCGTCCCGCAGCTCAGCCCCTGCTGCAGGAGGACCTCCACCAGGGAGCACAGAGTGCAGCCCTGCCCCTTGTGCACCCTCGCCTCAGGAGAGCAGTGCAGGCGAGCTCTACACCCCGAGCTCTGCGCGGCAGCCTCCCCTCTCATTGGCTCTGCCTGGGTGCCTACGCTGGCCACTGCTGGGGCAGCTGGAGCAGAGCTCTCAGACCCCCTGCTCATAAGGCGAGTGCTCTCCACACCACTCGCTGCCTGCACAAACCGCCTCGCCGCGCTCCCTGGGGCAGGTTTTTACCCAGTCAGGGCTGGTGCCGCTCCTCCTGGAGCCACCCCCTCTGAGTCAGCTCCTCGCGTCCGCTGAGCTGCCGGCTCCTGGGTAAGCCCTGTCGAGGGCTTGAGGCTCCCTTGGTGGCAGTGGCTCTTGCCGCTCTGAGTTGAGGCTCCTGGACGCTGAGCTTCCCCTCCTCAGGTGTTGAAGGCGTCCTCTCTCGAGCTACTCACCTCAGCAATTGACGCAATTATGAGAGTTATGGGAGATGCTTCCTAAGGAGAATAGGTGAATATGGACTTTGACCATCCTTCCCCTTCAGGAAACCCTTTCTGCTGTAAGCAAGACTTCTAGCTTAAACACTCCTTTTGCTCTCTTATTGCTTGTTCTGCCAAACCTAACCCCTGTCTCTGTGACCCTGTGAAGGAAGAAGTCCCAAAGTCCCCATGCTTTTATGCAGTTGTAGCTGTCATCAGAGCAACTGTGCAACAGCATAAAATTCAAAGATAGATAGCCTCACTTGGTGGCTTTTCACACCTTGAGTGCTCAGGAGACAATACCCTTCTCCAAGAAGAGGCACAGTACTATAGAGCGAATGGTACATATTAATTTCTAAAAGAGGATTTTAATCATGCAACGTCCTCTGCAGTCGCACAGAATTTAATCTCATTGCTGACAGTAGGTGATGGGGGAGCATGTTAAGTGGAAAAGTTGTATTCAAGACCTTCTTGCAGATATGTGCTACAGGCAGTCCCTTGGGATGAAGAAAATGACCCAAACCAGTCTCTCTTGCTGCTGCCCACCCCAGTGCACAGCCCTGACATACCCTACCCACTCGCACAGCAGAAATGCAGGCACATTCCCAAAGTTCTGCACAAGGTTCAAGTACATGTATTAATACAGTTAGCATTTATCAAGGCTTACTTTACAAATATTGATTTATTAATCTAGGCAAGACCCAGGGATATATGCACATCGTATTCACATGTTAGTCACAGAAACCCAGACACGCAAAAAAACCCACTGTCTGACTTACTCAAGGTCAAACAAGGAACATAGTCCACAGCCAGGATTAGTTCAGGATGTTGAGCTCCCAGCACTATACTGTGACTATTAGGACATGCTGTCCTTTTCCACACAGTCTTCCCTTTTCTTGTAACATCTGTCTTTACCTAAGCCTATATTCTGCCTTCATCTAGTAACATGAGAAGAAAAAATAACTAGGAACCAAAAGCTGAAAACCATAAGCTGTGACCTGAGACTCTCCCAGCTGCAAAGGAGACCCACCACAACTGGCTTGGCAAGCTGGCACATGTCTTCTGGATGGTTATCTTCAGTCTTCTTCCACTTTTACTAAGGACTGCTTGCTGGCAGCTTTACAAGTCTTGGTCAATTAAACAATTAAGGGCTAAAGACAAAAATCTAAAAGGAATTAATATAATTTTTACACCATTTTTAATGAGACCTTAAAACTTATATGAAAAGTTGTATGGAATTGTGAAACAATTCTGGTTTAGAAGCTTCTATGAAACCAAAGTAATGTTAGTTGCAATCACAGCCTAGGAGGGACGAAATTCAACGTAGGGCTTTATTCCTACTAAAATAAAAAATATTTCCCTAATATATCTGAAGTTAGGGCAACTTAAGAAATGGCTTAATAGAATACAATTCCATACATCTCTACAGTTAAGTGAAAAATGATGCATGTTTTCAAGCAGCACACATCTGACGCCTACTGTTGTTAGAAAGTCAGACTACTGAGCAGGTAAGTCACTCTAAACTCCTGTAACCATTCTTCTGAGGTATTAGGCCAGCTTTAGTCTACCCATGGATAAAAATTAAGTATGAGACAACAGATCTACTAGCTTTAAAATCCTGAGGAATTGAAAGAATGACCATATGCTTTTGTACATGATAGCCATATCTGTAGCATGGGAGCACTGCAAAAAAGTATCTGAGTGATACTAGGTCTGAAGGAATAGCTTTTAGAAGACAAGAAATTCAAAGCATACTGCAGAACCCTGCAGGAAAACCATGACAATGATTACGCACGCTTCTATATGTCACTGAACACACGGTATGCTCCTTCCACTCTTGGTTTGCCTGGAACGTGGGAAATGTGCTGCTTAGGCAGCCAGAGTCAAGCCCAGACTCTCAGGGTAGACAACATACAACATGAGAAAAGAGGATAAAACTTTATGAATAAGAACTGAATGCTTAATGACAGAATTAAAGCCTATGTTTGGTCCTCATCTTTCTCTAGTTGCTCTTTCATTTTGCTCCTAAAATCCTTGAATTTTTGTCAACAGAATTTGAGCAGGGAAGTTGACCACCTGAACGTGCCAGGCATTTCCTTTAAGTAGTGTGTTATTCATAAAACCGAAGAAAATGCTATTTATTTTTTCCCCTTCCAAAACCAAATCCATCCTATTTATGATGAGATTTTCAGAAGTGTTTGAAAAATTCCTTGTAAGGATTTTTTTTTTAATTAAATTCTAATTTCTATTCAATGTACTCAGGCGCAAGAGAAATAATCTAATAAAGAACTAATAACCTAACAGAGAAGAACTTTTCATTTGCTGTTTTCCAGCCTGATTCAAATGTAAAGATTAAGAATGTGAATAAACTAAACTACATAATTAAGTAAACATTGAAAGACAGTGCCTATCTCATTAGCAAAAAGAACTATATTTACTATAAAGGCTATACTTAGTTGCAAATGAACATATTTTTAACGGCTACTAACCGATGAAAATCAACCTTTCCTTAGAAAAATAACCAAGAACTAGATTTAAATTTATTACTAAATCAATTAAATCAATCCAACCTGTCAGAATCTCCCTTGTTAGAGCCACTGTTAGATACAAAGCTGCTGCCTATATAGCATGCCCACACAGGCAAAACCCTCCATGATGCAGTGCCAAAGGTATAGCGAAAGCATAGCACCTTCACAGCAAATCCACCCAAAGTTATGCCAGATGCTGCTGAGTCCTAATGTGTGCACAGACCTCACCCAAACTGAGTGCCTCCATTAATACATGGAACCCATTAATGTGTCCTATTTTCTTGTATTAACCAACCGAATGTAAAAAAGCGAGTTCCTGTAACAGTCTGACCCATTTTGAGTGTCCAGTGAACCCAAACTGACTTTTGTTTCTTAGGAAAAAAATAAAAATAGAAAAGTGTGCTTAAAATAAAGCAACCAGTTGCAGCATTGCAGGATTAGTTGGATGAATCCTTCAGTGGATATAATCAGCTTAATGGCAACAAAGATCACAGTGCAGTTAGTGCAGCTGTAACACACAGAAGCATTTCACTGAAGGGGAAGGTTTGCATGGGGCTGGACCAGTCCCTTTTATTTCCAGCCTTTTTTCCTCTCTCTGTGCAGTCAACATGCCCATCAGCTCCATTAGCATGAAAGAATTAAGGAGGGAAATGGGTAGGGTGGAGCAATTTATGTCTGTGGGTCAGCATACTTACACAGCATCATATAATTCAATTAAACGGACAAATAAAGTGGTACTAGTTGTTTTCCAAACTCAGGTTAATTTTAACTTAATTCCAATGCTGCTGTGGGCTAAAAGGCTGCCTGCTGTCTGAGGCTGCCTGATACACAGCTAAATGATCAGCTATCTATTATAGAAAAGAATGCTGTAGAAATCCTGCTGCTCTTCTCTTAGGATACTCTTGAGAGTATCTTTACTCTGAGGATATTCCTCGTACCCTCACCTTCTGACAAAAAAAAAGACTAAAAGTATAGACTTGATTCCCCTAATTACAGCTCTGTTTTCACCATCAAGTCCATTGCTTTAGATCATACCTTTTCACACTGTTACATTGCAAAAAAACCACAATAGAACATAATAGATAGGGGGATTTTAGACTGCCCTGTTAAGACATTAAGAAACACCTGTTTTCTAGTCTTTCTTAATTTAAGATTTTTATCACTAAATCCAGTGATCTACCTCTCAGATACAGTGTTAACATACACAAAAATGAGCACATAAATCCTCATCTATTTATTCCTAATTGTTATGTTTCTAGATTTTGATTCCTTCAGGAAAACTCACTGTGATGCAGGTGAATTGCACTAATGACTGAAAACAACTGAGGATAAATACGTAAGACCCACAAATCTGGTCTCTGGAGGAAACTGGTGTATAGATATGGCAAAAGTAAGAACACCTTGGAAACAAGCCATTTTCTGTAGAGCCTGCTAAGGTCTTCTGCTCTCTGAGCTGGTAAAACTCAAAAATTCCAAAGCTTTGGAATATGAGCTCTGAAGGAGAATTAATTTCTATTTGCAGAATAAAGACTGTTTTCAGTATCACAGTGTTTTGAAGCCTTTAAACTAAATCAGTGCTTAAAGATCCACAGCACTTTCCATAAATAATACAAGTCTGTCTTGTATTCCTCAGCCCAAATTTCCCTTTGCTTTCTCCAAAATGTCAGTTCAACACCCCACTATCATTCTCCCCACCACAAATACTTGCATTTCAGCAGTTCTGCATGGATATAATTTGTAAAGTGCTAGGCAAATAAGCACACTCTGAAATGGGAAATGTTATTGACGGGCTACCTGGCACTAGGCTTTCAAACCCACCAGGAACGTCAGGAGGACAGATTTGCACATGTCAAGTCCACCACCCTCAGGAGGCTTTCAAAGTTTTGCTTTTTGTGACTTTACAAAATGCATCTCTGAAACCATTATACAAATTAGTTGGAAGGGGGAGGGGTAGGAGGAGCAGTTAAGAACAGCAGTACACCCCTATGAGGACATTTAGAAGCATCTGGCTCAGAGATATTAAGAAAGGAAAGAAAAATTAATCATGCCGTCTGGGAAAAAAACCCCTGGCATCAGCACAGCCACCTTGTCATAAGGCAGATATTAATGATGTGAACCTCCAGGGAACGCTCAGACATCTGAAAGATCCACTTGTTGGCTATCACAGATAGGCAGGTTTAACTGATGCCTCTTCGAAACATGCTGAATCTTACACTAAAGCATTGCTAAGTTATTTATTTTTTCGTGAAACAAACCCCTCAGTGCTAAAGATCAGACATTTATTGCATTTCTTTCTTATCAAAGAGAGTGCACAAGGGAGGGCAATGCACCTTGGTGCTTATAATTATGTGAGATTTGCTACAGCAGAATGGAGCAATGCCCAGTAACTGAGTGCAGAAATATCAGATGCTGAAGCTGTGGATATCAGATAATTAGAATTATAATCTTAGGAAAAGGAAAACAAAAAGGATTAATTCCTGGGGATACCTAGGCACCTCATTTCAACAGACATTGACAGCAGAAGGCCCAATCAGGCATTAGCTGCTTAACGTTTTGTAGACCTGTAGTTTAGCTGCTCAGTAGCTGTAAGGGACACACAAGAGAAATGGAGGTGAAAACTTGTTGAGTATTTTAGAAAGAGAAGAAGCAAAAAGGATCTTGCTGGAACAGAAGACAATGGGAAAAACCATGCCTGGCCAAGACACTGCAGCAATGGCGGTATGTCCTGGTACCGCATCGCATCTCATTTCATCTCAAATATAACTCCTCAGGGTTAATGTAGGTCATAAAGTTGGTGGCAGCAACAATAACTGGAATTTACAATTTCAAAAGAATTTATTTAGCCAACAAATCATGGCAAATCCCTCCTTTTTATCTACCTTGTTACTTCTCCAGAGCCGCAGCAATCTTTCCTAACACGCTGAAAGGAAACACAATAAAGGAACCACTAATCTGCTTGTACTTGGAGTGCTGCTAAAAGCACACCAGACACCCCAACATAATCTTACATGTATTTTCTGATCTCTTGGGCCATCTGTGACTAGCTATAATTCCAGATTCATGGGATGCACAGCTGACTTACTGAAGTGTAGCACCAGCTATACAAACTAAGTGTCTCAAAGACAAAATGATGACTGAAAAGCCCCAAGCTATTTATATCCTATATGATGATTCAGGAAACACTACTATGGGAGCTAACAAGGAGTTACATCAAACAACATGGGTTGTGGCTGGCAAATCTAGATGGACAATTCTCCAGTTAGGGAATGTTGCTCAGATATTCTTAGTTTAGAAACAGCAAACTCTTGCGCTCAAGTGTAAGAAGACATCCTGGAGACCAGCACTGTACCAGATGTTTTCAGAAGCTGGACACAAGGTTGAAAGCATCATCCATCCAGAAATATAGTGCTGCTGTCTGATTAAATCAGAAACAATTTTGCAGCTGGATGACTATGTTTTTAAACCACCCTATCCCAGAAGGAAACACTTCCTGCACTGGGTACAGCTGTGATACATTCCAATGCAAATTAAGCAATTTTCTCTTTTTCTCTATGGAAAGTCTCCCATTTCTTCCCCATCACTGAATTTATCTCCCAGTGGACTTGATAAAATATAGCACTTGCAGGTTTGTTTTTTTTTTTTTAAATTATCACAGAAAGGGACACATTCAGCCCTAAGATACATGGCAATAAAGTCCCATTGACTTAAGCAGGGAATTCAAGTGTTTATCCTTCATCAGAAGTCCTCAGTAATGACACATTACCATCCCTTAAATCCTCAGACTACTTCTGTCATGACTCTCTGTGTCACCACTGTCTGGCATTGCTTGGGGAAGTGAAGAGCCAAGAATACCATTTTTCTGCTGATCTCTGTTTTGTTCTCTTACTTCCATTCACTCAACCTTTCCATTTGTGCTACCTGTTAACACTGCAACTGATGCCAAGATGATCTCTTTGCTTGATTACTGCCATTTCTACTAGCTACAAGAGACAAAATAAGGTAGAATAGCTGAGGGCAAAATTAAACCTGCCATTATCTATGTGCTAGTTTACAGATGTGCCTTGCTTGGTGTATGGAAAGGCACTGCACTCACACTCGCTGGTCACAGGCATCTAGGGAGAGAACTGGGCACAGCAGTGAAAACTTACAGTTTCGTAAATCTTTTAAAAGCTTGAAAAGATTTTCTTTTCTACTTATGTTGGGCTTTCCTTTCCCCAGGCAAAACAAAACACTTTCTTTATGATTTTGTAGTTATTCCTACGTAAATTCAGTGAGCTGTTTCATATTATAATTTACATGTGTGCAAGAGGAACACTTGAGCTGATAGGCAAAAAAGAAAACACCAATGACTTAAAACAGGTCTAAATGAATAGTTTATATCGTCTTTAATTTTAGACACTGCACATTTATAACCTGTCTTTACATTGTGGTCTGTCCCAAGCGACTGGGCTCCCATGGCTTTAGCATGTTGTTTCTTACCAGCTGATGAGAGCAAACTGACCACATCTGCGCTTAACTTTTCCATCTGAGAAGTAAAATTAATGATTTAAAGTCACCATAGCTTTGAGTTTTTCTGCTGCTGTGCAAAATCCAGATTGAAACTGTCTTCAAGGTTTAAATTAACCTCTTTTACTTTGCAATTAGGACTGCAAGTAAGGCTGTATATGATCACTTCCCATCATTCAGAAAACAAACACTTGGTTATTAAGCTATGAAAAATTGATAATTTGCAATTGCTGAGCCATAACTTTACAAATCTCTTCTGAGTTTGACCACTAGAATTTAAAGTGCAATGCTCAATTTCATACCACTTCAGAAGCCAAATTACCATGTAATCTATGAGCACTGCTTGAAAATATCCTAACAATAGCAGCAGGAATAGGCCATTACAGAGAAGGTAACCGGGCATCTTTTGCAGATCTAGCTTCTGACTCAGATTCCATTTGCACAGTCTGAGTGTGATTAAAACTTGAGGTTAAAAAAACCCAAAAAAACCCCAAGTAAACTGGAATTTCCTGCACACAGGTAACCAGGCCTCTGGCTGACTCTAAGCACTTGTCAAGGTTTCTCTGCGGCATATTTCAGTCTATTGCTTTATGAAATACTTAGCTTGTCTTCCTTCTGTGTCGGAGAAAGTCAACCAGTCAGAACTCCCTCTTTACTGTATTGTTCATTAATCACTATCTTGCTTTCAAGGCTATACTGAAAGGGAGACATTTCTCATCTGATCACCGAGCCAGAGAAAGAAAATGCCTATAGATAGAGCTGGTGCTTTCCTCCTCTCTTTCAACATCTCACACACAGACAAAGCTCATCACTGTGCTCAGCCTCACCGTCAGCAGCAGGGATGCATGGGGTTTTCCCCAGTGTGAAGCAGAGAAGTTTCCTGGAGGTACAGCTATCTCCAGCCACTTGGCTCCATCTCTGCGCCACCCCTCCCCACAGCTGACAGGGGCATATGCATCCTATGAACCAGACGTCCAAAACAGTTCTGGGGAAGAATAACCTTTAGGCCATTCCCATTCCTTTCCCCTGCCTCACAAAACCACTGCTGGATGTACACTAAAGGAAGGAAATATCACAGGGGAAAAACCAAAATCAATTAAAAGAAATTTGCAAACCATTGTGTGAGAGAGCATCTCATTTAGAGTAGCCAGTTTTTATCTGTAGGGCGAGTAATTGCTGTACTATCACAGCAGCAACATCATGCATCAGAGAAGGTGACAACATTTTTAGGGGTATTTATTGTATGCATCCGAAATTCAAGACTGTAACCCGCAAATTAATTTTCAAGGGTGACAGAAGTCAGCTGGCTAGAGCTGTTATTGCTAATAGCTAGAAAAGACTCACTTAATCACTTTGCATTTTTATTTGTAGAAGATAAAGAAACATTTCTTTCACTAATAGTTTCATGCTTGTTTCATCTCATTTTATCTGGACTGCAAGATCTGTTTAATTTCATGTGATCAGTTTTGTAAGGATCTTAGAACTATCATATTTTTATAATCTTGTTACATCCATAAGATAAAAACGATTATTTGCCCCACCATTTCCCAAATGGGAAACCAAGACAGAAAGAAATCAAGTGACTTGTTCAAGGTCACACTGGGATTCTCTAGCAAAAATGGAGAATTAGAAACCTGAACTCAATTCTGAAAATAGCCAAAAAAGAAAATTTCCTCATCAAATCAACAGGAATTCTACAGACCTGGACATCTACCACTGTTTTTAAGTAACATACAGAACTGTGGATAACCCAGCTCTGAATGGGCAGATCCGGATATTTCTCTCAGGTGAAAAACAACAAGCAACTTCTCTCACTAATAAATAAAACCAGACTACCACTACTACCAGATGGGAGGAGCCTGAAGTTTAGCAAAAGCACTTGAAAGTGTATCAATTGCAAGTTTTGAAAATTTCAAACAGCACGTCTGCATCACAGCTGTGCCTCTATGAAGACAAAAAAAGTGGCAGCAATCATATTTTAATTTTTTTCTCCTAAGCCTTAGCAGAGCCATAATAGAACCACAGAATTGTAGAAACGTTACGGTTGGAAAGGACCTTAAGATCATCTAGTTCCAACCCCCTGCCAGGGACAGGGACACCTCACACTAAACCATGCCATCCAAGGCTATGTCCAACCTGGACTTGAACACCACCAAGGATAGAGCATTCACAACTTCCCTGGACAACCCATTCCAGTGCCTCACCACCCTTACAGGAAAGAATTTCTTCCTCATATCCAGTCTAAACTTCTCCTGTTTAAGTCTGAACCCATTACCCCTTGTCCTATCACTATAGTCCCTCATGAAGAGTCCCTCCCCAGCATCCCTATAGCACCCCTTCAGATACTGGAAGGCTGCTATGAGGTCTCCATGCAGCCTTCTCTTCTCCAGGCTGAACAGACCCAACTTTCTCAGCCTGTCTTCATACAGGAGGTGCTCCAGTCCCCTGATCATCCTCGTGGCCCTCCTCTGGACTTGTTCCAACAGTTCCATGTCCTTTTTATGTTGAGGACACCAGAACTGCACACAATACTCCAAGGGAGGTCTCACAAGAGCAGAGTAGAGGGGCAGGATCACCTCCCTCAACCTGCTGGTCAAACTCCTTTTGACGCAGCCCAGGATACGGTTGGCTTTCTGGGCTGCAAGTGCACACTGCAGCAGTCTCATGTTCAGTTTCTCATAGACCAACACCCCCAAGTCCTTCTCCACAGGGCTGCTCTGAATCTCTTCTCTGCCCAACCTGTAGCTGTGCCTGGGATTGCTCTGACCCAGGTGTAGGACCTTGCACTTGGCATGGTTAAACTTCATCAGGTTGGCATCAGCCCACCTCACAAGCGTGTCAAGGTCCCTCTGGATGGCATTCCTTCCCTCAACGTATCAACCGAACCAACACAGCTTGGTGTCATCAGCAAACTTGCTGAGGACGCACTCAATCCCACTGTCCATGTCACCGACAAAGATGTTGAACGAGACCGGTCCCAACACCGATCCCTGAGGGACACCACTCGTTACTGGTCTCCAGCTGGACATTGAGCCATTGAGCACAACTCTTTACGTGCGGCCATCCAGCCAGTTCTTTATCCACCGAGTGGTCCACCTATCAAAGTGATGTCTCTGCAATTTAGAGACAAGGATGTCAAGTGGGACAGTGTTGAACGCTTTGCACAAGTCCAGGTAGATGACATCAACTGCTCTACCCCTGCCCATCAGTTCCGTAGCCCCATCATAGAAGGCCACCAGATTGGTCAGGCAGGATTTCCCCGTAGTGAAGCCATGTTGGCTGTCACCAAGCACCTTGTTGTTTTTCATGTGCCTTAGCATGCCTTCCAGGAGAACCTGTTCCAAGATTTTGCCAGTGGTGAGGCTGACTGGTCTGTAGTTCCCTGGCTCATCCATTTTCCCCTTCTTGAAAATGGGGGCTATATTTCCCTTTTTCCAGTCGTTGGGAACTTCACCTGACTGCCATGATTTTTCAAATATGATGGGACAGTGGCTTAGCAACTTCATTTCAGCTCCTTCAGGACCCGTGGATGTATTTCATCAGGTCCCATGGACTTGTGTACGTTCGGGTTTTTAAGATGGTCAAGGTAAAGGGAAACATCCATCTCAAAGTTCTGTACATTTGAGACATGTTGCTCACAACATCTTACTGTTAAGAGGTGAGCTGTGCAGCACTGTGGTACATCTGGATTTTTCTTTTAAGTTTTTATACGCTTGCTAAATAAATTATTCAACCCTCCTCTCCCTCTGATAATGGGAAACAACAGTTGCCAATGCAGTTTTGTTTTCAACTGTGTTTAACAGCCTCAGGGACTTGGTTTTGCTCCTGTCCCAGCTGGGCAGGAACGAAGCAGGAGTGCACAAACAATGCAACAGAAGCCTGCAGAATGAATCCACCATCCTAGGGGAAGGAGGTTGAGGTTGTGCTGGGAATGGGACATGAATGAGGAAAGTAAAGTAGTATATAGTAATAGCAAGTATATGCATGTACTGGATTGCTGCCTTGTTAACTACATTCTGTCCATGTGAAGCAAATGTCCTGCAGTGGAAAACAAGAGGTGCTTTTCAAAGACAGTTTCAAAAGTGTGTGAGAGTATAGCAACTATTTACTCACAAATATCAACAGCTGCTTATTAGATTAAAACCTGAAAGCTGACCTGACAAGTTGTTTGACCTAGACCTCTAAACTTAAACAGGGGAGCCAAAGACATATGAACATTTTTGACAAAGACAGACATAAACAGAAGCTTTAGACTTATGCAGTGTTAACGTGAAGAGCATGTATGTCAAACTAAGTCACTGGCTGCATCCAAGCTATGGTTTCCATCTCTCTTCCAAGCTGTGTTGAAGTACATTGGCAGAACAACATTCATCAGGCATGTATCAGATGCTGACCACAGCAGTATTTGTCCTCTGCAAAGACGATACCAGCAGAACAGTCAGATCTGCATAAACACTGCATTAATAACAGACGGGGTAAAGATTGCGTTTTTAATATTGAACTGCAGTTGAAGTACTGACTTATGTGAAAGCTCAGAGAAGCTTCACCAGTTGCTAGCAACGATGAATATTTCGGTACCTACTTCTAGGGGATGTTGTGCATACACTTTAATGCCACAGGTCTCATGCTAGGACCTCCAGCTTCTTCCCCATCTTTGAAGTTAGGGGATCAGTGTTGTAGTCAACACCACAAGCCATTCCCTGGTTAGGTAAAAGCTTGGGAAACCAGCCGTCGCTAGCGCATACAAACCCCCACAAACAGAGCATTCTGGAGGTCAGAGCAGAGACACTGACCGCTTTTCTGAAGAACAGGCAAGACCACATCTGCCTCCGCTGGCTTCTCTCACACTACAAATCTACCTTAATGATTATTTACACTTCCCTCTTCCAACCTTCCTCCCTCCTCTTATGTAAACATGCTATAAATACAGACTTGGCATAAAGCCCGTCAATCTACTACTCAGTTTCCCCCTGTTCTAAAGGTCTTTCTCTGGACAAGCTATGATTTAGCTCCAAGTTCCTGTAAGCCCGAGCAACTTCTTCCAACCTCCATCACCACTAATGTGACACATGCCCTTGTGCTACTGGTGAGAAACCCATACCATGAGAAACCAAATCCAAATTTCATCATGACTCACAGGAACTTCTTTATGGGCATCCTTCTGTAGCTCCCATGAGCCCTTTACAGGTTCTTCAGAGTTTTGGAGGGAACACCGACAGAAGTCACCCTACACTGTACATGCCATCAGACTTTGCCCTGAACAAGACCAAGACCTCTGGCCAATGTCAGATAATCCGTCACTATAAGCTACTTGCATCCAAGCCAGATATTTATTGCTATTGATCTGCCTGGTCCCAGCGAAAGACTTTTGTTCTCCCAACCCAGGACTTTGACCTCAATTAAGTTATGAATTTCAATCCGATAGACTGCTCCACTTACCCTGCTGCTCTCCCTGACTGGATTAATTAGAATTAGCTAGGCTGGGAGTCACCCCGAGCGCCTCATGGATCGTGTTATTTTAATAATAAATAAAGAGACAGCAGCAGCATACAAGGAAGGATTTTGAAAGATTGTTCATCCAAGAGCATCATTCAGAACCTGCCAATACTAATTTCTCTGAGTTTGATTACCTCATTTACTTCTTTTTATTTCTATTCATTAATTGAGTTTTATCCCCCATTACTTCAGCTCCCCAAATGTGTCCTTCCTATAAAGGAACCAGACATACACTTTGCTGTTACAAAGTTTTATTACTACAGCTCATCAAAAGTATAGTTAGCAGGAATGGAATAGTCATTAAGCATTTAATAATCTAATAGTGCTATGGAAATATATATATATAATAGGGGAGGGGGAAGCAAAAGGAAAAGAAAGGGACAAGGCAACCCTGTCTACTGCCATAAAATGTGCACTGAAGGCTCTTTATACAGATAGCTAATTGGCTGGTGGACAATACCAAGTGTCTTCAAGAAGGTAATATCTAACACTGGAGAAAATGCATATAGCCATCAGGATGCTTTCTGACATCACAACAATGCCTTTGGAAAGAGCCAAAAATGGGTTGAATACCAAAGACCTTTGATTGGCAAGTTTCTGAACTAGTGAGTCGGTGCGTGATAGGTACATTATCATTATTACTTCTTTTTCACTATAAAAGCAATAACATACTTGAAGATGTCGGGTTGCCCAGGCCTGTACTGAAATGGATTGTCTTGGCCAGCCATGTCACAGACATACTACAGAGTTATTGACCCATAAATGAACACTTATTTGTCATGCTCATTTTAATGTTTAATTAGCTGGAACAGCAGAAGCAGGTTTAGATGATGGAAGTTTACCAATTCTTCCAACACTGATGCCCAGCCTGCAGACAGCCAACTCCTAAGCTGAGAACAAATGTGGCAGACAACTTCAGTGCACTTTCCACCTTCATGTAAGTTCATGCCATCATTTTGCGAGAAAACCTTCACAGGACAGGCTGATTTATTCCTCCCAAGACGAGTCTTGTTGTAAGATGACAGAAGACCTATTACAACATGGGATATCTAAGCTGGGACAGGTCTGTTAGATAAACCAGAAGGTTACTCCAGGATAGGATTTATTTGTTTTGTTGCAAAAGAGAGCAATTGAGCAGTTTCTCTGTGAGAGACAGAGGGAGAATGGACCACCAAGACTTCTGCTATCCTTCATACCCAGCAGGGATGCCTGTTAACATGAATTTCCAAAAGCCTTTTGATAAATTATCTCACCAAAGGCTACTAAATGGTACTGTCACAGAGAAAGAGGAAAAGTCTTTGCATCCTTGATAACTGATTACAAAAGTAAAGATTGAATAGGAATAAACAACCAGCTTGCACAATTGCTGGGGATCGCTGGAGTCTTTGAAGGATCTGTCAAGAGCCTGGGTTGTTCACCCCACAGAAATGAACAGGGGAAGCAGGCCTGAGAGTGAAGCATCCAAGCCTGTTAAGCCAAAAGCTGACTGTAAGATGCTACAAAAGGATCTCAGAGTGACAAGGTGAAAAAAATGCACCTGAAATTCTGTGCTCATAAATGCCAAGTAACGCACATGTGAAAAAACAATCTTTAGTCTAAATCCACAGCAGTGGGCTCTGAACTATCTAAACTAGCTATTACCTCTGCAGGAACAGATCATGAGTTATTATAGACAGCTTTATTATAACACCTGTTCAGTACTCAGTGGTAGTTAATAAAAGACAAACAACAAGGAAGTATTTGGGTAGGGGAAAAAAAAAAAAAAAGAGAGAAAATAAGAAAACATCTTTATATTGCTTTATTAAACTTCATATTGCATTTACAGCTTGGGCACTAACAGAAGTGCTACTCCCTTCATCTGAAAGGAAATACAGAAGAAATGATTCAAAGAATGACAAGGAACAAAGTTACGAAATGGGTAAGCTTCCAACTAGGTTAGGATTAAATAGATTGAACTCCTCAGTCTGACAAAGAAGTGATCAAGGGGAATCAAGGAGGCCAATGAAGTCAAAAGCAGGACAGAGAAGGTAACTGGGGGAACAATTACTGTTTCTCATTACACAGGAACGATGGGCTCTCACATGAAATGATTGTGGCAAGTGCAAAGCAAATGCACAGTTAAACTACAGAACTCCCGCCGGCATAAAAGGTTGGAAATCCAAAGAGGGATGCAAGAAATTTATCAAAGAAAAATTCAGGATCACAAAGATAATACCAATGGTTCAGGAAGCCTCCAAGCCACAGACTCTGGGAAAATATATGAAATTATCACCGTATGCTTACCCTACTCTGTCCCCTAAGCATTCACTCTTCTCTGACACCGCAGACATGACACTGAGCTAGAAAGACTTCTGCACTGACAGATATTCTCATGGATGCAGAATTAAGATGTACAAGTTGAGAAACAGGAACCTCCTAAATTAGCTTTGCCATTTCAAGTGCTGTTTTGCCACTTAAAATTAATGGAATCAAGAAACATGATCATAAAAAATCTTATTTAAAATCATAAAAAATCTTATTTAAAATCTAAACAAAATAAGCATAAAGAATTATTTCCTTGACATCTAAAGTGTTAGAACAATCTTATTTAACAAAACTACCGAAAGTACTTTGAACCAAAGCCTGCAAATTCAAGATGCCCCCGTGATGCACTCAGAACTGTTTTTTTTTTGTTGTTGTTGGGTTTTGTTGTTTTAGGTTTATTTTTTAGAGCAAACTGGAAGAGACAACTGCTGACAACAGATGAATACAAAATTCCATTTGGAAAGTAAACCCGGAGTTGCTCATATTGAAAAGTCCTCAAGGAGAATGTGAGTGGCAGAATTTAACTCCCTCAAAACAGGGAAAGCTTTTTCAAGAGGCTGAATGAAAAAAAAAAAAAAAAAGAAAGAAAAAGATGTTCTAGGAACCACGTCTCCTGAGCAAGGAGTGGCTCATTGGCAGTTCCTCTGACAGGGAGAGGTGACACAAAGGCCATAGGAAATGAAGCAAGGCTAGAGACCATTCCTATGGTGATTAGAGATCATTCCAATGGTGATTCATTCACCTGAAAAACCAGCTCGACTGCCAGTGGTATCCTGTTTGCGATGTTAACCAAACACCTTAATGAGGGGCTAAAGCATTTTCAACAATGACTTCACGAATTACAGGTGGTTTAGCACATGCTTATTTCAAAGAGACAAAGTGACATGGGGCCATCCCATGTCCTTACAGGGAGGCATCCAAGCTAAGGCTCTTTCCTGCCTCTGCAAAGACATATAAAGACAGTAGGGAGTAAAATACCTGTTTCTTCTCTGCAGCAGACATATGCAACACCATGGTGCCATCTGCACTGACCTCAAAGCTCACTGCTGCTGGCCTCTGTGTACTTTGAGTATTGGCAGAGATTGCAGCCATTATACCCCAAAATAGCTGTGCTGGTCAGGCATGGAAACAGGCACTGAAACAGGCACAAGGCTTCCTGATGCTGAGCTAAGACTATATGCCTACTGCTAGGCTGCATTCCCCCTGTACCAACAGGGTCCACAGAAAGTGCATCCCTCTGCACAACACAGCCCTCAATAGAAGGTGATGCCAACAAGCCGTGCACTCTCACAGCAATCCACTAACATGTGCTGCTGTCCTCAGTCCCCAGCTTTAAACCCTGCATTTTGATTACCCTGAAGGAAGCTTTAGATCTTGAGGGTAAAGCAGCAAAGACCACTGCCTGTTTTTTCAGGACCAGCCCTTGGATTTTTCTTTTCAAACACTGTTTTTGCATGTAGTGGTTGAAGGGACAATGCAGCCCCTGAAATCACTGCTGGAACATCACAGAAGCCTGCAGTTGCTTTCTCAGCTGGTGAGTCTGCTTTGCAGGCAATGCTGCACGCATACTCCCTGAGCAAGGGTGCCAACTGCTTTGCTGCACCAGCAATAAAGCAATGATTAATATATCTACAGGAAGCAGAAGAAACAAAGATTGTACATATCAAGCTGGAAGATGGGAAGAAACAATGCAAAAAAACCCTAGCCTGCACAAGCAGAATCAGGTATCATTTGTACAATCTACAGTTTCTGTTGATGAGACTTGAGGTGTCTTCAGAAGCTGGAGAGTGAACTGAGGATAAATCTCTGCATCTCAAAGCATATATTCAGAGCTGCAAATATTTTGCAAATGTTTCTGCTGAAAGGGACTTTTCTCCTAGTAGGTAAAATCAGCATCTGCTGAGTGGTGACCATTTAACATTCAACCTGCTGCCAATCTACATTCCACAGAGAGACCCACAGGAGAGACATGGAGCTGTGCCACTTCTAATAACTGTGTGACTGGCACCATGTCAATGCTTTAATGTAGAAAGCTACCCTCTGTCACTAAGCAGATCTCTCCTTTCTTTTGGCTAATGGCTTTCACACCCATTGGCAACAATGTCAAGACTGAAGGGGTATGAGCCCGCAGTCTTCTGAGATCTGCCTCGCAAAGCTGACTACAGAAATACTGAGACAGGGACTGGATGGAGTGGGTATAAGGAAAGAAGAAAACTACCATGGTTAATAGCTCTGCTCTCATTGCCATGCATTTCACCTTCATTTAAACAGTGTCTCCATCTATTTGACACTACCTTCCTACTGCAGCAATGGTCAATCCAGCAGAACCTGCAACATTCTTTGCTTACTGTGAGTGTAACTACGCCAAACCCTCTGCAGCAATCATCAGATCCAGGATAGGATCCCTTCTGGCTTTATGAGCCAAGCTTTTAGTATATTTAGGGGAAAATTTATACCAGGGACATTAGCTGCAAGGGCACAAGGCTCAGACATTTTCCTTTTTAATCTCAGCCAGGTTCAGAGAATGGTCATAATAGCAGAGTACTTTGGCAGCTGGCACCCTACCTACAAGCGTGTGTGTGCTGATCAGCTTGCAGCAGAGGTGGTAGGCTGCATGGACACACACAACATATTCAGTGGGGAGAGGGGAAAGCTGTGTAGCCTTGGAACTTTGGTCCTTGGTCAACACAGTCAAGATGCCCACACTGCTGCAACATCTCCCTGTAGATACAGAAAAATGAGGGCATGACCTATATTTGGTGCGAGAGGCAGGGAAGGGATGTGTGTTTGCCGAGACCAGCTTAATTTTTAAATGTCTGTGCAATGACTCCAACACAGGGCCCATGCAAAGACTGAAGCAGTTTGTATTCTTGCTGTGAAATCAAAATGAGCAATACTGAAAAAGGCAGGCAAGCAGCCCTGACTTTTCCTTAGGTTTTTTTTTTTTCCTTGCTTTTTATTCTATATAGACACAATCCTTTTGGAGTCAGGCAGGAAAATAGAAAAAACATACAAATAAAACAAAACCAACAGATCACCAATCTTAGCAATCTTCAACATATCCATAATTTTGACTTCATTTTTAGCTAATGGTAGAAATTAGTCTTTGGATAGTTGATAAAAATCAGCCTGTCTCTGCTGGGTTAGGACCATGATCTGTGGCCCAGCAACTACTTCTAGTACAATTGATTTTCCTTTTTGGCAACCTATAGGCCAGTCAATAATAATGTTGTTTGAGAAGGATTGAGTCATGAGGGAGATGAACCCTCCCTGCCATTTATTATGTTTGTATTGTCTTCATTTGAAAAGATTTTTTTCTTTTTTTTTTTTCTTTCCCCTATGAGGATGTGAGTGAAGGTATTTCTAAGGGAATAGCTGTTTCATGTCCCCATCTCCAGAAGCCCTCTGACTGGCAAGTGTGTTAGCATGCAAACAGACAAGATTAAAGCGGCTGTCTGAGAGACGTGCTGCAGGGGACTGGGAAAAAAGACAAGCCTGGGGAGGCAACCACATGCTTCCTGCTGCTCTAGATGTCTTTTAGAAAATAAGAAAAAAAAAAAAAAAAGAAGAAACAATCCAGCTAACTCAAAATCGCACACCAGAAAGCGTGACTTCAGACAGTGATGCAGCCTTGCATGAATTGGTACAAGATACAGATAGAGTAGCACCAAAAGCAAGCAGGTCTTCTCTGCAGACAGCACAGACACTAGGTGCTTTTCACTGAAATTACTGGTGTACATGAATAAAATAAAATAAAATAAATAAAATATCTGCATATACTAGCAACAGATTTTCTAACCTGATGGGTTTCAGGTTTCCTTCCCAAGTTGCCTTGTCAAACCTCTGAGGGTCCATGGGTGACCCTTGAGAACTTGTTGACAAGCAGTTGAAAATCTCAGCACAGTGATCTGCACCTTTACTAGGAAAGTGAAAGGTCAGCAAATAAAAACTGAAGACGAGTTATAGCTTTTTTCATCCTTGTCATAATTATAGCACAACTTTAGCATACACAGATTATTAGCGTAGCACTGATAAGATGATTAACAAAACTGTACAATAATATAGTTTAAAAATTATAAAATAATATCTAGGTACAATTTTAACTCAGCTGTTCTACTACATAGATATATACAGAGCTCTCAATTATCTATCCTGTGTCAAGAGATACAGTTCCACTTAAAAATAACAGTATTTATTTATGAAGACTTGTTCAAGTGGCCAGACAGGCTTGAAAATCTTTTTCAAAGTGAACCGAACTGTGGCAATCACTCCAGGATAGTTCTGCATGCATTCCCAAGGGCCCATCCTCAACACAGATTATTATTTTGGAGCAGAGTACCCACAAATGGAACAAGGTGCAGCCACAGCAAGTCCAGGAGGAGAGTCTATGATCTTCTGTTTCGATGTTTATTTGTCCTTCTCTCTCTCACTGAACAATCACCATACGGTGATGCCCTTCATCTTTCTTAAAATGGCACTAATAATTTGTACACCTGCAATGCTCCTTGCATAGGGCAAGCAATCCACATGGGACTTCTGCATCAGAGGAGTAAATCCTCCTTTTCAAGCTGCCTTAGTTACCTTGCTCTTGCAGGAGAAGGTGACCAGACAGACCCCGCCTCAAGAGCAATCTTGCACCTAATAGTGTGTAATCAGTACACTGTGGCTAAACTTCCCCTAAATACACTAAAGAAACCCCCCTGAAAGCTTGTTGAACATCTAGGAGCAGAGACGAGTTCTGCTGCTTCCTGCACACTGGCACTGCACCACCAGATACAAATGAGGATGAATAAATTCTCCAACCAGGCCAGCTTGCTGCTCCTGGCAGGGGGAACGCTGAGCATGCCATGGCATAACTGCAGGGAGTGCAAAGCTGGGATGCAGTCCTGCACAACTTGCATCCAGTGCCTCTGCAAAAAACCTGCTTTCCAAGGCCAGAGAAAACACTGCAAGGAATCTCTCTCCCTGTAGGGGAAAAAGGTTTTCTTCTGTTGCTCGTCCTCTGCAAGTAAAGCTTATCCACGTCTTCATATATTTTAAAGCTAGAAATAGCTATTACAATCATGTTGCTGAGCTGCTTCATAACTGGTATAAATATATTCCCCTTCCTTTTCAATTAGAAGCCAACATTTTAGGCAAACCATTCCAGGGGAAGGAGGCTCTTTTCAGACTGAGCCCCAAGCTCTGGGTACTTCCAGCAGAGCTCCAAAATACCATATCACCACCCACTTTGAAATGGCCTCTGGCTCTGAAGGTTTAGGTAATTCGATTACACAAATGCCCCTTTTTTCTACTTTTCAACAAAGTAGAGAAGCCCCTTGCCTTTCTGTATCCCCTTGCCCGTGGCAATCGCTTACCACCTCTTTTCAAATGTGCTATTAGAGTTAATTATGAACAGAGAACTCAACGGCTGTAGCTTTTCAGTGACATTAGTGAACTACCCTTTTGAAACTGCAGTACTAATGTCTAACACAAAAAGCACAGCCGCTGGACCACTGCAGTCCACACTGCAGTGTGTGGTTATTCTTAGAATTAAAGCAGTTTCGAGCATGCTACACAAACGAGAGCCAAGCAACCTCTCCTCCTGCTCCCAAGCTGTCCGTTTATCAACAAAGAGCAGTAAGTTGACTCTTGCAGAGCCTCTTGATCTAGAGACTGCTAGTACTTTGACAATGTATAGTACAAAGATAACTAAAATAAAGCAGCAAAAAGTGAATAAGGCACATCTACAGGTACAATGAACTGGCATGCTTTGCTCCAGGTGGCCTAGTAGAGCACCACCATCACAGTCTGCTTAGGCCAGCTAAATCCTTTAGCACATTCCAAGAGAGCCAAGATGGAAGAGCATTTATTAAACAGGTAATGGAAAAGAACATAAATCTGTCGTGCTGTTTGACTAATTTTTAAGAAGCATACTAAAAACACAGGCAATTAAAAAAAAATAAAATTGGTTTATAGCATTTTTCTCCTTCACTACCTGCTCATAACCCACATAATACCAAATTCATTCTTTATCTCTTACACTGCCTGCATGTAGGTACTGCTGCAAAATTGAACAAGACAGAAAAACACTTGAAGAGCTCAGCAGTGGGTGGAAATTGCAGAGGATGCTTGTATGCCCTGGGCTCTGGCAGAGATGCTGCATACAGCCTGTGAAGGTAACCTCTACTGAGAGCACACTGCTCTGAAGTAATAGTGCCACTGATTCAAACCGCCAGAGATTCCCTTACACTTAACCCACTGGTACTGTATAATAACAGGCACTGTGGTGTTTATGACCTGTTAAGAAGCCAGGCTTTTTCCCTCTCCCTTTTTCTTCTGGTTGCTCTTAGAATTCCTTCTGCTTTTGCTTTGGATGAATTCTCACAGGGTAAAGGTCAAAATAAAAAAGAGAAATAAACATTAGGTCACAAAGTCTTGAAATGTTATTGCAATTTATATATGACTGAGAATAAAAATGTGTCCGCTTTCTCTGGGAACATACCTACATGCAAACAGAGACCTTTCTAAAAATTCTCCTTTATTACCTTGGTGGGGGAAAAAATACAAATCAAAGATTGATTTTCTTTTTATGGCTATTATTAACCTTTTGTTACTGGCCAAAAATCATCCGGTTAGAAAATGTGCAATAGATCAAAAAGAAAAAAAAGATAAGAATTTAACAGAAAATTAATACTCAGGGAAAACCAAGATGACTCTCCCTTCAGCCTTATCTTCTACGAGTCAGACTTTACCTCCAAAGAAACAAGCGTCAAAGAGGGGTGACTTTACAGACTGTTGCAGTGGTACAGCATCCCAAACAGAACCATCTTCCAGGCTGGCAGGGCAAAGGGGACTGGCAGGTGTCCGACCTGACTCCACCCCGATTTCAATGCAAAGCTGTTCCCGCATGTGTCTGACACATCACTCACTTGCTCCAAGCGAAAGGCGACAAACTGGTCTTGACAGCGAGGCATCTAAAGCTCACCATTTGTACTGGCTCCACTGCCTCTCTTCAATGTAAGGGAAAACTCACATAAAATCCACTACAACTGAAAGCACCCAACATCTAAGCATGAAGATATAGCTCTCCCTAGCTACTGTGAAGCCACACTTCCTAATATAAGGCAAGGGTGAGAAAGACTTTTTTTTACAACAATTCCATGGGTGCTAAATACCAGGACAGCTATTTCTAGCCTGTGAACCCTACAGGTCTGCTGACAAGCCTTCAGATTGCAACTGCGTGTAAGGTTCACCTCTTACAAATTCCTGAAGCATTTATCACAAGGCTGCCTAAGATCTCACTGGTAAGACCTGGCAAATTTGTCAGCAGAGGTGTATCTATGTCCAAACTGGGCAGGAGAACAAAGCCAGTAAGTGCCATGCTAGTAAACAGCAGTCAATCATAATTCGACAGAAATACGTTGGACAATTATTTCCAAACACAATCTTATTTACACAGGTCAACCCTTAATTACAACAAGCTGACAAAACTAGGAGCGTTGACTCATGAGCACAGGCAGACTCAAGCTGGCTGGCTGGAATGAACCACTTGCAAAGCACAATGCAGTTCACAGCCTGGTCTATAAAGGTACCATAAAACTGCTTCTAGTTAAACTCAGACACATGGGCTGCAAAGCATAGTGGCTAAAAAGTTGCTTTATGTTAAGCCAAATTGTGCTAGAAACAGTGACCCCTAAGGGGGCGAGGTGGGTATGTGAGCATGGAAATGGTATAAGCTGTTTGACTTTGCCCTCTGTCAGTACTGAGATCCTACTGTAGCTGTCATATGCCCACCACGTTGTGACACGAAGCATCACTTCCTCCTGTCGCATGCTCTGCCAAAACCAGGCACTTATTGCATGTTTGTCTGCTAGGCAAAGTGGTATTCCCTTTCCATTAGTTTACTAAGTTCTGCTGAGAGTGTAATGTTACAAAAAATACACTAGAAAATGCACTTTCTGTAGGAAGCTATAAAACGCCTCGTATGCAGGAAATCCCTCTTGCCATCAGTACCACAAGCCACATTGGAAGCCACAGCCAAAGTGTTCAAACAACTTTACTGCAAGGAGAAGTTCCATCAGGAATGGAAAAAGGCCGCTTATTGCTATGCACTTCGTGCAACCAAATTCTGTTATTTTTCTGAGGTTACCTTTTTGGATGTTCTTCTCTGTGATAAGTATCCTGAGAGAACGTGCTATGGAGTTTTGGGAAAATTCCATTTTATGCGAAACATTTGGTCTAGTGGCTACATAACACATTGATCAAATTAAGCTTCTTATTCCTTTCTTACCTGGCTGTTAACGTCAGCAGCATGTTGTAACAGTACTGAAACCAGCTCCTTGTGTCCCCTGTCACATGCCCAGTGAAGCAGTGCCCGACCCTACAATATCCAGAAGAAAATTAACAAAGCTGGCCAAAAGAAGCACAGAGAATCACAGTCTTGCTATTAAGTACTGAGTACCAATAACAAAATTACCAGACTTGTTTAAAAAAAGCTACACTAGTATTAGCATGTAACATATTATTGCTCCTCATTGGACTTACAGAATAATTATAGAAGTGTTAAAAGTGGCACACAGTTCAATTTTTCATTAATTTAGCATCAAACCCACATGTGAGCATAAAAAACCCGCAAACAAACAAAAAACAGAGAGAAAAAGTAAGAAAGGCATGAAAAGCAGGAGCCATGACAAAATGTCTTGTTTTCCTATAGAGATTTGGGATTTTGACACTTCTGACTCTTCTGAGAGCAATGACTGACACTGTAAGGATAACATTTTCAATGCTAAGTCACCTGAACGCCAGGTGCCCAGAAGCTCATTTCTCTGGCAGGTCCAAAACACTTGACCCACAACCCTGCCTCTGCTGCAACAGAAGATTAAAACTGGTCATCAGAGCAGGCATCACCCACGACTGTCCTGTTCCCAGCTCTGTAACATGAGATGCTGCCTCCATGCCTCCAGTCCCCCACCAAACCTCTGCAGTTTTCTTCTCATCCCCTTTCTACAAGTCTCTGCACAACTGAAGTCCCACTGCATGTCTCTGCCACCACAGGAGGACATGCAATGGAAGTTCAGATCTTCCTGCCTGTAAAGGACACAGGAATGAGGCTTAGGACTTGCCTGAGGGCTAACACACACAACTGAAAGGCCAAATGGACTAAGGAAGTAGTGAAGTGAAGCCAAGCTTTTGTGGTTGGGTTCATGGGTGCCCCTCTGAGCTAGAACAGCAAGTGTGGCACTTTTACAGGGAATTCCTTGGAATCACCCTGTAGATAACCAGGAAATCATCCTCCAGCTGCGACACTGTCAGATCAACCTGCGTTTTCCAGTATGCCACAGAAAACAGTCACAGACCTTCACAGATGAAATCAGTTAAATTAGCCCACGCCCAGTTATAAAATTCATGACAGAGCAGTGGGGAAAAAAGTGAGGAACTAATTTATCTACTAATGAGAACTATAAGACAATTTTCCGACCACGGTGCCAGAACAGCAGGAGTGGCAGAAGACACCTGCAACCAAAGCTCACGCTGCTTCTGCTGGATATTCTCGGGCAGGGGAGCAGAGGTAGAACATGTTTTTAAGTCAGGAAATGCATGCTTTTTGACCCAGCAAGTAATTAATTTTTGTAACACATAATTTTAATGTTACATTAATTAACCTTGAGTTAGAATGAATATTCTGACAATGACTTTCTATGGAAGTACTGATGACATCCATAGGCCATTTAATGATTAATGTTCTTGCACTCAACACCACTATCAAAGTCTAAAAGGAGGAAAGAATAAAATTTAAAACAACTGGTAAACATGGAAAGATCTTTAATTCATGTTAAGCATCCTTAACTCATCTCTGACTAGTAACTGCTTATGATTTCAGTATGACAAATACCAACGTTTTTGCGCCACAGAGGTTTATTTCAAAAGAAAGAAGCACTATCTGCAACATGCACAATAGCAATAAATACTTCAACAGATTATTTCCATTTCGCTATGTATATCTAGAGGAATAATACTGTAATTACACGTGTAATTACTGTGCAATTCACAATACAGACATTTCTATCCTTTATAGCAAAATTCATGTTACAGACTAGTGGCTGTAATAGGTTGGTTTGCATTTGTCTCTGGATAAGCAGAATCTTATTTTATTGGTGCTGAAATTGGCTGGGACCAATAAATGTAAACAGTTTGTGAGAGACTGCGCCGCCAGTTCAAGGGTACAGCAGCACTGTGCAACTGGTTACTTCACATGACACTGGAGGCTGGTCCTGCGGCAAATACTGCCTTTTGAACAAGACAAGAAACTGAAGCCTGATCACCTATAGTCATTAAAAATCTCCTTGTGCTATTTGCAGGAGTATGGATTTCAAGTCTTGGGCCAATTCCACTTTGGGTAATTACACACTGCTTACCTATATATTTTCTCTGTAATCCTAAATGGATACAATATTTTCCAATTAGTGACTTAAATGGCTCTGCATTGTAATTGTGCACTATTAAAAAGCTGACACGTTCCACCCAAGAAATGTCTACATCCTTGCGGCATGCTATACCCTAAACACAGGGTATAAGGGACTTTGGAGACCTGTACAAGAGCACACCACCTGATGCGTAAGTAAAAATAAGTGCAGAAGAATCTCAACCTACTTATTGCATAACAAAAAGCATTACTAAGAGACTTGTATATAATATTCACTACTGTTTGCATAGTATCAGGCAAATCAAAATGCTCAAGAGTTCTAGCCAACATACTTAAAGCAACTATACAGTTACAAAGTCCACTTGTTTCCCATGTCTTCCTTCCCTGTCCTACCTTTAGCAGTAAGATAAACTTAAACTGAATGTGCAACCCAACTCTTTGCATAGCATAGATATTGCCTATGAATGCTGGAAAATTCTTAGTTTGCACAGCTGCTGCTTTGTATCAGCATATAACTTGTGTTTGAGTTTTTAAATAACATGGCAGAAATCTTAAAAGCCACAGATTGCGCTTCCCCAAAACACTTCCCATATGACCATTTCATTAAGCAGTGAGACTCAAAGCAGTATGAATAATTTCATATAGGAAATCACTGCAGTAGTGAGGTCTAGACTAAATGCAGGCAACATCAAGGTACTCCCTCTATGCAATTCAAACACAACAATTGTTGCAGAAGTTACTTGAGAGGATGCATTTCCCCCTGCCTTTGAATTATTTAATAAAAAAGGCATAAAAATAGCCCCACTGCACTAACCCTGCCTCTTAAATCTTCTATGCTTTGCTTGGATAACTGCTGCCAGCTTGGCCAGCTTCTGCAGCAGTTTCTGAAGCCAACAGCACATCAATTTTGCTCAGCTCCAAGTCACAGGGTGTTCACAAACAAAGCACAGGACAGGGATTTGTCTCCGATATACTGAGCCTCAGCAGACAAATGGATAGGAATGATTTTCACATCAATTAGCCATCGCAGAGAAAGAGGAGAACAAAGCTAAACTGAATGATGTGCCACAATATTAAGCTATACTTCTAGGCACGATGTTTGCAGCTGTAATGGCTGTATGGCAATGAGAGCCATTCTAACTTGTGGCAAGCGTTTTATTACTCGTAATTAAGAAGAGATATATATATAGAATGGCTGCATCCCACCCTAATAGGAAAAACAGTGAACAGAAGGGCTGTTGTTGCAATTATAGAGGTAAACTTGAGATTTGATTTGGAAGCCAATTCCTTTCAGACCTTTGAAACATTTGGGGAAGTCTTTCTAATGCGAGTAAGCCTGTAAATCCAGATGTATGTGATCCTTCTTCAAATCCATTTTTTTTCTCCCTTTTCCTTTCTTCGGCAAGCTGGCACCAATTTGGCATTTGCTGTCTCAGAAGCACAAGGACTGGAGACTAAGCAAGCATCATTTCAGATGCCTTTCATTAAAGTTTTGGCAGTAGCTTAAATATTGTACACAGGTAACATGTTTGTTTACTCAGATTTCTCCAACAATTAAAAATAAATTCTCTATCTATAGCTTCCACAGCCCTTGGCACAAACAGTAAAAGCAACTCATTTATGCCTTTGAGCAGTCTCTGGTTTGTTATAACTTGAAGAAATATTGTTCTCAAAAAGGCAGCAAGCAATCCATACTACCAGGACGTGCCTGTAGCAACTTCACAGCCACAGTCCATTTCTTATTTCATTAGTCCTGCTGACATACGCAAGTGAAACAGGTTGGTTTAGTCTGTGCTACTTCTAAGTGAACGCAAGCTATTCTGTTGAACTCTGGGCAATTTAGATACAGTAAATGGAAGCTTGTACATGATTACTGTCATTAGATTCTTTGTTTAATTCTAAATTGAAGATTATTATATCCAAACTGTTAGCAGGTATGCTGGCTTGAATGCTGCACACGAAGATCTTCTATTTCTTGTGAGGAGAAGACCACTTATGCTTTAAAGCTGCCATCTATCTAAACCCCAGAGGTTTCTGTTGCCCTTTCTGAAATCCTTTTTCTTCAAGTAAGTTGGTTCGTCCCCATTTTATGTTTTTCTTCTTGATTCCTTTTCTCCTTTCACTAACTTGTTTGCACAAATGAGGGGACACAATTAGGCAAGGTACTAATGCATCACATAGAAACAAAAATCTAAACACCTTACAATCTCAGTCAAGTCTTTATTGTACAAACAAAGGCTGATCCTAGTGTTGCTGCAGTTTAGCACCAGACTGTTTGGTGCTTCAGTAGATTTTGTTTCATGACAAGTTAACTCTTGCATGTATCTATCCCTGCTGCCATTTTTAATTTATATGCATTTAAATCAAAGGATTGACAGTGTGAGTTATGGTCAGAGGGCTAGGAGAGGCATCTTTGGATATGGCAGGATGCATTTATACAGTAACACTAAAATAGTTAATAAAAAAAGACAAGATTATGCTTGCATACACTTCACTCTACCAACAGCTCGGTCTGGGTTATCTCTAGTCTAAAATGGGTTCTAAAACTTCAATCAACCTGCACGATGTTGGAAAAAAAGCTACCCTCCAGATTATGAAAACTGTGTTTGGATAATAATAAAAAAATTCTTACTTCCCTGTTTAAGCATTTGCTAGGGTAAGCCTGTCCTAGGTTCAGCAGTAGCAGTCATTTTTCTCCTTGGTAGCTGGTGCAGCGCTGTGTTGTTGACTTTCGGCCTGGTAACAGCGCTGATAACACCAGTGTTTTCAGTTACTGTTTGGTAATGTTTTGGTCTGACCAAGGACTTTCTGAGCCTCATGCTCTGCCAGGGAAGAGGGGAAGCCAGGAGGAAGCAGAGACAGGACACCTGACCCAAACTGACCAAAGAGGTATTCCATATCGCACGTCATGCCCAGGATGTAAAACGGAGAGCAGAGACCCAGAAGGGTGGGAGTGCACTGCTTGGTTGGGCTGGGTATAGGTGGTGAGCGATTGTATTCTCTCCTTGTATTTGCCTTGTCATTATTATTATTGGTGGTAGCAGCAGTGGTTTGTGTTATACCTTAGTTACTGTACCGTTCTTATCTCAACCTGTGGGAGTTGCATTCTTTTGACTCTCCTTCCCATCCCTCCGGGAGTGGGGGGAAGAAAGATGGGGGAGTGAGTGAGCAAAACTGCGTGAGTTATAGAGGCTTAAACCACGACAGCCAAAAGTCACTGAGGCTGTGAGAATCTCATCTATGGGGGAATTCTGCACCAGTAAGAACCTTCCCATGAGCCCTTCACAGGTAGGCAGGTTTTTCAGCTCTTATCTGTGCTGAAGCAATTGCATACTCTGCAATAGTCATGTGCTAATACCCACTAGTTCAGAAGTAGGTCTTCTCTCATATCAGAGACTTGTGAATAGCTCCCAAAGACGACATCACTTGGCTGACTTCAGATCTGACTCTAAACATTTATGTTGTTAGAACACAAAAATATTTTATCTTTCAACTTTTTTTTCTTTTCTTGGTAAATATTTTGGCTGAGAACAAGCACATTTGTTGCTTGAACACAAAGGAAGGTACGAGCTTCGGAACACTGCTAACTACAAAAGAGCATCTTGCCAGTGGAAATTAAGCAGTGCTAACATAATGCTATTATACAGTTATTGCAAGTGTGTGATCTCCAAATATGAGCTTTTATTAATGAAAGGGCTTCAGTCGTGTTTTGTGGAACTGCTCTGGACATTTACTTCTACAACCTGTGATCGGCAGAAGGAGGGATGGAGCTCAGTAATGGCGCTTGCAGTGACTGTGTGGCACATGACAGTTTCAGTTCATTGAATTTATGATGCGAAATTCCAACCCTGATCATAAACACTGTCTCTCCTCTCCTCTGAAAATTAATTCACATGAATTCCTGATTAATAATAAAAGGCCCTGCAATCAGCATTCAGAGCCCCAGCCGGGGCTGTCATGGCTCAGAGGGCAGAAATCTGCTTAGAGCTACTGCAGAACCCAACTGAATTTGTGGCGTCTCAGTCTATGAATGTGTAAGCACTTCATCTGTTCACCAGAACACAATGTGTTGGAAAGCAGCAGGCAAAAGCAGCATGGTTCACAAGCAGGGCTAGGTGGCAGTATGCAAGCATCAAAACTGAGACAATAAAGCTGGTACCACTACATTTTCCAAAGGATATAAACGGTCCACACCAGGTGTCTACTTTCACCAAGAAAGAGATCAAGCTAATTCACAATTTCAAAATCCTTATAATTTTCTTGAGGTTTCTGACAATGCCTGCATTAGCCCCCTTACGGGGAAACAGTGTTTTGAGCGTGATGAGCAGAGAAAGTCTGGACAATGTCACTGTTTTTGTCAAGTTGGAAAACAAGTATCACTCATTTGTCCTCCATCTTGGAAACAAAGAGAAGCTGATGGCATGGCAGAAATCCTACTTCAACTGTGAATAGTTCATCAGTCAAAAAAGCTATTTGCTTCACATCCTACTTCTATTTGACCACATTTAATATACAAGCTGAGAAAAGCTAGAGACTCAGCAGATGTTATCCTGCAAGCGGCTGCTGGCATTGCTGAAAATAATATAGAAAGTAAGTTTCTGATACGCTTCAGCATCAGTTAGTACATCCACACTACTGGAAACACAATTGAAAGCTATTTTCAAAAAGATTAAACTTGTCTAAATCACCAAATATTTATTCTAACAAGATATTACAGCAGCTGGACAACGTGAACCAGAGAATTTTGTAAAGGAGTGGCACTGAATTAACACACAAAACAGTTAGAAGATTGATGGTCATTATTTTTTTCTCTCCATACCTCCTCATCTGTAGCATTCACATCCACTTTTTTTGATCGAATGGCTTTGGTTACATAGTCAATGTTGTTTTCTCTGCAGTAATCAAAAATGTTCTTGTCTTCTTCCCTAGTCAGGAAAAAAAACCAAAAGAAGCACTGTTACTGCATAGCACAAATGTCACATGTACATCATATGCTCTATGACATTTCAATACAATCACTGGACTGAAACAGACACCTACCAGTGCACATGCAGAATAATATGGTTTTTTTTCCCAAGTTAAGACAGGATTTCACTTCCTAGAAAACAAAGTTTGTTTTTAACAGCATTACGCTAGGACAAAAGTCAACTTACTCCTGTGAACTGGCACAAGAAGTCTATAAAGTTAGCCAGCAAAACCCACATTCAAGTCCTGGTATAAATCACTGCAATCCCACAGAAGACAACTGCTATACAAACTTGTAACAACCACTCTGGGTCAGACCAAAGACCCCTTCCAATGCTATCCATCTCAGACAGTGGCCACTAACGGTAGCTTGGAGAAAAAAAAGCAGAAGGAACAGGACACATTCAAAGCAATCTGTCCCTAGCATTGGATCCTCCCAGATTCAGAAACTCAGTGACCTAAGGATTTTTGTAGCTAGAGGCTGCATCCAGATAAGCATATTTATCTGCCTTTCCCAAGTCCTTTTTCCACTTTATTCTGCTCTTTAACCCATTCAAACTCTTGATTTCTCCAAAGGACAAGCTCTACAACTTGGCTTTCTGTATGTGAAGGGGTGAACAGTGGGCAAGTACTTTCTTTTGGTGGTTGTAAAACAGGTGCCTGCTATTACCAGGTATTCTTTGGTAAGTAATTGTCAAGAGATTTGTTAAATTTTTGGTGTTTTTGTCTTGGAATCTGACCAAAAGGCTTGGGTTTTATTTTATTTACCAGCCTGCAAGTGATCCAATTACACTCCTTTTTGCATTGACAGTGTTAAGAGAAAGCTTGACCATGATCTCTGCTCAGAGCAGCAGGCTGGCATAAGCAGAGCAACCAGCACATGTCTGTGATAGGATGCCAGTGCATGCTTGCTTATTAGGCCTGCTTGCAGGTAGGAAGATCAAGCTGTGTGATGTCACAGGTGCTTGAGTTACCCCTATAGCTTCTTCTAGAGGTAAAAGCAATACCCTGACTTCAGACATGATAAAACTTCTGTCCAAACAAACCAAACAGAACCTCTAATGAAGTTAAGATCTTTCACAGATTCTCAAAACATCACAAAAGAACTTTGTAAGA
Source organism: Ara ararauna (assembly GCA_028858755.1). Classification (NCBI taxonomy): domain Eukaryota; kingdom Metazoa; phylum Chordata; class Aves; order Psittaciformes; family Psittacidae; genus Ara; species Ara ararauna. The sequence continues at coordinate 45,419,162 of CM054382.1, forward strand.
GTGACTGGAGATACAGTGTTTCATGGCAGTTGAAAAAAAAGCAAGAGCTAGGTGCCCCACCAGATTTCACGTTTAGGCCTGGGGATATGCTCTATCTCTGGCGGTGTTCAAGACCAGGTTGGACAGAGCCTTGGGTGGCATGGTTTACTGGGAGATGTCCCTGCCCTAACTATTCTATGATTCTATGATATTACAGAAGTCTTCCAGTTTCTTAATCAGTCTCCCATTTGTTGGAGGTCTTGTCCACTTACTACACACAAGCTCCTGGGAAACAGATCACTGCACGCTTTAGACGCAATTACTCTGAATTCTGGGGAAAAAGAATCTCATGTTGGGATTAGAAAAGGCAAAAGCTTATATTCCTCAAGATGGAGCTTGACAGATTCATGATGGAGGTCATGAGACATGTCTGTCCTTACTAACAAGGGCTGATTTGATTTGCTGGCAAGTCCCTCCAGTCCCACTTTGCTAGACAAACCTCTCAAACACACCCTTGGCTGCTGAAAGCAGCCTTTTGCATGAAGCTACTTTTCAGACAACACCGTACAGTAATTTGGTTCCAGCAGTTTTCTCCCCATTGCACAGCAACACACCCACTTTATTACAGATCATTCTTCTGTAAGAAAGTGAAGCCCAATCTTTTCTTGCTAGAGAAGTCCACAATCATCCTCAATTACTCCCAGATGATTTTCTGCATCTCAACCACGAGCTCAGGCTGTGAGCCTAGCATCCTTAGCAGTGATGCCACCCACTCAGACTGGGCACTGGTGTTTCCACATGCTACAGCACCTGGGTGGCTCAGCCCTGCCAGACCTCACACAGCAGCACCAGAGGTACCAGAAGGCACATGGCCATGATAAAGCAACTGACTGTGCTCCATGGGGAGTGTGCTGCAGGATCTGCACCAGTGGAGAGAGGACACGTTAACACTGTTGTACCAAACCCAGGTGATCTTCCTACCAAAGCCTCTAGATAAGACTTTTACAGTCCTTTCTCAAGGATATTATTGCCTGTAAGGGGAAAATGACTTGACACAGCTATCCGGATATCATTAAGCTTTCCTGAAATAACCACCTCTTCAAATGCTCTCTATATACCCCTTCTAAAAAACACTTTTCTTTCAGAAGTCTCCAGAAAGGAACTGATCCAGAATAGTAATTTCCCCACCTGAAAATAAGGTTTTGGGAAATTTAATCTGTTTACTATGCATTTATTTCTTAAGCTTTAAACCATACCTCTGTACCTAATGCCCCCTTTAGAACAAAAATAGCATATATTATCGCCAGCTTTTCTGTAAATATTAATGAAGAGAAATAAGCCCTTTCCTAAATAGGTTTGAGAAGTCCATGCAGTCAGACCACAGACATTTTACCTGTAAAAAAAATAGTCATGTGAAGCTGCACTCCAGATATTGTCAGCATCAAGGCCCAAAAACTGGTAGAAACAGCCTAAAACTAGATAGAGGCACATCAGAAATCAGAAGTAAGTGGCACTCTAAGATATTGCTCAAATAATGTTGGGGAGCTAGCGTAGGTAGGGGAAGGACCCACAGTATTTCTATTAGTATTGTCAGGAAAATCTCAATTTATGCAAAAATACAGCATTAAAGTTATCTTCAGATGGGAAAGACCATGAAATTCAATCTAATGGAGATATGCACAATTATTTAAAACTTGTAGCTAAAAAGGAAGACTCAGATGCAATTTTGTTTCCATGTCAGATTGTGATATACAAGCACCCGCTCTTTCTGTTGAGCTTAAAAGGAGTCAAGACCACTTGACTGTCAATAAAGGCAGGGAATATGTTTACGTCTGTTTCCTGAAGATGGCCAGAAGGGTTTCTCTCCTCCCTGCTGACACATGTTCAATACCCCAAGCTATTTTCTTCTGCTTTCCCTCATCCCCAGTAAGAAATCCTAGCTCTGATTTAACATTGAGCTGAAGCATATATGCTGCCTGCAGGTAATACATGGGCAACTTCCTTCATCCTTGAATAAAGTATGGGGAAGAATTTAAACAAAGCCATCTTCTCCCAAGCTTGCAAAGCTTAAGCCTTAGAAGAAAAAACACTTGGTGAGCCAACAGTTTTTAAACATCTCATGGGAAAGATCTGGTGCTGGTTAACCAGGCTGCACTTCTTTACCTCGAGTGCTGTAAGCCTCCTTGCTTTCTAAACAGCCGCCAAGACTACCAAGAAAAACGGCACAGAAGAGACCTGAAGTTCAGGTATTCTACCCTCACACAGACAGCATCATCCAGGTTTGCCCCATGCCCTTCCTTCCCCCTTGCAGGTTACCTCCAGCACAGAGGGCTGTGATGGGGTGCTACTTTGGGCATGGTCTCCCTTTTTCCTGGGGCTGGTCCAAGCCACGTCCCAGTGGACCTGCCATGGAGTGGCCCTGGGTGCTGCTAACAGGTGGCTTCTCCCATCTGCTTGGCAAGGCGCTGCCGAGCAAGTGGGAGCGCAGCAGAGCAGAACACAGCCTTCGGGGAGCAGAGAGACACTCGCAACACTTACTGTTTTTGTCAAGGCCCTTTGCCCCCACGGGACCCATTTTCACATAATCTATAATTATCTCTTTGCTTTAATCACCTCGTCACTTCTGAGGCTCTCCTGGGCACAGGAAGAGGAAAAGCTCATTAACTGAACCTTTTCTCCTCTCTCCAGCCACCCATAGCTTTTAATTGCTTGGTGTTGTTATTATCTATCAGTGCAACTGGGATCATTTTCATAAGAAAGGGTGGTGGGAGGGAGGAAGACAGGAGTGGGTCCCTGAGGTATGCACCACAGACAAACCTTTGCTTTCTCAATTATTTATGCCAGCTGAGGTATTACAAGCTGAATAAATCCATAACTCAAGTTTATTTTGATCCAGCAGGCTGTCTCGGGGGAAGTGTTGCCCACTTGCTGGCACACTCGCGTGCTGTCCTCCGAGAGCGGCTGGGACATAGCGAGACATGTGTCATCTAATTCCCCACCCGTCGCTGCACTGCCACACGTACTTTGTTAGATTAGTGGCATCACTGGAGAGGAGGCTGCCGTGAAAACCCTAAAAAGGAGTCACCACTGAAGGATGTGCTCTCCCAGAGGGAAGGCAGGCCTGAGCAGCCAAGCTGTCCCTTTGCACAACAAAGCAAGGCCCCAAGGGTCACCACTCCGGGGACAATAAAAAGGGAGGGAAGCAATAAACTTGGCAATCATCTTGAAGTCAAAGACTTGCCCACTTAACATCACCAGAAGAGCATCCATTTCTAAATGACACTGACCTGAAAAAACCCAAACCCCAGCTGCCTGGACTTGCAGGCGTTTTGTTTGAGATGTGCCATGGCTGAGCACACTGCAGGCTGCAACAACCAGGAGAGCTCTTCTGCAGAGATTGCCAGCCCAGCATCTATGTGAACAACAGACATCTGCAGCATGGCCACCCAAACACACACACAATACCAGCACGAGCCTGTAATTCCCAACACAGCAAGGATTCTGGCTCTTGCACCGCTGCAGCTTTGTGCTTGTTTCCAGTGCCGGTGTTCCTGAAAGCAGGGCTAGAGAGAGTACAAAACCCAGACCATGCTCCAGAGTGCCGGGTTCGTCTCAAAAGCCATTGCAACTCCAAAGTGGCATCCCTGCAATGGATGCTGGAAGCAGCTCTTTAAGATTCAGCAGCCTTTGTGCCTGACCACACGCAGCGACCTCTGGTATTTTCTGCCAAAACAGTTCATTTGTCTCGCACAACAACTAATCAATTCCCAAGGCCATCCATCACAGGGGCTTGCACGAGCCGGCCCAGCAGCAGGGCCAGATGGCGGCTGCGTTAGTGGGATTAATACAACTCTGATAGATTACACAGCATCAGACGGGCTCCCGAATGAGGGGTGCCTGCTCCATACCGTGAGCCTAAACAGAGCCCCACTTGCAACTGGGGTCATTCCTAAATGTTACAGGAAAGGGTGGAGTTTCTATACCAGACAAGGGTTTCTGCAGCATCCTTTGGGACGGCAGAAGTGTAAAACGTACCTCAGGGAGACCTCCATGCCAAGCAGCGGATGTCATCCCCAAGCCAGCATGCCGAAGCCATGTGGGAGCAGCCCATGGCAGGGTGCAGGAGGGCTCCCCTAGCGGAAAGGGACAGGCATTTTGCAACATTATTTTGTATTCTCCATCTGCCAAGTCAATGCTTTCGTGTGCTGGAAACACAAACTGCCTCGCCCTTGCCCCCACTTTAAAAAAAATGCTGCAAAATAAAGTTGAATTTCCAATGCCATGGTATTTTTGGCATCTCCCTCAGTTTGTGTCTTAGATTAGATTTATATTGGTGGCACATCAGTCAACCTCATCTCACTGTTCCATTTCTCATCTGTTTGTGAAACTAATTATAGCTATATGATCATGAAAGAGACCAACTACTACTGCTTTTGTCCTGGTAATAACACCAGAAAAGAGACAAAGCTTTATGCAGCAGTAAAAACCCTACCACTATACCCAGCCTGAAACTGCAGATAATTTTTATATTCTCCCTTCCAGGGGAACCTCCAAGTCCCATCATCAGTCACCAGTACGCATTACTTTTGTGTAATGCCCACAGTGAGATAAGTGATTTGCAGAGAAACACAGAGGCAGAGCACTATGCTAATATTCTGCAACTGCTCCCTATTAGTCACTGGGGGTACTTGAGCTCTTTATTGCCAGGGTTTATTAATGACCCCTAATTGATGACCAGGGACCAGCACCCCAAAGTAAATAACTGCTACACCTCATTAGCTCAAGAGACCTCTGGATCTGAAGATTGATCTCCGAATACCCAGATTGCACTGATTTAACCAGTTCTCTTTCTAAATTGATTTAATTAGATCAGTATAACCTGTTTCTATGGATGCTCTTGAATTTACTTGGAATCAGTGCAATTATTTGGAAACACAGTGCTGAGATTCTGTGAGCCAGACTGACCATTTTTCTATCTTGTTCTCAAAACAGAAACATTTGAGATTAGTGATAAGGCAAAATCAGCCCTGGCACAATCCCAGTTCCTCCTACTTCTGATCCACCTGATTTCAGAGTAGGGTATGGTTAACTCCACTTTGTCCAACATGTACAGATTTGCATCCTAAACCCAAAGCATTTCATTCCACAAAAGGAATGTAAGTATTATTTATGCATAATTTTAGACACTCAGTTTGAAAGCAATGGCATTGCTGCTTTGCTTGGTTATTTACTGCTGAGGGTAAACTAGTGGTTTACACTATTTAAAACAAAATCTCTCATCTCTCTGTTACATAGCAGATTAGAGTATGTTAATCATTTGACAAACTGTTCAAAAGCTTCTGGAAAGAATAAAATAAGTGAATCTTCAAAACCCCACACTTGCACTCTTGTCTATCTCCCGGTGCAAGGTGAGGCTCCGAGGATCCAGATAAATTAGACAGCCTTTTCCTGCCTTTGCATCAGCAGAATCCTAAAGGGTGTATGGTAGGCTGTATTTGGCAGAGTAATGCCCAAGAAATTGCTTTCAGCAGTCTGTCAGTACCCAGGGGCTGATGAGGACTTGAGTTTTCATTTTTAATACATAAAATACAGGGTTGGGTTTTTTTTCTTATTCTGGGCTTCCTTATTATGATCTTGTAATTAAAAAATATTTATCCTATCAACAGCCCTAGGGAACAGAGACTAAAGTGCTTTGACTTGTATCTCAATTTTTGTAAGCTTGTTGTAAAGCTTCAGTAGGCCCAACAGACACCTGAGTCAATAAGATAGCCTCTAAGTTCTTCTCAGATCTTAGGTTTTAAGGTAGCATACACAATGTACTGAACTTACAGCACGGGACTTACCTGTAACTACTAATGTGTTTAAGTATATGTATTTAAGCTATTAAGTTTTCTTTCCTCTTACACATTTTAATTTTCTTCCTCTAGAAAAAATAATGCATTTTCCAAAGACCGCATTCTATTTACAAATGCACTGAAGTACTACTGAACAGTAACTTTATGCTCTTGTAAGTAACCACTGACAGCCTCAGTAAAAGTTACCCTTCTCAGGTGAGCAATATTACTATCAAACCAAATCACCCCCTGCTTTAGATAACCTTGGATGCCAAACAATGTCTGGAGTCACCCTTCTCTGGCTCATCTGCTTGCAGATTTGGTACCAGGGCAATTTTGCTGTTAGGACTATGCTTTTATTATTACACTTATCACCATTAGAGATGCGGTTGCACACATACATTTAATTCCTGTTCCAGTAAGAGAATGAACAGTAGACAAAAGCCATAGTACATTGGCAACTCTGAGAAAGTTGAATCTCTACAACCTGCACGTGGGTGAAATGATGACAACACCTACTTCCTATCTTGCAACTGAAGGCGCTATTCCCCATGAACCAAGCTGTGCTAACAGACCATACAAGCTTGCATTCTGACAGCAGTCAGGAGACTTCATTTAACTCACTTTCAGCAGAATCACCTTATTCCATCTGTGTCAGAGACCACATCTGCCTACAGCCTCATTTTGTAAAGACTGCAATTATGCTCTACTGAACATACAGCACATATGTTCTTATGGTATGCTTGAAAAAAAAAAGAAAAACAACAACATTTGGAGCTGTGCTTATTTTCAAGACCTGCACAAGTCATGTTCTCATAGAAATAAACAAAAATTTGACAAAATTTAGACTAGTCAAGCCTATCACAGCAAACTGCTTTGCAGTATATTGTGCTGTATTTCACATCCAAGAAGGTAGTACATGGGATAGCCAAGACTCAAACTACTGTAGGCCTAAGCATAGCTCATACTTCACATCCAACACTGGACAGCACTGATATGCTCCACTCCTAAAAGAAGAACTCAAACAGGATTTAAACCACAAGGTCACAAACTGTCAACAAGGATGTTGGCTGAGACATACACTGACAGAGCAGGGAAGAAAAAGGAGCTTGTGGCTAGCAGAAGTGCTATTCCTTACACAGTGTGTTAAACCAAGGTCATATCTGAGTACCTCCGGTCAAGGTCCAGGGGCAAGTTAAAAATGTGCTGGCTCTCCATGCAAGGCAGAGAAGGCTACTCCTGGCCAACTGCTCCACCTCACTAGAAAGTGGACTGTAAAAAAGGTAAGTGCCCATGCTACTGCTGAGTACAAAACTGCCAGTCTATTTGCTTACACGCAACAGCCATATCAGTTTCTACCTGAGCTCCTTGCAAAGGGTTTGGAGCCACCTTCTCAATATTTATTTTTCATTAGTTTGTGATAACAAGTCAAAGAACTGCTGTGTTAGAGATTTAACACTTCAGGAAAGATCTAGCAAACTTGTGAGGCTGTGTGTAGAAGAATCAGTGTTTATCTTTTAATTTCCTGGGACTAAAATGATGTGAGACATTCAATAAAACAAATGGGATCACATACACATAAATGGGTGACTGCAACACGACAGCAAACATTGCTCAAAAATTTACTCTTCCTTGACTGTTCATTTTTACTAAAAACACTATTCTGAAAGATCCTTTCCAGGCCATCATTTAGGTATTGGAGCTAATATTATACCCATGATTAGTAGTCTGGAACAGTAAAAAAACCAACCAAACAAAAAACCCAGCTGTCCTTACTCAGGAGCTAATGTCTCTTGCTACTTGCACTTTGACAGTTTTTAAATAGCAGCCATTCTAGTTCAGTAAATGCATTTTTGCTATGCTAGCTGCAGAAGCTAGAAAAAATTAATTTGATATAAGGTACAAACTCTCCCTGAAGGCAAACACTGTCCAACGTTAAAATCTTCACTGAACAATCTTTAATGAATGTATTGGTAAAGAAATAACTATTTGAAAAAGATAGTGTCTAAATAGCTTTCTATTAAAAATATCCAATATTACCTTTTTTAGCCATATAACTGAAAAATGGGAAGCCTTGCCCTTCCTCCACATCTTGTGCTAGGGAAAGGTTACTACCTGGCAATGATACAGGCAGTTATTGATTTAAATGGTTATGGACCTGAAAAGTTCTTTCCTGTCATTTATTATCCTGTTGTAGTTGCCATCACACTTGTGCAATATTAAAAAAAAAAAAAAAAAAAGGCTTAAAAAAATTAAATTAGAAAAATAGAAAAATATTGGGTTTAACTGTAACATCCAGTACAGATAATCACCTGATTGTTTCTTCTTGATATAATGAGCTGACAACTGGGCCTCCAAATGCAGTTTTGCTTTCCTTTCCCCTCTTCTCAGTCATCTGAAAAAAAAAAAGAAAGATTGGTCCAGCATGCAGCCTCCCAGCCCACTCCAGCCTGTGCCATTCCCCATCTCCCACCCCTTCTCCTGCCCCAAGACATGACAAGCCCTCTGGAAGGCTCATCTTTATGGCAGACAGTACCTCACAACCCTACTCGATCAAGAACAGGTGGATGGATGTCTCAGCAAATCAGATCAATATTCCTCTGAAGGTGGCCCAGAAGGATCACCCAAAAGGTAGGTTTGGCAGCCTTGCTGTCCTGCTCACAATGAGCCAAAGCTTTGCCTCTGCAGCACTCCCAGCTGTGGCCCCTTAGGACCCAAAAGCTGAGCCTCTGTGAGATAGCATAATGTTATGTTACCAGATAGCAAAGCTTGCCTTTATAAATCTATTTAATATAGATTTAAAATTAAATTTTATAATGGGCAGCATTTCCAAATGATTTACTCCCAGGAACTCTAGGATTCTGAATGATTCCCACCATAATAGAAATGAACAATTAGAATAATGATTGATCGATATGGAGCCTCAGCCCTACCTTTTCAAAAAAAACATCCTGCAGCTTGGGATCTTCAATTGACTGACTTTACATTGATGCCAGACTTCCACAAAGGAAGAAGTGGCCTGCTGTCTGAAAGTCTGACCCTATTAAAGGATACGAAGTACCAGAAACCCTAACTCTCCTGTAACACATTGTATCTTGCTCTTCAGGTACACAATCAAAACTGGCTTGCAGTTCACAGCAGTAACTCCTTGTAAAGCCAGTCTGTTAACTGCAACATGCTACTGTTAAGTGGAACAGTTCTGTGGCTTTCTGTGATAAGAGACTGGTACACGCAGGGTGAATAAGATCAGAAGGCAAGGGAAAGCCACCCCAACCTCTAGCAGTCTCAGTCGCTGCGATACATTGCTGCTCACATCAGAAAGCATTGCTGCCTCATAGAATTCTACCTAGAAGGATGATACATTTTTTTAAAAAGTGAACCATGTTTACATTTGCCTTCCTTCCTTAGGTCACTTTTGTTTTAAATCAATTTACTGTTTCCCCATAATACATTTACTTCTACATTCTGCCCAGTCTGACCCAACCAGTTTCACCTTTCAGTTCTCTCTCCTGTACCGGCCCAAAGTTATAAGATTTAGGTTTATAGGTATCACAGACTCTTCTTTTTTTTTTTTTTTTCTTCATTTAAGAAAGAAGCAGAAAGGAAATTGGCTTTCAAAACTATTCCCAGTAGTTCAGGAATACTAGCCTAGGCAAGTAGGCTTTCTCCAAATTACATAGTTAAATGTGACACAAAGTTCTTTCTGACGGGAAAGGGCTTCAGTGTTTACAGTGCAATGCTGAATAATTTTTTCAAGATGGGCAAAGAACCTTACTGTCCACCAGTTATTTCCACACCACTTGTAAAGAAAAATAATTTCAGATCATCTGCTAGCACATGCAAGCGGTTTTTTTTATAAAACGAAGCTACACTCAGAACTAGTCTATCTTCTTTGATATTGAGGGACGGTGGTCATTCAACCAATATTTTTTAATCTATATTCTTTCATCTCTTCCCGCTACAGTTTTTGGTTGTTGCCCCCCCCCCCCCAAGTCAGAAACAACACTTGAGAAAATACATTTCATCCTTCTAGAGGCAGAAACTGAAAAAAACTTTTCTTGGATTAAGTTCACCTTCTTTGCACAACCAATGCATTTCTACCAAAGATTAATCATACTGATTAAGCAGACACATATGGGCATTGGGAAACTTAGAAATAAAAGCTTTTCCAAAAATGCTCAGGCAAAAACTTCTATTTTATGTGACTTTTAATCCATATACAGGTTACTTTGTCCAAGTAGTTTTTATCTCTTTCACACAGAAATAGGTAACTCAATATTCAACTTATGAATGTTGAACCAAGCTTATTCCATCACAGTCCTCAATATGTAGAACAAGTTCATGAAAAGTGTACAGGAAAAGTATCAGTTCTCCTCTCAGGATTTAATGTGTGCCCCTATTCTGCAAAGCCGAGAAAGATAGCATCAAGATTCCACCATTCATCACCACTGAACTTCCCAAGGGGAATCTACCTCAGGATATGAGGAATGCTTCTTCCCAAAAATGTTAACTCTGCCTCGGCGCAGATACAAACTGGTTTCTTTCCAGCCACCCTTGACAACTTGCCTATACCATGAGCTCATCTGCCCGCTTCCAATATCTGTACTACCCAGCCTGCCAGGGACTTGCACGCAGTATCTGAGCATGACGTACCAAACTGGGTAATGAAAGAAGTGAGACAGCAGTTGCTCCTTCCAAACCACGTCACAGCTATTGTACTAACAGGAACCAGTGTTTTTATTTATCGCCCATACTGGCTGAAGTGATCAGTGATGTGCAGATGCGCTTTCCTCCTTAAATCTCTTGATATTTCTACAGCAGAAAAAGGCTTAAGCTGGAAAGATGAAGTAAATGCTACATATACACAGATAATCACCAGTAAGTTTAAAGTTACATTACCTTGAAAAAACACAATGAAATTAAAAACTGACACTGCAAATTTTCTTTCTCGTCTGTTAAAAAAGGCACTAATAATTAACTATGTGGCTCTTAATTAAGCCAGCTCAATTTCTTTCATTGCTGGCAGCACTGTCCAAAAAGCACTGCAGACGCACATGTAACTAATGATAGTTAAGAAATAACATGATCCCAGGCTCCCATAACTGGCAACCTGAATCCAACAGAGATGATAGCATTATCCATAGTCAGGGCCATGTGAGAGCATGCTGTAGGAAAGGCAAAATTACTGGGGGCTCCACGAGCATGAAGGGGTTGCCAGTTAAAAACTGGGAATAAAGGGGAATTTGTGACAGCATTGGAAGAAACTCTGGAGGATTGCACTCGAGTGCCAAAGCACACACAGTGGCACATAAAAGTTTTGGGCCTTAAGATGCACTGGAGTTTCTCTGGGTTTTCTCTAATTCTTGCCCACTGATTCTTTGTTGCTTGTGTACAATTAATGCTGATATCAAAGTCACTATTAGACTTGACAGTTAACTTTGGTAGGTGGATCTGGCTGACCAAAGCTAGCATAAATCATGGGCAAATACATGCTTCAGTATGCAGCATATGTACTCATTAAGAGACATTTTCAACTCCCCTGACTCCCAGTGTGCTCACTGACTGGCACAGGGAACTCCACTAAGCCCAGAACTATCCTTCTCAAATGTCACCAGGAATGCCAGGAGAAAAGCTACACTCCTCCTGGAAAAGACAGCAGAGTATCCTCATCCCTGCCTCAGTGCACTGTGTTTGTCAATAAAAGAGCAGCTCGATTCAAGGTACAATCGCATCTCGACTTGCTGTCACTGACAATGTTGCTCCAGACAGCCTCAAAGCCTGACAACCACTTTCTGAACAAAATGGAAATACAGGGACTAATATTTGCTAACATCATTAATTCTTTTTTTTCCCTCCACTCCCCCTTCTTCCTTTATCCACAATGTCAAGATGTATACTTTAAAATTGTTGTCAGCCATAAAATAGATGTTGTGTCCCAGTTCAGAGGTTAACATATAATGACAGACACATTAAAAAACCCTGTCCAATGCCTCACTGAAAATTTCAGGTCCATCTTCTCTTCAACAAGACAGTAGCTCAAGCTCACTTATAAGCTTTAACAACATTAAAGCCTAATCATGATTGAAAAAATAAAGGAGAAAGAGAAGATAGCTTTATCATACTAATCATTATGGAAAAAAAACAATTAGACAAACATTTTCTTTGTGAGGCTTTCACGTTCACCTTCTATTCTGGTCTTAAAAGTTTCCCATAATCACTGCATGATCCATTTTTCCTCTTGCACTTTTGGAAAGTGGGATGAAAGTTATCACCTAAGAGGAAGAGCGGTAGCTTCCTGTCAGGGTTGGTTTGGTGGGCAGCCTCTCGCTATATCCCTGCAGACAGGGCAGCGATTTATTATTTTTCATCTCCAAGCACAAGCTTTGTTCCAATCTACACAAAACAAGCTATAAAAGATTTAACAAGATGGCATTTGCAAAGGCCCTTCTGATGACTCACTTCAAACTAATGTGCCAGAACTCGTTATAGAGATGCAAGTGAATTTACCATCTATGATTAGCTGGGACTGAACTGGACCGAATGGTATGCTATTGGTAAAACAGTAAGCTATTTTATATGGAGAGCATATTTTATATACATGACATAAATACGTTATGAATGTGACAGAAGGGTACAGAGAAGTTCTACAAAGATCCCACAAAACAGCAGGAATAACACAAGTTTCAGTAAACCTTAAAAAAAAAAAAAATCCACCCAGAATACCCCACATCACTTGGAGGTAACAAAAGACTTAGATCCTAGGCATGGGTTAAATGTAGGATGTCCCAGTTTTATCCAAAGCAAAATGAGAACTCTGCTTGGCTAGTTCTGCATGTCTAGACACCCAGCACACAGCAGCAATAGCTGTCTGGCAAGGCACATGGCTGAGTTACACAGCACATCTATCATCCCCCCAACTCCCTCACATCTCACTCTGGCTTTTCTCCACATCCAAAACCTTTAAAGTAGCTTCACATAAGTAGATATTTAAGAAAAAAGGAAAGTCATTAGTAAAAAGGCTCATGTGATCAAAATACTTATCTTTGAAGTTTATGCCTTAAAAAGGTCAAGACTTAAGTTCTTCATCATCAGGCATCTTGGAAACAGAAAAGCAAAGCAACTTAAATAAGAGCTATACATGAGGATCTCACACCTGAGCCACTACAGTGCATGGAAGAAGTTATCTCAGGTTGTTTTCAGAGGCTACTTATTGTATTATTTTTCTCTCCATCTGAGCCTGAGGCAACTTGAGCCACAGTAGCAGCTGCATCCAGCTTTATGGGATGGAGACAAGAAACACTCCCAAACAAAATTACTACCATCAGAACTTCTCAGGTGTTTCTGCAGCAGCAAATACATAGTGCAGATTCCAATCTCCATTTGTTCTGTGTAATTCACCTTCCTATAGCTCATCCATTCATCCAGGTGCAGGTGTCTGCATGGCACACTCTGACCTTCCTGTGTAGAACCCAGCACTGTTCCAGGCACACACATTACCTTGCCCCGTGCCAGTTTGCAGAAAGATGCATATATCACATCAGCAGCACAGTGTAATGCCCAGCTCGACAGCAAAGTGGCAGCCTTCAGCAGCCACCAGAGAAGCAACCAAAGTCTGCCATGGCCTTGCAGGATGCCCTCAAGGCTCTGGGGTGCAACCAAGCGTCCCAAGTCACCAAGCCTGGAGGAGCTGCAAGCACTGGATGTTCAGAGGTCTGCTTGGCAGCAGCACGAGAAACCCTGGCCCATGTCCCAACTCCCCAGACTACAGCTGGGAGATGATAAAAACTCCAGTCTCTACTGCCATGACCAGACAGGCAATGTCCTGTAACCCTGTCAGGCTCACATGGAGGCACAGGTAAATCCCTGAAGTGTGTTAATTGAATTGTAATTAAGCTGGTATAGTTGCAGGTGAGAAATTTTACAGAAAACACTTCAGAGCGTTAACCCAACACGACAGCAAGGCCTGCTTTGCTGGCCACCATGTCCCCTTAATGCTCTGGATTAACATTTCTGGACACAATTTGAGGAGTGGGGATTATTAGGGAGGCAACAAGAAAACAAACTCTCCTAAAATTTCAGACCCTTGCCCCCTCCCCCCCTCCTTCCTCTGTGCTGTGGCCTGGCCGTCCCCCTGGGAAGGGAACTTGGGCAGACACTAATTGTATTTGACAGCAGCAATTACACACAAGGCTGGAGATTAGAAGCTCGTTAATTGTGTGTGCCATAATTGCTGCTGCCTTTTCCTTTGCTAGTTAAGGCCAGTGCCAGGAGAACCAAGGGGAGGAGGATGCTCTCCACCCCAAATGCAGGTGGTCCAAAGACCAGAGCCCTTGGACAGGGAGATGTCCTAGCACTGTGGGGGGCTCCTGACCCCACAGCAATGCAGGAGAGTCCCCCAGCAGGACAGCTAATGAAGCATGAAATGAGGACAAACAATGTCCCCTTCCAAAGGTATTTTCCACCTGCATCTTCCAGCTCAGCTGAACTTCACACTACCTGCAGCAGGAGGGAAGATAAATATTAACCCTACAGAGGTGATGCTACTAAAGGAATTTTTTAAGCCATCTATAAAACTAGGCACCATATTAAATACTTGAGTGGGATTCATAAAATCCTCCCTTCTCTACTAAACTGGGTGAGCTCAGCATTTATTGCCACTCTACAGACTAGCAGAGGCCAGTTACATCCAAACAAGATGAAAACACACCTTGACTGAGGGCAACCTCCCCATTACACTGATGCAAAGCCACCTTTCATGAAAGGCCACTGCACCCCCCGCACCAGTCATATTAATGGCTGTCATAAACAGACTGTTTCAATATTCCTCTCTCAACAATCCTCCTTGGCTACCGGCAGCAGCTCAGCCAGAGCATGTACATGACTCAGCACCAGGAGCCTTTTCTAGAGACGACTGGGGTCTGTACCATTGCGCACACTGTCCTACCAGAACAGCAGTACACTCCATGGGATAATGTGGGGTTGGTGCTTTTCTGGTTTAAATATTGCAAGGACTGTTTAGTTAATATTCCATTAATGGCTACATAATAACCATAATAATAAACAAGTTTGATTCTTTTAAATCTCATCACAGAATTTCCTCTCAAAAAACCATAATCTAAGTCAGGGAAAATATTTTCGAGATTACATTCAAAAAATAAAACCAAACATCCTATAATTAACATCATAGTTAAACAGTGGTGCAATCTAGAACAAAGCCTTGTAGATTACTCATTTAATCTACAACAAGTTAATTAATAACTGCACCATAATCACACTTGGAAATTAGTAGTAAAGACAGTCAGGGGAGCGGAAATAAATGTAAAATACTTAACATAATTTTGAGCAAGTTCTGTACTTGCTAGTAGCCATGATTTCATGACTCACTGTATACATCAACATATGCATGGAATGAAATAATATGCTCAATCAAAAAAATCTAATGGAATGGCTTCCAACAGTTTTTTTGATTTGTAGAGGGTTTTGGTTTTAATTTAAAACAGATATAGAGTTGGCAAACACAAAACCACCAGCAGACTCCCATTTCCTTATGTCCCTTTTGTGGACTCTGCAGTAATTTGCAGACTCCCAGTGTCTGTAGACCAAAGGATGAAGCAAGTGGCCTGCTTGCACTCTTCCAGCTTAAGGCAGCACACAGAAATGGAGAGCTTTTATGAGGGGAACACAGAGCATTGCATTGTCAGTCCTGGAAGCAATCAAACACTTCTGTCAAATCTCCATATGAAAATTCACAAATGCCCAGGCAGAGGGGACCAAGCTGCAGATACAAACACAGCCTGCACTGCAACTGCTGTTGGGTTTTTGTTGGTTGGTTATGTTTTGGTTTTGTTTGTTTGTTTTGTTTGGGATTTTTTTTTTGGGGGGGGTTGTTTTGTTTTCTTTTTTTTGTGTCAATCACAAGATATTAATTCATATAGATTTACAAAGACATTTGTACGAGTAAGAAATGTATTCCGAGCCAAACTGAAAACACTAAACAGCTACATAGCCTGGAGTGAAGCATTCCAGCTCTGAAGCTGGAAAGCTGAAGGCAACCCTAACTTTAGGGAAATAAAAAAAGGACATCTGCCCCTAACTCCCAGCCTGCCTGTTGACATATTGTCATCTACTTGCTGGACTGACACGGGGCCAACACAGCATCAGCAAAAGCAAAATTTCCCCATTTACAAAGGAAAAGCTCAAAGGCTGCTGGACCAGCACCACTGAAATTTGTTTCCTCCAACAGATCTGGGTTGTGAAGGCAGAGGGTGAATTCATGAGTTCTGCAGACAGAAAAACAGCAGAATGAAGAGCTCTTTCACTGGTCCCTGTCCCCACAGAGGCAAGGGAAGGTACAGAACATCCCTGCAGGAACAGGTTTCTGAAGTTACTGAGTAACCCTTTGCAGGCTCAGCCAGAAGGATGCAGGAGGATCTGGAGACAGCGGCCTGCTGAACAGCTTTTAGTGCTGTGCATTGGGCTGTGTCAGGGCCTTAACGTGTGGTTTGTGTTAGTTAGTTCAGCTCAAAATACCTATAGAATGCTATACAGACATTTAAGGAGTGCCATCTTTTCTTACAATAGTAATTCGGTACAATAGTGCCCAAGTGTCTAAGTACTAGACAACATGCTCTTTAAAGGATACAACTTATTTTCCACTTTAAGAAACAAATTGACTTTACAAGACATTAACCAATGACTTACCAAACACCCAAACAAAATCTTAATCTCCAGTAATTACCCTCAATACCTCCTTGATACTTTGTGTAAAGAGCAAGCTAAACATAACCACTTAACCTTTTCTAACATGAAAAGCTGTATCTTCACTACAGAAACAGCCTAATTACACTATAGCTTATTTTACACACAAAAAAATTAAAGTTGTTTTCTCCTAACCAAAAGCATATGCCGTTTTTAATTAAAACATTCTCTCTTTTAAACCAGCCTTTACATAGCCATGTGAAGCAGCAGGGTACACGGACCCTTCCTGTGTCTGAATACTATCAACTACATGTCTACAACTCCACACCTGAAAATCAAGCCATTATATACTCCACAGTAAGATAAAACTGTAATTTCTACATAGATTCCTAATTTTAACAGCCTCTGACACAGCAGGCTGAAAGTTCTGCAACAGCTTACATTACTTTGAAAAATCTAAGAGGTTGTACCTTTCTTCATTTAAAGCAGTCAAACTGCTAGCACAGCCTGGTGGGTTTCTGGACAAAACAGGAGCAAGAGTTTGACAAGAGGTTACTGTGAGCTCCAGGATGAGCTGCAGAGCAATTCAAAGCCCATATTCTGCATGCCCACCTCATACCACAAGCAGAGGATACTGTCCCCCTGCTCCTCCCACCCTCACTGACCACTTCACTTTGCCATGCAGGGTGACAGGACTTGGGTGTATTTGATCAAGCTTTTCTAGGTTTCTGGGCACCCCAGAAAAATAATGGTGTAATGGATGTCAGGCAGGCTCTCCACTACTTGGGAAGTGACCTGGCCAGTAAGAAGCTAAGACTGAGCAGAGAAAGGTCCTCTTACCCTCCTGGTCCTCCTCACCTCCCCTTGCAACTTCCTATATGGCTTTCCTCTCCTTCTAAACTTCCTGTTACATCAGGCTGACGCAGCCTGCTCCACTTTCTGCCTCTGCTGCAAGCTCCTAACTGCATCTCACTGCCTGCTTACCTCACCTTATAGCCCATGGCAGCACCCTGCTTGGCTCAGCACCTCTCCCCTCTGTCAGCTCATGCTGCAACCTCCCCAGACACCAATTTTTAATGCTGCTCAGCACTACCAAAAGCTCAATTTTCCAATTTGTCCTAGCTAGTGGAGTTCCAGTACAGAAATTAACCTAACACAAAAGTTTTGATTGCCGGTGGAGTCACTTCTCATGCCACAACACTGGTCTTTTCTGCTTCCAGCCTCACACAACTGCTTCATAAAAAACAAACTTTTCAATACTTCCGTCACCCACACTTCTGTTGCTGGGGAGAAGCAGCATTGCTGCTAAAATCTGCAACAAATGAAAACTGCACATGGCATTTAAAACCCTTCCTTACCTTGCCAGAAACTGCCACCTCAAGGCCAAAATGGCAAGGGGCAATACTTGGTTATATCTCAGGATGTCAGACCACAGGCTGAAGTGGCTAACAAATTCAAGGTGGCAATAAATTACCACCTCAAGTTAAGCCAATATCTTGGGCTGTCCCTGTAAGTATGAGCATCTATCAATTTTCTGTCCACTTAGCCATAGCAGCAACTACCTTAAAGGATCTCATGGTCCTTCACTGATACGCTCTCTCAGCTAGGAGAGCACTTGCTCAAATGAAGTTTTAAGATCCCAGAGTTCAACTGTCCCACATGCCTCCAGTCCCACAGCTGAAGGATCACAGAATAGTCAGGTCCTGTGGGATTGCTACCTGTGCACTAGAGCCATACAGCAAACTCTGTTACTTATCTGTTAAGTGGGAAAGAAAAAAAAAAAAGCACCTGGGTCCCTGCTGCACAGGAAGTTACACAGTAAAGTACCTTGCCTCATTCTATTACCTCCTGTCATCACTGAATGCCATTAATTTGATATATATATTGAAATTTTACCTTTTTTTTTTTCCAGTTGCCTTTGGTATACCTTGCTAGCATGCAATGTCTTAATCTACCAGTAAGGAATCATGACACGGGGATGCCACACATATCACTATGCTGCAGCAGCACAAGCAGCATCAGCAAGGCAGAGCTGTATCTCTAATTATTCTTTTTTCTGAATACATTCCAGAGATTACAAGATATTTTTTTGCGTTAGTGTGGGATGATGAAAATTAATTAATTGAAAAATTCAGAAGGAATGAATATTTAATCTTTGCTTAAATGCTTAACAAAAATCCCTACTTCAATAGCCAAAACTGACAAGTCCCCCAATTTTTTGTTTGCAATTCTAGAAAACAACTACTACATTCAAGTAGCTGTGAGAGAACGTATTATGCTGTTCACAGTGCACTAACATGTAGTGCATCAGCACTGCTGGTTCCTACCTGGAAAAATGGAGGCTAACATTGGTACAATCAAAAAAATTAACCCCTGGAGAACTAGTAAGATTGCGTATTTAACATACAGTATGTTTTAGCAAGAACAGGAAGGTTAAAAGGAGCAAGAGAGAAGAGTTATAAATCCTAATCATGATCATTTTTTACTTTGAAGAAGTTTAGAAACAGAGAAACATGGGCAACCTCTGTCCAGGATACCCATCCAGTTTGTAATACACAAATGTTTGCACTGCTGGCCTGCTTTCTAAGCTTCAACCTTTCTAAAATACAGGCTTACAGCTTGGCACTGTTGTATTTCAATCAATCGCTTGAACGAGGATTGCAATGCCATAAATAAAAGGAGCTGAGACCATAAATTTCTTCAGAGATGTAAAATCAAAGAGAACAATCCAGCAGACTCCCAAGGGGTGGGAGGCTGACACATATTCCAGCTGTTTGTATTTCTACTACAAGACACTTGTTCATTTTAACTTTTTTACTTCTGCACAGCTTGCATTTCAAAAAACTGGAAATCTCACTCCGGATGTGGCATTTTGTTTTGTGCCCTACAATAGAATGCAGCTGCAGAAGAGAGAAAGCCCTATAAATTATCAAGCTTGTCCACAGGCAAAATCCCAGACAACCACAGACAACAACTCCACCAGCACAGCACCACAATGCCCGGCATGCGAGTCACTTGTTTGAACAAAGCATTCTCTTACACCTCCATCTTCAGGCCATGAGTTCATGGCAAACAACCACCAGCTCCCATCTACGCTGTCATCATTATAAACAGAAGTTACACATACTGTTTTATTAATCTGCTCCCTCCCTTAAAAAATAGCCAAGGGATGTCAGTGCTAACCTTCATAGTACTGAGCAAGGACTTGAACTGCCCATGAGCCTGTGATGCTTTTAAAAACAGTAAGTATAAATAGAAAAATGAATTTGATTTGCTGCTCAGAGAATAACAGTCAACACAACAAAGCAGGTAGGCAACACGCTACTTCCTACTTAGTTTGCCAAGGTTGAGGTATCTTGTATGGAATAAAATTGATAAGCAGTTACATATGCAAAGACGGGGACAGAAATGTAGCAAATAACCTATGGACAGTTTTGTTTATGAGTAGGACCTATATTAAGTACTTAAAGCATCAGCACACTTTCCTCATGAGAAGGTACGGAGAAGTAAAGGATGCAACATCATCCACCTTTATTGCAGAAGTACAGGGAAATTTAGTTCATGTTTGCAGCATGATATTTTACTGTCTTACACAACAGGAACAAGGAAACATCCACTTGCTAGTAAGAGAAATTGGTTCTGAAAGCATGCTCCAAAAGCAAAACACTCGTGGCTTAACTTGTGCAGCCAATAAACCACCATTTGCCCAACTTGGCTAAAACAAGGTGGGTCACTCTGCCTGTAGTCTTGCATATATAAGTAAGGTGTACACAAACTGTGAGCTTTTGTTAGCCATGCGCGGCACAGATTACTCCCTCCCACAGGAAGGCTGCACCTCCCACTAACTATTTGCATGCTCGAGACTCTCCCTCACACTGGCAAAAGGTAGCACGGCAGAAGAATCTACCTGTGTGTTAAGATCTAGCCCTCTTCAGACATATGCCAAACTATCAGGACATATTCCAAACTATCAGGGCATACCCCAAACAAAGTTCACCAAAACCCCTAGTCTGCAGCTTGCCTAAACCCAGAGGACATTGCAGTTTTACATGTCCCAGAGCTAGAAGCCTGAGACAAATAAGTTTTTGGGGTTTGTTCTTAATTTCTAGTGCTTCCTTTTCTGTTAAAAGGATAAAAACCAAAGAAACAAAAAAACACTATCAAAAAAACAGACTTGCTGTTTGGCTTGTTTTAAAGGGGAAGAGCCTGATTAGAGGATGAATTCTGTTTTTTTCCAAATGCGGTCATCCTTTGAAATAGGAGCTTTTTATATATATATATATGTATGTATAACAAACAGTGCAGTTTGTTTTCTGCATTTTGTCACAACTTTTAAGTACAATTATTAACCTTTAGGTAAAAATAAACAAAAAGTCAAACACTAAATTCATTATGGGAAAGTGATGCACAAGGATCTGTACAAACCCAGAAAGAAAGGGGAGCAGTGAAGAGCAAAGACCCTGGCAGCACTGCTGTGCTGCTCACAAGAACACAGGAGGCTCCTCTCCTCAGCACGCTGCATTAACACAGCACAGGGAGGCAAGCTTTACAGAGCACAGCAATAATTTGATTAGTCCCCACTTTACACAATGCAATTAAATTGCTTTTATACTACAAAAGAAATAAAGTCATTATTTTCAAAGTTTTTGACTTCCCAGTATAGCAAGTCATATATTGAGATATTTACCTGCTGTGCAGTTAGTTTGGGTATGTGAATACACTGCTGCTCATGACAGGCAGAGACCTAAATGGGTCCTTTACTGTCCTATTCTTCCCATCCCCCTTGTAATCCTGGCCACACCACTCTGCTGCTCTTTCCCAACCACAAACAGTGGCTGCTTGGACAGATTGTCAAGGGAGACATCTGTTTGATGGATAGACAAAACAGGAAAACATGATGGGTGCACTCATTTTGTTTACAGACCAGTTATTTCTAATGTACTTCTTAATTTCTAGAAGGAATGACATGGACCTGCAGTACTAACAAAAAAAAATTCAGATATTTCAGCGTTAAACAAGAGCATGATTTACCATTTCTTAATGTAATTCTTAGAAGTTGACTAAACATAAAACCTATAAACTGTAGAGCGCAGCTTCTTGCTCCAGACATGACATGAACAGGCCAGATTTGAGCAATGAGTCCAAAGTTAAAAAAATTCAGGTTTGGCTTTCTGAATGCCTGTTTTAACCGGATACACAGTTTATATTTGACTTACTACAGAAATTTTAAGTTGGCTTCAAGACCCTTCTTCAGTACAAGAGGCTTATCAATTTAAATCAATTCTTAAGAATATTCCAGTAACACCGGGTGCAACCTACAAAAAGCACACATTCAAACTCAGCTCCTTCGCAAGTCTGGAAATTGTTTCTCCTGTTTTTCACTCTCCTGTTTTTTGTTGTACCCTCAAATTGCAAACTCCCTTTTCCCCATTTTATTTTTAATTTGCCTGTCTCATTTAAAAGGTGATAGAGAAAGGCTGTTTCAACAGAAGGAAGGGGGAATGGAGCCCAATCCAGTGCACAGGGTAACTAGACACCCACCTTATCAAATATTGCCCTCTGCAGTTCTTCCTGCAAAAACACCCACTGGCCACCGGACAAATCAATTTGCTTTATTCCTGCAGGTTTTCCAGCTTACTGGACTGCTCTGAGCCTGCAGCAATACAGCATTTGGTATTTTATTCACTCTGAAATTTGTTTTCTTTTTCAGGAGACCGACTGTCTCTTCCCCAGGCATCCTCTCCCACTACCCTAAACAGCACAACTTTATGCTCCCACACCAACACAGCAATAGAGGTATTTTACTCCCATTGAATATTGGTCCTTAGTACAAAGGAACAAATCCTCCTTTACTCAAAGCCCAGAATAATACTTTGGAAAAAAAACCAAAACAAACCAAACAACAACAACAACAACCCACCAAAAAGCCCAACCCACCCCCCCCAAAAGAAGAAAATCTCCAAACACACACAAAAAAAAAGAAACAAAAAACACCCCAAATCATACCACAAAAAAAAAAAAAAAAAAAAAAAAGAAAAAAAAAAAGAAAAAGAAGCCTGGCAGCTTTTTCCCCGGAAACATCAGCACTGGAATTCCAAACCTTTAATAGCTTAAAAAGATGTCTGATGAATGTCTATTTTCTTTGAACTCAAGCTCTCTTCCTGCTTTGCCTTAGAGACTAGTCTATGCTTTTCAGATTCCTAACATGCAACTTTTCTCATTACACAGCAGAAATCTTATTAAGAGCATTATTGGTGAAGTTAAGTCAAACAAGTTAAAACGGCAACATTTTTTTTTTTAATATAGAAACAGAAAATCATTACATTCTCCTGCAAGTTTCAGCAGTCAAAGCAAATACAAAGAAGAACTCTAAATGTTTGGGGAAGGATGGCACTGAAGTTAGTAGTGTGACAAGCTGTTGAGATTGGAACTGGTAAATGTGCAATATAAGAAATAGGAAAAGGAAATATTTAGAATCAAGAGATGCCAAAACTGCAATCAGCAAATGGAAGCCTAAAACTGATGAGCAAATCTGGATGCTTTTTTATTCTTTATTTTTATTGTTTAAGCTGTGCCACATGACCACCTTGTTAAGAGAAACAATCAATAACAGCTCCTAACCCCCTCACTGCAGTGTCATGTACCCACCTCCAGCCACATCCCTTGCAACATGAACCCAGTTAAAAGAGACATGTTCAATGCTGCTGAGCAAAACAGGTGCTGTCCCGCCTCTGAGTGGTCAGTCCCTGCAGATATGAACTCCCAGGCCAAACTGGATGCTTAAAGCCAATGGGGATTTGTGATATCAAATACATGACACAAATTAGAATTTTAGGCTTTGTGGGGAAATGGAAATAAAGCCACCAAGATTGTCTCAAAAACTGCAGGGACTAGAAGTGCCCACAGAGACAGTCATGTACATGAGAACAAAGTTAGAGAACAAAGATGCAAGACAGCCAGCCTGTGAAAGTGAACCTCTCTAGGTCACCAAACCCACTGCTGAGACAGCAGGATAGCACCACAACAGTGGTACTACAGAGGCACAGTGTGAGAGAAAGGGTCAGAAGGATAAGTACACATAGGCAGTAAGCTGCAGGTAGCTGATAAGGAGAGCAGGTAGATAGCATTGCCAAACTTACATCAGCAAAGGCCACCAAAAGCAACATGTTGCTGCCAGTAAAGCAGAAAGAGAACAGGTAAACATACAAGAAATGAAGCAGCCAGGCCACAGATACCTGTCCAAAGAACCCCAAGCAGTGGGAGGTGTTGATGGCATAATACATTTTTGTTTAAGGATAAAGAATGCAAAATAATTGCTTCATAAATTGTTCTCTGCTCTGGAGGAAGAGTGAACAGACTTGAAGGACAGGTGATGTCTCTGAAATATGCAAATAGAGCTGAGCTGATCCAAGCAATTACCTTTCCATTGCCTGGAACTTCAGACTTCAAAGGAATGACTCACAACAAAGAACAAGAAACAAAAGAATGTGCTAAAAGGTAGAAAATGACAAAGGAAGACTGCATCAAGAGGAGACTGGAGACAAGCTTGGAAAAGTACAGTCCTGACCTCCTACTAACACCTGCACTCAGGAAAAGGAACAAAACAACCTATGACACAAAACTCAGTAAGACCAAGCCAACACAGGAAGACCTAACTGCAAAGCATCCACAAAGGCAAACACGATTATCGGTTCTAGACTGCTTGGTTCAAATAAAGTAGAGTAAGATGATTCCTGTAGCTTCATGATTGTAAAGACATTGGACCTCACCTCAATATCCCTTATGTTATCTGCTATTTTAAATATTTCCTAGCAAACAACATAAAAAAAAAAAAAAAGTGGTATGATAATTTCTTTCCAGGTTTTAGACAAAGCCCTGAAAGAAAAGATTAGGCATGACTATCAGAGAACCTGCTAGCAGCAGGGGTAGAAAAGTAAAACAGACTGGAAATAGCCATGGAGATGAGCCAACATACATGCCTCTACTGTCAAAAGTGGTACACCAGCTTCATAGAGCATCGAACACCTTTGCCTTTGGGCTCTACACATTCAGTTGTCTCTTAAGAAAGTGTAGGTACTCTAGACTCCATACAGGAGTAGGAAGCAGTAGGTCAGATGTTGGCTGCTACTGGTGCTCCATTGCCTCTGAACACAAATTCAGGGTGCTCCTACTGCATCAGAATGCTTTTACTTCGTTTTTTTTTTCCATCCAAAACAAGCGAAGATTACTAAATTATAGCAGTCACAGTCTGATGCTGAAAATGTACTAATACAGAAACTGCAAGGTCAACATGAAAGAATGAATCAATGAAGAACCAAGGAAAAGGAATGAGGAAATAGATCTATTTGGACTGCTAAGAAATACTGCATTTAGTTTCATTCTATTTATTAAGAAAAATACTGACAGCCTGCAAGCTGTGGAACAGCAGCATACTTTCTGGGAAAAAAATGAATCTATGAAAAAGATAAGGTGTTTCCAAGTTTTAATTTTTGCATATTTAGGACTAAAGAATCAAGACATTACAAACCTTTTTCAAGCATATGAAACAGGAGAATGAGGAGGATTTAAGAGAACAACACAGGAACAACTTTAAGGGATGAGATGAACTGTTGAAGAGAAAATATGTAGATAATATTGAGAAAACTTTACAATAGCAAAATTCATGCAGCTGCACAATGAGGAATTCAACACCCTTGTGCTGTAATTACTATTTAAGATTCATAATGCTCTGAATGCGGAACTTTTCAAATTTGTTCCAAACACTTTATATTGTTTTTAACCGAATACTAGGAGAATTTCATTCATGATCTACTGAACATAAGAAAACTCAAAGGAACCCGGCAGATGAGTATGTAAAGGTGACACAATGACAGTGATGAAGCACCTTATAATGTACCCACAGATCTTTTCTATAAATCTAATTTGAAATTTGAATACTAAAATAGCTATTTTATCTCCATCTCCTGACACATGCATCTCCATCATTTTAAAGAACAGAGCTCCCTCTCGTGGCTCCAGAAAGTGGTTGGGGGGGTGTGTGTGGTGGAGTACAGAGTAGAGAGGACTTCTAATAACATTTTGGTCATATCAAAGTGGATTTAAAAGAACAGTGCAGTAGCAAAGACAGGTGACTTAAATATACATTTTAATGCTAATTTCTAAATGACATTCTCTGCTAATGTAACTTTATCTGCTAGGTCTTTCTGCACCTGAGCACATTCCTTCAACGGCAGGCACTCAGATCTCTTTACAGGTTTCTAGCTCAGTCAAAGACAAGGCACAGGAAGAAGAGGACAAGAAATATGGCACATGTGCAGCGGTGCAGGTACAATAAATCAGATAACACTCTACAGATTTTCCCCAGCGTTATAGCTCTGTGCACTGAGACCACACAGAGGAAAAAAAAAAATTAACTGGCTTCAAAAAGCCAGGAAAAGCTTGCATAGACATGTGCAAGAAGCACATCTATTGAAACACTGTAACAAAGCATCTGAAAAAAAGAAATAAAAAAATCATATTTCTTTAAACCACTCAAATTCAGCCCTGCCATCTTCACAGAAACTTCTATCCAAGCTCCAGCATTGCTCTCCTGCAAGCCCACACTTCTTGCATCAGCTATGCAAAAAGAGAGGATGGAGCAACGCAGGAATAAGCAAACACACTGGTGCAACACTACCCAGCACAGCCTAGCTTCTGCCGAGTCCTGGGGACAAGCTTATGCAAGGACAACAATGGGAAGAAACATGCTCACATGGATTCATTTCTCACCTTCAGGGAAGAGGGGAGGAACAGCATGGCAAAGCATTCTGCTTGTTATATGGCTTTTCTTTTTTTTTTAACTAACAGGTTATCTCCCTTTCTTAGCTGACAACTTTGTAACCTGAAGGTCACACCTGTGGCAATAAGTATTTCTCTGAGGCAAGAAAGTGCAGGGAGTACCTAAAGCTAAGCTTGTTGCCCTGCATGAGAAGTCTTTCTATGAACAGCAGCTCTTCCTATAAACATTCAGGAAAGTGTTGGTGTTTTGGTGGTGGGTTGTTGTTTTGGTTTTTTTTTTCCCCACTGTTTAATGAATGTTTGTGTGTTTCCCTTTACACTTCTAGACACTTTCTTGGATTCTTTTTAAATTATTTCTGTATGAGAATTTTAGATTGGACAAGAATTTACACAGCATACAGCCTGCTTTGCTAACTGCCCTGCACAGCACATAAAACTATTTTCCCCAAGGGGAGGAAACCAGGGTTGACTCTAAGTTACAGTATTACTTTGCTGCAAAACCAGCATTAACACCATGAAACAAAATCTAGTGAAGAAAAAACAATTACTCTATAGAGTCTCTGGAACAGCATCAGAAGCCAATTGAGAATCAAATTCTTGATTCATTGGCTTGCGCTCACACAAGATTTTGCTTCCAAAGCACAGGACCAAAAAAGAATCAATTTCCTACCATGTAAAGAAATTACCATGCCTTCAGCATTTTGCTATTAGCAAAATACCTCCACTCTATCTCCAATCAAAGGCAATACTTTTTCTAAAGAGCAATCCTCTTTAAAAATGGTATAAAATTCAATCTATAAACAGGGGGATATCTTTAAATATTCAATCAAGTAACAAACCTGGTAGATGAAAGATTAATTAACATGACAGTAGAGTCCCCCTATAACACTCATATAGGACTCACAAATACACTTGTTATGTTGAAGTACCTAATCATAATCAGATTTGGTAATTTGCTGCACTGAAACAAAAAGGAAACATTTTTAGAATTGATCATTCAGTTCATGTCACTTTCATGGAGATTACTTGGTATTGATCAACATTTAAATAGTAGTTGAAAAGAGAAAGATGAGAAAAGAATAAAAAGTACCTTTACATGCTAAATACAGCATGAACCAATAAAAGCAAAATTAATTAGATAACTATAGCAAAACCAACCCTGTGCATGTGCTCGCTGTAATGAAGATAATCGTGAATGAATTATATGGTTCTTCATGATTCGGTCATAACAAAAGAAGAGTTTTACAAAATTAATTTAGACTTTAATCTGTTCAAAATGAAGCTTGCCATGCAGCAATTAAAATCTTTGTGAAGCTGGACCATTGTCAGCTTTACAAAGACAAATACTGGTTTATTCTCAGAACAACATTTGTGTTTCCTACCTGTGGATTCCAACTGGGGTCCAGTTTTTTCACTGTAGCAACATACTCCTGCATAGCTTGATGAGGGCTTGTATCTCCCAGGGCTTTCCAAGCCTCCCTAAAACAGAGAGCAAAACATCAGCAAGCCACTCAGAGACAACACAATGTGTTTTTATACCAGTGGAACACAGTGAACAGACTCATCTAAATACTTCCAGGGAGTGCAAAGCCATCTTTCATTCAGTTTGAAAGGGCCAGCTTTTCTCCGACGCCATGCATGGCCACTGCCAGTTACAGCACACCATTGTGAAAGGACCTTTCAAGAGATCCTGGTCCAGGCTGGAGCATAGGTTGTGTTCACAAAGTAAAGCTGTTTGTAAAGCTGTAGCTATTTTCATAAAATTTTTGTCATAAGCAGGTTAATTCTGGACGAACAAGGTGAACTCAGGAGTCTGGATTTCACGCCTGCATCAGGCACAGCAGCAAACATTTCCCTATTAAACAGACTCTGAGTTGACATCCTTTAGGTCCATAGTCTGTCAACAGATGAAAGAGGACACAACAAAAAGTAGAGCCAGAAATTGCTAGGAATTACAATTATTTCCTCTTACCATTTCTGCTTTCCCTCAAAATCAAAGAAGCTTGGCTTGGGAGTGTTACAGGTTCCAAATTTCACCTAAAGGAAAGAAATTTCCTTCTGTTAGAACAAAACTAAGGGAAGGAGACTTGCATAAGGGAAGACTGAGTTCTGATGTTCCAGAGTAAATTCAGAGGAAAGGTTTTTGAGGGAAAGAACTGACACAACTCAACCCCATCTCACCTTCATTTTAGCTCTCAGTTATTAGCACCTCTGCATTCCTGTGTTTTCTTTGTATGATGCAAGGAAAGCAATTTTGTTATGCAGTTCATTTCTTTTGCATGCATTACCCAACAGGGATAACCAGCAAGTGATTTCTCACTTCATGTTATGTTTATTACCCAGCCAAATGCTTCGTCCTCCACCAATATAAAGAAAAATTCTATTGATTAGTTTCTACAGAGATGATTCTTCATTAAAGCTGAAATTCATCTGCTTCCGCACAAAGCTCAAGTAAACAGTCTGTGCTTAATTATTTTCAAAGTCCTCTGGAAGGCAAGGGGACAATCTCAAAGCACAGGAAAGCCAAGCAGCTTCTGAATTTGCTCTGAGGCACCCGGCTGCATAGGAAGCACTGCATGAGAGACGAGTCAAGGCGCAAGTGCCTGAGATGAATCAGTCTGTCAGAAGCAAGACAGAAATTAAAATGTGGGGGGAGAAGTAAGAAATGCAAGGAAGCAAAGGAACAAGCCAGAACTGGCAGACAGATGTATATGGGGGTGGGGGTGGAATAATCTTACATCCAGTGTAAAATGGACTTGGTACCAGTGAGATTCAGGCAGTTTTCTATAGGCTAATGTATTGATGGAACAAATACAAAGCCCTTCCTCTAGCTGCCATATCTGCTCTGTAAGTTCACCCACAAAGGAGACTGACAAGCTACACCTGCCCAGGGCTCCAAAGGCACAATCATGTTCTGCAACAAGGCCAGCACTGACAATTGCCTCCATAACAGAGCAATTAGCAGGCTGAGATTTGGGCAACAGATATTTTCTTGAAGTCTGCTCAGGAGAATGTAAAAGTGAAAGTGCCTCTGTCCCTGCTTGGAAGACCCAGGGAATATACGGTTAGGACCCATCAGATCTGGCTGTTATCAGAGTCCTTTTCTCACAAAAAATAAAACCCCTTGCACATAGGTATAAAATGAATCTAACTGAAATTAAAATACCATTAGGGTAGGAAATTAATTTATACAAAACATGGTTTGTTTGGGGGTTTTTTATTATTTTGTTTTGCTGTGGGTGTTTGGTTGGTTTTTTTTGGTGTTTTTTGTTTGGTTGGTTTTAAATGAAAGTGCTATATATCCCACAGGGGTGACAGATAAGAGACTGTAGATGCCAGAGCAGAACCACAACTCCAAGTACAACAGCCCCTAGGAAGCAGTCATCATAGCCAGTCCCCATAACACAAGGCACAGCCCAGTGCAAAGAAAGCCCAGGATAGATGGGTTAGTATTCAAACAGATACCAGGGGGGAACACAGAAATGTTCTGGAAGCGGGGAAAGGCTGCTGGTTGAACATTATGTTAACCAAGCAAAACTAAACTGCATTCATCAAACATTTTATGAAATACACTCAAGTGTTCAGGCAGGTGAAGTGCTTAAATCAACTAACAATTCTTCACCTTAACAAGGTGGGGATTTTATGCTGAGGGTAGAATCATTAATCAGGCTTTAAAGAGAGCATGCCCATGCTGAGAGATATTTATTAGTCACACTATGTTTTCATTTAAAATGTTAGAGGATATGACTGACTGTAACTGAAATTAATTTTCTGTACATCTGACTGTCTCTCAGTGAGCAATTCATTCCAATTAGACCAGCTTAGCTGGCCTTTAATACAACATATCGCATTTCACAGAGAAATAGGAGAAAGAGCTAGTAACAGTTAAGTCCTATAAATCAGTCAAGATTCATGTAGCATAAATGTTTTCTCCCATGCTCAGAGGATTGGACCACTTGTTTTAAAAAGCAAAACAAGCCTAGAAATAAAATACAAATTCATTATCTGTGTGGAAAATGCCTGCTTGGCAGTTTTTTAGCTCAATATCCAACCTGCAAAAAATTGGCCAACTTGGATAAAAAAATTAAATCTGGTTTAATATTAATTTTCCCCTGCCATCATCAAAATATGACAGTAGTTTCTTCTCTTTAGATTTGGCATTCAAAGGCTGTTCTAGCACCGGGGAAGACTGTTAGCAACATTGATAGTAATACAAATCAAGGAACAGTAGTTAAACTTCATCCATCAAGAGGGGAAAAATACGCACTTGTGCCCTGTTTGCTATTTTAAGATATAATAAAATGATTTGCAGTGGTTTTGTTGGAAGGAAGAAAATAAAGGTTTTGGCTTCCCTCCTTTTTGCCGCAAGGCTCCATAATGCATCAGAAACCAACCAGTAATCTAGCATTAGAGGGGACAGCTGAGAAAGGGGAGTTTTAGCTAAATATGCCAATGCTGACAAATACTGGTAGTGAAATTCTGTAAAGGACTCTGTCCTCCTGTTACTTCCCTGGAGGGCCTCATAATCTGTTTTTCTGCATAACCAGCAGAAAGACAAGAGCCCATATTAGTATTTCAAGTCAACAGTTTCTCATTCAGTGTCCACAAATAATTACTGATGGTCTCCAGGGGCCTGACTGGTTACTTGATGCTTAGCTCTCCTCATTTACAGTTCATCAGATGCATTAAAAAAAGATGACAGCCAGAATGCATTAAATATTTTCCTAGTATTGCTTCTGCATGCAGAGTCACATTATACTAATGAATTGTACAAAGATGACCCAGGCAGATCCAAATGGGAAACGTCTGCAGACATCTCCATTTGTGACCAAAATGGAAATTTAGAAACCTCAGACAAAGCCTTCACCTGAAGGTCACAACATTCAGAAGAGTGCTTGGATAGACACATGCTCAGAGGTGCATTAGCACTGCATACCATACAACTTCAGTTGCTAGTCCAGACTGTGAGAAACCTTGAGACTCCTTACACAGATCCTTACAGATTACTCCAAAACGGATCTCCTCCCCCACCTGTGGTGGTGCTGGGAAAATGGCTCTTTGCTGATTTTTCAACTAATACATTTATACAGCACACAGTACCAGCCAAATATTCTTATCTGATTATATATCTTATACAGATAAAATACATCTTTTAAGATATATCTTATAAGGTGAACTCACATCCATGAACAGCAGGACTAAGCTCTCTAACTGTACACAGCCCAAGTAAGCTCAACTTCTTCGGCAAGGCAGAAAGTCATGACTGTTCCTGCCCAAAGCTCTGCCCCTTTAACCTGCCCAGCCTGTGAGAAAGCCCTGTACTCAACTGATTAAAAGTGGGGCATAAGGAAGAATAAGAAAACATCAGCCACAGAAGGCAAGGGGTCCTAGCCCTGATGACCAAGGGGCTTTATGTCCCAGAGACATAACAACTGAGTCAGCTCCAGCACTGTTCCAAGCAAGAGGAAGCTGCAGGGAGAGACTCCCAAATTCAGAGCAGACATCATGCAAAAATGGAATAACATTCTTGAGACACTACACTCAGACAGTGTAAGTCCCACTTTGTCAGCAGCACTGGGTTTCCAGCTTGCCTGCCCCTCTCAGCATTTACATAGGCACTGGTACATCCTCATCCCAGCAGGGCAGTTTCGTCAGTCTGATCATTTCCGGCAAGTTCTGTATTCCCTCCTCTCTCTGAATGACTACAGTTCCTAAACCTTAGTTTTTTTGAGTCCTCAACATACCAAGCAAGCACTGTCTTCACTTCACCACTACAGACTCAAGGGACAGACAAGTGATTTGCCCAAAGCCATAGAGAAAGTAGGGGGAAAGAAAGAAAATCAGCCCTAGTCCAGAGCTCTACCGACTAGTCTGTTCCTCCTGTTCTGGGGCAGAGTCGAAAACTCAGCAACATCTTCTAAAAACCTCACTGGAGATGACAACTAAGCAATTCCCTTATTTTCAAGTCTCTGACACATAAACAAAATCAGAGAGAAAAGTAATAAAATCCTGAAATGGCCTCCAATAAAAGGTAATAAAATTCCAGGAAAATGCCTATATACACAAACAGTTTGAAATAAATAACATACAGTATTTTAACAGAGAGCTCAGCTGTTACTGTCACCTCTTTTATGATGGTGCTGTATCTTAAATCAAAGCCCTTAGTGACATAAAGCACTAAATGGAGGAAAGACAAGGGTGCCAAATCAAGGACAGTGGACAGATCTGAGTCAGCACCTTTTGTGCACTAGCAATACTACTGTCCACCCGAGTAATATATTAGCAGCTCATTATGCATACTGATATGGGCTGCTATAATTAAATAGAGGAAACTTGCATTAAGCACCCTCATTTTGATTTAAAGCACAAAATGCTGCAAAACTCGAAGTTAGCAGAGCATAATCCTGTAGCAGCTGCGCTAGCAAACTTCTCCCATCTCCACTGCCAGCACTATCCTTCTGGGTACTCTGTAACAGGGATGGCACCTTTCTGGATCGTACTGGGCAGCCAAAGGCATGAAAAATCAGGGAGCACAAAGGCACTTGCTGTTGCATCCTGCTTGACCAGGGACAAGAGGGACAGAGCAGTACAGAAGCACACTGTTCTACTCAGCTGAAGGCAACTGGAGATCTGTGCTGACAGTGTTAATTATCAGCTTTTTTCTGACTTGTATCAAAACTGTTGCGAAATAGCTTCCAATTTAAGTAATTTTTAACATTAAACACATTATTGGTCTTCCACTGCTAACGCCAGGAAACCCTCTAGAGTCTGCTGAGAATCACAGAGCTAATGTGCAAGCAATGCTTTTCCATTTCCACCCAGGGCAGTTATTAAGCATTTGCAACAGAGTGAAAAATAAGAGGTTATTTGTAACAAATCTTCTGAGAATGTGGACAAAAACTACAGAAGTGAAAAAACACTTTCTCTTCATCTCTTCCTAGGCATGGTCTCGTTATTCTTAAAAGTTCTTCCCGTAT
Source organism: Ara ararauna (assembly GCA_028858755.1). NCBI lineage: Eukaryota > Metazoa > Chordata > Aves > Psittaciformes > Psittacidae > Ara > Ara ararauna. The sequence goes on from CM054382.1 coordinate 45,452,427, forward strand.
TTTTTTTCTGCTCTCCTTTTTCTTAAAAGGGAAAGAGACACCTGAAGATACGTTCAAGCTCTAGAAATATCGGAAAATAAAACCTCACGACCAGTCTGTTTTTCATACAATTAATGGTCCACAAACAACAGCCTAGAAGCCACCAGCTTAGAGGCTAACTAAATATTGCATTAAAAAATTAAAGCACTTATAAGTGGCAGTAGTAGGACAAATGTATTCCATATGGGAGGAGAATCACAGGGAAAATGCACGCACAAAACTTTGACTATTAATCCAAACAGGTGGGATTCAGTTTTCAAGTCAAGGCAGCATCTCTTGCAACACATGAATTTTATTTTTACTTTTACTCTTTAGTCTTCCACATGTAACAGTTCCTACAGGTTAGGTGATTATAAATGTCCTCTGTATCTTATTTGGTGCTTTTTATTTGTTTTACATAACTTCTCCCACAGAGGCAGAAAAAAGTTACACTGTATTCCCACAGGATGCATCCTACAGCTTGCTCAATTCATAGGGATTAAATGGGAAAACAAACACTAGAACTAGAGCCAAGCAGTTTAGTTTCCCAGGCCACTCCAAAGCCCTTCACAGACAGATCTGCACAGGCACTTCCTTCATGGGGTCACATCATAACCATAAAGATGTAATGCTCAGACCTAGGTCATTACAGCAGATGCCAAATACCTCTAGCGGGGAGGTGAGCACCAGCACTAGCCATGCACTATAAACCATTTGATCACCACTCTCTAACCTGTGTCAGTCACTTCATCACCCAACACACAGAGAGAGCCTGACAAACACAGGCGAGACAGCTACTCCACAAAGAATCAGTGGACACTCAGACAGGCCATCAACCCCACCGGTGACCTATCACAGCCAACGACAAAAGCCAATCCTCCACACCAACACCCAACTTCAATCTACCAGGCAGTCTGGTGGAGCCAAGCCGATGTCTCCCCAGCAAGCAATGCAGCGTTAGGGCTGACCACACCAAGCAAGGGGGAGAGCTGAGGAACAAGTAGTGTGATGAATTTACCGGGGCCCTGTCCCACCAGACTTCACCTGCCTTCAGCACAGGCAAACCCGGCGGCACCAAACTCGGTGCTGGACAGGAAGCTCCCCGTACTGCTGGTTCCCACACCCCCAACACAACTTTTTTCCCACTTGCCATCACCACAGTCTGCCCAGCACCCACGCAGGCCCTTGGCCGGCGGCCCCGGGAGAGCCCCAGGCCCCCGGGTACCCGGGCAGCGGGCCGGGCCCCGTCCTGCTCCTTCGCCCAGGCCCCACGGCCCGCCCGCCACCAGGCACTGCCCGCAGGGTACCCGAGCTCGGGCCGTGGGCCGGGCCGCCCTGCTCCTGCCTCACCTGCTTGAAGCGGGCGTACAGGTAGAGCAGCTGCTCCTTGCTGGCGGTGGGCAGCAGCGCCGGCAGCCGCTCGGCCGCCTGCTCGAAGAGCGCAGCCAAGTCGCGGTCGGACGGCGCTGCCCCCGTCCCCTCGGATCCGGAGCTCGCCTCAATGCCGCTCCCGGCCGCCGCCAGCGGGGGCGACGCCATGGCGGCCCGCCGCCCGCCCAGGTCCGCCCGCCTCGACAGTCCCCCTTACGCCTCGGTACGAGCGGCCGTGTGGCCCGCGGGAAACGCTCACTGCGCCCGAGGGTTCCGGGGCGGCCGTTTGCCCGAGGGCAGCGTGCGGTCGAGCAGGAGGCATATCCGCTAAGCCGGGCTTTATAACCCCTCGCCCGCGGAGCTGCTGATGGCGATTAAACAGAAACAACCCGAGGACGGGGCTGCCCGTACCCTCAAGCTTGTATAACCCTTATAACATGAGCCCCCCACCCCGAACACTCGGCGCCCCCAAACCTCACCCGCACCTGGCTGGGACCTACGTCCCTCAGGGTCCTGTGACTGTGCCAGCGCCTCCGCGGCGGCAGGGCCTGGGGGGACGCTGGCAGGGCCTGGGGGGACCTGCCGCGTCCCCGCTGCCGCTGGAGGGCACTCGCAGGCCACCGCCGCGGCTCCGCTTCGCTCCCGGCGCAGGGTAGTCCCCGGCTCTCGCTGGCGGCCTGGGGTGTTCGGAGGGTGCCGGATGGCAGCCAGCATCCTCCTGGGAGGTGGGTCCAGAGTGCTGCCCCGCGAGTCCCGGCCGAGCGCCAGCCCAAAGGCGAGTTATATTTAGCCCGGAATCTACTTGGTGTGGAAAGTTTCCGCCTCCCTGGCACAGCTGTCGAGTCCATCTCTCCCTCCTCCACCCCCGGCCTTCAGCAAATGGCAGCCCTGAGTCCCCCGGGGAAACCTGGGCCACCCCGGCAGCGTCCCGACCTACTCCTCCTACGGCCACCAGCCGCCTCGGCCGGGACCGTTGCTCCCCCAGCCAGCTGTGTCTTGTGGGGGCTGCCCCACAGCGTGACCCCATGTTAAGGGCGGCACACTGAGGTGAAGAGGGGCAAGCAGTGCACTGAGGTTCTGCACTGTGACTTTTGAGGTCCTGTCTCACCCTAAAGCGCAGGGTGTTGGGTTCACTCTCCTTCCCCCCGCCACGAGGATGAGGATGAAGACACATCTTGTGCATGACAAGGTCCATCCGCATAGCTTCTCGCAGTCTCCTGGCCATGTCCCAGACACTCAAGACTCATTCATGTAGCCCCCTTCTGTCTATCCCGGGTCTTGCAGGGGAGAATGCAGGAGCTGTGGAAAAAAGACCTGCCATCAGAGCCAGAAATAAGGTGGCTTTTTTTCTCTTACTCCCTTCACAGCCTCACTGGGTGTGGGAGGTTTTACTTAGGGAGCGAGAAAACCTGACACAGCCAGGGCAGCAAGCGGAAGCATCACTGAAGAACCTGAACGTGGCCTTGCAGGGCCACCACCAATCTCCCACCAGGCTACCAAGCCATGGCAATGTCCTCATTCTTGGGCTGTTCATACAAGAAGGAGGTGAGGGTCCAACCATGGGAGCACAGCTGCACCATAGCCCTGCAGGGAGCAGGAGAGACCCCTGCACCCCAGCCCATGTGAGAGGGCAGTGGGGCTCCAGTCTCTGCTCAGTTCCAGAGCAGAGATGGGCTCGGCTGTCTCTGTGCCAGCTCTGCCCAGGGCTGCCTCCTGAGGGGACTAAGAGTGGCTTGAGAATGGGCTGAACCAGGAAGCGGGGAAAGGCAGAAACAGCTTGGCTCTGCTGCTAATAAATACAAAATAGTAGTAGCTGCTCTCCAGACCTCCCAGCCTCATAAACAGACTGCAATATTTACAGTGAACTTGTCCTCCCTGCAGCTCTCCACCAGAAGCCATTCAGCTCCATCCAGCTGGCTGGTTCACCCTGGATAGCCCTGCTCGCCATGGAGAAGCATCGCCTGGTCTGAGCCTGCCGGCATTCAGCTAGGGACAGACAGCCGGGTAGGCTGGCAGGGTGAAACCCCCTTTAAATAGCTTGGAAAAGTACTCGCAGCAAATTAAGTGAAGCTCACAGCCTCCGCATGCTCTCTGGCTCGTCTCCATGGTGAGAGAGGCCTCCCTACCTTGCTGGGTTCCTTTGCTAGAGCACTTACAGCTCCTACTAGTTCTCTCTCACTTTTTCCTTGCCTTTTTTTTAAAGAGCAACTGCACCGACGGCCTGATCCTTCCTTCCACCTCCTCTCTTTGGCATGAGTGGGAGCAGGTTTGATGCAAGACACCCATGGAGGTTTTTCAAGTCTGGCATGGAAACAGTGAGGATGGGGATGTTGGGCTTAGCCATGCTGTGCCTGCTCTGCAGGATGATGTTTATTTAGTTGCAGGTCACCAGTTGCCTGGGGGAAGGCAGAACCAGGGCTTGGGGCACACCAGCGCCAATGCCCTTGTGCCGGATGCACCAACCACCCCCTGCAAACATGAAGTACACAGGCCAGTGAGAGCCCCAGTCATCCCACTATGAGTTGGGGCAAATTTGTCCCATTCTTTCAGTTCCTGGCTGCAGAGTGAACAAAGCCAGAAGCATTATGGGCACCGAGTGGTAGAGAAAATCATGCAGGGCCCTTGCGTGAGCCGTGCATGTGGGTCAGCCCCAGGGCTTGTGCTGGAATTGCAGAGACACAATAACAGGCTGTGACCAGCACTGCCGAGCAGCAAAAAAAAAATCCCTGTATAATTATCATATCCACCCTGCCGGTCAGCCTGGAGACTTGTCATTGTCCTTCTGCAGAGGGCAGAGGCCACTTCACACAGCAAACCCTGGCCAGCCTGAAAGGAACATCTGAAGGGATCCCTGTGAACTAAGCTATGATTACTTTTATTTATTTATTTTTTCCACAACAAGAGGAGAAAGAGAGAATTAAGAGCGGGATTGTTTGTAGCTGTGCATTTTACTGTGGGAGACACACAATTGTCTGTGGAGGAGGAGCAGGCTGCAGGCTGGGGATGCTTTTGCCCTCCTGAGGGTGAGGGGCATGGTAATAGAGGGAGCCTGGGCACTCTCCCCTCCCCTGGCACAGCCTCCAGCACGCCTCTACCTGGCATACATCACCTCTGCTAAAGGCAGAACTCTGCCTCTGTCATTAATAAATGTTTCCTCCAGAGTTCCTCCAGGACACCCACTGTGTGTGTCCTTGTCCCAACACAAGGGGTGCCCCTCCTTCTTCTCCCTCATTGCTGCTTCTTGGGAGATCTGCCCCTGAGCCCACATCCCATAAGAGAAGCTTCCTCCCCATCGTGCCACCCATTGTGCCATCCCTATGCGATAGAGTGGCATGTATCTGTCTTGAGCTGTGATTTCCATCTGGAATATGGATTTTTTACATGACACTCAATACATGTCATGACACCTGGCTTGCCTTCATCCCTGCAGTGGGAAAGGGAGGAGGGGGGACAACCAACTGCTTCCCCTCTACTCTGCATGCTCACTTCTTTAGCAGAGAGATGAAAAAATCCCTGCTCATTTTTCACCCTGTGCATGTGTCCTCTGTTAGCAAGGCAGAGCAAATGCACACCCTCAGTATTTTGGGGAGCCCATAGATGCCATAGCAGCCAGGAGCCCACAGCTGAGGTCTCTGCCCTGGCGTAAGAAAGGTCTCCCTTGCTTGCGTCAGCTCCATGGAGTTCGTCTCTGTTGCATATTTTACCTGCATTCATTATAGCACCAGGGCCATTCGTTGTTGTGTAATAAAGGGGGTCTGGGTGAAAAGCATGTAATTAGCACATCCATCATACAGGTTTTTTAGATATCAATAAAACATCGATTCCCTTCTTCCATAAATTCTTGCACTGTGGTGAATACAAATCAGTAGCTGTGATGGAAAAGGAATGCATAACCGCGCATGGAAGTGCATAAATCTCCCCTCTCCCCAGCATATCATTAAACCGCTTAAACACTGAGGGGAAAACTCCTCTTCCAGGTGTCAAGTGCTGCTCCCCAAGCATTCCTGAAACCTTGCTGGGCTGACATTAGCAACAGCATGGTTGCAACACAGCAGCTGGCCAGCGGTTCAAAGGTTGCAGCCAGAGCTGTGCAAATAGTGGCTCCTTCCATAGACAGAGATAATTCACCACTAAGTCTTTTTGGTTTGGGGCAGTCAGATGAAGTTTTATATGGTATTTTCGTTTCTAAATTCAAATGAAAAACAAGGAGAAATTTCATTTTGTTTGACCTGAAGTGTTTTGCTTGGTGTGAAACAAACACAAAAAGCTTCATTTTTGTTTCATTTTACTCAGCCTCCTGCTCTATCCATCATTTCCCATCCAAAAACCACAGCAGAGCCCTTAGATTTGAAACAAAACCTTAGGTGTTATTCTTTTAAAACAGCAAAATAAAAAGTCACTTCCTAGGGTTTTTTTTTTGCCCACCTAAGATAATTATGAAATTTAGCTCAGTTTTGGATGTTTCAGTTCCTCTGTAGCTGTGTAGAGAAGATAGAGCCAAGGTGTTCAGCAGGAAAGCTGGGCTGAGGTTTGGCTGCTGCAGGGCCACCGCCTCCGCACTCCTCCACCTGCCAGCTCCCCCTTATCTCACATCTCTGCCTGGCAGCAGTGAGTAATGGCTCCATTTGTCACAGCCCTGTCACTGCAAGGCCACAGATGTCCCTCATTTTGCTTTCCATCTCCCGCAGGCAAGGTCCTCTGCATCCCTCTGGTGCCCAGCTCCCAGATTCCTCCTCAGCTCTCTGGCTGCTGTGCCTAATGGCACCTCAGTGCCCACCGGCTTGGCATGCACTAAACATCTCACAGGTAGGAGATCTAGACTGGTGTTGGAAACAAGTGCCTGGCTGTGATGCTGCCTTCACCTGCAGCCCACCTTGGGGTTATCTGGGGCCACCAGCAGCATTTCTCCCCGGTGAGCACTTGGACCTGCTGTCTGTCCCTGCACAGCCTTGGGGCAATCCCCTGTTCCACAGAGGTGAGCACCAGCTGATGAGTTCAATGAGCTCTCTGTACTGGGGAGCATCCTGCATCCCTTCCCAAACCCATTTTAGTGGGGGTTACTCCTCATGAGGTTACATTCCTCCCTGAGCACTGTCCATGGGTGACAAGGTCCACTGAAGAGGGGATGCAGCTCCAGAAAAGCTGCTTCCGATCCTTTCCCTGCTCTGCTGCTGGCTCCGCTCTTCCCCAGCGAGGAGCAGTTGAAGGGAGTGCCTGTAATTGCAGCTGTCAGCAGTAACAATCACGGCACTGCCGTTATAAACGGCTCCAGTCTGACTTTTACTTACAGATTTCCCTCACGTGATGCTACAAGTCGTGCAAGGAAAAAACTGCTCCGCAGAAAAGCAATTGCACCTTCCAGCTCCGTGGAAGGAAATTTATGGCTTGTTTTGGCCATAAAATAGAATGGGCAGGGCTCAGGTTGCAGATCCGTGTGTCCTGATCAGGCAAGCCTGGGGGGGGTTGGAAGAAAGGAACACCCAGCGTTCCCTCCACATCACCCCTCTGGGTCCGAGCCTGGGTGTCAGAGCCTCCGTCCCTGCCTGCTGTGAGCAAGGGAAGGGTTTTAGTCTAATTCCTGCTAGACATATGAAATTGCAACATCTGGGGCCCGAGAGGAGCTGTGGCAGGCAAGTATCTCTGGCTGTAGAGGGGACCCTTGCCGAATCTGCTGGCATTGAACAGAGGCACTGAGAAATGCTGGGCGTCTCTGCTGCGTACCTGTGGTCTGTGGCACTGGGGCTAATTTCTACAGCAGCAAGGACAAAGCCCGGCTATGACCAGTCGACGGCTGCCATCAGAGACCAGAGTGCTGTTTTCTGAGCAGCTGGCTGGAACAGCCAGCACAAACTCAGCTCAGCCACTCCCCAGCCCGGGAACACAGCTGCTGTGTGGCCTCTTGCTCTCTGCCCCGGTGGCACAAGCACCTTCAGGACATGTTCCTATTTGCTTTAAGTGATTCTTTCCCACCTGGCATCTGTCCTGAGGCTGCAGGAACCGGAGCTGTGTGTTACAGCACCTAGAGACAGTTCACACTCAGCCCTCATGTGTGAGGGAGTGACCTGGAGGCTCATGATTCCTTCCAAGCCAAGCAAGACCCCCTATGGAGAAACAGCCTAACCTAGTGATGTCCCAGAAGATCACCAAATGGACTTGCTGTGAACAAGGTCTGCCCCTGCAGCACACTGGGGCATCAGCAGGTGTTGACCATGCTAAGGATGCTTGTGATGTCAGGCTCAAGTCAGGCAGGATCAAATCAGGTTTGGCAGGAGCAGCTGTTGTTTTCCTAATGTGGCCCTTGCAAATAGGAAGCCTGTGGCATCTTGTGCACTTTGAAAAGGTTCAGAGGTTGTTAAAGAAAATACAAAACTATGGCAGGATTTCCAAAAATTCCCAGGAAGTCCAGCTAGCTTTGGAGATTTCTGCCATAGCTATCACCACACACTTCAATCTCGCCTGCACTTGTTGTTGACATGCTGGAAAAGGGACACAGTTTTAGTGCAGAGTCACAGTGACATATCCTCCAGCATGTGGTTACGCCAATGTATCATGTCACACACAGTTATGGCCTTCTCTTCCCAGTGGGGACCACTTGCCAAACATAAAGCATCCTCGTATCAGCACCAAGGCACGACCCCAGCAATTGTCCACCTGCAGCCCATCAACTATGGGGGTGGCACAGAAAATGGTGGTTCCTCCAGCCCTACCCCACAGCCCCAAATCCATCTGGCTCTGGAGAAGAGGGAGGGAAAGAGCAGCTTGCTGTGAGCTTCTGCCTGGGCAGCAGAAGGGAGGGACCTGGTCAGTCATGCAAAGGGCACGGTTCCACTCCCAGTGCCACTCCACTGCTTTATTGTTCATGTAGCAGCTTGGTGCTTGAACCATTGATACAAGATGTGCTCATACATTGTGTTTAACTCTGTGACCTGCAACAACTTCAGCATGGTGGTGACATTGGCTGTGCGAGCTGGTAGCAGGAACACTAGAGACACTTGTTTTCTGACCCAGATCACATCCCTTCCCACTGTTCGGCAGGGTGCTGCCCCACTTCCCTCACTCCCTTCACCTGGTATATTCCCCTGGACAGGCAACAGCAGTCAGGATGGCGATGGGGAGGTAAGAGTGTGTTTGAGGAAAGCAAGGTCGGGGTAAACAGGATGGGGACAGTCCCAAGGCCACCTGGCACTTTACCAGCCAGTCCACTGGAAAACATCCCAAAGGGATAAGGGTCCATCCTGATCCAGGGCATGGTGAGGTGATGCTACAGACATGTAGAGGTTCTGAGCAGATGGAAACTGCATGCCCCCCAAGAGTGAGGCAGTTCTGGGGCCAGAGCAGGGAGGTCAGAGGCTCTTCCCAGGGCTCTCCTGGAAACAGCCCAGGCAGCTCTGGGGCTCGGAGGAAGCAGCTCTTGTTTCTTCTCTAACTTTAGACCTTTTCAGGGTGTTCAGTTTTCTTAACCACTGGTCAGCTGCTGTCTTCTCACACAAAGCAAGCGTGCATAAATTAAACCAGACACATATGTATGTATTGGAAACAATCCAGGAGCAATCACTTACATGCCAGGGAAGGGCGTGAAACCCCCCATATGCTCCTGGTTGTAAGACAGCACAGCGAGTCCCATTCGAGCCATCACCAGAACTCTCCCTAGGACTCGTCCCTCTGCGGTGCTGGGGGACACTGCACCCCTCGCACTACCAGAAAGCGGCTGAAAGCAAACTGGCAGAGGCATCTTGGCCTAAACTGGGCAGATGAGTTTTTCCTTATTCCCTGGCCAGGTTTCCAGGAAGAACACCCCTGCAATCTCAAGCAAAGCGGAGGGGACGTGTGCAAGCAGTGAGGAGCTGCTGTCTGCACACAGCCATGCATACATCGGTTGTGGGTCAGCCTGGGAAAGGTCAGCCTGTTCAGGGACACTGTGGGATGAGTGAAGAAAGCCCTCCTACCCCCATGGGGCAGGCTCCCAGCAAAGGGAAGCTGCTGCTGCTTCGGCTTTTTGCTCCATGTTTCTGCATCTCTTGCCGCCAGGGGTAAATTGTTGCCTGACCTTGGGATTTTTAACATCAGGCATGCTGACAATGAGCAATGTATGGGCCAAATCCTGCCCCAAAGAGTGTAGGTGAGGTGATACATAAGCTCAGTGGGACATGGTTACTGCCCACATATCAACATGCCCATGAGCTGGTGGATGGGGACAAGGCTGCCCCATCTCTTGGCCTGGCTATTGGAGAAGTTGAGTCCTAAATCCAGCTCTGTGACAGGCTCAAGTCCTGATGGATCAGATTCAACCACAGGGTAAAGTGACCCATGTGCAGCCAAGGTGGAGGGAGGCATGTTCCCTCCTGGCAGGCCTAATCCTGGCTCCCGCCAAAATGGGGACGAAAGCATCATCTTACCCCACTTGGAAGAGCTGCAGGAGGTTGTGGCTGCTGGGACAGCCCTTGGAAGGGGGGAGCTCAGTACCAACGTCCCTGCTGCTGGAATCAGGCCCATCCAATGCATTATTACTGCCTGGAAACCACTGCTCCAGGCATCTTGCCTGGATGTACAGGTGCCCTGACAATTCCCAGTAGATTGGGCTGTGCTACTCCCGGTCTGACCCTGTGCACTCACTGCCTCTGCCCTGGGGATTGAGACCCCGCCATGCTCCTGATGCTCATAATCACACCCTTGTCCTCCGCCAGTACTGGGTGGGGAGGGGGAATATGTGAAAAATCAATAGCTCTAGCTCAGGCTGCTGGAGGATTTGTGCATTTTGCTCTGCTGTCTCTGGAAAATCTATATATTGATTGCGTTTCTCAAGACTGGTATTGATGAAGCGGATAATGGGAGGGTTTGAGGCTGGCCAGCAGATGCCAAAGGTGTCCAAAGCCCAGGGCTGCTGCTTTATTGATCCTGACAGGCAGGGCAGTATGTCTTACTGTAATTTACTAAATCCCCTCCTCATTCACATCAAGCTCACCCCTGACCTGCTTTTGCTTCTGTATTTATTTATTCCCTGCCTTCCTTTCCAAGTGGTGGCAGTGAAGCCCCTGGTCCTCCCTTGGGAGCAGGAATCACTGCCCAGGCAGGGCAGGGCAGTGGCAGATGCAGAGAGCATCCATTTCCCCGCACAGTGCTCCTGCTGCCTCTGCAGAGCAGCTCTGGCTGGTGACAGAGAGCAGCTTTGCTGTGCAAAGGTCCCGCGTTCGCCTGGGCTCAGGCATTATTTCTTCATGTTTCAATGGGGAGGAGATGCATTCATCTTCCCAGCTTTCTCTGATGTTGACCCACCCAGTGGTCCAGGCTTAGCACATCCTGCTTTGCTCGTAGAGGGTTGTGCTGCTAAAGCATTCCTTTCCATGACAAATTGAGCCCCTATATATCCAAGCATCTTAAAAGTCAGCTGCCTGAAGAGGAGGTGGGAAGAAAGGTGTGGGAATGGTTGTCTGTGGGTGTCCTGCATTGTCTCCGGATATGGAAAACCCTCCTCTTCGTGATTTTGTGAATGTCATTTAAGAAAATTTTCCCTCTGCAAGACTCTTTTTCTAAAGGCTCTTTTGAAGACTCCCTCTCCCCAGCAATGCAAGATCTTTAAAGTATAATTATATTAAAAAAACCCAAACCACCATGCTATTTATAAATTATTCTATACACTCTCAACAAAGCAAGTGCCAGACTTCACTGGCGGATAGCCCACTCCTGACTTCTCCTTGCTCGGTTTGAAAATGCAAATAACACAGCTTCTTTTATTTATTCCTAGCTGCAACAGCATGGGGGAAAATCACAATGCAAACTCTTTCCTGGAAAAGAGAGAGAGAGAAGAACGTGGCAGCCTGGTGCAAGCGAGGAATGGGGACCAGGATACAGACCCGCAGTGAAGTAGACTGGGATCCAGACCTGAGACCAGAATCAACTGGGGTTGGCATTCCCCTTCTGCTAGGATCTGTGGAGTGTATTCCCCCTGCCTGCCCTCCAGCCTGGTCGTGGGCAGATTGCAGCAGAGGCAGTGGTGGTCCATTCTCTTTCATTTAAGGCTTCTCCTGCCCTCTTGTCCTTCCTCCCCCAGCCCCTGGATGTGCAGAGCTGGGAGTTTTGAAATGTTTCAAGGGGTAAGAAAGCCCGAAGTCCCAGCAGAGCAGTGAAACACTGTCACGATGCTAAGCATGGTCTGAAAGCACGTCTGATGACGGGAGGCAGGGTTTTGTCAATCAGATATTTAAACGGAGCTGTTGCTAGAGAACATGGGAATGGTGAGTAAGAAGGAGTCCAGCCTCTGCTCTGCCTCCCCTGCTATCATCTGTCTTTGTTTAATACCAGTAAATAGCATTTATTGGTATTAAATAAATAAGTAGCTTTTATTAGTGGGTAAAAACTCTCTGAGAGACAAAGGGAAGGGGGGATCACTAGTTATTTTCAGTCCCTGATTTTGCAAGCTGTCATATCAGATAATACGCTCTTATCATGGTATATCTTTCATGCAATGTATCCACCAAATAATAAAGACAATATTTATTCCTTAATCCGCTCTCCGCCCTCATGTTGCACATTATCTCTGGAAGCCTGACAGCATTCAAAGCGTTGAAGCTGCAAAGACCCTCCTCTCGGCTGCTCCCGCTGAAGTCAGTGCCACTGATTGTGGCAGGAGCAGTCTCAGATCCTGAGTGATTTTATCTGGTATAAGCCTATGAAGGTAATGCATTAAAAAGCCGGTGACCTGCTAAATGTAAGTCAAGCTGTGACATAGAGGTTGGCTCACACTGAGGTCAGCGTTGGGCAGGTTACTGAGTGTGAAGTTTCAGATGAAGGGCACTAAAGCTCTATTCATTAAATGGTTTTCTCCAAACATAATTAAGAGATGGTATCAGTGAGCATCACTGCTGCATGTGCCGCTGTTGCTGCTGGGTAAATCTGAGCCTGGGTAAGAGCCCTCGCAAATCAGAAGACCCCAGGCCTGTGACAGGACCCCAGTAAATCACCACAGCAAACAAGCTCTGCTCCTGCAGATGTTAGTAGGAGCGATGCTTCAGTGTTGCCTGCAGTGGTGGGGAGGAATATTGCTGTTCCGAGGGGCTGGCAATTGTGACAAAATTTGCCCTCGTGTTGGTACAAGCAAAAGCTAAAAACTATCATGTGAAGTTGTGTTGGAGGCTGGGAGGCTTGAAGGAAAACCAAAATTAATCCCAACTGTAGCGAATTCCCAAAGTCTGGGAATTAGGGAGGGGCAAGATTAGGGCCACTGGGGTACCTGGGGATAACCGAGGGCTGCAGCTCCACTCTGAGCATCTCCAGTTTGGTCTCTCATGATATAACACAGTGGATACCAAACCCCCCAGCCCCTGGGGTGTCCATAAGTCAGGGCTGCTGTGCCCCCACATGGGTGGGCTTGCTGTTTGAGTTGCCCTGGGTTTCCCTGCTCTCCCTTGTTCAGCCCCAGTGTGCATGGTACCCTGTCAGCAACCGTGACAGTGGTGAAAGGGCAAAGGCTTTTGTAATCATGCAGCTTTTGGAGAACCTTTTTCCTTTCTCTTCCCCTCCTCCTTTTTCTTTGCACTGTCTTCTCTTTCTTCTCCTTTACCCCAGCTTTCCGTGGCCTGTCAGCCCAATTTCCTTCCTCCCTCAATTCTTAGTCACCCTTCTTGCATTTTCTGATGTTCTTCCCCTCCATCTCCATCCGTGCTCTCTCCTTGGCTGATATCTCCCCATGCCCTCACCTCCTCCTCCCACGCACACCGTGCTCTACTTCTTCCCAGCTTCACCTCCATCCCCATCCCCTTCCCCATCCCAGCCAACCCCAAAGAGCGCAGGATTCGAGCTGGGGCTGTCGCAGAGCTGCCATCACTTACGAAGGGGCTGGCCCGGAGCTCTAGAGGGGAAGGTGGCACGTCTGGGACCAAACCGACCCCAGAAACGAGCAGAAACAGTAAACCGAAGCGGGGCGCCCTCCGCTGGGGGAGCCTCGGCGCCGCCGCAACCCCTCCCGCCCCTGGCGGGCAGGGGCGGGGCTAAGGCTCGGCCCCGCCCGCCCCGCGCGGCGGTGGGTGGTGGCTGCGGTTGCCATGGCGATGGCGCCTTGCCGGCGGCCGGTTGGCTGCTGGGCCGGCTGACGGTCGGGAGGCGGTGGCGGGGCGGCGGGACGGGGAAGATGGCGGCGGCGGCGGAGGAGGTGGAGGCGGCGGTGGCGGGGCGGCGCTGAGGAGGCCCGAGGCGGGCTGAGGAGTGGCGGGGCGGGCGGGCGGGGGCCCATGTGTGGCGGCGGCCCCCCCCCGCCCCCCACTACCCGCGGCGGCGGCGGCCCCTTCGCAGCCAGGCGCCGCTGAGGCGGCTCCGCGGGCAAAGAGTGAGCGCGGCCCCGGCCCGGCAGCGGCAGGATGAAGTTCGCCGAGCACCTCGCAGCGCACATCACCCCTGAGTGGAGAAAGCAGTACATCCAGTATGAGGTAGGGCCGCTCCGCTGCCTCCGCTTCTGTCCGCTCCGCTGTGCCGCTCGGCGGGGTTTGGATGTCCCCCGTTGTCTCCTCGGGCAGAGCGGTCGGTTCCCGGGAACTGCCGCCCGAGCGGCATGGGTGTCCTCCAGCACATAGCGGCCGCCAGCCGTGCGGCGGGTGTGCGAGGCAGCTCCCCTGCCAGGCGGCGGTGCCGGGCGGCCAGCAGCTTCCCGCCTGTATGGTCGGCGGGAGGACGGTGCAGAGAAATCGTGTTAATCCGTCCCGGGGAGAGGTTCCGGCTCTTCCCCCCCCAGAGCTCGGGACCGCGCGAAGGAAAAGCGCTGGGTGACCGGTTAATGGATTAATTGGTGCCGGTAACCTGTCGGTGTGGGGCGAAGGTCAGGAGGGATGTGGAGCCTGAGAGACCGCGGTCGGGGGCTGCGCAGCGCACGGGTCCCGGGCGTCTCCGGCGGGCCCGGCCGCAGCCCTCGACGCAGCCCCGTTGCTGGCAGCGCCGTTTTTCAGCACCACCGCCAGTTCTCCGCGCCGGCAGGCAGAAGAGGGGTGACTTTGAGAGGCGGCTCAGCCTCCAACTGCGGCTCCAAGGGCAAGACCCAGGGGCGAGCTGGCGGGGCAGCACCCACCACCTCTTAGCCGGCGGCCAAGCCTTCCTTTCCCGCAGGCGTTGCTCTGCGAAGGGCCCCAGTCTTGCCTGGTAATGCTAACAGCTTACCTCAGTGACTCAAAACAGGGCAATAAATCTGGCATCGACTGCCTTTTTGTTTTTTAAATACGGCTAGTGAGGCTTTGCACCTCACTATTTCGTACTTGATTTCAGGTGAACCGCGCGAATCAGAACATTTATGAACGCTGTTTACACAAAGTTCTGCTGCATTAAGCGTGAATTATTTGCATAATTCAGCTTTTCAGATTTTATTATGCCTATTGTGTAAAGGTCACAATGTTTCAGATTTATCATAATGGTGCTTGACTTCAGTTTAACTAGATGAAGCTGAAGGTGGTTATTTGCAGCAAAGCCATTTCCTCTTTCAGTGTTAGCAGTAAAAGCATTTGGTGCTAGTGATGTTGGTCTTTTCCACAAGTCATAATTAAACCTAGACAACAGAAAGCTGACTATAGCAGACCCATGATCAGCAAAACTTCTTGACTAATTGAGTCAGTCAAAACCATGCAACATTTGTTACCATTTGAAGGCCTGTATTTTCTCTCTAGGACTATAATAGCAATTTATTTCTGATATCCCTATTAATCTCTCTGCATTTGCAAGGAAAATCACATATAACTTACCTTGCTTTGTTGTAATGCTGAACTTGAGAAGTTTATATCTGCTCTTTTGACTGTTCCTTTGTTTTCCTTTACCTGACTGCAAAGGAACGTATGCTTAAATTAAAACTGCAGCTGGATTTGACTTTAGAACAAAATTGCAATTTCTTTGAATTATGTGGAGAACTAGATGACCAAATAATGCATCAGTCTTTGAGAGGAGGAAAACCATTGTCTTGATAAAGTACTAGCTTAGCTCTGCATCACCTCTCTGATGCATTATCCGTGCAATAGTTGTTTTCTGTTCCTGGAATTAGAAAACTTGCCTATATATCTAAGAGAAGGTTTGGTGGTGGGTTGGAGGTGAAGGAAAGGAAGAAATAGATGGGCAAAAGATTTAGCTGCATGCTGACCAGGCGGGTGTAGAGGGAGGGTAAAGGAAACCCCAGTGAATTATAGCACCTTGATTAATGTGACAAGAACTCTGCTGCTTATCGGTTACTGTTTTCATTTTAGGAGGTTAATTCTCAGATGTTTTAAGTAGGGCAATATCATGATATCATTCTCCCTTCCCCCATCCCAATATAAAATAAAGGTAGATTTCAGTAAAAACTTCCTTCAAGTTGTTACTCTTTCTAGACTTCAAGAAATCTCCTTGAATGGATAGCTTAATATAGAGCGAATGCAAATTTAAAACCCCCACACATTTTTGGTAATAAGTTTCAAAACTCTTTGTTTCCCTTGCTGCAGCTGGCTGAATGTGAGTCAACCTCCTGCTCATGCATATTACAGTGATGGAATTGCCTGGCATTTATTATTCAATAACTGGCGGTCGTGAGGGTGTGGTGTGTAGAAGGCTGACGCTACCCTGGTTTACTTGTTGATTCTACTTGAGGCAAAAAGCATACAGCCCTCCTTTGTCAAGAAAAAATTGGTGGTGTTGATTAGCAAACGTGAAGGCAATAGCTATTTGTGTGCAGTATTGCTTACAGCATGCGTCATAGTAAAATTAAGGAAAAATATATTTAATAGCATTACAGTGTTTTTTCATCTGACAGTTTGTATCTTTTCCTTCTTAATTAAAACAGTAACCAAGCACTGTTTCAGAGGGGGATCTTGCTGTGTAGGATTTTAACTCTGAAAAGATTATTCCTGTTTCCAGGGACTTCCTGTGTCAAGTTCAAGATGCTGATAAAAAGACTACAGGATGGCATAGAGGTGGCTTTCTTTAAGTCATTCTGCATCATAAAGCTTATATGTAGTCATCTTATTTTGGTGTTATTTCCACTGGAGAGCCGGTAACTCGGGCAGTCAAACAGCCCCAAACTGTAGTAAGACCCAGGTAACCTCTGAGATCCTCACCAAACTGCCTTTGGTTTGATAGGATTGACAGTGTGGCTGCAAGGAGCTTTTCTTCCTATAAATTGCCAGTTAGACTAGGAGTGGGGTGTAATGTGTTGCTGATAATGTTGTGTTTTGAATACATAAAAATGTAGTTTCACTTTCAGATGGTCTTTAACAATTTACAGTCCTCAAAGTTCTTACCATTAACGTAGTCTTTCCCTCCAACAATAATCTGTTTAAGTATTATAATTGTGCTAGTAGGAGGTATGGAAGTTGCCTGAGCTCAGGGCAGGTACTTGGTCAGTGGAAGTGCTTTAGAGAGAGAGGAATCTACTAATTTTCTTTAAACTGGCAAAAAGGAGGCGTATTTTCATGGCTGTGGTTTAGATTCTTTCAGCAAAAGCTCCGCAGTAACCATTACTGTATGCCTGCTTTTTAAGAAAGAGCACTGGGCTTGTAGAAGAGAGGAAAAACGGTGACATATGCTGTTCTGTTTCATTCAGGTTTTCACAAAGGCATTTGCCATGACTGAGTCAATGTTAAGATGGAGCTTTACACAAATTTTGATTGACTTGATTTGACTTTCCATTCCAAATTTCCATTCTAAAGATTGCGTGAAAGCATGCAAATTGTATGTCACATTTACTACACAAACTCCATTCCCAACCAGTGGTTTTTGAAACCTAAGACAGTACAAGTGATCAGAAGGTTTTATATAAGAACTAGTGGCAATAACATAATACATGATCCCAATGTAAAGGAGCATTTCTGCTGTTGAAGTACTGAGTGTCATTATCAGAGTACTCCCTGGATGTGATTGAGTTTAAAACAGCGTATTGACGAACATTTAATTTGTGGAAATGCTTGTTAATTATGTTAAATGCTAAATATGCCAGTTTTAAACAACTTTTGCCCTAATTTCAATGGCTGTCATCAAAAAGCTTCCTATTTGTTGAAAGTAATGCTTCAAGTTTCTGTACTGGCTGTCTTCTCTGTGCAAAGACCGCAGTGGTTTTGAGGGTGTGTGCCTGGCCCGTGAAGTGCTGGCTGCTTCACACATGTACCTGGGCACTCTGCTTCCCCAACTGCTGTGTCTGCAGTGTGGAGCAGGCATGTTCTCACCATGCAACTGAGCAGTGACACATGGATGTGCCCTGGCCTTGGCAGCAGTGAGATTTGCTCACCTTGTTTTCGGGGATGTGGCAGCGCCTCTTCCTCTATAAAGTCAGTAGCCTTTTCCTAGACAAATTATTGCTGCAGCATGCATTGCTTCTATGCAGTTGTTGTCTTAAAACCTTTAGTTTTGGACTATTCATTTACTCTTCAGTTCCTTTGGTGTAAAGATAACATACAAACCCAAACAAATTCCCATATTTGTGTGTTGGACAACAGAATTCTCTTTTTCATATAGTCAGCACTGAACAAATTCAGATAACTCTCAGATGAATTTCAGTGGATGCTTTTTTGCCTAAGAGTGTGCTTCACAGCATTTAATGTGCTTTTTTTTGGGTTACTAGTTCTCTGTTTATCCACAAGCCATGCTGCAGATTTCCTTTGCTCTTGTGTCCATCTCTGGACTGCTTTTTGGAGAAAGAGGAGAGGATTGTTCCATCTGCTCAGACTTCTAAGTGGAAGCCTATGTCTGCATGTCTGGCTGATGGAAACTTGGTGGAGTTTTACAGTTGCCAGATGGCAGTTTTGTTTCAGTTAATCTGGCCTGAATTTGCTTATCTGGATGCAGAAGTCTGATGGTATTTTCAAAGGAAAAGTGCTTTATGCTTTTGAAATTGCAGCATCTGGGAAAGGAGAATCAGAACATGAGTTATGGCAGGTGCAAAGTCCATGGGAGAGATGGGTAAAAGGTACGAGCAGGTGACTTTTCTTCCTTTTTAAGGAGACTCCAAGCTTTAAGTACTTTTGCCTTTGGAGAAGAGAAAGAGGTTACTAAGTTTCAGAAATTAATTTCTGAGACACAGCCTCCATCAGGAAGTAGGAGGGGAAAATGAAACTGATAGCTGAGGTAGCCTGCTTGCCTTTAGAGTCTCTCTTCAGAAACAGGCTTTCAGTTTTTGGGAGGTAGCCAATTCTGCTCGTCAAACCCTGCTTCATGATAGGCAGTTCACACCCAGGCTTGCCACCTCCTGACACAAATCTGTTGTGCTATTTCACTATTTGTCCTTCTGGGTGTTAGCGGACGAGCTTAGAAGAGCATAAGCAGTTTGAAAGCTACTCATTTAAAACATTTTGTTTCAGTGCTTTAGGGTTTTTGTCCTTGAATTTGTTCACTCTTAAGGTTTGTCAGGTGCATTTTTAAGTCTGTTTTCTTTCACCCCCTTTTTTTTTTTTCTGTTGTTGGTATTGTTCTCTGATACACATTTATGGGAGTTTACTGTGAGTCCTAAGTGTATCGCAGCACAATTTAAGGGAATAATCCTTTTTATCTGGTTTTAGGACAGAAAAAGTAAATCTTAAACTTTTGAAGTTGTCAGTGATAGATAACTTCTTGGAACAATAATTTCTAAAATTCTGTATCTAGGGGAATAAGTACTTTAGGTGTGAAGGAATACTGAACCTTTCACTTGCAGGTTATTGGTTTACTTTCATAGGTCAGGTAAGCAGTAACAAAATCTGCCATCCTGCAGCTGCCAGATTGTAATATATCAGTCTGCATGGGGAGAGGTCTGTGGGGTGACTGACACCTTCAGCTTTCAAGATTGTTTAGTGCAGAACCCTCTGTGCTGTGATCCTTATCTGTTTATTTATTTATAATGGCTGATAAAACCAGCAATAGGAATTACAGTGTGAGTTTACCTCTGTGTGGGTTAAGGGATGGCATTCTTAGTACAGTGACTTTCAATTTGCTGTCTCTTCAGGTTTGTTTATCCTGTGTTTTGTGGTTGTCATTCATGGAAAAATTTACAGGTAGGCAGGGGTGACAAGTGGAATGACAAAGGCAGAAGGATTTTTGACCACTTTGTACATGGAGGCAGATCATGTGCTGCTGACCAGTGAGTGAGTCACGGGAGGGGAAAAAGAACTGAAGTGACTAGTGTTCGAGAGGCATTTTAGAAAAGAACCAAGGGTAGAAGAGAGCTGTGCTGCTGGAAGAAGGGTCATTTAGCAGAGACTCAGTTGAGAAAACAATTATGCAAGTGACCTTTGTTGGGACCTCTGTGGACTCAGGAGTCAGACCTTTGAGAGATGTCTGAGCTGCTGGTGTAGCCTGCCACCTAGGATATCTTGTGATAAACAGACGTGTCCTTTAGACCTTATATTTACTTAACAGGATTGTAACCACCATGTTACAACAGAGCTGAGTTTTCAGCTGCTGAGTTTGTGGGGTTTTTTTGCATTGAGGGTATTAGGATATTTGCTGTTTAGGCTATGATGTTTTGACCTGGGGCATGATGACACAAAGGATGGTAAATGCAGAGATGTAGGATTATAGAAATGTAGGATATGTTGGAAAGCAGACAGGAGAGAAACGAACTAAAAAGACCTGAATGACTTCTGCTAGATTTCTGTGGGCTCAGGAGTGAGGGAATAAAATCTAGTTTTTGCACCAGCTGCATGTGAAGCACATTCATGTTCAGCATGTGCATTAAGATGCCTGTCTTTATCAGATGATGCAGGGTGCGTGTAAATAAATAACTTTGCAATTGGAGTGGGTCCTTCCTGGTGGCTTCTAATTCCAGAGTTATTTAAAGTTACTTGTTCAGCCATTGATCTGAAATCAGTTTAATCCTTGATTGCACTTGTGATGTGTGAGAGAGCAAATCTTTAGTCTGTGACTGGAATAGTAGCAGCATCCTAATAACTGTCTGGAAAGAGGCCTTCGGAAAAGGAGCTGTCAGTGATAAGGTTTATGATGTGGTGCCTCACTCCTGGCTCTGGTAACAGGAGTGCTCAGTATTTAGCTGTAGGAACACTTTGCCTGCTAGTCCTGCTGCCTGCGCTGCTCATCTGTTGTAACCAGCAGTCTGAGTGTGAGCGAGCGGTTCTGTGGTATCTGGGAGGCAGCTCACCGTGCCTCTAGGACCTGAAGATTTAGTTAATGATTCTGGCTGGTGTTAATGTTGTCATTTAGTTTCCACCTCAAGAGAAGGCCATCACCCTGGTTTCCTAATCTCCTTTGTCATGTTGTCTTCAGCTTTTAGAATGTATCTGTATTGCTGTACTTCTATATAACAGTGATAAGAAATCCCTGAGGCTGTTTTTCCTCCATTTGCCTTGACAAACTCCTTTGTGTCACGCAACAGTTTTTTGTTGTTGTTGTGTGTGTGTGTGTTTTGGGTTTTTTAATGTGAAACTTTTAACATCCTATCAACCGGGAAACATTTTTCCAAAGGAAGATGTTGATACAGTTACAATAATTTTTATAGATTAGTAAGGTATCAGGCTTTAGTCAGTAAACATGAACTTGTGTTTCTTTCCTTAACAAAAGAACATGGGATAGCACTGGCATCACGTACCATAGCTTTCTGTGTAAGTCTGGAGGATAAAACGGCATTAATTGCATTTGTTCTCAAGCAGGCATATCAAAAGAATGTTATTTTTTTGCTTATTTTAAATAGTAACTGTATTCTTTGTTTTTTCCCTCTCCCTTGCAGGCTTTGAAAGAGATGTTATATGCAGCTGTGGACCAGGCCCCTTCTATAGAAGGTAAGGAAATTGTAACTGAGAATCATATTTTTCTTGGCGTTGGGTGCTGGACAAATAGTCCTGCTAATTTCCTGTCCTCAGTCCTCCTAAACTGGTAAACTTAATACAGTGATGGGCAAATGCCTGGCCTTTCACAGCTTGCATGCTATTTTTGTTTGTTAGAACTCTTTGTCCTCTGTCATCAGGACAATAAATGTCTTTGTATAGTTCGGGACTTCAACAGCTGGATTCCTCCTGCTTATAAGGGCATTCACTGGTGGAAGTACTTTCTTCATCATTTGAGAATAGAGCTTTGTTTTTCTGTGACAGCTAGCCACTTTGGGAGATAATTGTGCTAGAGAAATACTGGTTTCTGGTTTGTTACTGGTGATTTCAACTGTAAGAGTCTCGTCCTTTTTGTTCTGAGTCCTCCATGAATGCTGTGCTACCTCTCGTATGTAGACATGAGTATATTTTCTTGTTTGCATGTGTTTATTGCCACTGAGTTCTCCAGATTGTTTTGCTACAACATTTGGTTTTAAGCTCACTGCATTTTGAATAGTTTATTTAATTAAGTGATGATCTGTGCAAAATTTCTCAGTAGAGCCCTTTATATTTCTTCTTCCTTTCATTGTCTTTGAAGTACTGAGTAGTTTTTGCCTTTATGTTGCTTCACTCCCTTTCTTGCCCTTCATGTGGTTTTCAGGCTGTTTTTTTAACCTACTTACCTTTATTATTTTCACTTTGATAGTAGTGCAATGTTAATATCAGTAACCTCTTTGGATGGAGCTCTGGGCTTCTTTCTTGAATATTTACAGAGCAGAAGAACAGTGGCTGCCTCTAGTGTAGTCAGTTGGCTAACATCAGTACTGATAGTCACTATTAATGTTAACTTATTAACTACTTTGTGTTGATTAGAATTGGGAGATGAGGTATGACACATAATAATGTGGATTTTTTTTTCTTAATTTAACTCTACCTCGTCTTTGATTAGAATTCTAAAACAAAAACTGCAGTTGTTAATAGATTAAGTTGTGTGTGTGTGATGGGACAATCTGTCCTTATACTGTCTAGAAGTGCAATTTTAGCTGAAAACTTTGTTGAAGCTATGCTCAGATTAGTATAATCTTTAGGTGTAACCTAACACTTAGTTGCTCTCTTGATTCAGCGTGCTAATTTTGTTAAATCTGTCAACCTTTTCTCTAAAGTGCAGGTCCCCGAACTAGATTTCTAAAGGTTACGGTCCAAACATCATCTAAAATATGAGTTATCTTTGGAAAACTGAGGAAAACTTGCCAGAAATACACTGGCAAAAGAGGAAAATCTTGCTTTATTTTTTTGAGTTGTAAAATTGCTTAAAACCCACCCACAAACCTTTTTCCACATCAGTACAAAACCAGTTTTCTAGCTAAGAGGAACTAAAGTGTTTTGTGTGGGCCAAACTGACTATTAACAAGACACAAAGACAACTTACTAATTTTGTTGAAAATCCAGCATTAGTTTTATAGTAGACTGGAGCACTTAAAGACCTTTTTTCCTTTTTTTTTTTTTTTTTCTTTTTTTTTTCCCCTTTCTTTCTTCTATCCATCAGTTTATTGTTGACAATGGGCACAAATGGTGTCTGTGCTAATAATTTTTTAGTCAAATGTCTGAATGTGACTTACTAGATTTTGCTTGTGGCACCTGGAATTTCAAGGCAGGACTTTTGTTGCTAGGTGTAGAACTCTGAAGTGTTGTAATTTAGCATTTTGATTACTTTTTTTCAGTGCTTGTGGTATACTGATGTTCTGTAATGTGCTGTAATGTCTGTGTGTAAACATATTTGGCAAAGGAAGAAAAGGTGAAGAATAAAATGGTACAATATTATAGTTATGCTCTTTTAAAAGTGAAAAGAATTTTACCTTATGCTTCTACCTCTTTTGATGGTTTTAAAACCTCAACAAAAGGAAAGTAATGACTTTACATAAGCAGAAAAATGTTCTATTTATTTTTGGGGGTCTTTGGTCTCTTCCTCTGTACAGTAGAAAATGAAGTAATCCAAATTGTTTTGAACCAGTCATATTAAACTGTCTTCTCTGACCACCTCTAAGTAGAGAGCAGCTCTACTGATCCCTTCCCCTTTTGTTCATTAAGAGAGTGTGAGTATGTGCACAGCAGTTGGATTATTTTTAAGGCTTGTTTTCAGTGTGCTGCTCCCCTCTCTTTCTCTCGGCTGAGAGTCTGTTTTGCTTTTTTTGTCCCTGGGTCCCTCTCTGAAAACTGTGTGTTGCTTAGGATGGGGCAGGCTATTTGTGCTGGAATGGCTGAGCTGTCTGTATGGGCAGGTCTGAGCCAGTGGATTCTTCTGCTGTTGCCTATAGGAGTGCAGAGGTGACAGGGAAGATGGGATGGCTTTCCATGAGCTGTAGCTTTAAGGAAGGCTTGTACTGGAAATGGATCAAGACCAGGTATTTCTCCATGCTTGTTGTTTACTTCCTTCTTCTTTAAGCCCTTCTGTCCTTGTTCATAGAAGCCTTAGGCCAGGGTTAGTATACGACGGCATATGAACTGTGCCCAAAACACAGCTCTAGTCCCTGTCAGAGGAGATGGAGCAAGTTCTTTGAACTTTGTGGGGGATGCAGCAGCTATTGTTGGGGGCTGGCTGTTGGCCTGCATGTTTTCATTTTGATATGGATTTTGCAATGGATACTTCTGTGTCAGTTTAAGCTTAGCGCAGAAACTACATGAGTGTGCTACTGAAAACCAGCTTATGAGCCTAATGTAATCTCACTTTAGATTGGTCTGACTAGCCCTGCTTTCTAGTTGATCACAGGCATGCTGTAGACATGCACAGTTGATTTTGATTTACCTTACATGTATTGTAAAGCTGTTACATCGGACTGTGAAGAAAAGGGAGCTTTGTATACCAAAGCCTAGTTCTTATTCTGCTCGCTGGATGTTCAATTCAGGACTTGTGAATGAATTTCTTAGATTTCTGCTGCAAGATGCTTATTATATCAGTTGGTAAAAATTGTATGCATACAGAAATGCTTTGTATTGCTTAGTAGTATGCTGGGAGCATTTTGGAAAGTCTTTAAAATAAAAAGTGCTACCCAACCAAGGCATGTTGTCAGTAGTAGGTAAGGCAGGTAATAGGCAAGCTATCTATCATTAGTAGCTTTCACTGGGTTTGTAGTGAGGAATCTCCTGTTTGTGGTTGGGATGTGGATAAACAAAGCTAACTTCAGAATGACTCTTAGACTCTGCAACTGATGGTGCTAGCGCTACCTCAGTGGATAAAGTGTTGTTGGGAAGAGGATTTTGGCTCTAAATTGTGCAATTTTTACTCTGTTCATTGTCTAGTTATATGGTGACTCTTCTCTTTGTGCTGCATTGAATTATACCCATGTCTGTCTGATTTTTTCCTATTTTCAGGTAATAAACATAGACTGTGATGTTAACCAGAAACTCGGTAGAGATCAGTAAACAAAACCTGTCAAGGTTGTGTGATAGTAGGAGATTGTTTATAGCTGTCCCCTGACACTACTGCAAGGTGCTGTGACTACCTGTGTTTCATGAGAATTACACCAGACTGTATGCATGTCTGTCTTGGCAGTTGCTAGCTGTACACATAGATTTCTTTAATCTGTTCAAAGATACAAAGTAGACAGCCAGGGGGGAAGGGGGAGAGAAATGTAAAGACAGTTTTCTGTATGCCAGTGTTTTTCCTCCAGATGCTCATGATCTTTTTTACAAGGCTTTCCCCTGGTGAAACTTGCACCATCTTTCCACCTGAGTAACATCTGTACCAAATTAGTGTTTAGTCTGTTAATTCAGTCTCATACACATCAGTGGAAAAAGTGTCAAATAATGCTTGATTCCCAGCTGTATGATGGGACTTGAATTTCTGAAGAGTTCTTTGATGTGTATTTGTTTTGTTAGCTGTTTGTTACGTGCTGCTTTGTGTGACTGGAGCAATCTGGATGAGCTGATGCTGCCATTATGTTATCCTCAGCTTCTGGGTCTTCATGGCATGGCAGAAAGGCCTGCTCGCAAGCGTGTCAGGTCAGTGTGGACAGGCACCGTTCCTTGATTCTGAACTACCTTTAGGAAGAATTTATGACAATTTAAACCCAGCAAGTGCTTGTGTTCTGCAAAGTAGAATGCGCAGTATTGCAAAAGCATAAAATACTGACCTCACCATAAGCATGTTGATTTTTTTGCATTCTTTGTTGCTTCCTCTGCTTCCTGTCCCATTTGTCACCTAAGTAAAACATGCTACTGGACCACTGTTGCTTAGAGTCCTCCCGATTATTCCGCTTGGTGAGCAGATGTGTCGGTATCTCCCCAAGCTCCTTACAATGCAGCTCTTCTCAGCTGCAATGGAGATGAAAGTGTGGCTGTAAATTATTCATTCTGATTATCTACTCGAATGGACAGGGTCCACTCTCAATTTTATTTCCTAGAATTATTTGTCTTTCATATAATGAAATTTAACCTCCCTTTAATAATTATGTAAACAAATGTTGTTTCAATATCAGGTGGTACAAGAGTATTCTGTTGTATCCTCTTATGATGGAGATTAACTATTCCGCTTAACCCCAATCCTGAATTCCAGTGGCATCTTTTGAATGAAGATCACTGCCGGTTGAAGGGCTGTGTGGGGCTGGAATGGTGTGACAGTGTAGGAGTGGAGAGTACTGGTGCTTTAAGGTAGAACTCAAACCCCAAATTAATAGGTGATGTTAAAATAACATTTGATTGGTAGGGGACAAGCTGTAGTGGTAATGGAGATGTGCTGCTGGTACTTGTGAACAAGTGACCATATGAATTAATTGCACTAGATTAGAAAAGCGAGAGGTGCAGTTTGGGACATAGTGAGAATGCCAGTGCTGTTACTGTGTGCTTATACCCTTGTTTCTGCTTTCATTTGCAATGCACTTACCATGTTAACTGACAGCTACAAATCTTTAGTTTGGATTTATTTCTGTTTCTAAACAAATAAAATAGTATTATTTAGGGTGATAAGTAATCTTGGTGAGTAAGCAGGGTGTGGGAAATCACATTCTTTTTTTCCAAAGGAAGTTATGAGGCTGACAATTTTTGTTTGTTATATGCAAGCATGCTTTATAGCATTGATCAAAGGCTTATGGCTTGTCTGTATATATACAGATGTCCTCTTTTATTTCAAAATAAACATTTATTTCCAACTCTATAAGCTTACTTTGTAGTGGGTTGAGTTTTTGTTTATGTGAGAATGTATAAGGCTTAAGGGAGTCTTCAAGAGAACTGCTTCACATCAACTACTGTGAAGCAGTCACAAGCAGATTAATGCTTTGTCTTTATTTCATTATGTTGTTGCACACCCATAGAAGACGTGAGGATCATCAGCATCCTTCTGAAGCATGCATGTGACTGAAGGCTGGTGTCCTGCACTGTAGATGCTGGTCCTTGAATCTGAACAGTTTGTAATTCAGCCTGGAGGCCTCAGTATCTACAGCTAATCTATAAACTTGAGGGGGAAAAAAAAAAAAGAAGAGTAAAAACCCCATGACAGTCCTCAGTTGGAGACCTGATGCCAGGAATAAAGGTCAGGTTAGGTACAGAGCTAGAGTGATTGAGAGTAACTTGTTCATAGTGCAGACAACTGGTCAGTACAAGTTTTGATTTTGATCAGTGTTGTATGGACCATAAGTTCTTAACTTGTGCCATAACAGTACATTCAGAGCTGTCTTGGCAGCAGGGAGCAGCCCTTGCTGCTGTCACTAGGGACTGGTGTGCTCAGGGTCCTGGCACACGTGCAAGGGCTGGTTCCTGTGGGCTGCAAGTTTGTATTTTTGTACCTGGCTGCGAACCCTTTCAGTTCTTAGAAACCACTTGCTTCAGGAAGTCCGTGGGAGCGTACCCCTGGTGCAGATGGGAGCTTCCCTGGGCTGGTGTGGGACCATGGAGGGTAACAAAGAAGGTTTTGGTGGGAAGGAGTTTAACAGGTTGATCATGTAGATTACTATTTCTTTCTGAAGGAAGCTTGTGATTGCAGTTTGTCGAAACACTGGACTTCCTCACATTTTCCATTTACCCCATGGCCAGATCCTGGACTGATACATCACTTCATCCATGTGCACGAGCTGGAAAGCTCGTGTTGTTACTGAGCGAGCTTTTTTTCCTTTGTCTTCTGAAGTGTTCTGGGTGACTTCCTCAGCAGCTCAAAAAGCTTTGAGGCATTCACATTGGGTGAAGAACTTGAGTCCTAAGTGTACCATAGAGTATAGGTTCAAGGCTTAGGGACGGGCAGTTAATTGTTTTGCGGTTTTGTTCTGTATCCTTTTGGTTTTTTTTTTTGTTCTTAAGCATCCTTTGGTATTGTGTAGTAAGAGGTGTTAAACCCAGGATAATCAAAGAGCTGCCTGTAGCTCAGGAGTTAATAGTGAAAGCTGGGCCTGGTAGCCAAGGCTGGCCCATATGAAAGGGCTGCACCTAAAGGCAGCTTTCTTTTGCAAGTCTGAAAGCTACATGTTGGTTCACCTGCAGAAGGGCTGTAGATGTTTCCTTAATGATGTAAGTAGGGTAACAGCAACATCAGAAATGCTCAACTGTGCCTTTTTTCTCTTTTTCCTTCCTGCATTTGCTTTCCAGTAATTCAAAAATGGCAGTCTGCTAGCTTTTTAGTGGTTAGAGGAATTAACAGTGCTTGTAATTTAACTGGTATATGCCAGGTTTCATGTTAGTGCTCAAAACTTGAGGATTGGAAAACAGAGATTCATAAAGCTTGGAAGATTGACAGACAGCTGTGCTTTCAATGAAGCAGTCCTGAGACAACGGTGAAACGTCAAACAGCATTTTGGCTGGAGACATGAAGAAGCAGTGCATATGTATATACAAAAAGCCAGTATTTATTGCTTTGTTTCAAAAAAAGACTGCACTAGACATCTTAACAGCAAGATTTAGTGTGTGTGTAGGAGGCAGCCTCTGGGTTTCTAGTTATCCTTTGGAGCTGTACTTGAAATAGGTGATTTGAATTGTTAGACAATCAAGATTTTAGATGAGGCTATAGCTACTTGGTGAATAATGCAATATGAATTAAAATTGATTGGTTTCTCTTCTCTCTTTAAAAATGCATGCTGTGGGCAAGGGACTGAGCAGAATATCCCTGGAAGGAAGTCTGATTCTTCTACACCACACCTGCTTGTAAGATGCCTTAGAAAAATGGCCAACCTGCCAATACCCCATCCTGACATCTCTGTGTGATGCAGTGGAGGAGCAAAGGCTGTCCCTGGGCACCCTAGAGTAGTCCTTTCAGTTGTGATACCTTAATCTGCTGTAAGGCCACACCATACTGTGGTTGCCACAATAATGGTCTCTGAACATGAGAAAGTCTGTCTCTTTCATGAAATAATTTTAAAATTAGCAAGTATGTGGTAAGAAGCCAACCCACTTTTGAATGTGTTTCCTTTTCCTGATTCCTGAAGTAAAAATGAAGGCTAGTTTTGTGTTCACCTGTTGGTTTGGGTTTTTATGCAGTGTATCTTGAAGCTTGCAGCTTGACCCCTTTCTAGTAAAAGTAGATAATGACTTAGTCTTAAAATGTAATCGTGCTTTTTGTAAATACATCATCTTTAACTTTAGCTACGGTATAAAACTGCAGAATTACAGCATCTTAGTTTTATAGCTCCACAGTCAAAAAAGGAGGTTAAAAATATATATTTTATTACATTTATTATATGGCCATTTAGTTAATATATTCTAGATTGTTTTATGCTACTTTTATTGAGTTTGGTAACCCTTTTTCCCTGAATTAGTACAGCCTAAATGTAAAATTCCAATCCTATGGTTCTGTTTCTCTGAGCAGCTTCAAGAAAATAGCAGAAAGGTGTATATATGAAGGATATTTTACTAACATGTCATATGACAAGAGTACCTAAGCTCCTTAGTTGTAAGGCAGTAGCACTTTGAGAGTTGTGTATATTCAGCTAAAAATCACAAAGAAAAATGCAAGAAAGTACATAAATCTAATTTTAAAAATAGTTACTGCTCTGTCGAGGAAGGTGACTCGTTATTGCAGCAGGCATAGAGTACCACTGGAATGGTGCAAAGCCTGCAGGCCAGCACACCCCATTATGTCTGCTTGCGGGCGCTGGCACTTGCGTTGTGCACTCAGCAGCTCAACTTCCCCTCTGCAGACGGGGAGGCCTTGTTTATCTCGTAGGAATGGAAAACCAATTTCTACTTCCTGATGAGAAGCTGACAAGCTATTTGACTTAAGAAGAGAGTCAGGCAATGTGATTGGTAAGAGGGGAATTGCATGCCATAACATACCAATATAAATGCAATTTATTTTGTATGTGCTATATAGCTCCAAGCACATGTTTAGAGTGTGTGAGAATTCTTTGCATGCTGAAATATGAGCTCTAAATAGCAAAAAGAGGCAAATTTAGCATCCAGATTGTTTATAGTCTTGGTTTTATTTTTACCGTAATCGCTTAGCATGCTTTTATAAATGTTCTTAATGTATTTGTGGGGCAAAGTGCAGAGAAGCTGAAAAGATCAGTGTAAGTGAGCTGTTAATTTGGGATCTCTCTTGTCCCACGGTTGCAGACTTGTTCTGACATTTGGCCAAGGCTGTTATTGTGGTAGCGCCTTTGGTGGTGTCCTGTCCCTCACAGCTCTCCTGAACAGCTCTGCAGAACTACTCACTTCTGAGATGGAGCAGTTCAGTATCATTGGGCCTGCCTAGTGGTCAGTCCTGTAGTGTGTCAGCTATATGGAAAAATGGGCATCATTGGTCTAAACTGCTATTCTTTGTTCTCCTTTTTTCCTGTTCTAGCTAATTGATCACTTACAGGAGTTCAATGTGAATAATTTTGTATTTTTAATCCTGTGTGTTGGGTAATCAGCAGCATTTACAATGTGGTTGTTAATCTGTGAACCCAGGTATGCTTTTTAAAGGCAGCTCCCTTACCAGCATAGCTGTAGGAGTGATTCACAGACAATGCTGTAAAATGGGGTAATAACGAGCAGGATTGGCTGAGGTACTTACAAGGTAACTTCTGTAAATAGGTTAGTGGAATTTGGCTTGTACTTCAGTGTTTTGGTATGACATTGTCCTTTATAATCAGAGGTAGCAATTAGAAAGCAAGGAAATAAATAATCTGAAAGCCTGATTAGGCATTCTGTGTTACTTCATAATCCATTGTATATGCCAAATGGTCCTTGAGCTCTGCTCAAGTCAAGCCAATAAGACTTGTTTATGAAAACTTCATGTTTCACTGGATAAGTCAGTAAAACATGGATTGTGAATGAAATTTTGAGCAGTTGGAGGCAGAAAGGTTAGAGACAGGATGTTGAGCTTCTAGTGTTTGCCGCACTTCATGGGGCCCATCTGCTGTAATGATACTGTCTGTAAGGTAACTGCTGGTTTTGGTGGGCACTTCAGATTCTGCAAAAATACCCCATATTAGGTGTGAGTTTTAGCAGCATCAGCAATGGGGAGCCTGCCACAGCTTTGATACTGTTCTCTTCAGCAGATGTCATCTTCATGGTGAAGCCTCAGAAAGTGACAGACCAGGAGGGACAGTGAAGTGAAAAGGTGAAGAGATTCATCTGTGTGCAACCAGTCTGCCAGGAGTGGGTCAGGGCTTGGCCCCAAGCTCTTGGAGGGATTGCAGTGTGCAGTGGAGCTTGCCAGGCTGCTTTTGGTTCCTGGCTTATGTTTCTGTGTACATGTGGACAGTATTCTTCCCCAGCTGGTGTCTTTGGCTCTGGTGTTAGCTGCACTCATCTCTTAGAGTAGAAGATTATTTTGCTACTGCTCTAGTCTCTGAGGCTCTAAATGTACTGACAGAAAAGCTTTCAAATCTGCCCCTTCAGTTTTAAAAATCAAAATGCAGCTCAGCTGGAATTGGTCTGTACCATTTTCCCATTCAGTTTCTTCTGCTTTCAGCCAGCTCCTATAGATTCAATTCCAGCTTTTGTTCTCAGCTGATTGAGCTGGGTTGATGTGGCTGTATGCTAATGCAGTGTTCTAGATGGAGCAGATGTACACCCGTTCGCTTTCTGGCTGAGGAGGAATTCAGTGTTGGAAGGTGCATGATCTGGGTTTGGACTTGCCTAAGCACAAATCCGAGTAATGAATTAGTCATCAGACACAGAATTCATTTCCCTGGGGTCATGGAGAAGGAGGCTGGTAAGCCCAGCTGTCAGTCAGGAATTGCTGATGCAGGAGCTCTCACCAGCTGAGAAGGTTCTTCCCACCCTTGATAGTAAGGCTAGGTTGCCAAATCCTTTAGTTTGGTATTTCAGAAGCGACACAAGTGCTTTGCACCGTGTGCTTAAAGTCTTTGGTCTCTTTACCTACCTTAAATAAAAATGTTAACTGGCTGTTTTGAAACCAAAGGCAGCAGACCTTAATTGTAGCAACTCTGCAGTCTTCTACATGTGAGGCAATTTTACTGAATCCTATTTATGTGCTAAGCAGGGTATGCCTGAGGGGTTTGCCCCCTTCCATCCATTTCAGGAGTGATTTTGTGGTTACTGAGGTATACAGGTGATAATAGGATGAGTCTGGGATTTTTCTGCTCCACCACCACCTTATGACCTTGGCTACCATTCTCAGTTTTTGTTTTTTTCCTCTCTTGTTAGCGTGCAGCTGTAGCACATAGCTCAAGGTGGCTGGTCTCATGTATGATAATAATTTTCGGAGATATTTTGAAGCTTTACCTATCAAATAACAAAGATGAATTATGGCATTGTGTGCTGTTTCGTACATGACTAGCTCAACATCTTGTTTGAGATTTTCACTCATATGCAGTGTTTTACTCTTTAGAGTAATTAGAAACGGCTGGTGTCAGCATTCTTTTCCTGCCTTATGAGTTTCCCTATTACAACTTCTGCATATGCTGATCCCTTGGAGAGTTGCTGTTATGGCTCCTACCCAGCCTGTCAATTTTTTTTGTTACCTTTGCTGGACTAACACCATGTGCAGTAGCAGATAAATGAGTGATTCCGTGCTGTAGCAAGGGGAAGTGATGTAAGAACCTCAAGATTATGGTTAATGCTGTGAGCTTTTGAGTGATTTATTTATTTTAAAAATATTGAATAACAATGCTAAAGCTTTCCAAATATTAGCTTTAGTTGGCCTGAACTTTCTGGTATTGGAAGGGCTTGATTTTTATCAACTGCTCTACTGAATTGTACTGGAAGTGCAAAACTTAAAATGTTGCAGGGGGATTTATTATGAATATTGCAAGAAGCTGGCATTAATATGAAACTGCACTTTATACTTGCATTCTTTGAATATTTTGCAGTTACTGATTATGTGGCAGTTTGAAAACAATCTTTTTGTCAAAGTGTAGGCTGGAGAATGGAAGTGTTCAGTTCCCAGTGCTGTAATGTTGTATAAACTCCATGCCAATTACAGGAGATCCCACTTGAAATATTCTATATTGAAATAAAAAAGAATTTTAGTGTTAAATATCACAACTTCATTGGGTTCTCTTACAAATGAATACCCACCAGATCTTACAGTCTTCATGTGGTTCTACTATTGTGAGATTATTTTAAACAGAGGAAGTAAACCCCAAACTTCTCAGAGTCTTAACTGATGTCAGTACAGGTTTTCATCTTTGGGAGTAACTTATAAGTGTAATCCAAAGAGGTGGTATTATTTCAGTTGATTTTTTTGCAGATGACAACATTTGGTTGTAGTGGAATGGGGAAAACTGCCACTGTGAGTTCTCTTCCCATTCTTTTATTTACTCCTTTTCCAGCCCTTTGGCTGGGCTAAGATGATATGCCTTGGACTGCTTAAGAACTGGTGTTTTGTCATTCTCTGTTTTTCAGTTTTAAGCTTATTTACTGAAATTAGCAAAAATGAGGAAGTACTTGAAGTGCTGTGCTTATTTGCTTGTGTTGTCTATGGTCAGAGTTGTCAACTTTGTTTAAAATGTTTGAGTCTTATTTGTGGATTCAGATTTGCTTTAAGGTTTCGTTTGGTCACACTATTCTGTTTTTAATCTTTCAAGATGAAATTGGTGAGTTTGTTTCTGTTTCTGATCTGTTAAGTTAGAATTCTGTTCTGCTGTGTTAGAAGTGAGCGCAGCTGCTTTGCACTTGCAGCTTCTGGATTACGCAGCACTTTCGGTTTTGCATAACATTGTACTGTTCTTTGTTGGACTTAATTTATCTAGATCTTCAGTTTTCCATGTTGGAGAGTGAGGAGATTATTTGAATGGAAAACAAAGGCTCAAATGGCTATTTGAAACATAAACAAAGCAGAGAGCATGCCATCCAAGAGTGCATTTGCTGGTTTTTATCTGGTGGCTCTCTTGTACACCCTGCTTGGTGGAATTATTTGTTGATGGAAGGTTCATAGTTCAGTTGCAAAGACTGTGGCCGCTTCTGAGAAGAGGCAGAAAAGAGGAGGCAGCATTCGCTCTCTGATTTCATATCTGTGATGCACCATGTTTTTCCACTAACCTTAAATTAATCTTCTGTGCTTTCCTTCAGTGTGTGGTCAGATCCTAATAAAAAGTATCCAATTTAATAAGCGTTCTGTGCATACATTTATTTACAAATATTCTTGATTTTTAAGGAAACCAGTTCTGTTACTTGCTGCTTGGTGCTCACTTTCAGGCTGCAAGATGACTGCAGAATTTGACGGCTCTGTGCATCTGTCTGTTTAAAACAAGCAGTTTTGTAGCTGATCAAAGCAGGAGGATTATGCTGCTGCTGTGGAACTAAATGGGTGAGGTGGGAGAAATGGCAGTTCTGAAGCAGGCCTATCTGAACTGATGGGCTCTTTGGTGTCAGCAGGATAATGTGAATAATTTGCTGTTTTTTTGGTTTAGGTTTAGTATTTTTAGAGATGTTGATCATTCTGTTGGAATATTTATTCTTACATTTCAAAGCCTAAGCAACTGGGTTACTTTTAACAGAAATATGTATCGCATATAGTTCCATATGCAGTGTAAAGTTTGTCTTTACCTAGCTGTAAGCAATATAGGGCATCCTCTGTAGATGTGGCTTTTCAAACACTATTCTTATATAGAAAATGGGGGTTTTGTTTTGCACACATGTATTCATACTCTGAATGTAAAACCTGCAGAGTTATGTCTGTTTTATTAAACAGTATATTTATCCCAGAAATGGATATGAAACTAGCGACAGGTTATGGATTACATGTACGGATTGCAGTTGCCTTCTGTGCTACAGGTAGGCAGTTGGGTTCTGTCTTTTCTTCCCATATGTTTCTGGTTGTATAATTTACCAGATATCCTCACCTAAATGGTGTATATTTAGGCAACTATATTCAAAGGCAGCCTTTTTCTTCTTCTCTAGTAATGCTTTTTATTCACCCAAAGTGCACCTGGATGTGTGGTAAGAATTTGTTATTAGCCAATATAATCTTCTTAATGTAAAAAGAAATAGCTTATAGAGCAGGTAAACTTTTTACGTGTTTTGCATTTAAGCATTTTAATTTCTGGTGTTTGTTTTACAGTTCATCTATGGATGTAAATTTAAAATTATTTGCAAAATACAAAGTACAAATAATGTTTGTGATATCAGATAATTTTTAAAGGCAGATTCTGTTTAATAGCTTTCTCTTGTAATTGTATTTTCATTATAGCTTTCTCCTTACTGCATAGTGAAAAATTTTATGACTGAAATAGGAGTTGGTGTCTCATTATTTTGACAAGCTGGTTTTGAGTCTGACTGTATCTTGCTTTTATAGACTACAATATTTCTTTTGTATTTTTTGGGTAGCTAGTTTAGTGTCTGGTAGATGAAGATGTGTGTATATTCCATAGAACTTTAGTGCAAGTGTTTGAACTTGGATTATCTGCAACTGCTGGGGAGTAGAGGAGGAAGAGGAAGAGCAAAAAAATTATGGTTTTGTTTCTGGGCAAGGAGTGAGTGCCTGCCGAAGGCATGGTGCTTGGCAAGGGAAAAACCCAAGACTAATGGTGTTGAGCTGTTTCACTCCTTGTGTTCATTAAATCTTGTAAAACTGTTGGAACCATGACTCTCTTACAGAGAAAAGTAAGACAATGTGAGTAAACTCAGAGCCTTTACTGTTCTCCAGTACATTGTTTATATATGACATTGTTTTCCTTAGAATTGTTAAAATAGGTCTGCCTCTTAAATAACAGCCAGATTGCACCTCATTCCATGATCCATTGTTGTAGCTTTTTTAGGTGTCAAAGTTTTCTTATAATGAACTTTATTTTAAGCTTCCCTAGCAGTTGGTGCTGGCAGAGAGCAAGGGCATGATAGCCTGCTTATTAGAGATAGCAAGAGGGAGTTTTGTCTTACTGCTGCATTGTGCTATGCATCACAGGCTGCCTGTGGTGTGAGGCCTTTAGGTTTTACATCTCCCACTCTGCCATGGATCCAATAGAATTTTAGATATTTCACTGTGTATTTGGATTATAATTTTTTGTATTTAACCTGTTTAAGGTTTGACTTTACTCATTTAAAGCACTTCGTTTTGGAAGAGGGGTGGTATTTAATTTGGACTCCATAGTTAGCTTTAATCAGCAGTGTGGCATTAAGAACTTTATCGAAGTACAAGCTTGAGGATTTAAAAAAAATCTTTATGGCTTCTCTCTGTTCTTGCCATTTGTGTATGAAAGTCTGTTGGAGCTTTCTCTGATGATGCTGATAGTTCGTTTGAATATCTTGGAAGTGATTTCTTGTTATAAGTAAATATATCCTGTGGAAGAAATTTTAATAATATAGATTTATTATGGCTTTTTTCTTCATTTCTTCCTCAGTTGGAAGTTCATGAAATCTGGTAGAGGTTCCAAGACCCTTAAGGACTTGTAATGTTAAAATGAGTCATTAACTATTCTAATTATGTGACTTCTAGGGCATGCCTGAGTGCTTCAGGGCAAATAGGTATAATAACAGACACATAATACCTGGCCTAAATGAAGGCTTCTCTTTAAATGCACCTGGGCAGCTGGTGTGACTTAAAAATTTTATCAAAAAGAAAAAACAAAAGGCACAAAAAATAATGGTTGGTCAGATGATGATACACGGCCACTATATATGGGTGTTTGTATTTGACAGCTACTTATTTGAAGGGCTGAAAACCTTGCCACAGAGCTTTTTCCCAAGAGTTAATGAAGGAATTGGTTTGTTGATGCTCTGAGTGCTCCTTTCTCTTATTGACAGCAATAGAGACCGTTTAAGAAACTTTTTTTATTTACAGCTCCAAAGGCCAAAATATTTTCTCTGTGAAGCAAACAGATCTATATTTTTGTGTGATTGATGTAGGCTGATATGGGCAGCTTTTGAAATTCAAACTACAGGCAGCTTCTGACATCTGTGTTGCAGGTAGCTTCTCTGAGGTGAACTTGTAGATAAGGTTGTTGTGTAGGCCTCTTGCGACATTTAATGTCAGGAGGCTGAGCTAAGATGTGTTGATTTTATTAATGAAAGTAAGTTCAAGCAATAATAAAAGGAGTGGTAATTTGTAAAAGTGCATTTTCAAGAGCAGTAGACCTGAGTCTTTCCATATTATCTTTAGTTTCTGTACAGGATGGGAAAATGTCATTAGCTGAAACCAAGAATAATAGAAGTTTAATTTCCTTACAGTAGAAGAGAAGCTCTTAATCTCATGAAAGCCATAATGTCAGAAGCCCGAGAAACTAGCTTCTTGGGAGAAGTTATGTCTGATGGCTTGTCTTGATGGTAATCATGCAAGAGTTAGGCACCTCATTGCTATTTCTAAACAGCAGAGGAGTAACCTTCTGTCAGGCTCAGGTGGTAAGTGGCTTTCAACTGTGCTTTGTCACTCGGTGCTGAAAGGAAGGCATGCTGGCACTAGAATTTGTTAGGATTTGCTAAAATGGAATCTTAGTGCACATAATTAATTTGTTGTAGGATCAAGCATGTCTTTTGAAAATCCTTTTGGAAGGTTTCCTTTTGGAGTCTGAGTGAGGAGGTAGAAGTTATTGATACATCTGTAAACTGAAAATAAACCTAAAATTGAACCGAAAAGTAACTTTCTGTTACTCTGTCTGGAAGTGATTGATCTTTTGGAGTCTTGAATGATGCCTACAGGGAGTAATGGAACTGGTCCCATTGGAACTAGTATGAAATTAGAGCTTTTCAATGCAAGTAAGATCTAAGGACTAAATGCTGCACCACCACCACTCCCCCCATGCTAGTGGGATATTTTTTTGTTCCTTTTTTTCCCTTTTGCCACCCTGTAATAGAGAAGTCCCTGATGACATTTCTCAAAACACAGAGTGCACTTAAAAAAAATGCTCCTGTCAGAGGTTGTAGGATTCTGGAGTGAGCCATGTGTTGTTGCAGTTTAATAACCACAGGATACTTGAACAGTACAGAGAGGTATGTGGAAGTCTGCTCGCAATCTTCAGTTGTAGGCAAGATCTGTTTTTCTTACATCTCTTTCAGAGCAACAATCAGGCTCATTAAGATGATCAATTAATGCAGTTTTCTGCCATTAATCTTTCTGAACACCAATATATGTAGCATGCAGTAAAATCCATTAACATGCCATGACCCTGTGCTAGTTGTTAAAACTCTGCTCTTTGAACAGCTTAGAGCTGGGGTAGGTGCGCATAGATTAGTGTAGTAAGAATGTCTCACCTCACAAATGAAAAGATTTAATTTGATAAAAACAGATAATAATGCTAGCTCTCACTCTTCAGTTGTTGATTTACTTGAGTATGTCATTAATGGTATTAAAAGTTATTAAATAGGAGTGAGGAAGACATGATACGGAAAGGGAGAAAATCAGTGCATCATCATGATGTAAAACCTTGGCCCTGTGTTAGGCTGATCCATAAGAAAACTCATTTAAAACTTATTTAAACTATTCAGCATACAGTTCATTGACTTTGGAAAATGAAGATGAGGCTAAAATGAGCACATTCAAGTTTTCAGATAAACCATGGGTTTCACATGACTGATTTGAGTTACTCCAGTACAATGGCAGTAAGTGCCCAATTAGACTTGCTAACTTAAGGCAGTCTTTCAAAATCTAGTCAAAAGCGTAGTGAGAACTATATACAAATAAACTTTACAGAACCTCATTTTTAAAGTTTTATAGTAGTAATGTGAATACCTGCTTGAAGTAAAAATATGGTATGTCTGAAATGTTCAGTACCTGAACTTCAGGAAGAGTAAGATGGAAAGTTAAGATGACTACAGTGACTGAAACATTGATGGGAGGCGATACTCATCTCCGAAGTGATGAATAAAATCTATGCAGCTATGTTTAGAATACATTTCTATGGTGCTGTATTTGGGTCATGTTGCTGGATATCCATGAAGACAGCTGGATATCCATGAAGACAGAGATCTGCTCTTGCCATGGCAGGAAGCCTGATGTTGTGATATTATACTCTGTTTGAATCTCTGATGTTGCTTTGGATGCTTTTGGTTGTTAACTTTCAGGAAACTTTTTTGAAACTTCTTCAGACAGCTCTAGCTTCAATGGATATTGAATATTATTTGTCTGATGCAAGCTGTCTGTTATCTGTTTTGGCGGACTTCAGTTAGCAGCATTCAAAGGAAAAAAAATGCTTCCCTCTGTGCTGCGGTTTTTTGCTTTACTGTCTTCAAACAAGGTAATTTTGTGGTGTTCATCCCCTGCTCAGCTTTCTTATCTATGCAATCCAGGCTTGAGGATTCACTTGCAGACCTAGTATTTGGGGATTTGGAAGGGAGAGGTTGGGGGAAGTAATTTTATCTCGATTATTGGTTACTTTTGCATTTCTTTCATTAATCCTAATTTATACTATAAAACTGTTTTAAACTATATTGATTTTTGTGCTAGCATGAATGATGGGCATTCTTTATACCACTTGAATCTGGTTGGAAGAGCCAGTACTTGAGATGGTGATGTAGGTGTATGCAGGTCTAATGGTTCTGTTCTTTGGATCTCTGCAAGTGTGACTAGGGTTATTTAATAATCATTTAATAATCACAGTTATTACTGATTAAAAATTGAGTCTAGTGGAGAGCAAGCTGATCTTTCCAGTGTTGTACCTGCTTGATACTGGTGTGTGCCAGCAAACAATAAGGAGCTTTTTGTTGTATGACCGCACTTGCAGCCCAGCTGAGTTATTTGAAACTAATAAGAAATGTTACCACTGAGAAGAGGATGTTGGGTCTTTTAACTTATGGTATTTTCATATTTCAGATGAAACAATTGAGGTTTCTGTTAGTATTGTGGGCAGTTTTTGGCAAAAGCTGTCCGAAGTACTTGGGTGGTGCTAAACTTCTGTTGTGTGTTTGCAAACAACTTGAACTGCTTACTTGTCTTGTAACTTGAGAGGAAGAGTGGAGTAGATAGCAGCCTGAAATGTTTTGTGTGAAGTTAAAAAACTTATTTGGCTTCTGTAAAAGTGTTATTTGAAGAATGCATAGACTCCTTCCCAGTCTAGGAAAACGTGGGATTTTTCTCCGCTCTGCACAATTACAACTGAAGGGACTTTGTACTTGAAACCATGGCTTGTATTAGCAACAGAGCATAGGAATCTCTGTAACTCTGTAACTTTCTGAAAGTTTGGATCATGTGAGAATTTTCTGTGATAGAACAGTAAAACTGATAATTTTCCAGTAGCAATTGGACCATCTTTCACTGAAAACCCCCAAAACTGCAATAAACAACACTTCCAATGGGTCGCCTGAAATTTTAGTAACATACTCTTATTGCTAAGCTGCTGTGGTTTGTTTTTTTTTTTTTTGTGTGGTTGGTTGGTTGTGGTTTTTTGCCTTTTTTTTTTAAAGGTTAAGGGGGAAAGGAAATAATAAATTCAAAAGCACTCTGCACACTTTTTTTGTATCTTAATTACAGCATTTAAACTTCGAATTGAGGTATAGTAAGAACTCAGTTTCTTTTTACATGTGGACCACATGTACTACTGTGTACAAAATGAGTGTGAAGCTAATTACCTTCAAATGAATTACAGCGCTGCTTTGTGTGAGGGTTTATTTCCTGCTTTCTTGTCAGTATGAGGTTCATGATCGAACTGTCTTCCTCAGTTTTTGAGAATATGACCCGTTTTCAATAGAAGGATGGAAGGCCTTAGTATTTCCTAGTTCCTACATCTTTTCTGCAGAAAGAGGCTGTTGAGAGACTGGGGTTGGTTTCTTCATTGCTGATAGCTGGAACTGCATGAGAAAGCAGAAGTAACCTGTGGTAGTTCTGGAAGATGAGTTTGGCTTATTGCGTGGTGGTGCTAGAAGGAGGTAACACGTATCCATCAGGAACCTGCTTCCATTATTACTTTTTTTCCTGCCTATGTGACAGCTTATTTACTACTGAATAATTGCATAAATATGGGGGTAAAATACGTTCTGATTCCAGTTCCTTTGTGAATTTCTTGGTGGTTATTCACATATCCAGTGAACTTTCTGAGCATCAGCAAGCTAATCCTACTGGAGATTAGTTATCTTTGTGAAATGCTGTATAGTCAGAGAAGGAATGTATTTCTGAGATACTTGGGCTGCTCAGAGTTGCCAGCTGCACAATCAAAGAGAAATTACCTGGTCATAGGTCTAGTGCAGGCAGATCCACAAGCTGTTTGTAGCCTCAGAGTTTGGGACTGATTATTTAGAGTAGCCTCAAAAACAAGGAAATTTATATCTAAACTTGATTCCTACATAGAAATTAGATGCCTTTGGAAGTTGGAATGCATTCTTATGACAACTTTCATGTTATTTTGGAGGAACATCTCTTAAGGTCACTCCTCTTTCTGTTTTGAAACTCATGCTGCCGCAACAACATAATTAAATGGGATGCATTTTCTAACTTTAACGTGTATTATTTGATCTGTTTTTTTTTTTTTTTTTTTTTGAGACAACAGGAACCTTAATTTAGAATGGTAGGAGAAAAACAGATTGCTATTCATTGAAAAATACAAGAAATTAACCCAGTACTTACTCCCTTTTTATAGCTGGTAATTTGTTACAGGTCCATGTCCGAATGATCAGCAGTAGCTATCTGTCTTCTAGTTAAAGAAAGCTGCTGACATGATCTCTAGTTAATCAATGTGATCATTTGAGGCTTGATAGCTGCTGAAATAATTAGAACATATGCTCTTTGTTACTATATTTGTAGTGATGGGGTTTTAGTGTGTACTGAATATTGCACAAGATGCTAAAATCTCATAACATTTCATTTAATGTTGCTACTTATTACACAAGTCTTAAAAAAACCAAAACAAAACAACAAACCAAAAAAACAGAAAAACCCAAAACAAAATAAAAAACCCAAAACCCAACCAAACCCCAGCAAACAAACAAACAAAAACCTGTTTCAGGAGTAAGCTGTTTCCTGAACTCTGGAGCTGAGATTCTCCCCATGTTTTTCTGGTTGTGATTCTGCTGTCTGAGATCAGTACCAGCTCAGTTTGAAAGTTTTACTTCAGAAAAGCCTTCATGACAGTAACTGCCCTAAATAGGCTTCCAGCGAATTTCGTTCTCTTCGTTCTACCTACTCTTTTGTCTTATTTGGGGAAGCTGCAGATGGGTTCAGAGGCTTTGGGATGAGGGGTGAGAGGGGTAGTATGGGAAGGCAGACACGTGGAAATGACTCAAATGATCATGCTTCCTGGGGAAAAAAGCCCATCTCATTTAGACTCTTAGACAGTTCTTTGTTCAGTTGTCCACATGACAGCTTATCTTCAGATCTGTGCGCCTGCATGCTATGGTACACCTAACTTACTAATCGCTGCATTGATTGATTTCTAACAGCTAAGATAGCTGAAGTGACTTGATTAGCAAGGAAATGGTTTGTTAAATTCGAGGCTTGCTGAAGGCCTAAGCCTTGATATGTCACCACCTGTAGATAACTACATTTCTCTAAGGAGATACTATGAGTGATATAAGGTGCATTTTGTGTCAGTGACAATCATCCAATTAGGATTTGCTTTGTCAAAATGACAACTTATGTGGAAAAGTCTGCACAATTAGGATTCTATTTTTTTTCCCCAGAAACATCCTATTTTATTTCTTTACATGACACATGATTCTGTAACATTTTCGCAAGCATTTATTTTTCAGGTCTCACACAAATAACATTTTAAACAATTGTACACTTAATGAAATGGAGTTTGGACTGTCCTGCAAAGTGAGCTGTTGGTTTTCCTGTAATAGTTAAGTGGAGGTCCCTGAACTAGGGAATAAAAGCATTTTGTGGGAGGCCTGTTAGTGTCATCTGGAGTTTTCAAGCTTCCCCATTTATTTCCTCTTCAAGGTTTTTCTTTGTTCTTGATTTTTCATGTTCTAACCTTACAAATGCTCTCACAGAATGAAAAGTACCTGTGTTTTACAGGGGGAATTCTTTCTTTAAAGAGCTGGCACAGATGAGTGAGCATAACCCAGATTTGTCTTCTGCTTTCATGTACTTTCTGATGGGTCACTAGAGCTTGACCTCGCTTATGTTGGCCACTTGTGCTTCTAAAAAACCAAACGAAGGCATCTGAGGCAGTAGCACTTTCTCCAGGGAACTTGTATGACTTGGAGGATGAAATAAGATTCGGATATGAAGTTGTGTCTTTCTTTAAACACCGCATCTAGGCATCAAGGAGTTCTAGCAGTCAGGATTTAAGAGCAATTCACTTAGGATAAAAGTAAAGAACAGAAAACTTCTAGAGGCCTTATTTAACCAGATTAGTTCAACATTTTGTAGACTTTTTGCCCTCTTTAGAGGGGCTGTTAATTCTGGCTCAACTCCTTTGTATAGTAACCCCCCAGGCCAGACCTGTATTTGAGGCTAGTTGTGAATCTGCCTCAGATTGTGATGAGGAAACATTCCCCCTTACTGAGACTTGCATAGTCAAGATAATGGCCATATCTGTTATGTTTGATATGCCATGCAGTACAACATGACATAAAACAACAAAATGTGAGTTTCACTGTGATGCAGATCTGTGATGAAAACTCAGATTATTTATTTTTATTATTATTAAATTGTGTTGTACTATGCACAGAAACACAATGTAAAATGTTTACTGTGACAATACAGCATATTAAGAAAATTTATAGCTTTGTTGTGGGTTTTTTTTCCCCAATCTTGCAGAGGTTTCTGTGAGACTGGAACACAGCATTTCTGAACTGAAGCTGTGAGACCAGATGCTGTCAGAAAGTTGCTGATGTGGGGCAGCATCTCCTGGTTTTGTGAAGTTTTTGTTCTTACTGCCTGAGGATGTCTGAATGATGCTGAAAAATTTCTACATAGAGTTTTTTAATTGTTACCCCTTAAAAGTTGGTGACCTTCTATACTTGTGTCAAGATACACATGCACTGCTCTTTTTTCTTATGAACCCCTAGGGAATGGGTTGTCATGAATAATAATAAATGTAATATTTCAAGCAAGAGCTGCTTCTTGGTCAATATTTAACTATTCCTTCTTGATAGTCTCCTCATAGTACTACTGTAGAGGTTTTTCTTAAATAGTGGTGAAATCGAAGTAGAAAAGAAGTAATTTTTCTTCAACTTACAATGATGTTATGCAAACTGAGCGGCTTCAGAAAAATCTGTGTGCTTATTTCTGAGAAGCAGTTGGTAAAATTCCAGGCCAGTGTATTTATTGCAAAGTTGTTTCTCTGGTGTGGCCTTTAACTTCTGAGCATCCCTGGCCCTGTAATGTCATCTTGTCGCTGGTGCCAGCTTCAAAACTGTAACTGCCCAGTTTGTCCACCTAAGTCTCCCACCTAGTAATTTTGCTTCACTTAATTGGTAGAACAGAGTAAAAGTTCTCTATATTTGACTCCTTTTTACTTTAATTATAGTAAATTTTGTCAGAAATAAAATACCGCCATGCTTCATGTCATGAAGCTCATCACAGTGAGCTTCATATTCTTCTATGGATATAAGTCACTGTTCTCCAAATCATCTGTGAAGTTGAATGAATTCTTCTGAAGCCTGCACCCGTGTTATTAGTGCTGGGACTAGGAACCAAGAAGTTGCCTTGAGAACTGGCAGTGCAGCATGGTTTTCGTCCACCAAATGTGACTGATTACAGCATCTGTGAAAGCTTTTAGTGAGATTCAGTTATGAACAAATATCTTTTTGAGCCTAGATCTATACTTTGTCCAAGCAGTGCTGTTCTCATAGTTTACCTTCTGTGTTTATCTTCTTTGTGTCTTAAACCCTTGGTGTTTATCACATAGGAATTTCTTTAACTGTTAAGGGAATTCTTTGCTGTCAAGTCTGCAGTGTTGTAGAGATGCTGTGGACATAGGTTGATAGCCTTTGTAAGGGATGGGGATTGGTCTTAATTGCAGTTCCTTAAGGTTTCTTTGCTCACAGCTGCAATCAGTTTGTTGCTATACTTGAGCGTGCTATGTACTTTTAACAGTTGATTCAGTAATGAATATCATGTGCATTGTTGTTCTGGGGTAGTTTTGTATCATGCCAAGTCATCCTCAGAAGTACTACCACAGCAGGCTAGGTAGGCACTGCTCCTCCAGAATACCATTACCCTGAGTTACTTTTTCATGTAGTAACTGGAGGGATAATATTCCCAAGTTCCACATGCAAAATACAAG
Organism: Ara ararauna; assembly: GCA_028858755.1. NCBI lineage: Eukaryota > Metazoa > Chordata > Aves > Psittaciformes > Psittacidae > Ara > Ara ararauna. The sequence continues at coordinate 45,497,002 of CM054382.1, forward strand.
TGTGTAGCAGGTATAAGCATGCCTCTTATGATCTACTAGATATGAAGAACTCCAAACAGGCTGTTTGTCTTATAAGCCTTCCACTTTGACACAGCTATAACTGCTACTGGCTTTGGCTAGTTGTATAATTTTGTAATGCTATTGTGGCTGGCTGGCTTACCTCCATAACCAAAATGAAGGTAAATTATAGCATGCAGCACAGAAATGGATCACAAGTTAACAATGCTTGTGTTTATAATGCAGTCTGAAATTTATATTTGAGATGTCGTGGTAATAGTGTCTAATTGTTCTAGCTTGTTTGTGCTTATCCTGTCATTTGGGTTACTGTAACTGGTACTATACTAGAAGAAAAGTGAGGCAGGAGGCTTTTAAATAGAAAATATGTAATCATTAACTATTGGAGTGGAGGTGGATTGTGGCTCTAGTAGAAACTTTGTTGTTTCTTTTGCACATCATTACAGTGGTCATGGGTACAGGTCCCTTGGGAAGATAGCATTTTTTCTTTTTCTTTTTTTTTTTTTTTTTTTTTCCCCCCACCTCTCCATGGTAAGATAGGAACAGCTGTGTCCTTGAAGCATATCATATGAAGATAGGATGAGAAAGTTGGGGCTGTTCAGCCTGGAGAAGAGAAGGCTGCGTGGAAACCTCATAGCAGCCTTCCAGTATCTGAAGGGGGCCTATAGGGATGCTGGGGAGGGACTCTTCGTGAGGGACTGTAGTGAGAGGACGAGGGGGAACAGGTTCAAACTTAAACAGGGGAAGTTTAGGTTGGATATGAGGAAGAAATTCTTTCCTGTAAGGGTGGTGAGGCACTGGAATGGGTTGCCCAGGGAAGTTGTGAATGCTCCGTCACTGGCGGTGTTCAAGGCTGGATTGGACATAGCCTTGGGTGGCATGGTTTAGTGTGAGGTGTCCCTGCCCCTGGCAGGGGGGTTGGAACTAGATGATCTTAAGGTCCTTTCCAACCCTAACTATTCTATGATTCTATGCCTGTGTATGTCTGTGGAAATGATTTCCATAAAGCTTTTAGAACTTTGATTCAGCAACAAGAAAATGTAACTGTAAAAAAAGGAAGCCCTTGAGTTTGAGACTGGAGGGATGGAGAGGCAGACCAAACTAAACTAACGAGCAGGGATTTAGCAATAGCAAGGCCTTGGCAGCAGCACACAGTTTTCTTGCTGACCTTCAGCTGTCCTTTGTGGACAGATGAGAGGGGCACAGCTTTTGAGTATGGGTGGAAAAGTGATGTCTCACTTCTTGTTTTAAACTATTTTCCCATGGCTATTGAATCAAGTGCTGTTTAGCCTTGAGTCACTAAGCCTCATCCACTGTGGAATTTACTGAGGCAAATAGCTATGATATGCTGCTGTTATTTATAACATTATCTCATTGTGAGGTACATGAAGCTGCACGGTATGAGGATTTGAAGGACATGGGTTCAGGGAGGCCCTTTAGAGTGTGAAGCATTTCAAAACTGTGTTTATTGCTCTAGCATAACAGCAAGTGCAGTTACCCTTGCAAACTGCTGCCTGATGTCCAGGGCTGATGGGTAGGTGATGAAGAGGTGAATATGAAGATCTTTAAGTAATTTTGTCAAGGCTGAGATACTAGTATCTTGAGGTAAAAAGACTGTTTACTCTCTTTAAACCTCAAAATTGGGCAAGAAAGGTAAGGGAATATCCAGAAACTATGTTAAACTGTGACCTTTTGAAGTAGACCTTCACCAGACATTTCTCTGGAAACATTTTTCAGTAAATTGTAAGATGAAGGGGCTTGTGTTATGAAGCTCCTGAGAACTTCTACAGGGCATGGAAGAGGGTCCTCTGAATTGGCTAATTTTTTGTTGTTTGGTTTTGGTGGTGTGTGTGTTGTGGGTATTTATTTTTTTCTGTAAAACCACTTTTGGGAGTGTTATAATGGATGTCCATCATCCAAATATGTTCCCAGAAACTGAGGATGGAATGGTGCTAGGGGGGGCATCTGATGCAGATAAGTATCTGACTTGTCCTGAGAAGTGTGTGGAGTTTTCCTACTTGAAGACTTTTTCTTATTATCTTATTCTCTTATTAAGAGCTTCCAGCTTTTCCTGCCTCTTCTCTGCCTGATGTAATTCTAGCCAGAAATGCATACCCACACTTTTATCCAGAACTTCAGGCTTTCCTCTGATCAGTACGCATCAGATTTGCTGTTTTTTTCAGAGCATGTGGGCAACAAAAAAAGTGACAAGTTCAGTGTTTTTGGGAAGCATCCTACATGCTGGCTGAAACTTCTCTGAGACTGCTGGCTGTCCTGGAAAAATGCATCTTCATTGTACTTGGACAGGTTTTCTAGGGTAGGGGAGAGAATGCTTTGAGGAACATGGCATGTATTTGTGGTGTTGTTCAAGCATCACAATAGACTTTCTTGGGGACTTTCTTTCTTGAAACATCTTACTGGTGATCTTCTTGGGAATTGGTTCTTTTCAAACACCCTGAACTTTACACAAGGAGCCATTATTTGAAGCCATCCCATCAGCTCTTCTTTTGACCCAGAAAAGTCAAGTTCTTAAAAAAAACCAAAAACGGGCAAAACAAAACCCAAAGAAGTGGTAAATACATTGATAGAGCTGTCACCGAAACCTTCTGTAAAAGCAGATGTGAAATGGATACCTACAAGATGCCTTCAGCTCAGATGCAAACAAAGCTTATTTCTGGATCTCAATCTTTTGAATTGGCTCCATAATACTGGAAGGGGTTGAGAATGGGGAATTTCCAACTGAGTAAGTTTCACTGGGAAGAGAAGCAGAAGAAATACGGTAAGAAGCCGGCCTGCCGTATGCTAGCAAGCATGACTATGAATTATTGCAATGTGTTTTCCAAGTATTGGGGAAAAAAAAAAAAAAAAAGTCAAAATGTGAAAGACCTCGTGGAAGCCAGCTTCAGGAATGGGAAAATGCCTTTCAAAGAACTTTTCTATTGGAAAGCAATGGAAGAATGTTATACTTTTGTTTGGCTATGTTCCTAGAAAATGCAGGCTTTGTTGGTGAAGACATAACCTTAGGAGTGGTTTTAAAGATGCTATGAAGGTTTAACCCATTGTATTCTCTGGAAGAAAGCACGTGTTTGCATGCATGTACGTACTGATTCATGTGTATGTGCACACGCAGCTGTGTATAAGCCATCTGATACTGTCAGGGCAGAAGTGTAGTTTGAGGATAAACCAGAAGAACAGGAAGACTGGGATTTGTCAGAAAGAGTTTTCTCTCAGGCTGCAAATGCAAGATACCTGGCATGAGAATTCAAGGTCCAGGAGAAGCCTCGGACTTGCATTCTTTAGTGCTTTGCAGGTATGCTTGCTGTTAAGTGGCTGAAATATGCAGAATAGCTGGAATGGGAGGTGTTTAAAAGAAATTAAATTGAACTAAGCATGTTATTTCTGTCACTTCGTAATTCTAATATTTTTTTAGTTTAGAAGGTATGAACTCTGAATGCCTGTTCTTGAAACTTCCCGCTAGGTAGAAGGAAGCCAGATAGCATTTGAGGGCAATGAACCTTCCTTTTTCTCCTGTTACTGTTTATAGATGAGGGTGGCTATATCTAACTGCTCTAACTAGAAACAATTAGTGCCAAAAACTGAAGAGACTTAAACACTGACTTCAGGTATTGTTTTGCAACTAATAATCTGTGAGAGGGGAAGAGGGAAACAACTTCCATTTTGTTATATACTACCATGTGAGTCCTATGTAAATGGGCCAGAAAGGACATCTAATAGAAGAGCAGAGAACTATTTGTGATACTAGGGGTAACTTTGTGAAGGGGATTGGGGAGAGGTGGGAGTAGCTAATTGTGTTGTCCTTTGCAGCCGCTAATGTCTTTGAGGGAGGCTGTCTTTCCACCTGAACACTTGCAGGAAAGTGATATACTGTGACAACAATCTGGTTGGAGTTGGCATCAAAGCCAAAATCTTTTTACCCTTTGAACATGTGCTAAGTGTTTGGATTTCCTCTTTTGCACTAAAGAGTTGAGTTAATGCCTTGGCTTTCTCACTTTACTTTTGGTTTTGCGAGTGCAATATGAAAGCATTCACTATACTCTTCTTGTTACCGTTCCTTAAGGAAGAGGCTGTAGGAAGCCTTTTAATGGCAGCTAGATTCCAGGCACAGGTAGATTTTGAGGATGATGTTTGTGTGGGTTGAAGTTGGAGTCTATTTTTCTTTTTTTGATGTGTCTTTTGTTATAGATTTGCTCTCATCTCCCTGGAAACCAAGGAATTAGAACAGCAGTCACAGAAGTAAGAGAGGAGGAGGTTTTAGGAAAAGGAAAAGCTTATTAGAGGCTGGGATAGTTACCTGACGGCCTAGCTAATATATGCCTAAAAATGAATATACTTTATTTCCACTAACCACACATTAGATACAGCACTTGCTATTGCATTTTTTCGTCTCTGAGATCATAATGGTAAAACTATCTTGAGCTTTACAGCTAACTGATCGCAGAATTCTGTGTTGCCTCCCACCTGTGTGAGAGCTTGCCGTGCCCTTGAATTCTCCTTGCTGTCTGAAGACGCTAGCAACACTTTACTGAAAGATCCAGGCTTATTGCGCTTGAGATGTGAGAATGTGTGTTTGGTGGCAACATTTAATGTTGTGCTGTGTTGGTTATCTGAATACATATTTTTTTAATAACTCTGAAAGTTGTTTTTTCTATATGCCAGATGAAGCTGTTTCAGAAAAGACAAGAACTCCACTTGGAAGTATAATGATAGACTTCGGAGGCTGCTGCAGCTTTGTAAAGCATAAGTGCTTTGTATTGATGTGCTGAATGTTCAAGGTGTGTGTGCATGGGGAGTCTGTGAATAATTAACCAAATCTCTGTGTTTCATTTTCTTTTGATTGACTAAGTGTGAGGATTCAAAGTGGGTTCAGCATTCTGTCTGCTTGCTTTATGTTGATTTACCATTTTGATTATTAATCTTGCTAAGCTGAATTTTATGCAAGTTGTCTCTCGCATCCCCATGAAAGAACAAAATGTTGCTATAATAGCTACCCAACTGTTGAAATTAAGATCAAGAAATGATATCAACTTTCTTGCATATTATTTTCACAGTTTTGGCTGAAAATATGATGATTTATCAAGGACAGGACACTCAGATGACTGAACAAGACCCCTAGAAACTGACAGTACATGAGGAAGATTGATACCAAATAAATCCCTTCTAGTTTATTTATTTATTTGTTTATTTTCCTGACAGCATTTTGGATTGAATGGCTGTGTGTCTCATCTGTCTTGTCTTTTGTGTTGCATATGGGGTTGTAGTGAAGTCTGTAAATGCACAGCTGTGGATATACCTGAGCTCTGATTAGGGGCTGGCCTAGATGCATAGTCCTTTACTTTATATCTGAAACAGACACAGATGGTGGAAGGGTTGGAAAAGTGAAATCATGTGAAATCAAGGCTGCTAAAAAAAGATGGTATTTTTTTTATCAGACCACTTATGTGCAGTTCTAATGTTTCTGCTCTTCCTCTCTTGCCTATTTTCTTCAAAAGGCTTTTAGCAAAGCTGGAAAAGGTGCAAAGTAGGGCAGTAAAGATATGAATGAAGGTGTAGGATGGCTTCTATGTGATTTTGTTCATTAGCACTATTCAGCCTTGAAGAAGAGATCTGATAGAGGTTTATGTGATTAAAAGGATGAAAGATTTACTCTTTCTTCCAAAACAAGAACCAAGGGACATCAAATGGAAGTAGCAGGTGCCATATGCAAAGCAAAAGGAGGAATAACAAACTTCTTGTCATAGGTGTAGAGGATGCTAGGAGTTTGTGAACTCAAAAAAAAATTCAACAAATTCCATAGGAGACAAATATATTTCAGCTCTAAACCAAAATCAGGAAGGCCCTTAACCACAAATAGCTACATCTGGAGAGGGTATTTAGGGGAAGCTTCATTTACACAGTTGTCTTTGCATTCTTCCCTGGATAGCCACTTTTGGATGGTGCTGGGGATGAGCTACTGAACTAATGCACCTTTTTGCCTACCTTGGTATGGGAGTTCTTGTAATACAGCTGGCAAAATGGGCAGAACTTTCATGAGCAACAGTGCTTTGTTGAAGTTTTTATTTTCTTACAAAGTTATAGTAGAATCATGAATGGCTTGGATTGGAAAGGACCTTAAAGATCATCTAGTTCCAATAGTTATAATAGATCTGTAAACATATCTGCTCTGGATTTTTTGGTTAGACACACTGTTAAGCAGAATTGCTTTGTTGCTGTGGAAAAGCAGAATTTGGTTAACCTTTGAGTTTCTCTCTGAAGCCAACATTTTCTTGGCTTTCTCAAGTCAAAGCATAATAGCTGTAAGAAATCTGTATTAATTGCTGCAGAATGACTTGCAGCAATCTTTGTCAAGCCTTTAGTCCGATGTTTTGGTTACTTTGTTAGTGAGCTTATCACTGTATGAGAGCATGTATGAACTGTAAAATTTGCTTGTTATTAGTGTCCTGACAATGCAAACCTCTGATGTCCCTTTTTGCACATTAATTTATGTGCAGTCTTCCTTTCACCCCTCAAAAAGGAGTTTTAACTGCATCTGTTTGTTCAAAACAAAAAAACCTGTGTAGTCAGATCGCTTTTCAGTTACTGGAAGTTATTAATGAGAAGGGAACTGTTACACCCCCTCTGCTTGCTTTAATTAAAGAGGAGTATGGTGGCAGGTGTCAGTCTCAGCTTCTGTGAATGGTGCATTAATTCTACCGTGTCATTTGGCAAAGCAACCAAATAGCATAAAGGCATAGGAGAGTGGTGAGGCAGTGGAATGGGTTGCCCAAGGAAGTTGTGAATGCTCTATCCGTGGTAGTGTTCAAGGCTGAGTTGGAGAGAGCCTTGAGGGATGTGGTTTAGTGTGAGGTGTCCTTGCCCATGGTGGGTGGTTGGAACTTGATGATCTTAAGGTCCTTTCCAACCCTAACTATTCTATGATTTGTCTACAGACAGTGGGGTTTACTCTGGGGTGGTTTATGGTCTGCATTTAGTGTGCCTTCTGCAATCAGAAACAAGCAATCTCATCTTTTAAAAGGCATATGTTAAATACTGTAAGAACTCTCTGATAAAGGTCACCTGATATAGCAAACTTTTCTACCTTGTGGACATATGGAATATGGCAGTCATTGTGAGGTGTGGTGTCTCTGGTTTTGTGGGTTTTTTTTTGTTGTTGTTGTTGTTTGTTGGGGTTTTTTTTAATTCCTCTAGCCTGAAATGGAAATTCTTTAACAAAAGTTAATTTTCTTGAGTAATCTTTGTACTGGCAGCTAACACAGGCAAAAAGGATGTTCCTGTTTTAACAGCAGTCCATTTGTGTTTTGCCTCTGAATCCAGTTGTGAATTAGCAGCTGAAAATGAATGTAGGGCTGGGCTGTCCTGGAAATGGATGATGGTCAGCTGCAAGAAGTGGCAGTAAACACTGCATATTTAGCACCTTACTCCCTTGGTTTTGGATCGATCCAGATTGCATGTGAACAAGGATAGTGTAGTGAACCCTTATCCATGCTTTACAACAACTATTCAAGATTATATATATTTGTGTCATCTGTACTGAAAAAAGTACATCCAAGTGTTTTTTTCTTTCCTGATCTTTATAAATGCTGCTCAGAAATCAAATGCACCTGTTTCCTCAAATCAGTATTTTAAAGGTTGCTTAATAAGTGCTATTGGAAGTTCTTTGCTTCGATAGAGTGGTGATTTATTTTACCACAACATCTGCTAAGTTATATGTTGTCCATCACTTAAAGTAGCACAGTTGTCCCAGCTGGTTCTCTAGCTCCTTTCCACCCTCAAAGCAGGTCTTGCTAGCCAGCCATTCTGTATATTGTCTTAATGAGATGTGAAACACTGACAGGCTGCTGATAGTCTTTGTCTGGTCTGCAAAGCTCTCTTTTAATGCATTGGGCAAAATGTAGGTGAGATGGCATGCCTGGCTTTAAATATTCAAAATATGCCCAAGCTTGTCCCCAACAGCTGTTATGGCTCTTTATTTTAATGATGTAAGCCTGGGTGATTCTGGCTTGTCTAATCAGCTGCTTGTTAAAAAGCTGACTGCCACCAGGGTAGTAGTGGCTGGCTACAGGGAGCGTGTGTCTTGATGCTGACTTATATGAATTAGGTAGTTATAATTCAGTGGTGCTGACACAAAGAAATTAATGCGTGCTCATGTCTCCTTCCCAGCCGTTTGCAGCTGTTTGTCAGGTTGGAAGCTGCACTTGGTGAGGGTGGTCTCTAGGGCTGCTGTGCACCTATGTGTCAATTGGGATGTTATCTTATCTGTTTAAAAGCTCATTAAAGTTGCATATGCCTTTCTTAATTCTTTCCTTATCCTCCTCTGGCTAGCTGTCCAGGCTTTTGTGAACAAACCAGAATTGATTATACCAATTAGCTAGGCCCAGGGGAGACTTTGAAATGTATATGTTTTTTTCTTTGCTATTTTAGATAGCTCTTTGCTACTTCTGATGGTTTGCGCATCCGTGCTTTGATGCATTTGTTTTTCTTTCTTTTAACAGTTATCAGTAGACTTGTTATTTAAGTAACAGTTACCTAAATATGTAAACATGGTACCGAAAATATGTTAATTAAATAACATATGATCTTTAGGTAACATAGTAGATGTCAATGTTTAGCTTGAAATTTCTAACTTAATACTAAACTGGTGATATTTCCAGCTGCTGTTAAAGTGCTGTTTGCCTTTTCCCCCCTGAATTGTATGCAGCTGCATAAAAGATGAATTAAATGTCACTTGCAGTGCTTCTGGAAGTTGAATGGTCCAAATAAAGACTTTGTATACTCAGAAATAAGTCAGACTACAAGCTGTTACAGGCTTTTGAAGAAGTCAGGTTGTTTGAGCTGTTTCTTGGTTTTAAGTTCCTTATCTTGAAACAAATCCAATAAAAAAGAAAAACATGATTTGGTTAAGAGGCAGTGGGAAACTGTGGTTTGAAATGTAAAGCTATGACTGTTCATGTGTGTCTTACCAAACACAATGCATGCTACAGCACAGCTTTCCTTTCTTGAAAATATTTGTCTTTTTCCTACAGAAGAAGCATATGGTGTCCTTTGGTGACCAACTTCCTCTTTCTTGACAAAAGTTCAGTAGTAACCTATGTTCTGGAGAAACAGAAACTCAACAGAAAGTTGGCTTGACAATTGAGAATCTCGACTGTTGTGGTGGTTTTGTAGTATTGACTCAATATGGCTGTTCTAATAAAAATAAACACATCTCACCATGTGAACTGGATGCTCACCTTGGAAAAGAGGATAGAAGAAATCACAGCTTTGTACTTTCAGTTGTTTTGTACAGCACCTAAGCAGTGATCGTAGGATCCATAGTATTGGGTTGGAAGGGACTTTAGAGATCATCTGCTTCCAAACCTCTGCCATGGGCAGAGACACCTTCCACTAGACCAGGTTGCTTAAAACCCCATCCAACCTAACCTTGAACACTGACAGGGATTGGGGTATCCACGGCTTCTCTGGGCAAACTGTGCCAGTGTCTCAACACCGTCACAGTAAAGAATTTCTTCCTAATATGCAAATCTACTCTTTCAATTTGAAGTCATTCCCACTTGTCCTATCACTACTTGCTCGTATAAAAAGCCCCCTCTCCAGCATTCTTGTAGGTCCCTTTTAGGTACTGGGAGGCTGTAATAAGGTCAGCCGAGATCATTCTTTTCTCCAGGCTTAACAAGCCCCACTGTCAGCCTGTCTTCACAGGAGAAGTATTTCAGCCCTGTGATCATCTTCATGGCCCTTCCCTGGAAGGATGTTATGTTAGTTGTTGTGATATTGTTGTTATATATTCAAGCAGTTTTCTCTCCTGACTAGCAGAAGTAAGCATGTCTTTTCTTAGGCTAAGCTGAATTTTTCCTCTCAAGATTTTTAAGTATTAAAGATCTTTCCCATATCTGGTGTTGGTTGAAATCTCCAAATGATCTGTATTTAAGCATGTAGAGACATTTCACACCAATACCCTTCTTAGATTGGTTTTGTTTTGGAAAAGTACCGAACCACCTTTGTATATTCCCAGTTCATACCTATATCATCATGGTGCTTTGTTAGCTAGTTTGCTGAACTATTACATGTTTTTGCAATGTGAGTTTGTGGATATCCATAGCTTAATCCTTTCTACCTTCATGACTAGACCCAGTTTTATATGATACATTTTTATAGCAAAATGTGAAGGTAAGGTGTTTCTGCTCTCTTTGTGTAGAACTAATTCTGGAATGACATCTGTACCCAGCCATTGGGTGCTCTTTTTTTGGGTTACATCTTTTTGGTGTGAGAGCAGAAATTTTAACTGGTGAACTTTTTATTGTTTAGGTCATGCCTTAGGTAGGTGGCTTGTCTAACTCAGATTTTCAGGGCACCCCCAGTCTTGTTCTCTTTGCTTCATCCAAACACACAAATACTAGTGCAGCTGACAGGGTGGCCACGAAAAGACCCTGCCTGTGTTGCCCATGATTCATTCCAGAGTGACGCTAGATAGTGGAGAAAAGGTCTCTCCGTGCATGCGGACTCATGCCTCCTTCTCTGTATTAGGCAGGCTTCTTGCGTGCCAGACCTAATTTGGAGATTAAAAGAGCAGCAATGCTTAGTAAGACTATTGCAGGTTTGAGTAAATGTGTTAAAGGCCAAACCAGTGGCAGGGGAGGAGGTGATGGTGACCTTGATGGTTCCTAGGAGGACATTAGCTCTTACGTTGCTCCTTGTAACTGAGTGTGTTTTTATTCTCTTTTTCACACTTCCCCCTCTCTTCACTCCAGATTAGTTCTAATTCTTTCTTTTATTTTGACTTCTAGCTGGGGTCATCTACTGTTCAAACACATATACACAAATACCAAATTCAGTGTTTGTATATGGAGTGCCATCTTTGATGTGAATATCACTTCCTTTGTTGCCACAGAATTAGGACTCTAAAAAGTACTCTGAAAGCATCAGAAGCATCCTCTGTAATATATTAAACCCATACTTTCCAGTATGCCTGAAACACATACATTGTTCCAACACATGACATTGTGAAAATAAGATGACAGCTTTAAAACATAGTGCTTTGGCTAAGCCTTCTCCTTCCCATCTATCTTTTTGGTTGTAGAGGCTCTTGATGTTACAGCCTTCATATGGCACATGAATTCTTGGCAGAATTTCCTCTGCTTTCAGTCTAGACCTTTACTGCTGCTCTTCTCACACATTAATATGTTGAGGGATTTATATTCAGTTTCTGTAGCCTTGTTGTCCCTTGTTAGCCGCAAGGGATAAATAGTTCTTGTTTTACAAATTCGCAAGGCTCTAACATAATTCCTGCATTAATACTGCTTGGTTGTATATCTTTTCTCCTTCAGCGATCTCTGGAGTTGTCTTCCTCACTATGAGTGAGGCCCTCAACTCTGCGTCTTTCTCCCCTTCTACCTCACCTTCAGGTAGATGGCTTACCAATTTTTTTGCCGAAAAAGTGAAGTTTTTCTCATTGGCTGAAAATACAAAAATTAACTCCAGAAGAGCCTCAGTTTTGCTAGTAATAATGTGGAGCGTTTTCTCTGCAGTAGAGTGCAGATAGAGATTGCAAGGTGCCCGTGAGATAGAATCATAGAATCAATAAAGTGATAAAAGTGCCTGTCTTCTCTGTATAACTAATTTAATTGGCAGTTAGCTTTTCAGTTGTGATATTGAAGGCACTAGATGAGTTGGGTGCACCTTCTTCTGCCCCCGAGGCCTCCAGCCCTCAGGATTGATGCCACGTGCCTTGCTGATCCTGCCGGTGGATGTGTGCTGTCTGGAAATGCCTCCAGCAGAACAGTTCATCATGGAGGAGTAACAAATGCATTAAAAAATGCCCAACGTAAAGATTACTTTGGGATTGGTAACCGTCAAGCAACTTGCAGAAGACTAATCAGGTTTGGGACCAATAAGCGTGGAATCGATTACATCGACTACAGCTTTTCTTAGGCTCTGAGGCCCTTTTGGTTTCACCTCTCTCCCACAGGCTATAGATTTGTCATCAAACATGTTGCTACTTAAACCTGCTTTTTGCAGAAACAAAAGTGAGATCGAACACTAGGGTTCCTCCCATTGCTGGCTTCCACCAATGACTCTGTAGTCTGTAAAAGTCTTTATTATCCTCGATGGTAGTTGAGTGGCCCCTAATAGAAAGTTGGCAGTGACTTGCTGGTGAAATAAGCTTGTGCCACTCATACCTGCTAAACGCTATTGACACTTAGCTTCAAAGCACAGCTTTGTATAATCTTGCTGAAGAGGCAGCTTTGCCTGCTTCTAAACTGTGAATTAACTTGCTGCTCTCAATTTTAGTTGGAAGTTGAGGGATTTTTTTTTTTCCTTAGTTTTCTTTTTGAGATGCCCCTCACCACTGAGTAGTACCACGCTACAGGAGAGATGTACTCCTTGTTCCTCTCTGTGGGGCTTGAGCTAGACTTTCAATTAATGAAACAGATTACTCCTAATCAAACTAGTTTAGTGACAGAAAAATAGGTTTGTATGCATCCAGGGATTTGCTCTTAACTGTGGTCCCTGGCCAGAGACAAGGTGTAATTTTAGGCTTTGAGAGGTGGACTTCGCCAGGATTGCTGTAGGTATGGTTTTAAGTCTGAGTACTATAAAAGTAGGATTAAGGATAATCATGTATTTCATGATTATTCATCTAGATAACTACTTTAAAATATATGGGAGGGTTATTTCTGTAAATGAAAGCAATTAGATTGTGGCTTCCTGCATGGACTTGCAAATAGGCTGGTGAAGCCTTATCTCGGTACCACCTGTTATTTCAGTGCCACAGCAAAGTTTTTCTGTCCTGGAGATCCACAGGCAGTTAGAATTCAGCCTTGCCAGGGGCATGGTGAAGTGCTTTGCTTTCAGCTCTGGCTAACACTTGCCCTTACAAGAAACTACACTTCCATACAAGGGGTCTTTATTTGTTTCAAGTGGTGTGCTGGCTTTTTTCTTTATGCTGTAAGTAAGCATTCCTAATCATCACACTGATTATGATTTAAAACATTCAGCTTGAATTTCTGAGCTACAAGTTTGGATCCTAAATGAGCCAATTTTTCCTCCCTTATTGAATAAGACACTTTGAAGTCAACCAAATGCAGTTTAACTTTGAAACTAACAAGGATACACTGTTCATGACTACAGTGGTACTGCAGGTCCTTTTTTGATAAGCAGAATGGTATTTTTAAAGGTGGCTTGCTTCTTTTACTTCTGCACGCTCTACAGTATGTAAAGAAGTTGCCATGGAGGGCAGACTGGGGAAAAAGTATATAGTTTTCCTTTCTGCTTTAATTATCTTTGAGCTTTGAGACTTCTCAAATTATACCTTTTTCCTTTTTTCTTCCATTTCATTACATTGAGAGAAGTCAGAGAGATGAGGCACATCCCTTTTCTTTTTGTCTTTCATTTTTTTTCCAGTAAACCTTGATACCAAGACAGTTTCTTAACAGAATAAAACTACAGTATCAAGCCTTTGTTTGATAGGAATGTTTTTTGGTTTTGTGTTTTGTTGGTTTTTTTGGTGGTGGGTTTTGGTTTTCTTTTAGTTTCACTTTGAGATTTTGCATGTGACACTTCCATGAAAAAAGATGTTCCTTGCAGCTTTGTAGAGTCATGTAGGTGATATCTGTTTGGTCCAAAGCCGTACTCAAAGCAGGTCCAATGAGATCAGGTAGGCAAGCACCTTGCCTAATAAAGTTTTGATTTTCTCCAACGATGGAGATGCCACCACCTCTCTGGACTTCAGCACTTCTCCATCATTGTGGTGAAAACATTTTCTCTAGTTAGGTTTTCCTGTGTTGCAGCTATCCATTACTTCTTGTACTGTGCAACTCCAAGAAGAGTCAGACTCTGTTTTCTCTGTACCCTCTGATTACCTAGCTGCAGATAGCAATAAGGCTTTGCCATTCTTAATATTGAATAAACCCAGTCTTAGTTTCTTTCAGCTCATCTGTCTTGGATGTTTTTGTAAGAGATGCAGATGATCTAGAGGACTTCTGGCCTATCAGATGATTTCTTGCTTTTTGAGGTGTAAGGAACTATTCACTGGAATAGTACCAATTGGTGAAAGACTGCTGAGACTTTCTCACGTGTTCCAGATTACAAGTCTCAACATCTTTCCTTTGCAGATGTCATATACCTTGTGTCAGACTTTTATTTGTAAACAAGTCCAACTCAAGAGGAACTTGCTGACCTTCCAGGCAGATGGTTTATATCCAGAATGGTTGAGTTTTGCCACTTGATTCAGTTGGAGATTTGGCTGTGCTTTAAGAAGAGGGTATTCCTTGTAAGTTCGGACAGATTTTTAAGGACTTTTTTAGACTTGTATGGTTTTGACTGTATACTAATGTGTCTTTCAGAAGTAAAAGGGGAATGCTGAATGCCCAAAAATCTTCCCTCTTTATCTTCTCCTGACAGATAAGATATGCTTATTTATTCGTTAGGGAAGTGGACAGCTACTGAAGTGACTCCCCATTGCCAGTGTGTGGGTCACTTCATGTGAGCTTAAGAAAACCCAAGTACATAAGAATGCATTGTTCAGTCTGATACACTTGTCATCAGAGGGCCCATTTTCATCGTAAGCACTGCAAGGTGGAGCCACAGTTTCACTGTACAAAGCAACAGCATCATTGACTTCAGGAAAAGTTTTCCCCTTTACTTTGCCCACATGAGGTTATTCCCACCACTGTGTTTTGGCACAGCAGTCTGTGCAGCTGTGTTGTGCACTGAAGCGAAGGATTGGATCTGGTTTCAAACTTAAAAAAAATAAAAAAGGCAGTAGCTCTGGTTTTTAATTTTTCGTTACAGGAGCAGGGGAGGAGGGGAAGAAGGAGTGCAAGGGTCGTCTCTATTGGGTCAGTTCCCTGGTTAAGAGCTCAGCCCTGTAAATGATAGAGCTGAAGTAACAAGGGCAGATGCTGGACTGCAGTGGAGGGAGGACTGGAGCAAAGACCTGGGGTGTAGAGGCAGGAAGGTCAAACTGGTGGTTTTACCATCTGCTTTGTAATGGTTGCTTTTTCAGAAATAACCAGTTCAGACAGCTGCCTACCTAGAGGTCCTGGCCAGTTATGTTGTTAATTATATTTTTGAAAGTTTATAATACAAGTTTGTTTGCAAACAAGGTGTGGGAGTTGTAGTATTTGCTCGTGGCATTTTTTGCAGCTCAGAACACTGTGCTCTTTTTATTTTCTTTTTTTTTTAATTGAGCATCTGACCTTAAATAATACTGGTTTAAGAAGACAAGAACAAAACCCCAAGGCAAATCTTGTTAAATTTTGTAATTGAATCAATTGAATGCAAGTTCTTAATCAGTTTTTGCATTGAGGTACAACACTGCCACGGAAAAGACCTGCTCTAGCATAAATTCTTTCATAAATAAGTATTTCTGTCCCTGTGTCCATTTTCCTTCATTGTTTAATATTCAAGAAACTGGCGTCACTTCCTAGGGGGTTCTGGTTTTCTTCAGACTGTCTTGCAGCATGCTTTGTTCTTGTTGCGAAAGCATAATAATTGGCTAATCTTACCATTATACTCCTATATTCTAATGTCCTTGTTTTTTTACCATTTAATGTGCTTAGTAATGTCAAATTAGCTTTGAACCTATTGAAAGATTGCATTGCTTTGTTTTTAACCTTTTTTCCCCCACTGTAATGTCAATATATGCTCAGTATCCACAATGCTTTCTTACAGTCCTGGTGTGTCTCACCTATTCTTTTACTTTCAGGGCTGGTCTAAACTATTCTCTGACTTCTTATTTAAAAAAAAAAAAAAAGTGTATGTGTATCTATCTATCTTCAGGCATTTATTCTAAGTGGTCTTTTGTTTCTTATACATTTTCTTGATTGGGATGTCAAAAGGATACTGAATGCTATTGAAAAGATTATTTGACTTGTTTAAAAATGAAATCTGTTTAACTGAAGAAATCCCTGTTTCCTATGGAACCCTCACTTTCGTATCTGTAATTTGAGACTACAGCTGTCAAAGACGGAGATGACTTGCTTAAGAGTTTACCCTGAAACACGGATAACAAGACTGTTGAAGGCTTTTTTCAATCAGTGTTCTGGCAGAAAAAAAATCTGCACATAGTTACTGTAGATAAGGTAGGCTTTTTTGTCATATCTGTAGATCTGGTTAGTCAATTTGGGTAGCCGTACTGAACTGCAGTAGCATCAGTCTGCTTCCTTCTCAGGTATGAGAATGCATTGGATAAATGTTCTTGATAGCAGAGGAGGTTATTGCTTCCATTTTTGAGGTAGTCTGGTATCCTATGATATGTAGCAAAATATGATTAGGATGTCACGGGATTTTTCACCTTTGTAGCCCTTTCCTGATCCCCGTTTTCCTTTTCTCCTCTGTCAGTGCTGTTTCCAGCTTACAGCTTCTCTTTCAGCTTTCTGCAGGAAATATGAAATTCGAAATCAAATTAGGTTTCTAGAGTTAGTAATGAATGTTGTTTCTTTTCTTGTCCCTCTAGGTTTAGATTTTTGCCATTAAGTGTTTTACAGCATAAACAAACACTGGCCTCATCTGGTGTCCTTGGTTTTGTAAAGCATTGTAGGAATGACTCTTTGAAGAAAGAATAATTCTGCAATTAATAGGATTGTGCTCAGTGTTAGAGGTTGAAAATCTTGCTGGCAAGGAAACTGGGTCTGTGCCAGAACATGCTTTTAAATATCTGTATTCTGGATCCCATTTCCAAAGGCAATAATAAGAAAGCCCAACCCCTGTACTTGGCTGCTGGGAAGAAAGTGTGTGTGGAAGGAATCCATCTTATCAGCTTGTGCCATTTTCCTTTGAAGAGGAGCTCTTTGTCCTTTGCCTTTCTGAGAGCCTCCTGCCTCCCTCTTACAAGCAATGTTTCTTGCCTATTGTGTCCTTCTTTGAGCTGCCTTGTTAGTGCACAGCTGAGGTGGCCTTTATGCAGGGGTGAGCCACCATCAATGCCTCCCTCCTCCCTCTGGTACATGAGAGCGCTTCCTGCTCCTGTCTGCTCCCCATCCTCCCTTGTTCAGCTTTCGGATCCTCTGTGTGGCCTTCTCATCCACAGGGATAGGTCATCTGCCTAATTGTGAACAGGTGTAGAAACTATGTATCTGGCTTTCCTTTGTCAACCGTGATTCTTACCAATGATCTTACATGTGATCACCAGATAAAGCGCTGTGTGAATTTGTAGCTTCCTCCCCCCGCCCCCCCCCCCCATATGTTTATGGTACTTGTATGTATGTCCAGCCATTAATAGTTTCTCAGAAATAGGTGGACATAAAATGGCGTCATGGGACTAGGATTTTATTAGTTATCACTGTTCTTGTGCCTTGGAAAATGCATTTAATTTGAGACAACTAATGAGAAAGTAGTAGGGGAGCCTTTCCAGTGGCGGCTTTGCTGCCTGACTCCTGCCTGCGGCTGTGCCTTTGCAATTTCATAGGCATGTTTACTTTAGTATACCCATTAACATGAACTTCTGGACGGAGCAAGCTGCTGACTGCCAGTCTGCTCTGTCTACTGCTGTCACTTTCAGATTTTGAGGAGCATGAACCTGCGAGCCATTATGTCAGTAATAACCATAGCCCTCTTTTTGACTGCTTGCGCCTGGTGAGCAGCCAGTTTTTCTGCAGACTTGGAGAATAGAAACGACATGGGGGGATTAGCTAGGTTGCTCGCACTTGCAGGAGGCATTTTTTCTTGCCCTGTAGGACAATGCAAGTATGTATAGTCTGTACATGTTTATTTTCAGCTGTACAATAGTAATCCTTGCCATGTTCTAAAAACTGAGTCTGAGTTGCTATATAGTGCGGTATTGATGTCTTTCAGTGAAAGCTGCAGAGAAAGCTGATCAAAGAAGAGTAAAGAGAATGCACAAGCTTGGAGCATTTGAGTTTACTGACCTCATTACCTTCCCTCCAGCACTTTAAGCTGTTCAGATGACAAAATTCTATTTTACTGAGACTGAGAACCGGTTTTGATGAGTGTAGTTTTAGCATACTACGTTTGTAATGTCTCCTACCTTTGGCCCTCACTGCAGAGATCATAATGTTATCTTCACCTAAGCCCTGGTTAAACCTCCAGGTAAGTTTGGTTTTAGTGCTATTTACACATTCTGACCAGAAGAGCTCTATTTTTGTGCCGGTGTCACTGTTTCACATGGAATTCTGAGCAGGGAGCGAACGGATCAGCTTGTGTCCTTTCATGCCTCTATTTGCTATATGATTTTTAAATTGTTACCAAGGCAACTCTTCTACCCACCCCCCGAAGAGGCGAGGTCTCAGTGCAATGTGAGTTATTGTCTGGAGCAATTATTAGGCTATTATTAAAGCACCATTGAAATATGTCGGTATCCTGTAGGAATTTTAAACAAGTGGGAGCAGAGACAATAGCGAGCATTAGAGGATTGCAAATTCATCTTGCTGCTGGTAATTTGGGGAGGATGCCTGTAGCCCTCCTAACAATGTCTCATAGAAAGTATGAGCAGCCTTCCCAAACTCACAGAAGTCAGGACTTCCCAATGTGGAATAACACTGAAAGGTAAAAAAGGGAAATAGCTAAATCAGTGCTCTTCAGCTGCGTGCCACTCCTCACATGGCAGCCGTGTGTGCCAAGCATCTTTGCATGCATTAAGGGCAGCCCACAGGGATGCACTGTAGCATTGAGAATGTTTTTTTTTTTTTTGGGGGGGGGCTTTTTTTTTTTTTTTTTTTTTTTAATGGAAACAGTAGTAAAATGTTCCCATCCCATGTCGATGGGGGAGCATTCTTTGTTAGAAAATCTTCTGCATTCACAATCCCTATTTGTGTGTCTGGAGTTTAAAAGTGAATTATTCATCAGCGGTGACAGGATATGCGAGAACCGGGCAACAAGCAGGTAAAATAAGAGGAAAGTGACCCTTGAAATTATATGTTTTATAGGTTACAGTGCACTGTTTCCTTTCCAAAAAGAAAGCTCTTTTCCCATTTCCTAACTGTGGGAATTGAGGAGATGTAGGACCAGGGCTTGCCTTGCGGTCTCCACTTACAGGACATGTTTCCTGCAGATGCCACTGAGGTTGTATTCCTGAAGCTGCCACCACTCATGCAGCCCTAACAGTCCAGCTTTTTCCATGCTATCCTATATCCTGGACTGAATTCTCTGTCACTTTTGTCTTGCTAATACAGTCCTTCTGTTGAGCGATAGCAAAGCTGACAGGGTTTTATAGCACTGTATCGGTTTCATCCAGGAATTTCCTTCCAAGAACCTGCAGTGTTGTCATGGGTCAGAGAGGTCACCAGACTGATTTGGCAATTTATGAAAGTTGCCAGAAGAGGACTGCAGCTCCCTGTGAGCATCTTTGTTTCGTGCTGCGTGAATGTTAAGATCAATTGTTGAGTGCAGATGGAGAATACATTAAAAAAGGCAGGAGAGTTTTCAAGAACCATATTTCTTGCTGTTGGAAAGTGAGAATGCTTTTGGTTCTTTAGAAACTAATTTCTCTGGAAGGATTATTTTAAACTCATGAAGATTCACCTCCATGATTTCACCTTTGTACCTCTTATGAAAGGTCTTTTTCTCCATCCCAAACTTACAGCAGAAACAGTGTTTTGCCTCATTCCTCAGCACTGTAATGCTGAGGATAATGTGCCATGATAAGTATTTGGGAGTGTGTCTGTATGTCTCTTATTTGTTGTTTCTCTTAGACTAGAGCATAGTATCATAAGGCTATAATGCTTAGCCTGATGTATAACATACTCCTTGGTTCTCATTTATGGCTTTTCTGCTCTTTACTTCTCACACAGATCTTGTGTCCGCAGATAACAGCAGTGAGGGATTCCCAGCTTGTAGAGACCAAGTGCATCTGAATTCATCTGCTGCCAGCATCTGGCAGGTGTAAAGCCTGAAGTGGGGTTCAGGTTTATAGTTCCTGAGTCATTTCAGTGATTGCCTCTGTCCTGCTTGCTGTTTTCCTGATCTCTGGTGAAATAAGTGATGTGAATTTTGTGAGCTGTCTGGTTATCCATGAGTTTGTGGATAGCAGCAAAGAAAACAGACGCAATCGCTTCCTCCACAGCTGCTCAGAGCTTTTCTGTATTTTAGTGGTGTTGGAGGCAGCTTACTACTGTCTCCTTAATGAACCCTGTGGTGGGTTGTTTCATTGAGACATTGTTAAAGACTTGTTAAAGGAAGTCAGGTTTCCTAGTTGATGGCACTGGATTATATACCAGCGTATGTTTTTGTCAGGATTACAATTTCAGGCTCTGAAAATGATGTAACTATTTTACTATAATAAAATAATTACAATTTTTAGAGGGGAATCTAGGGCAGTAGGCTGTGATTCATAAGAAATGCTTGTTTTGGCTAACATTTTACCACTCACAGTAAAAAGCAATTATTTAAAATTATAAAATCTCTTTTTTTCCAACATTACAAACCTTTTCTTCAGTACTGGCAGCATTCCTAAATGTGTATAGCTTGCTTGAATACACCATAGCCTCTATGGAACATCATTTAATTCTTGTCAAATTTTTCTATTTGAAACCTTATATTGTGAATATTTTAAATACATGCACGTGGGCAGTTGCTGTTAAATCTTTGCTATTAGTTTTTGTAGAGGTGGCATGTGTTTATATTGCATTTTCAGGGAAGGAGTTTATTTTCCATCTTTCAGTACTAATGGAGCTGATCATGAGGAAATACGCATAGTTTGTGGGCATCCAAAGAACAATTCACAGACCATTTCTTAATGCTAGGTCATACATTAGTGAATCTTTGCATTTGCTTTTACATTTTTGAATTAAAATTATGAAAGTCTTTACAATAAGCTGCAAAGATACTTTGTCGTAAAATGTCACTAGCTATAAATTTCCTAGATATGCTCTTCTACAATAAACACAAAAGCAAATATATCCATTAGTTCAGCAGCAGCCCCTCAGATTGGTCTTTTGAAGCTTGTTCTTAAAAAGCAAGACTGATTTAATGATCAGTGACTTTTTGTATAGAGGCAGCCTGGTTTTAGTTGTATTTTGTGCCTTGTGGGTGTTCTCCTGTCTCTCAAAACAATCCTGTGTAATTGATAGTGTCAACTGAGCTGTGTGCTCAATGGCTGCAGTGCCAGTGCTGCTCAAATGCTGCCAGCAGAGGACTTGGCTTCTGGGTTAGGTTCAGCTTATGTCAGTTTAAGGACAGGTAACCATGCAGCCTTCCAAAAGGGAAAGCTATTTTTTTCCTCTAATAAATTATTGCAGTTCTCTTAAAATGTTTTTTCATTTTATTGTGTACCTTTTGTCTTCACTGCCTTTGATACCTTGTGTTCACATGTTCTCCTATAGTCATGTGATACAAAACCTGTAGGTCTCATGAATATCTTTGCTTTATGGCTGTTGCATATATTGACACCGGATGGACCTTTCAGATGATAGGGTAATTGTAGCAAATGCTCAGCTTGGTCCTGGCAATAAATTTGAAATGTTGTTTAGACCCCTTGTCTGCGTAAGACTTCCCAGAGTTTTTTCAGACTCACTTCTCCTGTGTCTAGTGTTAAGTATATGTGAGAGCCTGTCAATGCTTGGCAGGTAAGCTCCAAAGTTGGATTCTTTCACCAGAATGGACTGTGTGTGCTGCCTAAGTCTATCTACAGAAAACACACTATCTTTGCCTTCGGTGCAGGCTATTTCTTTTGTGTCAACAGTTCCTCTTGTAGTAGTCTCAAAATTTGTGGTGACTTCTTTCTGCATCTGAGAGCTTAAGACAGACCCCCCAATAGATACTTGGGTAAGTTTGCATCTCAGACCTAGGGCACTCCTTTGGTCTTCAAGTGCAGTTCTCCTTTTATTCAGGTGAATTCAAGATTACGACAATTGTGGACATTATTGGCTGTGGAGAACAAAGATATATCAAGCCTTTTGTTGCAGCAGCTATCAGTTTATTTTTGACAAAGAGCTGTTGGCATCCTTCTGGCAAACCCATGTTGTATTTCTACTGAATTCTTACTGTTTTGTCATCTGCATGCTACCTGCCATGTGGCACATTCCATATACTTGTTTGGCAAAAGAAAGGAAAATACATCCATGTTCTGGTTAAAAATAGTGTAGCCGTCTGTAAGATCACTTGTGTTGCGTCGTGAGATTGCTGTAATAACACTGTCTCTTAAGCCAGATTGATAGCTACAGAATTGCAGTTTCAGGGGGTGTGTGTGAATCAAGCGATAAAACAGCAAAGGAACCTGAAAATTAATTTGTATGTTACATGTGAGTAACTTTAATCTTTTGGATTGCTTTTTGGTTAAAAGTTACCGTTATTTCAGAGGTACAACAAGAAGCTTCATGCAAAGCTGAGTTAACTCCAGTGGGTCGAAAGAGGTGGCTGAGACCTGGTGGTTCTCGACATATTTAGGGGGAATAGGGGCCATGTTTCTATTTTGGGGTGATGGAGACCAAACCAGAAGAAAATAGCTTGTCAGTGTTTGGAACAAGTGCAGCATCAGCAGCTTCCATTTGTATTGCCACAAAGCGAAGGCATACAAGTAGTATTACTATCGTGTACATTTTTATGTATAGTCAAAGCCATGGTGTTTTAGTATTGGCAAACTTTAAGGTTTTTCAGTTTGAGAAATTTCTTTGAGGTTAGTGGTGTACCTCTCTTCTTTAGGAAGCTCTGTGTCCATGGATATTGACATCTTGCTTGTGTCTCTGGCTTATATTTTCACTTCATTCCATCTCATCCCTCTAAACCTATCATCTTTTCTTTCATGACTGTAATGAATTAATGATTTTATGTAAATCTGGTGTTTGATGGACTTAGGAGGTGTGCCTTGGGACTTGTTTTAAGCTATCACATAGGAAATGCATCATCTGCTTCATGTTTTCTGCAATTGCAGTCAGTTTTATTTTCCCTTTATTACTTGCCTTTTTTCTATTTTTTTTTTTTTTTTCTTAAAGCAAGTCTTTAAATGCTTAGACCATTTGCTGGGGTTTAAGGATTTTGTTCTTTTTTCCACCCATCTCTCTGCCCCACCCCTCCTTTTTTCCACCATAAATGGGAAGAAAAAAAGTAACCATCGCTGCATTACATACCTGATTGCTATTCAGTTCCCAAGGGAGAGTCACTGAGAGCTAAATGCAAGGGCTGGATGTCTAGGCTCTCTGGTTAGATTCACTGAATGTCACTAATTACAGTAGAGTAGCCACTTACATATTTATTCATGTTTCAGAACAGTTGGTGAATCAATTGAGTGAATGAACTGGGGCAGCTTCAATGCTTCTTGTGCGTGAATATACTTAAACGAAACCTCCAAACCTATTTATGTTGGTTCTTCGCTGCTTGCTGGTGTAGACCAGCGTGACTGTAGCAGAACTTCATTTCCATGTGACTTTTGTGTGATGCTTTTTCCATTCCCTCTGTCTTCTGCTTTTGAAGAGAGCTGATTCTAGCCTGCAGAATATTTCCACCCAATAATACTTCTCTTCTGGTGAGAAGAAAATACTAGGGCTAATCTTTAAGGCTGTCCTTACTCAAATTGTCATTAATGGAGGAATTTGCTTAAAGCTTAAAGTAAAATCCTTGCAGGAAATAAAATAAGGACATCAACAACTTGTGCCTAATCCATTGCTGACAGATATAACAGCACAGAATAATCTTGCAATGCATGGTAGATTTGCTTTAAATGGAGCAGATTGATTCCCCATAAACACCTTGAAGTGTTGCCTTTCACCAAAATTCTCTCTGAATTTAGCTCCTAATTGATAATAGCTCATTTACGTTTTCGGAGCAGGATGGTGACAGCCTCCTGGTCTCCCCTCACTGGGAGACTTGCATTCCATCTGCTCTGGCTGTTGATTAGCAGCATGCCAGCTACATGAGCAGTGTTTCTGGATGCTACGGTCATCTGTTGCGTTAAAATTTTTCTGTGAGGAAACGACCACAAAGCTTAAAGCATGAGTAGGGGAGTCAGAATAACGACTTTGGGGTTTGCTGTTGTTAGAAAGGGAGTGCCTTGTGCAGTTTGGCTTGAACGTGCATCATTAGGTCCAGATTTCCTGGAGCCTAGCTGTCCTGGTTTCAGCTGGGATAGAGTTAATTTTTTTCTTAGTATCTGGTGCAGTGCTCTGTTTTAGCTTTAGTCTGAGACTGATGTTGATAACACACCAATGTTTTAATAATTGCTATAAGTCAAGGACTTTTTAGTGAGGAGGTGCCCAAGAAACTGGGAGGGAGCAGAGCCAGGACAGCTGACCTGAACTAGCCAAAGGGGTACTCCATGCCACACCATGTCATGCTCAGGATAGAAACTGAGGGGGAGTTGTACAGAAACCACTGATCACTGATGGGTTGGGCATCAGTCAGTGAGTGGTGAGCAACTGTATTGTGCATCACTTATGTTTCTTGAATTTTATTCCTCTCTTTTCCCTATTTACTATTACGATAATATATTACTCAATTTCAATTAAACTGCTCTTATCTCAGCTTGTGGGTTTTACCTTTTTTTACCGGGGCAGAGGGGAGGGCAGGTGAATCCTGATATCCTGTGTGTAATTCCCCACTCTCCTCAGTGGCTTTAAAACTAAGTCCAGCCCTTCATCTAGAACAGCAACACAATAAAATGTTCTAATGTAATTGTTTGGTTTTTTTTTTTTTTTATGTGGGATACTACAGAGTAAAGCTGAGGTTTGTCGTCCTAATCCTGAACTTCTGTGTTGTGACTTGTCTACTTTGAGTGGCTTATAACCTCCGTTGCAGAATGTTTTCGTGTGTGTATGGCTGTTATGACTTGAGGGGGTGCCAGTTTGTAGGTAAATCAGGGAAGATATCATAGAATCATAGAATAGTTAGGGTTGGAAAGGACCTTAAGATCATCTAGTTCCAACCCCCCTGCCAGGGGCAGGGACACCTCCCACTAAACCATGCCACCCAAGGCTATGTCCAGTCCAGCCTTGAACACTGCCAGCAATGGAGCATTCACAACTTCCCTGGGCAACCCATTCCAGGGCCTCCCCACCCTTACAGTAAAGAATTTCTTCCTCATATCCAATCTAAACTTCCCCTCTTTAAGTTTGAACCCATTCTCCCTTGTCCTCTCACTACAGTTCCTCATGAAGAGTCCCTCCCCAGCATCCCTATAGGCCCCCTTCAGATACTGGAAGGCTGCTATGAGGTCTCCACGCAGCCTTATCTTCTCCAGGCTGAACAGCCCCAACTTTCTCATCCTATCTTCATACGGGAGGTGCTCCAGTCCCCTGATCATCCTCGTATCCATAGATGATTTACTCTAGTCTATTGAAAATATTGTTGTTCTGTCCATTTGCAGAGCTGATACTGCAGCTGGGACTTACTGCCACTTTTTGCCACTGCACAAATAGGGGTAAAATAGAATTAATTGTGGTGGCTCTGTAATGCATTCTTTGAAATGTTAATAAGAAGTGACTTAGGAAGTTTGGCCATTTGCTTTTTTTCACCCTCATCATACTTAAAATGTACATTTAGATGCAAAGCCCTTCTCTTGGCAGTTACTTCTGCAGTTTGTGTATTCCCTTCCCACCAGGTTTTGTTCTGAAAGCAATAGGAATTACTGAATGGTTCCTTTTGCCTTTTTATTTAGCAAGTGCCAGCAGTGCTGTGCATTGAGCTTGTGGGGAAATGTGTTTGTGTGTGTGGGGAAATCACATGCCTCTAAATCTTTCTTCTTATTTAGGGTGTAAAAATCCTTTTCAAAAGGATTCCCGTTCCAGTCTGGCAGGGATGCTCCAAGACGAGATACCCAGCCCTTGTGGTTTATGGCTAGAGACTTGTGCTGTGCAAAAAGAAAGAGATTGGCTTGCAAGAAAGACAAACAAGTGCAGGCCTGGTCTCCATTGCATTTTAATTTTAAACTAAAATTACCCCTTGAACACAGTAGCTCTGTTGAAGTGGGCATAGACTTTCAAACCAATTCCTTTGAAAGACATTTTCTCCTTCCTTGAAGGAAGGGCATTTGAACTATAGCTTATTCCTTCCATGTATTTAATGATAACAAAGCTTCCAATTGCAGAGTGGCATCTGAGAAATGCTACTTTTGCTTGAATTGGATTTAAACAAGGCCTTTAAGCGCAGGATTGAGAATAAAGGAAAGCAAGGGATGATACTTGAAGGTGTGTTTAAAAGAAAACAACTCCAGACTTGTGGAGACCTGCGCTGGAGAACTTCTGCTTATCTTGAATTCACCGCAATGTCTCTGGGCTTGCTTCAGTACATATTTTTTAATGAGTAGCAGGGTGGGGCTCAGCTGGGTGGCTGTTAATGTGTGAGTGAGGAGGAGAATAACCTTGGGTAGGCTTTGTAATGTTGTGAGGATCTTACAACATCTGTCACTGTAATAGTGTAAGAATTAAAACAGAAGAATTACTGCCTTGAGTAGATAAGCAGCTACCTTAACGTTCATTTACTGGTGTTTGAACTAGACTTGTATCATTTAGAAAGAAAAAGTATGTTTAAAATTGTGCAAAACATTTAGGAAGACACATGTAAACATTGATGAGAATTAAAAAACTCTTATGTTTCCTGAACATGGTCTGACTGTAAAAATGTCTCCTGGTAAAATCTTGAGGCCTGTGTCATTTCTCTGATACACCTTGGAAATGTGTTTTTCTTCATCTTATAATTGCTCGCTTTTTATCTTCTTGCTAACTGTTTGCTCTTACAAGTTGGTAAAATAAAAAAAGGAAAAATGAATTTGAGTAGTGTTCACTCCCTGGAGGGAAATTAAACCATTGATAGCGTGTTTAAAGTAGGTTTGTCTTTGTACTGTGCGTTCGTGTCCTCTATATGGGGAGCCTGTCGCTGGTTCTGCATCATTTGTTTTGTCTTTCTGGTTGCTCTTAATATTAATTGAAGTCCCTCCCAAGACACAGTTCTGTTAATCTTCCTTTTGTCATTTCCCTCCTCCCCCCACCCCCAATATCCCCAACAAAAATGCTCTCCTGTGCCAGAGAAGAGGTTTAAAAGTAGCATTGTTTTTTGGGTTTTGGGTTATTTTTTTTTAATGCTGGTGGTCCATTTATTCACTTGTTTTTTTACCACCAGTATTAGTGTATCTCTTTCTTTGCTTAACTTCTGATATTTTGTATATGCTGTAATTGTTATAAGGATGCAAATAGTCTCCTGGAGTGATGGGTATAGGTCTCTTATCAGTTCCAATTATGCAAAATGTTTCCAATTAGCTGTAATACCCTTTTCTGCCTTCCCCAGACAAACACAACCAAGCAGGGTCTCTCCTGGGATGCCAGTGTGCTGCACAGGGCAGGCTTTCCCCTTCTACATCGTGTCCTGTCCCAGGAATGTTAGGATCAGAAAGCACGTGCTGCTACCCCTTGTATTTTAAAAATAATAATGTGATCTTACTGAAGATCTTTAGGGAAACGGTGTAATTATCACTGCTGACAATTTAAAGGGGGAGACAAGTAGCTTCATCTTGAGATTCTCACAATTTTATCAGCAGCAATGGAAAGCAAATCATTGTTCTGGACTGCAAAGCTCTGTCTTGAGCTTACTCCCTTACTATGTAAAGTCATAGCAGGTAGCAAAGTGCTTTGTCCAGTACTGGTAACTAGTGAAGTGAGATGCTTTGTCAGATGGATTGACAGCTTGCTGTGAAATGGCGATTCTGTGGTGCTGCGCAAGGCAGAGAACAGTTGCTACAAACTGAGCAAAATGTCCCTGCAAGCGCTGGGGTGGTTCTGGCCCTGTGGTTACCACCATGTGCAGTGACAGAGGAGACCAAGGAGAAAGCAGAGGAGTTTCCTGACAGAAACAGCTGTTGTATGGAGGCTTCATTGGAAAAGTCTGAAGTCCTGTGGATGTGGATTGTGTTTGCTCAGGTAACACAAAGGAGAGGCCTTCTGCCTGCTGTGGAAGATTCCCCTTTGCAAAACAGTGCGGGCTCTGGTTTGCCAATATACACACTAAATTAGCAGCAGCAGGATGAAATAACTCTGAGTTTAAATAGCTTGCTTCCTCAAAAGAAATATTTTGATGCTCGCTAAATGCTACCTCTGTAGTTGGAGCTTACTCTTCTCCCTGTTCTGCCTTAAACTGACCTTGCTGCTTGGTTTAGGCCTTATTTTGGCCCATTTTTCATACTTCCACTGCTGTTTTCACAGCTGCCTGACAGAGTCCATCAGGGAACAGAGGAAGGTTGAGAATAACCTTTTCCAGCACATTGTCATTTGGTTGCACAGTTGTACCAGAGCATCTGAGATTACTGGGTGTGAGAATGGGCTCTCGGATCAGTGCTTGAGTCCAAAGGGAGGTTTTATAAAAACTAATTTGATGCCTCTACTTCTGTGTTACTCATCAATCCAGAAGAAGTGATGTGGGTCCAGTTTCTGCAGCTATTTAAGCACTCTGATAGGCAGGCAGCCTTTCTTGCGGAGTGGGCTGTTGGACTGCTGGGCTTGTTCTCACAGAATGCATGCAGAAGCCTGAATGGGGCATGGTTTTAATGGTAAAAGATGTCATTTCCGAAAGCTCCTGGAATGTGTATCCCTCTGGTGATTACCTGCAATCCTGACAAAGAGCAGAACTGCTTAGGTTATACAAGTCTCAATTTGGGTAAGGTGCACAGGCTGGCAGTGCAGCCCAGGTAATCGGCTTGTCAGGTTGCATTTGCAGTGATGGGTTTATCACTGTGACAGTGTTGATAGTTTCTGGAGCTCTTATTTCAGCATAAATTTTCTTGTAGGACTTGCTCATGCACAACCTGAAGAATAAAGGAAAAGAAAGAAAAAAAATATATGCATTGTAGAAGTTGATATTTGATGGAGGGAAGGAGAAAGAAAGTGGGGGGGAAAGCACTGAAAGAAGATGAGTTAAATTACCTTTCAAGATGATTCTGCCATGCATTTATGTCGTTCTTTGGATGAGTGGGTGACAGGATAAGTCTGTGGCGGTATGCATGTATAAACTTTGTTCCATCGCTTCAGTTCTTTTCTGGGAAAAGATTTTCTTTCTACTTTGTACATCAGTTGTTGTACCGAATGTCATTTGCACCATGGGCAAAGGGAAATGTCCACAAGGGAACATATGGAAGCTTGGACCAGTTGCTTAGCTAGTCATGTGCAGAGCATCTTTGGTACAGATAAGACCTGTGATCACAGGTGTCTTGGAAAGGCTCATCAGATCCAGCAGAAGACATCCCTGTAAAAACATGTGGATGGGATAGTGAGCAGCCACCCTGTTCAAGAGTACTTTGATTAAGGTGTTGCCTATTTCTCAAAGGTGCCAGTACAGCTCCGTAGCAAAATATTACTGTGGTCACTTGGTTAACACCACGTTGCAGTGAATTTTTATGTTACTTTGTTTTCTAACTTATTTCTTCTTTCAAGCATTACATTTTTAAACTAAAATAACTACTTTTCTTCCTTTTCAGAATAGTTAAAAAGTATTCTAAAATATCTCAAAAACATTTTAACATTTGCCCTGGAGTACACTGAACTAGCCAGCTTGTATCCAAGATAGGGAAGGCTTTTCACCATGAATGCATCATTACAGAGTTTGTAAAGAAGGGAAGACTAGAGGCACATGTGCAACTGGAGCGTTGGCAGGAGGTTAGGTGCTGTTGAGAAAAAGACCAAAGCTTAAACATGTTCAATCTGTTTAACTAATAATCAAGACATTTACTGTGTTCATATCAAGGGTATAGTGATTTCAACTCAAGTGAGTTGTGTTGGCTTTACCAGCGTCTCCTTGTCAGCTGAGCTGTGGCTTTTAGTCATCTCTCATCATGAGATAGACATGTGTTGAAGGGGGGTGATTTGATATTTCAGTTAAATCAGTCTAACAGGTAGTTGCTGCTAGAGGGGTAATCTCCTCCTCACTGCCTCCTCCCTTACCTACAAGGAGCTCTTTCAGAGTACTAAACCACAAGAAACTAGTTTGTTGATCAGATAGGCTTTAAATGCTTTTTAGTTCTAATGCTGAGTAGTACTTTAAATACTGGATTAACTTTCTGAGCTGGTTCACTGTGGACTTGGATGAGCAGCAGTGAAGGGGCAAGGAAAGGGGCATCCGGTGTGTGTCTGAGAGAGGGCATAAAAGGCAGCTGAAACTGCAGCTGAAATGCCACATCTCTCCATCTTCACACAATTTTTGTGGGAAGAAAAGACTTTAATAATACAAGATTTATAAAGTCTTTATCATCACTCCTTTAACTGGCTGTAATTACTCAGTTTTGTTTTAATTCCTATCTTGTTGTTTAGGTTATGTCAGATGTTCTGAAGGTTTTTGTGCAGTTTTAATGAGAAGGTAATTACTGTTGCTTAGTAAAATTCTGGAAATAAAACTATTAAAACGGGAGGCTCAATAAAAGGAGCATAAACAGTCATTTTATTTGAAGTTTTATCTCCTTGCAGAAATCATTTTTTCTTTATTAAAATATTCACAAGATTGAATGTCTTGATAAGTATGAATGCACTTTTAGAAGATTGGAAAGTTTCCTCTTATTTCTCTTTCCATGACATGAAGTATGACCTTCATTCAGGAGGTGGGGCAGGGAAAGAGTGTTTTAGCAGTTTAGTGTGAGGGATCTCTACTATATTCAGCACTGGAGCATTTCAGTTTCCTTCAATTGCATCTTGCTGCTGTTTCCAGTCCCCATGGTAATTTCTTCCATCACTTTGGGGCTGGCCCAAATGCCCAAAGCTGTATGACTGGGATGATCTTCCCCTCCCTTTCCTGGAGCTCACGTATCTATTTGTTTAAATGCACTTGGCTTAAAAGGTCAGGACCTTTAGCACTTGTACTGATAATCAGCAGAGGATTTTCTTAATTCATAGAATCATAGCATGGTTTGGGTTGGAAGGGACTTTAAAGATCATGTAGTTCCAGCCTCCTGCCATGGGCAGGGACGGAGTTTTGCAAGGCTGAAGTGTAGGGTGGGTGAATATAAGCAAAAATTTCAATTTAAACTCCAAGCACCTGATTTTAAATGAACAGTTCTGGTCTTGGTTTTCCATGTGTGCTTTTGTGACTTTCTTTGGTTTTGAATGTTCAGTTGGATTAATGACCAAGTTGGGCAGCTTAGGGAGGTATCCTTATTTCCATCCATGTGAACTAGTGGAAGGATTTTTTTTCCCTTTTTTTTTTTGTTTTGGATTGATTTTTGTACCCATATAAAACACAGCTGTGCTTATTTTCTTGAGGTTCATTCAGTGGATCTTAAAAGCATGAACAGATACTGGTAATTTTTTAGTTTGGTGACCCCATCACTGGCAGGAGGAAAAACTTTCAGATGCAGCATTGCTCAGATTAAAGGCTAATGAAAGATCTCTCTTTGCAGAAAGAACGGATGGCAGTGCTGAACTCTTATCTCATGTAGCATCTGTCAGAAGTGTACAGGCTAGTTCAGACCTCTTGTTCATGAGAGGCTGGAGTATCTCAGTGTTACTTAACCTCAAATGTGTAAACTGATATAGGGCTTTTTTGTGCAACCATAATTGCTGCTGTCTTGTGTCCTTTAAATGAAAACCAGAACTCAAGGCAGAAGACCAGCAGCTTGAGGAAAACACAGGTGTGTTGTGTAACCAAGAACCATCCCACTGTGATCCTGGTAATTCCACAATGCCGCAGTATCTCTGTTTGCATTGCCACCTACTTGCCTAAACTGAGCATACATGACCATTATGTCTAGACAGGTCCTCGTATGCACTGACTGAGTAACTTAACACTGTTTTTCTCCATTCTTTGTCTTGGAGTCTGGTAATGGTCAATGTGAAATCTCATCTGGAGTCTTCACTCTGGTTGATCATCTTTTCTTCACCCTTAAGTGCGTGGCAGTATTTCTGGTCTAGCTTATTGGGAAAATTCTGCAAAAGCACATAGTGAATCTTTACTTTCCTTCTTGAAAGGGGTAAGAATTTAAAAGGCTGTTCTTAATAAGAGAAGGCAGGTATTCAGAGTGCTGTCGCTGTATGATGTCTCCTGGCATCCAGGTCTGTCCTACTGTATTAACTATTTTTTTGTGGTAGGTTTTAAAATATTATTAGGCAATTGTGCTACTGCTTCCCCCCCCCCCCCCCCATCACAAGCTTATGCCTTGCTGGCCCTCAAATCTGAAGTACCATGTAGCCTAGGTTCTGTAATTCTACTGGGCATATTCATTTTCCTAATGGTTCAGAAGTGAAACACTGTAAAATCATTGAAGCTTCATGGTCACATACATGGATAGAATGGAGGTATAATCCTAAAGCTGAGACAGCGCTGGCAGTTTGCAAATTCAGACAATGGTGGTCAATTATAGCAGCAGAACAGGGGACAGCTGGGAGGTAAGCTTACAGAGGCTGGGGGTCATGTCTGCTCCAAAACTGTGTCAACCTAGCTGGGCTTTTTGCACTCCTCTTGCCGCCCCTTACTCCAGCTACTTGGAAAGTAGTTATTTAGATCCTCTTCCAGGTATGCTAGCCATGCTTTTGCATATCTGCTGAAGGGTTAGAATATTTTTCCTCTGAAATAAGAGAATTTGGAAAAGGTCAGGTTTGAAGCATCATTGCACAGATGGCCTTGTGGAGCTCTTGTAAGAGTAAATGCTTGTGTAGCTGTGCTTTTACCAGGAGGTTTGCTCTTGCATTAGTGACTTCTTTGTAATAGCTGACAAAGTCTCCTGCTGCCACCTTTGTTTGCAGGATGACTTCTTTTGTGTGCTAGGTACTTGTCTAAAGAACTGAACCTGTAGAACAGCTGTGCAGCTACCTTGCAGACTTCAAAACCTGACACTTCGAGCTACAAAGCTGATAGCCAGCCAGCTGGGCTGCAGCTGTCTTCTCACATCTGGATACTGCCTTGCCTGCTTTTTCTGAGCCTGAAGTTCATACCAGGATGCTGTTGTTCCTTTAGAATCTATGTTTATAGGGTCACAAATATAAATATTTTATAGTAGGCACTTGGTTGGATATCTAGCTCGTATACAGGTTGTGGAGGTTGCTTTTTCTTTCCTGCTAAATAAACCATCTACAAGGATACTTCATGAGATATCAGTGATAGAACCTAAAAATGAGGACACAAAAATTTTACCAACCTGAAAATCATAATTTCTAAATGTATTTTGAAATAGATTCCATTCATTCTGGGTCAGCTCGTAAAAACAACAAAATGGGGAACCAAAACCTGAGAGGACTTGTGTTGGTGACTGCAGCAGTTCTTGCCTTCTCCTTCCCCACCCACACATAAACACTGCGTGTACAGGCAACACCAGCCTCATTTGCTACCTGAGTGGTCATTTTTTATTACTAGATTTAGGGACATAATTTAATAACCAAGTTTAATCTGGTCTAAAGCAGTCGTTAAGTGGAGAGCTGACCAGCTTGTCCATGATGGTTTAGAAAAGTAGGCATAGCCTGTTATGAAATATTTTTTTTAATATTAACTGGTGCATAAACCTTCTTTCTTGCTGATCTCACAGTATTTTAATTTGAAGTCCACTTTTTGTTGGTGGAATAAATTTCAAGAGAGAAGCACACCATTACACATGTATGTACAATTTGCAGCTCAGAAGCTAAGTTGGAAGAACATGAATGCAAATGTTCCTTATTTGCAAGCAGAGTTGGCTTCCTGCCTCTTCCTATAGCAAGAGCATGTCCAAGAAAGAAATTTCGGTATCTGTTCTTTAAGCACTTAGAAGTCTTCTCATACCAAATTTTATTTGCCACAAGATTGGACATGAAAATACACTGTGAGTAATTAATTTATTGGAAGCTTTCAGTGGGTGATCCAATTTGCAGCTGACCCAAGTGTGGCTTTGTATCGTGAGGAAGGGAGTTGCCCTGTGGAAGAACCTTTCCTTTGGAAAAATACCCCCATAAACATGAGGATGACGCATTAGAGGTGTAAAGGTAATCTTCATCCTTGCATTTGTGTATGACACAGTTTGATTCTAGTTGTAAATTTTCACTGCTCTGTGTAAAAGGTTGGCGAGCTGTATAATCTTGGTGCTGTAGAACTGTCAAGAGTATTAGAAAATTGTCATGGCTGAGTAGAGAGACAAAGCTGATGGGGGTTTGGAAACAGACACAGGTTTTCATTATAGTGACCCACTTTGCTAGAATTGTGACTGGTAATGAAAGTGGCTTTTTTTTTCCCTATGTGCCACTGAGCCTCCAAGTATAAGCAGTTACTGTCTTCACAGACCTGGGAACAAGAAAACTGTGTTTTAAACCTCGTTCATTTTTCAGAGCACAGTTTTAGGCCTATTTGAGCCCTGCGTATGGGGCTTTTAGTTAGGAAGGGGCCAAGGATGCTGTGGAAAATGTTAAAGTTTAGCATATTCAAATTGGTGCGGATGTTAAACTTGAGATCACCTGTTCACTATGATTTGATGTGTTTAATGCTAATGTTGAGTTTGACCTTTTTTTTAACTGAATAGATGGCAGAGTCTTCCTGATAAATAGAATTGCCTCCTCTCTAGCCGAAGTGTTGAAATAATCTTACTCAGGTAAAACAGAAGGTGATTTGGAGAGCTAAACCTGTGCTGATCTTGTAACAAAGCTAATTAATACTTTTTAGTTAAATGTCCCTTAAAATTCAGCATGATAGACTGAAGGATGTTTCTAAATGAGTACTTTTAGAGGATGCAGCTCTAACAGAGAAAACTTTTACTGTGCATTTTCTTGTATTGAAGTAAGTAAAGTTGAGCGGGATGCTGATCATTTGTTTATACACTAGATCTGCAGAAAATGAGAAATTAAACGAGCAGTTGACAGATGCACTGAGAAATGAGTGCTTTGGACAGTGTCAGAATATAACTTGAATGTTAGTTTTTCAACTTCATGTTCTATTTAAGGTGTGCCAGTGTCTGAACTCTGCAAACTAGGAAGTATGGTGATAGGGGGAGGACATCCAGATCACTGCTGGTTTGCCACTTGGCTTTGCAAGGAAAAGCAGGAGCCTTTCAGGCTTACTTTATTCACAGCAGGAAATTGCATAGGAAGATGAGGTTGTGGAGCTGCAATATTGATCAGACTATCTTCTTGGCAACCTTGTTCATGGCAACTTCGTGGAGTTCGGGTAAATGGAAAATTAGGGCTATAGAGAAAGAGCAAAAGGAAGGTTACCACTGGCCCTTCTTGGCAGCAATAACTGGATGCCTTTTAAAAGCAGCTTCTGTTGTCATGGAGCTTCTGAATCCAAGGCCAGTTTCTGGCACTGTGATTTTCTCATGGTAAAAAACGTTGTCCTGTCCTAGCCTTGGGGGGAAAATAAATAAATAAAGGCAGTAGCCTTGGCAGCCCTTGTCTATTAATGCAGCTAAATGACTGAACTGCAATGGGAATGGGACCAAAGGGAAAGCTTTTCTTCACAGAGAATCCTGATTTTTAAAGCTGGCATCCACCATGGTCTGCAGAATCTTTTGTAAGAAAGTGTTTGACATTTGGAGAAGGATTTTGAATAGTTTGTATAGAACTTGTTTTCCTCTGAGTCAGCAATGTTTTGAGGTTGAAATAGAGACCTGAATTCCTGAGCTCAGGGTTTTTGGAAGGTCTTACAGTAGTGGTTGGTTTGTGTTTTAAAGCCCATTTCCCTTTCCAAACTTCAGAGATAGTCAGACTGCTTAGTACATAATTATCATTTCCTGAAGTGGTCAGTAATGTACAGACCAAGATATTTATTAATGTATTTGGCATCACTTATGTTAGTTTAACAATATGTTAATTTGCTATTTTAAAACGTGATATTTTGACTGCCTAGAAAATTCATGCTTGACTTTTATGGACAAAAAATATACTCCACTTCCTGATAATTTGTTTGTTTGTTTGTTTTTGGTTCTTTTTTGTTCTTGGATAGTTCCAGTGTCTGAAGTTTAAAAACTTCCTTGGTTTTATTTTTGCTTTGTAAATTTACTGAAACCAGAAACAAGTGATGATGGAAGTGGTTTAGTGTTTCCAAAGCAGTAAAACACTGTGTGCTTTTATTTCTACATGACTTATTTTTAAAAGCATGAGAGGCTGATTACCCCGTGTCAGAAAGCCTGTATAGATAAGCTTTTCTGCTAGAAATGTGTAAACTCTTTGGGCAGAAGAATATGCCCTTTGGGTCCTTCCTTAAGAGTCAGCTCTATTTTGATACTGCCTGGTCACTGTTACTTGAAAAGCTTCAGGCAGCTAGTGAATATTAAGTTTTGCATAGTAATTTCTATTGCTTCGCTGCCTGTTTATGTTTTGTCTGCCTGTACTTGAGGCTGTTGGGTCAAGGATTAGAGCTCTTGCAGGCAAGTTCAGATCGGCCTTTCAGGGTTCCAGGGTGGGATGTCGCAACTGCTGTGACTCTACTATTAGAAGTTACCAGCCCCAAAGCAAGAGTTGTATTCTGTCCTTCTGGTTTTAGGCTGCCCACAAAGAGGGATCTGATTTGAAGCACTGGGCTGAGCAGGAGCAGTTGAAGCACATGCATGTTCAGTCCTGCAAAGTCTGCATTGGGCCAATGACCTCGAGCAGGGGTATAATGACTCCTCAGGACTGCTTTGGCTTTTCTTCAGCAAAGAGTTGGAGCCCTCTCATTTCAGGGTTTGTTTGCATAAGGAAGGGAGCCCTCATCATTGGGAGTAGCTGTGAATCTGCAAGTATAAACGTCAGGTAATAAAGGGACCCCAGGAGCCTAAACTTGGAGTTTGGAACAGCCTTTGGAGCCCTTGCAAATTCTTTTCTACAAGCCCTTGGATAGTGGAGTTGTAAACACCCGTCCTCAGTGCAAGACTGTTGGCTTTTTCCCCCACTCTCCGTTTCGTTCTTTAAAGCATAGTCAAACTCCAAAAGACAACAGACTTCTTCCAAGGTTGCCTATGAAGTCTTGTGTTGTGTTATTTGCCCTTTCTATACAAACCCTCAAAAATGATACTGAAGTGTATGTAGGATTATGGTGTTTAATATCAGAGCCACAGGCATAAAAGCCTAGAAAATTCTGGGTGCTAAAAGTTTTGTGTTTAAATATTCTCTTGATTAATACTACTTTGAGGTGATTTAAAAAAAAATGCTAAAAGAAATAATTTTCTTAGTTATGACAGTCTAGAGTATCTGCTAGGAAGTGAAAGTTTTCTGTAGACACTCATCTTTTCAATTTAATAACATGTATTTCAAAATCTATTTCTCGACATTATTAAAGCTATAATAAAATCTTATTTTTCCTCTGTAATAACACTAACTTTTTCAGACT
Organism: Ara ararauna; assembly: GCA_028858755.1. Classification (NCBI taxonomy): domain Eukaryota; kingdom Metazoa; phylum Chordata; class Aves; order Psittaciformes; family Psittacidae; genus Ara; species Ara ararauna. The sequence continues at coordinate 45,534,151 of CM054382.1, forward strand.
GTAAGACTGAAATTCAGGAACTAACTGCGGGGGTTATGAAGAGTGCTTTATTTCAGCATTAGGATCATTTGGATAGAACAGTGCTAAAATTTGGAATTGTACTGTGTTGTCTAATTTTTTACTCATTAAACTAATTTCTTAATTATTAGAAAATTCATTCTGTCTTTGAAATTCTGCACTTCTGGAGATGCTGTGCTGTAATTTTATAACAACAAAGTAACCAAATTGCTGCTTTAATATCAGGTTTTTACTGTAATTATGGAATTGTAAATTGTGCATAACTTTTCCAAGAGTGAAAACAGTCCCAGAGCAGCAGGGAGGGAGGAGTGTGGGTCTGATCATGATTGCCATAATTTAGGCCTCTTCCTTTAAACTTTGCTTGTGAGATAAAGTTTTTCTTTTCTGGGAAGGAAGAAACTTTTCACATAGTTTTCCATGTACTTGTCAGGCATATTTTAGTTTGCTGTGATGCTAGGGTTTGTATTTGAAGGATTACAGTGGTGAGAAGGGGGGAATGGTAGCTGAACCAGTGAGTCTTCCTGGGAGGTCAGATGAAGCCTTTAGTTAAAAAGTCTGCACTTCTAAATGCCGTTTGCTAAGTTAGGATGAATACTTTTCATGGGCAGCTTTGTTTTTCAAGAGCAGTACCAGTGGTAGGTTTAGGTCCCATATACAAGTCCCAGCACAAAGTGTGCTGCAGTGTTCTGAATGCTGGCAAATCTCTGGTGGAAATGACTGACAAGCTGGAAAGGGCATGGCATGAGCATGCAGCACTGCTGGTACTTGGCTTTCTGCTGCAGTGTATCTAGGGGAGGAAGAACAAACCATATCATAAACCCTAATCTTTGTTAAAGAGGTTTGCTTTCACTAAAGTTAGTATTGGAGAAGTTGCCAGTGCCCAAGACTGGAGAACAGAGCAACTTCTGGTTGGGTAAATGTAACTTAACACTGACATACAGTGGTAGCATATTGAGAGTAGTTATGCTGCCATTTAATCTGCTTTTGTTTTGGTTGGAAGATCTTTCCCTGATTCAGCTCACCACATGGTTGGAGAAGTGGTGTGGGACGGAGGAAGAAGACCACCCCTGCAGTGGCTGTGTGGCTTTGTTCTGGATTGATGTGGCAAATGAGGGGTGGCTTCAGGATGCTGGAGGCAGCAGAAGTGGGCAGGTGGGGATGGGGTATGGTGTTTCGTTTCCACTGGTGTGCAGCTTTGCAGCGGGTGACTTTGTGATGGTAGGTAAGATGCCTTTTAAAAAGTTCCTGTAGATGTAAAGAGCAGTCTTGATCCAGGATGGCTCTGCAAGTGCAGTTGCACAAGCTGAGTTAGGAATTGGGAATAAAGGATGTGAGATCTGCAATAACACTTGAAGGATCAAAACAGATGAGAAAAACTTTGGCCAGGGTGCGGTTACTGCTTATGAGTTTTTACCTCTTTGTATAATTCCTTTTATAGGCAAATATGTGTTCCCTCAGAGCCTTTAGGGCCTTATTGTTCTTCCTTCTCTATGTAACAAAGAAGGTGGATTTACTCTGAAGGAATATTTCCATGGCAGCCACTTAGAAAATTATTCTTATCTTCTTTTGTTAAAACTTTTGTTTTATAGACACAGATGAGGACACAGTGAAAAGATGTTTTGCCACATTTGAAGAGAAGTTCTTCCAAACCTGTGAGAAAGAACTTGCCAAAATCAACATTTTCTATTCAGGTAAGGTGCTTATTTGTGTATATTTGTGGAAAATACAGCAACACAGAAAGAGTCCAAAGCTCCCAAACTTTCAGAGTAACCACAGTGGTCATGCAGGTCTACTATCAGGTAATTATAGGGCAGGTTTATGTGAGAAACTGCTCTGGTTTAATCACAGATGTGAAGCCTAAACCATGGTGTTTGCATGGAGGGAGAATGAAGGGCAGGTGATTTCATATGTCTGCAGAAGTGTCCTGCTGAACTTCAAGAAGATACTCTTATCTCAAGTGATAGGGCATAGGGAACAGTTTCTCACCTTATCCATGGTAACAGTTTCCTGTGCATGTTTTAGTTGTGCTAAGTTCCTTAGCTGGCGTTCCCTGACCTTGTGCAGGAATAGCTATCATGGACTTGCCTGTGTATTATAACTTGACCATCCTGATGCGTCCAAATTTTTAAATACTTTCATATAAACTCTTTAAGCTTTCTGAAGTAGTTCAGCCAAGTAGCAGTTTGTCATTGGCTGCGTATTAATTCCTGTTTGGTAAATTGAGTAAAAATGTAATGATAAGAGTAGGAATTCCTAGGGGTCATGTGTCAGAGTGCTGTTTGTTTTTTTTTCCTGGAGAAAGTTTGCTTTCCCATCCTGTATTTTCTTTAGAATGAGATAATTGGAAATTCACCCTGTAATATTGCTGCTGAAAGCTTAGTGTTAGTGTGATCCAGTTCCACCCACCATTACAGTTCAGCTGGTTTTCTGCCTCTTTTGGTAAGGTTTAAAACGGGTTTTCAACTAGAAAAGCATTTAAATATGAAGACAGTGATGCACTGACTTATGGTATACTTTCTCTTAACATGTTGATTTACTAACTTGATGCTATAAACAGGCTTTTGCAGCACAATATGGTACGCTTTTCTATTTCTGACTTTAATCTGGTAACAGACAGTTGAGTTGTGCAAAATATTTTAATAACCATCAGGCGATGGCTTTATTGCTAGCTATTTTATTGCTAGCAAAATCTGGGTTGTGAACATGAGAATAGCTGAAAGCATAAGAGATGCAATAACAGTGCTCTGCAGCTTGCCTCTGTCTAGCTTACATCTAGGCAAATAAATCTCTTTCGGGCTGGCTATGCCTGCTCTCCTGGCTCCCTTGAGCCGTGGTGTTTTGCTATAGCCAGAGTGGAGTGGGTGTCAGAACAAGGGCAAGGTGCATTTTTTATGTAGAAGTGATATGTTTTACTAGGCCAGCTGGGTTTTATACTTACAGGCGTTTTCCTACATGTAATTCATACATACCTAATTGAGAACAATTGCTCTGCTTTGTTTCCCTGTGGGATCTTTTGTTTTTATCCCAAGTCTGAGATAAGGCATTTATGCTCAGAAACTTGTCTTTCTTCTCTAGTTATATCAGATCCTGTGTACTGTGAGCTAGACTCTGTGAAGGAAGTTCTGTCAATTTAGATGCACAATACAGATTATAATTTTCCCTAATGAGGACCTGCTAGCACACGTGCACCCACATGCACATGTGCATCCATTCCAGCATTGTTTAAAATGGCACTAATAATATAGGATAGGATTTTTTCCATCTTGCTGTCATTTCAAAAATGTTATAGGAGAGAATACATGTAATTTGAAAATCTTGTGTGATAAGGTTAAAGTAAGTCTTTTATTTGCAGAAGTGACGTGACTTTAACAGTATAGAAACCCCTTATTAGGGTTATTAACATTAAGCTATATCAAGAAATGTTCCATCAGTGGTTCCCCTTCTTGATCATGTCAAAAATTTGTCACGTCGGACCCTATTGTAACTCCAGGTGTGTGTTAGCTTGGATTATGACCTGATACATCCTGTTTGTTATAGGTTTATCATATGTTTTATTACACATTTGGCTTTACTATGATAAATATTGCCCATTTTCAAGAAAGCTAAGCTTTCTTTTGATCCCTGCTTAATTTTGTCATCTTCTTGATCCCTGCACTGAAGGATCCTTAGTGAAGATTGCCAGGGATTGTACAGCATGGACAACGCTGTCCTTTCAGGATAGGCTGCTCCCAGACCTCAGCTCCTCCCTAGTGTACTTAGGGTCGGAGTGCCTGCTGCATAATGCTGTATGCTCAGGTTGTCGGCTCTTGTCAAACATAGCCTTAATTCCCCAGACCATTATTCCAGTTCAGTAGGAAGGAAAACAGCCATTAACTAAATCTGATTTGATAAACAATTTGTGATTATTTGGACTACACTCAAGAAAATCTATGGAAATGAAAAAGAACAGCATTAAAATTTTCAGGTGTTTCCAGTAGGGAATGCCTGTTCAAGTGCTCAAATTTCATTTGTGGCCAGTTTTGGTTCGTGTTTGGGATTTTCTAGAGGGGAGGTTTGTTATATTTTAAGTTAGTATCATCAGGATTTGCTTGGGCTACAGCGTAGCTAGTAACATTTTTGTGGTTAATTTAGGAGTTGGTTTTGTTATTTGTAGGCTTTAACTTGGTAAGCAAAATAGTGAACATAATAAATACAAGTAGGAAAAGAAAGGAGTGCTGAAAGAGCGTGCCTAAAATGCCCAGACTCCTGAGCTGGGTAGCTGCAAGGAGGTATGGGCTGTTCGATTATATCCTCTGTGGTGAAACAGGTTTTGATCACAACCATGGCCATGTGAGCTGGAACTTGAGAAATTGTACTAGCTCTTTGGTGTGACAGCTTTTTTTCATGATCCTTAAGTGTCAACTTTTCTTTACACTTGGAAAACAGAGTCAAAACAACTTGGAATTGTATAGTTGAGAGGCAACTCTTTAGACGGTGGGTTTAGTTGGGATCTAGAAGCATTTTTGGGGCAAACCTGCTTCTTTATTGCAAGTACTTTTGTTGAAGTCTGCCTCTGATTTCAAATTTCTCCTTAGCCTTTGCTGTGAGGTTACACTTGAGCCAAGGACTTAATGGGCATCATGTCATGCAAAATGCTGCCACCCAACAAGAGTGCTTCCAGTTTCCATGTGTATGCTGCTTTTTTCCAACTCTTTTGAGTGGCATATTTTTTTAAAAAGTCACTTTTGGGAGTGCTGGGTTAGTGGTGAATGACTTCTCAATCATTTTGGAGTATGTTGTAAACTGAGAAATTAATTTATACTCTGCTTTGCTGTTTCCCTAAGCAATTCTGTATAAGCTTTTAAGAACAGCAGCACACATTTTGTCTTATTTTGCTTCTGCAATGAATCTCCATGGTAAAATCATACCTTAACTAGATGAAGTTAGTTGTGGACTGTATAACTGGAGTCCGTGTGAGAGAGAGCAGGAGGGAGAAGAAGGTGCAGGACTGCTGTTTCTCAGGAGTGAGTCAGTTGCCTTTAAAGCCTCATTTTTAGAGAACTGTGGTCCTCCCCTACAGATGTCAGAGGGCAGTGCATAATTAAGAAGAATATTTGTATTTGGAGATGATGCTTTCTTCATGGACATTGCTTTGCAAAGAAGAAAATTGCAGCAGCAGTTTTGAGACTATTTCAAAGCATTGTCTTTTCTTTAAATATTGTTTTGTTAGGCTTTTAGTTGGCTTTTTTTTCTGGACGTACAGAAAATGGAACATAGTTTCAATTTAGAGATGCGATTTAAACTCTTGCATATTTAATAATTTGATCCAAAGAAATCTCAGTGTATCACAGACAGTTTAATATGGCATTTTGAATGTAGTAAACTTGTGAGTTTTATTTATATGAAGGCTTTTGATTCTAACAGTTGCTCTAATCCATTACTTCTTCCCAAGAGAGTTCCCAAAGTGGGAAAAGATTATTTTTGCAGTCTGACCTTGTGGGTGTTAAATATGATGTAATTGTAGGCTGTGAGCAGACAATTCTCACTGTGGGCTACATGGCCTCTCTTAGTGGTATCCTTGAAGCTATAGAAGTTACCAGGGAGGAGTTATCCTTTCCTGTCTTTTTAAAACATCTTGCTTTGAATAAAGCTTATAATCAAGAAAGAGAGTTTCAGGCTCTTCCATACTTGATTTTTGTATGTTGATTCCAATTTTCCATTTGGAAAGGCATTCTCCTTCTGGAAAATACCTTATGCAGAGCAATGTATAATTATTTACAGATGAGGTTTGCTCTTAAAATTAACCAGAATTGAATAAGACTGAGGAGAAAATCAGAATTGCTCCCATCAGAGTAAATCTTACTTTGGGGGAGGTGTGGCAGCAATTGAAAATTACTGTTAAATTATGTAAGATTCTAATGAAGGGGAATTAGATTGACAGCCAGGAGACTGTTGGGCAAAGTTTTGGGTGGTGGAGGGACTGTGGGGCTCCATGGTTTCTGTTGCGGTGGTGTGTGTCCTGCTGGGTGGAGGTGGCTCCAGCTTCCAGCCTCTGCTCCAGCACTGTAAACCTATTTGGTACCTTCCTGGCCAACGCCGCTGAACATGGTCCATGATGGGGCTTATCAGCAGAGATGCCAAAGCTGTGACTAAAGCCATAGGGGAAGGAAAAAGACTGGAAGCAACTAGTTGTACAGAACAGAGAAAGATAATGGTGTCAGTTATGCTGGTTTTAGCATTAAAAATATTTTTATTTAGCCAAAAAATATTTTTTTCTGAAAGTACATAAAGCAGCGTACTTAAAGGAACACCTTTTTCATACTTGAGATGCGAGGAGGAGAGGCTGACTTCTTCTGAATACACGTCAAAATGGTATTTTAATTCAGGCTGGCTGTTCCTTTAATCAGTAAATAATGAAGCAGTGCTTCTAACCTGCATGAGCCTAAACTGAGGAAAAGAGGGATATATTATTACAGCAGTTTGTGTACAGCAGCTAGTAGTGTTGTAACTCCTGATCAAAGCAGAAGCTGTGTTTGTCTGTCACTGGGAGCTTGGCAGAAGGGTAGCGTTGCTCTCAGAGCAACAAAATTCAGCATCGCATTTGAAGTGTGGTTTGTTTTCTTTGGGGTTTTTTTTCTCCTTGGATTTCCTTACTGTCATATAAAAAGATAGTAAACACATAGTTAGTAGTGGGTGCACAGATATGAAAAGTGCTTTGCTTACTAAACTGTCAAATTTCATAACGTTGTCTAACAGTTGGGTTTTTTCCCCATTTGCTGTTTGTGCATTTGCTTTATTTGAGAAAGGCAGTCAGCTTTCCTTTGTGTGCAGAGTAGATGTGTGGTCACTGCTTTGGTATTTGGATGAGACCCTATCTGCCTGGCTGCATCCAGCTGTGGCTCTGCCAGTGTGGGGAGACCTAACCCTACATCCTTGTGCTGGTTTATAGCCCCTCGGTACAGGCAGCAGCTGAGCAGGTTGGTCTTCTTCCATACCATACAGGTATGCGTATGGTCCTGAAACAAGCATCCTCTAGAAATCAGATCTTGAGTGGAAGTGGAGAGGTCTGAATTCATGTCTTTAACTAAAAGGAGCTTCGTAGAAGAGAAATATGCAGAGCCGTGGAATTAAATGCTTAGCAGGGGAAGACCATGCTGTAGGTTATTCAATGCAGTGCTTTTTACCTACAGGCACTTTATCTGAGGAAAAGGTATAGTGCTTTTTACAGGCTCAGTAGGCAAGTTGCTATCCTCTCATCTGACTTTTTCCTTTCCTTGCTAACAGAAAAGCTTGCAGAAGCTCAGCGCAGGTTTACTACTCTCCGGACTGAGTTACAATCAACTTTGGATGCACAAAAAGAAGCCAGTGGGATTTCCACGCTTCAGCGGCGCAGAAAGCCAGTCTTCCACCTGTCCCATGAAGAAAGAGTCCAACATAGGAATATCAAAGATCTGAAATTGGCCTTCAGTGAGCTCTACCTCAGCCTCATCTTACTGCAGAACTATCAGGTACCTGCAAAAGGATGTGGGTTTACAAAGCCCTGTTGTGTAAATGACTCTGTACTTTGTGTATCCTTCAGTTGCCTCATTCAAGCTGTTATTTTAATTTCTTCCTTAATTTTGGGTTCCCTAAATGCTTAAGAAAAGGCAGATGCCTAGCAGCTAGCAGTGTCATGTCATGTTGCTTTTTGTTGAAATAGAATTGCTAAGCTGACCTTCAGAAGGACCTTCCTTCGTCTTCCTTTTCTGGGCTGGCTGACCCCAACACCCTTTGCCCAGGCATGGCCAGAACATGAAGTTATATCAGTACCTCCTCCTTCTGTAATGTGTTGTTCTGTGCAGGGCTGGAGCTGGCACACTGGGGAAGAAAGAAGCTCTTTTGTCTAATATTTGTAATGAAACTTGAAATGCTAACATACTGTTTTCTCTTGGTGTTACCATGGTAGTGGCTGTGACCTTGCTATATCAGAATCTCTTGTTAAAACATTCATTTAAAAAAAAAAAGTTTTCAATTCTGTAGGATACAGGCTCGTTTGCCTTGAAGTATGAGAAAACCAAATCTTTACTTGCTCTAGGGTTTCTGGCAGGAAAGGGCATGGTAAATATTGCAGATGTTGATATTGTTCCAAAAATCTTGAAACAAAAATCTGAAACTGCTATGATCTTTTTTTCAGGGATAGCCCTTTTGGTGTTAAATACTCTGAAATGCTTTTACATGTCTACCTGTGAGGATTTTTAGCTTGTTAAATAAGAATGTTTGAGTTGAAATTTACTACATCTGTATTTAGATCTTTACCAGCATTGTACTGGAGAATTTTACTGAACAAAATTATTTGTTAGAAATACTACCTGCAGTATGGACAAACTTAATTCTTTCAAAATTCTGGGTATTTGTACCATTCCTAAAGTGATGTTATGTCTGAGTACATGTCTGGAAACTGTTTATGAGTTTCTCAATAAAGCCCTTTAATTGTTAGAGGTAATTTTTGGTTCAAAATCCTGGGAAAGGTAGAATATCTGTAGCTTTTCAGGAATGGACTGAAGCAGTATTACATGCTGTGATTTCTTCAAGTTTTGTTTTGGCTATAAAAAAAAAGCTCTTACTCTTGATTACAAAAGTCACTTCTGAGGCTTGACGAAGAAATTGAATAGGGGTGACATAGGTCATTAATTTGGAAAATCTTTTCCTACTGTTCGTCAGTGAAGAAAGGCATGTTACACACCTTTAGTTTTGCTACCAAGAGTCCGTTGTACATATAGAAAATGTTGATGTAAATCCCATCTGGATTTGATAGCTTTCACAGTATCCAAAAGGAGCAGAGCTGCTTTCTACAGCCTATTGAGAATGAGAAAAATTAGTTCAAATTGGTCTTGAAGTTTAGGACAATGAGTACAAGTACTAAACCAGATATAAAACCAAATCCCAGAATACTTCTCTTAGTCACTTTTGAACTTAGAGTATAAGAACCAGGAATATTCTAGCTCTTCAAGTTTTGGAGAGGAAAACCAGTAATCTGGTGGGAAGACGACATAGCTGAGGCCTTCATGTAGGTGGTAAAGGGAAGTCAACAGTGGCATTATAAATATCAAACTATGACTTTGATGAAATGTTGACGTTTCGAGGTGGGTTACCAGGAACAGAAAACTCATTTGAAGCAAATTCTAGTCTGCTAGACTGAAGCAAGAGCAAAAGCAGCATGCAGTCATTTCTAAGGTACACAACCAAATATCAAGTGGAACTGTAACTTGTCTCCAGGGCAGCTGATATTTAACTTGCCAATGATTAAATTTCTGATAAAATTGATTTGTTATTAACAGTAATATATAATTCTAGAGTGTGTAGATCTATAAATAGATCTATTTATTTGAAATACTGTGTTTCAGAACAAACATCGTAATTATTAAATACATAGTATTTACTTATACTGTATATAATATAGTACATTAATCAGGCATATTTATACACAGGATACTCAATCAGCCTTATTAAACTGCTGTGTGTTTGTCTTGCTGGTGTATTTCCTTATTCATTTGTATACGAACAGAGATTTTTGAGTCCACTGATTCTATTTGATCTTGCATTTTATTATTGCATAAGTTGTGCTCTTTGGTTTTTATTCACCTTCAATAGATCCAGCAGAAATGGAAGTCACTTTTGGAGAAGGCCCCTTACCAAACAAAAGCATCATGAATAGCAAAACATCTGACTCTGTGAATGATGTTTGACTGTTCCATCACTGTATGTTCCTTGTCAGAAGCCCCACTGTAACCACCAGTACTTTTATTGTGCGCTTTGGGCTTGCAGAATTTTTGCAGCCAGGGGATGAAGTGCTGCTGGAAAGGTTCAAGGGTGTCTGGTGTAGCCATGCCCAGACTGGCCAAGACATATCAGAGTTAGTCTGGGATTAGACACATGTCAGATAAAGTGATGTTAGTTGACGCTACAGAAAAATCTCTGACCAAAATCATCATTTTATTGCATTTTTGAATTTCAAGATTCTGAAATGGTGGTCTCCCTGGGTGGAATGCTGGCTTTTCCAATAGAAAACAATTAAAGCCTCTTGTCTACAATAATGCAGATTGGTAATTCACTGGCTTCCTGCTCCTGTCTCTCTACCCTCATTTCCCCACCTACATGGTAGGGGTATGGTATTAAATCACTCAGCATACTTAGATCGAAAATATTTCAGTGAGGAGATGGTGCCTCTCCCTAGGCCATGGGATTTTGCTGTTTTCTCTCTTTTTCTTTCCAAGCTCCTTTCTAAGCTTTTTTTTTTTTCTTTTTTTCCAGAAGTGAATCTTGCCATGATCTATGTTTCTACCATTGCTTGAATGAAACACTGAGTTTTTCGAGTGGTGTTTTCTGCATAGTGAAATGCAGGATTTCAGATACATCTTGTCACAGCAATTGCCTGCAGTGTGATGAGCTTTGCCTATCTTAAGTTACTGTGCATTAGAAGAGTATTGGGTTAGTCTCATATGTAACTTGAAAATCAACAATTAATTCTTGTTTTAATACACCTCTACATACTAGGGAGTTGCATCTCCCACATCTGCAAGTCTAAAATAGTTTTGCAGTCATTGTACAACGTATGCTGTAGAAAAAGACGTGCTGTGGGGCTGTACATGTCTGGATCTAATTTGCAGCATGTATAAATTTTGTACAAGGATTTCCCTTCTATAATGAATTTATCTGGACAGCTTGATTTGAAACCAACGCAGAGTTTAAAGAAACTAGAAGTTAGTAGCTTAGCCTTTTGAGAAGGGAAAACCCTTGAAGGATTGGTAATGACTGTGATAGTTTTGATAAACATGTCTTTCTGTAGCTATGTATGTTTCTTAAGAGCTCATTACAGTTCCTGCTAATCCAGAGACTGTCAGTTTGCAGTACCTGGGATATATGCAGTAAGGTATACCCAGGGAGAGGGAGCATATCTTAAAATAACTTCATGCATGCAAGTTTTGAGCATGTCCAAAGGTTATTAATCTTCAGGGAGGTTTCATCAGGATTGTCATCACTTCCTGCGTTAAGGAAGAAAGTGGGAGTAATTTGGCTTTTCAGGAAACATGAAGTTTAGGTAGTTTCCTGCAAATAAGCTATATGGCTTTATGTCCCTGAGTCCCACATTTTTTCTGTTATTTGCAAGGGATACGTGTGACTTCTAACGTAGTGGTAAATCAGAAACTTTGTGACAATAGATGCAATAATTTGGTGGGTTTTATTAACTGTTCCTTTTTTGCTAGCACTGGAAATACAGCCATTTAACTTTCTTGGGACCTGACTGAGTTTAAAAACCAGTAACTCGTTTCCCTTGTCTGCAGAACCTGAACTTCACTGGCTTCCGCAAGATCTTAAAGAAGCATGACAAGAACTTGGAGACAGCGCGGGGAGCAGAATGGCGGGTGGCTGAGGTGGAGGTAGCACCTTTCTACACTTGCAAGAAGATCAACCAGCTTATCTCCGAAACAGAGGTAAAGATACTAGTCTGGACACTGTTCCTCTTTTTAACTAGAAAAGTGTTTTCTTGTTCACTACTGATTCCTATAATGTTTTGCCCTCTCTAGCTTGTATTTGCCACCAAGACAGCTATTAATTGATTTTGAAATGCCACTGGTTTCTGGCACTGCTTTTGTAATTTGGGTATTTCTCTTCAGCTGGTAGCTTTTCACTCTGAAAAGCCAGTACAGTGTTAGCTTGTATTGTGTAACTTGATGCAGCATGGTGAGCTTCTCCTATCTTTGTTAATGTGTACTAAGAGAGTATTAGGCCAGGGCTCAAATGTAACTTGGAAACCAACTGTTATTTTTGGTTTTAATGCAGTACCATGTACTTATCATTAAAATGAACTTCTGTGATGTATATCTTCATCTCCTTAGGAAGTGGTGACCAATGAGTTAGAAGATGGAGACAGACAGAAGGCTATGAAACGTTTGCGTGTTCCACCCTTAGGAGCAGCTCAGGTGAGAGATCAAGCTATGCAGCAAAGATGCTTCTCCAACTTGTCAAGGTGCTAAATTAGATTCAATGTCTGAACAAAGTAGAGCAAATAATTGATGTGAGCATGCTCTGCAAATTGTGAGGGGGATATTGTCACATAATCTGCTTTAGTTTAGAAGATTTGGAAATAGCTTACTTTTCCTAATTATAAATTTATTCTGCAAATTAATCTGATTTTGCTGATAACCTGTTTACCTCACCTTAATTCCACCACTGCTTTGTTCACAGCCTGTACCAGCCTGGACTACATTCAGGGTTGGATTGTTCTGTGGGTTGTTCATTGCACTGAACGTCACTGTCATACTTTCAGGTGGGTATCCTCGACTGCACTCACTGCCTGCTGTACCTTGGTTTGGATATGTTCTCATCACTTAATGGGGATCTGGATCTGAACTGGGTTGGTCAGGATGTTCTGAATTGAATCAATCTGAGTCAGATCACACTGCTTTTAAAGTATTAGTTCTGCTCAGTAACGGATTGTGTTTTTTCATGTTGTATATGCGGATTTTGGACTTTGGCTGTATTATGGTTTGTTCTCCTGGTTTTCTCCCTATTCTTGGAATGATGTTCTAGAGGTGGAACATCCATCTACAAAGACAGATTTCTGTTATGGTTCTGTGAACACACAGACCTCACTCACCTTGAGACAGGTACTCCTAGAACTTAAGTTTTTCATGATACTAACTCCCTACAGAGCATGAGACCAGAGACAGAGCCATGTAAGCACCATGCCACTTGGGATATTTTCGTGTAGAAGCTTCAGGGATTTCAATGCGTGGTGCCTATTAGTGGAATTAATTTAATTTTTTCTTGTTGGCAGATTTTGGCAAGATTGTGTAACAGCTACAATGAATTATTATGTATCTCAGACATTGGTTTTATTCTGCTTTGTGCCTTCTGAGCTTGAACTCTGATTAGAGTAAAAGCCATGTTAGTACTGTGGATCCAGACACAGTGTTTAATCACAAGCAGCTTTACTAATTACGTGTGTGTTATTTCAGTAGTGCTGTAAAGGAAAAGGCTTAACAAATCAATGTGTGAGCTCTTGCATTAGGGAAAGCCCATGTCTGTGGTTTTGACTTAAAAGAAATTTTTAATCAGATGTTTCTGTAATTGAATCCAGTCATGTCTTGGGATAAAATGTCTCCGTTTGAGAAACTGTTTGCAATGCTTCCCATTTGGTCATCCAATGGTAGAAGCAGAAGCTTGACCTCTCTGTGTGAAGGATCCATTTAATGTGTAGATGCTGCTCCATATTCATCTTATCTTTTTTTCTGTTGCTTATGTGTTTGATCTCTGTGTGAGTTTTAAATATGGTTGAAGCCGGTTGTGTTTGCATTATCTCTCAGGAAGTGACACAGTTGTGAGAAGGAATTCATAAAAATGATTATACCTCCAAAGCAGATGTTACTAACTTACTGTGAATAATAGGTTTGTTTGTTATCAGCAGGCATGATCTGATATCTGTACATTACTTCAGATATTGGGCAGAAGCTGTATTCTAACTGCAAAGTGGTTTGTGGTTTTTGTTTGGATTTTTTTTTTATTTTATTTGGATATGACTCTGCTAACCTCTGCTGTATTTGAAAATTATTATTTGATTGACTGAAATGGGATTTAAGTATTGTATGTGTAGAATCTGTGAAACAGCATATAACTTCTATTGGAAAATCACTTCTTTATTACCTGACTGCAACTAGAACAGCAACATTTTACAGAAGTGAATTCATAATACCTTGGGGTCTGTTAGAAGCTGCAAATGTTACAGTTGGATCCCAGGGAAGCGTCATCCTAAAGAGTACAAATTTTGAGGCATAACTTTCTGTATTAGCTTTCCTAGGTGCCAAGTGAGTACGTAATTGAAAGTTCATGGAAATGAGCATATGTTTTATTAACCAGAAACCTGTAATGTTTCATGCAAAATCTCAAAGGTTCTTGCTGCAGCAGTGCCCTGTCTCTTGTTTGAGAATTAGGCTGCTATGCCATTATTCTTGTAACCAGGGACATCTTCCTCTCTGAACATCTTGTTCAGAGCTTGCATTTGCTGAAGGAATGAGTTGATCAGGTGTCACATACCTGCTGTGACTCTAACAGGTGACCTCGCTTATATTTTATTTAAGTGGATATGTATGGAAAATCTCTCTGCCTTAGGGCCGTAGTACGGAGGAGCCCTGAACTGGGTCGCACCAATTTGAGTCCACGTACACCTTTGCTGGACACTTAACTACAAGTTGGTCTTTGAGGGTCTTCAGTCAAACTGCTCAGCGGTAGTGAAGAAAATGGTTCAGTTAGGACGCATGAAAAGGGAATCAAATCTAGCCATTACACTGTGGAAGCTAAACTAGATAGGGTTTTAGTATCAGAAGAGAGAATATACAGAAATACTCTTAACTTCATTGTGTTAGTATCTGTTCTGCTTATACTGTTCAGTATCTGCTTTTTCGCCAGAACCAGCTGCTGTTCAACCTGCAATTATGGTCCTGAGCCTAGAAATAAGATTAGCAGGCATTAGATTTGGAAGTCATATGCTATACTGTCATGAACCATATTCGCCTCAGGATAAACCTTTGTTTGAGTGTTCTGTCTTGAATAGCACATAGCATATCTGTCCTATTCTGTCTGGTCATATCTTATTCAATATTTCTGGGGATGCTTTGTCCTGTTTGAAAGCACCTCCTTTGGTTTTCAGATAAAAATTTGAAATACTGCTTTTGCAATTCCATATTTAAGACTAGCTTCTTTCAGTTTCTTCAGGGTGTCTGTCATTTCTGTCCAAAATTTGACTCTCTTTTCCCTGAATCCAGTAATCTCTAAGTTATACATTTGATCTACCTGGACATGTACAAAGCGTTTGACACTGTCTTACATGACATCGTTGTCTCTAAGTTGGAGAGACATCAATTTGATAGGTGGACCAGTCGGTGGATAAAGAACTGGCTGGATGGCCGCACGCAAAGAGTTGTGCTCAATGGCTCAATGTCCAGCTGGAGACCAGTAACGAGTGGTGTCCCTCAGGGATCGGTGTTGGGACCGGTCTCGTTCAACATCTTTGTCGGTGACATGGACAGTGGGATTGAGTGTGCCCTCAGCAAGTTTGCCGATGACACCAAGCTGTGTTGGTTCGGTTGATACGCTGGAGGGAAGGAATGCTGTCCAGAGGACCTTGACATGCTTGTGAGGTGGGCTGATGCCAACCTCATGAAGTTTAACCATGCCAAGTGCAAGGTCCTCCAGCTGGGTCGGAGCAATCCCAGGCACAGCTACAGGATGGGCAGAGAAGAGATTCAGAGCAGCCCTGCAGAGAAGGACTTGGGGGTGTTGATTGATGAGAAACTGAACATGAGCCAGCAGTGTGTGCTCGCAGCCCAGAAAGCCAACTGTATCCTGGGCTGCATCAAAAGGAGCGTGACCAGCAGGTCGAAGGAGGTAATCCTGCCCCTCTACTCTGCTCTTGTGAGACCTCCTTTGGAGTATTGTGTGCAGTTGTGGTGTCCTCAACATAAGAAGGACATGGAACTGTTGGAACAAGTCCAGAGGAGGGCCACGAGGATGATCAGGGGACTGGAGCACCTCCTGTATGAAGACAGGCTGAGAAAGCTGGGGCTGTTCAGCCTGGAGAAGAGAAGGCTGTGTGGAGACCTCATAGCAGCCTTCCAGTATCTGAAGGAGTGCTATAGGGATGCTGGGGCGGGACTCTTCATTAGGGACTGTAGTGAGAGGACAAGGGGTAATGGGTTCAAACTTAAACAGGGGAAGTTTAGATTGGATATGAGGAAGAAATTCTTTACTGTGAGGGTGGTGAGGCACTGGAATGGGTTGCCCAGGGAAGTTGTGAATGCTTCATCGCTGGCGGTGTTCAAGGCTGGATTGGACATAGCCTTGGGTGGCCTTGTTTAGTGTGAGGTGTCCCTGTCCCTGGCAGGGGTGTTGGAACTAGATGATCTTAAGGTCCTTTCCAACCCTAACTGTTCTATGATTCTATGTTTGAGAAAAAAACCCAAAAATATGAAAAACTCAGTGGTGTAATTTGGACAGCAAGGTTTGTGCAAATAAATTCTCAGCATCAGTTCTGTAAAACTGTATCCTTTTTTTTTTTTTTTTTTTTTAAATTTTTTTTCCCCCTCTGAAAAAGCACATGGGTACGAAATACTCAATGAAACGGAGGATTCAAGTAACCGTATTTCCATATTTTATTTGTGCTTTTCTCATGAAACCTGTATTGGGCAACCAGGTGACAGCATTTTGCAAAGAGGCTTATGCTGGAGAAATCTCCTGCTGTAAAGGCTGCTCATTGTTTGAAATTAAGTGAATTTGTTTCCAAGCCCCTGAAGACTGAACAAACGAAGCAACAGGCTTTCCAGTATTGCTTGTGTTGGTTTTTCTCTTTGGGTGTGGCTGGATATTGTATTGCTAGTTATGAATATGTAGTACGTTACAGTTGTATTGAGTTCAGTGATTAGGCACAGTTTAGCATTGTTTTAAATGCTGTAAATGGTGCTTCTTGGTTTTGTGGGGAGCTGAAGTATTTGTGTGTCTGTCTGTTGGGATTTCATCTTCATTAAACCTGAACATTTAAGTGCTTATAGTCATGATTTATGCTAGTGACGTCCCACATGCCGGTAGTATGACACAGGGGACTTACGATGCTGTTAATGATCTGACTACACCAGCTGGAGAGTGAATTTTCCCCAGAATACTCCTAAATGCTCTGACAGGCTGGAGAAAAACTCCTCTACTTGCTGGAATATGCAGGTGCCTATAAGTGCACCCTGTTTCACAGGGTACAGCTGAGCATCTGAGAATGAGCATAAAGCAGCAGAGCACAGCTTTGTGTTGTGACATGACTTGTGCTATTGCTAAGGTCTTTCCATTTTTTCTTTTCCAGGTGTGGCTTTTATAGATGGACCAAATGTGTGGCCACTGGTGAGAATCTATCGAGGTGGCTTTCTCCTCATAGAATTCCTCTTTCTCCTGGGTATCAACACATATGGCTGGAGACAGGCTGGAGTGAATCATGTCCTCATCTTTGAACTCAATCCTCGCAGCAACTTGTCCCATCAGCATCTCTTTGAGGTAAACAGAATAGATTGCAGGAGTGGTTGAGCTGTGTGGCATATCAGGAGGATAAATCCTGCATCATTTCCTGGCAAGGATTTCTAATACAATTAGAAGAGGAAGTTGCTGAAGTCTGATCAGATTACAGGATTGAGCACTGCTCTCCCTTTTCTTATAACAAGAATTCATTGAGGGTTTCAAAGCTATATTTTCATAAGGTATCTATGTGGGTTTTTTTCTGTCTTTCTGTAGATTGCTGGTTTCCTGGGCGTTTTGTGGTGCCTGAGCTTGCTGGCATGTATATATGGTAAATTCACCTACATCCCTATGCAGGTGAATCCACTCATCTTATACGGCTTCATGTTGCTTTTTCTCATCAACCCTACCAAAACCTTGTATTACAAGTCCCGTTTTTGGCTGCTCAAACTATTGGTAAGTCTCAAACCTGACATAAAGAAATAATTTATAAAAAATGGTGTAGCTGAGCAGTAGCAGTTCAGTATATACAGATGTTACTAATCTTCAGGAAAGAGGAATGCTTATACCACTGTGCGTTCATAGAGCAGACCTGATTAGGTATTGACTACACATGACTGTTGAGCATGGTTTTACAGAAGCAACTTCTGCTTGTACCAGTCTATCATTATCTTTGTATTGCAGGTAGCTACTAGCTAATCTTCCTGTATACAGCTGTATGAATACTTTTGTGCATATAGAAACACTCTGATGTATTTTTTTTTTGTTCCTAAATGTAGTGAAGCAGTTTGGTTAGGGTTGCAGTGCCGTAAGGCAAGGTTGCATGGATACTTCTCAGCCCACACTGGGTGAGTGGCAACATTGAGAGGATTCACTGATGAGTGGAGCAAAGATTACTGCTTTTAAAATCATGTACATGGGTGGGCTTTTTTTCAGCAAATCTGTTTGTGGTCTTAAACTATTTATTTTAGACCCAGCTTACATTTTCCAGGTAAGGTAAGATAAATCTGGTAAATTGGATGTAAATGTGTGTGCTACTTCAGTGTTCTATTTATAGATGGGAGCAACAAAAGAACCGTTTTCAAACTTGTATGGCTCATCAGTTTCTTCCCAAATGGCTGATTCACATGTTCAAGCCCACTTTGTATGTCCTTTTAAATTGCTTTAATCAAGTTGGTTCCCTCGATACCTTATTCTTGCTGCAACTGCTTGGAGAGCATTGGGTGTAAGAGGGTTTTGGCAGGCTGATGTTATTTGTAGAATCATTTTAATGCTGCTTAAAACAATTAACTTTATCTGGAACATGACAATGATAAAACATAGAATCATGCTTCAAGCATGCCCGTGCAGGTGTACACACAGCTACTTAACCTCTGTGTACTTACCTCTGTTATGTTATTTACTAGCTTACTACTGTTTCAGTTTTTCTTTTTTGCCTTCCAGCATTAAGCCATCTCTCATAGATGTACCTTTAGTCTGAAGCCTCATTAGTCTTACTGCTGTCCCTTGGTGCTAGGGGGAGCACTGGAAGTGCTTTAACCATGTGAGCAGTATCTGTGCTAATTTACCTTAATATCTTAGGATAAGATTTTCAGTCCTCACAGACCTCTTAGGCAGTTTGCAGTACCTGCTCTAGCCCTCCTATCTCTAGACTATGCTGCCACCTGTGATAGAGGCATACCTTTGAGTGTGCAGAGGCAAATTCATCCCAAGGTCTCCTGGGGAAAAAATTCTTCATCAAAATGCGAGATCACCTTAATGGTGGAAAATGACACAGTACCTCTGACTGTGTTATGCAGAAGGGGAAGAAAAAGGCCAGACAAACCACATAAAGAGTAGCTGTTAGGCTTTTCTAATTTTTATTGTGTGTAATTGGCTGGCTGGGTGTATTTTATTGCTCTGTGCAGTTGCCAGCAGCTATCTGGGTGAAAGGAGGTTTAAATAGTGCAATTCCTAGAGCTGTGCTGTTCACACAAATTTTGGTGAGCATTTTTCTTCACATCCTTAATATGTTTAATTTCCAGCCATAACAAAATACGACATAGTGGGTGTAGCAGAGCATTACTGGCACCTTCAATGTTCCTAGAACCAAACCAGGAGCATACTTCAGTGTGTTGTAGCATTTCCTGATGGATCTGGGGGGCTTACTGCATCCACCTGTGATCATCAACAGCTGCTTGTTAGTACTTACGAGTGAGATCTCTTGATAATCCCTAAGGGACTGCAAGTTATACCTGAATTGATCTTCCTCTGAAAAAAAAAAAGTTTAATTCCCACACCAGCTCTTCTTTCTTGCCTGCATACTTAGGTGAGTGTTCCTTTGCTGCCAGATGAGAAGCCCATGAGTGCGCTTGTGTAGGCTGAGGGGAGCAGCTCACCAGGAGGAATCTGATTCAAGTAGAGGGGATGGCACAGCATCTGTTATGCCCACGCTTTCTGCAGGGAACCAAAATGGCAAAACAACTGCAGGGAGCCTATCTGAGAGAGTGAAAATCTAGGAAGTGTTTAGCTCCAGCTCAAATATCTACTGTCTCAGCACTTACTAAAACCACAGCACCTGGAAGTCTGCTCTGACTGTGGAACTGTTGATATATAATTGCAACCGATTACTAGAAACTGAGGTTCAACTCCAGCTTTTTGATGACTTTATTCTTGCAGCCCATCTTCTCTGGAGGATGTTGCAGACAATTCTCAGCTGAGGATTGAGGAGTTCCTCTGGTACCTGCCAGCAGACAGTGCCCTCCGCTGCCAGCACCCTCTAGTAGCTGAGCTGCAACTCTAGCTATGCCTGGACTGCATGTGGCAGCAGCCAGAAACCGCAGAGCCTGACGGTGCAAGGTTAGGAGGGTTCAGATGGCAGCTCAGATTCTTAAGGATAGTTCACTGGGCTGCCAGTGCCTTATCTAGGTCATGGACATATCTGCAACTCCTTGTCTGCTGTAACATTTAGGTGGAAAGCTTCTCCTCTCAAATTTTATGTTGTCATCTGGCATTGCCTGAGTGTCTGTCCATAAATTAACTAAATAACAACATGGATTTTATTATTTTCTTCTTTGTTTTCTCATTTAATTTGTTTTAGTCAGTCTTTGTTTATAATAAAAAAGATCGGATGGAACAGGTAAAGCTAGTATCAGGGAATGTTGGTAAAATGGAGGAAGGACCTTTTGAAAAGGCAGGCTGGCATGGCTTCTCTGACCTCTGCAGAAGCTGTTCTGCAGCTGGACTGCTTTGAGGACAGACCTCCCTAGTGGCTGGCTCTGTTTTGAGCCTTTGTAATAGGTTCCGTCCTTCAGCACAGTGCTTTCTGGGTCAAGATCTGTATCTGCTTTATGCCACTAAGTCTTAATCCGCTATTTGGCTTTGAAATTTAGGACCAGAGCCTTAAATTGGCATTAAAAGCCAATGGGAATGTGTCAGCCCATTCCCTGTAAGGTTTCTGTAACTGTGTACCCTTTAGGTTAATAAGGAGAGCTATATGAAAGATGAGTGTTAGCCTGTGCTTTCATTAATTTAAAGGTTCATAAATCTCTGAACTACCGAATGGTGCTGGTGCTGTCTCTTTGAGAAATTGGCCATTAGTAACTATAACTAACTGGGTAGAGAGAGTTGTAATCAAAGGTAATGGACCATGAAAACTGTCTGGTTTGAAAGTAGCAAAACTGCTGTTAAGGCTTAGAGGGAAAGTGGACTAGGATTGAGATGGAGTCTAATTGACAGTCAAGAGGATTGCCTCTGCCCTTTCTTTAACTCTTTCCCTGCTAGAGGCATGGGCAGATTCAGCAGTAGCAATCTTTGCTTTTTCAAAACTGAACCATGATCAGAGTAATGGCCATGCTGAGGGTCTGTAATCTAACTGAAATATTGAGGATGAGGGAGAAGGTAAGTGTGGAAGATGTCAATAGATATTACATAAATGCCTGAAAAAAAGCACTGATCAAAATGAGGAGCAACAGGAGAAATGGAGATTGGAAGTTTCTGGGAAAGAGCTTGGTTGGAGGAGACTAGGCTCTTCTGCCAGTGGGAAGGGAAAAAACAAACAACCCAAAAGAAACCAAGCCCAAACCAACAACAACAAACACCCAAAAAAGCAAGGAGGCATGAATGGAGTTGTGGTCAATGGCTCAATGTCCAGCTGGAGACCAGTAACGAGTGGTGTCCCTTGGGGATCGCTGCTGGGACCGATCTTGTTCAAAATCTTTGTCAGTGACATGGACAGTGGGATTGAGTGTGCCCTCAGCAAGTTTGCCGATGACACCAAGCTATGTAGTTCAGTTGATACACTGGAGGGAAGGAATGCCATCCAGAGGGACCGAGGGACCTTGACACTCTTGTGAGGTGGGCTGATGCCAACATGATGAAGTTTAACCATGCCAAGTGCAAGGTCCTCCAGCTGGGTCGGAGCAATCCCAGGCACAGCTACAGGTTGGGCAGAGAAGAGATTCAGAGCAGCCCTGCAGAGAAGGACTTGGGGGTGTTGGTCGATGAGAAACTGAACATGAGCCGGCAGTGTGTGCTCGCAGCCCAGAAAGCCAACCATATCCTGGGCTGCATCAAAAGGAGCATAACCAGCAGGTCGAGGGAGGTGATCCTGCCCCTCTACTCTGCTCTTGTGAGACCTCCTTTGGAGTATTGTGTGCAGTTGTGGTGTCCTCAACATAAGAAGGACATGGAACTGTTGGAACAAGTCCAGAGGAGGGCCACGAGGATGATCAGGGGACTGGAGCACCTCCTGTATGAAGACAGGCTGAGAAAGCTGGGGCTGTTCAGCCTGGAGAAGAGAAGGCTGTGTGGAGACCTCATAGCAGCCTTCCAGTATCTGAAGGAGTGCTATAGGGATGCTGGGGAGGGACTCTTCATTAGGGACTGTAGTGAGAGGACAAGGGGTAATGGGTTCAAACTTAAAGACGGGAAGTTTAGATTGGATATGAGGAAGAAACCCTTTACTGTAAGGGTGGTGAGGCAGTGGAATGGATTGCCCAGGGAAGTTGTGAATGCTCCATCGCTGGCGGTGTTCAAGGCTGGATTGGACATAGCCTTGGGTGGCCTTGTTTAGTGTGAGGTGTCCCTGTCCCTGGCAGGGGTGTTGGAACTAGATAATCTTAAGGTCCTTTCCAACCCTAACTATTCTATGATTCTATGATTCTATGGTTGCGTGCAGAGAGGAATGCAGGAATGTTACTTGTACTAAAAGTGAGGAGACAGCTATCTTTTTTGTGTCAGTAGGAGCAAAAGGTCAGCAATAAATCTTCAGGTCTTTCTGTGATTTCCCATATTTGTTCAATGTCATGATGTCCTGCCACTGCATTTAGATGTATTTGACATTGTTATGAATTATTCCGTTTTCTTCCTGACAGTTTCGAGTATTCACTGCTCCTTTCCACAAGGTAGGCTTCGCAGATTTCTGGCTGGCTGATCAGCTCAACAGCCTGGTCGTAATACTCATGGATCTGGAATACATGATCTGCTTCTACAGCTTTGAGGTTCAGTGGGAGGATAATGCTGGACTTCTGGCAAATACAGGTAGAGTAATGCTGATGACCCATGCAAACGCAGTCAAAATAATCTGAAAAAACCTGGCAAGGCAGCTTCATAATTATCTGTCTTTTTGAAGAGGGCTACCAAAGACATAAGGTACTAAAATAATTCATGTTTCTTGTAAACACAGTATTAGAGAGATTCTCCCCTTTCTTACTTCTATCCAGAGAAATTGAATTTCACATCAGTGTTCATTTCCTAATCCAGTCATTTGGCCTGACATGTATATTCATCAAAGAATTTAGGTGCAGCACTTCTTGACTGGAAACAGAAATCCATTTTCCGGGCATTGCTGTTTTCTTTCATAGTAGTTTAACCGTGTATTTGCTTTTAGCCTGTTCTTGTTGCTCAGCATGAAAATGCGTTGCATGAGCTTGTTAA
Source organism: Ara ararauna (assembly GCA_028858755.1). Classification (NCBI taxonomy): domain Eukaryota; kingdom Metazoa; phylum Chordata; class Aves; order Psittaciformes; family Psittacidae; genus Ara; species Ara ararauna. The sequence goes on from CM054382.1 coordinate 45,557,092, forward strand.
CCACAATTTTCTATGCTGTAGCCTGCTTTTTACAGGCTCCATCAAAGTACCCTAAAGCAAGAGAGGATGGAGAAACTTCCTTGTTAGTGTCACCCCTTATTCATTTAGAGTTGATGCTGTGATGCCAGGGTTGTGCGTGCTCTGTCTCTTCTTTCTAGCCAGAAGAACCACAGAGTTGGCACATGAATTTTGACTTTGGCGTTCCCGGTGGCAAAATAGTACCTGTCTCCTCCTGGATCAGGCTGCTGTCTTTTCATTTTAAGCAGTGGCTGCTGGCAAATTGTGTTGTCTGATGGTTTTGACACTTGCTGAAAGAATTTGCAGTATGCTTCAATAAGCATCAGTGTTCATTTTGTTCTTCCAATCTGCCTGATCTGTCTCTTCCCTTTAAGACAGTGTTGCAAGTAACTAAATATTTATTTATTAAGAATAAATAAGTAGAGCAACAGAGTGGATATCAACTTGTCCTTTTCCAATAGAAATAGTAGAATGATAGCACAGTGCTTTGGGATAAGTGTCAGCTAATAACTTGTCTTCATTATTCTGAATAAGAAAAAGATGTTTGTTAGTGGAATGTTTGGTTTAGATGTGCTGAGCAAGACAGAAGGAGAATATGGCATGCTTGGGGGTTCCAGGCAAAGCTGGGTTTTTCCTGGTCATTCCCTCAATAGAAGGCTTTCAAACATCAGAGGTATAATATTGGCATAGTCATATTGGCATAGTTGTTTCTCACCTCAGTTGTTGAAGCCAGGGCTTAAAAAAATAAAGAAAGGGGTAGCAAAACCGCATACTGAAACATGTTTTGTCCTATTACAATATAAAAGAAAAATGGGTCAAGGACATCTTAGGCAAAGTAGCCTTTTTGAGCTGTCCCACAGAGTATGGAAATGCTCTCCCATTTATGCCCAAAAATTCAGTGTCAAAGGCCTTTTATAATTCCATTCTTAATTTGATTATTAACAGTACTGCCAACAGCACAAAATAAATTTAAAAATAGATTATTTCTGATCTTGTTGCATGTTAGTTACACTGGCAGCAGTGAAGGAGTTAGATGATGATCTGTCCAAATGTGTTTACTGATGTCATGTCACATGAATACCTCCGAAATGGAATAAAGAGCTTTAGGATACTTCCTGGTGATGAGGAGCTTCTCACTGTTCTGGAGGTGTGTGTGCCTAAATATGAGACATTGATGGGGAATTGCTCTCATATCAAGTGATAATATTCTTACAGAAGGAAAGACAATAGGAGTTCTTAAATTTATTAACTCTTTGTCCCTGAAACTTTTTTCTTGCAGATAATCAGATTTGTTACAGCTACTCCTACGGAGTGAGAGCGGTTGTCCAGTGCATCCCTGCTTGGTTGCGATTCATCCAGTGCCTGCGCCGTTACCGTGATAACAAACGGGCCTTTCATCTGGTTAACGCTGGAAAATATTCCACCACCTTCTTTGTGGTGACATTTGCAGCCCTCTACAGCACTCACAAAGGTATTGGTTATTTTGGAAAATCCGTTGCAAGTCATGGGATTTGTGGTTTACATGAGAGAAGCTCAGAATTTGACATGCCATTGAAGCATGAACTTTTGGCACCTGTGAAACATTTCAGTGGAAAGGCAAAGGGCTGCTCACTTGTAAAGAGTAATTTAAGATCTTCTTTTAGGTATTTTTCACATACCTGGTCCGCTTGGAACTGCATTTCTGAAGTGTGAGAGAATTTTGAGATTTCTCTCTCAAAAGGAGAAAATGGAAATACCTGTCAGTTTTTGCTGTCAAGGGAAGTTGAATAGGAAATGTATACGGAAAGAGAGAACATAGGAAAGACTTCTCCCTTAATATTCATGAATAGCTAACCTGTATCATGTAAATAAAACTGGTCCATCATTCCTGGATGTGGAGAAATGTACACAGTGCCGTGAACTGCGCTGTCTGGATTTTCCGGTGTGTTTCTATTCATGCTTTTTTCTGCAGCTGTTAGGGAGTTGTTTCCAATCCATTTAACTGCAGATTGAGCTCTGATCCCTGAAGTTCCCCATCTCCCTGGAAACGACAATTACCCGATTCTACTCTTGTTCTGAAGGAAAAAGCTTTTAGTTTCTGCACTTAAGACAGTCACCCTGTGTTTCATTGTTCTGAAGTCCTAAAAGCTGTATTTTTATTTGAAAATATATGCCTTCTATATCTCCAGAAATTAGCAGCTGCACACACTCATGACCAATTACTTATCCTGAATTATGATTGTGGCAAAGCAGGAAAAAATGTTCAAGGCATGCTGTTTTTTTGATGTGTGGCAGGGTTATTAGAAACCTTCCTGTGGCTGTTTTGACCTAGCTGGGCCTGATGATAATGTTTGTCAAGCTTTGTATTTTAATGGCAGAGAAGTGCATTGGTGCAAGCTGGCTGAAAGCTGGAAGTCTAGCACTCTATCTGGAGGTACACGCAAACCTGGTGTGGGAGCATCAGTTGTGGATGCAGTGCCTGGCCCCTCTGTGCATCTCCTCCCTGCTGCTGTGCCCGTGGAGCTTGTTCCCATTTTATCTTGTTTGCTCAGTGACATTCTGCAGCTCTTCATTTTTAGCCCTGCAGTCCAGTTAGTCAGCACCGCCAAACCTCAAGATGAGACAAATACAGATTGCCTGGCTATAGTCACTGCTTATATGCTTTTATATACAGTCCCTGCTCTGGGGAGGCTGACTAATGCTTCTTCTTCCCAGGGGTGGACGCTCTGGCAGAGCCTTCTGTGGGAAGGTTAGGGTATGTTTGGAACCAAGAGGAAAGCCAGCATCTGTCAAAATGTCTTGTGGAGGAGTCTGACCTCTTTCTGCTTCCTATGAGGTTTGCATCCTGCCAGCATCACTGATCCTTGTTCTTGTTGCTACCGTACATAACTGTTCTCTGCTCTTCAAGTCTGGCAGGGAGTGGGTTGCAATGAGGTGTTTATGAGGTAGGCACAGGGCTTGCTCCAGTTGCTGAGAGTTCTTCGTGACTCCCAGCTTTTGCCTGTCCAGTTTTGTTAGTGGGAGTCAATAGCACGTAGTTGTTGGTATCATACGAAAAAGAAAAAAGGGAATCTTTGTGGTCTTTGAAAATTACACATTAGCACACATTTTGTCAATGTCGCTGTGCCTGGGCTTGTAGCCACTTTTCAGAAAGCTGCCTAAAGACTGCTGTATCCTTTCAGCCCTGTAGGCCTATTCCCATCCTTCCATAAATGCACTTTGTAATACTCTGTACCAGTTAAGAATCCAATTTAATGTATGTGCTTTACATAGATCCCCAGTTCTTTTTGAACTTCTAATCAGATGGTCTATCATCAAGTTGTTATGATGTTACTGTTGAAAATAGATGCACTACTCGCCCACATGTTCTTTATGTCTGCCTAAGGATAGCAGAGACAAACACCAGTCCTTACCTACAGAACATCTGTTGGGGGCTAGCTGCTTGCTATCAAGAAAGCAAGCACTTTCCGAAACAAACGTCAGTTGGTAAAGATCCTTGCTCCTTAAACCTGCTCTAAATTACAGTAAGCAATGAACCTGTTAATTGGCTGGGATAACAAAAGTTTTATTTCAACCGTCTTTAGTGCCTGTGTTTGCAAGCCTATGACTGAACACGTTCCTGTGTAACCCGCTCTAGGTGGCCTTGCCTTGGCGAGGGATGATCTCCAGAGGTCCCTAATGATTCTGTGTGACTTATACCTCTGGAATGACAGCTTTGGCTGCCAGGACAAGAGGGTAATTGGCAGGCTTTTTCTTGGGAGGTCAGGTAATGCACACCAGCACCTGTTCTCCACTTGGGAGTCCTAGGGACATCTCAGCCCTCTGAAAAGGCTTGTCCTTCTCCCTTGCTTTGAACATTGAAAAATTTACTGCTGGTCTGTAAGTTTTCGCTTGCATCTGCCAGCTGTGTGAAAATGAATTTTGCGGGTAGGAGGGTTTGTTGGCATTGAAAGCCCACTAATTCTCATAGAGTGCACTTACAGCATTCTTGTGCTGTGTTTTCATATGCTTGCTGGAAAACAACCTGAACTAAACAAATGTACAAATGCCACGTTTTTATGTTACATGATGTATGGTGGTTCTAGACATTTGTGATACTCCCTTCTCCAAGCCTCCTGTAGTGAAGTTCTCCCCACCCTGTAACACAGTGTGCTGTGGGCTCTTGACAAGTATCTCTGTTTCACCAAAATACCACACCAAAATACCACTGTTTAATAATTTATAGTGCTCAGGCAGTGCATAATTCTGATTCTGTCTTCCTTCAGAGATGCCATTTCTTTCCTTTTCTTCCTTTATTTAGATGCAGAGTGCAATTTTCTCTGCTAATTGCAGTTGGGATGTTAGACTGATAAGACATCGAAGTAAATTCTGTTAGATTTTCACTCTCAAACAGCAATGTTACTGTGCTGGGACTAGACTAGTTTTCCAGAGTTAACTCTAAGCTATCATCTCTATACTCAGATATCATTTGAATTAGTGAAGCTGAAGTGAGAGTAGCTACCCCATAAAATAAGACCAGAGCAGGCAGCAGTAGCATGGACAAGTGTCAACTCAAGCTGCCCACTTCAGCGCAGCTCAGAAGCACCACCATGTTTCAGGGATGACAGCAGCAACCCAAGGGCAGCTGTTGCTGAGTTCCCAAAGGAAGAATTCTCAGTATTTTTATATCGCCCAAAGGAATGAGAAGCAAAGGCCGCGTTCTGTAAATATAGTCCTGCGGGGTGTGTTTGCACAGGCAAATGAGGCATATCTGTAACTCTAAGCTACCTAGCAACGGGAGTGCATGCTGCCGGTCCCTGCCCGCTCACAGCACAGCCGAGCAGAAGCCTTTGCCTCAGCTCTTTCCTAGCCTTGCTTTGCACTAAGGAGTTCAGTGCTGGCTTTAACTTCCCTGGCAGTGCTGAGTAGCTTTCCCCAGAACTAGCCAACTGAATGTTACATGGCCTTATTTAAGCCCTATGGAAACCTACGTGGTGCTGGGGAAACAATTATGCCTGAGTCTGTAGCAAAATATTTACCCCAAGTGCAGTGCTATTTTGACACACAACTTTTTGCAGTGTTTTCACTCTGCCAAAAGCAGATGTCCTTTCTGTGACAAATGCACCAATATAACTGCTTCCACTTCAGGCGAGTTTATCCTATCATTCCACAGGGTTCCCCTCTTGTATAAAGTGTGCTTGCATTTAAAGTGATACACTGACATACCTAGAATAGCCAGCCTTGGTTTCGTTCCTCAATCAGACCTGGTTCAGGCTTTTTAGGAAAGGATTATTATATTTAGGTGTTGAGTTCTTATGAGAAAGAGTGTAACTGGAGTTGTGTTGTACTACTCTAAGAGTGACGATCGTGTTTTAAGCTTTATGCATGATTTATGCTACAACTTTATTCTTTATAAAATGAGAACAAATCTTGGTTTTGCTATTGTATGTCAATTTTCTCTTACCTTGTTGCCTTTTGCTCACATGGTGTCATCAGAAATATCTGGCTCACATAGAATACAGATTTGGCTTCTGTGCTTGAAGAACTGAGCTTCTTGAGTGCTTTGTACTCTTCCACCATTTTCTGGTTTTGTGGGATTTGCTGTTTCAGCATGAGCATTTGTGTGTTTACCTTGGGTTTTTTTCAGGAATGCATTACTGAACTCAAGCACAAGTACTAGATTCAAATTGGCTATGTGGGAGTTTATCTTTTTAAGTTTTCATTGTCAGCTTGATTTACACACCTTATTCAATGAAGTACTTGTCGTCTGGGTAGTGTCCAGCTATTTATCATCCTCTGAATTATACCAAAGTTTTAATCCACATGTCCTGGAAACTTGAGTAAACATCAGTTCTTCCATATCACTTCCCATACCCTTTCCAGGTACTCCATGTAAGACTGCTGAACACTGGCTGACATCAGCTTGGAAGTGCTGTGGAGAGCCTTAGGTTGGTCTAAGATAATGGAACTGCCATGCACTTTCTCATTAAGCAGCCCGGGAAATAGATAGTAATTAAAAATACAGAAGTTAACTAAATAGGGCTGTCTCTAAAGAGTAGTGCTTCTGTGTTCTCATCATTGCTTCAGAAGCTGGCTTCTCTGATGAAGTGGTATGTAATTTGTTTTGTTTAAAGCCAGCGTAACAGAAAACTGTGAAACTCCTTGCTTTGCCATGGAATAGAGATGTCAACTGCTTAAGAAAAGAGCCATCCTTCGATTAATGGGCTTTTGCAGGAAGGTGCTGGACCATCCCTCACTAACAGGGAGGTTTGACCAGGTCTGACCAGAAGAAGATGAATGGGGAATGTGCTGCTGCTTGAAAATACAGTGGAAGATTCCCAGGTCTTGTAACTGCTGCCCATTCCTCATTAATCATAATGGCTTCAGTTGTTACCAGTGGTGATACCGGCTGGCGTAGCCAACTCCATGATGGAACAAACCACTGGTTCTCCTGCGGTCTGTCCTGCTGCAGCTACCTGAGGGAGGGGCATGACTTTCAGGTGAAGGATGGTGGTGCACAACAGGAAGGGGGAGAGGATGGTGGTAACATCAAACTGTTGCACTGGTCGCTGCAGGAGGGTAGCTGATTGTACCTTAGCTCTGCGAGCTGAAGTACTGGGTAGTGGGCTGTGTCACTGAGCCCTTGTTGCTACCATATTAGTAACTGCAGGGTGCAACCGCTGTGGAGTGAATTTGCTGGTAGGTGGAATAATAATTAACTGTGATCCTAAATGGTTACAGCAGGAGAGGAGAACAAGTTGATGTGAGAACTGGGACTAAAATGACTTTTACACAAACCGGACATCATTGCAACAGCTTATATAGTACTTCAACTGAGAATTTCATTTCTAGGGAATGGGATGTGGGGCAAGGCAAAATAGCTGGACGTACAGAATTAAAGTAAACTTTTCTTTTTAAGTACAAAATTTAAAGGCAAAACAAAAACCAAGCAACATTCACAAAAGGATGAAGCCAGTAGCATTTGTGAGATCTTGTTCAATAGCTTATCCCTTGTGTGTTGGTACAAGGTCTTCCATCTCTCTATCTCTTTCTCCTTGCTGGAAGAGCTGTCAGCACTGTGGCAAGCAAATAATTTGATTTAGGTATCACAAGAGCCTTATAGAGTGCTCAGATTGACCTCTTGAAGTAAAACAAACTTTGCAATGGGATTAACTGGGTTTTTATTTAATACTTGCAGCTTTTGCACAGCTTGCCTTAGCACTTCATACTGGCAATTCTATCAGGATGATTATTTGGAGCCAAAACGTGCAATGTCTGTCACATTGCTGTGAGCTAGGACGAATATTTTTCTGAAACCCTGTCATCCCATGCCCAGGAGGCCTTCAATAACGAGTTGTGTTCATTAGCCAGTCTTTCTGATCCTTTCCATGGGAGCAGCAGCAGCCGTGTCATTTAGTGAAGAATTGGAGGCACTGCCATGGGCAAACATTTCCATCTTGGCCTCTGACCTCCTCCCAGCTTTGACATGAGACTTTCTGCAGCACCCTGAGCAAGTCCTGTTTTCTCCATGCCAGCTTGTTAGCTCCTCTAATTGCTTAGACACCCATCCCGGCGATGGTTCTTCAGAGTGGAGCCAGGAAGGGTGAGGAGCACCTGAGCAGGGCTGCAGCAGGACCACCATGGTGGAGGTCCCGGCAGGAGCTTCCTTGCTGGCAGCCTGCGGTAAGTGAGTGGGGAAGGCGAGAGGAGATGGCAGCCTGTGCTTGGCAGGGAGCCTGGGAAGGGGTGTTAAGTTTCGGGAACTGACACCACACCCTGAACGTCAGCACAAATGAGGCATGAAATCCCACCGGGAAATCTTCCCATGCTTTGTAGTTCTGTAAATGTCAAGCGGGACATTCCTGGTGCCGGCAGCCGTGCTGTGGGGGAAAGGCAACCTCAGCACCCTGCTGCTGCATGATTCATGCGTTTGCTTCTCAAGATTGCAGCTGAGAAATGGATTTTAATAGCTGGGATTAGGAAAGTGGACTAATAGTACTGTTTGTATCGTTTAATATACTTTTGTGTTAAATATGGCAAGAACTCTAATGAATAAGGTGTAAGTGAAAAGGGCGGCACTTAAGAGGGGGAAGCCTGACTTTTTTTTTTTACTGAATTTTTTAGGAAAAGCAAAGTGATTGTGTCAGAAGCAGTTTCCCTGTCAAATGTGTGCAGGTCTGGAGTTCTCTGGTGCTGCAGAAATCTAGATGTGATCATCTGACATCTGTATTTTTTTATTTTGATCTTTTTTTCATTGCTGTTATGTTTTGAAGGAATCTGGTTTTGGATCTCAAGCGCTATAGTGGTAGCAGATGATGTTGTGTCCCAGTCCTTAGGTTGTCTAAAAAAGGCCCTGGTTACCATGCTATTTATTTCTGATTGTGAATCCAGGTATTCTTATTAGTGAGACTGCTGGCAAATGCTTAGGTTGGAAACTCCATCTTTCTCAAGGTAGCAATTGAACATCCCCTAAAGAACACTTAAATGCTAGAGAAGCCAACAGAAGAATCATATCAAATCTGTCATGACTGATACTCTTCCTTCTGTTTGCAATTAAATTGCATTCTTTTATTTGTGAGATACAAGCAATTAGATTGCTGTAATGTCTTGAAATTAGACACAGTTGTATCATCCTACAAGCCCAGTGCAAACCTACAGAGTATTTTTAGTCAAAACATGATTTGGGGGTTTCCCTGCTCTACAAATGTAGCATCTAACTAGAAGAAGAAACGAGATTTTGCCTCCTGACAGTTCTTCACTGTGCTGTATCTTGATACTTTGCTTTAAATTGTGCCTGGAGGCTAAAGCAGAGGTTTGCAGAATCTAATGGGAAGGTTGTTCATACAAAATGGTTGGTATTTGACAAAATCCATCAGCACACGATGGTTCCATGTGCTTCTCCAGGTTATTTGCCTTTTTACTGCATCAGGTCCACTGTCATGTCATGGCTCTGCCAGTGATCAGTATTAAATAGTGGTACATGCTGGCTGAGCAGAAAGGCAATGCTGCTGCTATTCCCCCATTAAGATGTGTAATTACTGAGGGAGCGGTAATACTGTACTTCAGTAAGGTGTTAGACAAATGCTTTGGGGTGTCATTCTGATGACAGTTCTTATATAGATAAGTCATTTCTGGCTGTCACCCCCCTCCCGTTGTGTGCTGGGATGGAGTTAATGGGCAGATGTCATCTCCAGGCTAATTGAGTGACAGAAAGTATATGCTCAGTACTCTAGTGTCTGTGCTTGGCTACCCTACTGTAAATATATGTATTCTTGTTTTGGTTCTGTTTAAATCTGTGATTGAAAGGCTGGTCATCAAAGAAGACTGAATTTTGGTGTGCCTTGACCAAGAGGTTTTTAATTGACGCTGGAGGCAGAACTGCTCTGGCTGGATCTGTTTTATCTGATGTAGCAGGGCTTACCTGACTGTGTTTCCTGATAACCTCATGCTTCTTACAGCTTTTATCACAGTTTTCACCATCAACAGAAACCACGCACCAGGACTGCTTATCAAGGGCCATTGTGCTCTTGTCCAGATCTTCCATAATACATAGCATTGATTTTTTCTATGTTGAATACTATATAGTGTTTACATTCCACAGAATAATTCAGCAGGGTAAACAGATAGTATTATCTGGAAGAAAAGTCAATATTAACTGCATTCAGGATAGTATTTGCTGTCTACCTTTGATGGAAAGCAACCTTTCTCTTGTGCGTGTTTAGAAGGGGCTATAATTTCTGTGGAGTAGTATTCTCTTAGAACACTAGTCAGATACTGTGTCCCCTGGGGCTGGTTTTGGGATCAAAGATATTGTCTGTCAGCAGTTTTTGCAGGCAGTAAATTTTGCTGCTGCAAGTGCCTCTGGCTGTTTTCTGGCACTGTGGCTATTCACAGCTTCAGTTCAGAGGTGGAAGTCTTCCATTATTTATCTAGTTGACCTTCTGGAGCAATTTGTAGGTGTATTTGTGCAGTGTATCTAGTGGAATTGCCTTTAATAGGGTAAACAGAGAATGCTAATGGAAATTCTGTGGTGAAGGTTGCAAATGGCTCCTGTGGTATGCTGCCTCCCATCAATTTTGCAGCAAGTGGAGATGGCAGGGCACTGTGAGCTTGAATAGCCTCCGACGCTGCTGAACACCTCCAGGTTGCAGACATGGTAATGTGCACATGTACTGAAATCTGCCCATCAGCAGGGAGGGTGGAGCTGCACCTGCAGTGTTACATGCAAAGGTTTTGTGCTGGTGGTGTTTCATCCTGCATGTCCTGTTTTGAGTAACTCTATCTTAGGAAGTTGCTAGATGGCAGTGCCCTTTGGAGCATCAAGTAGAAAGGTCCTTTGTGCACCTCTTGCTGGGTGGACTGGCTGTTATGCTGCTGAAGGATTGCTGCAGTCCCTGGGATGTTGAAGAGTTGGGAGTTTTTCCCTCTTGGAGAGGTTGAGATCTACCATGTGTCCCGAGTGCTTTCCTCATCCTGAGACTATCCCTCACTAATGATTTTTGGTGGTTTCTGGCGCTCGTTAAACACAGGATGAAACAATTCCTGCTTAAATAGACCCTGGCATTATCAAACATATGCACAGCTATGAATTGCTCCTGAAAAACTAGGAGGCCAGGAGTAGATGGAGCCTCTGGGCAGAATATGAATGCCTTGATTTTCTAGCCCCTTGAGCAGCAGTGAAGAGGGCTACTAGAACCAGCCAGTGGAGACTGAGATATAATTGCTTGCCTAGAGCAGTAACATATTTCTGTACACCAGTTGAATACCAATGAGGACAGAAGGAAGGAAGGTATCAAACAGAATTGCAGGCAGGAGGAACAGGAGGATAAGTGATTAAAGGAAGGGACTCAAAGGCCAAGGCTGAAGACAATGGGCTAGTTCTGATTAGAGCGTTTTACCAGGAAGTGATTTGGATTTTTAATGATTTTTTTTCCAGGAGATGAATGAATTGCAGAGACGGTTGGTGAGAAAGCGAGCAGGAGGAAGGGGCAAGCAGCGTGACCCCAGGTGCCACTGAAAAGACTGCTGCAAAGGGGCAGGGAAAGGGAGTTGACACCAGGATAACCTAACTAGAAGCAAGCATGTCCTTCTGAGTTTGATGAGGTTAATGCCACAAGGTTTCTTACTTGGGCCTTTTTCATCCCCATACTCTTCCTTTCCGTAATTGCACACAATAATCTTTAGGCAGTTTAGGTTGAAGTAGCATGAACCTTTGTGTTGTGGTTTAAGCCCATCTGGAAACTCAGAAGCACGCAGCTGCTCACTCACTCCCCCACTTCCTCCTGCCCCCACTCCCAGAGGGATGGGGAGGAGAATCAAAAGAATATACCTCCCACGGGTTGAGATAAGAAGAGTCCAGTAACTAAGGTATAACACAAATCACTACTGCTGCCGCAAATAATAATAATGACAAGGGGAGTAACAAGGGAATACAACCTCTCACCTCCTGCTGCCCGATACCCACCCCGACCCGAGCAGTGAGCTAGCCCTGCCGGGTAACTGCCCCCAGTTTATATACTGGGCATGACATGCTGTAGTAGGGAATACCTCTTTGGTTAGTTTGGGTCAGGTGTCCTGTCTCTGCTTCCTCACAGCTTCCACTCCTCCCTGGCAGAGCATGAGACTGAGAAAGGCCTTGATTGGAGCATTACTTAGCAATAACTAAAAGCATCAGTGCTGTCAGTATTGTTCCCAGGCTGAAAGTCAAAAACACAGTACTGCACCAGCTACTAGGAAGGAGAAAAATGGCTGCTACTGCTGAAACCAGGACACTTTGAAATCACCTGCCTATGTAATTGCCAACTTAGGATACAATTTTGATAGCCTCTTACATAGATGATAGTCAGGGCCAGACTGACATCTCTGTGACCAGCGAACTCCAGAAGAGTGCCCAATAATGCCCAGTGCCTGCAGGGCATGGCTCATGCCAGGGATGTGGCCAAAGGCATGGCAGTGGATGGTACTGTCTGTGCTGCCTTCTGCATGTCTGCTTCATGATGATGTTGAGTAAAACTTGGTTTGCTTGAATTAGGAAAAAAAAACCTCGAACCAGACAGCATGACTTATGTCTTCAAGCCTAAGCTTCTGATAGGAAGCATGCAGCCTCACAGGGTAGTTATTAAAGCACTTAACCCATTAATAGTCTCTGAATTGTCATTTAGGATCTGGTAGTGAGAACTAAACATGGAGATCTAATGAGCTAGAAATAATGTTGGAAAGAACAGGCTTAGTGTCTCTGAGTCACTGAATGTCAGCATCTGCCTTTTCCTGAAATAATGTAGTGGAGGCTTTGGAGGGGCTGATGGGGGTGAGTGGAATCTTGCAGTACAGCCCTGATTGCTGGGCTCCGAAACCTCACCTCTGTCCTGCTTTTCTGTGGGCAGCTGCACTTTAAAAATGGGATCGGGGAGGTGGTTTCAAAGCAGCAGCTTTAAGGTACCTGAGCATCAGAGCCCATATTCTGCAGGACTTGTGTGCCTGCTCCCAGGTGACGTCATGGCTCTGCAGCGGCAGTGGTGGATGATGCTAGACCTGTCACTGGGTAAAGCCGAGCCACGGGGGGGATCCGAGGTACTACTCGGAGGATTCCGACCCTGTGCAAAAGCAGGGAAGGTAGTCAAGCCTGAGAGCTGCAGCAGATCCTGTGTCATTTTCCTCTGTGATGTGAAGCTTCAGTGCAGACAGGCTTTGCTGCATAAGTGGCTTTAATAGGTTTGCTTTAGGGGGTGTGTTTTGAAAGGAGAATGAGCATGTGTATTTGACCTATATCCTACACATCATGTCCAGAAAGCCTGAAAGGCATAATGGGAGGAGTGTACTCTTTACACAGTGCCTCTTATTTTCACCTCCATTAATTTTATTGGATTGCTGCATTACATTTATACTGTAATTGTTAGAAACAAAATGGGAAGAAGAGGGCAAATTTCCTTGTTGCTCCCTCTGTGATGAGCTTCAGGGATTGTGTCTCTATAAAGCCACATATATGGAAAACACTGCTGTCAATTAATGTGGCATCAGGTTTGGACTGAAAACATTACAGCTTTTTTTGTACTAGAAGTGTTATTTGCTTTGTTGGAAAGAATCAGTGAATGAGCAATTGCAGTAGCTGCATAGAAAGGAGAAAAGACTCCTGATAGCAGTGAGATGCAAAGTGTCTCAGCCTTGCAAAGCATTATAATGTGGTTTAATTTTATAAACTTTGACCCAGATTTGCTAATTAAAAGCAAACAGAATTATCTGATCTGTTTATTTTTACCCAGCCAACTGATGCAGGGAAATTTATCTGAGTAGAGCAGCATAGCCTTTTCAGGGGGGAATGGGAAACAACTTAGTTGAGAAAACATGTCCACAGGTGAGCAGACGTTGGGCCCATAGACCTGTGTTTCACAGAGAGGAGTTCTATATGAGTATTTAAAACTCCATACAGAGATTTCTTCAGGATTTATGCATATATGTTAATATATTGCCACCTTCTTGCTTGTTTTCCCCTGCCACCACAATCTCTGAAATGGCTAGTGGAAATTCCTGTGCTGCCCATCCTTTTTCAGGCTCTTAGTGCACTAATTCACAGTTGTTTATACAAACCAAAATATTTTCTTACGAAACCGTCCTCACTGAGCACTCCCTCGTTGCTTTTTCCTTTGTACAAGCCTGTCCTTTGTGAAATGCGGCCCTGAGCTTCCACCTGCTGTTCAGAGTCAGAATGGCAGGTCTACCACTAAAGAAAACGAAAATATTAGGGCAGATTTCAATCCCAAGTGCAAAATGTTGAATTAGATGAAAGTAAAATGTCAGACAATATCAGGCTGGTCCTGGTAATAAGGCTTTTGGTTTGATTCAGGCTAGCTAGCCTGATTTTCCCAGAACTTTAATAAAAAGGGTGTTATCTCCACTAATCAAATCAGCCAGTTTGTAGCTGTTTTAAGAAGCAACCTGCTTTAAGTTGTACAGAACTAGACTGTTCTTCTCTTTTCCAGCTAAAAACCACAGTGACACCCAAGTGTTCTTCTACCTGTGGATTATATTCTATTTCATCAGCTCTTGCTATACCCTAATTTGGGACCTGAAGATGGACTGGGGTCTCTTCGACAAAAATGCTGGTGAAAATACCTTTCTTCGAGAAGGAATTGTCTACCCACAGAAAGTGCGTATACCGCCTGCTTTTACATTGGGAAAGGCTTTAATATTTTAACAAAACTTACTGAGTTTAGAGCATGTTGCAGTTAGCCACTGGTGTTTCTGAATGCTGTGAGCTGGGGTTTTCTGGCAGTAGAGTTCTTTCGTTTCAGAGAAATTGTTTCATACGGTCAACTTTTCCAGCACTTGACCAGCAAGTTCTGTATCTTCCCAAGGGCCTGAAGAGGTCTGTCTTGTATGCAGAACATGTACAATGAGCTGTCTTGTTTGTCTATGTTGTTCTTCAGGCATACTACTATTGTGCCATTGTAGAAGACGTGATCCTGCGTTTTGCGTGGACCATCCAGATATCCCTCACTTCCATGCAAATCTTTCCATATGCTGGGGATATCATTTCTACTGTATTTGCCCCACTTGAGGTGTTCCGGTAAGACTGCCTGACTGAAGAGTTCATTTATCTTTTCTATTTGTGTTATTTGTATAATAAGATCAGCTTGGTGGGAAATGCCTTGGACGTGGAAGGTACTGGTCCTTGAAATGGAAGACTAGGTCTAACAGGAATGTTTAATCCCAAAGAGTAAAGAAAAGTAGAGGGCTCTGTTGCAATGTGGGGTGGGTCCTTCATAACTGCATTTGCAGTTTCTTCTAAACTTAGTCCTAATCCTGGGGGTTTTGGGTTTTTTGTTTGGTTGTTCGGTTGGTTGGGGTTTTTTTAAACTAAATTTCTCCTTAAAATGACCTGGTGGAAATTTCACTTGATTCTCAAGGTCATGATTTTAAAATCTCTGCATCTTTTCCAAACATAAATTTGGATTCTGCATCATCGGTCTGGATCCTGCAAGGTTCCAGGGCTCTTTACATGTACTCTAGCTGGAAACCCACCCCCAAAGCTTCCTGACAGGAGCAAGAAAGCTTGAAGCTGAATCTCATTTACCTAGTTGGTGGAGATTGCTTTAGCTTGTAACGCCTGGTGCCTCCATGCTGTTTCAGACAAGGACTGTCATCATTAGGACAATGAATAAGCCTGTCAGAGGTGTTGTTCTCAAGAGAGCTGGCAAGATGTTGTAGCAGGTGCTGCTGTTCCGCTGTACTCACAGCATGTTCCCAGCAGCACTTTTGATCAGTGAGAAGGGTCAGTGGTATCCAGGTGCTTCACCAAACAAGGGCACTGTAAAAATGGAAACAAATTGGTAATTTTCCCTTTTTCTCCATCCAGGCGATTTGTGTGGAACTTCTTCCGTCTGGAGAACGAGCACCTGAACAACTGTGGTGAGTTCCGTGCTGTGAGGGACATCTCCGTGGCACCACTCAACGCTGATGACCTGACACTCTTGGATCAGATGATGGACCAGGAAGATGGTGTACGAAATCGCCGCAAGAACAAACAGTGGAAGCGCAGCCAGAGCGTGTCCTTGCGCAGACCTCGTCTTGCTTCACAGTATGTTTTGCCTCTCCTCCAGTGCAACAAACCAAATCATGCATTGCAGCTGTTCTTAATGTGTGGGGGCCATATATGGACTGGGTAATCATGTGAAGATCTCAGCCAAAATAGTCATTCAAAGGGAGGACAGGTCCAGTTAGTAAACAGATGTGCCTCTGACTGGGGGTTAGTCCATCCTTTGCATCATCTTGGAGTTCTGGTAAACCACTGGAAAAGGGAGCTCCCTTTACAAAACTTTCCTTCTGCGAAAATAGCCTGTAGCAGTCGCCAGAGGTTATAAATGCAAACCTGGAAGAGAGATTCTCTTCAACTGGCCATTTCCATGCTTCAGACCATCCCAGGATTTCAGTTATCATTAAGGTTTCATATGTGAGATCTCGGACTCCTTCCTCTCTCAAGTCTGAACCCATGCATTTTTTTCTTTCCACCAATCATTCTTGCACCCTAAGTTTTCCCCACCTTGAGCCCCAGCTCCTGAACCTGTTGACTACATACTTTCACTGCAGTGCCTATCCTCTGAGCATCACAGGATGCTCCACTATCCAAGTATTACTTCTGTCCCAGCAGCATAGCTGCAGAGGCCTGCCCTTTGGCCAGGGGGCAAGCTTGGTCTCCCCGGGGATGCTGAAGCAGGGCTTGTCAGGAGTCTTGTGCAATCCCTGCAGCACATCATCCTGTTGCATCACTGCATGGAAGGGGTGGATGAGAGGAAAAGGAGGCCATGGCTGTCACACAGAGTGCCCTGGACTGAGTCACAGGGCTTAGGCCGTGCTTGTCTTACATCTGTGTTGGCTCAGAGTACATGGATGTGGCCAGTACCAACCGGCAGAGACTGAAGAACTTTATGCAGAGGGGATGTGAGCCTGCTGTGACAGTGTTTGTGGCCTTCTGTGTGGAGGGGTGGGTGCAGTGCCGCAGCGGACCCAGCCGCCTGTGGGTGCAGCCCAGCAGAGGGCATTGTCTGTGCGCACAAGGCGGCCGGCCCGGCGGGGTGGTGTGTGCAGTGCCGCGGGAGGAGGATGCTGAGGGATGGATGGGGCATACTTATAAGGCTCTGCTATTCTCAGGGGGAGTGGGAGTGTGAAACAGTTCCGGTAGTCTGCTTATGCCCTCTCTGGGTAAGAAAGACTACAGCACTCCACCTGTCCCTCCCCAAATGCACTGTGGTTTTATTGTCTGCATGTAGTAATGGGAATTACTTCTCTGTAGTGAGTTTTTTCTGTTTTTCTTTTTTTTCCCAGATCCAAGGCTTCTGACACTAAGGTATTGATAGAGGACCTAGCGAATGAAGTGAACACATGAGATGGCCACGGTCTCTTATTCCGCATCATTTGTTTTCTCATTCTGTTCACCTCTTCCCCAAGTAACCCAATCTCTGGTACAGTTCCAACTGAAAACAGGAGAAAACACTGAACATGTTTTTCAAGCTCTTCCAAACCAGATCCTGTGGACTCCAACAAGCTCACTGTGTTACATTTCTTTTCTTCTGGGTTAATTTTAATGTTCTATTTTAAAAAAATAAAATATTTTACTTTGTTTTGCCAATAAAGAGGACAGTTCAGGAAAGAAGGATTGTTTACAGTCTCAACAAGGACATACAAACCTATCCGGATAACGAAGCATCATAGGGACTCCCTCATGGGACAGTGCCGAGAGCACGCTCGGTTTCTGCTTGGCCCGGTTTTGACTGGTTGAAACCGGACTTAAGTTTTTTAATCTGATTTTGTTTGTTTTGGGTTTTTTCCTTCATATCCAGCGCTGAGGCACTGGCTGCACTTGCAGGGAAAGTGCACTTAGAGCAGTACCTTCATTCATGAAGCTACTTTTTAATTTGATGTAACTTTTCTTATAATTTTTTGGGAATATGATGTATCTGTTGCATATAGCTTTCACATTATTTATGAAACTTAACAACCATATGAGAATGATTTTGAGTCCTGTGCAATGAAGGTTGTAATGGGAAAACAAAGCTGGGAATATAGATGTAGATCTCCAGGGCTGTGGAGTTAAGCCCTGCAAATACCCCTCTCGTGAGACAACTTTCACCTATGTTTTACCTTTTCTGTCTTTCTTTCTTTTCAATTTTATTTTAAACCAAAGTTTCTGATTTTTTTTTAGTTGCTGCTGCTGCTTCTGGGCATGTCTTGTGCTGGTTCAATGCCAACTTTCCATGCAGCTGTGTGAAAGTAGTGCAGATGATCCTAAGGCCCTTTTGAAAGGAGAGTTGGGTCCTACCAACAGTGCAGAAAAGCTAGGTCAACAAAGGCTTCGTTCTCCAGATCAGAAAGTATTTTTCAAAGCCTTAATAATCCTTAAATGGCACAAGGGCATCCCATACTGAGCAGAGGGCTCTTCCGGTGTTCTCATGCAGCCCAGTACAGCAAAGTGGGACAAGGGAAGGAGGTGATGGTGGGCTGGGGGAGCTTAGCAGGCTGGGATTTAGGAATGCTGGTGTGTTAGAGAGCTGCTGCGGAGTATGGAAAGGACTGTGTTGTGCCCACCTGATGGGGAAGGTGAAATTGCAAACAGTTCTCCTCATGGCTTCTGGTTTGGCAAAAAGCCTCCGTTGGGTGCTGCCCTATGGCTTGGCTGCTACTTGTGCCCCTTCCCTTGTCTCACTAGAGCCCCACTGTCCTTCCCCTGGCACAGTGTGCGCTCCCTGCCCTCTTGAAGGAGTACTCATGGTGGAGCAGGAGCTGGTTTGGGTTGACATGCCTGAGGTCCCCAGGACTGCTGCCCTCCCCTCAGCCCAGCTCACAGCTAGGACCACAAGGCAGGGGTAAAACTGTTGAAGTAGGATCCTCATCCTCATATCTGTCTGGTGACTCCCCTCTAGTTTGGGCAATGGAATTTTAGGAATCTCTGCTCAGTTGGTGTTTGGTGGTTTGTTTTTTAATTAGCTAATAGCATGGTTTCCCACACAACTGGTACATTGCATTTTTTCAGTTTGCCTGCTGTGCCTCTTACCCAGAGGAACTGAAGAAGGAAACTTAGCTCTCTTCATTTAATTGGAAATAGACTGTTAGAATTCATTGGTGATGAACCTGTGCCCCATGCCAGGTGAAGGGCAACACTGCAAACCTCTAACTACCTACACTTCTATGATGTGCTCTCAGCTTACAGGGAAGCACTGAGGGACCTGCTGGGAGATGCCTCTGCTCTGTCAGCGGTTGGGTGGTGGCGTAGCTGGTGTCTCTTGCGGTGCTTCTTCTCGCATCTCCTGCCACATCGGTCTGCTGCAGTGGGAGGGCAGCTGGACTAGCTGCAGTTGTGCTGTTCCTCCTTTCTGTGCCCAGGAGCCTGTTTCACTGTATTTAACTCCCTTAGGTCTGTTGTTCATACTTAAACGGAGGGTTTCTGTTCATATGGAAGTGGAGTCTGAGATACAAAGCCTTTAAAATATTTCCGTTTCCTAGTTTGTGTTGCAGCAGTTGTTGCCATGTCCAAACCTTGCATAGGTGTTTCCAGTGAGGATGGTGGGAGATGAGTGAAGCTGTACCTACCCAGGAGAGTGTTTGAGGAGGGCTGCTGCACCAGGGGAGCAATCCAAAATAAGCCTGTGGCATGAGTTAAGCACGTGGTTCTTTATAAACAGAAACAGAGTTTTATTGGCAATTCTTCCTTTCAGAGAGAAGGAAAAATACAGAGAGAGATTTTGAAGTGGTGCCAGTCCCCTGGGAGCACTCTGCCTTCCTCAGCTGGGCTTGGAGGAGCAGGCATGGCTGGGCGGCCTGCATCCTGCCTGCCTGCTGCTGCACTCTCCCACCACCTGCTTCCCAACCTGGTGGGGAGGGTCAGGTTGCGAGTAATAATAATAATTCAGTAGCTTACCCAAATCCTTACGGGAAATAAGCATTCCATCTGCCTGCTCTGTTCCTTTCCTTCCCTTTTTCTCTGTCTTTGCTGGCAGGAGAAATCAGAAAAAAAGGGGAGGTGATGTGCTACAGCTAACAAACATTATGTCCCGAAGTAAAACACCATCCCTTTTGGCAGTGAAGATGTTCTCTCAGGGGAGAGTAGTCTGAATTCCTAGAGGCATGGCTTGCAAAGGCTCCCAGCGCCCTGGCGCTGTGTCTGCCTGTTCCCTCCCTGCCAGAGATTTCTGAGAAATCACGCATGCAGATTCCTCCTGAGAGCGAGTGCTAAAGCCAGGATGGCTCCATGTCTGTGAGAACATCTGGCCAATAAAGGGAGACCTAATGAAGGAGAGCAGATGGTAAGAGAAAATAGCCCCATCACTCTTTGTGATCAGCCTACACGAGGATGGCGGGGGCAGTTTGGGGTGGCTTCACTTTGTGAGCTGGCTTTGCTAATGGGTGCTTGGAAACACTCCTGGAGGGAGAACAGCAGGGTTGCAATCCAGAATTATGGAGAGCACAGTTAAAAGGAGCTGTTTTGGGAGTTTGTATCCAACACTTCAGTTGCTGGGATGTAGCTGGATGGAAACTGGAAGCTGAGCCAGGTCTGTGCTCTGGCCGCCACAAAGCAGTGCTGGCTTTCTGGTGTTGAGCTCTCCCTCCTTGCTGATTCAGTGCAGAGGTTGCCAGAGGTGGTGGTTGTGTGTGGCTCCGGGAATGGTGTGGAAGCTGCTTTGGTCTGGCTGAAGCCCTTGCAGATGGTACCGTCTAAGAGGAGTGTGGCTGCTGACTTTTGGAGATTCCCTTTGGATTTAGGTCTCCGTGCTCATCCCTGCTGCTTTCCATCCTTCCTGCTCTTCCAGGGATTTTTGGGTTGCAGGAGGGTCAGGTTTTCAGCATCCAGAGTTTATTTGCTAGCTGGAGTTCTCTGCATGGCTTTGGGAGTGTGTCTCCAGAAACTCCAGGTCCCCCTGCTTGGAGAAGGCAATGCCATGTGCTGGGGGTGCACACTCCTGGAGGGGCAGCGGGGCAGGCTTGGGCTTTATGGACTTGGCAGGCAGGGGCAGGAGTTGCTCCATCAATGGGAACCAGTGCTGTCTCACCACCTTACGAAAGAAATGCGTTTGCAGCACTCATGGCTGCAGCCTGTATGATTCAGATAAGCTCCTACCTCTCAAATTCAGGCGCATTCCCAAAGTCAGCTGTTGCTCATCCTATACCTTTCCCAACCCTTCTCCTGGCCCTCCTTGTTCTTTCTGTGTCTTTGCTTTTTGTCTGAAGCCAATTATATGCAGGATGTGGAGGGGTGACTGCCAGCAGCCTTCAGCATGAACATCTTGGGGAAGGGAAAAGTCTCTTGTGGATCAGAGTTGGATCTTGCTGCTCTTACTTCCCTAATAATAACTTGTGCTGCTTGTTCTGCCTCCTAGACGGTGCTCAGCCACCCCAGCTGTGTGGGAGACAGGGAAGGAATGCACGGTCCTTGGCTCAGGAGATAGCAATCCCTGGGGATTTTACTGTGGATCTTCCAAGGAGCAAGGGAGGTGGTGCAATGCCTTTGAGTTTTGTCTGTTTTGAACAGCCACATGAATTTGGCCTCATACTGCAAGGATGCTGCTGTGTACTGCTTGCCATGACTCAGTGTGCACCCCAGACTTTTGAGGGGGTTGTGGCCCTGGTGTTGGACCATTGTGCTGGGATGTGTCCTGGGATGGGGCATGGCTTGGCTCCCATTGGGAACACAACAGCCACTTTGCTCATGCATTGCATCCTGGCCCTATCTCCTCCCTCCTCTCTTCCACTGTTCTGCTTTGCACTCACAGGGGGAAGATGATCTTCTGCCTTAAGCATATCTTTTTTAACTTAC
Organism: Ara ararauna; assembly: GCA_028858755.1. NCBI lineage: Eukaryota > Metazoa > Chordata > Aves > Psittaciformes > Psittacidae > Ara > Ara ararauna. The sequence goes on from CM054382.1 coordinate 45,578,369, forward strand.
ACTTTTATTCCAGAAGGTGATCGGATTGTTTTGTCTCCTTGCAAAGGAGGGGCTGGAGCTCCTGGGTGAAGAGTAGAAAAATCCCTACAGTAACTGCAGCAGTCACAGCTGGGCTCAGTGGCTGTCGCCTCATCAAACCTTGCCTCCTTTACATCCTAAATACCCCATCTTGGGACGACCTGTCATCCTACCACCACTGTGGGGTTAAATTGATGTATCAGCATCCCCTGGGGGGGCCTCAGTCCCTGCTGCAGCATCCTGGAGGCAAGAGAAATGCAGGGTGCACTCTGATGCTGATGCTCAAGCCCTGTTCCCAGTTGGAGTTGGAGGCTGCTCTGGCCCCAGCGCAACTGTGCCACGGTGGGCAAGAGGTGCCAACCCTGCCTGGTGAGATGCCCATTGGCCTGACAGTCCCCCAAGCTCTTGAAACCAAATTGCAAGCTCTTTGCTCCAGAGGAGAAATTGGGCAGCCTGGTAGAACTTGTGAGGACCTCTCCGTCCCGTAGGTCCTCACGGTGAAGGACTGATGTTTGGAAGGGGCCTGGGGTGGAAATGCTGACGTTCCCCCCTGGTCTTGCTGCCACCTTCCTCTCCCCCTCCCTGCTGTGTTGGTCAAAATGATCTTTCTATGAAGCCCTGTAGATGTCAAAAGTAATTATGGAGTGTGATTAGTCCTCTGTGGGTGCTTTCTTTCTTTCCTTCTCCCTTCTCTTTTGCTATCCCCTTCTCCACTCTTCTTTTTTGGCTAAGTGGAAAAGGTGGGGACAAAGAATTGCTGCTTGCTTGGACTCATGATGTATCTGTGACTGCGCTATTAGCTGTCTCCTCTTTCCTCCCCAAATGGATATAATTTTTGAAGTGTGGAATACCCTTCTTGATAAGTAGGTTTAAAAAAAAATTAATGCACAATGTGATACTGTTTCATAGTTTCTAGGTGGTTGTATAAAACAAAGTTACTGTGATTGTGTTTTTCAAAGGAAAAAGTGATTGGTTACGAAATCTGTCCTTTTTTCATTATTACAAGCTCTTTGTTTTCCAATGATCTGATGGCTCTTTTGTCCCTGGTCTGTGTGTGTTTCTTCTCATGGCCCACGCCTGGTGCTGCATTCGCTCACAAAGCGTTTGCTTCCACTGCTCTGTAAAGATGCTGCTCTTGCACCCTTGGGAGCTCTGGGCTGTTACAGGTGCCTGGAGGTGGGGGGCTTCTGTGTCCTGGGAGGAGGGGAGGTGCCCGCAGGAGGGAGATGTTGGAGGAGGGCAGGAAGTGTTCAAAGGGAAGTGCGCAGGGCCCAAACCCAACACATCAGGCGATGGTGCTGGAGGAAACCTGTCCAGGCCATGCCATACCAACTAAATGCTCTTGGTCCTTCTGAGAGCCTTCAGTTGCCTCTCTCCAGCTTGTCTCTGGTCTAAGGTGGTGTCCTGCCTGCACAGTGGGTGACCAGAGGCTGAGCAGCCCAACTCTGGGTTGTCTGGGGTCTGTGATTTCATTTTGCTCTCTTAAATCTCTTCATCATCTCTTGCAATCAATCTTCCTCTAGAAGAGAGCCCAGCTCCTTGAAATCACTCTAAGCCTGTTGCTGCTCACGCCAGCCGCTTCCCAGGGTTTAATCCTGGCCGCAGCCCCCTGCCTGGCTGGTGGCAGGAGCCTGGCTTTGGCACCTCACTGGACGGTTTGTTCCCAGCTTGACAGGGACAACATCTCCCAGGTGCATTTCGCCTCCCCAGCCCAGGCGGAGGAGCTGGGATCCTTCTCTATCACAGTGGTAAGGATGGGTCCTGGCACTGTAGGGGAGGTTGGGCTTCAGGGTGGGGGTACGGGGTGAGGAGGGTCTCCCTGCTCTGAGCTCTTCTACCCAAACCTGCCAGCGGTCCCCTCCTGTGTGGGAGCAGCTGGGGGAAGGTCTGTCCTCTATGGGCAAGGAGTCATCTCCGCTGCCGGTCAGCCCCTGCGGGGAACCCCTTGGGCTCAGTTTTGGCTGTGATGGGGGCCCTGGGAACACTGTGGTGGTGGTGAATGTTTTAAGAAGATAGAAATGATTTCTTGCTGCTCATGCTGATGGGAGCCAGTGTGGCCAGAGCCGGGAGGATTAAAACAATTTCATAATCCTGGTGATTTCCTTTTGATTGGGATTATGAAACCAATCACAAATATCAAAAGCTGCAGCTTAAAGTGGCAGTCGGAGCGGGGCCAGGATGCCCATGACCCCCGCAGCACCCCTCCTGTCCCCCAGGGATGGCAGCCCCAGCGCCTCCAGGTAAGCAATGTCCACAAAGGACCCTCGTCCTGTGGGATGAGCTCTGTGGGGTCTCAGGGACGGTGGGCAGGGGGTTTTGGCGCATGAGGTGTAGTGGGTAGCTCCTCAAGATGCACGTTGCACGATGGGTTTAGGGGCGTGGATGGATGGACCAAGCTTGACTCTCACCATCTTCCCGCCTGAGGATGCCTGTGGTTGGCCCTGGCTTGTGGCGGGGTCCAGGCGGGATTTAGCCTCCAGGAAAGCAGGAATATTTAGCGCATCTGCAAACGTGTGTGATGCTCACAGGAGGGTGTCTAAAGCACAGCTGGAGACTGTTGGAGAAAACACCGCCACCGCTGCGGGACCTCCCTCCCCATCCTTTTGGCTGTCCAGCACCCCGGGGTGAGGTGCCCCCCCGGCCGGCCCCGGCAGCTGGCCTGGCTTCCGTCCCCGCTCGCCTCGCAAACCCGCAGCCCAGACAAAGGACATTCCAGAGCCGGCCAAGGCAGCCGCGTTCCCTCCGTCCCGCCACGGGGCGTTGGGCTCCCCCGACGCGCTGCACATGGCCACGGTGGCGCTGCCCTTCGGGACCACCCGCGGGCGGCGTGGGGACGCGCTTCGGGCTGTGCGCCCTGGGGTGAGGGGCGCCCTTCGGGGGCGCGCTTCGAGGGAGGAGGAGGAGGAGGAGGCCCGGTCGGGAGGCAGGGCCAGGCGCGGCCCCGCAGCCCAGCCAAGCGGCTGAGATCGGCTCCGGGAAGGGGCCGCGATTTGCTGGTTTGTCCTTTTTTTTCGTTTTAGTTTTTTCCCCTCCCCTGCTTCCTTCCCTTCTTCCGCCTTCTTCTCCCGCTTCCCAGCCCTCTCTCGATGCTGCTCCGGGGGTAAGGACAGCCCATGCCTCTCTCCCGCAGCCCTATCCCACCGCTGCACTGCCCTGGGGCAGTGAGGGGCTGTGGTGAGCCGGGGGGCAATGGGGCCTGGGTGGGTGTCCTGGGGATGCTCCTGCCAAGGGGGAGGCTCCTCCAGGGGCACCAGCGGGGACAGGATGCCCTCAGTGGGGTGTAGAGGGGCAGCAGCAACTGGGTGCCGCCGTGACTCTGAGGCCAGTGCAGGACGAGTGACACGTGTGACCCTGGGGGCCGGTGTCTGTCCGGTGGCACCTTTGGTGAGTTGCAGCAGCCAGGGATTTCTGTTTTGGGGAGTTTGGGGGCCCTGATGTGACTCAGAAAAGTGCTAATTCCCTGCAGGGCATCTTGCTGGTGCCCCGGGGCAGCAGAACGGCCCGCATAGACACAGGCACTCCCGCTTAGACGAACAGCAGTTCCCCCATTCCCCCGTTTCCGAGCGATGCTTGTACACTGTCAGTGCTCCGGGAGGGTGGGTTTGCCCCGTCGTGCTGTGCCGCAGCGGCACCGCATACATTTGACCCCTGGGCGCAGGCATCACTACGTCTGCTGTCCCCAGAGCCTCAGGCAGGCAGGAGTGATGCTTTTGGGAGGAGGGTTGTGAGGGCGGCGCAGGGGCTCCCCCATCCCCTGGGTGCTCTCCCCGCAGGGCGCATGGAGGGGGGCTCTCCTGCTGAGACGCGGCGGGGTCCGCGGCCCCCCAGGCAGCACAGCCAGAGCAGCAGCCGAACCTCTGCCGTGTTGGAGCACCCCGAGGCCTCCCGCGGGCCCCACGCCATCCTGGAGAGCAAGGTGAAGGCGCTGAAGGAGAAGAGGGGGGGCGGGCGGCCGGGGACCCCCGCAGCTGCCGCCGAGCGCCACTCCCCCAAGAAGCCCCGTCCCCGGCGGGGGAAGCCGGGAGCGGATGCGGCACCAGCGGAGCCGCGGGCTCAGCTCCGCACCTACCTGACGGATGGGCTGCTGGACGGGGAGCCCGCGATTGACAGCCCCCCGGGGCTCCGGCAGGTGCCGGCACCCAGAGATGTGCCGGGAGGCACCGAGCTCCCCCAGGGTGAGAGCAGTGGGAGCCGGGGCTCTGCCTCCTCCCGCCAGAGACATCCCCTGGGAGAAGAGGCACGAACCCCACCGCGGGACCGCGGGAGTCCATCTGCGTCCCCCCCCACGGCCAAGGGCTGGGAGAGGCTCTCCCTGGCCGAGCGCGTGGAGAGGAACCGGCGGCTGCTGCAGGAGGTGCTGGGCCTCGATGCTCCTGGTCTGTATTCCGGGCAGGGGGCGGCTGTCTCGGGAGAACTAGGGGGAGCGGAAAGGAAAAGCTTTGGGGTGAAGCAGGGCCCTTGGTGCTGTCCTCCAGCATCCTGCGGTGCGGGCACAGCTCCTCGCTGGTTCACACCCCAGTGCTGCCCAATCCCCTGCAGGTGTTGTGTCCCCTTCACTGGCAGATGTGGGCGATGCTCACAAACAACATGGGGTGCTTCTTCCCATGGATGCTCTGGGTGCTGCTGATTCCCTTCGACATTCTGATGAGAAATTTCACTGCTGAAAACAAGAAACCCGCTTTCTGGGGCACTTGAGGTCTGCAGGCATCGTCTTCCCTTTGCAGGCTGCCGCCAGAAAAGGGAATTAATTTCTCCTTAGAAAACATCAGTCCTAATGACCCTGTGGGCACACCGTGTGCTGTGTGCTGTTGCCCTGTGTCCCACTCCCCTGGAGTCTCTCCAGAGCCAAGCAGCTGGGGTAGCCCCAAAAAGGGTGTTTGTTAGGATGGACTTGAGTGGTGGGGCTGGGGATATGAGGGTGTTATTGAGAGGGACCAGGATGGGGGCCACAGCCCAGCCAAGCTGATGTCTTTCCTTGTCCTCCATTTCAGAGGTACCAGTGAGCGATGGGGACTGGGACTCGGGGGTCTCACTGCAGGACATTGAGGGCTGCAGGTAGGTCAGGCCCAGTGCGGCACAGTTGGACATCTCCCTCTTTCCTGTGAAGTAGTGCTGGGGCTTGGCAGGGCTCTGAGGAAGAGCTGGGGCAGCACCCCGGTGTGGCAGCCAGCACGGGGAGTGTGGATGGACCCCAGCGACGCTTTGGTGTGAGCGGGGCAGGAGGGTCAGGGCAAGCTGGGTATCCATGTGGTGGTTGGGCACAAGGGGTCTCTGCCAGGACCCCAGGCTGGGAAGGGAGCTGGGGAAGAGGAGAGGACAGAAACTTGCCCCAGGTGCTTAAGAGGATCCAGGTGGCAGACGTGTATAATCTTGTAGGGCTAATGGTAAACCTTAGAGGTATGGACTAAAAATACTTAGGTGGGACTGGCAGGTGAGCTGGGCAGCAGCGTGTTGGCTGGGGAGCAGGGATGGGGACTCGGGGGCTGCATGGGGGGAAGCAAGTGAGTGGGGAAGACCCCCGTGTTTTGTGGTTACTGGTTCTGCTCCCTTCCATGGTTAGGGTTGATCCGTGGTGGCTGGGTGCAAGGTGTAGATGGGGATGCTGCTCTCCCGGAGAGCAGGGCAGCCAAACCCCAGGGGGAAAGCTGGCTTCTCCATGGTGCTGCACAGGAGACTTTCCTGGCCGCTGGTGTACTCCCATCCTGCTCCTGCAAAGAGGTTGAGGCCGTGCTCCCCGAAGCAACTGCCTGAGCTGATTATTTTAATCAGGGGATTAGGGCCATGGCCAGCAGGGAAGGCAGTGCTGGAGCTGACGGATCCCTGGCGGGGCCGGGGGGGTGCAAAGGAAGCCCTCCTGCAAGGAAGGGAAGGCAGCAAAGCATCTGGGTGAGGTCATCCTGAACCCACCTCAGTTCACATTGCTGGATTTACACCGGCAGGGATTGAAGGCAGTGCCTGCCTCTGTTTCCCCGTCCGTGTGCTGGTGATGCAAAGCGCTGCCTTGGCTGAGCCTCTCTCCAAAGCATCACCAGTGCAGGGTGCTACCCCCTTCCTCCTGCCTGGCGCTGGGGCTACAGGGGTTCCTGCCCTGCTGTGCCCCAGCACGGCAGCCAGCCCTCCCGTGAGCGGAAGCCAGGCCCCGCTTTCTCCGGTCAGAGCAGCCGCGTCGTCACTGTTAAACCAGGTCTAATCCCTGTTATTTTTTCCTAATCCCGCTCCCTGCTGCGGGGCCGCAGGGTCTTTGTCCCTGGGCAGGAGCTCGAGCTGAGCCCGCGGCACGAGCAGGCCAAGCAGCTGCTGCAGCGTGCCCGCATGAAGGCTCGAACGAACCCCCTGCGCGCCAGCCACGACATCCTCCTCCTCTCCTCCGCCATCCCGCATCACAGGTCAGTGCCAGCCCCGCATCCGGCCCCCCCCCCCCCCCCCCCCCCCCCGTGCCGTGGTGCTCTTGGGGTGCATCTGGATTTGGTGCATGTGCAGAGCCAGGGTTCAATCTGCTGCAAAGGTGTGTGCAGCCTCATACCCTTGCGTGAGCAGCTCTCTGCTCGCAGGAGCATCTCCCTGCCAGGCACGTGTGAAGTGTTTGTAGCATGATGTCTGGGGAGTGTTTAACCTTGTGTGCTGATACTGTGGAGGCATTAAGAGTGTGCTCCTGGCTGGCTGGGAGGACCGGTTTCCCAGCTGATGGGGAGCTCGGTGCTGGAAGGCTGTACCAGGGCCAATGGCTTTGCCGTGTGTGCCAGGTCATGTGCAGTTCCGTGTTCCTGGACTGATTAACCATGCACTTCAGTGCAGGGGAGAGGGGATGGAGGTCGAGCTGCGGCAGCTGGGTTTTGCCACAGCCTCTAATGGATTCAGCTCCAGGCAGCCCAGGCAGAGGGCTGGGGAGGAGCAGGGCTGCGCGCTGTGATGGAGCACCAGGTGGATTTTCCTCCTGCCCCGTGTTCTGCCCTGGCTTTTCCCTTCCGCCCTCCTTCCCAAAGGAACTGGGCAGCCCTTGCAGCTCCTCTGTGCCCATCTGTCTGTCCCCGTGTCAGGGAGCTCAGTGGGAGGCCGAGCGCTGCCCCGCGTGACGGCGGGAGCCTGAGCGACTCATCGAGCGGGGAGTCGAGCTGCGGGCAGCCGCGGCCGCCGCGGGGGCCCTCCCCGTCCCGCGTGCGCTTCGAGGACGAGTCGGCCCGCGACGCGGAGGTGCGGTACCTGGAGCGGCTGCAGCTGCGGCACCGGCGGGCGCTGGGCGCGGCGCTCTGCTCCCCAGAGCCGGCCGGCGGCAGGCAGCCAGGGGACGGGTCCGGACAGCCCAAAGCCCGGAGCAGCGACCTCGCAGCCGGGGGCAAGTGCAGCGCCTGTGGCTCCTTCATCAGCGCTGCCGCCACCCGCGGCACGGACGCGCCAGCAGCCATCGGCAAGGCTGAAAGTAACCCTGGAGCACAAGGAAGCATCCCACGGGATGGCGGGGGACTGACCGCTGCCCAACCAGAGCCCAAAACCAGGGCTCTGGGCCCCCGGGGGTCACCACTGTGGATTCTCCCTTCCCGGCAGCGCATCCAGACCGAGAAGATCAAGGAGACCTATATCGGGGATGTCACTTACATCGACGAGGTGGACTCGGCGCTGGAGAGCACAGACACCTCTGACGGCTGCCGGACGGACAGCGAGGAGGCAGGACCCCGCAGCCCCCACCTGCGGGGGCACCAGGGCCCCCATGCTCGCGGGCACAGGGCCCCCTGTGCCGCCCCACAGCTGGAGGCAAGAACTGAGAAGGGGACGAGTGCCGCCAGTGGTGGTCCCCGCGCAGGGGGTGGCTCCCCAAGTGGTGCCACGAGCCGGGTGGGGGCTGTTTGCCCCCTGCCCCTGTGGAGAGCCGGCAGCCAGGAGGATGGGGACCCCTATCGGCATCCCGGGAGCAGCAAAGGGGTGGGAAACGCCGCTCATACCCTGCAGCAGCCCAGCGAGCCCCTGGAGCTCTCCTCGCAGCCGGGGGCTGGCGCCACTGTGCCAGGTAGCCACGTCCCCACTCCCCCTCACACCAAGAAGGCCTGCTCCCAGGTGCCTTGCAGGAAAGCCCTCTTCTCCGGTGGCCTCCCCCGAGCGTTGAGCCAAGGAGCACGGGGCCCAGAGCCTGATGCTGGAAGCACTGCGCCCTCCCAGCCTGGAGGCACGGTGGGGCCAGGGGAGCGCCGGGGTTCCTGCAGCCCCAGGTGGCTCCCGGGGAGCCCCCTCCGTGCCTTGTCCACCAACAACTGCAACAACACCCATGGGCAGGACCCTCTGGGGGCAGGCAGAGGTAAGAGACCCACACACAGGGATGCCTGGGGGAGCCTCTGATGAAGCGGGGGTGTGATTGGCTTGCTGTGATTGCAGGGGCATCGTCACATCCTGCTGCCAGCCCCATCACCCCTGTGCCCCAGGAGGCTTCTCATTCCCTTGGGGAAGCAGCTGGGAAGCTGGGAGCGCAGCAGCAGTGCCCAGGCAGGAGTGCGGCACACGGGTGAGTGAAAGTGAGGGGCTGCTCACGGTCCGCACTGTGCGGTGGGTGCTGCATCCCTGAGCATCCCTCCTTGGCACAGCAGGGTGCTGCCAGGCTGAGCTCCCGAAGGCGTCCTGGTGGGACTCCACCTCTCAGCACCAAAAACCTCCCAGAAATGTGGGGTGACAGTTTCGCATGTGTGTTCAAATGGGTTTGTGGGAGCTGTGTTTCATCCTGCATCTGGTTCTGCTGGGGGTGTTGCAGCAGACGTGACCTGTGGGCAAATGTGGGTGACCTTGGAGGTGTTTATCCCAGTGCCAGGTTCTTCCCTTTTGGGGAAAATCGGGTGCTAAATGCTGCCAGCCCCATGGCTGCCTTGGGGCTCACCAAACATGATCCTGCTAGACTCGGCCTCGCAGTAGGGTTTGGAGGCTGCACTGGGTCCTTCAAGCCCCTCAGCAGGATGCATTCCCTTCAGGCAGAGACTAGGGGAGTTAATAGTGTTAAACCCCTGAAATTATGGAGAAGATGTTAGGCAGCCCTTCAGGTTTCTGGCTTGTGAACCCTGCCCTGGTGCAAGCTGAGTTACTGCTGCAGGGAGGTGGCAGCACCCCAATCTCACCATGGTGCAGCTCTCAAGGCTGCGGTGGTGGGTGCAGGATGTGCCCCCAGCCCTGAGACAGCTGCTGGCCCTGCGCCCCCAGGTACAGAGGGGATGACAGTCACCCCTCTCCATCCAGGGAACCGGGGCAGCCAGTGAGCCACAAGGGGAACAGCGCTTCAGCATCGGGGCTGAAGAAGCTCCTGTGCAGCCTGAGCCAAAGCACGAAGCAGCGCTTGGGTCGCTTCCGCTGCTACAGCATGGAGCAGCTCCCAGCCCCCGGCAGCACCCCCCCTGATGGGTCCAGCATGAAGAAGTCGCCCTCCCTGCAGTCCCTGCAGCTGGTGAGCTTGAAACATCAGCCCATGTCGGGGGTGTCTGCAGGGAGCTGAGGGGTCCCACAGGAGAAGAGATGCTGGGCTGGGCTGAAGCATTCCTGAGCCATTGCTTTATGGTCCCACAGGAAGAACTGAGGGGTGGGTGGGTGTGGTAGCATGGTCCATCCCAAACTTGGGAGTTTGAAAAGCCTGGAGCCAAATGGGGAATGGAAGGGGAAAGGAGGGAGCAAGGGAGGGTGGAAAAGCAACTTTGGGGAGGGGAGATGGGGTAATTCGGTTTGGGGTCATGGCAGCAGTGAGATGCCTCCTCAGGAAGCATCAGGGGGTTGTCCTGCCCCCTGCTTCTCTCTCCTCAGCGGTGGATGTGGGGGGGGGGGGGGGGGGGGGAGAAGGTGTGAGAAAGATGCCCTATTACCCGCTGCTCCCTCAGCATGGTGGTGCATGATGGGCTGCAGCGCTGCACAGCTTTTGCTGTCCCCATCTCAATCGGGTGCTTTTCTCCAGGTGTCACCCTTCCATCAGCCCCGAAAAGCCACCTCTGTACAGAGCCTGCACCTGCTCCTGGGCAAGGGACCCCGTGCCAGTGCCTACCTCCTGCCGCAGACCACGGCTGACAGGTCGGATGGGGCCCGGCACACCCGCTGTTCCGGGGTGCTCAGGCACATGCAGTGGCATGGTGCAGCCAGGTGCCCCGCTCACCCCATCTCCCCTCTCCCTGCAGGAAGGGGGGCTCAGGGCCACAGCGCTCACTGAGTGTGGAGGACATCGGGGCACCCGGCCGGCTGCGTGCAGTGGGGCGTGTGGTGGAGGTCTTCCCTGATGGCACGAGCCAGCTGGAGCTGCAGCGACCACCCCAGGGCGCCTTCGGGTTCTGTGTCACCTCTGGGCATGGCCGGCCTGACAAAGGTATGGTGGGGTCATCCCAAAGCCTCACCCAAACCCTAGGGGAGGCCTGGCATGGCCCCTCTATGGGAGCCAGCTTGGGGACAAGTAGAAAGGGCTGCTCCATCCCTGCTGAGCCCCAAGGGGGTGATGGTGGATGGGGGGATACTGCCACGTGTGTGGCTTTGTCCACACACAGTCCCACACGTCCATCAGCCCTTGGCTTGGGACACACAGCCTGTCCCAAAAGCCATTTATAGTGTTTGCTACTGGGCAGCCCTGGGCACCCCCAGGGGGCACAGCTCCAGCCATGGGGTACAGGGTGGGGGCTCACCTGTCCCATCCCTCTCCATAGGTGTCTACGTGCAGGAGATGGTGGACGCCAGCACGGCCAAGCTGTACGCGGGGCTCCTGGGTGTGGGGGACGAGATCCTGCAGGTCAATGGGGAGGCCGTTTCGGGGCTGGGGCTGGCCCGCATCCGTGAGCTGCTGCTCCAGGCGGACACGCTGTCGCTCCGTGTGCTCAGGCACCGCCCAGCACCCCGGTAGCTCCAGCACGGCTCCTGGAAGACCGGTGGGAGGAAGATGGCATTCCACTGATGGGATGTTGCATGCTGGCACAGGGTGGACCGAGCTGCCCTGCATCACCAGGACCTGCCCTGCTCCGGTGCGACACTTGGCTCCCCACTGTGGTGGAGGCTCCCTCCCTGGGAGACAAAGTAGGACCAAGGGCTCCCCAGTGTCCAGCATCTTGAGGAGCTGCCCCAAGTGTGGGGACAAAGGACACCCCAGCCCCACCATCAAGCCAGGCTAGGTCTGGCCTGCTGGGCATTGGGGTGGCCAGCACGGCACTGCCCCATCTCTGTGACCCCAGAAGGGACAGGGCTCCCTGCCAATGCTGAATCCCTGTCCTCATGGGCTGGGGAGTTTCCTTTAAATTATTTCACACTGCTGAAAACATTAAAACATGTATATATGTAACAATGAAACAGGGTGTCCTTGGCTTACAGGTGGCATGGAGAGGCTGCGGTGATGCTTACTGGTGTGGGCTGGCCGGGGGGCCAGGACATGCCTCAGTGCCAGGATTGTGGGGCTGTTGATGGGTGCAGGGGCGTGTGTGGGTGCCTTCACACGAGGCTGAGACATCCCTCTGCCCTGGGCCACTGTAACTACAGTGGGGTTTACTGTGTAAACCCAGGGTTCTGAACATGTCCTGACATACCCCACAGCCCCAGGACAGACAGAGGCTAGATGCCATCGTCTAAGGCCAGAAGAAGCAACTGCGTCTACGGACCCGTTTAGTGTGTGGGGTAGGGAAATGGAAACGGGGTGAGGGACTCCCTGGGTTAATGCTCTGCAGAGAGCTGTGCTGGGGGGTGAGTGTATTCCCCCCAGTGCTATCCCCAGGCAGTCTGTGTTTTGTGAGATCTTGCACCTCCTGACCGTGTGGAGGTGCTGGAGGGCCCTAAGCAGGCAGAGGGGGGGCTCAGCCACCTGCACTGCTCCTTGAAGAGCAGAGCAAAGCCCCTTCCCCGCCCTGAGGAGCAGCACTGTGGGCTGGGAGGAGCACGGGGTGATGGCTCTTTTCCTGGGTGCACTACTGGGACAGCACTGAGGACATGCCTGCAAGTATTCATAGCTAATGGGGGGTCCACGCTCCTGCTGCTCGTTTGGGGTTTGGTTTTTTCCAGCCACAGCAGGGAAAACTTGCAATGTGGCCCCAGGGTCTGTGCAGGGACAGGCCTCTGCAGCAGGCGCTGGGGCCAGTAAGTGGAGGAACCACCAATGGCTGCCCTCTGCATGCTGGCACCCCACATGTGGGCAGCATCTGCCAGTGGTTACCTGGTGCCAGGAGAGCCCCCCTCCAGCTTGTTCCTGAGCAAGGGCCACTGCGAGAAGGGATGGTGATCTCTGCCACTGCCCAGTGTGGCACAGCAGCAGCAGTGAGTTTATTTAGTGTAAAAGGGAGCAGCACCACCAACAACAGAAAAAGCTAACATACACAGAAGAGGGACTGAAGGCTGCCTGGTGGCTCATGGCAATGGCAGCAGCTGGGCCATCCTCCAGCACCGTGCCAGACTAAAGAAGGTGCGGTCCTACATGGAGCATCAGTTGTTCCTGGAGGATGCGCAACCATGCTGAAAATAACATCAAAGGTGTGCAACTACTGGCCAACAGCGATCCCCACTCGAGTTAGACTCACGCTCCTGGGAACCTGCCCTCAGAGAGGTATTAAGCCCAAGGAGCCTCACAGATGCTGTTATAGGCAGCCCTGGAAAGGAGACACTGCACATTTCTTGCAGCGACACCAAAAGAAATTAAGTTCTCTGCCAGGACAAAGAGCAACTGCTGAAACCATTAGTGCGGGCTGCTGCTCAGGGCACATGTGCATTGATGAGGAAGGCACCCATCCAGCTGTGTGGTAGGGCAGCTCCGTCTCAGACCCCTTTATCCCAGTCTGGCGGCTGCAGAAGGCACAGTGCTGCTAGCCGTCAGCACCCAGCGCCTGTGGCAGAGCAGGAGCGTCACACAACTGCGGGAAGGGAGCCACAAACCCAGTGGGGAGGAGCGTTCAGTTGAGGCTAAGCATCCCAGAGGTAAAGCCGTCTCGTGGTGAGCTTACCACTCCGGGAGGATATTTCCAGGGTTGAGTTGCAATTTCAGCAGAAGTATTAGCATCAGCACCAATTAACTTCTTCCCCCAGCCTCATCTGAGAGCCAGATGAGAGGTGTAAAGCCAGCCTGGCCTGAGTCTTTTGATGTTTGCAACTTAAATATGGGAGTAAGACTTTAGTAAGCAATTGCTTTTTGCTTTTCTGAAGAGTCACCCCATATCCTGCAATTTAGCAGTGTAAGCCCCTGGCTGCGTTTCTCCCCTGTGATACTGTCAGGGTGAGCTTTATTCACCACGTTGGTATCAACCACCTGGCTGACTTTTAATTCACTGTACAAAGGAGACAACTAGGCTATCCAACACTGCCGAGACAACTCGAGTGACAAACAACTCAAAGGTAACAGGACTGGGAAGTAATACAGAAATGTGACCTAGGTTTGAATCTCCTGCCTTTTAGCTGCTCACAACGGAGGTGTCAAAAAAATAGCAGTTGGGAAAATGAAGACATCCTATTTACAAGTTCATATGCACTTAAAGTACATAATGGAGCCTCATTCCTCTGACAATGCATGTTGTGCACCCACAGAGAGAATGGGGCTTGAACGGGCATCAAAAAAATCTTTAAAGTTCTTTTTTTTTTTTTCCTTAAAAAAAATAAGTTATTTTAGACCTGACAAATCACTTGCCAAAGGAAGCAGCTGTTAAACAGAAGCAGTTACTCAGTTATACAAGGGCAAAGAAAGCATCAGTCAATGAGCTTTAGAGGCTTGTATAACGAAGGAGGCAATTTTAAAAGCTTTAAGAAACTCGCTCTCCAGCTAACAGTTGGTTGCCAGCTTTCAGTGTGCAGCAACCCAAGTTTAAAGCTCTGGGGTTTCTCATCGTGCCCAGCCAGCTGATGGCAGGGCAGGACAGGACATGACACCCTATGGCTCACCTGCATGCAAGCTTCTGCCAAGCAGTGGTGGATGTGAGCTCAGCTGGAGACTCACCATGGTACCTCAGCAGTAGGTCAGCAGCACGGAGCCAGCCCATGGGAGGAAGGCAGTGTGGGGCAGTGGGAGTTCCGCCGTGTCTCCCCTCCCTCACCAGAGCTGCATAGACTTCCACACCACCACTCCTCCCAGTAATGCCTTTGGCTGCCAAGCGCTGGAGGCTGGCAATGCGGTTTGTAATGCTCAGCGAATCAATTAATTCCTCCCCCAGTCCTGTCCTCCCCAGGGCTTGCTGCTCTGCGTCCGCATCCAACCACAGGCGCCTTGGGACCGCTGCAACCGGCTCCTACCTGCACGAGGTGGAAGGTAGGGGTCAAGTCCCCCTCCAGCTGCCTGGGTCCAGACCTGGAGCTCAGGTTCAGATCACACTGCACTGGGGGAGGAGGCAGCTCCAGTCCTGCACCCCCTCTCCCCAGGTCCTGGTGAGACACCAGCAGAGCCGAACCACAGTCCTCAGAGGAGAATGTTGAGAGCTGGGTGCAGGTTTCTCTGTGTGCGGACGGAAACAGTGAGAGTTTCATTTCCCCGTGACACTGAGGCGAGGGGGCAGGGAGGGGACATCCGAGGAAGTTCAGTCCGTCACAGGACAAAAAGCAGGATGAGCACCACCAGCAGGATGATGAAGAGGACGATAATTGCACACCACTGCCGTCGATCTGGAAGAAAAAGGACGTGTCAGTCTTCAGGCTTTAAAAGGGAAGGAAAACTCGGGGAGAGCTTTTCTTTGCTCTCCTACAAGGAGCCCAGTTTAAGCTTAAGGAAGTCTGAAAAAGCCAAAGCAGCAGCTCCTTTGGCTATGGGATGACGGCGTTTCTCCTCCAGGATACATCGTTTTCAGGGACAGTTGTGGGAATTTTGAAGCTTCTCCCCAGCCAAGTTCAAACAGATTTGATAAGCTGGTTCAAAAGCAATCGGGAAGAATAAGCAGAAAACTGATGTTTGTTGCTGCTCATATGTGGAATAACCTGTTTGTTGGAGGAACAAGAAGGGGTCTGATGAAAGCTGCCCAAAAGAGCTCTGCCAGGAAGAGCCTATGGCAGCTCCCTGGAGGACAGTGCCAGGAATGAGGTTTCCCCTGGACATCTTCACACCTTGCTGGCCTTGTGCGTGCTCTGCAGAAGGTCAACGCTGCATTGCCTCTGAGAGCTACTCTGTCTATGGTCACATCTGCGTGCCAGAGAGAAAGCCCCTGCGAGACAATGGTGTAGCAGTGGGGACAGGGCTGCTGCCACCCCCCAACTTCAGGGCACAGCAGGGAAGAACCCTCCTGGTCAGCCCCAGCATGCACAATGCCAGGGACAGCAGAAGTGCTCATTCACAACTCTCAGAAACACTGCAATGCCAAAGCATTTTTCCCAGAGGAATGGAGAGATACGCAAGGTTTGCCAGCAGTCATGCTACCACTGGGCTTACTGGTGATCCAAAGTGCACTGACAGCACTCCAAATGGTCTCTGTAGGGCCGTATTTCCACAACCTTGTAAATCCCCCGAGCAGAGCAGGACCATTTCTCCTGACTCGCCGCTGCCACCACACGCTACCCCAGCACCCATGAGAAAGGGGTGACAGAGGAGGCAGCCACGGGCACAGCGCCAGCACTCAGAGCAGTGAGCTGGCGGCAGGGGACTTCCCGGCAGGCATGCCTGGCTTCCTGTTTGCTCTGCCCAGGGCACCCCGCCAGCCCACCGGCTTCAGGCACAGCCTTATAAGGACCTTTCTTGTGGGTTCAGCCTCCCCCAGTGCAGAAGTCGCCTTTTTCCTCCACCAGCTGAGTGATATATCTGACTGACAACAGGCCTGCAGCCGGCGGGTGCCAGCAGCCTGGGGGCAGGTGGGATTTGGGAAGGGGCTTGCTGCAGGCATTTGGTGCTGGGAAAGCCACACACAGTGGCAAGTGTTTTATGGCACCTTGAAAGCTTTTGTTCCACAGGCAGCCCAGGAAACTGCAGCAGAGCAGGAGGCTGCAGAGCTTCCCTTCCAACCATCTAGAGGAGATTTTCCCACTGCAGCGGTAGCCGCATAAATAGAAAGGCATCTGTAAATGAAACAAAGGCTAAGAACAGGCTGCGGAGCAGAGTCTGGGCCGGAGCGGCTGCAGGGCTTGGAAGTCTACCCCCTTTTGCAAGCAGTGAGAGCTGCTCCCTCCCCTCTGCTCTGGGATGGCTGTCAGTGGGTGGGAGCACACAGCATCCCACCGAAGATCTGAGAGCTTGTCTCTCCCTTCCCAAGACAGGATCCCACTTCCCAGGACTTACCACTTGTCATGTGAGACACTTTGGCGAGCTTCTTCATGACGTTATCAAGCCGCGACTGAGTGCTGTCTAATTCGTGGGAGAAGTCATCCAGCATCCTAGGGACAGAGAAGCACGGCATTCATCAGCAAGTGGCACGTCCCATTGGGATTTCTCAGCATGCTTACACACTGATCAAACTCTTGATGTGATCAGTGCATCACACCTTGGCAGAGAAAATGAACGTGGCCTGGTCTCCTGAAAGCACCCAAAAGGGGGAAAAAACCTGCTGAAGCAGCAGCTCTGCTGCAGAGTGGGAAGTCTTTCAGGACTCCTGTCAGACTGGTCTCCCTGCATGTTCACAGCTGAGCTCTAGGCACCCCTGTAAGGTGAAGAATGGGGGTTTTCATCTTTTTAAGTGAAAAGTCTCACTTACAGTCTGTGATTAGCGGACACCAGTTAGACAGATCTAGGTGCCAGCCTGGACTTGCAATCTCTTTTGAGTCACATATCAAGCAGGAATGAAATTTCCAATTGCTTTTAAGGTGCTTTCTAAGCTCTGCATGGAAGTTACCCCTCTACTTCCTCCATACTAAGACTGTAATGAATCTGAAAGCCTTCCTGAAGCCATGCTTTGCCAATGCCAAGCACCTATTTGAAGAGAAAAGAGCACATCCAGAATCAAGATACCAATCCAACTGTCTCCAGACAGCAGGACTTTAAAGCTTAATACATTTAAAAAGAGAGTTTCCTTCAACTGGAGTTCTAAGGCACTTGTTAAACCTTCATTCAGTGGGGAAAGAGTTGTAAGAAAACTCATTGCAGTAATTACCTGCTACTGTCTAGCAAGCACTGATAGCTTATGCAGTGATCTGGAAGCAGACACACCACACTGATCTGCTTCCTGAGAGCAGGAGAGTCTCATGCTGCAAGGCTTCATCAGGAGGTGGGTTTAAAGTTCCTCCTTTCCATCAAACAAGACATCACTTCACAAGGGGCACAGCCTTCCAGATTCCTATCAGCCAAACAAAGAGGGTTTTCAGGCATGAACCCTTCAAGCCTCTCTGGAAGTGGTAGCTGTTAGCCTGCACAACTGGAAACTTTATGTATTTGTTTGCAAAGGACAGGAACTGGGAAAAAAAATCTAATTTATATGTAAATGATGGATGCAAATTACTCTGTGAGCTACCCTTTAACCTTTAGCGTGGGTGAGGGATATTTTTAGCTTTAACTATGAATAGCAGCTCTGTGCTGCACGTTTCAGAGTGGCAAGGCAGAGCTGAAAGCTCCTGGGTCAAGCAGTTATCCAGGTGCAGCAAAAAAAGCCCATGGAGTGGTAAAGTGCCCAGTATCCCCATTACACAGTACGTCCCTCTCTCATCTTTTCAGCAGTGCCGGCTGCCTGAAGCCAAGGAGCTAACTGTGTGTCTTAGGGGAAGTATGCAGAAAGGAGAGAGAAGGAAAAGCAAACTGGCAGCTAAGCCTGCCCTAGGTGCAGACTTTCAAAATGAACAAGGCTGCAGCTGGATCCTTGCAGGCTGCAGTAACAAATGCTTTCCACTGTCTAAAATCAAAGGCCAGCTGGGAGAGGCTGCCTGAGGGACTAGTAAATTCAAGGCCCTAACAGGGACAGAGATACATGTGTGAGAACCTATAACTGTGTTGCAGCCAGCCCCATACTGGGTTTTTGGTGCTGCATCTAACACTTACACTGCTTGCTCCTCCAGCTCCCCGCCAATGCGCTGGGACATGTTCTTCAGCACTCCAATGCTGCCAGAGACCAGCTCCAACTGCTCATCTTGCTGCTCCACAATCAACTGGGGCCAAAGAGAAAGGAAACAGGCAATTACAAGTATGCTGCATTCTGCAGTTGGGTCGGAGCCAGCTGATCTGCTGGACACTCACTGCTCAGCCAACATGAGCTGCAGAGCCTGGGTACAGATCTAAGCCACAAGGAATGAGGACCACATTCCTAAGAAATGCTGGAGAAGTGACAGCCACAGGAAAGCCTCCCCAGCATTGCATTCCTGTGGCACAGCAGGCTGCAGTTTCTTGACACCCCTGAAAATCCAGCCTCAACTCACCTATGCCCCTGCTGTTCCCTGCTGCACCCACCACTAAAGAGACTCTTGAAAGCCACAGGGACTGGTCACCAAAACCTCCACAAGCCCCCTTGCTTGTAGCAGGTATGGGAAGTGCAACCTGGAACATGCTGCAGCTAACAAGGGGTTAACGTGAGTAAAAGGCTTTTGCAGCTTCTACAGCTAAAAATAGCATGCCTGGCTCTGAATGTGCTAAAGGAATAGGTCTGCTGATGTTTTAAGTCACTTTCAGGGCGCAGTCACACTGAGGATTAGATTTATCCTAGTTACCTATTTCTGAATCTATTTATCTTCCCAGAGTCACTAGGTAAAACTCATCTGAGAGCTGGGGTGGTGATGTGGGTCAGGAGCTTTAGTACAGTTTGCCACCCTGGAGAAGCTGCCTGTTCAAAGGCCTGTATTTGGGTGGGCTGCTGCATGCTGCCTGGCACTTCTGCAGGTGAACTCCCCCAGTGTTGGGAAGTCCCTCACCAGGGGTTCTCACAAAGCCCTCACATAGGCATTCTCACAAATCTCGTGTTGACAAAGGCAGGAAAAGGAAGCAGACACGTGCTCCTGCTCCCAGCCCGTTCTGATGAAGATGCACACAAACAACAGCAAACATCAGCTCATTTTTTAACACAGGGAAGTTGCGTAAGAGAAACGGGCTCTCTTCTGTTTACAGTATTTCTACTCTTCCAAGGATTTCAGCAATCCTTGCAGTTCTAAAGCTTAGTGAGCTACATCTTCCAGATCATGTTGACTGCCTTCTGTACAAAGCAGAAGACCCAAGCCTCAAGGCTTAAAAACTCTGCACCAAGATGCATCCAAAGCTGTGATGTACAGGAAACGCATGCACAGGTATATGCTGCAAGCAAAGAGGAGGGCTATCAGGTGCCTGGTTCCAGACCAGCCAAGGACTTGATTTTTTTGGCTCTCTCAGCCCATACCTCATCCCCACAGCACCCATTTGGCAAGCAAAGCTATTTAATCTGCGTGGTGCCAGCTGCCATACCTGTTGTTGAGCTTGCTGCTCTTCAATGAAGTGTGAATTTGCTAATTGCAGGTCCCGGTCCAGACGGCTGTATTTGTCAGGTCCAGTGCTCCAACTCTGACTCCCACTTTCTCCCAGAAGTGCCTGAACAGATGTGTAGAGCCATTAGCAACATCCTTATGTCTGCTCACAGTCTGTCTACAAGGTGTAGTGGGAAGGCAGACAGGGCAATACTTCTGTACACATGCATACAGCATCATTTTCCTCCTGCTCTATTGCTACTCAGCCAGAGTGCTGTCACAACTAAAACAACACAATGCCAAAGCGCCAGCCTGAGAAGTCTCTGCAGCCTGATTACTGAAGATATGCCTCTCCAGCAGCAGGAAACCTGGAATACGATTGAGAGATGATGCACACAGGAGGTCTGCACAGTACAAAGGACTAGCAAAGGTCAACTCAAGAGACAGCACTGTATGCTAGGACACGTAAGCTGGGAAGTACCCAGATATATTGTGTTAAAAGATGTATAGCTTGAACTGAACAATGTGCTGCCAGTGACAGGGGCACAAGAGGGTCTGGATAAAGTACTCAGTTGAGCTGAGTGTAAAATAGTGCAATATGTAACCACAGCAATGTTGTATGCTCATGTTCTTTGATTCAGCCTACCTGTGCTAGGAAAGACTTAGCTTTCCAGCCAAGTTTGGTGCCTGGAAGGGGTGTAACGTAAGGAGAAGATGCTGGAGAATCAATGCGGCCCACAGGTAAGGAGCTACACCCTGCAGCACTACAATGGGGTAGGGAGCTTTGCCCACCAGCATGGAGGTGAGGCCAACTTGTAATGAGAGAGTCTTACAGCTTCTGGACAGGAAGAGATGACCAAGTATTTGTGAAGAACAGCAAGACATCACTAGGCTGCTCTGGCAGGCTAAAACCAAGACTGCCTCTATGGTTCATTTGCCTTACAAAGGTCAAGCAGGGTAAGGAAAGCTGATGGACCAACAGTGCAGGAAGCAAACAGGACATCTGGCTTTGTCCCCAGACACTGAACAAGCTCCTGGTTCTCTCCAGCTCTTGGCAAGCGTAGCTACCACTTATTTAACATGGTGCACTAGTTTTGCTGCAGAAGGGCCTGTTTGCCATCCTTAGCCTGTGGGGGTCAGATTGCCACCAGCCAGTCTTTCAGACACAGAGGCACACTGAAGAGCGGCTGCAGCCCAGCTCAGCACAGGCTTTGTGGTCTGGAGGAAAGGCGAGGAGCTGGGGAAGGGGGAGGAGGACGGCAAGGGGAAGTCAGTTTTCCTGACCAGATGTCACCACATGAGCTGGGCCATATGGTCTCCTGCAGCTAGCAGGAACTTTGTACAAAGGAAAGCAGCAAAATGCAGAGATAGCTACAGACTTGTTTGAGCAAGAGTGTAAGAGACTTTGCTTCTTCAAGTGTTTACCAAGCACATCAACTAACCCTGTAACAAGCTCAAGA
The DNA here is from genome assembly GCA_028858755.1 of Ara ararauna. Classification (NCBI taxonomy): domain Eukaryota; kingdom Metazoa; phylum Chordata; class Aves; order Psittaciformes; family Psittacidae; genus Ara; species Ara ararauna. The sequence continues at coordinate 45,599,071 of CM054382.1, forward strand.
TTCAGCTCCGTCCTTCAGTAGCTTGTTGCAGTTTGTAATTTTTGCCCCAAGTTACTTGTGTGAAGTGCGCACCAGCTTTTACTCAGGCAGCTCTCGAAGTCAGCTCCGAGATCCCCTTACAGCCTCCCTGTCAACCAGGAAGGAGCACAAGCTGCACCTATTTCTATTCCTGAGATTACATGTGCAGAAAACCTGAGACTCCTTGAGCTTTTTCCATCTTATTACATGGCTAATTATTACGACAGGCAGCTGTGTGAAAGGATATTGCAGCATCTTGGCTCCTAAACACAGCAGAGCGCAGGGTTACGTTCATGGACATGGATTCTGAGTCTGCACCCCTGAGAGGGAGATTCCCCTTTCCACAGGGGTGATGCAACACTGACAGTTGTACACAAACAGATCTGAAGACAGAGACAGATGGTGAGTGCTGACTTTCTGCTTTGAGAGACAGGCTTGGAAGAGGCAGCAACGTGCCTGCAAGACCAGCTCATTCAGGTCAGCAAAACACACACAGTTCAAACACACAGCTTTGCCGCAGCATGCAAGCCCCTTTCCAGAACAAAGGTTTTTAAGGGGATGAACTACAGACAGGATATATCTTGTAATTACAGCTTTTATACAGTTTTAAATCAATGCTATACACTCTACCTTACAACATGGAGCCTTGGAGTAAGTGAAAATAGAAGTTTCCCCTAACACATACCTTAAGACAACAGCTGCTAGAGCTGATAAATCCTGCTCATTCCTTAAAGTACCAAACAGCCACAGCGTTCACATAACTTGCCTTTTTCCGGTTCTCACCTGCCTGTTTCTTCTTTCAGCCAGTGCTTGCATGGAGGAGTTTGACATCTGATCCTTCATTTCCTGTTTGTTCAACAAAACATACAGTATGTGAGCATTGGATGTGAGGTGACAGGCAGTTTGACAGTGCAACAGGGCTGTCTATATCCAGCAAGGCTATTTTAGTGGCAGTGAGGGGAAATTTTCTTTGAAAATGTAAAATTTTGAAGATTCTGGAAGGGTACTGCAGAAAACTTCGTTGCAGTTCATCATTTTACTAATACTAGAATCAAGAGCAATGAGATATTTTGAAAATATTAAATTTTACTATTTGTTTTGCTCCACTACAGCCAGAAACACTTTTATTTGTATAATATTAAACTAATGTTTCCATTGATAGACTGTAAGGAAGAATCATGTTCTTCAAGGTTTTGGAAGCCTGTAACCCCCCACACTTTATTCCCAGTTGCATCTGGGTTTATACTGCATAGGATGAGTTAGATTTCCTGTCCTGTGGCCATCCTCTCTGACTATGCATATGTTTTCTCTTCTATCAGTTCAGTTTTGCTGCCGAGTACCCAGAAAGATCGCTAGCCACAGAAGGCTCCCCATTACAACAGTCTATTTTTTTTATAGGATAGATTACCAAGTAGTCAATATGATCTAGTGGAGGTTGACTCACCAGCAGAATTCTGATGTCACCAAGACATTTAGGGTATGTTTTACTGTTCAGAGGCGTGTGATACATCACTTAAGAGCACTGGATTCCACTCGGTTACTTTCACCTGCTGCTTTGCACCATGAATTCCGCCACGGAAACTGGAAGCCAGCTGCATAATGCCTCTAATGAATCTCATTTAACAATTAGAGACACTGCTCCAAAACCCATTAGCCAGCAGTTTTCAGCCAGAAAAAGAGGGCTATAGAGTGTGCTTGCCTGATCCTGTCTGTTTGGGAATGGACTACACTGAGAGCAAAGCAGCCAGCACATGCCTGCTATATGGGGCCAGCGTAGTTTAGGGATCAGTTCCCAGGCAGCAAGCCTTAAGAACTGCATCCAGATCACAGGACTGCAGGTAAGGTAACAAGCTTTCCACCAGCCACAGCAATGCATTTTGTGAAATAGGAACATCAGAGTCATGGGGGCAGCAGAAACTAAGCTATGCTTAGTGTAGCTATTAATAGGAAGAAAACTTCCCAACTAGCAGCTTGTTACCAGGCAGTGATGCTTTTAGGAAGATGTTCCTTCTCTTATTTGTTACCATCAAGTAAAATCTTTCTTTTGCTTCTGAAGTGTGACCTTAAACTAAAAAACTAGATCTTTCTTGAGTTAAAAATAAATCTAGCAGTTGTTTGGACTATTTTGTAGGGGTAGGAAATTGAAGTCACCACATCAGTAGGCTTTAACCATCTGTCAAGTGTTCAAAGTGGACTCTGTTTTGAAAACTAGTGCTACAAAAGCACAGGACAGTTGCGATTTCCTTCAACTCTGAAGGGAGGCTCCAGCCTATCCTGCATCACAGGAGGTCTTTATTCTTCCTCTCCAGTTACTATAGGTTCAGGCTTACTGTTGAAAGAGAGGTGTGAAGACTTACAAGAGTTAGCAGCAGCAAAAGAGGATATGCCCCAAACCCATATGGGCAGCCCCATGAAGGAGCACAAGGGGAAGAGAATGAAGCCTGAGAGGGAGCAGGTATCAGGTTTATTCTCTGCTCTCCAGTTCATCGTGGAAATTGCCACAAGATTTCCTTTATTTAACCACCTAATCACTCCCCTGCCTTCCTTCCCCATGCTACCTCCCCACACTTCCACCCCAAGGCCACGTTCCTTACCCTGACCACCTGCCGTGTGCTCGTGATGAAGGCCTTCCTGATACCCAGCTCCGTCGCATCGAGGTTGAATTTCCGTGGGTTTGCCTCAACAATGCGTAGGCAGCTAGTCAAGGAGTCCCCATTAGCTGTCTTGGGTATGCACACAAGACACACAAACCCACAGGGTGCCTCAGCGGGGGCCTACCAAGCAGCCACTGTGCCGTGCCTTTTCCCAAAATTGTATTTGCAAAGTATGAAACACTGGAGGAAAAAGCAGGCACAGCAGGAACGTACTGTGCAGTACATGCACCAGTGTGAGGTTTCTCTCCTACGTTTTTTTTGTTCTCTGATGCTGCACAGTGCTTAAGGAGTGTTCAGATGAACGCAAGGGAAAAGGAGTATTTCTGGAAGCCAGCCTAGAGTATGACTGACTACATAGAAATCCAAATTCATACAACACAATAGGCTTCCTAGAACAAAGCCTTAAAATATACCTTATGAAAAGGGAAAAGGAAAATCCTTTTGCTGCAGACGTTTGCCTTAATTTCTCATTTGCAGTTTGAGAAAAGCCAACATAAATGCAACATTCAATCCCAAACAGTCCTTTCTGCAAAAAGTAACTACTGGCAAGCACTGGTACTTGGCTATTTAGTACGACCCAGGAACTACATCCCACATCTCCAAAGAACCACAGAAAGGATATTAATTGTTTCATCTAAGTCTTCCAGGTCCCACTCGATGCTCCGCAGGTTGTTCCTGAGCTCATTAGTGGTCCAGTCGATTTCTTCTCTTGTGGCAATGGAGGGATCTTGCAAGAGCTCTGTCCACCTCTGGAAAAGACCCTGGGCAGTGTTCACAGCTTTCTGCACCTCCCTGCAGTGAAGGTGATTAAAGGGAAGTGAAGGGATTACCATCAGTTCCTCTGCAGCAGTCACACCAGGACAGCCCCATGTCCAACTGCACAGGGAAGCACAGCTTTCTCCCAAACAATTTTTAGGTTATTTTGTGAAGAAAGGATGTGCCCTACCTACTGGACAATCCCATCTCTTGTTGCAGCACCAACTGACATATCAGCTATTAATGAAGGGACATATTTCTTTTGAGGAGATTTCTGTCGAGTGTCACACAGGCAAGTCAGGGCAGTGTCTGAACAAGGCAGCTCTTTGGCAATTAACGTTCTGCATTTCTCTCAACAGCTTTCCTCTGAAGACTCCTGACTACCCCTAGGGCACACAAAATTACCGGAACTGTCCCCACAGTACCAGCCAGGCAGACTGTTGAGTGCAGCACTGTTTATTTTAATTCAGCATTTAAAAAATACACAGCTCTACTACACTGGCTTAGGGAACACAAGTCTGTTCTGCTGCTCTAAGCTTTTTGGAGATGAGTGTGTTCACAGCTTTGCTGACAGCACTGAATGCTGCTTTGATAGTTTGGGGCAAATGGGTCTGTACGTTTGGGTCACGGTCCATCAGTGTGGTTATCTGTATTTACAAACTCTGCAGTCCTGAGCTGTGAACTGGTCCCCCATATCAACAAGAAGCCACAATGAGGGACACAGACAAGACCAGACTTTGCTGATGTGAAAAGTGGCCACCACAAACTCAAGAGCTTACACACGCCATCCATTTAGGATGCTGGTGGTTTATCCCCAGTGGAGGGAAAGCAGGTTATCAGTAGGGGAAGCCCAGAACAGATGACCTGAGACTGCACTCTGCAGCTCTCTACAACATGGCCTGAAGTATGCAACTGAGCTAAGCTGCAGTCTCTCGCCACCCTGATGGGTGTCCCTTCTTGTCTCACAGGCCTACAGTTCCAAGTCTACCACACCTAGTGCCCTAAAGGCAGCAGCCCACACTAAGGTTCTGTCAAGCTTTGTTCCCTTCACTGCTTGCTAGAAGAAGTTTTGGGGTATTCTTTTTTGTTTGGGTTGGTTTTGTTTTTTTGTGGGTCTTTTTTGGGGGGGTGTATTTATTTTTGTTTGGGTTTGTTTTGTTTTTTTTTCATCTGAGCATACCTGGGGAGGTACCCACAAAAGGAATTTAAAGTAGAGCGGGATGTTATCTGACGGGAAGCATTAGAAACACCAGGAAAGCAAACTAAATGCAATGCTCGTGGCTCCACCACCACCACCAGCCCCTTCAACCTGCTGGGTAATAATTAACACTGGGAGCGGCAGCACATCCCTCTTCCCTCCCAGCCCTTTCCCGCACAGCGCAGGAACCACTCCGAAAAGTTCGACAGGACATTTGCTCCCCACCCATGGCAACTTGTATTTTTTCCTCTTTGCACCAGTTCCACTTGGCAGAGTGATTCACTTTCCCTGGCTGCATCAGCATCCCTTCCCACACCTCTTATGCTCATATGGCTTTCCTTACTGCCCCCCTGTGAGCACCTCTGCTGCTCTTGAGTGCTGTTTTACTGTGACATGGGGTAGGAGACCCACCTGCAACAGAAGCTGAAGGTGGCCCCATGGTAGTTTTTAGACTGAGGTGTTTTCATCCTATTAACTTCCTCCTCCCTTGACCATCTCTGTGGTGGTCACCTTTGTGGTCAAGGCATGTTTGTGTTTGCCTGTGTTCAGGCTCTTCCCTGTTTGCTTTTTCTCATGGCCACTGTCCATACTGCAGTTTGTTTCACAACTTGGGCCCCTCCCCTCTCCATCCTCCCACCCGGACACAGCGGCCCTCGTCTTTGGGGGATGCCATCCACAACCATCCCGCCCTGCTCTGCGTGCTGCAGGGCAACATCTCCCAAGCCTCTGCCACCTCCCTCCGACGGAGACATCCGGGCACGCTGTCCCCAAGCTGGCCCTCCGTGCCGGGACCGCACCTGCAGCCACGGCCGCGCTGCACCTCCCGCTTTACCCGGGGGGCACCTACAGAGTACGGGCTTCGCTGGCCCGGAGAGAGGGGAGCGCTTCGTGCCGGGAGGCCCGGGCGCGGCCCGGCACCTGCCCGGCATAGAGCCTCGTCCCGGGGCCTTCCGCGCCTTCGACGTCGAGCAGCCCAGCGGGCCCGGGGCCGAGCCCGGGGCCGCCCCAGCCGCAAAGGGGGGTGTCGGGAACGCCATTTTCCCCCGTCCCGGTCGCCTCACAGAGACCCTCTGCCGCCGCTCAGCCCTCCCTCCCCGGAGCGGCCATGCCCAGCCCCGGCCGCGCCCAGCGCCCTGCCCGTGGCGCGGTGTCCCCGAGGGTCGCCGCTCACCCCTTCACCACGAAGAAGGGGTCCTCCATCGACATGGCGCTGCCGCCGCCCGTGGCGCGCCTCAGCCCCCGCCGCCGCGCCACGCCCCCTCCGCCGCGCCACGCCCCTGCCGTCGCGAGCGGCGCGCCTGCGCACTACGCCCGTGGGGGAGGGGAGTCAGGCGGTGACGTCGACTCGCCCGTGCAGTTCCGGTGCGCTGTGGCTGTCTCCTGAGGGAGTGGGGCAGTCGGCATCGGGGGTGTCCCGGGAGCGGGGGTGCTGTGGGGCTGTTCTTGGTCTTTCAGAGGGCTCTTCCAGCCCTTCGCTGCTTTGGAGCACAAAGTCCCTCTCCCCCCTTTGCCGCCGCGTCTGCTCCGTCCTGCTTCTCGGCGCTAAGAAGCACGTCCTGAGTGGGGCTGGGGCGGCCGGGCTGCTGGGCCGTGGTCCTGGCAGGGTGTTTTCCCACCAGGCGAGGGGGGAAGAAGGAGAGAGCGACAGCCAGTCTGCTCTGCTCCTGCTGCCCTTCCTGCCCCGGGAATGAACAGGCACTGCTTCCTTCCTCGTACCTTCTGCGGGTGAGAACAGCCCTTTGCTTCTTGCCTTTTGTCCATCTCAGCGTGAGGACCTCCTGTTCCCTCGTTCACCCTCTCAAATCTCGGCTCCCTAGTAGCCTGTCTCAGCTGCAAGCACAGATAGCCCTAGTCTTAGGAACGCTGGCAGGAGAGAATGGTGCCTGTGCAGCATCAGGGGATGTTCCCATATACACACAGCAGAGCTTCCTCTGCAGTACTCTGCGTGTGGAGTGTCCTGCGTTACTCCTATGGGACAGGCAGGCAAGATGGTCAGTTTTGCAGAGTTATGGCCAGGAGCAAGCACCCGAATCTTTAGCCTCTTGATTGGAGTGCGTGTCCTTGCCTGTGCTCTCTGAATGTGGCTGTGGTCCAGCATCCCTAGCAAAAGCACTGCCAATTCACTGAGGGAAAAGGTACAAGAGATGCCTCCTCAGCATGTGAACTGCATACCTCAATTTTGCAATCACAGCAGCTTTACTCATGAGTGTGGGTGGGAAGGCTGCAGCACATGTAAAACCGGTTTCTGCAGTTTTGTGGGGTGAGAAAGTTGTCTGCTGCTCCAGCCAGCCCCATACCAGGGAAGCTGCAGCTTGTCAAGTGTAGTGCAACAGGCAGGAGACAAGCTTTAGGGTTTGTGTTTGCTTGCCTTTCCTTGCTGCACCTTGGATGGCTTGTTTCCCATGCTGGAGTCCCAGCAAAATGCACTGTGCTGAGCATGGAGGGTTCCCTCCAGGTGCCAAGGTTTCATTAGGACCCAAAGACCTTGTACTCCCCAAAACCCCATGATCCTCCAGTGATTTCCAGTGTGCTTCACACTCTTCAGAGCTCCCACCTTAACAATTTGCATATCGCAACCGAGCTCAGAGGTGGAGGGTTGTTCCACAAAATGCAGGACACCACAACTCACCTGTCCCTCAATGGGGACGCCGCTCTGAAGCAGCTCAGCAAATGTTGTAGCCTTGTTGCTTTGTGTTCAGAGCCTCCATGGGATTTGGCTCTAGGAGTTATAGGGTGCTTAAAGACATGGTATATTCTGAGCAGCCCACCAAAGGTTATGAGGGTTAGATTTGTTCAAACACTCATGGAAGTCTATCAGAGGCAATTTGCAGTGCTCCCCTTTCGGTGTGCCAAGACTGCGCAATTTGGCTTGCTGTCATCAAGCATCCCCTGAAACCTTCGCTATGATGGGAATGAAACGGGAAAGCTCCCACAGCTGCTCAGAGTTACTAGCTAGGAATATCAGAAATCCTCTAATAAACTCTATGAACACTTTACTCACTTAATTGAAAACGTGTCTTTTTATGCATTTTCAAAGAAGTGTGAAGCTTTGCAGGGCTATTGAGGGCTGAAAGTAAGGAGGTGTTACTGGAGTGTAGGGAAGTTGCAGGCTTTCCAGGAATAACACAGACAGCCTTTTCTTTGATGCTGGAAATTAATGTACATGATGCAGTCAATGATGTAGATTCAACAGTACTGCTATGGCTTTTTTAGAATGGAGGCATTTTTTACTGCATCTTATGGAAAGCTCTTATTTTTGGTTTGGAAGCAGTGGGAAGTGTTTTGATAGCTTTCTGGCATGCTCGGCTCACCGATCCTGCCTGGGAGAGGAGTGCTTGGTGCATGGCACAAGCTGCAGAACTGGTCAGGAAAGATCTGATTAAACACTTCTGTTCCGAAAAGCGCCAACACATCAAAATCCCAACTGTCTGCAGGGAAGAACTGGGCTTACTGAGGCTTTTATCAGGAAAAATTTTGCTGCATGTGTGTACACGCACAGGGGAGTGTGTGTGTTTGTGTGTGTGTATGTGTGAGCCCATATTAGCTCAGTACAAAGAACATGCATTTGGCGGGAAGAGATGGCTTTTCCTCCTGGGGAAAAGCTGGATTAATTTGGATTTTTAAAGCATAGAGGATTTTTTTTTCCTCCAGAAAAGGTTTTACAGCTAAAGGAAGAAGTAATAAAGCTAATGGGTTTCAGATGCTTCAGTGTTTCTCTTCCTCGTTTGCATTTTTAGTGAAAGTTACTGAAGATTTTCTATGGTTGTAGGAGGAGAGATAAGGTAATGATAACTTGATAAAAAACACTAGTTTGTGGCTAAATAGTCAGTGTTGTGGTGGGCAGTGAGGGTTTCCATCAAATCCTGAGCGTTTCCAGCAAATCCTACCCACTCATGGACCCTCTGTGTTTGTAACAAGCTTTCCTGAGCCTCATTTTTATGAATCAGTGGGGACTTCACTGTGAAGCACCAAGGGCACAGGTGACACAAGGCCTCAGCCATGTGACAGCATGGTGACTTGACAGCAGCAGCTCTGAGGTGTTAAAAGAGCAAGATGCTGAGAGGTGGTTGCTCCGTGGCAAGCAGGTGGCTTGGATGCTGGATGCTCCTGGTTACATGCTAGAGCCAATGGAGCAGGTTTCCTTGGACTCACAGTTGCCTGGGAAGGAATGAAGCCTCACCAAAGCTGCTTCTGTGGTTGTGGCTTTCCTCCTGTTGCTGTCTCTTGTGGGCTTTCCTTGTCTACTGAGAGCTGGTTTCATACCATAGCCTTACCCTTGGGTAGGTTCATATCAGTGCAAGGCCTGTGTGCAGCAGAGGCTACAATCCCTGACTAGACAACTGGCCAGAAATGTCAAAGATACAATCAAGTACGAAATAAATGAGCAAATGCAGGGCTATAATTCATGGTAGGATGTGGGATGACCGTTCAGAATAACGGTGGTTTTGAAAAAAAAAAATTCCCTCTTTGTAGTGCATGAGCAATTGATTAATAAGGATGAAAATGGGAAATGAAATTGAGCAAAGGCAGCATTACTTTCAGCAGGGTGAACCTCTGGGACTGCCTGCCACAGGATGCCAGGGGTGGTGAGAGCTTACCTGGATCCAGAAAGAGGTTAAATTACTTGAATAGCAAGGTGCTGCACTGCCAGAGCCCTTGTTACTTTTTTACATGGGTGAAATCAGAATGAACTTTTCCCTGGCAGCCTTTCACCATAACCTTCCTTGTTATCCCTGTTTCCATGGATGACATCACCAGGGCTCCAGGCTCTGCCATGTTGTTAGCCTCACGTTGTTAGAAGGATAAGGTGGCTAAATGATAGTCTACATGAGAGGGAAGGGGCACAGATCAGAGAGAGAAGGGGGAGTCAATGTCTGCTGGCAGGCACAGATGTTTTATTTTGCAGTTTCCCTTGATGATGGAAGGAGGGATTTGACACAGAAAGGATCTGCTCTGCCCTTGGTGCCCTCCTCCATGGTTGCTACTCTTAGGACTCAAGGTTGTCTCCTGGCATGCCTTTGGACTTTGAATAAGGACTGTGTGTGGTGTGGTTTGCTGGCAAGTCCCAAGGACCTTGGTCCCCCTTTTCATTAGCAGGGAGCGGAGCAGGTGTCTCTCCTAGGATAACAGCTCCATGGCTTCAGAGCATCATTGTGCATCCTCCCCATCATGCCTAAGTGAAACAGTCACAGAGAGGACACATCCGCACTCTGGGATGTGCAGAGGGCTACAGTTGTCATTTGCCTGCTGGCTAAAAGGAAGGTGACATTGAGATACAGGGAAAGGAAAAAAATAATTAGGCAGAGAGTCCTTTGGGCAGGAGATCTACCCCGCCGTTTGCCCAATTGAGACTTGGTTGGCTCTGTGGAGTTTGCACGATTAATTTGGGATGTTTAACCGCATGCTGGGCTGCAGGTGAACGCCAAGACTGCCTTCTTCTGTAGCAAAGAATTTGCTGGGGAGCCAATCACTCCAGTGAAAAGCATGGGCTTTGCTGGGCAGCCAGAGGGTTGTCTGCTGAGCTGTATCCCAGGGCTGTCCTGCTTCTTTTCCCCCTGGACACAAGGCAGCCTCTGTCTTTGGAAATGGCACAGGACCCATTGCAGGCATATCAGAGAGGGGAAAAAAAATACAGGAAGGTGGATTACAATGGAAGGGTTGTCTGATAGGAAACCCTGGACAAATAAATGCATTTTTTCCCCAGGAAACCCAAACTGGTTCCATAAAACACTGAAAGATGTGGGGCCACATTTTTCCAGGGGAAATGGCTGCCTGAAGAAGCTGATAGCTGGGAGTAGGATTCCGCCCCAACCCTCTTTGTGCTTGGAGAGGCTGCTGGAGGAGCAGCAGGATTTCTGATGAGCAGGGAGTTCAGGTCATGGGTCTCCAGGGGAGGGAAGGGAAATCCCAAGGCTCAGAGTAAGGGAAGGGAAATTTTAAATCATTTGTGAAAGAGCAAAAGGGGGAATCCCAGGTTATTGGTGAAAAAAACCCTGTAGGAAGGAGTCCTTCCTGCCTGCCTGGGCTATCTACACCATCATCACTGCTCATGGGTAGGAGGTTTTTAACCCTGGAAAAACCCTTTGCTTTCTAATATGTGGCTGTGCTTTCAGGGGTGGGTGTCTCAGCCCTTTCAGAAGAGGAGGGAGGGAGCTGCTTTCTCTCCTTTGGCTTTAGGTTTTGTATTGATTTGTTTGTGTTTGTTTCATTTGTGCATTGTGTTTGGTTTTCGTTTGGCAGTGATTAGTGGTTAGCACTCCACTGTTTTGGGATGTTTCCCAGCTCTTCTGACCTTATCTCCAAGCTTGGATAAACCAGAGCAGTTGGGAACCCTGGGGAATTAGTTACTGATATCCGATTGCAGCAGATCCAGACCACATCCATGCAAGTCATTGATTTTTCTGAGGAAAATAACCCAAACCCCAGAGAAACCTCCTTCTCATCCTGAGCCCTGTGTAGGTCCCTCACAATTGAGATGTTTGTTATTCCCTTCTAGAAATGAACTTGGGCTGCAGATGAATCACGTTTGGAAATGATCCTCCCTGTGCTGTTTCGCTTCCATCAGCGGTCTCTTGGGATGTGCCTGGATCTCCCTGGGGCTTTGGCTGTCCCAAAGCTCTGTTCTTCCTGCAAGGCAACTGTTGGTGCGAAGGCTTTTTTCCCAGCCCCACTGGTGGTGAGGGAGGTTTGGCTTCTTTGTTCCCATCTTCTTCCCGGGAAGGCTTTTTCTCATGAGTTCTGGTCTGAATTTAATAGAGAGGGGACAGTGGACTGCAGTGGTGCTGGGACGGCCAAGAGAAGTGATGGATGTCTTTCATCTGTGGTTTGAGGCGGCCCTGACTTCACCGTCTGCCCTACTCACAGGGTTCTCCACCTCTTTGCTGCAGTTGGCTTCTCCCTGGGGCCTGGGCTGCACATTTGGTGACAGCGAAGGTCTGGCGGGGGGGAGGGGACTGGGACAGGCGCCGCGGTCGAAACAGGACCTTGCTAACCACATCCTCATCCCCACCGCCGCAGGTCTTGTGTCTGTGCTGGGTGCCAGATGGCTGTGCTGGTGCGGCCCCAGCCACGACACTGCTGCGTGGGCTGCATCTGGGGGGGGGGGGGGGGGGGACCCGGCCGGGGTTTTGCTGCCATAGCAAGGGATGCAGGCGGGATGCAGGCATCTGGCACACAGCCCCACGCTGCGCCCAGCCAAGATGCAGCCGCGCGAGTCCCAGACGAGCTTCCCGGCGCCAGCCTCTTCTGCCCACTGTGGAAAACGAATTTAAACACCTCCAAAACTCCCGGTGGTGTGCGCAGCCCTTTGCAATTATTATTTGTACCACAAGCTGCTTCCTGCCCCAAGCTGCTTTTATCTTGCATTGTTTTCCTTTCCAGGTGGGGCCGCAGGCTCCCCGCTGCTCGGCCTCCGGGGCTGCCTCCGCCACCGGCTTGCTGGCCACGCTGCCGGCTGCAGCTTGCTGGCGCAGAGGCCACCTTTGTCTGCCAGCCCGTCCGCCCTCCTCCTCCTGCCAGAGCTATTTCTGGAAGCAGCAGCTGAGCCTGAGGATTGTTAATTGTTCATCAAACCCCTTCCAGCCCAGTTAGATCACATGCGGAGATTAGAGCCCCTCGTCACGCCCTTCCCTCCGCCTCCTTCTCCCTGTATCCCCCCCAGTGACCCGCAGGGATGGGGGGGCAGTGCCCCTTCTGCAGGCAGATGGGCAGACACGAGGCGTGTGCGACTGTCCGGGATGCCAGCCCCACCGAAGTGACGGCTCCCACGCTGTGCCCAGCAGTGGGTATCACGGAGATGCTGAGCCATGGGTGGCACGGAGCTGCCCTGCTCAAGGGGCAAACCCAGCAGGGTCACTCAGCAGCAGGGACCGGCTCGGGTGCAGGCAGGAGCTCAGGGCAGGCAGACAGGCAGACAACAAAGCCACCCCAGGCGCTGACCTCAGGAGCTGCCATGTGACTCTGTCTCAAACTTACTAAAGCATGACATCAGCCTGGGAGGGAAAGGCAGGGCTGCCACCAAAATACTGCTTGGCTTAAACGGGCTGCTTGGGCGCACTGCCTGGATGCTACCGACGGCCCTTGCCTGCGCTGGTGCCGGTCCTCCCCTGTTTTCCCCTTGCATGTCACCCCCCACCCCGGAAAGCAAACCGCTGCTCCATCTCTTTGCAAAGGGTATGAAGTGTAGGCAGGGCAGGGCTATTTTATTCTGGGAATAACACATGTCAGTGGTTGTGCCTGACAGCAGGCACAGTGTTGGTGTGTGATACTGGGTACTAGCTGTGCCACCTGACTGCATGTGCCTCTGTTCCTCCCTGCTGCTCTTAAAGACTCCTGTCTGAGCACTAACAGGGATGAGAGACCACTCGGTACCCATTCCCTCTGTGCTTATCCCTAGCCAGGGCAGGGGGGAGGCTGCTGGCCCACCTGCTCCTAGGCAGGTTAGGTAGCTAAAACACAGCAACCGAAGAGGAATGATGCCTGATGCCATCAGGGTGAGGCGGTGAGCGGCAGAACAGGTCGGTCCGCTCAGATCCAGGCATCTTCAACTCAGCAAAGCTCTAGAGTTGTGTCTCCTACACGGGCATTCAGCTTTTTAAGCCAGTGGAATGGCTTTGCACCGCTGCTTTTCACCCACATCCAAGTCAGGAATATATCCAGCTAAGATGTATCAAACCTGGTTTTATCCTTCTAACTGGGGTTATTTCTGCTGAGGATGCAGGTGCCCAGATCCTGCAAACAGCAGTCCCAGAGCAACATGCCTGGTGATGGACAAGCCATTTTGCAGGGGCACAACTGAATGCTGTGTCATGGAGTGGGGAGGGCACTGGTGGTGGGCAGACATGCGGGCTGAGGGCCAGGAGGTGTGACTGCAGTCCCAAACATCCAAGCCTAGACCTGTTCTGGCTGGTTAGACTGACCTGAGGGCTTAGGCCAGGGTGTTGCCGGCCCTCCAAGGCGTGGGAGCAGGTTCGGCGGGTCTGGAAACCCTCCGTTCCCACCACTGGCGCTCGCATCCCTCCAGCCTCCCACGCTGGCTGTGGGTGGGACAGCCCCGTTCCCTGTGTCCCGGAGAGGCTTGCCCTGGCACGGGCAAGGGACAGGTGAGGCCAGCTGCTTTGGCCGGTGTTTTGGCTGTGCAGTTGAGCATGCTCTGGTCTAGTTTAGGATGGAGTGTGGCAGGTTTGTGCAAGAGGAGGTGGACATTTTGAGATGTCAACCCCCAGGTAGAAATGTGATTGTGTTAAAAATTCAAAGAGTGGCACTTGAGGTTTTCTAACTGTGCTTGAGCAGAAGGAAAACTTTTGTTCTGTCGGAGTGTGGGGGGATTCTTGGGGGAATGCTTTTGCTGTCTCAACTATGTCTTGATTTGACTAAATCTCAACCTGTTTTTTGTTACCACCGTGACCAGCCACCCCCTTGTCCTTCCAGTGATCCAGGATATGGTGGCAGGTCTTGCCACTAAGACATCATCACAACCTCCAGCTTTTCTTTTCGGGGGCCTGCAGACAAATCTCTTGGAAAAAAAGGGATGGAAGCAAGTTGCCACATGTGTCAGCTGGGAATGGAAACTGATGCTCCAGGGCCGCACATTGAACTTCCTTAATTTTGGGTCCTTTCACTTCTTGCCTCCTTGCAGATGGTGATTGCTCCTCGTTGGAAGAAGGAGAGTCCTCGCTACAAGCTCTGAAACACCCCCTGAGCTTTCTTGGAGGCTGCCCTGGTGCCTGGAGCTATGTCTGGGGGGTGGGTTGACTCCTGCAGCCCGCAGCCACCAGCCTGGCCCTGACACCATGTTTCACAGCTATGGGAAAGCAAAGTTTCACTTCCCAAAGAGCTGCTGCAGACCCCATCACCCCTGAAGATGCTGGTGGCATATTGTCCTCCCCCATCCTGTTTTGCAGCGCTACCCGACCCTGTAGTGGATCTTCATCTTCTATTCTGGGCTCTTTGTGAGCTTTGCTGCCAGATCCCTGGGGCAGATCTCTGCCTGGCAGTGGGGCAGGCATGGCTTTCTGCTCCATGTCCGGGCAGATATTCCTTGAAGTACTCGAAGCTGCACTTCCCCCTCTGGCCAACACCTCGTCTACAACCTTCTACCTCTCAACAACCTTCTCCGACAAGATCTCCGAGCCCGGTGCTGAAATTGAGAGAAACATTTCTAACCCGCAAAACCGAGTCACTCTTGGTTTGGTTTGTTGTTTCCCCCCCTCCCCTCCCGAAATGTTTCAGTTGTTTTGGCCAAAGTCCTCACTGCTGCCTGTCGGTGTGATCAAGCCGATGCGGGGTGCAGTGAAGCTGGGGCTCTGCCGAGCTCAGGGCGCTGGCGCAGTCCTGGCCGCTGTCCCGCAGCGTCCGCCGGCGGGAGGACCGCACCACGCAGCTTGCTGGCGTTGCCGCTTTAAGAGCCATCTCCGCCTGGAGAGCGTTCGAACCCGCTCCCCTGCGTCGCCATTGGCTGGCGCGGGCGCGCGGGGGCCAGCCGGCGGTTGGAGCGGCCGGCGGGGCGCCCTGATTGGCCGGGGCGGGGGCGGTATAAAAGGTGGCCGGGCGCGTGGGCTCGCCTCAGTCGGCGGCGCGAAGGAGCGGCGTGCGGAGCTGGGAGCGGGCGGTGACGGGAGGTTTGGCGCGGCTTCCCCTCGGCCCGGCGGCGCCGCCGCCCCCTGCCCGCGATGGAGTTCAAGCTGGAGGCGCACCGCATCGTCAGTATCTCGCTCGGCAAGATCTACAGCGCGCGGGGCCAGCGCGGCGGCCTCAAGCTCCACAAGAACCTCCTGGTGTCGCTGGTGCTGCGCAGCGCCCGGCAGGTTTATCTGAGCGAGCCGGGCTGCCCGCCGGAGCCGCCCCCGGCCGCCTGCGGGTCCCCCGAGGACGAACAACCGCCCTGCACCACTGTCTGGGCGGCCGACGAGGCGGCGCCGCCGCAGGACGAGGCGGGTCGGGGCGGCCCACGGCTGCCCTGCGCGGACTGTGAGGGCTCCCGGCCGCGGCGCTGTTGCTGCGGTTGTAGCTGCTGCTGCGCGGCGGCGGGCGGCGAGGCGAACCGCGCGGATTGCACCGCCGAGGCCGCGGCCCCCCCGCCGCCTCACTGCCCCCGGAAGCGGAGCGCCGGCGAGCGGGGCCACGCGGGCTCCCCAGTGAAGAAACCCCGCCGCGAGGTGGAGGAGGAGCCGCCGCCTGGCGAGCAGGAGGACATGGACACAGGCAACGTCGCCAGCCTTATCAGTATCTTCGGCTCCAGCTTCTCAGGACTGCTCAGTAAGGAGCCCAAGGGCCGACGGCGGGCGCCCCTTGACGGCGGCGAGGCGACGGCGGCCACGACACCCACCGACGCGGCGGCCGAGCCGGGACAGATTTGCTGCGACGAGCCGGTGCTGCGGACCCTCAACCCCTGGAGCACGGCCATCGTGGCCTTTTGACACGCGGGCCGCAGAGACTGGCCCTCTGCCGCGGGGATGGGGGCCGTGTTGGACGGACGGGCAGCTGGACAGAGAGGTGACATCCCCCGCCTGCCTCCCGCACCCACGGCCTGGCGGAGGAGGGCGGGCAGCGCCGCGGGAATTCGGCGCCGGCGAGTCCCGGCGCCTTGCTGGGACGCACGGGAAGGGCCGCGGGGCAGGGGCGGCAGCAGCAGCAGCAGCACTTCCCCGCCGGCAAGCTGGGTCCCGTCTGCCCGTATCCGCCCTGGAAGCGCCCTCGGCCCTACCCTCCCGGAATTCCCCTTCCCGGTCGGGCCACCGCCCTCCCCGGCGCCGCTGGGAGGTTCTGCCGCAGCTGCCGACACCGGGGGCGCACCCACCGGGTAGTATTTTAAGCTTGGAAAGTATTAAGTTTATTAAATAAAGTCTCTATTTTGGGAAGGTTTAGATCAGAACTATTACATGGTGCTTTTTAAAAGTGTTTATTGAGAGAAACGAAGTTTACAGACGCTCTGACGACAAGTCCTTGAGCCTGTTTGTTAGGCTTGGTAACTCCTGGTCTTTGTTGTATAAAGGCTTGGGGCTCCCGTAGGGATTTTGTACAGTGTTCTCCTTCAGTGATGTATCTTGTTTTGTATAAAATGTAATTCTACGTGTACAACACGTATTAAATATTTTCAACTGTACAAGCCTCGTCCTCGTGTGTGCCCCTGCTCGGCTCGGGGGGAGGAGGCCGCCGGGAGCCAGGCAGGCAGCAGCCAGGGTGTGGTTGCTGCATGTCTGTGGCTGGATCCACCCTGCTTCGCCAGAGGCTCAGGGTGGGTTGGAGTCCAGCTCCTCCGGGGAGAAAGGCAAGTTCTCTCCGGGGGACTGGAGTTCTTCCCAGGATCTTCCAGATGCTCTCCCTGCTCCTCCGGCTGCAGCTTCTTCACGGGGCTGGGGCTGCTGTGGCATTTGAGGTCTTGCTCAGAAAGTACCTAATGTGCAGAGTCACACTCTGTGGGTGGAAAGCGGTTGCTAAATCCTGGCAGACCAGCTCTGCGCAGTCTGGCCCCGTGCTGTGGAGGGGCTGGGGGCCGGACTCCTGCTTTCCCTGGCTGGAGGCCCAGGCTGGGGGCGTGTGAGTGGATCCTCCCGGACACGGGCTGTGCTCCCGGCCAGAGGTGTTTGTCAGTGCCTCCTCCTTGCTGTTGTGCAACAGTTAAAGTGATGAGTATCAGGGCTGCCTTTTTTTATTTTCATTTTTTTCTTTATCAGTAAAGCTATAACTGGGTTAAAGTTCCTGCTCTTAGGGGTGGGAAGAAAAGTTTGACCTCTGCTTCACAGTGACTGGGGAGTGCCCTAAGGCCTTGTAATTAAGACTGAATTGTGGATCTTTTTTTTCCTTCTCCCTGGGAGATTCACTAGAGGCGTTTCTCCTCCTAATTAATGAACTTTCCAACTGAGGACTGCATCTCTTGTGAATCAAGGAAGATGTTTGTGTGCTGTGAAATGCAGCCTGGGATATCTAGCTGAACCTCAGGGAGCTGGCTCCGGCAGGAACAGTGTGGAAGATGAGCAATGACAAATGTGAAGCTCCTTGCTCTCAGCTTTCTCTGGTGTGGCTGACACAGATGTGTCAGGAGGCACCAAGGTCCCTATGTGGGGCCCTGGATTTACGGGCTGGGGGCTTTACATGTTGTTTCAGTGAGAACTGGAGAGCTGAGGCTCTGTCCTCTTGAAGTCTGAAGAAGGCAGTGAGGGGAGGACTTGTGGTGGGGGAGAAACTGCCGGGTCTGGAGGGCTTGGAGGGTTCTCTGCTAGTATTTGTGTAAGTCGGTAGTTCCCTATTCTCACATAAATGTGAAAGTCCCACCATCTTAATTTTCTGGATAATTGCACTTAATGGTGACAGACAACTTTAGTTTGGTAGACAACACCATGGAAATTGTGTGTGATGAGACATTTCTTTCCACATGATGATTTTTTGAGGTGACAGGAAGGACCTGTCCCCGCTTCACTTGTGCAGGTGCTCTCCAGGAGAACCCTGGAGTTCAGCAGCATGGTTGTGGGACGGGAGATGAAGTCACCTCCCAGACCTTACTGGGAGGAGGAGGAAGTTGGCTACAGAGGACTTTCCCCCCGCCTCTCCTGCTCCCTTGCAGGACATCCTGCTGGGAGGGCACAGGTTGCCCTTCTCAGAAGCTGGGCTGCAGGGTGGAAATGGCCTCCTGCTCCCATATAAATACAGCTTCCTTCCCAAGAGGGGAGGGGGAACTTCAGTCCCACTCCTTGTTCCCCAACAGTATCACTGTGGAAGTGAATGGTTTTGCCCAGGGCTTGTAGTCAGCTCCTGAGTGCTGGAATGGGGTGGGGACACTCCTCTTGGCTGTCAGGGAGTTGATCAGGAGCATCTTGGCAAACCTCAAGGCTTTCAGGGCACCCAGCTGCTTTTCAAGCATCTGGTCTGATTGGTTTACATGTCTCTGGTGTCCCTCTGTAGACAAGACCCAGCCTCCCCTTGGCACAGATCACCAGCAGTGCTCTATCTCTTTTATCTTCCAGAGAGGAGTTGTGCAATGGCATAATTGCTGTTGGCCTCTGAAAATACAGCAAAGACAACTCAGAGGTGCCAGCGCAGCTCCCTCTGGCTTGTGTGATCTCTCCACGGAGCTATCTGAGGTGAGCAAGTTCTTGCTTACTGGCTGATGACCACAGTGCCAGGTCCCCAAAAGACCCGGTTCAGCTTCATTGACCGCCGGAGCCACCTCTGCTATGCCAATGCAGAGATGTTGCTTGTTCCTGTGTCTGTGTTTTCCTAACATGGGGTTTGCTCCCTGGGATGTGTGTGTCCTCAGGGAGCCACAGGAAAAAATAACCAAGGCAGGATAGCTGCCAGTGAGCTTGGGCATGTCATAGAGGAGTCTGTGCTCCCCTGGCGAATGAGTCTCAAATCGAACAAGACACGTAACGATGAGCCTGTGTTCCATTTGGTATCAACTTTACTGCTCTTTGTTTTGTTTTGTTCTTCCTCGGTGTCTTTCTTTTTTATTCCCATAATCACTTTTACCTAAGTGAGGTCTGTTTTCCTTAATTCATCTGTCCTGTCATGCTGCTTTGATCCCTGGACTTTTCCTTCTGCTCTTGGTGCTGCCTTTAGGTTGCTGCAGAGGTGAGCTGATGTGCTGGGACAGCGGAGCAAGGAAGGTGGAATGATCTTGAGGAGAGGCTAATGACCTGAACCTGCTGCCCAGGCCAACACTAACCGAGGGAAGAGAAGTACTTAAATAAACCAGATAAAAATAAAAGCTTCCATCACTTGGAAGAGAGGGTGACTCCTATGGAAATTACCTCACTGGGTCAAGGAGGATATGACTTAATGGCAAGATGGCAGCATCCTCACCTTCCTCTAATAGCAATGAGCTGTTGGAAGCGCTCACCTAGCCAGCTGCTTTTCCTCAGCTCAGATCAGGTCCTCTGAGAGCCTGGCAGAGGAGAGGAGTTGGGAAGATCCCTTAGTGCAGCTGGATATGTGCCGGTGGAGGGGCAGCGGGTGCCAGGAGCGAGGCAGCCAGGCTGCCTGGGCAGTGCTCAGGGAGGAGGGTGAGCGGCAGCCTTTTGCTTTTTTCCTGCTGTAATTGACACGCAGCGACTGTAGGGTGGATGAGCAGCAGCTCTCATCAGGGATACCTTCCGGAGGCAGGGGATGATTTAAAACTAGCTGTTTGCTAGCCAATTGTTAATGGTGTGAATTGCCTCGGCCGTTAAAAGTACGGCCGGCTGTACAAGTGCGCCAGGACCGGCGCCCGCCAGAGGAAGCCCGCGGGGCCGGGAGGCGATGGGCAGCGAGGGGTCGGGGCTCTCAGGCGGCTCCGGATTTCACTCCGGATGCTCCCTCCTGGCTTGATGTGACCCAGTATTACCGCACGTCTCTGCTCTCCTGGGGCAGGGGAGGAAGGCCCCGCACACTCATTGCTGCAGCATCCTGTGTCAGCGCTCAGGAATCCGGAGAGCTGCTGGGAGGGAGGAGGGAGGGAAGCCAGCGCTGCGGGGCTGCGCCTGACGGTGCCTCTCCCGCCTGGGAGCTGGGAGCACATGCTTTTCCAAGGTCTAAACCCCAGGGCAGGGGGTTTTGCGGGGGAGGGAGAGGTGCAGAAGCATTGTGTCGCAGGACTTCTTGCTTAAATGATGGCTCAAAAGGCTGATGAGGCACGCCTGGATCCCTGCCTGCCCTCACGCCGCTGCAGGGCTTGCATCTGTCTCCAATGTACTGTGATTGCAGCGATGCTCTGCCAATATATGTTTAGGGTGGGAGGAGGGAGCCCCTTCCACGGTCCCCTGCGGGCTGGGGAGCACTTGCAGGGGAGTGGGGGCTTGTCGCTGCTCTCCTTGGGCAGGGTGCTCCCATCCCAAAGGGAAGCGAGCAGGGGCAGAGGGAAGGCGCCGAAGCTTGCCGGCAGGGCTGAGCCAGCTGGCCAGGCTCAAGAAAAAACCCGGGATTTCTTCCAAGGAGCATCCAAGTGCTTTTGCCAGGCTGAAGCAGGGCAGAGAGGGGGGTCACCACTGAGAGGGGATGGCTGTCGGTGGGAGAAGCTGGCTGGAAGGTGCCTGGATCTCCCTTGGCATGGAGGGACCTCAGTGGAGGAGAGCTATTCCGGGCCAGCACAGGTCCTGGAGGCAGGGTCAGTGCCAGGTGAGTGCTGGGACATGATGACAAACACAAACAATTCTGTTCTCCTGGTCTTCTGGTTGTGATTTCTGCTCCCGACGTGCAAACCCCGCAGGGTCCCCCCTCCTCTCCTTCTCCCCAGCTGGGCAAGAGCTGGCCTGGCTTCAGTAATGAAATGCAGAGCTCCTAGGGGTGGAGGGGGGAAAAAAAGCTCTGTTTGAGGTTTTGTGCCTCCGGTTTCCTCTGGCCCACTCTCCCAGCAGGGTGATTTGTTGGTGATGGAGCCTGGGGAGATGGAAGGGCTTAGAGCTACAGGCAAATAGTCATTATGTGTTTCCCAGGCAGTCACACAAGGTAGAGGGGAAAACCGGATGATGGGTAGGTAAATTGCCTGGGCAAGGGCAGTTGAGCATCATTTGCTGGAGCTGAGCTCTCCTGACGTTGTCCTGGGTGCTCAGGGATGGCATTGAGCACTTTGCCCTCCAAGGGACTGGCTTTGTGGTGGATTCACTCTCCTGCCATCCCAGTTTCCCCACCTTCCCTCCATCCCAGCTTCCCTACTGGGTGGGCAGTGGAGTGCTGAGACCTGCCTGCAGGCAGCTGCTCCAGGACTGACCGGCTCTTGTGGCCCAGCCCAGCCTGCAGGGCTTGCTTCTCTGGTGAAGGCAAGGGGGGTGATTCATCTTTTCTCCCTTTCCTGCAGCCACAGCCAAAGAAGACATCCAGACCTTTCCCATGCTGGTGGAGAAGTGGAGGTACTGGCTGCTGCTGACCTGTTTTTGGGTACTTGTGTGGAGCAGCTGTGCTGCTGGAGGGACTGCCAGGCTGCAGATGCATTTGCTGCCTGCAGCTACTTCAGCTCAGCCCAGCTTTTCCCTTAAGCCAGGCTTTAGGCTCTGCTGTGTTCTGGCACTGCCAGCAGTGAGCTCCCCTCCTGTGTGGGATGCTCCAGTGTTCTGTGGCTTTGCAGAGTGACCTCCAGCTTGGGAGAAGCAGGCAGGGCTGCCTGTTGTTCATGCCCACTGCTCTGGTTGGGAACATTTGTGGTTTCCTAGGGGGAAGGTCTCTTCCTCCTCCTCCTCACTTCTGCTGACAGCGTCTGACCTCAGCTGTCATCCCTGGTGGTGCAGAGGATTAATCTGAGCCTCGGGACAGGTTGAGGCATGTCCAAGGCGGAGGAGAGCTTCATGCGTACAGACACAGAGGAAGGAACAAAAACAATTCCCAGGGAAATATTTTCCTGCTGCTTTTCCTGGCAGCAAGCAGAGTGGGAGGAAAAGACCTCGCTATAAATTGTTTGCAGGAGGCTCAAGCCCTGGATCTGCTTTCACTTGGCCTGCAGCACCCCATGAAGCTCAGACCCACACATGGAAAACCACAGAGGGTGCTTGCCCCCCAACCTGCTGCTCAGCATCCCCGGGGCTCTGCTCAGCTAAGGCATCGCCTCCACCACACATTGCCTGCCATGCTCCAGGGTGCATGGAGCCAAGTCAGAGCATTCACAAAGTCAGGAGAACCACCCCACCCTGGAGCAACAAGGCATGGTCTGCTGGTGGACTCTGCCCTTTGCCTGCTCTGGCCTCGGCCACCCTCCTCCTGCTGCTGTTTGCTTTGGCAAGCTCTGGGCTTCGCCCTGCCAGCAGAGCTCAGAGGCCCTGGGTCAGGCAGAGTGGGACGGAAGCCAGAGGTGTGGGGCAGGGAGGGAGCCTGTGGGGAAAAGAGAACAGGAAGGGAAATGGAGAAGTAAATGGCTATCTGGGCGTATGGGGCATGCCAGCCCTGCTGTGAAGGGCAGGAAGGACTTGCTTGGAAATCTGGAGGGTGGGCTGGAAGAAGGGGTGCAGGGGTGGGAGCCTCAGTACCACACCAGGTTTGGGCTGTGGGAGTCCCATGGGTGCCTGCTCTCCTTGCCCCTGGGCTGGGGGTCTACATGCCATGGTGCCCTGCTCCCCTCCTGGAGCAAACGCATGTGGGAAGCATGGCACAGGCAGCAGCAGCCTCCCCTCACACCATTCCTCATGGAGCTGGGGTCCCAGCCAGAGCATGGCTGGAGCATCACTAGAAAAGAGGGTCAGAATAGCGGCTGGTTTGGCAGTAGGAAGCAAAGAAATATCTGCTGGCCTCATCCCATCCAGTTCCCAGGTTTACTCCTGCAAGCCCGGGCATGGAGCAGCACAGGCAGGTGGGCTTTGCTGGTGCATGTGGTCCTCCATCCCAGCTCCCTCCATCACTTGCCATGCTGGGGATGGTGGGAACATGAGGTGATTGAAGCGTTGCGCTGGGAGTAGGGGGAGGAGGCAGGTTTCCGCCGTGGTGCAGTGCTGGGTTAGCAAACATCCCTGCCTTGCCTTGGCTTGGCGGAGGGGGCCACCAGAGCAGCGCAGGGTTATGTCTCCATGGCAATGGGGCTGCTGTTTTTCGAGGCAGGAAGAATTTATGTGTTTTCTCATGCAATATCAGCCCAGGGCAGCAACATCAACAGGCAGCCACAGTCCTGTGGGGATGGGGGATGTGGAGGAGCAAGGGGCCATCCTCACCTCTTTGGGGTGAGGGCGAGACCCCCAGATGCAAATCTGGCCCTGACCCAGGGCTGAGCACGTTGGCAGCCTCAAGGGCATGGCTGGCAGGGGAGGGCAGAGCCCACTCCAGCAGCTCACTGCTGCCCTTTCACAGCCCTGTTTGCTCAAGGGTTGAATATTTGACCCTGTGGGCCTTTGGCATGATGGAGAGGCTGGGAGGAGTCGCATCCGGAGGAAGGCACAGCTCCCGTGGGAAGTGGGAAGGCAGGAGGGATGGAAGGATGTACAGGGAGGGAACTGTGGCTTTTCTTCCCTGTGGTGTGGTGCAGCTGGCTGGGGAACTTTGTAAAACACTCACTGGTGTTTTCAAGCTGGGATTTACCCTGTGCAGGGCTGGTGGAGACACACTCCCCTTTCCAGCTCCAGTGCTTGGTGAGGGCTGGTGGCAGTGCCCATTGGCAAACAGAAGTGCCACTTCTTTAATCACAGTGGGCGAGAGTGGCATTTCCATGTGGCTTTTGTGTTAATGAAAAGCAAATATCAGAGGGATGTGAGCACTGGCCATCAGGAGGGAGCCAGGTAAAATCCCCACTGGATATTCACAGCTTTGTTCTCCCATCCTTTCTTGGAGCATCATCTCTAAAGGATAGTGCTGGTTACCCCTTTGCAGGTTGAATTTCTCCCAACCTCCTTTCCAAGGTTTTTCAAGGGGAACTGATGCATTTTGTGTTAAAGAACCACTCTGCAGGGAGGTGGCCAGGGCCATGCACGCCTCTCGCTTGACCTTGTCCTTCTTTGGCCCAGGCACTGGGCTTGCCACAATTCCCTCCCTGGAAAGGGCAATGGAGTGAGAGTTTGCCTTCAGCTAAGGACAGCGTGATGTGATGTCCCTGGTCTGTGGCCAGGCAGGGAGGGCCTGGCTGCCCAGGGTTCAGGGTGGTAGTATGGGGCTGACTGGTGTTGGCAGAGCACCAGGAGATGCTTTCCTGGGAGGGAGTCATGTCTGAGCGGGAGGGAAGGCTGTTAAATATAAACAGGGTGACAATGGCAGGAGGAAGGAGCCACCCCTCGAGTCTCCACAGCCCTCCCTGGGGAAGGGGGAGCAGCTCTAAACTGGTGTGTGCTGCCTGGTGAGCTGAGCATGGAGCAAGGCTCTGATCCAAAGCCTGCTATGGTGGTGAGGTTGTCCCATCCCAGGTCACCGCAGCGCCTTGCAGCCCTGCACTTTCCCATGCCCCCAGACTGGGACACAGACGTCCCCTTCTGCTAGACCGTATTGGTGAAGAGCACTGGGTAGGCTGCTGGCAGAGGATGTACAGATCTGAGCACAGTCTATCCTTTATAGTAGGCACATGCTGCCAGTGACAAGGCGTCAGGTGGTGGAGTGGTTTGCGTCCCCCTTTGCCACAACCACCAGATTGGAGGCTGGTGGCAGGGCAGCTCAACTCCCTGGGAGACCTGAGCTGGGAGCTGGCACAGTTTTGTGCCTGTGGCAGCATGATCCTCGGCCACTGGAGATGTGGAGGTCCTGGTGCCGTGGACAGACAGAGCTGTCTATCCGTAGCTGTCATATCCTTGCAGAGCTTTCCAGGTGGGGAGAAGCTCCTGAGCATCAGGAGGAGGTGGGGAGGGTGGCTGTACGCTCAGCTGTGGCTCGCTCCAGTACTCTTTTCAGAGGAAGCAGCTGGTGCACAAAAGCAGCCACTGTGTCCCCCTGCGGCTCCTGCATGCCCGGCTGTGTGTCGCTTCTTGTTAGATCAGGGGCCTAGGAGGCTGAAAGTGACCTTGAGAGATGATGTGCTCCTCTCACCCTCAAGAGAGCCTGGAGATTGCCTGGCAAGGGACAGCCAGGCTTCACCCTTGTGGGGGTCAAACCCCATGAGATTAAGGGGCTGCCCTGCCCCAAGTCCCACTGCTTTGGGGTCATTGACAGGCAGGGGACCTGCTCCTGGGAGGTCTTCAGTTAAGGCAGTGGTACCCAAAACCAGCTGCATCAGTGCATCTGTTCAGACAAGGGGGGGTTGTGTCTGTAAGGGCTGGTGATGTGTAGTGTGCTGTTGTCTTTTACCAGAGCTGGTGGCCTGCATTTGTCCCTGCAAGTACCTACACCATGATTTATGTCTCCTGCTAAAGACCAGCATTAGCACGCATGGAAATCAGGGTGAATACTTTTGGTCATGCCAGGGGCAGGAGATTCATCTTCCTCTCTCCTGCTCCTCCTCTGCCGTGCGAGTTCCCATGGTGGCAGTCCAACAGGTGCTTATCTCTGGGGATGTGCGCGTGGGAACAAGGACACTGCCCCGTCTGCCATCAGATGTGCTTCAAAGCCTAGGCTCTGACAGGAGGAAGTACAGGAGCCCTGTGCCTCCAAAAGCATAGTGGCTGGCTCATTTCACAAGCGGGTGCATTAGTGCTGGAGGCTGCATCTTGCTTTGGGGACAGGTTTGATGCCAGAGTACCCTGGGAAAGTTGGCTCAGCCCCCCAGGATGCAGCTGACCCGGGAAAGAGGGGCTTCAGGAAATAAAAAAGGTGTCTGTTTCCAATGCTGTCTCTAACATATGAGTATTGCCTTTGGGTGTAATCCTTGGGGACTGTGTCCCACTGCTGCCTGCTGAGCCTTCAGCGAGAAGATGTGGGGAAAAGACACAACCGAACTGGAAGCAGGCTGTGAATGCAGCTTCTCTTACTTCGTTTCCTTGTGCAGCAAAGCCCTCTCGTGGAGGTCGGCAGTAGCTTGCCAGAAGAAAGCTGGCGGCTGCGATGTGCTGCTGCTTTTCAGGGAGACATAATCCTCTCCCTGTCCCCTGGGGTCCCATGGGCAGTTATTAACGCTGCTGTCCCATGGCCCCAGCCTGAAAGTATGTGAGACAGACCTGAATGTACCGTTGCACCTTGAAGTTCCTGTCTGCACGTCAGCTTTGCATGTCTGTGTTTTTCATCTCATGGGGATTCTCGGGTTTTTCTAGGGAGCTGCTGAACCTGCTCTCCTGGCTCTGTTAGGAGATGCTTGGCACTTTTTGGAATGGTCCAGTCCCTCAGTGTGTGCCTCTAGAAAATGGGAATGGTTGTAACTTTGGCTTTCCTTATGGGTCACCACTTTTAAGGACACCACAAGACCCCAGTTTGTAGCGTCTGTCACTGGGATCTGTGATGCTGGGATGGGACAGCATGTGTTTGCTCAGGGGCTGGTGCTGGCTGGGTCTGCTCCAGACCCCACGCGCATTGCTACGTCTTGGCATGGATAATTCCCTGAGGCTAACAGCAGATGGTGTCGGTCTCTGCAGGTTGGCTTTTAAAAAGTGCTTTTTTCACAGCTCCCCTTTTGAGAGGGCCAAGGCAGCAAAAAAGAGCCTGTATAGTCGTGGGGTGGCTTGATATAAAAAAACCTCAGAGATGAAGCCAAGCAAAGGTATTTCATAAACACCAGCGAAACCCTAACCTTGCTGGTGCAGACGTGCTTGCTGGGAGAAGATGGCAGCATGAGTCCTTGCTTTGCATCAACCACCCCTGCCTTCCTATAGGCAGGAATGCCAATAGCAAATATGTTCCTTCTGGAGGTGCAAGGTTCTTTAAGAGAGTGGCCACAGCGACAGAGGTGACTTTATGTCAGGGCCTCTGTCCTGTCATCTGTCGCTTATTAACAGAAGTGTATCTTGGTTCACCTGGGAGCATCACAGTTATCAGTGGCATATGTCCTCTGGGCTGCCCATAAGAGGTGTGAGCACTGTCCCATCACTCAGCATCTCTGCTCCTTCACCCAGCCTGGGTCACCTCCTTGCAAGAAAGCTGTTTTTCCTCAATGCATACACTCTGTTTGGCTGTTTAAATCTAGCAGAGATGAGCCACTGCTTCACCTGCAAAGCTGGCTAGCTGATGGCAGTGCCCTAAATGGCCTCACCTGGGTTTCCCCCACCCTATACTAAAGGCTATATTTAAGCTTAACCCAGGGCTCTTAGTTCTTGCTTGGGTTGTTTCAGGGGTTGTGGGCTGTCCTGCTCACATGAGGTTCCCCCTTGGTCCTGCCTGTAACCTGGTGCTTGAAGTCAGGGAGTACAGTCAGACCAAAATGGCATGTACTGCACTGCTTACAGCTGATGACAACAAGTTCAGGTAAAGTTTGATTCTGCAAAGCATAGGGTATGGGGCTGGTGGGCTCTGTGTTGAGCCCTGAGGGTCTTTCTCCAAGTGCTGTGCTGCTGGAGCTGTGGTTCTGTAACTGTTGTAGTGTATGGCATTGATTGCAGAGCAATGTCCTTTGCCTGGCTATATGCAGTATTTAAGAGCCTGGAACAGCAAACAAGTAGCTCTAAGGGATTATTTGCATTTATTTTGAGACACTGTTTCGTGATCGCCTTGTACATATTGCTCTTTTATGAGCCCCCAAGTCCCAGTTTAATACCAATCCCAGTAATTGCATCCTGATGCCATCAAGTGCTTCCCTCTGCCTTGGCCCTCCTCTTGCTGTCCTGCAGTTCCCAGTGAAGGGGGTACTTTCTACCCAGGAACTCCTTTGCTGCTGCTGACAGCAGCTGAGTGCTGTTCCACCCCAGTCCTGGCTCTAGTATGGTGGTGGGTGAGGGCCCCCCTTGTGCTTTGGGGGCACCAGTACCTTGTGACTACTAAACCCCATTGAATCCCCAGAAGCTGTACTTTTTCTTTGCACTGCCCAAACACTTGATTCTCTTTGTCCTGACTGAGTTTAATTCCCTACATTGGGTATGTTTAAGTAATTTTCTTGCATGTCTAGTTACACAAAAATTGTTATGCTGGTTGCATTTAAATTGTACAGTTGCCACCTCCTTGCCTGGGGGCTGATGACAGGCTGTGTAAATATTTAGTGTTTCTGCTCAACTGACATCAGCCTTTTGGTTTTTCCAGCCCTTCTCTACTGGTGCTTTGCATGCTGTGGCCCTGAATGGGGTGTCAGCAGGGGCTTGTTCTTCAGTCTCAGGGGGCTGACTTACACCTTATTGGGGGTGATGGGTAAAACATCACTAGTGCATCTGTATGAAGAGTGGGTGTGTTTGTATGCCTGTGTGCGAGGAGCAAAGCAGTCTGCAGTCTTACCGCAACAGTGATCAAGAGAAGGTGGCTGCTGGGTAAGACTCTGGTGGTCTGGTGAGGCTGGTTTCTGGTGGGCTGTGGGGGGAGCAGGACTGTCCTTGGGCTTGTCTCCCGTGAAGCATCCCATGTACCCGCTCAGGTGTTTTTGCTGGGAGCCGGGGGGTCCCGCGGCTGCGCTGGCTCCTGCGTGCGCTCTGCCTGGTGATTGTCCCTCGTCCCGCGGAGCTGGGGAGTGCATCCTCCGTGGCCAAGCCGGCAGATGGGGCTCCTGCCCGCGGCGCTGCTCGGAAGGCTGCTGGGGAGCTGGGCATCCCCAGGCCGGTGGTGCTGGCGGTGACCCAGGGATGCTTGCTGGCCCCAGTCTCTTGTAAAGGTCCGGTTTTGTTTTTTGGGCCGTTGCACAGGCTTTCATTTTCTTTTCCATCCTAATTATCTCGCAGCAGCTGAACTCAGCGTTTCCTTGAGGTTTTCCTTGCAGTACTCATCCTGGGCACATGTTCACTCACTTGAGGCGAAGGAATCCTTGACTTCTGCTCAGTTTCATCTCCCATTGCCTATCCCAAACCCTACTTGCAGTAAGTTGTTGGGTCTTGGTACTGTTGGATGGGCGTCTCCAGCCTTGGCAGTGTCATTGGCTCTTTCTGCTGGGCTGGAGGCTGAGCTTTGGGGAAGACTAGGTTAGAGGAGAGACACAAAGGTCCATTAGCTCCTAGGCAGGCTCTGCTTTTCTCTGCCAGCACTGGAGCATGAGTTTCCTATCTCTTTGGCATTTTCTCCTTGACCTTTTTAAGCCAGAAGTGGCCTGCATTCAGGCACTTGTGATGGACCAGTGTAAAGTTGCTCTGTGAAGACTTTAGGTTGGGAGGACCCTGTGACTGAATGCTCACACTGTGAATTCCCCTCTGCAGCTGCTGTGTCTGAGCACCTGTCCTGGGTTCAGCAGGAGCAGTCATTTTTCTCCTTCTTAGTAGCTGGTGCAGTGCTGTTTTTGACTTTCAGCCTGGGAACAGCACTGATAACACCGATGTTTTCAGTTGCTGGTCAGTAATGTTGAGTCTGACCAAGGACTTTCTGAGTCTCATGTTCTGCCAGGGAGGAGGGGAAGCCAGGAGGAAGCAGAGACAGGACACCTGACCCAAACTGACCAAATAGGTATTCCATGCCACAGTACGTCATGCCCACTATATAAACTGGGGGCAGTTATCCAGAAGGCTTAGATCACTGCTTGGGTTGGGCTGGGTATCGGTCGGCAGGAGGCAAGCGGTTGTGTTCTCCTCCTCATCCCTCCAGGAGTGGGGGGGAGGGAGGAGTGAGCGAGCGGCTGTGTGGCTGAGTTGCCAACTGGGCTTAAACCATGACAGCACCCTTGTGCCACTTCCCTGCTTGTAGCCATATGGGATGTCCCACCAGCAGCAGTTGTATTCTTACCTGCTATAAATGAACCCAAAGCCATCTCCTGGCACTGTGCTCTCAGACCTTTGCAATTCCAAAAGCCTGGTTGATACAGGGTTTCCCTGTTCCTCTCCCCTGCTGGATCCTGGCATCCTCCCACCCCTCGCCAGCTGGCCCTCTGGCTCACATCTGTGAGCACCCAGACATAGCATTCATTTTAATTGTTCAGCAACATCTCCTCCTTTGATCGATAAATTACCCTCTGCCATTTCCAAAGTAATAAAATAAAAACCTCGTGGGTGTAGAATGAGTTGATTGAAATTAATGACTTTCTCGTTGTCTTGCTTGAGCTGTTAAACAGCCTTTTCCAGCCTCTGTCACTCCTGGCTCCTTGCTGCTCATGTCCTGCTCTGCAGCTCCTTGGGGATATCTCTGCTCCAAGGGACTCGGTGCTTTGAGGAAAAGCCTGGAGCATGTGTGTCAGGGGCATGGGCAGCTGGGTGGTGGTAGTTAGCATCATTAGCTACTGTGCTGCCTGGAGAGAGCTGCTGAGCTCAGTTATCCTCTTGGAGGGGGATCAGGAGAACTATATGCCCCAACTTAAACACCTCTTGTTGGCAGGTGGAGGATGCTAGGGACAGGTCTCCTTGCCAGGTCCTATTGCCCCTGGGCCATGCAGCCCAGAGCTTCTTCCTGTCATCAGCTTATCTGCTGGGTGCTTTCTGAGATGAGGAAGAGGAGGTCTGGGCATAACTGAGGCTCCTTTGCTATAAAATCACCAGTGACCCAGAGAGGGTGTGTGAGAATTACTTGGGTTTGGACTGTAAGTTCTAAGGGGCTACAGCTGGAAGCAGCAGGGTCCAAATATACAAGCTGTGTGGAGTGGTAAGCAGGGGGACTCGTTGCCGAGTGTGCTGTGGATGCTTAAAATGAAACTGAGCTCAATATTGGTGGAAAAACTCTGGAAAGAAAACACCTTGGAGGGCTCTTTATTAAAGATGACAGCCTGCTGAGCCTGGGAGAACATTCTAGGGAAGCATCACTGCATGTTTGCCCTGGTCTCATCCATGTAAGCTTGCTGGCTGTAGCGGGAGGTGAGGTGGTGGCTTAGATTTGGTCCACACAGCCCAGCTGCCCTTCTGGGTATGAGGATGTCAGGCATCCTGCTCTCTGCCCATGCTGCTAGCATTGATTTTGGGCTTGACGGGAGTGTTTGCCACAAGGTTTGCAGGCTCTAAGAGCTGGGGGAGTAATCAGAGATGATGGCATTGCCCTGCATGGGGCTGAGGATGCCAGGGACTTTATTGCTGGTTCTGCAAGGAAGAAGCAACTCCTCATTTTCATTAGCTAGATGCAGGTTAAAGGTTCCTGGTGATGAGATAGCATGTGATTAGGCATATTAGAGGAGGTTTATGCCTTTCTGAAGCATAGGGGATGGGAGGCAGAGAGGGATGGGCTCTTGAGAGGTAGTGGGTCATTAATCCATCTGGTTTTCTGCCTGAATAATTCTCCTTACTGGTAGCAATTGCAGTGTATTTGAGTAGTCATTTCCCCCAGCTACTAGGGATGGCAGGCACTGCTTTGTAAGGTGAATATGGGGACTCTTTCTAAATATATCTGAGGAGATCTGCTTCCCTTATCATGGCAGTGCTTGGGGTCTGAGCTGAGATGGGCTGCTGGTGGAGCTCTTCCAGAATGCTGAACGGTGGCAGGTTTGGGGTTTGCCTGATGATGCCCCTGCAAAAAAGGGTGGCTGAGAGGGGCTGAGCAGATCCACAGACTCAGAAATGTGGGTCTGAGGGAAAGGGATCTGTGCAATACATCTGCTTTCTCTTAAGCTCCTGTTATTTATACTTGAGGTGACCAGTGTGGTACTGTCTGGTGGGTACATGAGCCAGCAGCAGTAGGTTTTAGTCAGGAAAGACAGCCCTCCCCCGTTATACTAGCCCTGTGAAGAAAGCATGCATTAAGCAATTTTCCTTCTTCCCTTTGTGCTCCTCAGCCATAAGTGATCAGAAAGCTGCTGGAGCAGGAAGCAGATTGCTCCATGAAGGTGATCTCAGGCACTTTTTTCTGATTGTTGCTTTCTTTGTGACAGGGATGTTCACAGATCCTGCCCGAGTACTTTCCAGGGCAGCATCCCAGCACACCAGTCCTCTGGAGAGTAGTACTGTGCTAGGCATGGTGTCTGGCAGCGAGGGAAACTGCACATGTATGCATTGGGAACATTGTTGTGGGACTGGCAATGCAGTGCACTAAAAGCAGGCTGCTCACCTGGGAGGCACTGGCTGTTTTAGGATGCAGACCTCCTGCTCACGAGTATGATAAAGTCTGCTTGCACTGTGGAGTGGTGAAAATGGCCTCAAAATGAGCATAGTGTAAAGAAAGGTGGAAATAAAGACCAAGTCTTGCTCTTGTCCCAGCGTGGTCTATATGCTGTCAATGGACATTGCTGGGCTGGGAGGGAGCCTGATCCAAGGCTTGTTCCCCATATGATACCTGGGCCATCTCTGCTCTCATGGTGATTCGTGACACTCAGTGCGGTTGCTGGCACACAGAAGAGTTGCTGCATCTCCTTGATTCCCCTGTGTTCTGATAGAGCAGCAACCAGCCCATGCTCTCGACGAAGATGCCAGAGTCCCTGGGCTTGCTGGTGAACACTCCTGTGGAAAGCCCTGAGTGAAGAACATCCTAGGGGATGTTTTTGCCACCCCCAGCCAACGTGGGTGCTCTTCACTGTGCATGCCACTGCTTTGTTTTCAGCTCCCTTGCATCCTTGCTCTCAATTAGCTGTGTGGTGATGAGTCCCACAGGTTAATTGCATATTGTATCTAAAAAACAAAAGAGAAGATCTGTCTATTGTTCTAAATTCATTGTGCTTTGGTATGAATTCAGGGCTGTTGTTGTCACTGGCTTTTGTTGCAATGGAGACAGCACAACCACTCTGAGCTCCCTACCTTTCATTCCAGTATTGCTCACTCGTGAGTCCCTGCTCTTTTCAGTCTCGCCATGGCTGGGAGCTCTGCAGTCTCTTGTCCTGATGCCTTGGTCTGTTGCTTCCTGTCCCCATGAAGCTCGGACAAACACTATGTCCATCCTGTCTAAAGCTGAGGCTTCCCCAAGCACCAGCTGAGCCCTCCTGCCGCTGATCCCACCCCAGCATCTCCCAGCCAGCAGCTTGCAGAACCCAGCACTGTGCTTCTGCTGCATGCTGCTCTGGGGACCTATGCAGCACCTTTGGTGATGACACTGAGGGCTCCTCCATCTTCTCTCCAAGCAGCTGCAGTATGTGTAGTGCCCAGTAATGTGTGTGTGAAACAGTCACCGTCTTGGCTACAAGACTTTGGTCATCTGTCAATAAGAGATGTCTCCTGCCCTTACATTGCTCACATTCCTGGTGCAGTCTCTGGTCCCAGCTAGAGTCTGTTCTTCTGGTTCCCCTACAATCACAGCTCTGGGCTCTTAACACCATCAGATGCTAGGGCAGGTCCCCTGGTGATGAGTTTTGGGTGTGCTGATTGTCACTCCTATTTTGTATTGGATATCCTTATTGGTTTCTGATGGATGAATTCAGTTTATGGCTTAGGAGGCTGATGATTTGGTTTTCTCAACCTCTTAAGAGAATTTTGGGCTGAAGCATTTGACAAATTGCCATATTCTGTCTCTTTCTTGGAATTCTTTTTATAAACTTACCTGCATCTTGAGGAAACAGTTGAAATGCAGGACCCTGTCTGGTATATGTCTTGTGGGTTCTCCTCAGAACTTGCAAAATCCTACTTTTATGATTAAATCTGCTTTTATTGCTGTAATGAAACTGTCTGTTCTGTGATTACTTGGACCATTCTTAAAGATGGAGGTTGATGCCTGCTCTGACATAATCTTCTGGTGCCATGGTGTGAACCCCTTTTGTAACTGAGAAGTTGGGCTGGTTTTGACATAGCAATCTATAGATCAGGACAAAAACATATTTTGCTTGGCACCTGAGGCACGGGAAGCCTGCTGACTGCTTCATGATGGGCCTGGGAGGAGCCTGGGGAAGCATGTGTTTAGGGGAGGTGGATGGAAAATCAGGTTGCATCAATTTAGTCTTCCTTGAGCTGACAAAACAGTTTTCCCCATTAGGAAATTGCAGTGCTTCAACACTCAGCTATCTCAGATGACAAATAAAAGGTGATTATTCAGTGTGGAAACTTTGAGTTGCATTTTGGAGTGCTCCCAGAGTTAGAAATCTTGCATTAAAGGTTTTTCAGATGCATGGAAGTGACCTGAAATGCTGGACCTGAGCAAGCACAGCCCAGAGCTGCATCTTCCCCAGCAGCAGTTGGTGTGAGGGAGTTTTATCTGGTGGTTCATCCCTGGTCTCAGCCTGGGTGATGCTGTGGCAGAGAAGTGCAGCTTCATTTGCTGTTACAAACCTTTAGTGCCCTTCTAGGTTGCACTAAAGTCCCCCAAGCAGGTAACAAATATGGCCCTGGGGGTACCTAAGGCAGTATCTGCTATTGAGATGAGGAAGGGTCTGTTTCTCCTGTGCTCCTGCATGCTTGGAGTGGTCTTGGTCCCTAATAACCAAAAAGGGCTTTGCAACCTTGATGCTTCATGTTGCCACCAGATTAGGGCTTTTGTAAGCAATATACCCTTTGCCTTGTCAGAAGAGCAAGGAAGGACAGACCAGGGATTCCAGAGCAGGAGGAAAAGCTGGTGCCGAAGCCTTCCCCCAATGTGCTACATCTCTAGTCTGTGGACAGAGGGTTTTAATGGAATTTTAGGTGGTGATGGCTGCATCCGTCTGCATTTCAGCTATAGCAAGATGTGCTGTCACTCTCTGTGCCTGCCAGGCTTTCTGTTGCTTCGGGGTGTCCCGCTTGGCTCATTTCTCTGGCAGTGTCTCCTTGCAGGGAGTAATTAGCTCTGTGCTGGAGCAGTCAATACTGCAGGCAAGGTATGGGAGGGGGATGCCAGGAGAGGGGAGTGTGATGCTGCCATGTGCCATCGGGGTGGGGGGACGAGACCCCTGTGGGAACTGACTGAGCTAATCCTCTCTGCTGGTCACAATTACAGGCTGGTCTGGCAGGAGAGCCTGTGGGCAGGATTGCTCCCAGGGCAGAGCCACAGCTTTCTCTGTAAATGAGCCTCCTTGGGGCAATCAAGAAGCTGTTCTTTGCTGTGCTGAAGGTGCCCTGGTGCCAGGCTGGGGGTGAGCTGGTGGGGGAAATGGCCTTTTTTTGCATGAAAGATTGTTCTGAAAGCGATGTGCTGTCTGGTGCCCCTGGAAGCTCATTGCAGCAGACTGGCTGTGCCCAGCTGCCTACAGGGAGGGCTGTGATGTGCTGAGAGGCCTTGGAGTACCTGTGTGCCCATCCTCTGGGAACAGGGCACTTGAAGGTTGCATATAGAGCATGGGCTTCTATTAAAGACCCCTAACCCATGCTGCAGCAGGAGAGGGAGGATGAGGGCTCCATCAGGGCTATAGCTGCCTTGTGACAGCTAGAGGGGCTCTGGCTCCTGCTAAAGCCATCCAAGGGGTTTGCTCTGTCATGTGATAGAGAGATGGTCTTGGGAGCACTGGCACTGCTCTGTGGCTGTCAGGTGAAAATGAGGAGAAATTGTACCCCCTCAGTGTTCATTGCAAAGTAAGGAGGAAAAGGAAATGGGTGTTCTCCGTGGGCTTTTTCTGAGGGGACAAGAGAAACAACAGGAGCAAGAAAATCCAGGAGAGGAAGTGATTCATATGTTTAATTCACTCTACAGTTGCTATTGCCACTTTTTATTTGGGCTACATGGCAGCATTCAGAGGCCCCAGCTGAGATCAATGTCCCACATGAGTGGCTGTTGCTTAGCCTGGGGTGGGAGGTGCAGTGAGGAGGGTGATGTGCATCCTTCATCTGCAGGAAAGCCAAATCATGGGGTGGGGAAACAGCTCTGCTGGTTTCATTGAGCTTTCCTCCCTATTTCTGTCAAGAAATGGACAATGAAGAGGGGAGGGAAGGCAATTCTCAAGGTGACATGATATAAATTGCCTTGGTATAAATTGCTCTCCATCTCTGGATGTTTCTGCTATATTTGGGTCTGTCTTCAGCTCTTTCCATCACATCTGTTGGGCCCATGACAAACACGTGGATCATTTGCTGCCGTAAGCCCCAAAGGTTTGTATTTCAAAGCTCTAACAGTTGTAGCCAAGGTCCCCCACGCTGGCTAGCATTGAGCTTGCTGGGCAGCTGCACCCCAGCTGCATAACTGCAGGCTCTGGAGCAAGAGAAGTGAATGATGTGCTCTTCATAAGCCCAGTATTAGGGACTGGGGGAAAAGCACAGAGCTGAAAAAAACCCAAACAACCCTCAAGGCAATGCCTTGTGGGGCAAGCATTCATTTAACCATCTGCTGTCTGTGCTGAGCTAGTTTCCCACTGAGCAGAGCTGGCAAGGAATGAAAGGCATTTGTCTCCTGGAGACAGCAAGCGATGCCCTTCTGTGGCAGCAGACTGGAGATGGGTTTGCTGGGGTTTGGGGGCAGAATTGACCCCAAGCGGAGGCGAAGCGCTGGGGATGCCCTCACGTGGGATGGCTCTAATGCTTTGGTTGCAGGGTTGTTTGGGGTTTTTTTAGTGTAGGAAACAGTATTTCCTGTAAAAGGAGCTTTTAACTGCCTCCTACATGCCCCTTTTGCCCTTAGCCTGGATTGCTTTGTGTCCCTCTGCAAAGCTGGGGCTTGCCAGCAAAACCCCTGAGCGCTGCAGCGCAGGTAGGTAACACTGTGTCACTCAAAAGCAAAACTTGTTACAGGCTCTAACATGTTCCCCGGGGCAGGCAGGAGAAATGTGTGCCCTACAAGGTAACAATTTTGTCTCTGGTCCCTTGAACAAAAAAGAATGGTATTAGCAAGGTTATGGAGGCAATGAGATCTGCTGTCCCTGAGGATAGGGATCCGAGTGCTCATTGCTGAGCCCCGCATCTACTGGATCCATCCTGGAGAATACCCAGAGAGGAGAAGGTGGTCCAGGCTCCCGCATCTCAAAGAGGAGCAAATGTAACTGAGCACCCGCATGGTTTGAGGGGAAACCACTTCTGCATGGACACAGGCAAACCTTTAATGGGATCCAGTGGACCATGATCTGTCTTGCTTAGCAGACGTACTGTTCTAATTAGCATCAGCATTGGATAGTCCATCCTAAACAAGGATCTAATTTGCAACTATCGGGGCTGGGATTAAGTGGATGATCTGCCTGGATACAGGGACCGATGGGATCACCGGGTGGCTGTTGCTCTCACCAACCTGTGCTGCTTGCTGTCAGCCCTGACTTTGTAGGTGCTCGTCTAAGCCAGGGCTCTTGAACAGTTTCCCAGCAACAGTTTCCTCAGCTCCCTGCTGCCTTCAGCTCAAACTGCCCAAATGTGAGCTGCAAGGGAAGGTTTGGGGGGAGAAACAGGCAGCAAGCAAACTGGCTGAATCTTCTGCAATCCTGAGATTAAAAGCTGAAGCTTCTCACTGCCTTCCTCAGAGCAAAGCCATCAGCTCTTCTGTGACGGCTCTCTGAATCTGATGAGTGTTTTCTGCTCTTTCTGTGGCTTCTCCCTCCACATTCTCTTGTCACCCTTGGGAGTACTCTTTCCATACAAGGTGGTGCAGGCAGCCCTGGGCACCTCTCTAAGGCAGAAACCCAAAGGAAATATGGAGAAGCTTTTTGTAGTCCTGCCCAGGTGAGGTGGGTTGGTGCGAGTTCAGCAGATCTTGTAGACCTGGTGGCTGAAGAGGCAGAAAGGGAGGTGAGAGCAGAGAGATCCAGCTGGGCTCAGTTCTCGAGAACAGCTTATTTGGACCTTGTTCATGGCTCAATCCAGATCTGAATTTCTACATTTTAGAAGTATACAGTAACCGCTGCTCTCCATCAGCTGGGTAACAGGCTGTGCTCAAAGATGACACATGCAGGGACCCATAGTTTTGCTTTTTCCCTGCCCTCTTTAAAATCTTCATCCTTCACATAGTCTGGAGACCCCAAGGCACATTCAGTTTTAAATCTGGACTTTGTCACACCAGACTTGTCCTAGAGTAGTGTGTATATGTTAGCCCTGGCCAGGGAGGAGTTCAGTGCCCACGCACAGGATTTGCCATAGCCCACCCATCTGTCCATGGCTGGAGGCAGGGTACTCTTGCACTCTGCCATGCCTGTCATTACCTAATGATGTGTTATGTGCTTTCATCTTGGTACCTTGTACCCTGCTGACATTCATGGGGCAGCCTGGAGCTGGAGCAGCAGGCTTTCTGCCCTACCTAGGAAGTTGCACTTGGCCCTGGGAGGCCTGATAGCACATTGCAGGATCCTGCTGGTTGCCGGGAATGCTTGGAACCTGGCCTGGCATACTGGCCACTAGCTGAGGAAAGCTCTGGTGCCTTTCCATGTGTCGATACAGCTGCAGGCTGATGCCTTTTTTCAGTAGTTATCAGCTTCCCCTGGATTTAGCTGAATGGTCTGGATATGAAGTTCCTCAAAGCTCCCTTGAAATCTTGTTTCTACTGACACACATACTGGGAGAACTGTATTAAAACTGATAAGACCTGGTTCGGTGATTCCAGCTTTCATAAATACAGTAGCTGACAGCTGCTTCTGTAATGCTTTAACACCTATTGTAAATAGCTCCCACAAGGAGAAGGATAAGAGTGACATATAATAGCTGTGGTTTAGGATATGTGCTGGTTTAAGGTGAGTGGCTTGGGGATTAGATGGAAGCACTGAGAGCCACAGCGATGGCTCTGCAGGCGGTTCTGGGAGTGCTGCCTGCTTAGGCTGCTGCAGAACCTCACCCATCGCTCCCCTCCCTGCTCCTGTCTGCTGTGGGTGACCAAACCCCCCCCCTGCTCCAGCACCCTGGTCCCTGAGCAGTGCTACGTGCCAAGGACAGAGGCAGCATGCAGGGTTTGTGTGTTTATGGAGCCCGAGTCTGGGCTGCCTGAAGTTGGGGTCCCTGGGGCTAAAATATGAACTTCCCTCTGGGTAGGTGGGGGAATAGAGAAGGGGCTTTGCAAGATAGCTATCTTGTGGTATGTGAGTGTGCATCCACAAAAGCCCTGACTATCCCACCAGCAGTGTAATGGAGAGACAAAAGGTTGGTTTGATGTAGAGAAGAGACTGCCCAGTGACTGGAGTTGAGCTTCATCAAGAGGAGAGAGATGCCAAAAAAGCTACTCACCATTATAAGCTATTTCCTTGTTCGTGCATGTCTCTGAGTGCCTCCTGCAGAGAGAAGTCCTCCCTGCCTGTCTGCTGGCAGGAGAATCCCATTTGAATCTGTTTAGACATCATTTCACTAGTATTGTTGTTTATCATGTATTGGAGCTGTGCCTCACAGCCTGAGCAGCCCTGGGGGGGTACCAGCTGCCTGGTGTGGTGCATGCCTCTGTGCTCCCTGAGCAGCACCAGCCCTCATGAAAGCATCACTGGGCTGCCTGGGGAGAGCCATCACCTGCTCTTGGCTTTGCTCAGAGGGTCTTTAGCTGTCTTGGTGTCTTTACCTAAATCTGGGGCAGGCTGGTAGTGTGGGGGCTATCTAAGAACCTGGCACGATGGGTGTGTAGTCACTCCCACTGCAGTGTTAAGATCACTTTGCAGCCGTTGGCCTCAAATCCATGGTGGCTAGAGCCTGCTGGGTGAACCATTGTCTCTCAGCAACTCCCTTGGTTAAAGGTTTGGAAAATAAAATCCAGTTTGTTTCTGGATGTCAAAGCAAATGGAGAGGATGCTGCATGCTAAATGTCAACAATTCAGGTGAATCAGGCTCAGTAGCAGTATGTAATGAAGAGGACAGGAGACCAAAATGCTGCTACTGAGTAACCTGACCCCTTTCCTCTACAGTACTCAGGGTGGGGAAGCAGTGGCCTGGAGAGGAATAGGGGCTGCTTTGGAAAATTCATCAAACCATGGCTGAAACCCAGCTGGGTGAGCCCTGGGGCTGGGGAGGAGCAGCCAGCGGGTGTTAAGGGACTTTGCTTCTGCTTTTATTTATTCTCCTGGAATAACACACCCTGTTCTGGTCTGCAATCAGGGGGATGCTGAGAAGTTAGCTTGGAGCAAATTCAAAAGCATGATTAAAAGTTTATTGAAAAATGCTGCACAGCTGGAGACCTGGTATATTTGCACTGCCATGGGGGGGGGGGGGGGGGAACGGATGACGACGGACGACGACAACTTGATCTCTGGCTCTTAAAAGTGTGCAGCAACCCTAGGGTGAGGACTTGCCCATCCTGCCCAAGCATGGGGAGGATGGTGTGTATATGGGGGAGATGGGAAGATGCCATCCAGATGATGGACCCATGGGCAATGCTGCTGGGCTGCCCACCCAGGGGCTCTGGTTCTGATCTTTCTCCAAACCTTCCTGATCAGCTGCAGCTTTCAGATACAGAGCCGGGGTGGATCTGGGGAGGTACCTTGGCTGGGCTGTTGCTGTAGGCATGAGCTATGGGAGCAGGTGAGAGGAAGTAACTGAGCAGAAGCATCCTTGGTCTGGTCCAACAATGACACCCCAGGGCACTTGTTTGGGTTGGCTTTCTCCCGTGTGTGGACACCAAAGAGCTTTGCAAACACAGGCTATTGCAAGGAGCTAATTGACTTTCCATTGTATCCTCCGGTCTTTTTGTGAGTGAAATGACTAAAACACAGCCGCAGGCTTCCCAGTAAACAATGAGCAGTTGGTTTCACATGGCTCCCTGTCAAAAATCCCAAACTGGAAAGGCAGGAAAACAAACAATCCGATCAGAAAGAAATGGGTTTTTGGCACCAATTTCCTTCCATGTTGACTGGGCTGTGAGACAGACCCTGTGAAATGGCTTGGTTTTTAAGTGAAACAGCTCAGACACAAATAAGAGTCTGGGAGAAATGGATAAAATTGTGTGCTTTAATCCAGGTGTCTGCAGTTGGAGAGGAGCAGGGCAAAGGTATGGGTCCCTGCATGCTTTCCAGATGGCAGACATATTTTAAATACAAGAGGCATAGCTATACACTAGGTACTGAAGCAGAAAAAGTGCCAGGAACATACATACTTCAGCTAAAAGGTGGGAGTTTGGAAATCGAGAGCAGCGCTTGTTTTGTAACTGAAATAAAAGCTATGGGTCTGAGGTGGAGCAGCAGGCAGGGTAAAGGTGTCTCCTCTGTGGGCTCAGCTTTGCCAGTGACAGGTCAGGGCTGTCACCTCTCTGGTCATTTAATCATTGATCAAAAATTGGCCAGAGCATCCAGGGGGAATTTGTTCATATCATTTCTTGCACTCTGCAATAGCCAATGTTTCTTGATCATCTTCAGGCTGCAACTTCCCTGCGATTCAGCTGGCCAGAAGAGTGGTCCCAAGAGGGAGAGCTCCATGCTTTTGTCTGCCTCCCACTGTACTGTGTTATTTTCCTTTTTCTTTTGCAGCACAGTCTTGGAAGTTTCTGTTACTGAAAAGCTTTTTCCAGGGAGGATTATCTGGTTTTAGGAGGTTCCTACTTTGGGAAAGTTTAGTCGCACTTTACATACACACCTGAAGATTTAGGCCGGTTTTCTTCCTTCAGTTCTTGTTACAGTGCTCACATTATTGCAAGAGAGTACCTACCATTAAACATGTTTCAAGTTTCACAGCCTTTCCTGTTGTGGAACAGAAGTGTGTAATTCAGCATACGCGGGTCCTTGGGAAGGGGGTATCCGTGCGGGGTATAAGTGCTTGAGGCACTTATTGGAAGGTACTTTTTTCCCCACCCTGAGGCAGTTTCACGGGTTTCTGAGAGTTTACCACCTGTGGGAGTCACAGCAACCCTTACCCAGTTTCTTTTCCCCATGGCAATTGCAACTTCCTCCCTCCAGGAGAGCAGCACTTGCTCCCCATGAAGGTCCATGGCTTTCTGGTGGGTGTCTCCAGCTCTCACCTGTCAATGGGACCAAGAGACAATCTGGCAGCTCACATATGTGTGCTTCCAGCAGTTGTCCTTTGCTGAGTTGGA
Source organism: Ara ararauna (assembly GCA_028858755.1). Lineage (NCBI taxonomy): Eukaryota > Metazoa > Chordata > Aves > Psittaciformes > Psittacidae > Ara > Ara ararauna. The sequence continues at coordinate 45,640,699 of CM054382.1, forward strand.
GGCTTTGCTAAATACATGTGGCTCCTTTGTTTTTAAAGATGCTTTCAGGTAGCCTGTGCTTCATGTCCTCTTGTCTCTTTAGCTCTGTTTAAAATACACACATGCCTATTTAGTAGAAAAATACACAGATCAACTTGAAAGCTAGGAGCATGAAACTGAAGAAATGAGGCACATGTCCAACAAAACAAGGAGCTTCACTTTCTGACCCAAATTAGTCAACTTCAGAGACACTGATGACCCAGAGGGTGTGCAGGATTGTACCACACCATCAGTTCCTCCTGTGAAGTGCAGGGTGGGTGATGCAGCTCACCTGGGAATGGATGTGGTACTTGTACCACAGTCCCTGATGTGCTGTGGGTCCTAAGCACAGGAGATGGACAGATGTAGGACAAAGCCTGGGTGCTTTCTTACCCCAGCACAGCCCCAAGCCAGTGTCAGAGAGGGCAGGCTGAGGTGCTCTATTACCTGCAACACTGTGGACATTGCAGAAGGCAGAGGCAGAATTAACCTGGGCTTGGGGCATGCTGCAAGGCTGGGCAGAGGGTGGTCTGCATCACCCACAAAAAAAGCTGCTGCTCCCATTATGCTTGGCACAAACCAGTGCTAAAACCCCCTGTCAGGAGCATCCCTTGCAAGTGATCGTTTCCCTTGTCTCAAAATGGGAGCTGCTTTATCCAGCCTGCCTCATCAGTGTTGGCCTGCTCTCAAATCCCAGCGGTTCTATCCTGAAGCTTAAATAATCTTTGCTATTGAGGTTGGGGTTTTTTTTCTTTTTCTAGTGTCTAAACTACAATTTACAACCCATTACTTCTTATCCTGTTCCCTGTGGGGATGCAGTGCAATATATTCCTGTACCTTTTGTAGCAACCTTTTACATAATTGAAGACTGCTATCATGTCTCTTCTGCTTTCTGATTTCCAGACTACACAAACACGGTTCTTTTGGGCCTTTTTTTTTCCAGCAGGTTCTGCTTTGCTGCCCTTTGTATGCTTTCTTTACTGTCCTCTGAACTGTCTCCAATTAGTTCACATCTGAAGGGTTTGTGGCTGTACATGCAGGAAGGAGGAGGAGAAAAGCTAGTTAGGCTTTTGTGCTGCATGGGAAGAAAGCAATGTTAAAAGGCTAGAGGTCCTGGGGGTTACTCTACACAGTGCTGCTCTACAGGAATAATCGGTTATCAAACGAGTATTGAACATAAATGAAGTCCAGGTAGTGCCTGAAAATGAAATGGTGCTGGATTTGAGCTTAGGTGCCTCTGGGTGCTCCAGCGAAACTTGGGGTCGAGCAAAGTCGGGTGCCCCTGGATGTACAAGACGCTTGTTTCTGTCTAGCTGGGCTTTGCAGTTCTGAATGCTTTTGGTTCCCTTTCCGGCCAGTGCCTTAGGCTCCAAACCTGCTTGCCTTGGTTGTCTTCGCACGCTTGCTCGGCTGAGGGAGGCTCCTGCGAGCGGGCGCCGCTGTCCCTGCTGCTCGCTCCCCCGAGGTGACAGCAGCTCGGCACTGGGATGTCGGCACTGCTCCCGATGCCTTCTCTCCATGTTTCATTCCTGTCTAGCTGGGTGGTGGGAGGAGAAGCGCGGCTTTGTTTCCGTGCCGATCAGGATTGTCTTTTCTTTTGGGTTGAGGAAGCTGATCTGCATTTGTGTCTAATTGTCGGAGGAGCTGACAAAATTATTCACGTAATGAGCTCTCGGGGAGAGCCTTGCTTCTCCTCCCCCTCCGGGGGGAGCTGGGAGCCTTGTCACTCGCCTAGGAAGGCAGAAGGGCTGCGCGGAGCCGTGGGGATGCGGAAAGGGAGATGGGCTATGAATGGTGAGCCCCCAGAGTTCAATTACCCCCAGCTCCCACCACGAGCAGGTAACCATGGAGACATCTGAATCCAAGGCATTACCAGTCCCCAAGTAACAGCATATATATATTTAAATGAAGTCTCTGGGTTTGTCACTGAGAAAGCCATCTTGGTGTGTTCAGGCTGGCTGCCATGCTGGGGTCACCTGAGTTGCAGGGAGGCCATGCAGGACAGGATCTGGGAGTACCATGTGTCCGGGGCTGTGTGTGAGAGAGTGTCAAAACCTTTTCTCTGGGAGGTCAGAGGAATACCCTCTTCTAGTGTGTATTTACCTATCCCCACCAGTGCCAGCTCCTAGCAACTTGGGAAAATGGTGAGAAATGGGGTTGCTGATGTGTGTGGGCCCTCTGGCAGTGCCTTCTGCAGATGCCAGTATGGCCTTGCTTGGGCTGGATTTGCCAGTTTGGTGCGCAGTGTGCTGGCAGTTGATTGAGGAATTTCTATGCATCCCAAAGAGAATGGGTATTTGCAGGTTTTTCTCTGTGCCTTTTCCCCAAGGTGCTGGCAGAAACGTGCTGGGGCAGGAGCATTCTCATCGAGCATCTGAATGAATGGGAGTGCTGGAGTTTAAATGAAGCACTCCTCTCCAGGATTTTCTTCCTTTAGCTTCATTCAGATTTAGGGATGAAGGTTTTAAAGAGACAGCACTCATGCTGGGTGGCACAGGCAGATATCCCTGTGGGGGGGAGGCTGGGTGCCTTGTTCTACTGCTTCCCCAGCCCCTGAGGTGCCAGTGTGCCACTGCAGAGCCTTGGTAAAGTAAAAGTAACTTAACCTGTCCAAAACATTTGGTGCCCTGGCTCTCTAGGGTGACGTGCACCATGATGCCAGTAATGGCTGCCCCATGCAGGTGAGGTATGTGCTGGGGCAGGAGTTGTGTGCCATGTGACAGTGTATGCTGGGAGACTTGGTACAAGCACAGGGACAGGGGCAGCTTCAGGACAGTGTTAGCAACACTACTGGTCCAGCCCTGGAAGTTTCTGAAGTCTGGAAGGCTCCTGGGCACTGCTAACCAGCACACGTTTGCTGGGATGCTTTGCAGTGTGGGGGAAGGAAAGCAGGGAGCTTGAGGGGCATTGTGGTGTGGGGGCATCCTGCCCACCCAGACAGCCCCCTGGCAGAGGCTCCAGTGGGCTGTCTCTCAGAGAAGCCAGCAATGAAAAGCTTTTGGGGACTCCTGTGCAAACCAGCTGGGCTCATCTGAGCCATGCCATGCTAGGACTTCTCCCTGCGCATGCTAAAGGTGAATATTAAGAGCCGTGTGCTGCCTTAGTTCAGTGATGCTGCCAAGGGACTGCTGTTCACTGCTGTGACAGTGCCACAAGTCTCCTCGACTAAAATACAGAGAGCGTGTGCCACCTGTAGCTCTGCTACCCTGCATCTTCAGGTCTAGTTGTCCGTGGGTGCTGCCCAAGGTGCCAGGAAAAGAAAAATGGAGCCCAGGCAGAAGCAGTGGGCATGCACCTCTGCAAAATTGGCTGCAAACGTGATGTGGGAGTTGAATGGAACCCCTTCCTGCCAGCAGCCTTCAGATGCTGTGGGGTAAATCTCTGGCTGATCTGGAGGCCCTTATGCCCCATGCCCCTCACCACCCCTGCAACTGCCCTTGCTTTTGGTGTTGGCTAAGAGGAGATCTCATATCAGAGAAGGGCAGGGAGTGCAGGGTGGTATTTCATTTGGATATGTGGTGGCTGGAAAATACATGGCTGCTTTGTGTGGGAAGAGCTATGGAGGTCACTATGCCCTGGACTGAGGTGTGTGGAGAAAGTGGAAGACCTGGTCTGTAAAAGAGGGTTTGGGGAGCACCAACACTGGCTGGCTGGTGGGGCAATGTGGCGTCCTTTGGCAGAAGTCGGCAGTCCTGGCGTGGGTCTGAGCTGCTCAAATCAAACGTGCTGAAGCAGCCACGGTGGAGGTTTCTGGGTGCTGCTGCTGGGCGGGTGCCTGATCCCGGGGTGGCCGAGCTGTGCTGGTGGGCAGAGAGATGCGCACCCCTCCTTACCCCCGGTGCGTGTGCAAGGGGGGTGTGCCCGGACAGTTCCTGCTCTGTTTCAGTGGAGCTCGGCTCCTTCCTCTTTGTTATCCTCCGTCTGCCCCCTCTGGTGTATGTGCGAGTTCCCTTTCTCCGATTGTCAGAAATTTCTTTCCCACTGTGTGGGCAGGAGACAGATTTTAACTGTCTCTATTCCCCCCCTTTTCTTTTTTTTTTTTAATTTCGTTCCCCCCCCTCCCCCTTTCCTTCCTCCCTGCTCCTCTTGTCTCTCCCTCCCTCCTTCCCCTCCCCTCCCTATTTTTCTCCCTCCCTCCCCCCGGCTCTTTTTCTCCCTTCCTATAACAAATAATATCTCTGGAATAGTATCCCGACCTCGCCCAGCTCTCCTGCAGGAGCCATGCCTTTATTTTCAGGTAAGCTGTGCCCAGCGCTAGCTGCTGCCGGGGATGGTGGCCCTGGGGAGATCGCACTCGCCCTCCCAAAGTAGAGAAACGCTGTCGCTGTTAGGGACATCGCGTTCCCCCGCTCGCTGCTTGCTACCTGTTGGAGACGGCCGGGAGACGGCAGTCCCCGCCAGTTGAGTCTGTCTCCATCCCCCTCCTTCTCCTCCTCGTTTTGAGCGATTCGGTCTCGGTGGACACCTCCTCCCCTCCCTTCTCGGCGGCTTTTGTCTCACCCCAGCCGCTGGGGATGCGCTGAGCTTCGGGCGCACGTTGCGCCACCGCGTCGAGGAAGGAGCGCAGGGGGAAGGAACCAGCGGCAGCCAGCGAAGAGAGGTGGGCTGGGGCCCCGGGGGGCTGCGGGGCCGGGGGGCTCTCCTCTTCTCACGGGAGGATGGAGCTGCGCTTTGGGAAGGCACCCCAAGTTTGAAGCTCGACTCCCCGTTTCGCTCCTTCCCGAGGGTTTCTCGGCCGCTGCGGCTCGGCCGTGCCTGGGAAAGCAGCTCTGCGCTCACAAAGTTTTTATTAAGGTAGCCTCGGAGCAGCGAGTACCGCGCCGCTCCGCTTAAGGTGGCTCTTCGCCGGGCGCGGGAGGGGGCCGGGGGCGGCCGTCGGCGTCCCGCGCGGCAGCGGCCGTGCTGCGGCACCGCGCCGGGCTCGGCTGTGGGGCTGGGGGACCCTCTGCCCCGGGAAGCAGCGGGGTGGTGTGTGTGTGTGTCTGTGCCGGAGGCTGCCCTGCCTCATGTCCCAGGTGGGGTGGATGAGGCCGAGGTGGGGTGTTAGCCCCTTCTCTTCCCCTGCCTTGGCCACCTGAGTGCTCTGAGCGCTCTGAAGGGCCCATGCTCGGGACAGGGGCAGTGGTGGTGACCGGCACTGGACTTGTCCAGCTCCAGTCCTCCTCTGCTAGCCCAAGGCCTCCCAGATGTGCGGGATTTCCTCTCTTCTCTGGGAGTGCACAGGCTGCATGGGTGTCCACAGCAGCCTCCACTGACTGCCTGCCCTGGGCATCCAGCTGTTTGTGTGGTCTCTCTGCACCCAGTCCCCACTTTGTATGGGTCCGGGTGCTGCTTCTAAGGTTGGTCCCTGCCTGACTGTTGTTGGTGGCAGGATGAATTGAGTGGTCCCCAAAATCAAGGTTTGCTTGTCATGTTACTGTAGCTCTCCTGCCTGTTCTTGCATTGCGGAGTGTGTGTTTTGGTGCTTGTCGTTCCTGCTGGCCTTCTGCGGCGTCAGGGTAACTCTCACTCATGATGCTGAAGCAGACACGTGCTACTTGTTCCCTGGACCACTCTTGTTTCCTTTATGGGCTGCATTCCCCTGGGTGGGTGATCTCATCCACCTCTTCATGCTGACATGAGGCCAGGCTTGGTCCATGCTGCAGATGGGGAGGTCTGGGCTCAGGATGCCGTGGGATGTGGTGACACTCTCAGCTGGTCCATATCCATGGCCGAGGCTGTTTGGCAGATGAGACACAGCATTATGGAAGGTGCTGTCAGTGAGATGAGACACACGATTGCAGCCTCGGCTGCTGCTGCTGGCAATTTTGGCAAAGACTGGGACATAGCTACCATCCGTTGAGTAATTCGAGACTGAGTACCATCCAAATGGGAGTGTCTTTTGGAGGGGTTCTCGTCAGCTTCCTCTCCCCGAAGTGTCTGCACAGTATTGCTGGCGCATGGCAGCAGCAGGATGACAGGGAATTTTGATCTGGGGTCCTTCTAGTCAGCAACCGTGGGGGTCTCTGCAACGCAGCCCTCCACCAGCGTGGCACAGGCAGCATGACAGTCACAGGGCAGGTCTCAGCACTGGTGCTCTCCTGGATGTGTGTCTACAGGTCTGAAGGTAGAGAAGATGGCAGTGGCAGCAGGCTGTCCCCAGGCAACAAGATCCCCTTTCCTTTCTGCTTCTGCACGGATGAATTTCCTTGCTTCTCATTGGACCCGGAGAGTTTGTTCACTGTAGTTTGGGGTGCATTTGCACCCCTTGAGCACCTGCAGGTTTCCTCCTCCTCTGTCATCACACAGGCAAGAGTATACCTTTCCCCAGTGAAAGGCCAAATGAGAGTGTGGCCCGTCCCTGTTGCACTTTGGAGCCTGTTTTTGGTGGGTGACAGGTTACTGCTGAGTTGTGGTGTTTTCTTTGGGCTCACCCATGCTGCTGCTGATCTAAGCATGTCTGTCCGATCTCTTGGCCGGCAGTGCCTTTTCCCCCCTGCAAATAGGACATTCTCGTGGCCATGTGAGGCTGTAGCCCCCTGCACCCCATCCCTGGCGTGGTTGAGTCAGTGCACCCACCCACTGCATCCAGTGCCTGAGTCAGGCTTTTCATACACTGGTGTGAATCACTCACAGCCACACTGATGACTTTAGTGACAGCTGAAAAGAGAAAACAATCCCTTCCCCACTACTGCTGTCAACTGGTCTCCTTGCTCACAGTGACCCAAGAAAACTTCTGTGAGTGGCACTCTCATGATGGCAGGTGGAGTTTCTGCTAACTTTCTGCATTCTGTGGTTGGGTTGATTCATGGATGCTCATGGCTGAAATGGGTGTACACTGGGTTGGGATGATGCAGCCTGGAGGACTGCTCTTCTGCCTTGGTGCGAAGAGGGCTCTGCTTGCTAGGTTGGAGTGAGTCTAGCAGTGTGCTGAGCCATCCCTTGGCTCTTACCTCAGGGCAGGGTGCATTTTGGGTCAGTTTTCCCAAGGCTGCTCCACTTTCCACCTCTATCTCTCTGGGGATCACATGTGGAGACCTGGATCCCCAGCCAGGCAGCCTGCTTTTCCCTCTCCCCCAGCCTGCTGGGGTGCAGCAGGATCATCTGAACCCCAGCGTGAGCAGCTGGTGATGAGTAAAAGAGCTGTCAGGAAAAAAGCCAGTTCTCCCCCATGGCTTCGGCTGCTCCTCTCCCCAGTGCTGCTGGCTGGCAGATGGTCTCAACCAGCAGCTCAGCTGGTGGCTGGGATGCTCTTTGCTCCCCTGCCAGAGGCTGGGGCTATGTCTCCGCTGCCCACCCCCCCACCCCCACCCCCCCGGGCCGGAGGTGACTGTTTTAGCACAGGAAAGATGTTTGTTAATTAACCTCTGCAGGGGTCCCTATCTCTTGCTTTCCTGGCTCTGCTGGAGGGGCTGAGGCTGGTGGCATTGCCTTCTGCCAGCCTGGGCAGGGGGCCGGGGCAATCCCACATCCTCACCACCAGGTACAGGCTCAGTAGGAATTACTGGAGCATCCCTGTGTTCCCACTCAAGCAGTGAAACTGCGGGGTGAGGAGATATACTAAATAAAACCAGTGCCTTGTACCTCTGCATAGCTTCAGGGAAGGTGCAGGCGAGGAGCATGTCAGACAGGCTTCCTGGGTGCCTTCCAGGTCTCAGCTTGCCCCTTGGCCATCTCCCGTAAGTTTTAGATGCTGCTCTGCTTTATTGCTGCCTGGTGCTTTTTCAAAACCTCTTCCTGCCCCTCCCTCCCTCTCAGTGCCGGCTCCCCACCAGCATGTCCCCTCCTTCCTTCCTGCTCCCTGCGGCTGAAATGAAGTGCTGGAGTATTTCAGGGATGTCAAAACATACCATTAGTCACAGCCTTGAGGCCTCGTGCCCAGGGAGAGGCTGCTGAGCTCTCTGGCAGGCTGAGAACTGAACAGGGTGGGAGATCGGGGGATCGAGGATGAAGGCTTGGTGCAGCACAGTGAAGGCTTTGGGATTTCTCCTTTTCTGGTGTCTCTGGCATCATTCTGACTTTGCTCTGAGCAGTGGGTTTGATCAGAGGTTACCTGGCATCAATTATTCCACAATTCCCCTGAGATGTTGAGATGTGGTATCTGCAAAATGAGGAGCTAGGTTCCCACCTTGCTTTGTTGGGGGTTCTCCCCAAAAATACTATGCCAAGGCCAAGGGGACCCTGCAACTGTGTCCAGCTCTGTGTTAGCTATTAGCTCAGAAGAGATGTTTTCTTCCTCTTCAGCCCAGAGAGGTGTTAAGTTTAGCACTTTCCATGTTGAGGTATGTACCTTCTGCCTCAGAGGCCACCTCTAGTGGATTTAAATCAAACATTGGGTTTCCCAGGCAGTTGTTTGAACAAGGCAGCACAAGCACCAAAACACCCTCTCCCCGCAGCGGTGCAGAGCCCTTCTGCCCTGCTCACCATCCACAGGCGTCTGCCTGGCTCAGGTTTGTTGTTCTATTTCTTTGGTACCAAAATACTCTTATTTCCTTTCATTTAACAGGCAAGGAATATAGGATCCTGTTAAAAACACACTGAGAGCTTGGTGTAAAGCACCTGTGTACTGGCATAGGCAAGGTACTAGAGATGCCAGAGCCTGATTTCTGGTCCCTCCAGCGCTGCTCCCCTGTCCCCTCACTCAGCCAGGTGGCAGAAAGCTCAGTGTTGTCAAGCTTCCTGTGGAAGAGGTTGAGCTTCATCTCCTCTTGCAATTCTCTGAGGACTGCTGCCTATAAATAAGCACCAAACCAGCTGGAAAGGTGCCTTAGGAGCATGGAGGTGTTGGCAGGCCTGGGTGATGATGAACCTTACCCCTGTGAGCAGATCCTTGGAGAGGGGCAATTAAGCTGTGGCTAATATTTGGTTCAGCAAAGCATTTTCATTTTCCCTGCCTTGTTTTTCCCAGGTGCAGGCAGAAAGTGGGCTTTAACTCCCTGTTACTCTGGGTGCAGAGAGGGGTCCATCTGCTTCATGACTTTCAACTAGGACCAGTGTTGGGTGCTTTTATGAAACTGAGCCATGCTGGACAGCTTGTTTGATGTTGACCCATCCTTGGGGCATCCTCTATGACTTTTAGGGATGGATGCTGGAGGGTGAAGGAGTTTGTGCGACCTGCCCCACTGTTTGAAAAGAGCTCTGGAGAGTGCACTTCCCCCTGCGGGCAGTGAGCCTGCTCCCCAAGCCCATGTGCCACCCTACCCGCTGTAGGGTGTGAGTCTTGCTGGGAGTGAGGGTTCATGCAGTGGTGGGAGTATGTGAGCACAGCTCCAGAGAGAAACCCCGGCTGTGGTCTGCTGTTGGAGCACAGATCCAGTCCTGGTGGTCTCTCCAGCCCTACAGCATCTGTTCTGGAAAGCTCGGCATGCATTCACTGAGGCTTTCCAATCAGGGCTGGGAAATAAGACCCCGTTCACAATTAATTAAAGTGTGTCCTTCAAGTAAAGGAGCACCTCTTCTGCATGTTTCCATAACCTGGATGAGCCCCATGGTGGGCCAGGGTGGCTACTTCCAAGTTGGCTGTATGGTGAGTTTTAATTGACATCTCATGTGCTGACTGTGCCTAAGAAAATCAGGCTGTAACTAATGGGAGTTGCTCAAGATGGTGGCTAATTACCATGATTAACTGAGGAACAGTTTGGGTGACTCTTCCTCCTGCTCTGTGCTCTGCCAATCATTTCAGCCCCTGAGGGGTGGTTGCAGCCCTGCAGGAACGTACCCTGCTTACCTGGGGGCTTGGGGAGGAGGGTGGGAGATGGTGCACAGCCCTGTGGCAGTGGGGTGGTCTGTCCGGCCATCGCTGCTCCTCTGCTTTCTGTATAAACAGGGTTTTTCCTCTCTGGAGGCAGCTGGTGAGGGGACTTTGGTGCTGTGGGCATGGCTGGAGCTGGGACCCCTGTTGTGGGGCAATAAGGGGTGAGAAACTGCATCTTAAAAGCGTGAATAAGGCATGAGGGACATGCTGGGGAATGGGGTCCAGCTCTTGAGTTTTCTCCATCCCATCCTCCCCTGCAGGATTTTTCCCTCTTGTTGTGTCCCCCCTTCATTTCTGCCACATCAGACAATGGCTTTGGCTGTTTGATCAGCAGCTTACTAAGCAACCTTAAAAAAATCTGTTTGCAAAACACATGTCCACTGATGCTAAGTGAGTCTGGTTCTGTGGGCTGCCGCTTGCCGGCTCCGCTCAAAATGTGTCACTTGCACCGATGGTTATTTTTAGAGCAGAGGTTTGCAAAATGCAAAGGCTGGGCAGGTTTTTCCAGGGTGCCAGATTCCTGGGAGGAGGAAGGGCGGTGATCTCTCGTTCTGTGCCGGTGCGTAGCAGCTGTTGCTTTCACCAATGTCCTCCTGGGGAGACGATGCTCACGTGGCTTTCCCGTCTACATGGGGATTTATAAATTCTTTGTGTATTTCTCCTGGTCCTCCTTGCTTGGTGTTCAGCAATATTCCTGCCTCCCTACTCCATCTTCCGTGGCTGGTGCTTCCCTGGAGGCTGTTTCAGGCTCCCAGTCTCTCTGCTGTGGCCAGCTGCAGTGCAGCCTGCCCGTCCTGCCAGCCCCTTTCCTTTCCTGCACCTCCCGTGTTTCCACTCCAGGAGCAAAGGACCCTGCCTGCTCTGCCAATGATGTGTGCTCAGAATGTGCCAGGGTGAATGTTTGGGTGCAAACAGCCAAGGAGGCAGCAGGAAGGGGCTGGAGGAGATGGGGAGCGCAGCACAGCCCTTCTGCTCTCTCTGGCAGCCAGGCTGTCTCTCCAAAGTCAGTGTCGGGATGGAAAGGCAGGAGGAATGGGTTCGATGTTGGCCCTGCTCCCTCCCCAGCCGCTCTGGACTGGATGGCTGCAGTGACCCCGTAGTGGTCTCAGCAGGAAAGCATTGCTTTGTTTATGTTCACCTTCATACCTGTCTGAGCATCTTCTCTACCCCCTTCCAACCTGCATCTGACCCAGGCTGGAAAGCCATTGGTCTTGCACTCTGTACCCTAACTGCAGACTACTGCTTGGTGTCTCTTCCACCTTCTCTTCTCTTTTTTGACTTGTTGCAGCTGGGTACTAAGCTCTGGGGGCCACTTCTCCTTCCAGCCTGGCCTGTCCTACAGTTACCACCCCAGTCTGTCCCAGGTCCATCCCCTTAATAGCTCCTGGGGTGGGAGCTGGTGTGTGGAGCAGGGCTAGACTGAGTGCACCCCTAAGCCCTCATTCTGGCATCAGAAGTGATACTGGGTCTTGGAGTGCTTTATGATCAGACGGCAGTGTCATGGGGAATGAGGGATGCTCTTGAATGCCTTCTTGTGTTGGGGTGGTGCTGAGCAAGAAAAGGAGGAAACCAGCTCCTCATGGTGCAGCTTGCTGGCCTGGGGAGTCCATGGGCATCCTGTGCATTGCAGTGCAGTCTGGCAGCCACGCACAGGGTTTTCCCCACCCTCGGAGGTAGTACTTTGGTTGAATTTTAAATGCTGCTGTGGAGTGAAGCTAGCTTGCACCAGGGAAATTCATGAGAACAAGTAAAAGGTGAGGAGAGGGTAGAGGCTTTGAAAAAACCTGAATTAATGTTGCCTGTTGGAATAGGAAGTTGCAGGTTTGAAGGCTTTAGGTTTGAAAGCCATCTTTTAAATCTGGTGGTGTTTTTCTTCTGGTGAATGTGATATAAAAAGCAAAATTGAAATGAAGTGCGTTGTCTGTGGTGGAGTAGACAGTTTCCACCAGCTACAAATGACTTCCCCCCCCCCTCTTCCCCCCCCCTCTTCCCCCCCCTTCCCTTCTCTTGGCACTTTTTTCTCCCATCAGCTTCTGTCTGGAGCTGACACTTTCTTTGCTTAGCAGGTGTCTCCTGCCCTGGTTCTCCTCCTGTACCCTGGGCTGGCAGCGCTCAAGTGTCTTATTAAAGGTCTGAGAGGGAGAGTTTATTACTCTGCTGCAGAGTTTTACCCTTCTGCCAATGAGATATGGCAATGCACAAATATTTGCCTTAGTCCTTGCTCTTGTGTAGGACCTTTAAAGAAGTGCTGCTGCTCTTTCAGCACCACGGGGCTGGGTTACAGCTGAACATGGAGCTGGGCAGCAGGGATGCTGCAGTGTCTGCCTGCTTTCTTTTCCACTGCATATTTCCAGCCAACTGCCAAAACTTACTCAGTTGTTCTCATGTCTCACTCAACTTGTGACTGTCGTGACTTTGTTCCAGTCACTTTATCAGTTTTGCTCGTGCAGTGAGCTGTTAGTGTTGCTGGGAGAGTTTATTAGTCTTGAAGCTGTCACCTGTTTCCTACTTGTTATTCCTGGTAGTTAATTTTCTTGCTGCTCCTTGAGAGCTGGAGCTTGTTTTCCCCATGATAACCTTCCAGAGGAAAGCAGCTTTCCAGCCTCTGCCCTGGAGAGGGCTGCTGAGGTGTGGAGAGGGCTTTGGTGAGCTTGGGGATGGGACTGCAGCTCCGAACTGGGCTCAGACCTACTCCTATCCACTGTTGGGATTTTTGGGTGACTTGAGCTTGCTTGGAGCAAAAGCTGTAATCTGAATTAATGTTTTAATTATCTTGGCCTCTTCCCCAAAGGTTGTCCTCCTTATTTTTAATTTTGAAAAGCCTCATATGTGATCCGATTCCTCTCCCGCTTCCATCATCTATACTGTGCAGCTCACCCCAGGAAGCGAGTGGAAAACAAGGATGCTTTCTCTGGCATGAAACATGAACTGCTTCTGAGGGCTGTGGAGCAGCTCCTGGAAAGCAGGCAGGCGGGCAGCTAAGGCACCGATACTGCCAGGGCTCCTGCTGTGGCCTCTGTGTGACAAACCAGTCAAGTTTCTTGGCCCAGGCTTTCTGAAGGGGCACTGGGTAATGAGATGGGGAACTCCTGCATAGTGGATATCCTAAAGCAGCTTCTTCCAGGTGATGGAGGAGAGCGTGATGCATTGACTCGAGCATCTTGAAGGTGTCACCAGCTACTTTAGTAAAAATGGACCTTTGTATGCACTAGATCTGTAATCATAAGGGGTGTGGGTGCTGCTGGTGTTCTCTGTGCCCCAGGGAGTGGTGTGCAGAGGATAAAGACAATTCCCAGGGTGGCTGAACACCGTCACCTCTGCACTGTAGTGAGGAGTGTGGTCAGTTCTTAGCAGTGCTGTGCCCTTTTTTACAGGAGGATCCGTAGACAGGTGAGGGGGCTCTGAGGCACTGCTGTTTGTTTCTCTGTGCCTGGAAGCAGTGCCAGCACAGGAGAGCTGGGGTGAGGTGATGATAAGAAAGGGTGAAGCTGTTCTGTTGGATTAAATATGTATTTTATTAACAAAAGGCTTACGCTGTGGTCGGGGTTTCCTGCAGCAGGAGCAGTGTTGAGTCAAAGTGAGGATTTAAATGCTTTTAAAAGAAAAAAAACAAGTTGGACAGATATGAGAGAACAATTTACAGTGTTTTCATCTTGCTCTTTTTCATCAGTTCCCTTAATACGTGTGCTTTTTTTTTTTTTTTAAATATATATATAAATATATTGGAGGAAACCAGACATAGAAAATAAGTGAAATGTGTCTCCTGAAGCTACAAAGTAAGTACTGAGGCTTGACAGTTCTCCCTTTCAGTTGTTATTGAATTCTTGCTATTAGAATACACGAATACACAAATACACTGCACCAGGAACTGATCACCCCATCTCATCCTCTTGTAGCACATCAATTTTAATGTTGCTTTATGGGATTGTATTGAGAAATGCTTACATCTGCCCAAGCTGCTTTGCTGTGATGGTCTAGCTGGCACTGGGTGTGGGAAGGACCCTTGGTTCAGAAGCACAAATAGAGGTCTTATTCATACGGTGATATGTAAAATGAGGATAGAGGGAGATCTTTGAGTGTTAACCTTCCCATCTCGTGCCTCAATGTGAGGCTCCTCTAACAGGCTGGACCGGGTGGACATAGTCAACAGAAATAGCTGCTGCCCGTGTGATGCTGGCACCTTTGTGCATGTCCTGCATTGCTGCTGTTAAATCACCCAGGCTGCTGGCGGCTATTGGTGTGCATCACTGGGAGGAGAAGACAAATAACCCTCCTTGGGCTGTGCGTGGTTCCCAGCACAATATATAAAAGTTATCTTGAGGAATGTTTAATGTGTTTCCAAAGGGCTGGGGGGTATGGGTGGCTTCAAAAGGTCTCCTGACGTGCTGGTTGCATTAGATGTATTTACTTGGGTTTTAGCCCCTCTATTTTTTGGGGTCTCTAGTTTTGTGGATTCAAGGGTTGAAAGCTGCAGGCTCTGGGTTGCTGTATCCTGCTGTTTCCTCCAGCCGAGGAGATGCAAACATTGCATTGGGATATAGAAACATGTAAAAATTTTGATTTGTGATCTAAAAAATGAGTTGAAAAACATTAGCACTTCTTATATTCATGTTTTCAGGTCTGTTTCTGTTTTCTGAAGCTTTGGGGCCAAAAGAGAACAGGAGGGAGAACTGGAAGTGACTTCTGGTCTGATCCTGTTTTGGCTGGGGAGTAGTTTATTCTGGTGGCCTCCCAGTGATGCTTAGTGTGGTTGAGGATGTTCTTGTATCCATTTCGTCTTGATGCCAAACAGTTGTACTTCTTCCCATCTTTTCTCCAAACTAATGATTTTTCCAGGTTGTGCTTGCTTTCTGGACTCCTTTCAGTAAATCAGCATCTTCCTTGGAATGTGGTTTCTGTTTTGATTTCCCCATCACCTCTCAGAGGCCTCAGTGGCTGGGGTTGCTTTGGGGATTGTCAGACAAAGCTGCTTATCTAGTGCTGAGCTGAACTTTCCCTTGTTTCCTGCCTCCAGGCCCCTGGGTTTTCAGAAATAACCAAACGTCATTAGATTTGGAGGATCCCTCAGGCATATTGCAGTGGATTGGGATGGCAGCCTTTCCCTGGGGAGACCTGAGGGCTGAGCTTTGGTTGAAGCGTCCTTGCACTGGGGCTGGACTAGCTGGGATGCTGCAGCCTGGGAGGAGCAGGGTGGTGGGTGGCACCACCAGCATGCTCTCCCAGCCTGGGATGGTGCATGCTGGCAGGGTGGGTGAGGCACATGGAGAAACCCTGTGGAGAAGAGGGGTAGAGCTTTTGTTCCAGCCAAAACACTGTGGCTCGACAGCCCACTCGTGCCTGCCTGTGCCGCTGCGGGGTGTCTTCTGCCCCAGTGCGGGATGGGGTGTTAGTCACGCACTGCTGGCATTAGTCACGTTGGGAGGTGTGCTGAGGCCATGGTGATGACGCCCATGCGAGCTGGGAGAGTTGTAGGTAGAACCTATTTTTAACAAGGATTGCTTTGGACCCAGAGGAGGTTAATCAGTCCTGGTGTGACAGCGGCTGCAGGGTCTCAGCACACCATGATGGTTGGGTGAACCATGGCAAGAGCTGCAGGAGACATGGGTGGGTACAGCCCAAGGTGAGCACCCCTGAGCTTACCCTTCCTGCACTGTATGACAGGGCTGTGCCATTGCTTTAAGGCTGGCTGGGGTGAGGGGCTTGCTGCCTATGGCTTTCCTGGAGGGAAAACTTACAGCTGAGTTAGAGCCAGCCTTGGGATGCTGAGGAGCACCAGTATCTATACAGGTTTGGCTGGTGGGTTGAACCCCTTGTTCACTGCCTTGCACTGCTGTAAGCAGGCACTTGGCACAGGAGCAGGTCCGAGCCCTCTGCATCCCTACACATCAAACTGAGGGGATGCAGTGGCTCCTGGGGTGAAGCACAGCAACAGTGATGGGTAAAATCAGGCCAGGTTCTATGGGGTTTAGGTTGTGAGCATTTGTCTGTCCTGCCATTCCTAGGTAAGTCCCTTTAGGTGACAGCCTGGTGGCTGCACTCTTTCCGCTTTCCTCAGGCAGTGTGGGCCCAGCCCATGTTCCTGTGCCCTGCTTAGGACCCAAGGGCAAAGGTGCAGGTTTTATGTCTTAAATAACAAACTGCTGAACTGGTCGGCTGAATATGAAAGCAGCAACGAGAGACCTTGGTTTGTATTGTCCTTTTGAAAGGAGACACAATAGAAATCTCCTATGGAAGTTTTTTGTTTGTTTTTTTCCCCCCTCTTCTTGACTTAATTCAGCATTCGCAGTGCAGAAAGCTTCTGGGAGATGGTGTGAGGCTGGTTCTACTATGGGGTGTTTTGGTGGGTGCTCTTTTTCCTTGCTGCAGTAGCTTTAGGAATTTATCATCACTTCTCTGGTTTTGGGCTTCCCCCCTCCCCAGCATATGGAAGTAGCAAGCTGGGAATAAATGTGATCCGTTAGCCGTTTCAAGCAGGCTGTGCGTACCCAGTGCTCCATGGCTCGCACCAAACTGGGATTTTTATAAACACTTCATATTGACCTCATATTAAAGCTCTTGTGGGCTGCAGAGAGCACCCGAGCCTCTTTAGAGGATGCATTGCTTGGTGTGTAGCATCCTTGGTCAAAACCTGCGTGGGGGGTTAGGGTATGCAGTGCGTCTGTACCTGTAGCACTGCTTCCTGGGCTCCAGGTGTGCTGGGCCACATTTGGACCAAACAGCACACTATAGCCATGTAGCTAGTGCTGCGCTTCTCATCCAGATTGCTCACTCTGACTTTCAAATGGGATGGGGAAGCCAGTTGGCAGAAGGAGGTTCACCTAGAGATGCTGGTTTAGCTCCTGGCTATTTGCCAGGGTGGCATGGGAGACCCTCAGGTCTTGACAGTGGGGTGAATACCTGGGCTTGCTCTAGGACCTGGACTAGGGTACAGGTGATTCAACAATTTGGCTGGAGATCCAGTGTGGCTGGAAAGAAACTGTGAGAAGTTTCTGCAGAGGGGTAATTTGACTGCATCAGGTCTGTGTCTAGAAATCCCTCAGCGGCTGTGTGTGATCTGCAACCAGCCTTGCTTCCCCGACATCGCAGGGATGCTGATTGCTTGGAAAGTTTTCTGTGGACAGCTTGAAAATGTCTTTGTGCACTTGCTGGTGTTATTGAGCTTTGCTGCTGAATTTCTCAGGCCAGGTTTTCCTGCAAAATAAAAAGGAATGTGGTGGAAATGAGCCACAAGCGTGCTCGTGGGTGTGAGTGAGTGCTCCATCAGTCTGACTTGCCGTCAGTGTTTGGTGACACAGGTTAGCTTGGGAAGCACAGGAAGGGTGAATACTGGGAGCACTGCAGATGCACATCCCCAGAGAGCGGCTTGTCTTGCTCAGAGCAAAATGTGGTCTGTGTGCACAAGGCTGGTGACAGATGAGGAGATGTCCTGAAGGTGTGAGGGATGTGCTGGGGAGATGGCTCATGTGGGGTGTCTGCTCTGGTCTGTACTTTGCTGGTGAAGGGGATGGCCCATGTGTAAGAGTGGTTTTGGCTGGAGGGTGCTCAGTGCTGGACATGCAGCTTCCTTCTTTCTCTGTGCCTTGTGTGTAGCGTGATGGGGTTTTAATATAGCCCCAGACAGACCAACAGGCACTGGAGCCAGGCTGGAGCCAGGCTGGAGCCCTCACAAGTGGTTCTGTTGGTGGCTAACACATAAACAAGAGTTAAACCAAGAAAATCACCTGGTTTAAACTCTGGATGTTCTATGGGAGTCATGCATCACTCCAGCCTGGAAAAGGTGGATGTGTCAGTGTGGTACCCTGCTGGGAGGGATGAATATTGGGTGCCACTTGGAGGAATGGAGGTGTGGGGCTGGGAACCATGAAGGATGCTTTCTTGGATTGCCTCAGCTTGCTGGAACATCTTACCAGTGCTCTGAAGCCTGCCAGCAGATGGTGGATGGCTGGCATGGGAAATTCAATGGCATTAAGCTATTTAGGAAGGTGTGAGTGGGCAAGAGGAGAGAGGGGGAGTGACACTGCCAGAAATAGCTTTGCCCATTTCCGAGTTGCCGAGGTTCTGAAAGCAAATGGTCCCCACTGGTGTCCAGCATGAGCATGCGAGGGAAGTCATGATGAGGGGGGACAGTGCTAAATTACACAGCAGTGCCGGACGGCCATGCCATGCTGGAAGAGAAACCCCCGGGTGGCTGCGTGCTGTGTGACATATGCCGGCAGTCTCGCACTGCCGGTCCTCAGCCATCCTTGAGGTGTCTACAGAAATTACAGATGGCAGTTTTCTAGTGTAAAAAATGTTGTGTGCCGCCTGCAGAAGAGCCTTGTCTACCTTCCTGGAGGCAGAGAGTGACGGATGGAGGGCCACCGATTAGCAGTCGCTCGCACGCTATCGCAGCGTGATCGCTGATGTTTGTAAATATGGTAAAGTCCAAGCTCCAAGCACACACGCTGTTGTAAAAGGGCCAATTCGAGGATAGAATTATGAGCTTCTTCAGCTCTTGGGCATTGTTTCAGTAAAGAGAGGTAGGGCTGACAAGTGAAGCAGTCAGTTAGGGTCAGAGCAAAGTTCCTTCTAGCTTTGCGCCTGGTCTGGCTGCTCAGTGATGACTGTGGAGGATGCTGAGGTGGCCTGGTGTGCATCTTAAGAAATACAAGGAATCAGATGTATATCATTCTTTCCCTGCTGGATCTTCCCAGGCTCTGGCTATTGGTTGCACTGAGCGTGGAGATTGCAGCTAGGCTGTTATTCCTGGGTTTACCCGCCATCCTCTCTTCCATGAATTAGTCTCATCCTTATTTTGAGCTCATTTACAGTGTGCTTAAGGTCCCACAAAGCAGCTATCTGGCAGGAAGGTTGCTTTGGTATAAATTATTCTGAGTAACATGCTTCAGAGGGATGAAACAGCAATGATGAAATAATGCCACAAATAAAGAGGGAAAGAAGAGGAGGCAATCGCAGTATTAACAGCTCAATGCCAGCAATTGTAGCAAACTGATAAAAGAAAGGAAAGCAGAGCTGGATGAGCTCTCCCTGAAAGAAGAAACATTTCGAGGAGGAGAGGGAGCCTGATGACGAGGTGGTGGCTTTGGGCCAAAGGGAGGTGCTCAATTGCTGGCGTTAACAAAGCAAGGCAGACAGTGTGGGTGCTAAGCACCACTGTTGCTGGGGTCTGGGGAGGGAATTTGCACCAGGAGTGGGGAACAAAGCTGCACTGCTGGAAGGAAAGGAGGCCACTGATGGTGGCTTGGGTCCAGCTGGGTGTCTCTGAAAGAGCAGTGCCTAAAAATGCCATGCCCTGTGCCCGTCCTCTTGCCCAGGTGCTTTCCAGAAGCGCTAACCTTTCACTTGGCACCTTAGTGAAACGGCTGGGCTTGTACCCACGCTGGCTTGGCCACTGCACTCAGCGAGGTCTGGGAGCGTGGCTGCCTTTAGGAGCTGGAAGAAAGCACCCAGGCTTTCCCAAGGGATTTGGTGGTGTTCCCTAGGGAAGAGAGGGGCCCCTAGGACCAGGCATGCGAAAATTTGGTGGGAGGTGAGGACTGGGTGCTTGCTGAGTCCTTGGGATTGGTCCTGGTTGAAAAAGCAGGATTGCTGAAATGATCTTTTTAGCTCCCTGTAAACTTTTGTTTGTTTTCCTCCCATCTCCCATACTGTAAGAGACTGATGAGAAACGGCTCAGGGGATGATCTCTGTGTGTGTGTGTCAGCCTGGGGTGGCTGAGGGTGGCAGGGACAGGCGAGGATGAGAAAGCACAGGGGCGGGTGCAGGCTTTTACTCCTGAGCAGCCACATGTAGGACATGCTCTCCTACCCAAAAGCAAGCAGGCTGGGGCTCCACAAGGCCTGATTTCTGCATCTTTTATGTTGACAAGAAAGAAGTATGTTTTTATTGTCTGTTTATCCTGATCCCACTCAAGCCAGGGTAAGGTAAAATGCAAATCTGCTTGAGTCTCCTCAATGTGCAAAGTAAACAGGGTTATAGAAGCCATGAGTGAAGGAGCAAAAAGAAAACCTGCCTTTCCTTCTTTGAGGTTGAATCATGAGGGTCTTGCTCTGTTTATCCAGTGATATGGGCTCTGCCCTGCCCTTGTGCTTGTGGCTGAAGCTAGTGAGGACCTTGCAGTAGAGGATGCTTGGCAGGGTTTCTTCCCCAAGTCTTCAGCACAGCAGGACATACTTATTCTCTATTCCCTTCTCTTCTTCACTGTGCAGTCTGTGCAAGAAGCTGTCTTTTTTTTCTTTCTTTTTTCCCCCCCCACAAACAATAATACCTTTTCAGTGAGTCTTTGCACGTAATGAGAACAGTCAAAGAAGAATAAACCCTGCCGTCGCTCACCTTTAAAGCATCCCTTTGTTTTAACCTCTCAGGGGTGCTGTGACTCCTTGTGCCAGGAATCTGATGTTTGCATGATCATATAATTGCCTTTGCGGGTCTATTAAGTAATGACACACATTGTGGTTTGTGAGTCACCTTAGCAAAGGCACCGTTGGAAATGAGAACTTCTCCCTGGCTTTGCCAGGTTAAACAAGAATTTTGTTGTTTTTTGGCTAAGTTTTCTGGCTGGAGAGAAGAAGGGCAGTCTGAAGGAGCTACTGCTGAGTCCAGTGCGGGGTGAAATGCAAGAAGAAAGCCCAGAAGGCTAGCTTGGGAGATGAGCATGGAATGTTGCAGTTTGAGGCATGTGTGTGTCCTTCTTGCTCCATTCCAGCAGGCAGTTCCTGGCTAAGCCAGACATTTTTGGAGAAGCCATAAGCTGTAGCATGAAGCCAGAATCAGGGTGTGTGCTGGCAATGCCTGGGATGCATCGGGTGCCATTCAGACCCACAACCCAGCAGCCCAGACCAAGCAGCTCCCAGGTTCAATGCCCATCTTGGGACCACATGTGTTCAGCTCGCCTCAATACTGAGGAACAAACTTTTCCTGGGGTAGTGCTCAGGAGGCCTGGATGTTTCATGTATCTGCGTTTTTCCTTCTGTATTTACATCTAATCCTCTTTGCATCCGTGGTTTCGAGCTGACCTGGGTTTCTGATCTCCCGCATCAAAAGCAATATTGTTCTCGACCTCTTCCTGTGTGCTGCCTCATTTCAGGTGCTCTGGAGCAAGGAGCAAGGCTGGCTGCCAGCAGTGTTTCCCAGAGACTGGTCTATTTATTTTTAAAAGCATTTTCTTTCTCTGTTGCACAGCAACTCTAACACACCCTGGATGGTGCTGGCAGCTCCTGCTCCTCTCATTACATTGGCAATTCTTGCAGCTGCTGAGAGTGACGGGGAATGATGGCAAACCCTGATGTCACTTGGGGTCAGTTGTCCTCTTTGAAACAAGCTAGCTCAGGCTGAGTTACAGGGCTCAGCATCACAGCTTCCCACAGCTTTGGGTGCTGGAGCAGCTGGGTGTGATGTGCAGAGCCAGATCTGCTGCTGTGTGCTAATTAAAGCATGAATTCAGGCTGTCCTTGGGGATGGTGGTGCTTTGTCTGTGACTACCTGCGTGTGCTGCTCTTGGCTCACCAACTATCCAGGGAGTGGTGGGCTGGGATATGGAGGCACTGCTCTCCCCATGCCTGTGGCTGGGTGAGGGCACAGTTCTGTACATGTACTTTATGTTGGTGTTGTCTCTCTGTCCTGCGCTGCAGGAATGATAGCAACCCAGGAGGATCACTGCGCCTTTTGGGGGAAAACCTCCTTGCAGTGGGAGCCGGAGAGAGGAGGGCAGCTTGGAAGCGTGACTGCTTGCACAGTTGTGCAGGAGCAGAGTTATGTTCCTGGAGGGTGGCCCGGTGATTGCAGCTGGAAATTATCTTATGAAGTCCTGTCTCTGCCCTTCTTTGGAAAGCAAACTCTTAAGGGCATGCTCTCTGGCTATGTGTATGTATAGCTTCAAGCGCTACTTGTTTCTAGACACTGCTGTTGTGCAGATCACGGCTTGCTTTCCTGTCCCCAGTTATTCCTATTGCCAGATTTGGTCCTGTGCTGTTTTTGGAGCAGCAGTGCTGTGCTAGCCCAGCGGTTGCCCACCAAGGTGGTACCTCTCTCCTTGGCCCTGCTGGGTGGAAGGGAAGGAAAAGCTGTGTAAGGAAGGGAAATGGTGAGCTGTGTTGGGCATTGTCCCATATTCCCCATCTCTGTCTACAGCCAATGGCACACATGTCCTTCAGATCTGCCCGTGTTCATTTCCTCTGCCCTCCGGGGAGCTGGGATGCCAGTGTGGGTAAGCGCTGGTGTGGGTCTTATATCGAGGGTGGCATGTTGCAGGCATGAAGGGCATGAGATAAGGGGTACCTTGCCTTGAGATCCAGAAACATCAGCCTGTCTGGTACTGGGACTCAGGAAGAGGTGAAGATATGAGACTGTCTCAAAGGTGATGCTGGAAGAAATTTGGGTGTTGGGTGGTTTGTCAGGACGGGCATTCCCAGTCACTCAGACACCTTGCTGTCCATGCCTGGTGCCACACTATCAGTCAAATGTCAGGCCAGCCAGAGCCCTGTCTCTCACTGCTACGCCAGCAGCACTTTGCCTGCCCCTGACCTTGCCCTGAAAGCATCCTTGGGGCGGGGTTTGCTGCCTGCAGCCTTGCTGCCTGCCTGGCTCCCGGGCCAGGTCCTGCTCTTCTGGTAGTCTCTGGCTCTCCTGCCTCTCTGAGGGAGATGGAGGGCTGATTTCTTTGACGTACATTTATATAAATAATAGTGGAGTTGTTTAACCGTTGCTCTTAAAGGAGAGATGAGACAATTTCATGTTTTGATATTCTTAAAGCTGATTCCCTTGGGAGCGGGGCTCTGCAGGAGGGCTTCTGTACCTGGGGCTGTGCTATCCCACTGCTGGCGCAGGGAGAGCCCTTGCACCCACCACGGGCTCAATGGCCTTTGAGATACCTCCTAATTGGGATGGGATCTGAGCAGCAGATGGCCCCATGCAGGCTCAGTGTGGCTTTTCCTGGGAAGCAGAAGCAGTTCTCAGGCCCGGGAAGCTTGCTTACCACTGGAGCATCATCCCAGTGTGAAACCCCTGGTGTGGCAGAACAAAAGCTGTTTCCCAGACAAAAGGTTGAGTGCTGTCTAGAGCTGAGGCATCTCCTGGGCCTTAAACAGCCCTTGGGTATTTGGAGCTGTGCTCTTTTCTCCATATGATCTTTGCAGTAGTTCACAGAATCATGGTTCCAGGGGTCTTTGTTGTAGTGTCTTGACACGGTGAAGGCTCAAAAAATTGTTTGTTACATGTAAGTGGGAGATGAGAAATGAGTGTTTTCTGAGAAATGAGCCAAGTGGCACTTCTTTGATTGTACCATGACTGCCTCAAACACACTGGCAGGCCACGTGCAATGCTGCCTTCCACCTGCTCTTCTTTATGGGGATGTCTGACCTGACCCTTTCACCTGGGTTTGTTGCTGAGGTAGGAATAGTTCTGTGTAAGGAGCCTTTGTCTGTAAATGTCTCCTTTTCTTTTCTTTCTTTCTTACCTTGCTTAAGTCTCTCCATTGTTGGTGTTGTACAAAGCTCCCAAGCACGGGATGCAGCACTGGCTCTTGCTGGGTACTAAGCGTGTACCGGGGCTGCTGGTGGCAGCTCTTCCCAGCAAAGCTGCCGCAAACCTGCTGGTGGCAGGGACTATGGGAGGGGGTTTAATCAACAAACTTTTCCCCAGTAATAAATGACTCGGCTTAAAATAGCTCATGCTCACCAGCTGGCTCCTGCAGCCCCTCTGCTGCACACACCCAACCACTACATCTGCTGCAAGTCGGAGGAGCTGGAGGACTAGGGGGATCCGGAGCTGGTTCGAGTGGTGCTCACCCACCACAGCATCCATGCTGCTGTGAGGGGAAGTGCACGTGGTGGGAGAGGAAAAGGCCACGAGGATGAATCAGTCACTTTTGCAGCCCATCTGTCTCTGTTTGGAGGGGCCCCACGCTGAATTTCTTCCTGGCACTCTGAGGTTTTGTGCTCTGCTTAGCTGCACTGCATGAGCTCTCCTTCTGCCCTGGAGCAGGGACTAATAATTAGCAGCTTGGGGTAAGCACAGCTCAGCAGAGAAAAGCAGATTGTCATGAAAATCAAGCGGCCTCTCTGGCCTGGGACAGGCAAATTAGTGAGCCAGAGGGAAGGAGTGGCAAGGGACAGATTTGAAGCACCCATATGCCAGAGGATGGAGTGGGGCTGAGATGCCTGAGCATTGAGTTCCCAAGGAGATAATCTAAGCTTAGGGAAGAGATGTCCCCAATGGGCTGGTGAAGCATAGAAATGCCGCCTGACTCGGATTGTCCCCAGGATGCTTGAGGGCAGCATCCTAGATGCTCTCCTATATAAAGCATCCTATATACATCCTATATAGATGTGTATATACACATCTTCCTGAGGGGTTTGTTCTTGTCACTGTTGTGCTCTCTCCTTGCTCATTCAGGAGAGAGGAGGGACACTTGCTCACTAGGCGAAGCAGCAGCATCAGAACAGCTTCTTACTCTGATGCTGCTGTTGAAATCATCCTGCAAATCCCCAGGGAAGGCTGCTGGGCTGCTGGGCCATGGTCAGAGGACTGGCAGCTTTGCTGCTTGTTGCATTCACCACAGCCAGGGTTTATTCATCCATCCTGGGCTGAGGCCTTGTGTCCTCTCCAGGAAGGGGTTTCTGCCTCCCTGCTGGGGCTTGTGGCAGTGCTGGGGCTCAGCATTGAGGTGCTGGTCCATTGTGCTTCCTGGGGAAGATCAGTCCCCACGAACCAGCACAGCATTAAGCCTTTGTGCTTTATCTCTGGGGGTTTGGTGAGGGTTATTCAGATAATGGAGGAAAAGAGCTCACCCAGGGCCTTAAGTGCTTAGTGTAGTTATTATGGTAATGCATAGTTACTTGGCTAAAGACTTGATTGCTGCCATTGTAACACAAACACATACACTGAGAAGACCCCTAAAAGGAATTTCCTCTTTGTAGGTCAGCCACGCTGCTGGGAGCCTG
Source organism: Ara ararauna (assembly GCA_028858755.1). NCBI lineage: Eukaryota > Metazoa > Chordata > Aves > Psittaciformes > Psittacidae > Ara > Ara ararauna. The sequence goes on from CM054382.1 coordinate 45,665,389, forward strand.
CTTCTCACTGCCGCTCTTTATTAGTTAATCAGCTACTAGAAGTTAAAAATGAAGTATGGTGTGGGAGTCCAGGGTCTCCTGCCTGCAAAGGCTGTGTGCCTTGGCTGTGGCTTGTGGTTTGGGTTGAGATAATGGGGTTGAGTCACTTGTCAGTGTGTGGTGGTCTCTCGAGGATGCTGCAGAGGACCTGTGCCTGTCTCCTCTTCCATCACTTGTCCTCTGGTGCAGATGTCTTGAAAAGGCTGTTAGTGGTTTGTGGGCTGGGATGCTGCTCTGGGTTGTGTCCCGTTTCAGCCCGTTTTGCCAAGGGGCAAGAGACGCTCACTGCACTGTTTGCCTGTGATAAGACCAGTGTGGGAGGGGATGGATGGATGATGGGTGCAATCTCTTTAATGAGATCCCTGTTAGACAGAGTGAGCTCTGGCTGTGCATTAGCACAGCTGGGTGTTCTGTGTCCTCATATGTGCCCTGGGTTCTGCTGGGAGCTGTGTGCTGCTCCCAGCCACCATGCAGGTGAAAGCGCAAGTGCCAATGCTTTCGCAGCTGAATATCCACTCTCTAATTCAGTTTGGCTGCTCATGGTGCCCTGTGGCCATGGTTTTATCTGGATGACTTCTCTGCTGCAGGAGCAAACAGTAAATTTCCTGACTGTTATTACTTTTGGACTGAAATTTGGGTGATAAGAGCCTCTAGAAACTACATTTTCTGGTTTTGAAAGCCTGCTATGTGTCACAACAGCAGCTGTTTTTCAGCTGTCCTGTATCGAGGTGTAGCATTGCTCTGCAGTAACATCCTCCGCTCCTGCAGCGGTGGGTGAGTGGAGGGGCAGTGGGGTCTGCCCAGAGCTCTGTGTGGGTCTGTGCCATGTTCTTACCACATTCTGGTTATGCAACCAGGGATATGGACAGTGAGCATCAGCCAGAGTCACCTGCGGGAAACCTCGAAGGGGGTGTGTGGGTTGTCGGGCAGGTGGGTATTCGGTTTTTTCTTTGCCTTTTTCAATTATTGTCATGAACGAGCTGCAAAGACATCTTCTGCCTCGCTGTTAACAGGGAGCTGTGTGGCAACCTGGGTTTATTCCTATGCAAAGGCTGATCTGCAGCTGGAGGGGCTCAGAGGCAACGATATGCGCCCTAGTTGTATGTTACTAAGCGAACCTGGGGTGGAGATAGGTCTGCTGGCTGGCTCTGTGGTCCCAGCTCTGGTCATGACCCATTCCCAAGCTGTGGGTTTCCACCGATGGGATCAGAAAATAACTCTGTATTTTCAAAACCAGCCATGTGTTGGCTTGCTGTAGGTTTTTGTCCTTTGCAGGAGGCAGGGCTGGGAATTAAACAGCAAAACCTGACAAATGTGGTGTTTTTACCAATAATTCAGATTTTATGTAAAAGTGTAGCAGGTTTGTTTTCAGTGTAAGGGGGAGACCAAAGGCTAAGAAGATGGGCAGACACCCTGATGTCAGATGCTTCGTACGTGGCATGTTGCATCCTGCGAGCGCTCTAGTTAGCACATAGCCTCATCAGCTTTCCTTAACAAAATGTTCTGGCATCCTCCCGTCTCTGCTTGTCACTTCTCTGGAGGGAACGTGGCTTGTTCTGTTGGCAGTGTAAGCCTTGTTTGCTTAGGTGGAAGCAGAGCTAATGATTTCTATTTATTTCCTCAAACTTTCTTGGTGTTTCATCTAAGGGCTCTGCTTGAGCTTTTTCATTTGCTTCAAAGCCTGGGAACCACTGGTGTCCCTGGAGCAAGCCTGGTGGGAGATACGTTGGTAGGCATCAGAAGAGCCAGTGGCCGCACGGATGCTGAAGCTGCTCATGGGATGTGTCCTTATTTGCACTGAGCTAATTGTCCTTGGGGCTATGCTGTGGCTGAAACCCAGAGTGGTTGTGCTTGGTATACAAGAAAGGCTCCAGTCCTCCCCAAGGAAATGCTCAGGGAAGAAACAGGGCTGCAGAATGGCTGTTAAAAAAAAAAAAAACAAACCCAAAAAACCCCAAACAACCAAACTCACCACCAACAAAAAAAATCCAAAATGCAAACCCAAAAAATGCCCAAACCCCAAAGGAAAACTGGTGTGGCTGAATGAAGAGTTAAACGTTAGCAGGGGAGCATTGAAAAGGAGCAAAGCAACATGAAAAGAAAAGGCAGAAGTTGGAAAAATGATACATTATAAAGAACTGATTAAAAAAGTAATTAATGCTCTAAAAAACAAACCTCACATGGGTAAGCAAAGTAGTGAAGAATCTGTTCATAGCTTTCAGTGGGAGCAGCCAAACTCTTGTCAATGTGCTAATTAACTTGCCGAGGCTCTTACTGGCAGTTGCCTTTTTCTTTCTGGAGACCTTGCTAAGGGGTGAGTATCCCTTGGGTTGGTCAGGTTTAAATTCAGGGGCAACTTTAGACACTTCATATTTGTCATACAACACCACAGACTTGAAGGAGGTGGGATGCTTCCATGGCTGGGCTGTGCCCCTCTTCCTCTGTGACATGGGGATGTCAGGCTGATTTTGGCTCACATGGGGGCCGTGCTCTGTTTTATCCCCCCAGTTACTCTTCATTTTTATTTTTTCCTATGTGTAATTTACTTTTACTCCCGGTGTGGTGATTTCCTGGCCTTTCTCCTGGCTGCCATTCTTACCTCCCTGTTCTGGAGGAGGAGTTCAGGTGTCTCCAAACGCCCTGTGAAGGGGTTAAGATGAGGGATACGCTCAATTTGTTACATTATTACGTATCTCGTGGGGGGTTAAACTCTCTTTTCCCTTGTTGGGTTGTTTCTTCCTGTGTCAGGGCTGTGGTTAGGAAAGGCATGACCGCCCTGGTGTGTTGCTCTTTTCTGTCATCCCCTCTTTCACCTCCACTGTGGGTAAGCACTGGGGGAGGAATTTGAGGAACTTCTGGAGTGAAGCCCTTCCCATAGCAATAACACGCTGCATGGCACCTCTCTAACATGAGAATAAAGCATTTCACCATGACAAGGCTTTGGGTGTATTCTCAGATACGAGCATCTCATGTCTGTACAGCACTATCTATTTTGCTTAGCCAAGGAGTGTTGCTCTAAGTGGTGTTGCTGGCAGTGTTCCTGTGCCTTTTGCTCCCATGTGCAGCTCTTGAGCCAAAGCCACACTGATATTTCCATGCCCAGCCTCCTAAGCTGCTGCCTGCCTTTGCCAGGCTGCCTGCCCATCATCCCACCTGCGTGGGGTTGGACAGGGGAGGTGGACTCTCCAGCCAGGGATGCTCCAGAGCTGTGCCCCCCCCAGGAGGCAGCGTGCAAGGGCACTGCACCGTCTGCTGGCACGCGTGCCCCTTGCACGGGCCCTGCCTGCGCAGGCAGTCGAGAGCCAGCAGCGCTGGATTCGTGGTGAATGCATGGCTGCCTGCTGGGCTGGATGGGGAGAGCCCTGCTCTGTGTTATAGATTGTGTTGCCAGCAGGGCTGTGCCAGGCCAGTCCCTTTAATCCCTCCCAACCCTTCACAAAAGCGAAAAAACCCCAGCAGAGAAAAAAACCCCAAGCAAACAAAAGCAGCACAAGGGAGGTTTGACCCAGGTCTGCCGAGTCTCCTCTTTTCCCATCTGTGAGATAGCATGGGAGCTCATCACATTCTGGTCTGGCTGCAGGGAGTTGTGCTGCTCTGGGGTCCCCAGGGAGGACAGGTTGCAGTGCCAGAGAGCTGCAGGTTCAAGAGGTGAAGAGAGCCCAGATTGGGAAGGAGGAGGAAAGCAGTAAGACAGGAGGTGCTGTGCCATGCCCTAGCCTTGGGGATCCAGTATTGTGTGCCCTGTGCCTGGTTTGAGAGCCCAACAAACCCAGTATAAATGGGACTTCCAGCTGATGTGGGAGGAAGGGAGGGAATTGGGGAGCAAATGGAGCAAAGCCCTGAGCTTCCCTTCTCTGTCTTGTGCCCCTGCAGAGTGATGAGCTACAACAGCAACAGCACCAAAGATGCTGGGATTCGGCACATGCTCCGTCAGCGCCCCAGTGCCGGGCAGGGGGGCTGAGCTGGACACTGCCTCCCCCCGCTACATCCTGGCCCTGCCCGAGGAGGAGACGTGGCGCAAGCACCGGCTCGGCCTGATGCAAACCACCCAGTCATGCAACCTGCTGGAGCCCGAGAGCCTGGCTGAGGCCCTGGCCTCACGTGCCGCCAGCTTCGATGCTCTCTATGACCCCCGGTCCCGGGATGCTGATGCCGGCACAGAGACTGGCAGCACCTTTGACCTGGGGCTCGGCCAGTATGTCCCTGTGAGCCCGGATGTTATCAAGCGCCGACGGGGTGGGCTGATTGAGCAGAGGGACATTATCAAGGCGCATGAGGCGCACAAGATGCAGAGCACGCCGCAGGCACGGAGGAAGGAGTGGGAGTAAGTACTGGAGAGCCCCCAGCCCAGGTGGGCAGCCAGGGGGAATGGGAGCATTGCCTGTCCTCCATGGGGCTGGTGGACATGGTTGGGGGGTGTCATGTTGGCCTCACCCCTGTGGAGCAGCCAACTCAGCAGTGCTCGATCTCCTGGCACTCTCAAGCTGGGCTGCTTTTCCCCATTGCCTTTGTTATCTGGGGAGGATTTTTAAAGGCAAGGAACAACTTGGGACACCGGGGGTGAGTTTTTCTTTTAATTTGGGGGTTTTGGTTTTTTTCCTCCTCCCCGGCCATACCTCTTCTGGGTCCTTTCTTCTCCCTGTACTCTTAACACTGATGGGATGTGTGGTCCTGCCACCAGTGCTGGGACCTCATGCAGCACACGTCCTGCCATGTGGCTCAAAGCATCACACAGGTCCTCCATGAATTGGGCTGGTCTGAGCCAACTGGAGCACGGTGCTTTTCTGATAGGGTGATTTTGTGGAGTGTGGAGAGAGATAGCGGCATGCTATGTATGGGAGGTGAGTGTGTATCAACTGAAGTGGTTGAAGATGCCTCTCTTGGCTCTGAGCTGGAAGATGGCGTTTGATGGGAATGGTGTAAAGGGGCCTCTGGATGAGGGGTTTCACCAAATTGTGCAGGGGTTAGTGGGATGTAGAAGAAATTTGGAAGTCCTCGAGACAGTTTTTCTTGGTTGCAGTGGGGCTTTTGGATGTGTTTGGGGTCATTGCCTTCTGCATTTACTGTGGCTTCAGCCCTGCCATGAATGGATTTGTATTTAATTCTAAATGGCCAAGTACCACTGAATTGGGGCAAGCTGGAGACGCTAATGAACTTGGGAAAATAGAAGTACTCGGCAGGGCTAGAACCCACTCGGTTTACTTATTCATTTCCTTTAATTAACTTCATTCTATAGTTTGCCTTGGCGCTGTGAGAAAAGCCAGCTCCAAGTCATCTAATGTGAATGCCACATCCCTGGAAGTGTTCAGGCCACTGCTCAAGTGTTTGAGCACCCTGGTCTAGTGGAAGGTGTCCTTGCCTGTGGGAAGGGGGTTGGAAGTAGATGATCTTTAAGATCCTTTCCACCCTCAACCATTCTGTGATTCTATGAAGCCCTGGATTATTCTCCCCTGCCTGACATTCACTGTGCAACTAAGACTGCAGCCCTGCCCTTCAATACTGCATTTAAATTATGAGGTTCCCCCCCCTTGTGTCTATTCAGCAGAATTGCCTGGGCTAAGGTGCTGCAGCGCATCCTGCTCCAGTATCATTGGTCTGGAGCAGCTGCTTGCCTCGGACACTTTATTTTGGGAATATTCAGTGTATTATAAAACACCTGAAAGAGGTGGGAACCCCTGTATTAATTAGATGTGGCATGTTGCTTTGGTGAGATCCAGGTCAGTGTTCTGCTTGTTTGAAGCTGGTAGGATTTCTTTGGGATGCCTTACATGATAAAACTGCTTGTTGTAACACTGATGCTGCTCCTGCCTTTTTTTTGGAGGGCAGCCCATCAGTGAAGCTGGCTTTCCCCAGCCCTTTCAGCTCGGTGCTCATCCCTTTGTGCCCAGGGAACCTCCTGGCTGGTGACTCAGGGAGCCTTGCACAGGGGAAATAAATTGACATATGGGCTCAGCAAGTGCTCTGTGCCTTGTTATCTTTCATGACCCACCAGGGATGCCAGATGAATAAATCATGGCTGGGCAGGAAGCAGAGGGATGGCCTCCTTAATTGTCGGCTGGCGGAGAGAGTTCCTAGAACGGCTGCTTGCTAATTAACTGCTTGGATGACTACAGCTCTATTTTGTGGCAGGGAGATGAAGCCGGAGCCCTTCCTGCTCCGTACTGTGTAGGATGTGCCCCTTTTGCCACCCTCATCTGCTCCAGCTAACAGTAACTCAAACACAAAGCCTAATATTTCTGTCTTTAACGCAGTGGGAATATGCAGATGGCCATGCCGGCTGCTGCCATCCCAACCTGTTTAATCGGGTGTTTCCCCAGGCTGGTAGGGTCCAATCTTTGTATTTCCTAGTTCCTGAATGCCTGGTTTGGGCATTTCAGCCCACTCTACGATAGTTCTGCGAGTGTGCATAGGAAGTCATGTCTAAGGCAGGTATCCCTGAAATTGGGATGGGCTGCACCCCTTTATCCGCCTGGGCTCATCGCTGTTGGGGTCTAGGCATGGGGCTCTCTCCTTGCAGACACACAAGCCCACAGCCTTGTTGCCATGCTGCAGGAGGTGGAGATGCAGGAGGCCCCCAGTGCTGGGGAGAAGCTGGGTTCTAGTACACATGGCAGCCCTTGGGCTTTGCAGACCTTGTGTCTCTGAGGACCAAAGAGCCCCACCGCCTGTTACTGCCAGGTCCCTTCGTGGGGAACTGGCAGTATTGGCACAGCAGGCTGAGCCCCAGAGGGCTGTATCTGTGTCTGTCCCAGAGTTAGGTGCCCTGGTACCCCATCAACCTGCAAAACTCACGTGCTAAGGCTCCTGCTTTAACAGCAGGCTCATAAACTAGTGACATTTCACCCAGAACTGTGTCAAAGTCCAGGCCAGTGTGCAGAGCCAATAACCCTGGTTCCATGGATGCTCTCTGGGACTAGCTGGTTAACATGTAGGGGAGAAAAAAGCAAATTAATTTCCATATCTATAATTTTATTAGTAATAATTTAATTTCCCTGCGATTTAATTTTCAGAAGGGCCCATATCGTATGCTGTCAATCACCTTAGCGGCTTTTGCCCTTGAGGTCTGGCTCTATCCCTTTTGGTGAGCAGTGACAGTAGTATTTTTCCATGCCTCAGTGTGGTGGTGGACATTAAATGGAATATGGGGAAGCTGTAAAATGGGTTTCCTGCTTGGCTTTGAGCCGTGGTAGCAGACCTTGAGGGATGGCTTGTGAGGTCAGGGCAGCCCCACGATAACTGATGGCTTTTTTGTTGTTTTCTTTTTCCTCCTGGTTGTTTTTTTGTTTGTTTTGTTTTGTTTTGTTTTTTTCCTTGTTGCCAAACTTGATGAGTTACACCAAGGTACTCCTGGGGAGTTATTGGTTAAACATGGTGCTCTGTGTGATGTCTGTTTTGCAAGATTGAACTGCTGCATAAGAGACCTCTGTTACCCTGGAGTAGCTTTGTCTTTGCAGATGCAGCTTCCTGGTGTGCAGCCAGAGTTATGTGTGCAGCTGCACTTTTGCTGGGTTGCAGTGGGGGAAGAGAAGTGAATGCTTTTTCTTACTCACCAGTGTTAGTGTCAGCAGGTCTGACCCTTACTGAGCCTCCCTCTCTGCTGCCTTTTGCCAGTGAAAAAAGAACACAAGTGAAATGTGCTTTATCCGTAATACAATGAAACAAAAAGAGGAGAGAAGGTGAAATGCTCCTTTCCCTGTTCTTTGTTTTCAGGGAAACTGAGGCAGGGAGCAGAAAGCACCATCTGCTAAGTGCGTGTGGGCAGCGGCTCTGTGGGAGGCTTGACTTTATGGTGAAGGGTGCAGGTACCAGCACGTTGTTCTTGACTAAGGGACTTAAGCCCAAGGCAGACACTAAAACCTGTTTTCCAGAGTCCTGGCCTGATGTCCTTCTATCCCACTGTTCACACATTGGGGTCAATGGTGGCGGGATATGGAGATATCTGCTGCACTTCGAGGCTTGGCGTGCTGCTGGAGTGTGGAGTGATCATGGTTGAATCACTGGTGTCTTTGCCGCATACATGTGGCAGCATCATTTGGACTACATTAGGCTGAGAGGAGCTCAAAAGAAAAGCTCCTTGTCAAAATAAGCAAATGGGGAACCTCCTGTGGCTTCTGCAGGCTGAGCAGCTGATTCCTTAGCTGGTGGTAGAGACAGGCTTCAGAACCACCCAGGGAACATCCCAGAAAAGTCTCAAGCTGAGTTTGCAGCAGACAGGACCCAAACCTGCCTTGCATGGCTTAAAACCATGTGTGCATGGATATTTGTTGAGTTTAGCTTGTGCGATCTGGGGAATGACAGCTGTGCCCTCATTTTGGAGTATCTACAGCAAGAATGCATGGAAAATCTAGATTCCTGAATGTTGAACAGGGATTGAGGGAGCAGAGAATACCAGACAGAAAGTAGCTGGATCTCGGTGCTTTGTGGAGGTGGGATGCTGTCATTCAGTGTTGGAGTACCTGGGTGATGGGTGGCAGGTTTCAGTGTCCTGCGGGAAGTGATGCAGTCTTCCCACAGTACAGGACAGTGCTCCTGCAGGACATTAAAAGCCGTCTTCTGTTTTGTAGTGTCTTAGAGTTAATGGCTTTAATGCTATGATTTTGCTAGGACTCCCTTGTGTGGTGTGATAGGCAGTGAGATCCCTTTAGCCCATTTGGGAGCCTGTGGTCCATGGAGTGTCAGGACAGGAGAGCTTTCTGCTTCTTGTTCAGATCTGTACCCGCAACACAGACCGTGGGGAGCCTTTTGGGCTGGAGTGTAACATCCCTGCAGCTCTTTCTTGGTGCAGCGTTCTTGGAAGAACTAAGAGAACAGAAGAAACTGAAAACGCACAGGGTTTTGCTAACAGATCTTTGGCTTTTCCTAACTTGGCAGTCTGTCTGGTTATGTGCACACTCTGCATCCCAGATTACTAATGAAGCTGACTTTTTTTTTAATAATTTTTATTTTCCTTGGTGCTGAATGAGACAAAGGCCCCCCTTGGTGTGTGCTGGGCTGACAGCTCCATTGCTGCTTCCCAGCATATTCCCCCAGTGCATCTGGGTTTGACTGGCTGCAGAGATGGAGAGGTGGGAGAACACATGGAGTGGCACGGCCTCTTTTGCCCCTCATGCTGGTGAGGCTGCCTGGGAAATGCCCCCAGGCTGAGGCTGCTTTAACAGCAGCAGCCCTGGCTGGACCAGTGGTCATCACACTAGCCCTCCTCAGGTCTGCAGGGAAGGGACAAGCACCAGGCTGGCTCTGAGTTGCTGTCACTGATGTCGGTAGCTCTGCAGCACAGTTTTGGGAGAGGTGTTGGGTTAGTGGGTATTGCTGCCATGCTGTAAGCAGCAGCCCTCCTCCCTACCCTGTGCAGCAGCTCCTGTCCACCCAAGTGGGCTCCATGGGGGGCTGCTCCATGCTGTCCTGCCACAGTATGGGACTGGAGGAGGGCACTGGCTCTTGGCTGCAATGTTGATGCTGAGAGGGACCTGTGAAACGGCAACCCTTTCTCCTCTGGGGGTGCTGCTGGGGAAGAGGGAAGGTGCCCTGGCATCCCCTCCTGGTTCAGCTCTGGCACTACTATCCAGTGCTTGTTACCCTTCCTCATGCCTTTGTCCCTGACTCTGTCCTGGGAGGTCAGTGACTTTCTTCCTGCAGCACCTCTGCAGTATTGGTCATTGTCAGAGGCAGCTTATCCACATCCTTCTCTGCCCTGGGATTCCATCCAGACATTTCTGCCATGTGGCTGGGAGCTGGGCAGGAAGGTCAGGGCAGCTGGCAGGAGTTGCAGTGGCCCTGCAAAGCTACCAAGATGTCTGTGACAAGTGAAGCCACAGCTCCCGTACGTGGGAGCATCCTTCATGGAGATACAACCATGTCTTCTATGCAAGTCCTCTGCAAACCAGGGCAAAGCAACTAATCTCTCTGAGAGCCTAATGAGTGTGTCTCAGTTAAGATGATTTTCCCTGCTTAAATTTTACTCTACAAGAATAGCAAGGCAGGTGATAGAAAGGGCCTTTGGTTTGCTAAACCTGGAGCATTGAAATATGGCTTTTACTATGGTAATTTGGCCTTGAGCATCTCTCCCAGAGAGAGCTGCTCTGGATCGGCCTCCTTGTGCTGTCTGCTCTTTCTTTCACTGCAGACCAAGGTTTAGATGCATGGGGAAGAGATAATTTTCTGACCCAGGATGAGCTTGAGTTCCACTGAATATCCTGGCAACAGCATGAAAATAGTAGCATCTTTCCCTGAACTTCCTTGAAGCCTGGGGTTCCAGCACACCCTGGATGAATTCCCTTTCTGAATTAATGCAGGTGACTTTGCAAAGCCTCCCAAATGCTGCTGGGAGGGTGAGGGGTTATGGTCAGTGCCAGCCTTCCCACACAGCTGAGGCCACTGTTTTGGGGAACTGCGCTTGTTCAGAGCTGGTTGCTGAATATGCAGGACAAGGTGGTTCCCAACAGATGCCTCTGCTTGGGAGCTGCTGCCCCATATTTTGTCACTGAATCATGGCATACCTTTTTCCTGCTTTCCTCATTGGAGTCTCAGCTGCGGGTGTCAGGGAGCTTTGTTAACACATCTTGGCTGTGTCAAAGCCATGCACTGTGCTGGGGCTGGTTGTGCTTCCCAGGAACCAGCCTTCAGAGAGTTTGGCATGGGGGCTGGTCATGGCTTGAAAGCCCAGAATTGCTGGGAGGTGATGAGGTTGGAAAGAACTTCAAGCAGAGTCACCGAAAACAGCTGGCCAGGATAGTGGCCAGATGGGTTTGATTATCTCCAAGAACAGAAATGCCAGCACCTTTCTGGGCAGCCTGTCCCAGATACTCTGTTCCTTTCACAGTCAAAAACTTTATTCCCATGTATATCTTTGGGTTTCTTTTATTGCAGTTTGTACCCATTGCCTCTGGTCCAGTCACTGGATGCCACAGAGAAGAGTCTGGCTCTGCCTTCCCACTGTCAGGAATTCATGCACACTGATAGGATCTGCTCAGCCAGGCCAAGCAGCCACTGTTCTCCCAGCATCTTTGTAGGGCAGTTGCTCTGCTCCTTCAGTCACCTTCGCAGGAATTGTTCCAGTGAGTGCATGTCTCTCTGCAGGGCTTTGTCTGCCAAGCTGCTTTCCAGCCAGCTTGTACTGGGTTGTTCTTCCTCAAGTGCAGGGCTTGGCTTTTCCCACGAAGCTGAGCTTCATACTGTTCTTCTGCCTGTTTCTCCAGGTTGCTGAAGTCCCTCTGGATGGCAGCACAACCCTCTGCTATATCAGTCCTGGTTTTCTCACACTGTGAGGGGGATTCAGTGCAGCATGCGCGCAGTGAAGCTTCTGGTATTCAGTACTCATTTGCACCCTTGTCCCTTCCCTCCCTGGGAATAATCCAACCTCTTCCCCTCTCCCAGGCAGCCCCCTGCTATCCCTATGTAATTCTGGTGGGGAGGCTGTTTGCTGGCCAGGAGATGTTTGTGGGAGAGGTGCTTTCCAGCCTCTCGTGTGTGTGGTTCATGTACTTTCTATTAATTGTTTCTAAGGTGTAGTACACCCACTGCCTTGTATTATTTATACTTAAGAGATGTCAGGGTAAGAAGGTAATTCAGGCTGGAAGGGACCTCAGGAGGTATTTAGTCCAATCAGGCCACAACTTATTTTTCATTTAACTCAGTGTTTAACATCTTAAAACATAGATGATGTCTCATTGCGCACACCCAAAATGGCATTTTCTTCATTTCAGAACACAAAGTCTTCAAACTTGGGAAAGGTTTTTGAAAATTTGGTGAAAATTCAGCTGTGAGGATTAGTGCACAACCTGTCTGCAGAGAGACTTGCTTCCTGCAGACGTGTACCTTGGAAATGGCACTTCCACCTAACTGCGCAAATGAACACAACAACAGGAAAATTTCTTCTGTGTGTGTGGGACATGATCTCAGTTCAGCTGCTCTGAAGGGTTACAGGTTTTTCTGCACTTGCCAGTTGGTCCCTCCTCGTTCAAAAGGTGTTTGCTGTGCTTGTGCATGACAAACATTAATCCCTGGCTTGGGCTGCTTGCGCTACTTGAGAGCTGAAAAAAATTTCATGTGAAAAGTTGAGAAGGTCCCTGAAGCTGTACTAAAGCAGCTTTCAGTGTGGCTTTTGATTTCCTAAGGTAGCCTTTGAAACATCAGGAGATCTTTCTTTGAAAAGCATAGAGGAGAGATGTGTTTCTTGTCTCTGCTTACTTTTTTGCATGCTCAATGGGGAAGTTCCACTCTGATCCTTTAGTGCAGGGTTACGGGTGCATGGGTCACCCATATATGTTGCTGTTTCATTGCTTGGCTGGTTTTGGGCTGTGTCTATGTACCCCAGCAAGGCTCTCATGCTTTAACTGGGAAAAATGTGCTCATGCTTGTCTCCAGCTGTGGGGGACCATGGTGTTGAAGGAGATCAATGTGACATCGTCCTTCCCAAAACACACCTGAAATGGCCAGTGTTTTGCCTCTTCCATCATGGATGATGATAATCAGTTGTGTGAGGGTTGTTTGTGGGAAGCAGCTTTCCTGCAAGTTTGGGGCACGTCACTGTGGTGGATGAAACATGTGTTGTCTTTGTGAGCTCTGATAATAAACCACAAGTCCTTTATTTTTGTCATCAGAGGAGCTTCACAGGGGTTATTTTTTCCCCACTGCCGCTTATGAGACAGCAAACCAGCAGGTAACGTGCTGAAACTGTCTTCTCTGTACATTTGCTCGAGTGGAAATAAGCCAAAAAATTCTTCAATGAACTTTTTCCCATTGAGGAATCACACAAGATGCGCTCAGCTGAGCTTTCCTGGGGATGGGCGAGGGTGTTTGCCTTCACAGAGGATGTCGAGCTGATGACTGCCTGTCGCCGCAGCAAGGAGGATGGTTTTTTCACACCTCCCAGCACTGAGTAGCTTTCGGAGAGAGGTTTTGCTCTTTGGCCTTTTCTCTTTCACAGGTTTGGAAGACGCAAGCAGCATCTCCTTCCTGGCTGTGTGCCAGGGATGGGGCTTCTCTGGCTGTCTTGAGCATCAGCTGCTCCGTGCCAGTTCAGAACTGCAGGAAAAATTTTACAACAGCTCCATCTTCTCCTGGCTCTTGTCCTGACAATTTAATTTTATTGAAGCTACCCTGTTTGCTAGCAGGCTGCTTCTGAGAAAGCTGAGCCTGTGAATTTGGCTTCATTAGATTGCGGATGGAGTTGGTGGGTTTCTAGTCCAGCTTTCTCTTTATTGCAGGGAGTATTTGCAGCCCAAAGGCAAGAGGCTCTTCCATCATCCCGCTCACTGGTACCATGGTTGTGTTTGTCTGATTTGAGTCTTGAAGGGCAGGCAGAGGATCAGGGAAAGAACCCGGTAGTCATTGGGCATGGACCTACCTTTTGTGGGGGTGAAAGAAATATCTAAAGGAGAAAAATCGCCTGCAGGCTTTGGCAGGAGCTGACATTGCTGCTCCAGAGAGGCCATGAGGATGCTGGTGGAGAAAAGTGAGGGATTTGTTCTGCTTTGGGTAGTGCAGAGGTTGAAAAAATGCTTTTAAAAATCCCTCTCCAACCCTTTGGTTGGCCAAAATAAAGCTTTGCCCTGTTGAATATCTATGGCTGGCCCTGAGGATGTCTTTTCTGAGCTCAGTCTCCTTGTTCCTATGCATGTGTAAGGCTTGACAGCTTGGTGTTTGGCTGTGGCAGGATCTGCCCCTCTGAGCCCTGCACTCACAGGGCTTTGGTGGCAAGAAGGGGAATAGTCCCCCTGGGCCTGTGCTTCTGCCTCCCTCCCCCTTCTTTGGTCTCCTCTTATCCTTGCTGCCCAGCCACAATCTTTTTGGCAGGATCATTCTCAGATATCCCTACTTTTCCCCTATGTATCCTCTTAGATCGATCAGCCTCTCCGGAAGTGCAGTGCCCAGAGTTGGACCCATCTGAGATGGAAGAGGATGGAGAGGTGTTATCTCACCTGTTGCCAGCTCTTGGTTAGCATGGGGCTGGGTTGCTCCGTTGCTCAGCTGAGGGGAGGCATTGTGCAGAGGGACTTGGGAGTTGGAAGCAGAGATGGAAATTTGCTTTAATCTAATGGAAAAGCAGGGGCAGGCGGATGGCTGTTCTCTGGGAGGTGGGATTGCTGTGTGCCTGCCTGGAGCAGCTGGGATGTGGCTGCGAATGCTAATTAGAGCCTGACTTGCAAGGCTAAATAAAGCAGCAGGGCACTCCAGGCAATTTATTAATGGGTGACTATTTCAGGCCTCTTCAGCTGAGCCACAAAGCCTCCCAGCCTAAGGCAGAGTGAGTTAGCCCAAGGAGCGCTGCAATTGTCACCCCACCAGCATGGGGTGATTTGATAGGAAACAGGAGAATGGGCAGCAGCAGGACAGGGGATGCTTTTCTCCTGCATAGCATTACTGCAAGCCAGCAGTGGGGCAAAGTGATGTTGTACCTTGACTGCAGTGGCTTAAGGATGGTTGCTGACAGCCCTACCTCTGCCTGAGCTGTCAGCAAACCCTTTGTGCTTTTTTTGTGTGGCGTATGCAGCTGCAAAAGTGGCTGTTGGTTTTGGTTTGGACTTTTTGGAAAGTACAAAGACCCTGAGCAGCCTGTGGGGAGATGGGTAAGTTCTGGCACTGAGCTTTACAGGGGCAGAGTGAGACCAAGCACCAAAAACCAGCTCCTGTGAGTTTTGCAGGGCTGGATGCACAACCCTCCTGTGTCCCCATAAATGCACAGAGCCAGAGGTTTCTTGTCTGTCTTTTAAACCTCTCCCAGCTCTTTCATCCTGTGATCGTTTGGTTGCTGAATCCCTTTTTGATTCAAGATACATTATCCTTCTATTTTGTCAATAGCTCTGATATATGAGCTACTGCGGTCCCACAGTGATGTGGTGTGGGGGAATATCCAACTTCAAGGCTCTGTGGTGCATATGGGCACTTCTGTTGGCTTCAGGAGGTACATGAGGAATGTATCTTGTGGTGTTTGTGATCCCAGGGCACTGTGGGTGGTGGTGAGCCCCAAGTCTTGGGCCACCCAAGCAGGACCTGGTGCCAGGCTGTGATGCCAGCATCTTGGCATGCCTGGCTTGTGCCAAAGAGCCCTCGGGGAGAGCACAAGAAGCAGATCATGTACGCACCTGATCCCTGTTCTAGCATCCTGCCTGACTTGTGGAGACACCTTTAGTGTGTTTCTCCTTTGCTTGTGCAGATGGATGTCACAACAGATCAGCCACTGGAAAGCATCTGCATGAAAGCAGTGAGGGGAGGAGGAAAAGGGATGGTGGCTCATGGGTTTTCCTGCAGGCTCTGCCTGAAGCTCCCTGAAAAAAACATGGCTAATGCATGCAGTCAGCTCTGGCATCTCACCTCTAAAGAAGCTGGGGACTGGTGGGCCCTGCTGGGGTGTGGTGAGACATTGTGGGTTTGGGAACCTCGAGTGGAACCTTCTGGGAACCACACTCATGTGTGTGGCATTTTGCTTCAGGTTTGTGTTGCATTTTGCTTGGCAGCTGAGAACTGGCAGGCATTTTAAATAATGGGGCCAAAGATGCTCTGGGCTGAATTCTTTAAGGCAAACAGCTGAAGAGAGGTTGGGAAGAGAGATCTTCTAGGGTGGGAATGCAAGGTGTGCTGTGTCTTATGTCTGGGGAAGGAGCTGTGGTGGGGAAGGCTGGGTGGGAGCTGCTATGGCACTGCTTCTGTGCTGCCGTCACCTGTGTTCCTGCTTGTGAGAGCTTGCTGGGGGGAGATCTAGTGACCAAAATCCCCATTTCCAGAGGGTTATTCCTCCAACCCAGGGAAGAGAGCTTTACAGGGCTGTTATCCCATTGATTTTAAAGATGCCAAGACTGGATGTTGGGCTTACGGGTCTTGGTGATTAAAACAAGCAGTGGTTTTGCCATGTTTTATGGCAATATGTGGCAAATTACACTTTCAGCTTAAAGCAGTTTCAATTTTTAATGCCACCGCTGCTGCGTGACACCTGATGTGGCTGCTTCAGCCAAAATGACCAGGAGGAGTTTGGTGGAGCAGTGGTAGCTGCTTAAATCTGGATGCATAGGTTATAGCTCAGTGTGGAGTTTGCTGGCTTTCACTAGTCTTCCAGCCATCTAATTTCTCAGCAAATAAATTATGGTGCTGACCCTGAGAAGTCAGCCCTTTGGGTCTGTGGCGGAAATGTGCCCGGGCAGTTCTGCGGTGAGATTCTGCTCATCTCTGTTAGTGAAGGCATGTTCTGGTGAGGAAGGCACCTTGTGAGGGGCACCGTGAGTCGGGCAAGGCTGTCATCAAAAAGAATGAGCAGACAGCAGAGAGGAAGCACTTGCCCTGGCTTCGGTGAGAGTTTCCTCTCTGCAAGGCAGTGCAGAGTCTCTACAGCACAGCCAAGGCCTGGCCTGGGGTTTTGTGGGCAGTAGAGATGCTAACAGGGCTGTTGTGGCCTATGCCACAGCTGCTAACATTTGCACAGATGACCATCAGGCAGGGACTGGTGTGGTACCTCCCTCCAGAGATGCCACCCTGGAGCTGCTTGGACCTTTTTCACCTGCAATCCTGGGTGTCCATGGGTGAGCTGCACCAGCCTGGGATTCTGCCTCCCTGTTGCAGAGTTGCTTGGCGCTTGGCATGGCTTCCCCTTTGCCAATGGGGAAAACATCTCTTCCTAATCAAGTAGGTAATGAATTTGTTTCTGGAAAAAAATCCCAAAGTTCCATTCCTGCATGGTTATAAACATGCTTCTGAGTCACAGCTACCCAGTCCCAGTTTGAAATTTGGCCAGAGCACTGTAGATGATTCTCATTTGATCCTATTTTTTTTTTCCTCTCAGCATAGCTAAAGCCTTGTTTAAAAAATAAAATCAAATCAGGATGCCAAAAGCAACTTTCCAAGATGAATGCAGCCTATCTGAGCTCCTGGAACTATCAGTCATGGAGGGAGAGCCTGTCTTCCCTCTCCATATCCTGCCTGGGCTCCGTCAGGGATGATATCTCTGAGACGAGGAGCAGCCTCTGGCTTTCCGAGCAACCTGGGCAGAGGATGCGTTCAACAGCATTGGCGGTTCTTTGGGTGCATGGCTGGGAGATTTTGGGTTGCCTGGGCTGAGCCGGAAGCTGCTCCAGTTGCAGAAGCGGTGTGCGAAGGGGTGCAATAACTGCGGGGCGGGAGGAGGCCTTTGTACTTGCCTCAGAGCCCGCCGCGGGTAGGGCAGGCAAAGGAGGGGCTCGGCTCCCCGCGATCGCAGGCGGAAAAGCGAAGCCGAACGCAGTGCCCGCGGCCGGGGCTGGCGGGGAAGGGCGGCGGCGGCGGTCGGTAGATGGCGGTGCCGGAGCGGCGGCCGCCCGGGCGCGTCCCCGCGGCGGAGGTGCGGGGGGCTTGGGCTGTATTGCGGTGATGCCCCGCCGCGCAGGGGTAACCGCATGGCTGGGAGCGGGGACAAAAAAAGCCGGCAAGGAGGAGGCTCGAATGGCAATACCAGTGTGAGCAGGGTGGTTAGGCTGTCGCTGTAAGACCCAGCGCATCCCAAGTGCCTTCCTGTGCCGACACCCACTGTTGCCCTGTCTTCCTGGATTTCCTTCATTCGCATAAAAAAACCAAACCCAAAACCAAACAACCCCACATAGCTGGCTGTGAATCTCTGTGCCATGTTGAATCATGTGGGCATCAGCCACGCTTCTCCCTGACTCACCGATCCCGGTGTGCTGGGGTGAGGGTCAAGATGAGAGCAGCAATAAACATCCTGGGAAACTGAGCCTGCATCTCTTGGCATAGCTGGGGACTTTTTTTCTTCATCTTTAAATCTTCCCTTAAGGAGCTGCTCTCATAAATATCCCATCCTTTAGCACCCTCTGAACACGAGAGAGGCTCCCTGTGGGGTCATCTTGGGTTCTGCTCTGCAGCAGCGAATACAGAATAGAGCCGGGAGCAATCCCCTGGGTACAAGGGATAGCCTGCTGCTCCAGCAGAGGTATCAAGGTAAGGTGTGCATCCCTACTTTAAGAGGGCAGGAGGAAGGCCCTTCCTTCCCCTTGGCCCCTTGCAGGAACAGTGAGGCAGGTGTGGTGTCTCGGAGACAGGCAGGTGATGCAGAGCGAATGCTGGGTCCAGCCTTTCTTATCAATCCTTAACCTCTGTGTACCAGCCAGAGCCTGAGCATTTAGTCTGGGTGGAGGCTTGTTTGCAGACTCAGAAGGATGTGGGGAGAGGCCTGGGGGGACAGAGAGGAGTCAAGGAAGGAGCTCTGCAGGGCTGAGGATCTGCTTCTGGCAACTGGCCCAGCCTTGGTCTTCATTAACAACGGCTTAAAGGATTGAAAGGTGGGAAGAGTGGCATTGCTCCTGGTGTTGTCCTGGTGGTGGGGAGGAGAAGGAAAAGGGGATGAGCCACAAATCATAATCGATTTGTTTAAGGCACTGTCTTGCCTGGAATTATTGAAGGGGCTGTAATTAGTTGGTAGCTGGCATGGCCTCCTCACTGCCTGCTGTTAGTGGAAGCCCAGGGTCACTCTAGCTTTCTAGCTTGCTCAGGGGCCAGGCAGTGGACTGTGAAGCATTCTGGGAGGAATCTGCCCATCCCTTCCCAACTTTGTGCTGCAGTGTTGGTGGTGACAGAGGTGGGGGACTTGCTGAGCCTCCCCACTTACACCCCACCTCGGTTATAAGGCTAATCGGAGGAGCAAAGTCAAGTAGGGATGGGCATCATGGTGAACTTGTGGGCTCTTGGTGTCTGGCTGAGGTTGGGGGAATGAATCCACAACCTTTTTTACAGACACTCCTCTGTTATCTTGCTGAGGGCACCCTGATCCTCCTCCTTCCTCACCCAACCAGCCTCAGGGCTTCTGGCAGTGCCCATGTGAGAGCCTGGGCTAAAAATTAAGCGCTATGGCCATTCAGTCATGGTAGTGCCTGCAGGGTGGAGAAGTCTGTGGTGAGGTGCTGCCAGGCTGCATTGGTGGAACAGCCTTTACCCAAATGAGTTAATGATTTATGTGATTTAGGGATTGACTGTTGTAAAATTTCCTTTTTTTTCTTTTTTTTTTTTTTTCTTTTTCGGGCTGCCTAAATGTTCCAGACAGGGGACAGGGCTGCAGTGGTTATTTTTGATGGCAGGTTGCTGGTAGTGGGATGGATAGGGGAAGAGCATCACAGGGATGCAGAGTGTCTTGTGATGCTGGCTGGAGCTGCAGGTGCCCTTCCTGCAGGAAGGGCAGGTAATAAGTGTCCAAGGCCATGGGGAGCCCTTCAGATGAGGGATTGAATGGGAGGGGTTGGGGAATTCTGTGTGTGAGCAGCTTGCAGGGTGTGCTGAACTGTGAGGCTGATGCCCTGCTCTTTGGATAAGGAGGACACTGGGAACATCCCTGGGGAGCCACAAGTCTCCTGTATATGCTAGGAGGGCAGGGTGTGTTCCCCAAAGGTGGGTTGGCAGGCAGTTGCCATACTAGGGCACAGTGCAGCCCAGGGGACCCTGAGCATCCCTGGGTGTGACCTTGGCACCCACATGGCCACAGATGTGAGAGTGCAGCACCAGCAGTGTCCCAGTCCTTTGCCCATGCTGGGCTGGGGCAGCAGGGTTGGAGCCCAGACTGGCCCCGTGGCCGGATCAGGCCTTCCCGCCTTCCCCACCGTGGCTGCCGCTGCAGGGTCACATCCAGATCGGGTTGTTTACACCTCTCCAATGAGTTGCTGCTGCTTCTGGCCAACATAAAGTGTCAAAAAGGAAATACGGAGGCGGGGGGTGCTAAGGAGGCTCATCTGTATGCGAGTGAGCAGGAGGGCTCTCCCCGGGCACCCCTGGCATCGGGGCGGCTCCCGAAGTTTCTCACGGAGGGGGGATAGTGCATGTGGCCGGAGAGATGCTCAGTGCGGGCTGATATGGGGTGAGCCTCTTGCCTCCCCTGGGGGCAGAGCCCCCCTTTGCCCCCCCTTCGGCCCCTCAATTTAGCCACTCACCTAAGGGCACCCATGTGCTGGGAAGCCCTCTGCAGCCGGGCGGAGGTACGTGTGTGGGGTGCTTCTTGCAGGGTAGGGGCTCCCCCATTGCCTTTGTTCCCTTCAGACCCTCCCCTCGCCTCTGATGTTCCTTTGCGGCAGCTCCCGTGCTTGCCAAAAGAATGCACCGGATGGAGCGAGGGAGCGAGCCGGGCGGGTGTGCGTGTGTGCGCGCTTGTGTGCGCGTGTGTTGCCACTGACTTCATTAAAGCGAGCTGTCCCCGAGCTGCAGAGGCGCGGCAGCCTCCAATTCCGTGCTCCGGCTCCTGCGGGAAGCCGGCGTCGCCGTGCTCGCTCCTGCCCCGGCAGCGAGGGGCTGAGCATTCCTGCCACCGCCGGTGCCTGCCCGGGGGGGCTCTGACCGCTGCCCCGGGGAGCCAGCGGACTGGTGGCCGGGCTCCCGCAGGCTGCTGAAGATGGAGTCGGGAGGAGGGAGTTGGACACTTGGCTCCAACTAGGCTGGACCACGCTGCAACCTGTTTCCCCAGCCTCCGCTGCGCTGGGTGCTGTACCAAATTGCGTCTTCCTTTGCGCCGGGGCGGATGGATGGACGGACGGACTTGGATCCCAGCCCCTTCCCTGCCTGATCTCAGTCGGCAGGCAGCCCCTGGGCTCGCCTTGCTGGGAGGAGGGGGGTTAAAGGGGGCTGGTTGGGGCTTGCAGGCAGAGCGGTGGGAAGAATGTGTCTGGGTTTAACCCCTTGCTTCGTGGCGGAAGGTGCTTAGGGACCGAGCCGCAGCGGCCTCGGCCGAGCACGTCGGCCGGCCCCTGCCTCCCTGCCGTCCGCGTGGCCGCTGCAGGGTCCGGAGGCGCTGCTCCGGGGCGTGCGCGGCAGCCTCTCTCTCTACACGCGGGTCTCCGGAGGGATGCGAAAGAGACGGGGCTGAGCATCACCCGGATTGGAGGAGGGGGCTGTGGTTGGGACTGTGCCCGCAATCCCCCTCCCTCTTCTTCCTCACCTGCTGCCTCGGTGGTGCTGCTTTGACTCACCTGTGTTTTCTTCCAGGATGGCTTGTTTTGGGGAGGCGGTGGCCGGCAGGCTGGGCTCCGGAGATGGGGGCTCTGACCAGAACCGGAGCCGGCAAGGACCTCCTGCCCCTGCGGGAGGCTCCCCAGGAGGCTTCAAGCAAACCAAAGCGCAGAGAGCCCGGACTATGGCTCTGTACAACCCCATTCCTGTCCGGCAGAACTGCTTCACTGTCAACAGATCGCTCTTCCTCTTTGGAGAAGAGAACATAGTCAGGAAATATGCCAAGAAGCTCATCGACTGGCCATATCCTTTCTGCATCCCCTGAGAGCTCCCCCTTGCTCCCCGGATTTGCCTCAGTGGCTGCCCAGGACGGCGTGTGTGGCACTAGTGGGCAGGTAAGCACCTGGTTCTGCTCTCCTGAGGTGTGTGGAGAGGGGTGCCCTGTCCCCAGGGATGCTGTCCTTGCCCTGTTGCTGCTTTCCCTTCTATGCTCTTTTTCGCACCTGGTGGAGAGCTGAGCCCCATCTCCCTCAGGGGAAGCCCGCCAGCCTCTCCTCAGGCTTGGATTTGGGAGCTCCTCATGCTGGCAAGGAGGGGTGCTCCAATCCTGGTTTAACCCTGCGTGCTTTAGGATGCTCTATGCGTGTGTGGCTGGGGGAGGGGTTGTGGCCTTCTGTGCCTTGATGTCTTCCTGGAGCTTTGCCACCTTACCCTTCCTGGAGCCACCCAATCCATTGGGGATGGACCTAGGGAGCCCATGAGTCTCCAGTCCCTGCTGGGTGGTGGCTTTGTTCCTTGCTGCACCTGCCTGTGTGTGTTCTCTTTGCTGCTGATCACACCTGGCAAGGGTACAACCATCCTTGGCCTGCAGTCCCTGGCCCCCCATGGTGGCTCTCCTAGCTGGTTGCTCCTTCCCTGCAGCAGAGGGGAAGATGCTGAAAACCTCTGGCTGTGCCCTACAGCCCCTTGGGGGCTGACGCAGGGGACTGTGGATTATCCTACAGACCCTCCCTTCTAGGCCTGGGTGGAGGGTGCAGATCCCCACCTTTCTTCCACTGCACCTCCATTCTTTCATACACCCCCGCCTGTGTTTCTCTCCTCCCACCCTCACTGTGGGTACCTACAGTCACCCTGGCGAGTGCTCAGCACCACAGCATGCAGTTCCCCATCAGCGCTGTGCTCAGTGCCCTGCTGCCCCCTGAGACTCCTCCTGGGCTTTGCCTCTATGGAGGAGCCAAGCCTGAAAACTTCAGCGTGGCTGTGCTTTGGCTTTAGGACCCTCCCTGTGCTGTTTTCTGCAGTGGTGATTACATGCAGCTCTTGCTGCTGCTGCTTTCTCTCCTTGTAACTTGTTGGTTAACTTGCTGGCTCCTCTGGCAGGTGCAGGAGAGCTTGCCCTGGTGCCAAGCAGCAATGCTTTGTCTGGTGCAACAGGTACCTTAGGGAAACCATCTGGTTAGGCACAAGGATGCAGGACAGGTCACCCGCCCTGCTGAGCATCACTGGGAAAGTAGTCCCTTTGCAGCTCTGACACATCAGGCTGAGCCTCTGCCAGGCATGAGCTGGTCCTGGCTGGAGAGGCACAAAGCTCTCATGCTTGGAAAGGTGACCTGGAGGTGAAGGGGCAGCTTGGGGGGACTGAATTCCCAGTTGTATCCCTAAATCTGCCCCTGCTGGCAGCACCCACTGGGTGGGTGGCTGCAGGAGGTTTGGTGCGGTAGCAAGGATGGGGACGCAGCAGCTCAGCTTGGAGCCTTGCAGGGCAGCGGCCAGGCCGGCCTGCCTGCTTTTCCAGAACATGCCAAATTATTCATGTGCTTTTTCAGCACGGTGTGGGAGGGCCCTCGCCTCTTCGGCTTTCATTTGAAGCAAGAAGGAGCTGGGGTGCTGCCGCTGGCCCAGCACTCCCCGCGTGGGCCGGGGTCCCGTGCTGGCATGATGTCTCATCTCTAGGCAGCCGCTGTCTCCTAGAGACTAGAGCTTCACCACCGTGCGATAAAACCTCCCCAGTGTTATTCTTTCCTGGAATTTGCAATGCATGAGGGAGATGGGCTCATTTTATATTTTTTTTCTAGAAGTAGGTGACATATGCCTGTGTGAGCGCTGGGAATGGGTGTGCTCCAGGCGCGGGAGCTGAGCTTCCCTGGCAGTCCCCCGCCTGGCTGCTGTCTCTTTCTAAGAAACTCATCCACCCCAGAGCTCCTCTGCACCACTTGAGCTCATAAGGGCTTGGGGATGGACAAGTTTTTTTGGCAATGAGTTTGGTGCTGTTGACCAGGTGTGTTGTTCCCATCCTCATAGTTGTAGCCTGGCATACGTAGCTGATGCATTTTGGTAGGGCCAGAGAAAACGTGTGAGTATCTCAGCTGCCTGGCCTGGAGCCCTTGGCATCGCTCCTGGGCAAGGGTGGTTGAGGAGGTAAGCACTGGATCTTGGACACAGTCAATGAGAGCTGCTAGACTTAGAAGGGAGATGAGCTGGTCCTGGCACTGTAGGTCAGAGTGGGCACAGCGCTGAGGACAGATAAGGGGGCTGGGTTGGAGTGCAGGGAGGAGTGGAGGCTCTTCTTCATCCAGCTCCAGTTGACTAGGTAATAGGGCTAAAAATAACTGGTGATTCAGGCCTGTATATCTGCTGGGTAACCGTATAATTATAACCAGCAGCCTCTGCAGTTCGGCTTCCCAGTGTAAATAGGGATGATGCATGGAAGGAAAGGAGGAGAAATACGAGCAACTGGGGCTGGGATGCAGCTCTGTGGGGAGGCGAGTCTTTGCCGAGTTCCTTGCTGGAAAGTTCAATGCATTACCTCCACTGGAGCTGCACTTTTTACTGGTCCTGCCCAAAACGTGAGGAAGCTGCTGTTCTGGCTGTAGGAGCAACTACTCTTCTTCAGGAATATAGCCTCATCCTGCCTCTTTTCCTCCCACCGAATGCCAGGCCTTTAGCCCTGATTTCATTTGTTTGGCTGCCTGGAAAGCTGCAATTCAGTTAGCACATGAGATGAGCGCAGCTCATCTATATTGCTCCGTTCTTCATCTATTTAATCACATTTGACCTGGATAAAATCCCTCTCCCACCCCAGATACACCAGATGACATTGTGTGGCTCTGGTTATATTCCCAAGGACAGTTTCCAGCTGCAGGCACACACTGGCCTCTCTACCTGTCCCCCTGGTTTAGCATGGGAGAGGGATGTCCAGCAGTCCTCTGGGGTGCTTGCTGTACCCTACAGTGGGGGCTTTCTCCAATCCCAATCCCTTTGAATACCCTATCTTGTGCTGGTATGGCCAAGAGGAGCTGGAGTGTCTGCAAAGCCCTAGTGTGCATCCCTGGCCCAACGCACATGGAGAATTTGCTCCATGGGATGCTCACCCGTTTGTCCCTGACCTGTTCTGCTAATGACGACTTCCATTTTGACCCAGTCATCTCTGGTGCTGCAAGGGCACTGCCCCTCAGGGACCATGCCAGTGTTATGCCCCACCTGTGCAAGCACCTTCTGCCCCTTTGCTTTTGCCCAGACAAAATTTTGGCTGGTCTCACCTCCCTGCTGGAAGAGCTGTGCCATGTTGTGCCATCCTTGGGCAGCTCCCTTCTTGCGCTACCCAAAAACGTCTCTTTTTTTCCTCTAGGGCTGTTTTCTGTGTCCTTCATTCATCAGATGGTAATTTATTTTATTTTTTTTGGGAGGGGCGAGTAGGTGTAATGGAAGGTCCATCTTTTTTGACAGCCGGGTAGAGCGAGGCTGCCTGTCAGATGGTGAATTTAAACAGAGGCAGCTGTTGTCATGGTGACACCAAGTTGCATCCTGTTGCTGTGGCAACCAAAGTTAAAAAACTGATGTTAAGGCAGGAAAATCACATGATGTAGTTCTTTTTTGTTCAAAAAAAAAAAAAAAAAAGTAAAAAGGAGAGGAGAGAGATTTGATTTTGAGTTTTAAGTGTAGGGTGAGGTGGGGGAGAAGGAGACATTTTTCCATGGAGCTATTTGCACGTGGCAGGCAGGCATCCTGCATCCCTACGGGAATGGCACCAGTGTAGGCAGCTCTGCTCTGACTGGCTTCTGTATCGCACTGCCTTTGGTTTAGCCCCTGATGGACATCAGCCCTACGCATTTTGAAGTTATAAGCAGCAACATCTGTAGCCAATAGCTGGGACGTGGCTGTGCAATGAGATTCAGGCAGGCTGAACATCTTGTCTGGGTGCTCCCTCAAAGTTGTGCAGAGACACAAGCACAACCTCAAGCCTTTATCTGCTGGGGAAGGATCCCTCATGGCCTCAGGGAGAAGCCAGGGAGATGATGCAGAGCTAGGGAACGCCAGGGTTAAATTAGGACCACTCATGGTCTTTGCCCTATTTATCATTTTGAACTCCTATTGGAAAACAGTGCTGGAGAAGAGGTGCTCACTTTCTTGCAGGGATCTGGAGCTCAGAGAAGGGGGTGTCTGGCCTTCCTAGGGATAGGAATGTTGAAGATGTGGGTCTTTCTTCCTGCCAGGCACATCTGTGTGAAGCAGGCATCAGTGGTGGGGATGAGACCAACAAGATGAAGTGCACAGATGTAGGAACTGATGCTCCTTCTCACTGACACCTAGGGAGCAGGGAAAGCCCCTCAGTGCAGCAGGTCCTGGGGGGAAGCCTGGGGAACAGTGGAAAATGTAGACTTAAGTTTCTAGGAGGCGTTGGAGCTGGGCTAGATGATGCAGGCAGCATGAGGGGTTAAATTGTTCCTGCCCTTCTCCCTGGCCCTCTGAGGTAGGCTTCCCCAAGAACCCTTTTGAAGATGCCCATGTGGTCTCACTCCTTCAGCTCTTCTGCGCCTTCCTCACCTATCTGCCCAGGACAAGGGAGAAGGCATTGTCACCAAAATGTGGAAATGGAGGGGGCTCTCTGCGACTGACAGCCCATGCCCACATCCGAGGTGGGATTTATCTTGCACCCAGCCTCTTGGGGAGGTTGCATCAATGTGGTATCAACACCATAAATCTATCTTCAGGGCTTGGAGCTGGGCACACTCCCTGTGTTAGCAATATAGATGTTCTAGGTGGCCTGGTTTTGGCTTCTAGTTGGTGATGGAGGTGAAGAAGGGGGTGCCACAGCTGGAAGAAATGATCCACCAGTGGCTGGACATCTTGCTGCCAGCTCCTGCCAGGCACTCCAAAGAGTTCCAGCTCCAGTCATGGGGTTATCTGCAGTGCCTGCTCCAGTGGGCTTGGGCTTGGGTATGGGGGAAGGTCCACATGGCCTGAGGACACCTTCTCCACCTCAAAGGCACTGGGAGGGAAGTGTGGAGCTGCAGGTGTGGTGTGCACTGGGATTGGCCGAGTTGCTAAGGAAACAAGTCAACGGTGCAGGGGAGAGAGTGTTGGGTAAAGGAGATAAATCAATAAGAAAACCTATTTTTATCAGCTTCCTAATGATCCTTCAGGAAAAGCCAGACGAAGGAGGAGGAGAAGACTGAAGAGAGACGGACTTTCATTACTGGGTTCTCAGGGAAGAGTGCTACTCTGTGTTTCAGGTGGCTGGAAGGTTGTGTAGTTAGACATCTAATGAGAGAATAAACAAAGGAGTGACAGCATTGTCCAGTGGTCTCCAACCCCAACCTGGGGGGATGCTTGCTTGGCAGAAGTGAAATGTGTAGGTAAAATTTCCCCTAGTTCAGCCAGATGTTCCTGCTGTTCCCTGGGGAGGGTTTTCTTACCCTTGGCCTGGCAAAACTTTGCACAGCTGGGGCTACTTTGTGTCCACGGGGTTGATGCTTTGCAGCAATTTCCCAGCTCCAGATGTGATAACCCAGGCTCTGGTCCTTGGAAAACTAGTCTACCAGGGGTTGGAGAGTCCCTTTTGGTTGTGACCTCCTGCTTAGGTCACTGCTTAGGCAGCAATTCCCTCTTTTCACTTAGGCTTGATATCTGCCAAACCATGTACCCCACATGCTCACCGGAGGTCTCTTGCTGGGGCTGTGACAAATGTGTACTGTCCATGCACTGTCAAGCCAGATGTTGGAACCAGCAAGGAAATGTAAGTGGTCCATTAGAGGTAGTCCTGAGCCCCCCAGCCACTGCCAGGCTGGGCTCTCCCGCTGCTGGCTTTGGAGAAATTGTTTTTTTCCCACCTGGGCGTTTTCCCTGTGGGACTAGCAGCCACAGGAGGGAGGATGCAGTGGTAAATGCCCAGTGTGGTGGGGAGCAGCACATGATGCTTGGCGGGGTAGATGCCCTGGTGCTCACAGATGGACTCGCAGTTTAGTTCCCACACTTCTCATCTAGGCAAATGTGCCTGGTGCCTGGGGAGCTGGCTGCACTGCCCCACTAACACGCTGTTTTCTTTTAAGCCTGTGCTAATTGCTTGCAGACTTTCAGGAAAATGAAACAAAAAGACCCCAAATAGGCCAGTGTCTTGGGGCGAAGAGCCACAGACTGGGTATCAGCTGAAGCGTGTGGCTAGAGGTGGGAAGCAGGGAAAGTACGTGGCTTTTGCAGGAGTTGTGCGATGAAATCCTTGCTTGTGTTAAGAGGTCTGAGCCCACACCAGTGAGCTTTGTAGCAGTTTCTCTTTTGGTTTGCCTCTAACTTATCAACCCTTAATTTCACTGAGTGGCCTTTTACATGCCTTGGCTGAATCCTTCCTGGCTCTTCCTCCTACTGGGCTAAAGAAATCCCAGCTCCTGCAGGCTCTCCTTGGCTGCCTCTCCTGGACAGCCCTCTGGGGAGCTGCTTTGATGCCCCACCCCACTTCCACCTTGCCCATGTGCCACAGGGTAAACAGGGTCGCTGCTGCTGGGGTTGCTGCCACCAGGGTCACTTCATGGTTTACAGTTTGCCACACTCGTGGCCAGCAGTGGGATGTTTTCTCTTGCACACAGGTTCAGGGCTGCTGATTTAAAGCATCTTGCTGTAGTCAGTGGCTTCAGTGGACCAAAATGAAAATTATCACTTTTCCCTGAGGTGATGGCACGGGCATTTGGCTCCTCCTGGCCTGAGAGGTGTGAACCTGAAGCTGATGGGTCTGGAGAAACCTAGTGCGGTGTGAAAGAGCTCACCCAGGGTGCTGTTCCCTGTGCCAGCTTGGGATGGTGGGAGCATGGGTGATGTCTTTATGGATCCACCCCAGGTGGGATCACATCCCATTTCCACAGACGTAAGCCTTGGGATGGTGGCAGTTCCATCCTGGGGTGTCTGCTGATGCCAGTGGTGACAGTAATATAGCTGGGATTTTTTGGCATGGAAAGAGTGGAAAGGGGGTATGCTGCTTGTTGATGAATCTCACCTCATTTTGTTATTGAGAACAATAGGGTTGTTATTGCAAAGATGTGGTAAAGATGGATGGGAAGTCAGAAAGATGTGTCCATTCTGTTGCTTGGAATTGCTTTGTTTTTAGGGCTTGGCAGTGGGCCAGGCAGCAGGAGGGAGCTACATGCCCCCACCTTGCTCCCAGCAGATCCTGTGAATCAAAAGGCAGAAGGGGGCTGAATTTTGGATGCTTTCCTGGGCATCAGCCTGCCCTTTTCTGTGCCCACCTCTTCCCACTCACTGAGGTCCGCAGATGCCAACTCCTGCAGAAGGATGTGCAAACCCTAGACATGGCTGTAGGATTTAGGATGCTCGTAAGGGTCCAGCCAGATCCTGGTGATAACATACTGCTAAACCTTGTGGTTTCATGAAGTATCGCTGACCTGGGATGTCTCCTTAGGGAGTTTCCACCCTGCCTGAATTGAAGCTCAGACCCAGGCCCCATCAGTTCAGTTGTGAATGCTCAGCCTGGTGCTCCACAGCTCCCGAGCATTGCCTGGTCTCACCTCGCCACCTGCAGTGAGCTTGGCAAGAGACCTTGGTTCCCAGGGCCTGACCACCTTGCCAATGCTGGGCACAGAGTGGGCTGATCCACCTCAGATCCGCAGGACCTACTAGGGAAGCTCTGTCCTCCCTGAGCTGTGCAGATGATTTCTCCCACAGGGATGCTTTAGAACCAGAGCTGCTGATAGCCTGTGACCTGCCCTCCTCCCCTCCCCAAAGCCCCATCTCCTGCTTCCTCATGGTGGAATAGAGAAGGCTAGCAACAAGAACATGGCATGCGGAAACATGCTGACCATGGCCTCCACCATGTCATGCCAGGGAGGACTTCCCTGACGCTGTCAGGGACCATGCCAAACCCTTTTTCAAGATGAAACCCTGTCTGGTCAGAGCCTGGCTGTCCACCTTCATACTTGTGTCCATCTTCTGGACTCTCAGCACAAGCTGCATCTCTCTTCCAAAAACGTTCACAGTCCTGGCAAAAGTTAATGTCCCGTGAACTTGGGAAGAAGGTGATAAGGCTCCTCAAGGAAGGCTTAGCGAGGAACGTCTTGGGGTCTCTCAGTTCTTTTGTCACCCCTCTCACTTCCAAACAGCAACAGTGGGGGCTTCACCCTACTGGCTGGAAGCAGCAGGTGGCAAAACCTGGGCTGTGTGTATGCATGTTCCTGTGGGGAAAGCGGTGGTGGTGGCTAATGAGCAGGTGAAATGAAGGGTGCGCAGTGGTGGGTTGATGGGCTGGGGACATCATCTACCTCTTCTTTGCTCCTTAACTCCCCTCCACTCCCTTTGAGTACATGATCCTGGCAACCATCATTGCCAACTGCATCGTGCTAGCCCTTGAGCAGCACCTCCCCGAGGACGACAAGACACCCATGTCACGGAGATTAGTAAGTACCTGTGTCCATTCCTCTCCACCCTGCGTCGGGGGGTATGGAGGGTGAGCAGGGTCACCAACCACAGGGAGTTAGCCTGTTCTACTAGCCAATTTCTTCTGGTTTCAGGGTGGTAGGGTGGGAGGTTTCCTCTGGGACCAGATCCTCCAGTGTTCCTTGGGCTGCTGTCACATATTCCTCTATGGAAAGGGTTCAGGAAGGTTTAAGCCCCTAAAAAAGTGGGATAGGGAGGGCGAGCTGGGAAAATTGAGTGGGTCGTAGTCACCCTCTTTTTATTTCCAAGGTTGATGCTGGCTGAGGAAGGGTTGTGAAAGCTCCCAAAAGAGGATGGGGCTGGGGAAGGTGGGATGGGACGTGAGTTGGGTAAATGTGAAATGGCTGGTGCTGTGTTTGCCCTGTCTCCATCTCTCACTATATCACGCTGTTTCCCTCTGGCAGGAGAAGACAGAGCCCTACTTCATTGGTATTTTCTGCTTCGAGGCTGGGATTAAGATTGTGGCCCTGGGGTTTGTTTTCCACAAGGGCTCGTACCTGCGCAATGGCTGGAATGTCATGGACTTCATTGTAGTCCTCAGCGGGTGAGTCAGGGGTGTGGGCCTGTGGTAGGAATGGGCAGCTGGGCATGGGCGCTCGTCCTAGTGGGGACACAAGGTCCAGGATGTGGTCCAGCGCCTTGGTTGGCAGTTGTTGTTTCTTCATCCCAGAGAGGGAGGGGAGGGTGGTTCCCTGTGCTGGATGCTCCTGTGTTGGCTTTGCTGCGGGTAGCTGGTGGAGAGACATGGTTCCCCATCAGATGAGGAGGAGAGCTGGCTCTGAGGGTATCATGTCTAGCTTCCTCAGTTGGTGGCCTGGCATCTGTCACCTTTCTGGGCATGGGGCAAGGTGAGGACAAGGTAGGAGCATGGCTTGATAAGCAACTGGATGTAATCTGGGAGAGGTTTTGGTCAAACCTTATGTGATGAGGGCGAAAATCTCTTCTTGCCTTACCAAGCACTTTCCAGCCTTGGCCTAGTGCTGGGGGTTTGGGAATGAGGTCTGGGTGGGGCCATGTTCCCAGGTGATGCTCACTCAGTGTCCCAGTGTGCAGCAGTGACGCTGGGGGTGGTAGCACACAGAGCTTCACGGGTGCTGGTTGTGTCACTGATGGTGTCATTGCCAGGGACGTGGCCCAGATTTGAGTCCTGCTTGCAGTGTGATGGGCTGTGCTGGTGACACAGAAACAAGCAGAGGCTTTTGGGCTTGAGTTAGACAGCAGTGGTATTTGCCTTGAGCAGAAGCCCCCCCAGGGTGACTCCCCTGGGCCCATCACTGTGTGGAGGAGCAGGTGAGTGCCTGCAGCCACTTAGGGGCCCTGGGAAGGGGTGCCTGGATTGTGGCTGTTTCTTTTTGCATGCCCATGATCACCTTCAGAGGAGCTAGTTTGCTGCATACAGATGGAGCCTGTAGACATCCAAGCACTTCATGAGCTTTGGGAGGTACAAAGAAACTGCAGGGATGTCTGGGAAACTGAGGCATAGGACCCAGGCAAGATACCTGGGATCTCTCCCAAGTTGTTTGCTGCACAGTCCTGTCTCTTGGCTTCTAGGGTGGTGGCACCATGTGAGACAAGACACCTGTTTGGGTATTTGGAGGAGGAAGGGGGATGTTGAGCCTGGTGTTGCCGAGGATGTAGTGATGGGTGATGCTTGTCCATAGTGGAAAGGTTCAGGTTGGGACTGTTCTTGAGAGCAGGCTTGAGAGCATGACCGGGAACACTTTGCCTCCCTTGGCCCAGTGCGGATCTGAATGGGCTTGCTGGGAAGTAGGACCATGTCTGCCTGTGAAGGCAGGATGTCTTGGTGTGCTGGTGGTGGGGTGATGCTTCTCAGTGGGTAGCAAACTGGCTGCCTATGGTTGGTGCAACCATCGTACAAGATGTGGCTGGCTCTTCTGCATCTGCAGAGTGACTGTCAGGGGATGGCTTCTGAGGGCAAGGCAGGTTTGTGGGGAGAGCAACCAGACACAGCTCATGGGCTGGGCAAAAGTGGTCACATCTCTGGGAACAGTGTGGGACACGTCACCCGTGGTTAACAACAAGAGAATATGTTCTGGCCTCACTGTGCAGCTGTGGTGCTGGACTGAGTGTAAGGAAAGTGGTTGGGTGACTGGAAAATGCCCATTGGCTGTCTCCTGGCCCGGGCATCCTTTAGAGTCTGGGCCAAGGGGAAGCACTGGGCTGTGAAGGCGCGTTTGCCACAGGCCTCTCCCTGCCCTCCCCACAGCGCTGGGTGAGCTGACTGTAACTGAGCTGATGCTGAGTCAGCGTTCAGCAATTACTCACTCATGAAAGCCTCACCAGCTCCTTTCAGTGCCGGGCCGGGCTGGGCCCTGTGCCAGGGAATCAATTGTCCATGAAGGACTGTTAGCACTGTGCCAGCCGTCCTGCCAGGAGATGCCCGGGTCCCCCTGATACTGCCAGTTACAGGGGGCAGCCCTCTGGGGTCTGCTTCACTACTATCCCTTCACATCCTAATGTTTTGCCAGCAGGATGAAACCCTTTCCAAGAAATGCCCAGTTACCTGCTGGCTTTGCACCAGAAGTGCCGGTACCCACTGGCATGAGCTCACTGGCCTTTTGGGACAAATTCTGTTGTATGATGAGCGAAGTAGACAATCCACAAATATTCACCCTAGACCAGTTTTGGGGAGGATTGGGTCACTGGGGGATCAGCTGGATGAGGGCATAGGCTCCTCTGGGCTGTTCAGCTCTTGCTTTTGCTGTGTGGTGCTGATGGAGCTGCTGTTCTTCAGTCTGTGGTTGTGACTCCCTTGTAAGAAACTCTTGTCTGTTTGATCTGCTGAATTATTGGCAAATTTCTTCAGCAAATAATCCTTGGCTGGCAAATGACTTGCAAACAGCTTGTGGGAGAGGGTTTGCATTTGTCGGTTCATGCTGCGTCGGTTGCGTAAGGCAGGCGGTGAAGTCTGAACGGGGGATGTGTGCGGGCGACCGGTGGGTTCAGGCTCATCTTTGTGGACTAAAACTTTACATTTGATAAATGTGGGAATGTCTGTACAGGGACTATTGAGCTGAGGAGAATTAAGTGGTTAGGATCTTGTCGTGACTTAGCAAGATGCAGTGGTTGTGGTAGAGGGGATGTTGTGAGCATCTGTAGTATAGGGTAGTGCTCGCCTTGGGATGTGCTGACCCATTAGAGATGCTGATGCATCCCATGATGATGGACCAGAGGATATCTGTGTGAGCAGGACCCACTCCAGGATCCGTCCCTAATGGACCCAGAGAGACCCAGCATCATGCTTGCTGGGCCTTGTCCCTCCAAGAGTGACAGAGGGATTTTTCCTTTCTGCACTTATTTTTTATGACATGTCTGATGTGAGAGGTACTTAATGCAGGTGGCATCATGGCCCCAGACACTGTGTTGGGGTTTTCACTAGCAGTGGGATATCCTGGGCATGTAAATTAGCCACATGAGGGGCTACTGCTGTGAGCAGGTTCTCAGGACCCTGCGCAGGCATAGATGGCACTGACCTGGCTTCAACTGGTGTTTGCTTCTTGTGTCAATAAATCCAGATTTTTGCATCTTAACGGAAATCAACGCCCACCTAAAACTCCCTGATGCTAAAGCTTCCACTGGGAAGCTAATAGTCACATTTGTAAACCTGCTCTGTTTATAAACTGTGGTTTCCAAATCATCATCACTGCCTGAAAAAACAGCCTGTTCTCCCCCAGCTAAAAATTTTTATCCAAAAGTGTGCATAAAATACTTTCACTCTTTTTGAGGTAGAGCTAGGGAGGGGAATGTCTGTTTCCCCTAGGGCTTAGGAATGCTCACCTCGCCCATGCATGAACCGGAGCTGTCTTTGCCCTGAAGCTGTACTCATGAAGCTGTACTCATACATGCAGCATGTCCTGGTCCGCAAAGGAGAAAACTGCTCAGAAGCAGTTAGAAAGGGCAGTGGGTGCTTGGAGACCTCTTAACTGATGGTCCTAAGAGGGTGAGGTTGAAGGAGCTTTAGCCATCAGCAACTGAAGCATCAATCAGCTCCCTTCTCCCCAGGTGCCATTAGTGTAATGAGCAGAGAACGAGGACCCTGCAGCAGCCTGCCGTGTCCTATACCATATTTGAAGGTGCTTGTGGAAAAAGAAGGGTTAAAAACTGCCTCCGCATGTATCCAGGTGGGTGTGTGCTTCACGCACTCCAATGCCTGAGCATCATAGCACTGAGTTCGCTTTTTTATAGCAGTTGCAGCAGTAATACAATAATACATTATGTGAGAGGTGAAGGGGTGGGGGAACACTTCTCACAATGGGGAAAAATCAAAACGTAAATCAAAAGGCGCTTGTGAAGTTGTGCTGCTCTGAAGTCAGGGAAGCAGTCACTGTAAAACCAGTATAAATACACCAGGGTCATTAAAAGGAAGAGCTGGCATCAGGGTTTTTGGAGGGTTGAATAATAGCTGCTACACCTGGATGCCTTTTGTGAAGCCCTTGGGCACTGTGGTTTTCATTAAGGGATTTTGTGGGGTGGAGCGTGGCCAAAGGAAGGCAGGAATGAGTGATCACAGGTGGTGCCTGCTGTGCCCTTAGCAAACGGAGAGCTGACTGGATGATTACCAGCCTGTGCCAGCAGAGGAAAGCCTGGCTCTCCAAGTCTGGACAGCTGTCCCGGAAACCTACAAATGCAAGTGGCAGTCATGAGCCCAGCCTCTCTGTCTGACCTCCCAGTGAAATCCTGTGCACGCCCGTGCCCTCGTTTTCCGCTGTGGCTGGGGTGAAGCAGGAGAGAGCAGTTCCTAGATGACCGCTTCCCTCCATGCTGCAGGGCTGCAACGTGAGCATGGGGACCAGGAGGGCAGGTTTGTTTGTTGTGGTGCTGTCTGGGTTTTGAGAATACTGTCCTGGAAAGTGCCTTGATGCCCTTTTTGCAATTCTCCTGAGCTCCCCCATGGCAGAGGCAAAGATGATTTACCCTGTGGCAGTTAGTGCACCTCACGCAACCCGAGTTCTGTGTGTCTTAGGTGGTGGTCTTTTTATCTTGGTGATTCAGAGGTGGAGCAGGGGATGCAGTATATGAATATTCCTTGTGGTTTGGGGTGTTGATCCCCAGCAGTGTGCATGGCACCCCATGCACGTGCAAGAGCGCATACTCGTACACATGCACACCTGAGATTGGAAGAAGCCCTTCTCCCAGTGCTGACACCTATTTTCCCAATCGAGGGAGTACAGTGCACCTCCAGGAAAGGAAGCCTTGGGGGAGTGGATATGAAGCTTGGAGAACAAGCGTTAAATCGGAGCAGAAGTGGAACATCCTGACACGATTATTCTGCTGGAGCCTGTACCATTACAAGGAGTGTTGTCCAATAGGATAAGCCAGTAAAGAGATAACCCCAACTCTAAAAGTGGAGCAATGTTTTGATCACACCCAGCAACTTTTTTCTTCTTCCCTTCTTTTTCTTTCATAAATGACACAGGTTTCCAACCTGATGTCTGCCCCATCTCCCCACCTCCTTCCCAGCTCTTTCCTTCCAGGACAATTAGTAGAGTGTTTGGTCTTTCGTTAGGATGAATAATTAATTCCCCAGCTTTGTGAATGATTCATGTGCCATATGCCACGGTGACAGGATGTGCCTGACATTGGCACCTTGTATGAAGGGCAGTGCTGCTTCCCCAGCCCAGTGAGGGGATGGGGTGGGTGATGAGGGGAGAAGCTTTACCGTGTTGAGAATGGGTGGAGGGGATGACATGGGGAGACCCCTGGGCAGGCAGATCCATGGCTCTGGCTTTGAAGAGACAGGCATCCCACCTTGCCTCGGCACAGGATCCAGCTTGATGCTGCTCATGTGCTTGGCCCTGTCATTCCCCACTCCTCTTCCCCAGAGATTGGTTTCCTGCAGCCGTTCATTGTGCTGTGGAGTCAGTCTCTTCCACAGGCTGCTGGTCCCTGGGGGCATTGCCTCCCCTCCCAGGCACCCCTCTGCTCCATGCAGTCCCTAGGAGCTCCTTCTGCACCCCAGCATCCTTCCTACAGAGCTCCCAGGCTGGGGTGAAGCCCTCAGAATCCCATAGGGGCAGAGCATTGGGCTGAACTACAAAGTCCCTGTGCACCATTACTTTGCACTGCCACAGATCTTGCTCCAGGAGAGGATTTGTGGGGTAAAAGTCTGGCTCGAGGGAAGAGGAAAGGGGTTATTTTCCACCACATCCTTATGTGGGGAAGAGGTGTCACCCAGGCTTGGGTGGGTATCCCTGGGGTCTCAGACTTCTCCTTTGGCGTGAGTTCAGATGGGTCCTGCTGTGGTATGTGGTTGCCAGCACTATGTTTCTCTTGCCAGGACCAGCTCTCCAGCTTCCTGGCAATGACTTTAGGTTTCCACCAGGTCCTGTATATGCAAAAGCAGTTTCACCAGCATCTCTCTCTGCCAAATCCTTTATCCACTGAGAGGGGTCACAGAGGCAGGAGGGAGGTGCAGGGTTTGGCCAGCTCACAGGGTGCAGAGAGGATGCTCCTTCATGCACCAAACCCTGAGGGCTTCTCCAGGAAAAGATAGCCTTGGGGGGTCATTTCATACCCCAGATCAAAGGCTAGTGAAGGCAATTTTTGTCCTTCATCATCATCACACCTTGCAGGGTGTTGTTGATGCTCAGTTCAGGGCTCTTGAAGCTTCTGGGAAAGATAGGCTCAGCGGCTTTGCAGCAGTGTAATCCACTTGTGTCATGGCCCTGAAACCTAGAAAGAGCAAGCAAAGATGATGGAGGCTTTGACGTTGCTCTGAACTCTGCCGAGGGCTGGACTTAGACCTGGTGTCCCTGTCCCTTGGCATCCCCAAAGCAGGAGGACCACTTCATTCTGCTGGGGTGGATGTCCCAATTCCACTGGCCTTGCCTTGAGCAGGGTTTGGACCCAAGAGCCTAGAGTACATCATGCTACTTGTGATGCTGTCTACAGAGAGGAAGGGATTGACTCACCAGCAGAAAAGGGCAAGAATGGGGTAAATTCATCAGGTAACTTACTTTCCATCAGCTGTTTGACCAGTGTATTAATTATGAAGTAGTCTCCCTCGTAAAGTCAGGCGGCAGTGCAAGCCTTCAGGGGCCTTTCCACTTAATTATAAATATTAATTTGCACGTCAGCCAGCCAGCCAGCACCCTCCCTGCCCCAGATTTTGAGCTGAGATTAGTCTGTCTGAGCTGATCTCTCCCTCCCTCCACCTAGCACACCCCGGAGCTGCCCTTTGCTGGGACAGTTTGTCTGCATGTGACTCTGCAGCAGTCCCTGATAGCAATGGTCAAGGGATACAATCAAAGGCTGATCTGATTATTTGGGGGTTCAGCCTTTGCTTGTGGTTCCTGGTGTGAAGTCCTTTGAAGCATGCCCTGAGCTCTGTGTGTTGTCCCCAAGGGCTGAGGCTTCAGGGTTGCTGGTGCTGCTCCCGATGGGAAGATGGGGACTGGAGTGGGTGCAATGTGCAGCCTCTGGCATGGGCAATGGAGGGACAGTGGGTGCTGCAGTGTGTGATAGTGCCCAAATTTGGTGCTTGCTCTGTGCTAGTAAAAGAACTTTGTGTAGGCAGGGTCTTTGAACATAGCTCATGGTTTACTCTGCTAAGTCCCATAGAGCAGAGAGTAATTTTAAACGTGATTTATCCCATTTTCTTTTCCTCCACTGGGAAGAGAAATCCATAGGTGCAGGTCTTGAGCTGGAGGAGAGGGTGTGTGCTTTGCTCAGCTGCTGCAAGCTGGAGCAGTGCCTGAGGGCTGAGCACTGCAGCCAGCCCAAAGCCTGCAGGTGTATTTGGTCCAGTGGGAGCTCACTCCCGAACCCGTAAATAAATAAAACCATCACCCTGGTTGCAAACACAAAGCATTGCATTCCTCCCCACCCCCCAGCATGTTTTTGTCTGCCAGTGGTTGCTCACTATTCAATTATACTTTTGGGGATTTGCATATATTTCCCATCCTGCCTCCTCTCTCATTTGCATTCTTCCAATAGCTCCTCTTTTCTCCACCTGAAGTGTCTCTTCCCCCTTTCCTCTGAAGAAGTAAAACTAACCCCTTTGCCTGGGTGACCTATAAAAACGCCTTCACTTTTTTTCCCTTCTTTTTTCTCTAGTACATATGATGAAAAGCATGAGATCATTGTGATTTTTATAGCCCAATCTGGCAGCTTTTTTCAAATAACTTGGATGGTGAGATGTAATTTTAGTTTGGGTCCTTGCCTAAAAATAAAGAATAATTATTAGCACATCAGACGTAGATATTGTAAATGATCGAAAAGAGTTTAAATTGTTCTATAGATACGAGAGCTGCCGCCCTGTGTCAGCACAAAGGTCTGTCACAGCCCGAGTCTCACCTCTGTGCTGTGTATCCAGAGGAGCTACAAGAAGCCGTAAGATATGACGATAAGTAAATCAGAAATGGGTCGTGCTGGGTGATATGGGTGGCGCTCTGAAAAAAAACCCCAAAAAACAAACACCACCCCCCCCCCCCCAAAAAAAAAAAAAGCATGCTTATAGTGTTACTAAGCTGTTAACAGGTGAGATGCTGAAGTCCAGAGCAGGAGAGTGTGGTTTGAGCATTGTATTTATTATTAGCTGCACAGTTCCTGAGATGCCTTGGGGTTCTGGGATGGATGGGTTTGCTCCAGCAATATGTGCTCCCAGTGCATCCGCCCTCGCCAGGAGCTGCGAAAGGATGTGCAAGCACCTGTTTCATAGTGGTGGGTCGTTGGTCAGGAGACATGTTTGCAGTGCAGCCACCTCATTCTGGTGATCTGTCCAAACCTGCTTCTGAAAGAGCTCATGGTGTCCCTTGTCCCCCAGCAAGGACAAGGAGCGTGTCACCTTGCCACAGAGGAGTCCCATTCTTAGCAGCTAATTTGGAGCGCTGGGAAGTAGTGCCCTGAAATCACCTGAACCTTGCCTGGAGGCTCAGTGGGACAGCTCCTGAGCCCTTCAAACGAATCTGGGTTAGCGGAGGACTTTGCAGCCAGGGCGCTCTGCTCCCCACTGCAGTGCTGGACCAGTAGTACCTCAGGTGGTGGTCCTGCCCTGGGGAGGAGATGTGTCACAGGGCTGGGAGCTGTGAGGGCTCCATCTCTATCACTCTGCCTGGCTGTGTAGGACTATAGCTCATGTTGCTCTGTGGTGGTAGAGAGAGCTGTCAATCCTGCTCTGCTGCCAGATGCCTTTTAGCTGGGCTTGTATTGGCAAGCCCTTTGAAGAAGGGTTGGAGCCTGCATCCAGCCCAGGAGTATCTCTGGCCTGGAGATGCTCAGTCCTGGCTGGAGTCAGTGCAGGGGCTGCAGACACCTTTTTCACACCCCTCTGGGAGGCTGTTTGGAGCCCAGGTGTTGGAAGATGCGGTGCAAAATCTGAAGGAGGGTCTTGGGGTCTCTGGCACAGTGTTGGGTGCTGCGTGTCCTTTATGCTGGTATTTTGTGGAGCGCTGGCAGGTTACTTGAAAGAGATAAAAGCACTTGTGCTCTCTCCTACATGCTGTGGAGTGGCCATGCTTTATCATACTTATTGATTTTGATCTTACAACCAATTTAACAACGCAGCTCTCCCCAGCCTTTGGGAGCTCCTGACTTAATTAAGTCCCTTTTCTGCTCTCCCATCAACTCTGTGGGTAGTGGGGGCTGGTCACGGGTTGGGACATGGGGGAAAGGGAAAGTGCTATCAAGGGTAAAAGATCCTGTATATGTCAGGATAAGCAGCCTGATACATGGGAACCTGTGGGTGATGCTGGAGTGATCCCAACTGCTGCTGGTGCTGGGCATGCAGCTCACTCCTTGCGCTGGGGCAGGGAGGAAGAGGAGGCTAGGAAAAGGAGTTGAAGCAACCTGGTTTGCTTATGTGAGAGCATTTCTACTGTCAGGGTATCCTAGGAAACCCAGCTGCCTTTTTGGAGGGGCAGGTTAGTACCTGCTGTACCTCAGGGAGACGGGGAGAGAAAGTGCTAATTGCTCAGCGTGCCAGAGAGCTGCTCTGGCCTGTAATTAGATGAATTAGTGGAACAATGACCCAATTTCCCTCAGTTTTAAGATTACTGCAAGCAACCCTGAGGTTGCTGCCTCCTCCTGTCCTGCTCCCCTCCCCATCCCCTCCTCTCTCATCCCCTGCTCCTCTACTGCAGTCCTCAGTACTCCTCCTTGGCCAGCACCTGGGGGCTGAGCCCAGATGGGAGAGGAGGCCATGAGCTCTTGCACTGCTGTCTGTGCTCCCACAGCTCTGCCCAAGCTGCAGCGTCTCCCTCACTCCAGCAAGTTCAGGAGCTCTGAGTATTTCCACTGCTGGACATGGTGTGCACCAGCTTGCTTCTGCCCCAGTTTGTTTTCCAGAGATGGGCTTGAAAAAACTCCTGTATATTAAAAGAAAACCTCTGGAGTCCTTCCTGCACCTGCCGATTGCCTTCCAAGGTCATCAAACTTTCATTACTATAGATTTTTGAATGTGTGTGAGGTTTTCGTCTTCTCAGCAATTCCGGAGGTGGAACTCCAAGGAAGCTCCATGTGTGGAAAATGCCAGAGCAGCTGATGGATAAGGGTGCTGCCAGGGGAGCAGGGGTGACCATCAAGGGAGCAAACCCCATCTCTGGGGTACCGCCTGCCTGGAATGGAGGTTAAACCCACGCAGCTGTGATGAGCTCGCCATTGGCAGTGTTGAGACCCCAGAGTGCAATTTCATGGTATGGGTTATGGCCAGCACTGTGGTTTAGGGCTGTCCCCAGCCATCCTGGTGTGTAGGGGTAACTGAAAGGGAGCTACCTGTGTGGCTTTGGCTGACCTTAGTGTCCCATGAGCTTTGGTGCCAGCATCAGATGGGGCTCACTGGCCATGTGGGCTTTGGGAGGCAGTGAATCTTTGTACTTGCTGAGGAATATGGTCTTTCTTGTGGCTTCCCCCAGCCTAGTGTGAGAACATGGCTCTTTGCACCACCAGGGTGGCCGAGGCTTTTGCCCGGGCTAACTCTTGCTCTCTCCGTGTTTGCCTGCAGCATCCTCGCTACCGCTGGGACACACTTCAACACCCATGTGGACCTGCGGACACTGCGGGCCGTGCGCGTGCTCAGACCTCTGAAGCTCGTCTCAGGCATTCCCAGTAAGTTGGATGCTCCTGGTCTCCGTCCTGGGGTGTACGCATCCATTCCTGATGTCCTTCAGCATGAGAGGGGTCCTCATGGCACCTAGGAGATGTAGGGTGAAATCAGGGAACAGCAGAACAAACCTCCCCATGTAGTGGGAACTCTAGGGTGGCAGCATTTGGTGTCCCTGGGTGGCATTTCCCCCTGCCCAGCCTACTGTGTGCTGGCACAAGGCTGAGCTCAGCAGCTCTTCAGGGCCTTCCAGCAGCTCCGTTTCCCTGGCCAGAAGGCGGTGGGTGGATCCTTTCAGGACTGAGGTTTATTCAGGGGAGATTTCAGTTTTCTGCAAGATTTCATCTGCTGGCACGGGGATAAATAAAGAAACTAGGCTGCTGCCGGCACCGGTCCTCCAGTCCCTCCTGCCTTGGGCACTGGGGTGAGGTGGTGTGCTGGATCCATGCCATGGGACAATGAGGGAGGAGGAGCTGCAAGGGGCACATCCCATCAAGTCCAGAGCGGGGACCAGGTCCAGAAACCAGCTGTCCTGGAGCCTTGTTCTGCGGCCTGGTCCTCCCTGCTCCCCCTTGGGATGGTGCTTTCCTCTGCAGTCCTCAATCCTCCAGGCTATGCTGGTCTCTTTGCATCTGTCAGATGACTGTCCATCCTCTCTGCTTACTGTTCTTTTGCCAGAGGTGGTGGGTGTGGACATGTCCCAGCAGGGGTTTGCATGACCATGCTGAACTGTGCCCTTTCTTTCTCCTTCCAGGCCTGCAGATTGTGCTGAAATCCATCATGAAGGCCATGGTGCCTCTCCTCCAGATTGGCTTGCTGCTCTTTTTTGCTATCCTCATGTTTGCCATCATTGGTCTGGAATTCTACAGTGGGAAGCTGCACCGAGCCTGCTACACAAACAATTCAGGTGGGGAAAAGGGCTCTGCACTTGCTTTACATCCCACAGGTGGCAAACACCTGGGACAAGCACGTGTTGCTATAGTGGGAAGCCCAGGGCCGAGAAGATCCTTTGTTTCATGCACACAAGGCATCACCCAGTTGTGTTCAGGATGTCCCATTTTCTTATGGAAGCAGTTTGTGTGCAGCCAGGGCTAGTCTCAGCAGGGTACCCTGCTCTGCCCAAATTCCATCTGTGTTCAGGCTTTTCTCCTCGCCTGTCCCCTGCTTCTCTCTTACTTCTGCCTCCTTTGGCTCTCTTCTGTGTGCTTGCAGGTGAACTAGAGGAGTTGGACCCTCCACATCCATGCGGGGTGCAGGGTTGCCCCCCAGGCTATGAATGCAGGGAGTGGATAGGTCCTAATGACGGGATCACGCAGTTCGACAACATCCTCTTTGCTGTGTTGACCGTCTTCCAGTGCATCACCATGGAAGGGTGGACCACAGTCCTGTACAATGTGAGTAGTGCTGCTCTGGTGTCTCTATGGGCAGTTGGATATGGGGATAGGGGGCTGGAGATGGTGTTCTATGTGCTGGAAACCTGTAAGATCCTGAGTTCCCTTTGTGATGGGGATGGGGTTGGTCCTTCCTGTTTGGATAGGAGATGAGGGATAGAGAGGTGTGTGTTACATGCCTCTAGGCAAAGGGAGCAATAAGGGTTTGGCCTCCATCTCTGGATTGGCTGTACAATCCATTGCAATAGTGAAACCTTGTGGACATGGGCTGCAGCAAGCCCTCCTGCTTGAGCGGTGTCCCTGGGAAGGTATCCATCCTTCCCTCCTCCTCCTCTTCCTGGCAATGTGATTACTGGGCACTGCACATCTGCTCTCCCTGCAGACCAGGCGGTGGATGTACCTGCATTCCTGATTGCCTGGGAAAGCACTAGAGCTGGGCTTGGACACCCTTCTTGAGGCAGAGGCAGTGTTTCGTGGCTGACAGGGAGCTGAGATCTTTAGTATTCATGCTGCAAACATCTGTCGGTGCTGAAGGGGATGACTGGGCTGGGTTCCTGTGGTTTGCAGCTGCTTGAAGTTGCCAATACCCAATCCATTGGTGTGCCCAGGGAGCAACTTTGGGGCAAAACTGGAAGCAGGAAAAAAGCTACAAGTGATCACAAAATGCAATATCATTGTGGATGACTGGCCATATACAAATGTTTTAGTTTATGGGCTAGAAGCAACCATGCCAGTTCTGTTCCCAGCCTAATTTCAGCATCAATTTTGGCATCATTGCACTGGGAATGTTTTTATACCATGGTTCCCATAATGCCCAGAGATTTGCAGAGGGGCATTGCTCTGCAGGAGGCAAATTGGATGTCTTGTGGTGGGGAAACGTGGTTTGATAGTTTCTTTGTCATCAGCAGAAGGGCTGGGTTTTCACCCCAGGTGAAGGCACTGCACTGCCAGTGTTGGGGTCCCTCTCCTGCTCAGTCTATCATAGCATCCTTTTGGGGGTACAGGATGGCGTGTGCAGGCAGATAGATTGTGAAACTTAGACTGGGGTAGAAAGGGAAGAATTCATGGCAAGGGTTTGACCTTACTGTGAGGATTTGGTTTTCCTCTTCCTAAAGGAGATGGTGGTGTTAGGATCTTGCTGCTTCTGGAGGGGAATTAGGCAGAATTGAATCACCTGGCTGTTCAGGAGGATAAAAGACCACTTCTTGGCTGCTTCTGATGTATCAATGGGATTAGAGATTTAACTACAGCACCCATTGCCCAGGCATAACTGATTATAGCATGAAAGGGGATTTCTACTGCCTGGCATTTCATTCCCCTGCTTTTAGCATGCTGGGCAGTTGCTGCCCACTCACACTACCCTATGGCAACCTGTGCATGCCCAGCACTGCCTGTGGCTGGTGCAACCAACCTGCCCTGCACCTTGTTTCTTGTGTTAATGACTGTCTGCAAAAGCCAGGGGCTGCTTCCATCAGTGCTCTCCATGTCCCCTCCTACTCCTCCTTTGGCGCCTGAAGCAATTAGCAGCAGCACTCCCTGTGCTAGAGCTCCAGCTGAGGCACGCAAGGAGACTGTGAGCTACATGGACAGGCAATTTATGGTCTGATTGTCCGTGAGGGTTTGTACTGGCAGTTCCTGAGAAAGTCTGGTGACCTTCCCTTTGGGATGTCCTTACCAGGAAAGCTGAAGCTGATCCATTCCATGTCTGGGATTTGCTGATCCAACATCTGGATCTTATTGAAGGGTAGGAATGGGAGACTTTGCTGGGAGCACTGAAAACCATGCTCTGCAGGACCTACCCTGCAGGA
The DNA here is from genome assembly GCA_028858755.1 of Ara ararauna. Classification (NCBI taxonomy): domain Eukaryota; kingdom Metazoa; phylum Chordata; class Aves; order Psittaciformes; family Psittacidae; genus Ara; species Ara ararauna. Next base: position 45,709,305 of record CM054382.1, read on the forward strand.
TCCCCTGTTTACCACCACAGCTGCTAAATCGGGGGCTCTCTAGGACATTTGGGGGACCCACAGCCCTGGGATCCAAATAACCTTCCCAGCACCAGTTGCACTGCCAGGCAAACATGCTCTGTCATGGGCAGGACCATAAAGTGCCTCCTTTTCCTGCTCCTCTGCCAAGAACCAGCTATTACTTACCTATAATGGAAAGGATTAAGGGCCTTCCTTGGCTTTTAATTGCATAAGGATTGCTGCTGATTCACTTTGGGAGGCAGTGAGGGACAGACAGTGTTTCCAGCACTGTTGAGTTGTGCCTGCTGCCCTCCATGGGGACACAAGCTGTCTGTCCTCTGCGTTGCAAAGGCTATGGGTGGTCAGCCCTTTTGCTGCTTCAAGGCAGCAAAATAGGCTTTTATCTTTTATTTATTTTTTTTTTAAATAGAGCAATGAGGGATACGCACGTGGGATGCGGTGCATGTGGGATGCAGGGATGGAAAGCCACTGGGATGCTCTGCTGTCACCTCCATTGCTTGCAGCAGCAAACCAGAGCAGGCTCCTACTGCTAGCCAGCATGGACCTTGCCCAGCACATGCCCCAGGTTTGGGGGGATGAGTGTGGGACTCTGCTTTCCCACTGGAGTAAAGTGATGGGAGGCTGCATCCTTGCAGGTTAACACCACACAGGAGAGTCAGATAGCAGGAAAACCGCTTTAGCAGGCTCTCAAAGAAATTGCTTACTATAGTATTCCCCTGTGTTACTGTATCATGATTTTAAGATCCATTTTTCCACTATTTACCAGGTCTAGAAGCATGGCTCCTGGAATTTGTAGATATCGTCACAAAAAGCTAATTGGACCCATGTTCCTTTCCATGTGTATTATTTCATGAATGTGCTTGCCTTCGGTATTGTTTTCATCAGCCTTGCCTGCTGTATTGCTAGGTAGAAATTGCTCTATGGGTAAAAAAAAGAGAAAAAACCTCAAATTGTGGGGGTTTATGGCTTTTCCTTCTCCCATCCCTGGAAGCCTGAAGGAACTAATTTCTTTTGGAGGGAAGGTTCAGATTTGTGGTTCCTCTGGCTGTTTCTGTGGTCCAAAACAGGGTCTAAGGAGTATTTTGTTCTTCTTATACTGTAGCAGATGCCCCTTCCCTGGGCTGGCTTGAGACCAAACCTGATTTCTATAGGGACCAGAGGGAAATACAATGCTGGCACAGAGACTCATTGTCCTACTTCTTCACCTCTGCAGACATGCCAGTATGAGACAGGGTCTGGGTTGCAGTTTTGTCATTAAACAGTGGTGCTGGAATCTGGAGGGGGTGGGGGGATGGCAGGGCTGGTGAGGGGTTGCTAGTGTGTGCTGTGGGGCTGGCTGGACACAGCACAGGCACTTGGTGGTGCTGGTGGCTTCAGGTGCTCAGCCTGGCTCCCCTGGTCCCAGAGAACAAACAGGAGTTTGAAATCATTATTTCCTCAGAAACACTGACTCAAGGGGCTGTATTTATTCACTGAGATTGTTTATTTGCTTTCCCATTTGGAAGCGCTCAGCCGCTATGGTTGCAGGTAGTGAGGAGGAGATTAGCTTGATGGAGCTGCCATTCTCCAGTTCCCCCCACGCTACTGGGAGCTGAGATGGGAAGAAAAACACTGGTGGCAGGCATGTGCTGGGGCTGTGGGCTGGCCCGGTGGCCTCTGCAGGGAGAGGGGTCAGCCCTGCCTGTCCTGGCTGGGTCCCTTGCTGGAGTTCTGCTCTGTGCTCTCTGGAGCTGGGCGCCAGCCACACAGCACAGGTACTACAGCCCTCAGTGGGAGGTTAGTGTGGAGCACTAACACAAGTCCATGGCAAAAGGTGCTGTTTATAGGTGTGGGTGCAATGCCAGTGCAGATTGATGCCTGCAGGGGAGCTAGGGCTGCCTGCTTGTCCTTGCCCAGCGTTGCTCGTGGGGTGTGAGGGTGCTTGAGAGAAGCAAGCAGTTGCAGCTCTGAGCAATTGCAAAGGGACATGGGTACAAGCATGGGCACAGGTCTGGCCATGGTCCTGAGCACCCTTCGCTCACACGAAGAGAGGCTCCAAGTGCTTCACAGGACCAGCATAGCCGATGCAGGGAATCAGAGCCTGCTGATGGGGAAAGCCTGTTTCCCTGCATGGATCTTGCCATCAATTGAATTCTTGTTGATCCTAATTTTCTGGCTCCCAGTATATTCTGAGAGTTGGAGCAGCCTGCAGACAGGCAGGAGTGCCTGCATGTCAATGATAACCAAACTGCAGCTGAGCCAGGCGAAGAACTGGCTTGACTTTGGACAGGACCATAGCTATTAGCAGCGATGGGTAAACATTTGCTTCCTAAGCACACACATTAAAGCAGCACTGGAAGAACATCCATGCTGCTAATTAAAAATGCATGGCAAGGCCTAAAGGGAGCTAGCTGACCACAGATGCCTGCTATAAACCCAAAAGGCCTCTTGTGGCACAAGGGATTGGGAGTGTAAGGAAGCAGGAGGGCAAAAAGGTACAGGGAGCCTTAGGAAATGCCAGTGCCGAGTGTTGGGAGCCTTCTGGGAGCTTTTGCAGCAAGAGGAGAGTGTTTGCTGAGGAAAGGGGAATCAAATCCTTGGCAGCGTCCAAAATACCTTCTAAAACGCAGTGGTCGTGGGCAGATCTGTGTGCTGTAGCCTCAGGGGAGGTGGTGTGTGCAGGTCCTGTAGCCCTGTGCAAAGCTTAACAGCCGCCTGCAAGCAGCCAGGCGGTTGAAAATGTGCTGGTTAGGTGCGAAGCACAAGCTGTGCATGCAGAGCCCAACAGCAGAGGCTTTGCAAGAGCCGCTGTAGAATGCGAGCTGCTGCAAGGAGCAGGGTTTGCAGCAGGTGTGACTCAACCACCACGCGTGGCCAGGAGGATGCATGGGGATGACATCCTGCAGGAGTGCTGGTGCCTGGTGTCACCATAGTGTGTGGGATCCCCTCTAAATGTGGGGCGGAAAAGGTCCAAGAGGAATCTCATGCAGAGGTTATGGTTTCACTGGCTGGGTGTTCAGAAGTTGGCTTGGACTGGGTTTGACTGTGAAGTACCAAACCTGAGATCTGCTGGAGCTTGGTTTTCAGATGTTGTGAAATGTCCATCCTTTTTGAAATGGGGACTGTTCAGGTAGCCTTGATTTGGGGCGCTGGGAGAGGGAGATATGTTTAATCACTGGATGTGCTGGAGCACATGGATCAGAGAGGGGTGTAAGGCTTGGCTGTCCTGCTCCCTGACAGCTCCCCAGTTGCAGTAGTCATGTGGCCTTGGAGAGGCTCAGGGGAGGAATGTGTTGCAAAGCAGTTAATTTTCGCAGTGTGTGTATGTACAAAATCGCTTTTTGTTCATTGGCATAAATTCCTAGGGTGTCATGGCTGTCCCTTGGGATGCTCAGCACTCAGCTGCTCCCCCTGAAGCACCTACATGTGAACACTGTGAGCAGGACCTGAGCATTGTGCAGGTCTGGGTGAATTTTGCCTCTTGCCTTTTGGAGAGCAAGGGCAGTGCCTGGGGCAGCCAGGGACCAGAGGGATTAATGACTTGGCCAGGGAGGAATTGCTCATTTTGAGGTTTGCTCAGACCTGAGATGAGCTGGGAAACCACCCTGAGCCTCAGTGCTTCCAGGTGCTGCTGCAGTTCCTCAGGACACTGGTTCCTGTCCCCTGGGGTCCCTAGTCCCAGGGCAAGAGCTGCAGCAGTGCCAGCCATGTGCTGAGGATTGCAGAGACTCCAGGAAAGGCTGGCAGTGCAGTGATTCCCCCAAAACAGCGCCTGCCCTGACACCACGGTGATGGGCAGAACACTGGAGGAGCTCAGTGCAGCAGTAGTCTCACAGCTGGTGGCTAAGCCTGCTGTGCTGCTCCTTTAGGCACTGTGGAGGGTGAAGCTGTGTGATGGGTAATGGTGACTCCCAGCAAGCAGCAGTGCTGGCTAGAGGTGATCTCAGGGGAGAGGGGGAGGAGGAGAGAGAGAGGCTGGAGAGCAGAGGAGATGGGAAAGATGATGAAAGAGGGAAACCACTTGGCTTTTTAGCCCTCAGTGCCCTGAGACGATGCCAGGCTCTCAAGCTGGAACACTTGCAAAAGGGAAAGGAGTCCCTTCATGTGTGCTTTAAATTAAAACGCAACACACACAAAATATCCTGTTGGGGAGGTATGAAAATTTAATCAACACCCAGTGCTCTTAGCAGCTCGGTAGCAGGCACAGATCTTAATGCCTCTGCAGCTATTTCTGGTGGCTCCGAGCCATGCGGGCAAAGCAGGCTGCACTCTGTGCCTGGGGTGGGATAGGGGCATCCAAAAAGTCCCCAGCACTCCTGTCACCACAGGACAGAGCCCCTTCCTGCTTCCTTCTCTGAAACGTTAAACGCTGAGTGTTTTAGATGTGGCTAAGTTAGCGAGGACTTCAGAGAGAAGATTTCAAATTCCAGCCTGAAGGTTTAAAACCTTCCTAACTTGACGAAATGAGATGGTTTTCCCCAAACGGCTCGTGTTGGTGCCCAAGCTGGCAACTTGTGTGCTGCCAGCCGTGGGTGCTGGAGCCCATCCCTGGCAGGCACGAGTGTGGCAGCCAGTCTGCTTTACCCTCTTCTCCCTTTGGAAGGAATGGCTCTTTCTCTGCACTCAGCAAAGCCAGACCCTTGCCAGCTTGCCAAATGTTTCAGCCTTTTCTTTTTTTTCCCCCCCTTTTCCCTCTGTGTGTGTGTGCATTTTGAAATGACACAGCAAGAAACAAACTATGTCTGCTGGATCCCCAGCTTTGCAGGCATGTTCTATCAAAAGCTCCCTGCCCACCCCCTCCTTGCTCCTAGACTGTCTGCTGGCAGGAGTTGGGGAGCCAAGGGGTTGTTGCAGGCATTAGTGCTTTGGCCCTGATGCTCCAGCGCTGCCCAGCAACTCCAGGCTTAAGGAGGGGAGGTGGGAAGGGGGTCTTGGTGCTGTCTGGTCTCACATTGCTCATCTTCGTTAAGCCCAGGACCTGTAATTTCATTAGGAAGTTTGGTACTGGAAACTACTGGTGAGGCTTTGCAAAGCTGTTTCCATGCCTCTATTGGTGCACGTGGTGCTGTGCATCAGGGCTGGATTGTGGGGGGATTGGGGTCAGTTGGGGTCCTTGAGTGAGGTTATGCATGGATCTCATGCCCTGAGCATCACAGCTGGAGCTGGGAATGTCCCTTCGTCAAGGAAGCATCGTGAGGCCCAAGCTGCCTTTCTGGGCTTGCCACATACTCAAAGCAAAGCAGGGATCCAGCCTGGCGATCACCAGCCCCCATTGAAAAACAACCCCAAGGCTGATCCCATGAAAGCCATGCCCTGCTGCAGCATGCAAGCTGGGTCCAGCAGGGCATGGACTGAGCCCGATGCTGAGGGTCTTGCATTAGGAACACCGGTGCTATCTTAGCCAAGCACTGGGTCTAATGAAGACTGAGGAGCTTTGCAAATACTTCATCAGGAGAAGTTTATCCTACCTGTGGGGCAGTTAGTGGATGCCCACATCTGTGGCTGAAAGGCTGAGGAGGAGTCGGGGGTCGGGGGGAAAGTGGTATTTCGGGAGCAGAGGTGGAGGCAGCTGAGAGGTCGTAGTGAGGGATGACTGAGGGGGGAAGAGGAGGAGGAGGCATGCATGGGGAGTGAGTTGTGAATCAGTACTGGTGCAAGTTCTCAGTGGATGAGAAGAAAACTGAACAAACGTTCTCTGCCTATTTCAGATGCTTTGAAAAGACTTGATTTTAGTAACTTCTAGCAATGTATTTTTTGCATTCCATTTAGAAAGCAGAAAAATGCAGTATTTTGTGTTTTTTTCCTGTTTCCTGGTCCCTTTGTCTCCCCCCACATACACAGACACAAGCATGCTTATGGGTTTTGTTGAGCTTCGTGAGCCCCTCTGCTAGGACTCCTGCCTGCTGCCTGTCTCCGGCACCTCAGAGCACCACAGGGCAGCTGAAGGCACTGCTGCAAGCACAGCCTCGGGCAGGAGATACCCACCCTTCATGGAGACTCCAATACATGGCCATGTCAGGCTGTGTCCTGCAGTAGGCCAGCCCTGGCCCTGCAAAGGAAATGTACCAATTTCCTCATTAACCTGATTCGGGAAAGCAAAGCATTTTCATTGAGACGTTGTCCAGTGCTGGGGTCGCTGATGGATACCAGGCAGGGCTTGCGGGGAGTGAAGCATGGCCCTGCATGCAGGAGATTAAATTACTGCTATTAAAGGAAAGAAACAGGTCTGTTACTGTGCTGGGGAGAGCAGCAGCAGGTGTCAGGGTCTTGAGGGAACTGGTTAGGCCAGGGAATCTGCTGTGAGGTATTTTTTAATTATCTTTTCTTCCCTTTTTGCTGGGGTATGGAGATCTTGTGACTGTTCCTGCTGGCCTGTGTGTGTTTCTCAGCTGGATGCAGCTGTGGTTTGCAGGGAGGAGCAGGTCAGGAGCTGCAGAGATGATGCTGAGGGGATGCCATTGCATGTGGCAGGGGCTCAGTGAGTGTCACCACCAGGCGAAGAGTTGCCGAGCCAAGGTTTTCACGTACAAATCGTGGAAGTTGTGGATATTTTGTGTCTGCTGTCCAAGCAGGACTGCTCTGTCCCCACAGCAGGTAGTGAGCCCTTAGGAAGTGCTGGGGAAGGCAGGCACAGTGTCCAGGGCAAAACCTTCTGAGACAGTGGCTTTCACCTTCATCCCCATACCCCTTTGCTGCGATTGCAGCCTGGGGGAGCAGACAGACCTCACTTGCCCAGCCATGAGGGTTGGGACATTTTGGTCACCCCATCCCTACCCATTAAAACCTGCCTCTAATGCAAGCAAAGTCACAGATCCTGTGGGAGCTGTCCATGGGGCAGGAGATTCCTGGCAGAGGACAGTGATGAGGGCAGGATGGGGCCACCCACGCTGCTGGAGGTCTGGTGGATTCTGCACCGCAAACACGTTGCAGCCAGTTGGTTGCAGTAATGAATGTGTATTACCCCAGTCTAATTATGTGCTGTTTAGTGTATGCCCTTGCTGTTAGCCAAACTGGACATGAAGGTCTCCAGGACACATCTCCTGCTGGGAAGGGCAGAAAGCTCCCCTCCTATCCAGGGAAAGCCTAAAGTGGGAGCCCAGGCCTGTTACTAGACACTAGAGAATCAACAAGGATGGGTCTCTGTGTGAATGTAGTCCAGTCGCTCCCTGGGACCTGCTGCTTCCTGAATGACTTGGATGCCCACAGCCTCAGTCCCCTGTCCGCCTTCCTGAGCTGGTGGGCCATGAGTGACCATTAAAGGCACCCTGCACAGGCAGAGCATGCTCTCTGTTTATTTTTAGCTAGGAGAGACTGAATTTGTGGTGATTTTGGTTCCTTCTCCCCCCCCCCTTCCCCTATAGCAAAGAAATCCTAAAGTTTCCCATGCAAACGCAGCCTGAGGGAGGGTACGTGTGGGCTGCAAGCTTGTGCTTTGCATTCGACTTGGGTATATATTTAGATTTCTTTAGATTTCTGGCCCCCTGAGTGAGACCTGCTTCTGCAGCTCCCAGTGCCTTTTCCCGCCCTTTGGAAAAAAAATTCCCAACAAAAAATCCACAAAAGCTGCCAAAAGAATAACCCTGTGCTGGGGGTTGAGAAATGGGAGCTGGTGGGAGCTCCTTCACCAGGTGGAGACCCACCGTGCCGGCTCTGTTACCCCATGAGGGTCCAGCTCCCACGTCTTGGTGGTGTCATTTATATAGGCTTAGAACCTTTTTCGGCTGCAAGAGGCATGGTGTCCAAGACGTCACTGTGGTGGTTCAGCTCCAACTGGGAGTCTCCTCCAGAGCTTTGACATGAGAAGCACCCTTAGGTGTGTAGTCCCTTGGGGAGGCTGTGGCTTTTTAGTCATCACTGACAAGCTCACATTAGTTGTGTTTGTGTCTTGGGTATGCCTGGAAGCAGTAGCAAATGTGTTTCTTGGTCTTGTGGGCATGGGAGAGTTTGGGTGGTGGTGGTTTAGGCTGATGGGGTGCATAAGGAAAAGGTGGTTGTCTTAAAGGGAAGGGAAGAAGCAGCAAAGCTAGGTGTCAAATAGCTCCTGTTTCCTAAAGTGCTTGGGTGAGTGGTGGGACTTGGTCTGCTGCACTGGGAGCCTAGGGCAGGAGTCAGGAATTTCTTCATTAAAGGAGTTATGGTGTCTGTGTAATTTGGGGATTAAACTCCCTGGTCTACCCTGACTTCTGCATGTGATGACCTCCTAGTACCTTCAGCAAAGGGGAAAAAGCCCTCTGGAAAGGCACAGTGGACCAAGGTGATGAACCACTGCCTACAAGGGATATTAACAAAAAGCGATGCTCCAAACGGATGGGGTAAAGGGCTGTTCAGTCAAGACAACTGCAGCTTGGTGCCAGAGAAGCTGGGAAGTGCTATGGGAGCCACCAAAAGTTTTGTTGACACAGACCTCATGAAGGGTGCTCAAAGGGACAATGAGCAGTTCCCTATCTCTGCAGATGGAAGCAAGACATAGTGAAGCAGTGGCTGGGAAGATTTGGGCATGGCTTTTGGTCAACACAAAGACAGAGGCAACAAAAGGCTATATAGTGGGAAAGGACACTGCCACAAGTGCAGCCGATGGGGAAGCTAAGTGCTGAGACCCCATCAGCCTGGTGCTTGGGATGGCTTCCCCCTCCCCATGTTCAGAGGGAGCTGGCACATGAAATGGCAGGTCTGGTAACAAGTATTTTTAACAACTCCATCAAGCTGGGGGAGGCACCATCTGACTGGAGAATAGTGAATGTGATGCCTATATTTAAAAGCGGGGGGAGGAGGGGAAAAAAGTAAGGCAGGCAGGAATAGGACTGTAAGCCTGACCTCGATTACATGCCTTTTTGGAACAGATTTGGAAAGCAAAAGAGGAAAATGAATCATGGGTTTGCCAAAGGTAGGTCACTCTGGGCTAACCTGGCATCAGAGTCCTGGAAACATGTAAAGCTGCTCTTTGTAGTAAAACTTTTGCTATGGGAAAGTGTTAATGAAGAGGAGCTCTGTGAGGCTGGCAAGGAAGTGAGCAGCATTGGGATGGCGCTGTGTGTTGTTGAGGGGATGTGGTGACCGGTGGGGCTCCTCGGGGATGAGTCATTGGCTTTCCATGCTGGCTTCCCGGCACTTCAGGGACGGAGGCTGCCACCCTGGGCTGGAGGAGATTGAGAGCTCGAGGAAGAGATGTGGGATGCAGTGTGAAATGGAAAGCCATGTGTTTGTTGTGAAATAGCAAAGATATCTCTTCAGAGCCCAGGTCTCTCTAATGGGAAGTAGCAGTGTGGAGGAGGAGGGGATGAGTGAATGACCACAGTAGCAGTGCTGGGAGGAGAAGGAAGGTTTGCAAGCAAGATGGCAAAGTCTCATTAGCATCATGCAGGGATGGAGTGGGACCCATCAGAATTGCTCCCTTGGCTCTCCTGTATCCAGCGAAAATGAGCTGAGCCTGGACTGTAGTAGGAAAGGGGCTACTAGTTAAAATAGGGAGGGAGAGCCAATCATGCAAGAGAGAGCAGGAGGAACCTTGCTTTGGCTAACAAAGTAGGGGCTGGGAATAGCCATGATTGCTGTCTATAAATACATCAGAACGGGAAATGGGAAGGAGAACTGCTATTTCAGCCAAAGGCCAATGCTGGCAAAAGAATGAATGGTATATAAAATAACCACAAATAAATTTAGGCTGAAAATTGGAGCAGCCATTAGAGCATTTGTTTGAGGAGCCTTCCAGTGGGAATAGTGAGTTTTAAAAGTAGAGTTGACAAAATCTGGGGGAGATTGCATAATGCATGAGAGGGAGCATGGTGTGTGTCAGAGCGTTGGGGTTGAGAAGACACATGGCCAGGCATGGTGGCTCCTTTGGTTTCCTGGGCAGATGTGCTTCAACTTTGGGAGTGGAGAGATGGGAATGCATCCACTTATTTGTGTATGTATGCACACGCACCTGCTCTTCTGTGTTCTGATGCCCTGCTCCACTGTGCGCTTTGTGGTCATGCTCTCTGCCACAGACTAGAGAAGCAGTGGAAGATGCAGAGACTGTGAAATGCCAAGCCTCTTGCATTGCCCAAACAAGCCCTCTTGTCTCCCCTGGCTGGGACCTCTGCAGCCTGGGAGCTGCAAAGGCACTGGAGCAACTCTTCCAGCTCCATGGGGAATAAAAATTTTGGCAGCCAGAGCAGCTGAGGAGGTACCACATGATGGGCTGGAGCCACTGCAGCCTGGCTGGGCTCACTAGCTCCTGGTTTTGTTGGGAATATTGGGATGTGCACTGGGAGATTTTATCTTGGTGCAAAGCTGGCACCAGGGAGGGGTGCTTGTGTGGCTGCTCAGAGCAGTACTGTTCCTGGGGCTGCTGGCATTGGCATGGGTGGCTGGGACCATCCCTAATCTCACTGTGGCCTGTGTGTGTGTGGGGTCTATGTGGAGTACCCAGCTCCCCATCCCCTCCCCTGCCTCAGCAGTGCCCCTCCTGGTATCACTGGCTGATAACCCTGGGGAAATTGCCCTCTGGTCCATCATGTTGTCCCTGTCTCTCCCTCCACCTCCTGCTGAGCACTGCTGGAGAGGCGGGCAAAGGAGGAGTGGCAATGGACCAGCCCTGGGGAAGATGTCTTGTTCACCTGTAGGAACGGAGTTCATCTATCTTGCATTCCCTGTACCAAGGACCCTGGGGGAAAGCCTATTTTTTTTTTTTTTTTTTGGCAGGAACCAGTTTCAAAAGCAAGCAATCCTGACATGGGTGACAGGTACACAATGGCATCTTGGCAGGGAGCTGAAGCCAGCCAAGGCTTATGGGTTCATAATCCTTGAAGACTATTGCCACAGCAAATGGTGCTGTTACAGCAGAGCATGGTGGCCTGGGTGTCTCTGGAGGGTGATGAGTGTTTCCCATGCATCATTCCCACTTCCCTGTGTTCATTGCTCCTGTGGCCCTGAGGAAAGGGGCTGGTAGAGAACCAGGGCTCTTGAAAGTGCAGGACTTTGAGAAGATGGTTTCCCCAGTGCTGGAGGAGGAGGGTGGTGAGTGTTTCCAGATGCCTTCCCCAACCTCAAAGCCCTTATTGCTGCTGTGTGCCAGGCACTCCTTGGCACTGGGGACTCTGCCCACAGCATCCCTTTGCCAGTGCTGTGGTCAGTACCTGCAGAAGGATGTGCTGGCAACACCTTTCCTGTGTTGGGCTTAGTGTCAGGGAGGTGGGGACACCTGACTGAGGCTCCCACTGATGCCTTGGTCACCAGAGGGAGACTCCAGCATGGTGTTTTTTTCTCCCCCTTGGAGATATGCTTCTCCCCTTGCAGATCCTCTTCTGAGCTCCTGCACTGGCCGACCAGGAGATGTGGTGCCAATGACTCAGATGAAGATGAGGGCTTAATTAGCACGGGGAGAGGGGGGAAGAGAGAGAAAAGAGAGTCTTTCATTGCAACAAGATTGATACCACCTCCCCCAGACAGTCACGTTCTGCCGCATCACCCTCCAGCCCGGCGTCATGTGCACTGTGCCTGACACCAGAGGACAAATGGGGCCTGGGAAGTGGCTGCAAGTTACAGAGGGGCACTTCTTTATTAAAGGACTCAGTGAATAAATGTCTGGAGGTACTGAGCAGGGCCTGGCAGCAGCCTTTTTAGCTGTGGGACTTTACCCTGCAGTTAGAGCTGTGCTCTCAGCCCCTTGTGGTTGGGATAATGTACCTGGGGCAGGAGGTACATCTCCTGCATGCTATTGGAGATGATGCCACGAGCAAAACACCCATTTGAAGGTGTGGGGCTTGTCCACACCAGGCTCTTTCCCACTGTGCTTAGGACAAGTATTGGCTGTAGCTTCTTTAGCTGCCAGTTTCCCTGACCCTGAGGCACCTTATAAATCTTTCCCTCTTAACCCATGTTTGCTCAGCAGGCACTGCTGCTATGGGGCTGATTTGCCACGTCTCAGTGGGCTGCCCAGGGGAGCACTGAATCAAGCTGCTGGGAGGCATGCTCAGGATGTCCCCCACACCCTCAGCACCCTGACTTCAGGCCACTACACCTCTGACTCTACCACTGTCTACAGCCCCTATGTCCCTGCAGGGATGGTAGGAGAAGGCAAAGGAGAGTGGTTCTGCCCAGTGAGAGCTGGAGATTGTGGATGCGAGTGTGGCTGGGGCAGGATGCTGAGGGGCATCAGGGCACTGCTGATTGGGATCTCCCTGCAGGCATGTCTGCACAGGCAGTGCCTGGTGCCCAGAAAGGCTTGGCAGGCATGGCCACATCACCCTGAGGAGCCTGGTGTGATCAGCCTGGAGTGAGAATCGCCACCACACTGCATCTAACACACCCTCAACCTGCCCCAGGTGCTGGTGTTGAAGATAATGTCACGTGCTTTTTCTTTCCCCTCCAGACCAACGATGCCTTAGGAGCCACCTGGAACTGGCTGTACTTCATTCCCCTCATCATCATTGGATCCTTCTTTGTCCTGAACCTTGTCCTGGGAGTGCTGTCGGGGTAAGTGAGATGCCATCCTTCTCCTCTGGGTCATGCTTCTTGCATGTCTGTCAGCCCTGAGGTTGGCCTGATACTGCCATGCCCCCCAGGACCCTAGTAGCTGGTTCCTCTGTCCCTTCCATGCCTGCCTGCCCCACAATAACAGATTGCTCCCTGGCTCTGCTTAGCTGCTTTGTTCCCTGGAGACCCAGGAAGGGGGCAGCCTTGAAGATGCTTTCTTGTTGTTTCACCTTACTGAAGAGTTTGTGGGTTTGGTCACCTGCAAGAAATGGCCAGTGTTGATCTGGTTGCTTGGAACTTGCTAGCCAGAAGAGACATGGTGGGGCCTTATGGAAGTGTGTTTGAGTGCAGGATATGTTTGTAGTGGGGTGCATATTTGCTGGCTGATGGAGCGTGATGGGCATGGGTTGGGATCGGTTTGGGGTAGTTGTGGGAGCAATGCAGGGCACCTCCATGCTGTGCAAGCCCTGGCTGCAAGATTATGCTTGGCATGGTGGGGAATACCCGTGTGGTGAGGGTAGGGGTGCCTGGGTTGCACATGGATGAGCCAGGGACATAGGGACAGCAGAGCTGCCCCTGTTCTGCTCTTCCCAGGGGAGAGGAGGTTTTAATCTAAGCCATTAAAATGGGTTTCGAGAGCAACAGGCTTCTGTCTCCATGACAATGAACTGTGGTTGTATCAGCACCAGCACATCCTCAACTGCTGGTGGGGGCTGGTGCATGGGGAGAGCATGCCCTCTCCTGCACTGGGAGTGCGAAGTGGCTCCTCTGCCCTTGCTGCAGGTGGCAGTGGGGACTCCATGCCCAGCAGGAGGTCATTTTGTTCGTAATTGCCCGCTGTGAAAAAAAACAGAACAAAACAACCTCTCCCCCAACACTATAGCACTGGTTTGGCCAGCTGGAAAGTGCTTCGATGCAGGGGTCAGTGTGGAGACTACTCCTAGTCTTCTCCCTCACTGTCTGAAGTGCTCCCATGATTTCAAGTGTGCTGATAGTGGTGGTTTCAGGAGTGCTTTGCTGTACTTCAGGGTCTGTTGGTGGGTTGAATTTCCCCAGTTTTCAGTCTGGGGTATGACTGAGTCCAAGGGCTCTGGGGACAGGCTGCAGGAGGGGATTCACACTGCCTTGCAAGGAGGGATCTCTTGTGGAGGATGAAGGTGTCCAAGCAGCGTTAAGTGGCTTTTGAATTTCTTATTCCCCATTCAGCTTGGGGATTTGAGCAAAGCCCAGCTGGGTGTCAGTGTCAAGTAGGAGCTTTCCTACAAAAGCCCAGAAAGAAGCAGTTAAGTTGGGGCTAGGCTGGTTGATGCAGTGTTGAATCATGCCAGTATAATGTTTTGTGTGGACACTGAGGCTTTTGATGTTGATGTGATGCTGAGAGCAGCCTGGGGACACAGTAAGATAGCAGTGCTCTAGCCTACAAGCCAGCCACTGGCAGGAGGACCACAGGGTGGCTGGTGGGACGCCTGGTGTGTACTGTGGTCCGTGGTTGATGCTTACCTGCTCTGGGACTGTGCAAGGCAGCTGTTCCTGCACCTGCTGAATTGGATGCAGTTGTCAAGGGCTCTTCCCAGGCACTAGCTGGCATTTCGACTGTTTGTTTGTTGCTAATAGGGTTTGTATTGGGGAAGGATGCAAGTGGGTGGGTGGCCTAATTGGCAATGGAGATGCTCTCGTGGAGTGCCAGATATCTAGGGAAAAACGCGACTGCTCAGCTCCCTGGAGGGCTGAACAAGGTGAGTGGAGGCGGCAAACTGAGCTCTGCCATCCAATGGCAGAGCCATTGTCTGTGCGTTTCTGCTTGGCCATAGTCACAGACATCCTCTGTGGCTCAGTGCATACAGTCCCTCAGCAGTGGTGAAGCATCCTTTTGCCAAAGCTGTTGCCAGAGCTGCAGAGGGGTATGACGTAAGGTGGGAGAAGGTACTTCTGCACACAATGTATGTCCTTGAGGGCAATAAAAAGGACTTAGTTCCTTGCTTTGCTTGCTTAAGTTTTATTGTTTTTACTTCTTGCAATCCTCTTGTCCTGGAAGAGAGCACTTGTCTCTGCTGTGGGAGGGGAAGTGTGACCTTTCCATCTCCGGCCTCTGAGCTGGAAGAGAAGGCAGGGTCTGGCTGCATCGTCTTGCATGCCCTGCAGTTGGGCTGAGCTGGGAGAAGAAGGTCACTTTGGAGATGAGCTCCATGGAAACATCTCCATGCAAAGGAAACCTTTCTTCAGCATTCAAACACTGCTTTGAGGGAAGACAGGCAGCTGTGCCCCGCTAGCTGAAATTAAGGTCACTCTGTTAACTTGGGACACAGCAGTGAGCGGTGAGCCATGGTAGCCTCCTTGCAGAAACCTGGATCCACGTTGCTTGCAAACTGCACCATCTGCACTGGCAAATAATGAGGTCTGCTCAGGATTTCCAGTCTTCTTCTCGAAGTTCACACTCAGGAGCTGCTGCAGAGCTGCCTCTCTGCCTTTGCTTTGTCTCAGCAGTGCTTTTTTGGGGGGAAACAATCAAACACCCAAAGCAGGTCTTGAATGCAAAGAGGCTGCAGGAGGACATTTGTATGTTTAACTTGCCACAAGCAGAAGTTTGCCGGAGCCCAGATTTAGCAATCTTCTGATTGCGATGCGCATCTCTTCCAACAGTCAGTTCCCCAACTGTTAAGCTGAGGCATGACCTCCGTGATGTAAACAGCCTGGATCCATCTGCTCCTAAGCACAAAGTATGTGGGAGAGGAAAAGAAATTATTTCCATCATACTGAGGCTCCTCAATTTTTCTCTCTAAATACTAAGGCGCACACATGCACTGGAATTGCATGCAACACTGTTAAGAGGAGATAGAGTCACTCCAGGCAGGGGCTTGGAGAGCCAGTTCTTCTGGGGCTTTGGCATTTATTCCTGTGTTTATTAACTTCCCCCCTCTGTGGGTGCAATTACAGATCAATTAATTCTAACTGAAAGCAGGAAAGAAAAAAAAATGGCCCTGTTCCTCTTTGAGAGCAGGTATGAAGCCCAAGGAAATGTGACTGCTCAGCTTTTACAGCTATGCAGGCTACTGAAATAATCCTGGCAGAAGAGAGTCAGTGGGAGCAAGTGAGGGTGGAGCATCAGCTGAAGTGCCTTGTTTTCTGCCATGTGGCAGCCAGTGGATGTTGGAGCTCAGAAAGTTGCAGAGACTCGTATCAAGCATTGCCTGCTGCCATGCCATGGCCTGAGGTTGGTTTCACCCAGCACCTTGCTGTGGTGTGGCAGGGTGCACCTGCAGATCTTCATCTCTTCCTTGGGAGAGCTGCTGTAGTGCAAGGAAAGACTCACATGCTGCAGGAGGAGTAGGAGGGATAGATAGGACCTCCTCCTGCCCTGGCTGACGGCCCATTGCAGGCAGTGCACTGCAGTCAGCTGGCTCTGAATCAGAGGCTGCAGAAGTTGCACATGCCCCATGCAAGAGCTCTGCAAAGGTCTGCTCTCCCTTCTTTGTGAAATTTTGTAATTTTTATTTTTCTCTCAGCTGGTTCTCATGTAAAACAATTTGAATCTGTGTGTTCGGGCTGCACAAGCAACAGAGACCTGGTGAGAGCCGTGCTGCCCTGTCCCTGCTGCCTGTGGCATGCATGATGCTGCAGTGGCAGTAATGCCATCCAAGTAATGAACACAGCTTACCACTTGTCCTGTCTTAGCCACTGCAGAGGTCCTGTCTTCTTTGCCCCTGATGGCAAGAAGATGGCTTGTGTCTAGCTTGTTGCTGGAGCAAGAAAATGAAAACGTGAAGATAAAAAATAAGCCGTGCTTGGAGGTACAATGTTGAGGACTCACGTGGGGTTTCTGAAACTAGACAGGCTGCGTTTTGACTCTTTTCCACCTCCCTTTCCCCAGCCCCTGCAGAGAAAATCTGGGTTGGAATTGCTGTGCTCCATTCATTGTAGCATCTGTCCTCCTGTTGAGGGCTGGTAGGCTTCTTTCCCCTATCCAGTCTCATACTTCCAGCCCCTTTTCAGGGTAACAAACCTGCTGTAGTCACTGGCTTTCATGGTCTGCAGCAACAGCTGTGTGAGCGCAGAGTGGAAGAGGATGCTGCCTGACATAGCAAGGCCCTTGGGTCTGCAAGGAGAAGACCTTTGAAGCTGATGGCGGAGAAGGATGTTGAGCATCATGGCAAGAAAAGTAAAATCCATCTGCATTGTTCCAAACAAGAGAGTAATTTAAATCCTCCAAATTGCTTCCACTCATTCTGGTTATGTTAAGTCTTTTCTCCCTTTAAGACTTTTCTGCCCCCACCCCCAGCTCCTGCTCTAAGCCTTTGAAAGAAATGTCTAATGTTATAATTAAAGGATCAATTTGGCAAGATTTCTTTGTCTTAAGATCTTCTTTCTTTCAGGTTGGGTTAGTGCTGTGTTCCCAGTCTCTGGAGAGTTTTCTCCGGCTCCTTCAGGAGCCTTCTGTACAATCTCTGAAATCTTTTCACTTCACTTCATTTGAATTTTTTCCCATCCAATTTTGAGATGAATAAAATGATGAATAAAATTAAGTTTTACAGCAATTAATAATAAGGGCATTGAAGATACAAGTGTACATTTTCAATGGAGGCAGGGTTGTTGTGGGGTTTTTTTTTTTGCTGGCTCTCCGCAAAACCTGGACCCCACATATTCAAGCTGGATTTGGTGGTTTGAAGCCAAAAACACTGGAAAGACGATTAATGTCTCAGAGGTAGGTGGTTTGTGGAGGGGAAATCAGGGAGATGTGTTGCCACAATGCAGAAAGGCTTGCGGGGAGATCATGAGCTGGCAGCAAAATGCCAACATGCCCGAGAAATATTGCATTGAAAGCATGAAAGCTTGGAAGCATCATTTTTTTTGTTTAATGGTTGTAGCATTTCAGAGAGTAGCTCAGATGAGATGCAGATTGTCTGTGTCCATTGTGTATTTGGGAATTCAGTAGTTGGAGCTGCTCTTGAATGGAGGTGTGGGTGTAACTAGGAGGGGGACCGTGATGCCTCCTGCCAAGTCCCCCAGCACCATCATGGGATGCACATTGGCCAAACCATGTTTGGTGAGAAATGGTCACGCTTGTCATGTTGTTCTGGGGAAGCTTTTGTGGCATCAATGTGGTGTTTGAACATGAGCAAAGCAAAGGAGCCTTTGAGATCTTCTATATTCAGCCACCAGGTGGGCATCCATATTCAGTGAGTGCTTCTCTGACTTGCTCTCCTGTACCACCTTTCTGTGGAGGGCCTGACAAGAGATGCATGTGTCTGGTGCGCTGTATCCTCTGGTGTTACAGGGAACAACTCGTTTTGCAGCAGCTGGATGAGATTAAAAAAAAAATCCAAACCAAAATGATGACTCGATAACTTTCCCCTTTGCTTTCTCTCTGCAAATTATTTACTAGGGTGTCTCAATTGCTTCAGATTTGCTCTTATTTGTGCCTTCTTGCAAATCTGCTCTGTGGACTGCCCATTGTCTGTGGGCGAAAAGGCTTGATTTTGATCCTCTCGACAGAGCGCTTGACAGATAGTTCTTGCTTACCGATTGCTTTCAGAGTTGTTTGTTTCAGATCATCTCGTAGTTTCTGTCCTTCTGGTTCATGACAGCAATCATGTGGCCATGGTTGCAGCTCTTTGACTTGGCAGATGGCTTTGGAGATGCCCAGTTCCTCCATGACTGACTCCATCCTTACAAGGGGTAATGGGCAATCCCGCTGGGTGAAGTAGACAGGATGCCCCAAAGGAATCACATAGTATTATCACTTCTTTGTACAACGTAGGTGGCTGTTTGTTTGTTTTGCAGCGGTGAAGTGACATATCTGGCAGTTGCATCGTGGATTTCCTGTTTGATAGTTGGTTCTGAATTCATTGTATTTGTGTGTTGAAGGTGTCAATTAAAGTGTTTGGAAGTTCCTGAGAAGTTAATGTGATGAAATGTTGGAAATTGGTGATTTTTTTTCCATGCTGTAACTCACTTTGCAGTACTGGCCATGCAACTTTCATCTGCAGATCACTGTCACTTGCAAAGGGGGACTATAAAACTGTTCTCTGCTTACTGAGGATAGAAACTGGAGCATGGGAGGGAAAGGAACAAGTGACATTTTTCCAACGCTGCATGAGCCAGTGGGAGTGATTGTGAACAAAGCCCGGGGCTCTTCAAGCAGTGAAGCTCTGCCTCTCATACCAGCCCTGCCTGGTAAGAGCGAAATAAAATCCAGAGCTTCCATCTCTGGTTCTTACTGCTGGGGCTGCCAGACTCTCTGCCACGTTTCTGTAGCTTTCTTGTAGATAGCTTGACCATGTTATTGCTGTCTTTGGTGCAACATTGCAAACAACAGACTTCTTTGAGCAATGGGGACAGAGATGTGAACCTTAGTGTTGTTACCCTTGGAAAAATGTTGGCACTGAGACTTTATAACTGCAGTGTTGGTGGCTCCCGAACCTGCTTTTGGATGAATGAGGGCCTGTTGGTTGAAGCTAAGAAACAGGAATTACTGAAGACAGGAGGTATTTAAAGTCCCTGCTGTTCAGTCTGGGTTCTCGCTGTCCTGGGCTGGGTTCCCCATCAGCAGATGCAAAGTCTGAGCTCTCTTGTGTTTCTCGCTGCTTTGAGTAATTTCAGTGTCTCCATTGCTGCTTTGGCTCTCTGTCACATACCAATTATCTGAATTTTTGAGCTTCGTGTTTAGGGCTACGCAAAGCCTGGACCCAAGAGATGCTATAACGCAGCTAGCTAATAGTGACCCGGTCCCTGCTGCTATGGGCCCTGTATGGAGTCACAATGGCCCATATATTTTTGAGGGGCCAGTTTATAAAAGGAGCAATTTGGTGCTGGGAGTCTTGACTTTTCTTCTGGTAGCTCCTCATCTTGAGACGTTCTGTCCTTTCCCCGCTTGTGGAAACAGTTTCCGATTTGGGCTGCATTCTCCCTGTGTCTTCATGTTGTTATTGCCTGTCCCTTCTGCCTCTATTTTTGTTCGCTTCCCCTCTTAGTGTAGGGTGTTAATGCAAACCAGCATGACGAGGTCTTTCTGAATTGTTCATGCTGCTAAGTAGCAATCCTGTCTAATACAAGCCCGTTTAGGACCTGGTGGAAGTGACAGACATCAGTGAGTGTTTGTAATAAAACCTGATTTAAATCAGTCATAGAATTATAGAATGCTAAATTGGAAGGGACAAAAGTTTCATTTGTCCCAACCTTTCTTTGCAAAACCATGGCCTAGACAAGATGGCTCAACATGCTGTCCAGCTAAATCTTAAAACTGTCCAATGTTGGGAAATCCACCACCTCCCTGGGGAGAATATTCCAGTGTCTGATTCTTCTTATTGTGAAAATTTTTCCTTGTGTCCAATTGGAATCTCTCTAGAAGTAACCTGTACCCATTACCCCATGTCTTTTCCATGTGACTCATTGTAAAAAGGGAGTCTCTGACTTCTTTTAAGCCACCCTTTAAATACTGGAACACGGTGATAAGGTCTACCCTAAGCCTTCTTTTCTCAATGCTGAACAAACTCAGTGTCATGATTTAACCCCAGCTGGCAGCTAAGTACCATGCAGCCACTTACTCTCTCCCCGTGCCTTGGTAGGATGGGGATGAGAATCAGAAAAAGATAAACCTGATGGGTTGGGATAAGAACAGTTTAATAATTGAAATAAAGTGAATAATAATAATCATAGGAAATAGAAAGAGAGAGAGAATAAAACCCAGTAAACACAAGTGATGTACAGTAGAGTTGCTCACCACCTGCTCATCACCTCATGACAAAGCCCAGCTTGACCTGAGCAGTGATTGATGGCTCCTGGGCAACTCCCCCCATTTTCTATACTGGGCATGACACGCTGTGGTATGGAATACCCCTTTGGCTAGTTTGGGTCAGGTGTCCTGTCTCTGCTTCCCCCTGGCTTCCTGTGCCCCTCCTCGCTGGCAGAGCATGAGAGGCTGAAAAGTCCTTGATCAGGGTAAGCACTACTGAGCAACAACTAAAACATCGGTGAGTTATCAGCATTGTTCTCAGACTGAAGCTAAAACACAGCACTGCACCAGCTATTAGGAAGAAAATTAACTCTATCCAGGCTGAAACCAGGACATCCAATTCTGTTAGCCTTTCCTCATACAGTTCTTTGGTCATCTTTGTGGCACTTCTCTGGACCCTCCCTAGCCTGTCCACATCTTTTTCATATAGCAGGGACCAAAACTGAACACAGTATTCTAGAGATGGTCTGACAAGCACTGAGTAGAGTATGATTATGACTTTGTTATCTCTACTGGTGATGCCTTTGTTGGTGCAAATCCTGTTGGCTTTCTTTGCCATAGCAGCATACTGTTCAGTCATATTGAGCTTGCTGTACAGTAGGACCCCCCAGATCCCTTTCCACAGGGCTGCACCCCAGCCGGGTAGATACCAGCCTGTGATGCACCCTTGAATTATGTTTTCACAAGTGCAAGACTTTACATGTGTCCTTGTAACTTCATAAGATTCTTGTTAGCCCCCTTTTCCAGCTGATCCAGGTCATCCTGCAGAGTGGCTCTCCCTTCTGAAGTGTCCACTGCCTCACTCAGCTTGCTATAATCAGCAAGTTTCATCAGGGTACATTTGATTCCATCATCCACATCACTTATGAAGATATTAAACAGTGTTGAGCTCACTGTCGATCCCTGGGAACCCCACTTGCAACAGTCACCAGTTTGAAAAAGAGCTATTCACCACCACCCTCTGGGTGCAGCTGGTCAGCCAGTTCCCCATCCACTGCATAGACCATAAGTGTCAGTTCCTTAAGGAGGAGGCTGTGGGAAACTGTGTTGAAAGCCTTGGAAAAATCCAGGTAGACAATCACAGGCTTTCTCTAAGGCAGAAGTTAACTGTCAGCATTTGCCCCTGGGACAGTGATGCAATGGGCTGGTATCTCCCAGCTTCTTCCTGGTTTACAATTTGATGTCACCAACAGCTTGTCAGCTTTTCATTCCCCAACTTGTGTGTCTGCCAGTGCTCTATAAATGTGCTATCTCCAACATCATCAGCTGTGTGCTCTACTTCTTGCTGCAGCTTTGTCACAACGTGGCAAATATTTTGCCATAGTACAGGGGGAAGATCAAAGCCTCTGCTGAAAGGGAATACAAGAAATAGGATGTTTCTGTTTCTCTTTTCTTGTATTCTTTCTTTTCACCAGTTAGTGCTTCATGAGAAGACTTTCTCAAGACAATCCAGCTTCGTTAAGGAATCATAGAATCATAGAATGGCTTGGAAGGGACCTTTAAAAGTCATCTAGCCTAGCCCCCCTGCCATGAGCAGGGACATGTTCAATTACATGAGGTTGCTCAGAGCCCCGTTCAACCTGACCTTGGATCTTCTCTGACTTCTTCTGGCAATTCAAGTGAACTTAAATCAAGCATTTACCCGTATTCAAAAACTTGTTGCCTCCTTCAAAGCAGACCTAAGAAGCACATCTTCTGTCTGCAGAGGTTTTTGTACCTTTCTGACACCCAGCTCTGGCCTTCGTTATTAGTTCAGTACAATAATCCCGGTCTGCAGTGCCAGTTCTGCTCTGTTTGCTTGCCACTGTCTGTTTAAGTTGGAGCACCAGGTTACAGACTGCACAGTTAGTTCAACACTCTTACTTTAGTTCCTTTACACCTCTTGGGTAAATACCATCTGATCCCCTTGGTTTGCACCTGTCTAATCTGTGTTTTCCAAACCGTCTGTTGCCAATTCTGTCCCATAACCTTTACCTCCTGGAGTCGAAGGTGTTTTGTCCTCAAACTGTGATGCTGAAACCTGAAACAGAGCCATGAGCTGAGACCTTGTGAGTGCTGAAGAGAGGAGCAGTATTACCTGATGTTTTCAGATGGTGTTCCTTGTTATATACCCCATTGCATGTGTTTTTTCACAGCAGCATGGTACTTCTGCCTCATCCTCAGCATCCTTTTCTTACACCATCCTTTCTGCTGCCTTGTATTGTTTTAAGACCTGCTTGGTCACTGGTTTGTTGGAGGCATCTTTAATGGTGGTAAAAGATGACAAATTGATAGGTTTGAAGTTGGTTGGCTTGTTATTTCAAAGCACTGAAGCCACAGTATTGTTGTGACCAGTCCTATATATCCCCTCTGGACTCAAAGAAACTCCAAAAAAAGGAGAAAAGTGGTTTGCAGTATCTGTAATTTATATATATATGTATTTTTTTTCTTAAGTGTTTTTTGGTTGTTGGTTTTCTTGTGCTTGGGTATTTTGTTTTGGATTCAGTCTTCACAAACCGGGGGGCTGTTTTCAAGCTAAATGCTTCCACATGGGCTCTTCTCCCATTAAAGCCAGACCTACGCTCTCCAGTCCTTCAGGGTGCAGCAGTGTAGTGAAGGGATCAGTGCCCTGGTGTGGGCGATGGTGTGGGGGCCTGAGGAGGAAGGGGTGGTGTCCCAAGGAGGAAGGTCTGGTGTCCCCCAAGGTTTCTTGCCGGGAGCAGAGACACTCTCAGGCCGTGTGGGGGGAATGCCAAGGCTGTAGAGGAGAATTTGCAGGCAGAGGAGGAGTGAACCATCTGTGCTTTGATCGCCCCGGCAGGCTGGGCACAGTGTGTGGATGGATGGTGCCCTTGTGTGTGCAGGAGGACAGATGGCACGCTGCTCCCCAGCTCCCACCGCGACCTTCAGTGCTTGCCTCCATCACACACTGCATACCTTTGGCTTTAGGAGGCTGGATAGGGAAGGACTGCAATGACACAGGGTAGGCACAAGTGTTGCTCGGCTGTCATGGGTGGATGTTTTCAAGTTGGAAGCATCAGGATTTGGGGCCAGGAGACCCAGGTGGACAAGCAGAGCTGTTGCAGGTAGAGACAGTGGTGTCCCCCCCTTTCAGCGACCTAATGGGGCAGCACAGCCCTGGGCTCTTTGCAAGGCAAAATTGGGCCATCCCTGGTGATATAGCACAAACACACTGGACAATAGAGCCCTTCAATGGGAGGCAGGGACCTGACTCTCTCAGCGTTGTGATGCTGCCCTGCCTGTGACTTGAGGCCTTCCCAAGCAGCTGTCAGTCACCATTGCTGGCCCTGTTCTTGCTCACATACAGTATTATCTCTACCCGCTGCTGTAAATTGGCTCTGAGCAATCCTTGATCTGTCAGCATTGCCTACCCACTCTCAGATGTCACCAGCCCCCGCTGCTGCCCTGCTCGGTAACGTATCACTCTGAAATGTAATAATTCATTAAGTTGAGATTAACTTTTTTTTTCCCCCCTCCCTTCTTTGATACCCCTTCCTCTTTCTAATGGACAAAAGCAATTAAGCTCCATTAGGGATTAAGCATGTGGGAAGTGTCTCCCTCGGAAACGCTGCCGCAGCTGCACAGACCTTGTCCCTGGATGCGTGTGGCACCAGCTTCTTACAAATTAGGGCCCCATGAGCAAATGGTTGGGTAGGAGAAAATGTTGTTTGATGAGGGGAGTGCTGGAAAAGATGCTCTGCTCCCTCCTCTGGGAAGACGCGATTTGAGGCTCAGCTGATCCTTCTGGCTGTGTTTTATTGTGGACACATGATGATGGCTTCTCTTACCATGCAGCAAAAAGAGCACTAGCCTCAGCAGAGGAGGAGCTGGAAGACAGAGGGATGGGCAAGCAAGAGATGGCAGAGAGGGGCCAGATTCTCAGCTGGTGTAAATCAGGGCAGGCTTTCCAAGTGCTTCCAGTTGCAGAATATATCTGCAGGGCCTAGCTGGTGAAAGTTCTGCCAAGGTGCTGGCTGGCATAGGGTTATGGCCCACAGGGCAGAGGTTCAGCACATGGTAAGACCAGTGGACCAAACCAGAGGGAGAAAGACAACTTCTCCATTAACTCTGGCTGCAAATGGCATCTTCTCATACCTTGACATTTGAAATTTGCTAACAGAGGCCGGTGAGCAGTGATGGCACAGCCAAAATGGTCATGGAATCGTAGAATCATATAATAGTTAGGGTTGGAAAGGACCTTAAGATCATCTAGTTCCAACCTCCCTGCCATGGGCAGGGACACCTCCCACTAAACCATGCCACCCAAGGCTATGTCCAGTCCAGCCTTGAACACTGCCAGCGATGGAGCATTCACAACTTCCCTGGGCAGCCCATTCCAGTGCCTCACCACCCTTACAGTAAAGAATTTCTTCCTCATATCCAGTCTAAACTTCCCCTGTTTAAGTTTGAACCCATTACCCCTTGTCCTATCACTACAGTTCCTCATGAAGAGTCCCTCTCCAGCATCCCTATAGGGGGATCCTATATACTCCATCCTTCAGATACTGGAACGATGCAGTTAATGCAAAGAGGGTTTTTTGCGTGGCATATCCAAAACTGAGTGTGTTTCACTGTTGGCTGTGGGAGGTCCTTCCTTCTCCCCCATCTCCTCCCGCCCTCCTTCCCTCCACTTAGGCTGCTTTTCTCTTCCTTGTCTTTTGTTCTCTCCCCCTTCCCTGCCCTAGGAAGAAAGTCTCATTTCAGTCTGAAAGCCAGCAATGGAGGGGGAGAGTCATTTGATGCTTAATGCCAGAGCAGCAGGAAGCTTCACCTTCCTGGGGTGGAATTAAAAATGCTTGAATTGTCTGGGGATCTTAAACAAGAGATGCAGGGAACATTCAGGGCTTTTCACACAAACACACATACACACACACATGCAGAAGCCCACACAGCATTAGGGGTGTAATAGCTCAGCTGGGGTAATGCACTTGAACTCTCTCTGCAGCAGACAGACCAATTCTTTCAGTTCTTTTGAATATTTGTTTTTGAGGCTGGAGATTGCTGCTAGTCTCCAGGGAGAGAGACATTTGTCTTGCAGAGAGAATGATGCCATTTGTTCTTTGCAGTCACTCTTCCCTCAGAGCACCCTGGAACTGGGAGGGGGCTGAGGGCACGGGTTGTGTTCCTCTGTGCTCCTGGAGCTTCTGTGGCTGCTGGGGCTTGGGATGGGAATGGGAGCTGCAGCCAGCATATTGCATCCCCTGGTGTTGTTGCAAGGAAGGGTGTCCTGGAGGAATGTCTGATGTGAGAGATGCTTTCTGTGTGCATATGTGATCATCAGTAGAGGTGCAGCTTTAAAGTCAGGATGCCCAGAGTACATGGTGTATGCAAGCGTGGGGTGTGGGACCTCCTAGAAGTAGGTGCAGCTGTGTCTTCTTGCATATGACCCATCCTATACCCATGATGTAGGTGGGAGGTTGCCTACATTGCCACCTCTCTGTTTCCTGCTCGGTATTTCAGTTTCTTTGTGTGTGATGGCCTTTGCATATATGCTTAGGGCTCTGTGCGCTGCTTCATACAGGGTGGATGAAAAATCTGTCTGGGTCTTCTACATATGGCCACAGGTGTGTATAAAACAGAAAGCAGACCATGCTTACCAGCATGATCTTGTGTTTTAACTACATGTGAGAAGATGTATACAGCCCTAGCTACATATGGGTGTCTTTGCCCAGCTCTGAACTGAGCTATTGGTGAAATCATGTCTCACGTACTGAGGAGTGTGTTTATGTGTGTGTTCCTAGGGGTGCACATGAGCACTTGGATGCTAGCATGTCTGTGCGCCATGTGTCTTAGACACTGCACGAGCAGGGGGCACAGCATTATCTCTGGCCAGTGTTGATCACCGTTTGATGTGCCCTGGCTGGCACAGAGCCTGTGAAGTGCTGCCTGCACTCCTGCCTACTGCAGAGCTGTGCCAAGCTGTTGTCCTTCTCTGGACTGGTCATTACATCTGGACAGTTCATGTGGGACACTGGAGTCCAGAGAAAATACTCTCAGGTCCTGGGAAAATACTTCAGGGGGAAGCTGGAAAGAAAAAGGATTCAGATGAGGAGGTAAAAGTGGCGGATAGGACCTGCCCTCTTCCACCCCCTTGATGCCTACCCACAGTGCCCAGTTTTTATTCCTATGGGACATGCAGAAGCTGAGTTGGTTCTGGAGGCAGGTGGCACTGGGAGCACTCTCCCTGAACGGTAGTGGCTTCCAGCTGGGGCATGCAGGGCTGAGTGACCAAGCAGGGGGTTTGCTCACATGCATCCATGCCTTTCCTCCTGCAAAGAAGCCTCTCCACCTCTGGTCATTCACCGTCCCCTGGCCATGCTTTGGCTGGGGATGGCTGTGCATCTCCCCAGCCCCAACTCCTCTCACCACCACCTTCTGCCCTTTCCCAGGGAGTTTGCCAAAGAGCGTGAAAGAGTGGAGAACCGCCGAGCCTTCATGAAGCTACGGCGCCAGCAGCAGATCGAGCGGGAGCTCAATGGTTACCGGGCCTGGATAGACAAAGCGGGTAAAGGCTGCTGGGCCCTGGGAGGTCCCTGTGGTATGGTGGGCACCACATGCTGCTGGTTATGGGTGGTGGGCATGGGAAGGGATCCCTGAACATCATCCAGTGCAATCCCAGAGTTGCACAGGTGCTCACATGTTGGCATTGTCTTCATGGGTGAGCTCTGTCCCAGACGGTGTGATGGTCCATCCAGCCAGGCTGCAAGCAAGGACATCACCAACATGAAATCTCATGTTCTGTGGCATGAAACTGTTGTATTTTGAATATGAGGTGTATTACATCTCTGGGGGATGCTGTGAGCTTTGCTCTGCCATGATTTCCTTTCTCTTGATATTTGTGGAGTTCCCTGCAGTGGTGGGCAGTGGGAAAGTAGAGCAGTGAACGGTGACTGTGGTTTTCCAGCTGTACCTGTACTGGCAGCAGCCTTGGAGGGGATGCACTCACCAGGGCCCACTTCAGGGCTCCTGGACCTGGGTGAGGGCTGGGGGTGGTGGAACTTTCCAGACTTCCTGCTGACAGCCCATCCAGGCATGACAGCTCATGTAAGTAAGGCAGTAAGTCTGATGTGTTCAGCTGATGGTATCTTATCTCCTGATGCTGAGCTGTGTGTTTTGCATAGAGGAAGTCATGCTGGCTGAAGAAAACAAAAATTCTGGGACCTCAGCCTTGGAAGGTAAGACAACCAATGCCCTTTCTAAAAATCTCACTACCCTTCCTTCTACCTGCCTGTAGCTGGAGATTGAAACCCTTCAGCTGTGATGGGAGGCCTGGGGATACCCCAGTGGGATCTTCAGCCCAAGAGAGCAGTGTGGGGGTGTGAATCAATGACATAACCTCTGAGACAATGTGGAGGCCAGGAGGTGTCTGGTTCCATGAAAGGGAGCACTCTGGACTAGGGTCACCTGGGTATCTCTGCCTTACTACCAGACCTGAGATAGCTAAGTACTAATCACCATGTCCTGGTCCAATGAGCTGGCTACCAATAGAGTAGGTAGCCACATAGTTGGGCCACTATGGCTCTAGCACCCATTCCTCTTCCCTTCCCAGTGCTCAGGCGAGCGACCATCAAAAGGAACCGGACAGATGCCATGAACCGTGACTCGAGTGATGAACACTGTGTTGATATCTCCTCTGTAGGCGAGCGGAGGCTGGCACAAAGAAGACCTCTTCATCCAACCTTGGGTCAGTAAAGTTTGCAGCTTGCTTCCCCAAAACTTCTGCCAGCTTAATGAGTTGCCAGAGTCATACCCATACCATGGAGACTATCATAGATCAGCCCTCTCTGCTAGTTTGGCAGCAAAGGGGGCAAATCACCTGCTGCCCACTGTGCCACACAAAAACTGCCTGGATAATTCTTGTCCCATAAAAGCAGTTTCTGTGAGCCATCTGTCTTGTCTCAAGTTGCAGGGAAGGCTGAGGCACTGAACCCCTCCTCTCATCTTGACTGGAGCACCCAACTCCTTGTCCCCACTCTTTTCCCTTAGGTAACCCCTTGAGTCATTCTGGTCTCAAAGGCGCCAGAGTGGATGGTGCCTCCTACTTACGGCACAAGGAGCGACTCCTGCGCATCTCTGTTCGCCACATGGTGAAATCCCAGGTCTTCTACTGGATCGTCTTGAGCCTGGTGGCTCTCAACACTGCCTGTGTGGCCATCGTCCATCACAACCAGCCAGCCTGGCTCACCCACTTCCTCTGTGAGTCCCTGGGCTTTGTGGAGGTGTGAGAGCTGCTCCTTACCCCAGGGCATGTGGGGATGAATCTCACCAGAGACACGCTCGTATGGAGCTGGGTGGGGAATAACATGAACTACATTTGTTCACTGCTGATAACAAAGGACCACGTACAGTGATTTAGTTCAGCTTTGACCTTGGCTTCATGGCCACAGATGATTGTTTCACCCCAGTGAATAAACGTGAAGGGGTTGTACTAGCCATATGCTCTTCAGGTCTGGCGTGTTTGTCAAGAGAGAGGAGCAATCTGAGCTGGGTTTATCCTAAAATTGTGAACAGTGGTGATGGAAAGCTTGCTGGAAATACATCTATGAATGCCCAAAAGCAACTGCTGGAAAGGTGTGAATCTGCAGAGATGAGACTGGTTGTGGGAGAAACCCTGGTTAAAGATTTGGTGCAAAGCATGGCATGGAGATCCCAAGCTGTCATGGCCAGGAATCCCCAGCTATGGGAGCATTCCCCAGCCTTCTGTGGGCTATGGTCAGGTCTTGGAGGCAATACAAGCATGTCTATTCTAGCGTGGTGCTAACTGCAGTGCAGTGTGGTCAACCCCACAGCAGCCATGTGTTACCCCTGAGCTGCTGCAGTAGGGACAATGCTACTTTCTCAGCCATATTATTCTTATTCACCTTGAAATTGTCCCTGTCAAGCAGTGGGCCTGCCCAAATCTGCATTAGCATGCTCAGGCCTGCTGGGATCCAAGCATGGCACAGTGTGGTATGGCAGCTGGTCATGGTGAGAAGCATCTTTTGGATAAGGTGAAGAGCCAGACTCTTGCCTGGTAATTTTCATGAAATAGCTGGAGAAGCTTTTTGCTGGCTCTTGGCTGTTTGGCTTAGTTTCCATGGCCATGTTCCAGTTGTGCAATGATTTAAATCCAGTTGCTAATATTCTCGTACAGTGTCATGTAGTTAATATCTTCGCAGATGCCGCAAACACTGTCTACAATGCTACAGAGCTGCTCTGCTCCATGGTGGCTGTCTCTGATCTTCTCATACCCCTTGTACACTAGTGCATCTGCCCAGAATGATTAACTTGTGGGGTTGATGCTCTGTTATATGCAGTTTAGCTTCTCAAAGACAAGCTTCCCTCATCCCAGACCCTGAGAGCTTGGGGAGGAGTGTGGCCCCCAGTTTGTCCCATCTCTGTGGTGTACTAAATGGGCCGCTGATGGATGTGTGCAGGATGCTGCATGCAACTCTGTGCCCCAAGGGTAGCATGTTTGGGTTTTCTCTTTCAGACTATGCAGAGTTCCTCTTTCTTGGTCTCTTCCTCCTGGAGATGTCATTAAAGATGTACGGGATGGGGCCACGCCTTTACTTCCATTCTTCCTTCAACTGCTTTGACTGTGGGGTAGGTGTCCCCAGAGATGCTGTGGTTGTGTGGGGAGATGTTTGGAAGGCATCTGCAGTGCAAAGCACTAAGGGGGAGAAGAATGGGGAGAAGAATGTGATGGCCCTTGCAGTGGGCAGGGGAGCCCTTTTTACCAGGACAGCCTCCCTGTGCCAGTCTGAGACACCAGATCTTGGGCAGGATAGTTGGTGCTTCATCTTCAGGCATGTGAAGATTTCCTGCAACAGCCTGTACTGAGCCTGTCTTTGACTCATGGCTATGTCTGCTTTTCAGGTCACGGTGGGAAGCATCTTTGAAGTGGTTTGGGCTATCTTCAGACCAGGAACCTCTTTTGGGATCAGTGTCTTGCGAGCCCTTCGTCTCCTGCGAATATTTAAAATAACCAAGTATGTACTGACTGTACATGCCTGTCACTCTTCATCTCAGAATGTGGCTGCAGCCAGATCCAGTTGCTCCTGCTTTCCTGTTGGCATCACTGTAAGTGCTCCAGCAGTATCTGTTTTCTAGGTATTGGGCATCCCTGAGGAATTTGGTGGTCTCACTGATGAGCTCCATGAAGTCTATTATCAGTCTCCTCTTCCTCCTCTTCCTCTTCATTGTAGTCTTTGCCCTGCTGGGAATGCAGCTGTTTGGAGGCAGGTAGGTCATTTTACATCTGGGGAAAAGGAATCTTTTGGTGTTAAAGTCAAGCAATTACACCCTCTTAGGTGCCTAGGAAGACTGTAGCCTTTCCGCTCAGTCTTCTGCTAACAGTGCTACTTCTCCCAAACAGAAGTCTCCTGCTCAATGGATGCCTTTGGGCTCTGTGAGCCCTTCTGGCCGGTAGACCTTTTGGGTTCTAGGACCAAATGCTCAGGAGACCTTTTTTAAAGTGGGGAAAGGTCCTCCTAGGCACAAGAGAACTGATAGCACAGCATTAAGAGGTTTTATATTCTTGGTACTCAGGCCCATTTATGTCTTCCCAATTCCACCTCCAGGTTTAACTTCATCGATGGAACACCATCAGCCAACTTTGACACTTTCCCTGCTGCCATCATGACAGTTTTTCAGGTAGGAGCTGAGCTGCAAAGGGATGCAATGCAACCAAAGGAACTTGGGACCACTGGTTTGCTCCTTCCTGGTTGGAAAGGGTTCTTTAAACCAAAGAAGTTCCCCTCCATCAGCTGTTAGGATATAACTCACTTCATCCCCCTCTCCTCCTGTATAACTAATTAAATGGAAGGGGATGGAAACTCTTCTGAGGAGTCCTAAATCATCAGCAGTGTCCAGCATCATCTCCCTCAAGTGCTGCAGCTGCAGAAGTCAGTTATCCACTGCACAGGGCCTTTGTACTTGGCTCCTGCATGTCGGTGGGATAGATGAAGGGGACTGTCCAGTGATGGGAAGGTGTAGATGACAGAGCTGCTGGTTTGCTTTCCTGCAGATACTGACAGGTGAGGACTGGAATGAGGTGATGTACAATGGCATCCGCTCCCAGGGAGGCGTTCGCTCAGGCATGTGGTCCTCCATCTATTTCATCGTCCTCACCTTGTTTGGAAACTGTATCCACCTGACTGCTGTGCTTTTCGTGGAGACAACCCCGTCTCATCACTCTCTCTGGGGGCATCCCCTTCCCCACCTACTGCTCCTTCCTCCTTTCCCAACTGGGGGAGACAAATCATATGTGCCGTAGTCCTGTGTATCCCAGATGCAGAGAAGGAGCTGTCTGGGTATGCACTGATGGCTATATATATGGGATGGGTGAGGAGTTTGTCCCTTTGGCTGCTCCTCACCAGCTGGTAAGGAGCCATCAGGGCCACTCTCATTTGGTGGCTGCAGGCACGCACATCCTTAACACATGGCTGTGCATCCTTAGCTGCTCACAGATACTCTGCTGAACGTGTTCTTGGCCATTGCGGTGGACAATCTGGCCAACGCTCAGGAGCTCACCAAGGTACGTTCCTGTTGCTCCATTTATTTCTCTTGTGCAGAAATCGAAGGAGAAGGCCAGCAGGAAAGGCACCAGGAGCAGTGCCTGTGACTGTCCTCACTCTAGAGCCAGGGCCACCAAGTCCGTTAGCACAGCCTACCTTGGAAAAAGATTGGATCAAATTGGAAATGGAAGCTCTTTCTCCAGGAACATACTTAGGGTGCTCCCCTGAAACACAAACCCGTATTACTGGGCAAAGCCATTTAGACTTTGATTTAGGAAAGTGCTTAAACCTTCTAATATCTCCAGGAACACCCATATTTCCCATCAAGTGTGGCTTAACTATTTCTCCGTTAAGCTCCCCAGTTTTGTTTGCCTCCAGGCAGACCACAATAACTCATCTACCTGATGGGGTCTGATGCAGGGATGGTTATTTGCCAGAGTGCTCTGGAGATGTGGGGTGGGAAGGCTTTCCAGTAGTGCCAGTATTTATTCTCCATCTACCCGCACGTCAGTGGACATGAGTTAGGATGCTATTTGGGATGGTGCTTGAGAAGGTTTTTGGGCTTAGCTGTTTTTATGACCATGCTGGGAAATATTTTGGGAATGCTAAAGTGTTGGGGCACCATCTGGATAATGATGAGTAGGTGAGAGCTGCAAGGGTCACTGCTGCTCTTTGGAGTGAACCAGGGATTCTGTGGTGCCTGTTTCTTTGCAGAGTCCATGCCTATTACTCAGGTCCCTAAGGCTCACTGAGAGGTTTCCACGCTAGCAGCAAACAAACAGGGCGTGGTGCTTGTTGGCTGGAGGTGTGTGTGTGGGGTCCCTGTCTTCCTGTGGTGGGTGCAGGTGGTACTTCCAGAGGCTGCTGGCTGCGTTGGGGTGAGAGGGCTGGGGGAGCCCCATGATGTACCAGTAGCATCAATTAAGAGAGCACTGAGCTTTTGAAAAGGCTGAATGTGTGCTAATGACTCCTAATGACATTTTTTGCTCCAGAGACACAACCATGTTAATTAAAGCAATACAGTCTCTGCAGGGGTCATTTGTGGATGCCTTGCCTCCCACTCCATTGGGGGATGTCTATCTCACCCCTGTGGCTGTGAAGAAGGGAGGGCTGAGCTAGTCTATGCTGTCTGGGGCTGTTCTAGTATGCACAGCCCAGCTCTTGTCTGGAGTGGGCTGAGTTCACTTGTTTAAGTAGCACTGACGCCTTCAGTAAGATCTGGTGTAGTGGGGAAATTGTGTCCCCATAGCACAAGTTAATGGCTGTCTCTGGAAATACATATCCCCTTTCTCCGGCAGGCCTTGGCATCCAAGGTAGACCTGTGCATCCTTTGCTGCCTCCAATGGCTGTGCTTTCCCTTGAAACCCTAGCATCCAACTAAACATGTCCCCTCTTTCCTCTGCAGGATGAGCAGGAGGAAGAGGAGGCATTTAACCAAAAGCACGCCCTTCAGAAAGCCAAAGAAGTCAGCCCCATGTCTGCCCCAAACATGCCTGCTATTGAGTGAGTGACACCCCCAACCCCTGATTACTCCAATGCCTCCGCAAGCCCAGCTGGGCTTCTCTTCCCAGTGGAGAGCTGAAGTGGAGCCTGACATGGCTGGATGTGGGGGCTGCTGCAAGAAAAAGAGGTCCCGGCAGAGGGTGTCTTCCTGAGGATGGATGAAGATCTAGGAGCATGCTCCTTGTGAGCTGCAGTGGCTTCGGAAAGCTGTCAGAGTGGGGTCCAGGTCAGCCAGTAGGACCTGGAATTGCCCACCTCAGCGCTTGAAAGTGGCAGAAATATGCTAAAAGAGGCTTTCTGCCCCAAATGTACAGCTCGAACACAGGGCTGCTGCTAGGGGTGGGAAAGGAGGTTGGGGAGGAAGAATCTATCTCAAGTTTTTCTTGAGGGGGGGTGATATTTGTTCCTGTTTCTTCATGGCAAAGCTGCGGGAGAGCAGCCAGGGCTGAGAGAGAAGGGAGCAGCAGTGTCACAAGTCTCCCTCGGGCTCTTTCCCTGGTAGTGAATGCAGTTAGGAGAAACGGAGCAGGTTTGTGAAACCAGGTCTGATCGTATAGAAATTTGATCTGGGCAGGAAAACATAGCCCCAAGCCACATAAACCCCCCAGCATGGTGTTAAGGAGCCTTGTATCTGTGTTTCAGCAGAAGAAAATTCTGTTTTTTCCTTCCTAGACACATTTTTTCCCTTTATTTTGCAGTGTCATATGGTCTAAATCACATAAAACTTTCCAAGTCAACATTGGAACAAGGCGTTTTGATTTTTTTCCCAAAACAGTACATTTCAGTACAGCTGAAAGGATTTCTTTTTTTTTTTTTTTTTTTTTTTAATAGAACCCCTTCCCAGGGAATTTTAGATTTTTTTATGCTCTGAAACTCAGCCAGGCTTGTACATGGCAGAATCGCTTGCAGCTTTACCAAGAGAAACTGCTGTCTTCAAGCGAGCAGCTGGGAGGGGTCAGGGGCAGCATTGGGAATAGCCCCATCCCTGGCTCGTCTTCAGTGGGATATAATGGTTCCCCCCATCCTGCATACATCACCCATGGTTTTAGGGAATGCAGGAGCTGGGGGTACTTGTAAGCCCAGCCTGGTCTCCCAAGCAGCTGCAGATATCACCCTGTTTTGGGAATGGGATGTTCATAATAAATCTGTGCCTGGCCAAGTACTGGGGGTGTTACAGGAGAGATGGCAGAGTTTGTGTGTTGTGACTGTCTCTGGCTACCAGTGAAAACATGTCAGATAAAGCAAGGGAATAGAAGGCTTTAGGATTCAAAAGAGGCTGGAGAATGGACAGATAGGAGAGAGGAGGAAGTGGAGATGGAATATATTAGGGCACTAAAGAATTTACCCACACTGCACATCCCTGCTAGAGTTTTCTAGACATTGTCAGATACAGCTGATTAGAAAGCAAATCTCTTTAACCTTTTGTTGTTGTTCTAGTGGCATTGAAATGGGAGGTATTGATATTCACAGGTCTGTTTTCCAGCTCCTCCCCTTCATCAGGATGGATACTGTCAGGGGCAGGGAAGGGAGTGTGATGCCACAGGGGGCAACCATCTCCAGCATCAGGTCTGATGTGTTTTTGTCGGTGCTACACTGATGCCAGCAGCCAAGGAAGGATGGTGGGGACATCACAAGAAGGGACAAGCCAGAGCAGAGCTGGTACTGAAGGGCTGTTGGAAACTCAGAGTGGTGAAGCTGAGCTGGTATCTGTGTTTGGGTGTGTGCAGACACAGATGGCTTCATTTCTATGTGGGTACCCGGCACAGGCAGGTTTGGTACACACGTTGCTGCCTGCAGAGAGGTCCGGTGGCACTCAGGGATGAGTGCTCCCACGTGGCCAGGTTGGCGTGGGTAGCTGTGGTGCCGATCAGAGTATTGTATTTGTACATGGGTGCCGTTGGTGCAGATGGCTCGGGGCTGTTTGACGAGTGGGTGGCCAGATGGACGCATGCGGATGCTGTCATGTGTTGGTGCCTAACGTGGTGCGTGGATGCATTTGAAGGCGCGGCCACTTGCTTTGGGTGCCTGCAACTCGCTCTCTGCCTTGAGCGTGGCACCAGGCTGTTCCCATGCACATGGCCGTAAGGAGGCAATCACCAGTGTTACTCACCTGTGGGCTGAGGGTACCGCAGGACGGCAGCGAGATGCCCCCCATCTCGCCTGCATGAGCTCTGCGTGCACGCAGGTGCTTGGTCCCATGTGGTTGGAATATATTTGTTTGCATGTCCTGCACACAGACATAGCATTTGCAAAGAGCAAAACCTGTAAATCACTGCATGCACATTTGCATATACTCAGGGCTGTTTGCTTGGAGCTGTGCATATTTGAATCTCTTCTGAGCTGATACAAAGGATAAAGCTTTCAATTGCCACAGCTGCCTCAAATTAGTGGGAGTGGAGGGCACCAAGAGCCCCATTACAATTCTCTGCGTTGGGGCTGCTTAGGTGATGGGCTCTGTGGCATCTCAGCCCTGGGCTCATGCGTTGCTTTTCCTGGGGAGCTTCATGTTCCCCTCTGCAGTCTCAGGGCAGCATCAATCCACGGCAGTGGCTCTGAGCAGCTCGGGGCTGGCCTGATGCATTGCTTCCTCTTTCAAATTGCCATGTGTTGCTCGGGAGAAGTGAATTTGGAGCAGTTTGAAAGAGTTAAATATCCAAGGATGTACTGGGGCTTCTGAGGGGCTGCAGCCTGCACTGCAGTGCCCATGCCGCAGCTGCACAGCTGGCTGGCGTGGGGAAGGGTCCGTGGCCCCCACGGAATGGATTGCAGCACGTGAGTGTGAGTGCCGGCAAGCCCTGCAGGCAGCTCGTTGCCGGTGTGTGAGCACGTAAGTGCAGGGGGTTCACTGCTGGCTGCTGCGCTCTGGCATCCCAGCAGCCGGCGGCCGATAGGCAAAGAGATGCCGGCTGCCCGGCGTGGGGGGACACCTCTGTATTGCCCACACTAGTCAAAGGAGGGGTGAAGAGGGAATTGAACCCATTTGTTTTTCCTCCCCAGAAGAGACAGGCGAAGGAGACACCACATGTCGATGTGGGAGCCACGCAGCAGCCACCTGTATGTGGGCCGGGGGGGCGCGTGTCGTCTGTGGCTCCTGTGCTTCCTGTGCGTTCGCGGGGCTGGGAGTGCACACTACTCCCCGCTGGCAGCCTCGGCGGGGGGGGGTCATGTGTGTGTGCCTGTATTCAGTGTGCTCCTTTGCACCCCTGTTTGTGTGTGTGCGTGTGCACATTCGTGGATTCGTGTGTGCAGCCATGGTTTTATGTGTGCCGAACCTCCTCATGTGTGTGCCATGCAGTATGTGTGTCGGTGCGTGCTGCTACCTGTGGATGTGCAGTCACGCATGCTAGGGGGGTGAGCAGTGTATGTACATGTGTGTGCTCATGGGTGTTTCTGTGTGCCTAGGTGTGTTGGGAAGGGCCTGTCTGTCTTCTCCAGGGTGTGCATATTTACAGCTCTGCAAAAGTTTCATGGCATAGCACAGGTCTCCCTAGAGCAAAGCTGCAGGAACACAGAGAAGCTCAGTACAGCTCCTTCCCCTGCAGACAGCCAAAACTGCTGCTCCCCAAGCCTTGGGGCAGGCTTTCTACCTGGGATGTGCTGGGTGAGAGGCTGTCCTGGCCAGGTGTAGCGGAGCACAGCGAGAGAGGGGACCTCCTGCACCCAGTGAGGAGGACATCTCCCATTGACCTGAGAAAGGCAGGTCTTGTACCTGGCATCCTTTCACCTCTTACTGCCCTGATTCCATCAGGACTGCCACTGTTGCTGGCAAGTTGGCTTTCATGTCAGAGTCCCTGCAACATCATTTGTACTGTTAGGACAGTGCTGCTCTGAAAAGGAGCCCAGCTCCAAGAAGCTGATGATGCAAAGACATCCCCAATGCAAGGAGGGAATCCCCAGCTGCAGTGAGATGGCATTGCCCATATTTAGGGAGGTGTCCCTAGGCAATCACACAAGAGGAAGGTGGTCATTGCTTGGCTGGGATAGGGCAAGCCAGGATTTTGGGTGCTCCAGCAAGCTGGGCAAACTATTTGAAAGCTTCAGGCCAGCTGTGGGGCTACTAAGACTGGTCCTCCCTCAGCCTGATGCCTTCTGAAGGGACAGAAGTTCAGTCTCAGCCCTGTTTTCAGCCCCTACCAGCACCAAAAGGATGCTGGAGGACTGAAGATGAAGCAAAAATCCAGCCTGTAGCCCTGGGGATTACATTTTCTTCTCCCTGGGATTTCCAAATTGAATCCAGGGTGCGTACTTCAGCAGGGGGTGGCTGGGACGCCAATCTCTAACTGTCCCATTGTAGGAGGGAGCGTCGCCGGCGGCACCACATGTCGGTGTGGGAGCAGCGTACCAGCCAGCTGCGCCGGCACATGCAGATGTCCAGCCAGGAGGGCATCAACAAGGATGAGCCATCTCTCATCAACCCCCATGCCAGCATCTTCCGCAGGAAGAAACCAGGGGATGGCATCACCCTGGAGAAATGTGCCGAGGAGCAGAGTGGCAAGGCCGAGCGGCCGCTGGCTGAGGCACCTGAGCAGCCGGCCCCAGGAGCCAACCCCTGCGGTGGTGAAGACAGGAGGAGCCCATCGCCCCGGGCCAAGCAAGACAAGGAGTCCTGGCACCAGAAGTCATGCCACAGGAACTGTGAGCTGGCCGAGCAGGATGGGGCAGGAGGTGGCATTGAGGACAGGGCCAGGATGAGGCAGAGCCAGCGGCGCAGCCGGCACCGCAGAGCCCGGATGGAAGGGAAGGAGCCAGCTGGCGCCCTGGGGAGCCGCTCAGCCAGCCAGGAGATGAGTCTGGAGGAGGTCAGCCCCACGGAAGGGGTGCAGGATGGGGACCAGTGCAGGGACATGGCTGCAGCAGAAGCGCTGATTCAGGGGGAGACAGCAGCAAGCAGGGAGCCTGTCAGGTTGGTACCGAGGGAGGGCATCTTTTGATTCCTACAGCTTCTTATCTTCTCCCCTTACCTTTGTGCACCTCTTTTTTTCCCACATCCATCCTACAGGACAAATGGGGTCTCTGCCAGTGATGCCGAGCTGGTTGGGACCACTGAGGCGGGGTCCCCCCCGCAGGTGGCACCTGAGCCCTCCCGGGGAAAGATGGGCAGCCTGATGGAGCAGGACTGTAGCAGCCCTGACACCAGTGAGCAAGCACTGCTGGAGGCCAGCCGCACTGTCAGCCGGAGCGAGCCCGACCTCTCCTC
Source organism: Ara ararauna (assembly GCA_028858755.1). Lineage (NCBI taxonomy): Eukaryota > Metazoa > Chordata > Aves > Psittaciformes > Psittacidae > Ara > Ara ararauna. The sequence goes on from CM054382.1 coordinate 45,747,688, forward strand.
TATCACCCCCACCACTGAGAAGGTCACGGAGAGCACCACCATCATGATCGATGTCCACGACTCCACTGTGGTACAGAGTGAGGACCCATCTCTCTTTCCTGAGTCCCTCTCCCACCCCTCAGGGACCCTGCTGGGGTGGAAAGCTGTTTGCATGGCTTTTCCTATCCGCATCCATCAACTTGGGAGCTTTCCTTGCTGCTTCTTGCAGCACCTCCCTCCAGCACCCCAGTTTTGCAGCACAATGCTGATGTGCCACCATCTCCTGGTTTCTTACCTCCTTGCTATCCACCACTTCGCCTGATCCCTCCTTCCCTCTTCTTTTCTGCCTGGGCAAAGCACATGCATCCCCTGTTTTTCCTAACACGTTCACAGCCTCCACCCAGCTTGCTGCCACTCAAACTCCTTAACAGCATCCTTGCTGTCAAGGTGAGTGCTTTAAACTGTTATTAATTAAACAGCACTGTGAAAGCTGGCCTTGTTAAAACCCCTTTCATCTGCATCATCCTGGCAGCTTGTGTCTTTTCTTTCCTTCTGGTTGCTCTTCCCCTAGTGGCATGGGGATGCAAAGCAGAAACCAGGGGGGTTGCATGTGCCCAGGTGGCAGTGACACCCCAGGGAGCTGTCTCGGTACAAGGCTGGGCAAAGGCTTTCGCTTTCTTGCAGTTAGCAACAAGACAGATGGTGAAGCCAGCCCCTTAAAGGAGGCTGAGGCCAAAGAGGACGAGGAGGAGATGGAGAAGAAGAAGCGGAAGAAGGACAAAAGTGAGACGGGCAAAGCGATGGTGCCGCACAGCTCCATGTTCATCTTCAGCACCACCAACCCGTGAGACATTTTTTTGGACTGTAGGAGCCTGTGGGCAGGGAGGGCTGCAAGGGAAGGCCCCTAGACAGCACTGAAAACAGGGAATCTCCTTGGGAAGGGGGTTGAATAGCTGCCAATCCGCCACGGTGCTCCCCAAGCCCCGCCAGTGCTCTCCCTCTGTGCCAGCCATGCGCCTAGTTTTCTCTCCCAACTGCTGATTGTTAGGTGTGATTTTTATTCAACACTTTTTACATTTACCTGCAGTTTTCTGCTCCCCTGTAGCTCTTGCCCAGCTCCAACAGCCTGGAAGAGTAAGCACCCCAGTTTCTCGGGGACTATCCCTGGCTGGCCATGGGTTGCCTGGGGGGCTGGGACACCTGAGCAAAAAGGTCATCAAGCCCAAGGTACTCCTGGGCTCCCTTGTTTTTCTCCTTAGACTTTGCTGCCCTGTCCTGCCCTGAAAGCCAGTGATGTGGGGTGGATGTTGCACATGGGCCATGCCAGAGGCTCACAAGTCAGACTGTCTCCCTGCAGGGTGCGGAGGGCTTGCCACTACATCGTGAACTTGCGCTACTTCGAGATGTGCATCCTTCTAGTGATCGCCGCCAGCAGCATTGCCCTTGCAGCAGAGGATCCTGTCCTCACCAACTCCGACCGCAACAAAGTGATTGCAAATGTCCCCTATTCCCCTTGTCATGCAGGCGATGCAGGCAGAGGTGCTGTAGGATTTTAGCTTCCATGGTGGGGCACATGTGGGACATGGATCAGGGCAGCCAGTGGCAGCACCTGCACAGTGCCATGGGGTCTGACTTCTTTTCCTATCACCTTCCTTTATAAACCCTGAAAATTGCCCTCAGTCTCCCCCACTTTGGGTTTGGAGCCTGGGGAACAGACCAGGGCACCTTGTTGACGGTAAAGTGTCTTGAACTGGGGAGATGCTGATGTGCGCAGGCACTGGTATCGGCGAGCATGATTTTGGCTCACAGATTTCAGAGCTGCTTGCACCATGCACAAGGAAATGTTTCCCTTCCATCTACACAGGCTGGATTTATGGCTGTCCTGAACTCTTAGGGAACAGGCTGGGTTTGGGGCAAGCAAGCCAACTCTCCATCTGCACCTGAGCCAGGCAGGCCCCGATGCGGGGTGGTGATGGGTTCTGGGTGGACACAAGTGAGCCCGATTGCTTGGCAGTGGCTGCAGAGCACCTGTGCCCTCTCTCTGCAGGTCCTGAGGTATTTTGACTATGTCTTCACTGGCGTTTTCACTTTCGAGATGGTTATCAAGGTAAGAGCCCTTGCAGGCTGGCTGTGCTGGAGGTGCCGAGTCCTGCAGTGTCCGTACAGCAAGTGGGAAATGGCTCGCTCAGTGTTTAAGTTCCGGTCCTAAATTTGGGTGATTTTGGAGTCACAGTGGGTGGGCGGAGAGGGCACACACTGTTCCCACCAGTGCCGAGGCATGTCAGGGGTTCTGTCAGTGGGAAGGGGAAAGGGGAGATGGTGAGGGGATGGGAGAGTCGGCCATGAGGGATGAGGGGAGATGGTGAGGGGAGAGCAGGGGCAGCCATGAGGAGAGATCATGAGGGGAGAGCAGGGGTGGCCATGAGGGGAGATCATGAGGGGGGAGCAGGGGCAGCTGTGAGGGGTGAGAGGAAATCATGAAGGGAGAGCAAGGACAGCCGTGAGGGTGAGGGGAGATCATGAGGGGGGAGCAGGGGGTGTCCATGAGGGAAGATCAGGAGGGGAGAGCAGGGGCAGCCATGAGGGGAGATCATGAGGGGAGAGCAGGGACGGCCATGAGGGAGATCATGAGGGGAGAGCAGGGGCGGCCATGAGGGAGATCATGAGGGGAGAGCAGGGGCAGTCATGGGCTGTGAGGGGTGGCCATGAGGGGTAGGGGTAGCAGCTATATAGTGTGGGTCCCTATGAGGGGGCAGATGAGAGGTGGCTGTGACTGGAGATTATGAGGGGGGATTTTGAGGGGAGATCAGTTTGCCTTCAGTGGCATGGTTTAGTGGTGGGGTTGATTATCTTAAAGGTCTTTTCCAACCTAGTTGATTCTGTGATGGAGACCTAAAGCCTGGTACTTAGCAGTGGGAGTCAAGAGTGCTCAGCACTGTTTTATCAGCCTCCAGGCTCCCACAGAATATGATGCTCTTTGATATATACCCAAGGTACAGGGAGGACAGGTCTGCTGCTCCCCATCGATGTCCCTGTCCCCCAGCATGTCCTGCCTGCAGCTGCTTCCACCTCATGGCCAAGCTGCTTATTCCCTGCCTGTTTTTCTCACCATTTCTCCTCTCCAGATGATTGATCAGGGGTTGATCCTGCAGGATGGCTCCTACTTCCGAGACCTCTGGAACATCCTGGATTTCATCGTTGTGGTGGGAGCGCTGGTGGCTTTTGCTTTGGCGTAAGTGGCTGTTGTTGTCAGCTCCCTGCCCTCCCTTGGCTGGGGTGGGAGGAAGATGCAACTGTGTGCTACAGCTGCTAGACCCTGATTTTTGTTTTTATTTCTCTGCACCCTTCTGCTCTGCTTCTGGGACGGCTTCTGGCAGCGGTGTGTGGCTGCTCCGGAGATGTATTTCTCCTTGTTTGTCAAATGCTGGTGAGCAAGCAGGCAGGGGTCAAGGCAAGGCAAGGTGGAGATGCTAGGACGTTGGTGGTGACAGTGGACTTGAAAGAGCACAGACAGGACTGTTAGAGAGGTAAAAAGACCCGAGGGTGGCAAAGTTATACACCTGGTATGCATCCTGGGGTGCACAAAAAAAGCAGCAGCCTGTCAGGTGGAGCTCCCCTCCGAAGGTGTTTGTGCTGGAAATGGTCCCACATAGCTGGTGACTTTTCCTCTGCTCTAGGGAGAGAGCATTGCCTTGGATACCTGCAGGGATGAGGATGCAGCTAGTGGGGTTTGTGCCTGCATCCTTTGCAGCATCATAGTGAGGGCAGAGTGCTTGCTCTGCAGTATGTCCCCACTGAGCATTGCCTTGCAGTTTGGCACCAGTACCAAGCTTGTGGCACCTACAAGTCTTCCTCTGCAGGGTGGCTTAATGTCTCTGGTACCCATGCCATGGAGAGCAGGAGCATCCAGGGATGAGTTTCATGCTGCTCTGCCCTCCTCTGTGCTGCTGTTCGGGCAGGAGGTACAGTGAGAGTGCAGGGAGAATGTGCTGGTACCCAGAGAGTGGGTGCCAGTGTGATGCTTACAGATAAGGGGCACCCTCTTGTCCCCAGGGCTGTGGTTCCTCATTAGTGCCTGTGGAGGAAGAGGAGAAGAGAGGAGAGGCTCACACTCATTTGTCATGCTGTTCTCTCTTTGTGCTTTTGACACTGGCGGCAGTGACGTTAATGCTGGTGAGAGGGATTGGGGCCCTGTCCATGTCCACAGCTCAGGTACTGTTTGAGGCTCTTGGGGTGGCTGAGTCCAAGCTCTGAGGTCACTCGATGGATTGCAGCCCATAATCCATCCCTCCCTTCTCACCCAAGGCCAGGTGGCAGCTTCTTTCCTTTGCTCTTACCCACTTGCACCTTCCCTGGATCACTGCTTTTGCCTTCCTCATCCTTCTCACCCACTTCCTCTCCTGATGCTTTCCGCCACTGCTCTCTCCTTGGGAGGAGCATGGGAGAATTCAGCTTGCTCAGCACAGGGATGAACCAGCCCCTGGGCAAAGAAGGGGGACTGACTGCAGACCCTGGCATGGAGAAAGACCATGGGGCAGGTTTGGCAGCTGGGGACATTGCTCTGAGCCACCCAGGATGGATTCAGCATCTCCATCAAGCTTAGCCTTCTTTTTCCAGGACAGCCCCTCAGAGTATGCCAAGGTGGGGGGAGGGCCCAAGGGCATCAGCAGCCTTAAGATGCACTGGGTGGTTTGGGGAATTTCAAGAGGACAAGGGAGCCTTTTCCTTCCAAGACCAGAAGGAAAGTCTTCCATCAAGACTTTTTGATGGCTGGAGGTCCACAGGTTGATGGCTCAGCCTGCTCCTGGGTAGATGGGATGTCCTTGCCACTGCTAACAGTACCATAATCTGTTAGCTTACTGTTCTCTTGCCCCCACCCCACAAAAGCAGCATGATTCCTGGAGTGGCTGCTGGAGCTGGCAGGGTCCCCATGTGCCAGTGCTGAGCATGTGGGAAAGCTACTGTGCCCTTTCCAGCTCCACTTGCCACCTATTCCCAGCCTCCCAAGGGAAGGACAGGTCCCTTTGGGCACAGGGCAGCTGAATTCTTGAGGGTGAGCACCACCACTGGCTGTGGCAATGCAGCAAGAATCTATCTCGCCTGCTCGCTCTTGCAGCTATAGCCAGGTAGACACCAAGTTGCTTGTGTCAGGGATGAGGGCTCTTTGTAATGTAAACCTGCAGTATTGTCCTCCTCCCCCACATCTGATGGCTCCTGCTGGAGATGATTTCATGGCTTTGGGGGTGAGGGGAACAAAGGAGCTGCAGTGATTTCTGATGGGTTTATGCATTATAAAGCATTTATAAGAACACTTGCCTCTCACCTTGGCAGCCCATCACTGCTGCAGACCTACAGGATGTTCTCCAGTTATGTGTCCCAACCCATTGCTCTCCCTCCGTCGTTTCCCTCCCTCTTGGTTTCGAGAGGAGAACTGGTGGTGATGTTTGAATCATCTCCTTTTCTTCTCCATGAGCAGTTTGATATGGGGCTGGGGTGGGGGTAAGTGTCCTTTCTCTCCCTCTCCTTACCTCCACCCAGCACAGTGGGCAAAACAATGCCCACAGGGTGGCTGCAGTGATTGTGTGGTTGAGAGCAGCTGTTGACAGGGTAGAAGTACTTCCTGGTAGAAGTGTTGCTGGGGCATGCCACGTTGTTTGCATTTTCTGCCCTTCTTGCCTCCCTCTGTGGTTTGGTTTTCCCACAGGGCTCCTGGGTAGCTGTGGGCAGAGCAGGAGGTCTCTGAGCTCGTACATTGGCACCACCATCATCTGCTGGCTATTGATGCCACATCAAAATCACCAATAAGCAGATGTCCTCCTGTAAAGCCGTCTCTTCGTGTGCTATAGTGGCTTGTTCACTGCCTTCTCGGAGCCCATACATCCTGAGTAATAGACTGTCTTGGCTCATCTGTAGCTCTCCATGTGGAAAGCTAATATGTCAATCCAAACGCAGCCTAAATAAAAAGCCCAATATAAACCCATAAATCTCCAAAGAGTTCAAATTAAATTAGCTGAAATAACCAGGACCATAACTAAAGACCCTGCTCACTTTTGCCTCCCATGGCACTGTCCGATAGGCATTGCGCAAAGGAGCGGTGCTCACTTGCAGCTTTGCAGAGCTGCCGAGAGGCGGTGATGCCTCTGCCTGTGGGATTGCAGCAGTGGGAAAGGCTGAGTGGTGAAAAGGTTGGGTGGTCAGTGTGTAGCCCTCATTTTCTTACCTAGTGAGCAAGGGCAGGTGTTTCTCCACACAGAGGTACCTAGCAAAGGGGCTTCTTTCCTTGCCAAGCAGCAACTCCTTGTGCCTGTCAGCGCCAGTGTCTGGAAGCAAGAGTGACCCCTGCCTACTGCAGAATAATCTGGGTCGAGGCTGGTCAGGACAGTGGTCTGATATCACATCACGGAAGTGCTACAAAGTTAAATTGTCACATTTTCAACACACCTTCCATCTGTTTCACTAACATACAGCAGAAGCTTGGGTTACTTTTATGTTTTTTAAGAAATATTTTACGTCTTAGGCTTTACTGACAGTGCTGAGCACTCTTGTGTGCATGTGGCAGGGACTCAGATCAAGCAAAGGACAGAGGCTTGTTTCCAGCAAGGGACCTTGTATACCACTTTGGCTTGTCCAAGCAAATGTCCTGCTGGGTTGCAGGAGATCCTGCACTGCAGCTCAGGCTCTTAATCAGTGGATTTCTTGATGGAGGTGATTTAGCAAAGTTATCCTGTTTGGATGGGAACTACTGTGGCCTTGCAGGTAGGTTCCCACCTGCCTTTGGCTGGCTGGGGCTGAGTCTCAAGGTCTCTCCCCAGCTCCTGACTGAGGAGTACCGTGTGCCTGCCTGTTGTTATCTCCTGTCCCACTCTCTGCAGTTCCTCTTGCAGCAGGCGTTTCACTATGTGCCCCTTCCTAAAATCTCCAGCAGGGTGGGCAGGGAATCCTGGCTTGCTGGGTGAGTCCCTCCTTGCAGATGAGCCCCATCCTGGAGGACACAGCGTGGTCTACTCATCATGCCTTTCAACCTAGGCATGGGGCAGCGAGGGCTGCCGCAGGGTCCCTGCACCTGAGAGACCGCATTCATTCACCTGCAGCTCCCCTGATGGTTTTCTTACCTTCTTCCTCTCCTCTTTCTTTTTCCCTCTCTCTGCTGGTGCTGTTTGGTGGCTGCCGGGCTGGATCACCGACAGGAATGCTTTGGGGTAACTATGCCAGTCACGTCACTGCGGGGTGCTGCCCTGGGGAGATGGGTGCAGGCGGGTGTCTGTCTGAAACCTGGGCTGCATTTGCAGAGGCTGGAGTACTCTGCTCTGCATGCATCTTTGTATTGCCCTGGGATGCATTAAAGGTGATGTGCTCTGGGAAAGTGCAGGTGGGATTTTCTTTGCAAGCAATGCAATTCCTTGCCTTCAGAGGAAGGTGCTTTCATTGCAGATTTCAGTGTCTGTGTGGTACACATAGATGGTGTGAAGCACACCCAGGGCCGCAGGGCACAGGAAAAGTGGTGTCCATCTCAGAGCAGAGCGCTCTGCCCAACTGGGGGCTTTACCAGCGCTGAAGTACCACAGGGGCACATGGGATGTGGTTCACTCCAAGCACAGGGGTCTGGGGAGAGCTCGGTCTTGGGTGTAGACTGAGCAAGCAAATCCACAGGAGGTTTTCTGAAGTTTGAAGAGGTCCCTCCTTGTCAGATCTAAAGCACTGCAGTTTAATTGTCCTTGATGGCAGCTTGCACCAGCTGAGCACTCAAATCCTTGCCCCAGCCCTGAGTCAGATGCCCCAGCCACTTACCCAGGCCCTGATACTGAGCAGAACAGGAGCTGCAAGGTGCAAAGTGAGTCCTGTTTGTACAGTTGTTTCCCGTGCATTTGTGAGGCTGTGCTCCTAGGGAGGACTATGAATTAGTGGTTTGTTTACATCTCTTCGTGATTATGCCCAATATTGTGCTCCTTGTTGCATTAGCCTTGGCAAAGGAGCTGTGTAATTGGAGCGTCTGTTGTTGTAAGTCATTTCATTGATGTTTTTTGAAGGTGCCTGGTGGATCTAAACTGTGCCACCTTCACCAGAGCCTCTCTATTCCATCCTGGGATCCAGCCCATGGGCTTTGTTTTAAAGGCAAAGTTTAAAAATGGAATTGTGGTTGGGATTAATCACTCTATTAAATAAATTAGGGTCACAAGGGGGCTTTTCTAAATAATTTTACTGGTAAGCTCTGCCTCAGCTGACTTGGGGTGGAGGCAAGTATAGCCCTGGTCTGGAGAGGGAGAAGAGGGCTGAGGTATTATATCTGTGTGAGATAGATGATCAGGCTGACCATGTTATGTAGTACTGATGGAATAAGGCAGAAAGCTGTAAGTGGCAGCATTTGTGTGAACAAACCAAGCACAGAGCAGGTGCTTCCATAGCACTCTAACCTGAAAGTAAGGACCATAAATATCAAGTTTAAACTGAGATGGAAAAGACATTGTGAGACATCTGCATGTACAGCCCATTGAGTGTATTTCCCTCATTTTGTTATGAATTTCTTGCAACCAGTAGTAATGGTAGAAAACAGTTTGCAATGGTGGTGGCCTTTTGCAAGCCCCATGTGCAAATGGCGCATACCTGCACGAGGAAGCAAACCTCCTTGCCCTGTTGAGTGACATGGCTTAGGGACATGGGGAAAGGCAACATGACCTTCCTCAGGTAAAGGAGACCTGGAATCACACTGCTTCCCACAATGAGGGGATTTATTAAGGTTGCTGCTCCCCAGCAAAAGGGAAAGGTGCTAATCCTGAGGAGGAGAGAATTGTTTCTTTTTCATCTCTGCCAGCTGTCAGTGCATGTGCTGGAGGAGACTCAGCTAGATGGGCTGAGCACTCAGCAGTCGCATGTTTGTGGGCCCCCTGTTCCCATCCTTACGTGTGCAGGAAGGGGGGGGCTGTCATCAGTTGAAGCCCCCAGACAATCTAGCTCTGGGGCTGCAAGGTTATTGTCTCTCTGTTTCATTTTTGGGTGCGTGTGCCTCCCTCTGATGCGATAGGACCAACAAGGGCCGGGATATCAAGACCATCAAGTCTCTCCGTGTGCTACGAGTCTTGAGACCCTTGAAAACCATCAAGCGACTGCCCAAACTGAAGGTAATGGTCCTCATTTCCTGTCTTACATCTGTCTTCTTCAGCCTTGACCTGTGGATGCAGAGACCATGCGCATTGATTTGCTCGTAAGCAATGAATAAGTAGTTTTCAAAGCATTTGCTGTTTTCAGAGCCCCACTTTCAAACAACATCCTTCAGGCTGCTTCATGTCTGAAGGTACAATGAGTTATTAAAAGCAAGCCTGTATCTCTGCAAGGTGTCAGAGTTAGTTCTTTTGCCAGGGAAATTGTGGCTGGAGTGGACATGAGGCAGCAAACGCCAGGTACTCTCCTGATAAAATATGCTGCCCTGGCTTTGGAATAGCTCAAATCTCTTTCCAAAGCGTCTTGCAAACCCTTGGGATTGTGTGTGCTGTGCTGTCATGGTGTTGCACTGGAGGGGGATTTCCCATCTCAATAGAGATATTTTTTTATGCAGCAACAGTAGGATTATGGATTTCCCTACCTTAGCTGATGGGGTATAGAGCCAGAAAGGAGAAAGAGACCAAGGAAGCCCTATCTTTTTTCTTACAAGAGGTTATTTGGCTGATGCATGAGACCCAGGGTGGCACCCCAGAGACTTGAGTTTTGACCCCAGCTTTTCTTCCTGATCGATGGATTCAGCCTATGCCAGTTCATTTCTGGACACCTCTGTTTCCATCACAAAGCAGGGATAAGGACATTCCTCTCTTTCTTACAGTTCTGTGAGAGCTAGGCCTGAGAGCACAGCCCGGGGAGGTGCTGCTATTTTAGGCAGAGGTATTTGCTCTGTCTTATTATGTGGGATGATGTGAAACAATGAAGTGTTTACTAATTGGTCTACAGTTCTGCTAATTACATAATTGAGATAATCCCCTGTCTGCTACCCTGGTTGCAGAGAGCATTGAGGATGTAAATATTCATCTCTGCTGCTGTCTCAGGGGCTGTGTGGCGTCTGTGTGTGTACTGGGGGTACTCTGGGTGTTAAACTTGTTATTGAAATAGCTCTTTGCCTGCGAGAAGTCCCAGCTCTTTTCTCCTTTCCCCACCACAAGTGGATGTTTTCCATATGATAGCCTGGTTTTGGTCCTGCGCTTTGCCAAGACTGTGGGTTCCCCAAGGTGAGTTATGCCCTCTCCTTCAGGCTGTCTTTGACTGCGTCGTGACTTCTCTCAAGAATGTCTTCAATATCCTCATCGTCTACAAGCTCTTCATGTTCATCTTTGCTGTCATTGCTGTTCAGCTCTTCAAGGGGAAGTTTTTCTACTGCACTGACAGCTCTAAGGACACGGAGAAGGACTGCATGTAGGTGCCCTGTTCAGTAGGTCCGATGCTGCTGATACCTCTGGCAAAGGCAGGGTGCTGGGTAATGTCTTCTATGGTTCCCAGTTAAGTCCTTGGTCGTTACTTGCTCTTGGCCATCTTCTCTTGGGGTGGACAGCATGGGCTGAGCCCTGTCCCCAGTGCTGTATCAAGACTGTGCATCCTTGCATGGGATGCAAGATACAGAGCCCTGTATTTTGCTCCTGTTCTTTTTCTGCCTACTCTCTTCCCATTTGCTTTTCCCTTCTCTGCTTCACCCAGGTTGTTATCCAGCCTCTCCCCATTTTTCCCTCCAGCCTTGCAGGAGCAGAGGTGCCCCCCCACTGTGCACACACGCTGCCCCAGGGTTTAAAGCCATTGTCTCATAGTCTGGCAGCTTAAAAAGCGAAGTCATTGCTCTCTCCCAACCTTGCAGAGGGAACTATGTGGACCATGAGAAGAACAAGATGGAGGTGAAGTGCCGGGAATGGAAGCGCCATGAGTTTCACTATGACAATATAATCTGGGCTTTGCTCACTCTCTTCACAGTCTCCACTGGCGAGGGTTGGCCTCAGTGAGTATTCTGCTTCACCTGCCCCCTTGAATGGGGTGGTTGGGTTGATAACTGGCTACACTCAGGCAGGATTGAGAGAGGAAATGCTGGTCAGGGAGGAGGAGAAGGGCTGGAGAGAAATTATGTCAGGACAAAAGATCATTTAGCCCCCATATGAGGCTGGGACTGTGGATGGGTTAGCTTCTTCCTTGGGGAGTCAATGATGGGTAATCCCTTATCCTATGTGTCTCTGAGCAATATTTTAGGTCAGTTTTAGAGATGACCATAGGACTACACCTCTCTCCATGGTCATGTGAGCTTGGACAACTTTTTTTCTCCATGTATAGAGCACAGGAAAATCCATTTTCCATCAGGGGCACGAGCAAAGTGCTATAAAGCAAGCTGTAGCCACTTACAAGGGTCGTCCTTATAAAGCAGATTAAGGCAGAGCTTTATCTTGTCGTTGTTACAAGTGTGGACATACAGAACTGTCTGTACAAAGTGGGTCCTGTGAGAAGTGCCACATGGTGGCAGTCCTGATGGGCATATCTCTGGTTGCTTTTCCTCACCTGTCTGCCCACAGGGTGCTGCAGCATTCGGTGGATGTGACAGAGGAGGACCGTGGGCCCAGCCGCAGCAACCGCATGGAGATGTCCATTTTTTATGTCGTCTATTTTGTGGTCTTCCCTTTCTTCTTCGTCAACATTTTTGTGGCTCTCATCATCATTACATTCCAAGAGCAGGGAGACAAAATGATGGAGGAGTGCAGTCTGGAGAAGAATGAGGTATGGTCTGGGGAGGGGGAAAAGGGGATGTTTCCATTGGGTTTCTGCAATTTGGGAGCTTGGAGCTCCGTAGATGTTGAAAAGGTGTAAGAAACTTGTGAGCCACCTGCCTGCCCAGCCCATGAAGGAAAAAAGTGTGGCAGCCACTGTCCCTCATGTTACCATTGTTCAGGGTCTGATGCACGTTGTTTTATTCCAGAGGGCCTGTATTGACTTTGCCATCAGTGCCAAACCCCTCACGCGGTACATGCCCCAGAACCGGCACACCTTCCAGTACCGGGTCTGGCACTTTGTGGTCTCCCCATCCTTCGAGTACACCATCATGGCCATGATCGCATTGAACACCGTGGTGCTGATGATGAAGGTGAGCTGGTCAGAGTAAGCCTGTCCTGTCTGGGGCAGTGGGGAGAAGAAGGATGGGACTGGAGGATATTTTGGTTGTTTTTAGGAGATATTTTGAGGCAAGGTCTAAGCATGTATTCCTTGGCGTAGTCACTTGAAACACCACATGCCCCAAACTGGAGGCAAGATGTTCCCTAAACGAGATGACACAAATGATCCGGACTTCTTAACTACTGCAGAAAGATCTGGATTTACTCCATGCTTCCTTCTGAGAAGGAGTGGCAGCTGGCCTGAGAGAGGTGTGGAGAGGGGAAGGATGAGATAGTCTTGAGGCAAGGAATATATATGGTCCACCACAGGTCTTCCCTGGGACAGCCTAGCCAAAAGGCTGGCAGGCCCCCTCCTGGCTAGCAATGTCTCTCTCTTTCCATCAGTACTACTCTGCTCCATACACCTATGAGCTGGCCCTGAAGTACCTGAACATCGCATTCACCATGGTGTTCTCCTTAGAGTGTGTCCTCAAGATCATAGCTTTCGGCTTCCTGGTGAGTGGCTGCTCCTGTTCTTGATGAGGGTACTAATTTGGACTTTAGCAGCACACAGATCACAGAGGGAAGGTGTTACTAATGTGGGGTTGTTGCTATTTATTTTGGGTCCCAGCCTGAGAGCTGCTTTTAGGTTGGAATCACTTCTTTGGTTCTCATTAAGTTTCTCACTGCTGAATGCTGGTGGGGGAAGCCACACCATTGCTTTGCTTTTTGCCTTGTTCCTGTGGTACTCTAGTGCCTGGACCCAGAGTATATTCTTTGCAGCTGCTCTGCTAAAGCCAACTGGTGCTGCAATTATGCTGGTGACTGCAGTCCCTTAACCCCAGGAGCCATGAGATGCTAGTGCATTGCTGTCCTTGGGCTGTATCAGTTGGACCAGACCTGACCAGCAGTTAGACCTCCCTGCCTCATTCAGTCTTCACATCCCCATCTGCTCACTTAAGCCTTGAAGCCATGGACTGCCTTTTCTTCAGCTGCTCTGCTGCTTATGAGCAACTGTTGGATTTGCTCTGTTATATTTTCTTTCCTGTTTGTAATGCATACTGGGAAGTGAGGTCTTCTAGCAGGAGGGTTCTAGTTCCTTACTCCTAGCAGCACCAGCCATGGTGAAGTCTGGTCTTGCATCAGCTGCTGCAAAATCAGCAGGGGCTGAGGTGGGTCCGGGTGCCCATGAAGAGAAAGGCAGAGCAGCTTCACGGCTGTGAGAGTCAGCTTGATGAGCTGTTGCAGCCTGCCCAGGGCTGGCTGTGGCTGCTTTTCCCACTCCCTTTCACTGGGGTGACCTGTTGGATGTGTGAATCATCTCCCAGGAGAAGATGCTTGCTGCAGACACTCTTGGGTCTGCCACCATCTCAGATGCAGGAAGGTGCTCCAGACTGTGGTGGCATACAAATGGGCAGCCAGGTCTGTGCTGCTGCTGCCACTGTCCGTGAGCAGCCTTGGTCTGTGGCCCAGCATCCTTCAGACTTGCCATCCCCAAGCTCAAATCTATGTTCCCTCTTTCCTTCCTTCCGCAGAATTATTTTCGGGACACCTGGAACATCTTTGACTTCATCACTGTCATCGGCAGCATTACGGAGATCATCCTGACAGACACCAAGGTGAAGCAGGGGCTGGGAGCAGTGGGGTGTACTGCTGCAGGGTGGGGGGCTCCCGCCTCCCTCTGACTCTCATCTCCTCCCAGCTGGTGAACACCAGCAGCTTCAACATGAGCTTTCTGAAGCTCTTCCGGGCTGCTCGGCTTATCAAGCTACTGCGCCAGGGTTACACCATCCGCATCCTGCTCTGGACATTTGTGCAGTCCTTCAAGGTAAGTCACACATGGCCTGGTCTCATCCCAGGCCACAGTGCTGGGGTGCTGCTCCCACATGCAGGCTGTTCCCAAGGTCTTGATGACTTGTTGGCTTGTAGGAGAGATGGATCAGCACAGCTTACCTGCTCACTGTGCTTTTTGTACTCCTGGAGCTGGACCTGTGCTAAATGAGATCACTCATCTGCTTTTCTTGCAGGCCCTCCCCTACGTCTGCCTCTTGATTGCCATGCTTTTCTTCATCTATGCGATCATTGGGATGCAGGTGAGCACAGACATCTCAGTGTGATTTCCTCTGGCACGGGCAGGCTGGACCACCATGTCCTCAGCGTTACGTATGGCAGGCAGCCTTGTGCCTGCCTGTCACTTCAGTTGGTCACTGTGTCTAGGAAGGTTCTGAGGGTGGAATAGCTTTCCTGGGAGCTGCAGAGCCACGTGGCCTAGAGGTACTGCCACAGTTGGCAGCTGGCTGAGTTCAGTCAAGCTCCACAGCTGCCTTCGCAACTCATACCCTTGGAGATGTGGTCTTGGAGACTCAGCTCAGCATCCTGTGTTACAGCTGCTTTCAAATTTCCACCCCTTCATTTAGAAATTAATCCCTATTTCCAACTCCCTAGGAGTCCCCAGAGGTTGATTTCATGCCTGAGGGACCTGGTGAGCAGAGTTCTGCCTTTCCCATCCAAATGGCTGGGTCGTGGGAGTGATCTTAGCAGCCTACCATTCGCCTTGTCCCTCTGCTCAGGGTTTATGTTGTAGCCATGCCACTGATGGTCTTCTTGGGCTCCTTTGATTAGGGACCCATGACAACCTACCAGGTGGTGGGAGGTCATCAGAGCATGGGAAGATGTAAGCTTTCCAGGCACCAGATGGTAAATAAGAAGCACGTGAGCTAAAACCCTCAGCTCCACACGTGCTGCGGGGCTGGCTCAGTTCTGTGATGACTAAACCCCACGCTGAAGATCTGACAAAGCATCTTCAACAGCGAACACTTGGGATCTGGTGCTGCCTGATGAGTGAGCTGCTGCAGTACCCAGCACTGTTGCCTGATGAGCACCACGAGGACAGGCAGATTCTGGCAGCGGACCCCACCCAGGCTGCTGGCAGTGCTGGTGTTCAGTCTCTTCCACCCCATCTCTTCTGCCCTGAGAGTCCCGTGGCAGGTTTTCACTGCTCTCATGTTGGCACTGGCTCCAGGTGTTCTCTGTGCTAAACAACAACCATCTGACTCAGCCTCTTCCCTGCCTTATGGTAGTATTTGATTTTTTAAATTTTTTTTCTTAACACCATTGTGAACAAATCCCCAAGCAGTAAAGTCTGTGGGCGTTATTTGAGCAAAATAGCTGGAGGCAAAAAATATTCTACAATTACACATTCCAAAAAACCTGTACAGGGAAAAAATACTCTGCACTTGGTATATTTTTAGGTTCACAGAAAGTGGAATAAATATTTAACAGTAATAACAGCACATTTTTCCTATTTGAGGCACTTTACGAACATTTGTTATGTCTTACCATGGCCTTGGTTGTGGGTCATTATTAGGGTATTATCCACATTTGGGGCTTTGTTTCCTCTTTTGGCCCTGGGGATGGTAGTCCCAGGTGTCTGGCTGTCCATGGTGGGTTAGTGGTTGGTTTGTCCCTATCTCACTGAGCCCTTCCCTACCTTGCATTGCTGTGCCCAACCCCAGCACCACAGACCATTTCCCCACAAAGGGAAAAGTTCCTGGGAGGGTCCAGGACCATAACCCAGCACCTACCAGCACACTGCAACTCGTCCCTGCGCCTCCAGCACATTCAAGACTAGTGGGTGCTGTGCAGTGCTCAGATGATGCCTGTAACACGGCAGAGGGATGAATGTCAAGCAGTTGGGCTGTGTTGATTCCAGGTCCTCTGTGCTCCTGTTTCCATGGCAGCTTGGCCTCTTGCAGCCTTTGCTGCCCACCACAAATCTCTGCTGAGGAAAGGAGATTCTCTTTCCCCAATGGCTGCTTAACACCAGTTCCTCATTGTGCTGGCTGTGCACCAGTGTGTTTGCTGGGGCGCTTTTCCATGGAGGATTATGCAGAGGGTGGATGTTGACTGCTCAGAGGGCCAGCTCTGCTGAGGGTGATGGACCTTGGGCAGGATTGGTCCCTGCAGCACAGGGCTGTGTGCCCATGAGCAAGGTGAATGCAAAGCCACTTCCCCAGCCAATGAGCTCTTGCCTGAAGAACGGAGCCCTTTTTCTCCCTCCTATAGGTTTTTGGCAATATCAAACTAGATGAAGAAAGCCACATTAACCGGCACAACAACTTCCGCAGCTTCCTGGGCTCCCTAATGCTCCTCTTCAGGTAAGCAATCATCAGGATCCTTTGGTAGTGTTTCTGGGTGCAGGTGTGCTAGGAGACAGGCTGGACAGGTTCTCATTGCGGGCAGTTTGGTGGAGGTCAGCTTTTGATGCTGGAGACCAGCTGGGCAAGCATGCAGTTGCAGGAGCTTAGGAACCCCTTCCCTTCCCACCTCCTCTCTCTATCCTGCCCCTAAAAGGATGTCTATCTTTCTGGTTTTTGGATCATCTGGCTGGGGGGAGTCAGCCCCATGTGCCTGGAGCTACACCCTGGCATGGGTGCACTCCTGTGGGTCCAACTTAGTTGCTGCTGACCCAGTGCCTTTCTCCTCTGCATGCCAGAGATGTGTTTAATTTAGCCAGGCGGTTCCGTAGCTCCTTGTTGGTTTCTGTCTGGGGCATCCTGCTCTGGCTTCATCTCGTGCCACCACGAGCTGCTGAGCATGGCTGTGTTGGGCTCAGGAGTGCCACGGGAGAGGCATGGCAGGAGATCATGCTGTCCTGCCTGGAAGGCAAAGGCTGTGAGCCAGACACGACGGCGACATCTGGGCAGAACGAGAATGAGCGCTGCGGCACCGACCTGGCTTATGTTTACTTCGTCTCCTTCATTTTCTTCTGCTCTTTCCTGGTGAGTTCCTCCCCCTGAGAGTCCTAGGGGTCCCCTTCATCAACCCGTGAGCCTGCACCCAGAGTCATCTTCCCACAATTAACCCTTCCTTCTCCCCTTCTCTGCTCCCTCTCCCCCCACTTTCCTTTTTGTCATTTTCCTTTTCACTCAGATGCTCAACCTGTTCGTGGCAGTCATCATGGACAATTTTGAATACCTGACTCGGGATTCCTCTATCCTGGGACCTCACCATCTAGATGAGTTTGTCCGGATCTGGGCAGAGTATGACAGAGCAGCGTGGTATGTAGTCAGCTCCTTCTCTCCCAAGCAGCCTCTTAGAGCTGGTTTTAAATGGGTGTCTCAGTCTTCTACTACTGGAAACCACCTGCAATGCCTGGGATGGTCAGGGAAGGGCTGCTCTCACCTGTGGTCCTTACAAGGACAGCACCTAGTTCCTGCAGTGCCTGGTGGCAGAGGTGTCTTAGATAATGTTCATGAGTTTGCCATAGTATTTATCCTATGCGCTGGAGGTTCCTGCTCTTCCTCTCCTCCCAGCCTTCTTCCCAGTGCCTGTGCACCTGCTGGGTGCCTCTGCTCTGAGACCAGTTCCATCACTTGGTCCCCAACACCCACATCTCCCCATCAAAGCAGAGCTGAGCGTGATCTGTTGTCAGCCCTGAGGACCTTGTTTCTAGCATGTTTGGGTTTGGGGAATTGTGTTTCCACGCTGGCCAGCCTGCTTGCCCCTTAGAGGTGAGAAAATTTTGTTTTGTGCCTTTGCTGATGAGGACCCCACCAAACAGGCATTTGCAGGCAGCAGCCTTTTCCCAGCAATAGAACAGGTTTATAGCAGCCGTACAAACCCTGAGTGGCCAGGCTTTGGTTCTGCTCCCACTGCTGCTGCAGAGAACTTGCTCTCTGTTACTCCTCCCAAGGTGGTCTGGAGCATTCCTAAGGCAGTGTGGAGCCCTTGGCAACTTTAGGAGCATGTACGCCCTCCACTCAGTCCCAGAACTTTTATAGCCCCTTCCTCCCTCCCACAGCCCAGAGACAGCCTCTGGACCCATGACCCACTACTGCTATGCTGAGGAGCACGAGCAGTCTAAGCTTGAGAGCTCTTGGCAGCTACACACACTCCCTTTGGAAACTCTTCACCTCCAGTGCTAATGTCCTGCACCTCGAGATACCAGCTCCAGCCAAGATTTTTTTTTTTCCATGCCTAATATCAGCAGATTGTGGCACAGTTTCCTCCACCATTTGTGTCCAACCCTGTGCAGCCCAGTGCTGGCCAGGTTCCTTACTGCATGCCTCCTCCATTACTCTTGCTGCTGTGCAAGGCCTCTTTGGGCAGATGGGTTTGCTTGTTAGCTGGTGAATTTGCCCTGTGCAAGGGAGAGAGGTCAGCATGGGTGAGTAGATGTCCTGATGGACAACTAGAGAAGGGAGAGGAGGTGAGAGCAGAGAAACACCCAGCTGCTCCATGCGATGTGTCTCACCTGCAGCTTTTGGGAAGGATTTCTTCACACCATGTACTTCATTCACACTCACCCCCCATGTTGGTGGCCTGGGTCTCCAGGACAGTCACTCTAAAAACATGCCTGACCTATTCTATTGATGCCATGCACCCTTCTGATTTCTGAGCAAGCCATGCACTTTTGTCATGATATGTAGCCAGTGGTTAGGGGATGTGCACAGGAATTCGTGGCACTGGGCCCCTGGAGGCAGCCCTAGCCCCAGTTGCTGGATGAGGAATGGGTGAGTACCTCCCAATAGGTTCCTCTACCTGAGTGGGGCAGTGATTCTGCGTTCTGACACCTGGACCATCACATGAAGGTCTCACAAAGAGACTGCCCAACACCAAGGAGGCTCAGGGATGGATTTTACCTGGCTGGTTGGGTTAGCTTTGGCCAGTGATGGCGAGGGGATGGGAGAAAAGCAAGGAGACACCAGAAACAAAAGTGCTTGGTAGACAGAAATGCTCTTCTTTGCCTCCTCGCGTGATTTCCCTCCAGGCTTGCCTAAGGATGCCCAGGAGGCTGCAGCATGCTGCACCTCAGCACTTCCACCCCACATGGTCCTGCTTCCCGAAGGGCTCTGATCTGGAGCAGAGTGGGGAGCATAGCATCTGACGGTCCCTGCACGGTCCTGCCAGCTCTCTGCCTTGATTGCTTTGTTATATCAGCTGGAGCAGGAAGGATATGGGTTCTATCCTGCAATGATTGCACCCTGCTCTGGGGAGAAATGCTTCTGTGGGCAAGAGAAGGGGTGTGTGTATGGGAGGGCTTGCTTCCAATAATGTGTACCCTTGGCAGAGCATGGACTGGTGGTCGGAGCACAGGACTGGACCGTGAGAGACCTAGGTGCTAGTGCCACAGCCACCGCTCACCAGCTGGTCACATTATGTCTCCCCGTGTCAGGTTCCCCAGATACTAAAGATACAAGTGACTCAGCTTCCAATCTCCCTGGGACCTTGTGAGGACCAGAGAGCTGGCCAAGCAAGGGCAGGTTTTCTGGTGGCGTGGTAGGACACAACTCCACCAAAAGGGCTTGTGGTGACTAGAACCAAACCAAGCGGCAGGATCACCCCATCTAAAATCCCAGCCCTCTCCTACCAGATTAGGCAGCCATGGACACAGTGAGAAAGGGTGATGGGGTGGTGTTCACCTCCAAAAATTGTCCATCTCCACAGGGTCAAAATGGGTCAGTGTGAGGATGTATGAGCTGACTCATAGTGGAGAAGGCAGTAGCTGATTCTCACAGCTTTCCCCTCTCTGGGTCTGACTGAGCCAGAAGGAGAAGAGCCATGGACCCCCCAGGGTCTTGCCCCACAGATGGCCCCAGCAACCCCTGGTTAGGCTTTCCATCCTCCCCTCCACCCTCTCAGTGTCCTATTAACCCACCTGTGCTTCCTTTGCAGCGGCAGGATCCCGTATAAGGATATGTACAAATTAGTACGGGTGATCTCGCCTCCTCTGGGCCTAGGAGAGAACTGCCCCTACAGGGTGGCGTGCAAGGTTTGCCTCCCAGTCCTCCGCCACAACCTGGCCACGGGACGCACCATCCACCCCTCCTTCCCCCTGCTCCACCACCACCGCGCCTCCTGAGGGAACCCTGATGTTGCTTTCCTTCGAGTTTAAAGAGGTCCGCGGCCTCCCAGAGCCAGCAGCTGTCCCCCTCAAGGGGAGGCATGAGTGGGGCCAGGGGGGCTCAGAGCTTCCCGGGGTGGGTTTCAACAAATTGCATCCCCCAGCCAGCCCCTTGCCCCAGCTCCATCAATGCAGAGAGCCCCAAAGGGTGCCAGGCCAAAATGCCACCATCCCTGCTTGGCTTTTCAAAGTACCTTCACATGGAAGCAGGAGTTCTGAGCAGGAGGGCTTAGATGTGCTTTGCTCCATGGAGGAAAGGGGAAGCAAAGGCTTATTTGGGATTTTGGCTTGTTTGGGATTTTGTCATTGTTTTAGGGAGGGAGGACTGGGGGGAGGACAGGGTGACTCCTCTACCTGGGAGAGTACCAGTACCAAACAGACCCTTCCTCAAGTGTGGCACTTGAAGGACATATGACAATATCTCTGGGGAACAGGACTCTTGCTAGCCTTGTCCTTAGCTTGTCAGACCTGCTTGGGAGGTGGTGGGACCTGGGCACATCTCTGGAGCCTGACAGGTCCTCTCACTCCGCATGAGCCAAGCTGCTGGCCATGAGTGCACAGCAGTGACTTGGTGTCCTTGTGTATCTCTGACTTGCACGTTTGGTTTGTTGGGGTTTTTTTAATTTTATCCCGGGGTAACTGTTGGGCAAAATCCTGTGCCTTCTGCCTTCTCTGAAGTGCCATGACACCTAAGTGTCTGTGGCATGAAAGGGTGAACCACAAAGCTTGTTCTTCCTTCTGCTTCCCTCACAGCATCTGAGGACATGTACAAGGGAAGCTCAGATGCCCTCAGCTTTTAATCTTGGTTCTGCAAAGGAATAGGGCTCCTTGGTGTGGCATGGTGTAACCACCACATCCTTCTTATCATATCAGAAATGCTTCTTCCAGCCTGCATCCCTAGAATGTCTGTCTCCCTTCACAGCTGGAGGGATGTGGGGATGATGCACACATTTGAAATCTTGAAGTAGACCACCAGAAGTAAAGCCAAGCAAGACAAGGTCTGGATTCTCAGTCATCTCATTGATGAAGAGGTATTTAGGGATAGGAGACTTCTTGCAAGAATCTCAGATGACTCATCTGTTCAAGGAGGGGCTCCTTGCAGTCTTTCCACTTCTGTCTGTCACATCTCTGGCAAAGGATGGTGGCTTTGCTGAGGACATTTGCTCAGGTCCTTGCAGAGAGAGGATACCTTCAAGGAGAATGGCTGGTCTTTTCAATTGAGAATGGGGCTTCACTGGCAAATGCTGCCCTCCTAAGCTGGATCACCTGGTGCTCAGGAAGGTACCTGTAGTTCTTCCTGGGAAGAGGGATCTCTGTGGGACTTTTTCTGATGATTCTGTGGGATGGACAGAACAGTGAAGGTGGAGAAGGAGAAGTGGAGGCAGAGAGAGTGAGACCAGCTTCTGCTGTCATGTCCCTATCTCTTCCTTGTGTTACCTTGTTCTTTTCCTCCCTGTGCATTGAGTACTTCAAGGACATGAGAGATTTTCAGGGATTCCTACTGCCCTGCCACAATTCCCAAAAGGCAACTGATGAAGCAAGAAAACCCACATGGTTGTTGCATCTTTCCACCATGGTCCAGATCCCAAAATGCCAACCCAACCTGCTCACCTTTCTGTTTGGTGAGCCTGCCCTGCACATTGCAGTGCACAAGTTTTACCTTCCTGGAGCCCACACCCCTATCCATATGATGATGATTTGCAGAAACAACCACGGATGTGTTTATGGAGCGGTGGACAGCCTGCTCTGGAAGAGATGGGTCTGGGGCAAGGATGCAACACAGTGGTACAGCGGGGTATGGAAGCATACCCGCTAGGCTCTCCTCAAGTGGGCTGAAAAAAGGCCATTGACTTCCTTTGGAAGTTCAGCAAGCTCTGTCCTTATGCTGGGAGTTCTTGTAACCACATCTTGTAACCACCTTATGTTCTTGTAACCACGTCTTTCTGGGACTGTGTCCTTAGCAGCCTGCTCCACTTCTTGGGGGTATCTCTGTCTTTCTTCACCCCTTCTGCTTCTATCAGTCATGCAAAAGTGAGCCAAGGCATCACTTTTGGCCCTGCAAAGTAGCCATTGAGATGGCCATGGATCAGGTGAATGCTCCACAGACATTGACATCCCTGTGGACATCACATATTCCTGCATCAAGTCTCACATCACTTGCTATTCTGATGCTCTAACCGCCTTGTATGGCCCAGTACTTATTTCCTAACCACAGGAAGAGTGCACATGTCCCCCAGATTTCTTCCTCCATCACTCACAAGGTCCTCTCAGAGTACCAGGATTGAGCCATTACTGCCTGGTGGTTTTACAGGTCACCGTGGGCCATAGCCACAGGTCACATCTCTGCCCAGTCACAGGAGAGATGGTCAGCTCTCCCATCAAGGACGTGCCTATGCTTGGACCAGCTCCTGGGAGCCATTCTGTTCAGATGGATGACATTCCATGTTCCTGCCTGTGCTTTGCTTCATGGGGATGTGGTTTGTGGGCACTGCTGTACTGCTCAAAATGCTTTAAGATCCCTGCTCTGAGAAGCAGCACTGTGTGCAGCCCATGTGTGAGAATAAAACAGTTCTCACTTGGTCCTTCTTGGTTACTTACACAGAAATCCATTGCTTCTTCATTGTGTGGAGAATCTTAGTATGAAAGACAGTGTCTGATGTGTGCTGCGTATGCTAAAAAAAAACCCTTGCCAGCAAAGGTGTGTGGAAGATCACTGTCTTGCTTCCTTTTTGCACTAAGTTCATGTATAAAAATTTTAAAGCCATCTTTTCCCCTTCAGACACCCCAAGTTGGTGCACATCCAGCTCTGCCAAGATGCTGCTTACAGACTCTAAACCTAGATATTTCTTCTTGATCACCCCACTTAATATTCTCCAGTATTGTCATCAATCCTCTTTCCAACCCATTTAGGGATGTCTGGTCTCAAACGGGATAGCTTGCCTAGCCTGTTCTGTACCTGCACCCCAAAAGCTCCTGTTGTGGTCATCACTGTGTTCACATCCAAAATGTCAGGACTTATCTTGGTGGGGGACCTCTTTGGCCAGCGGTCTGCTTCAAAACAGTGGAACCCTTTGAGGAGATATGTTCCCCCCTTTCCACACTTTTCTGAGCACAGGGGTCGGGAAGAATCCAAGATCCCATGGGGAGTGCCTAATTTTTTGGCATTCACCCCAGATGAAATTAGTTCCTCTTCAGCAGCATCTTCACACCCCAGCTCTAAGGGTTGATGCCTTTGCTGTTGTGACGTTGCCCTTGCCCATTAACGATGCTGAACATTGCAGTGCAGGACAGAAGCCTGGTTCAGGGGAAAGAAGAGGTGGCCAAGCCCAGGATCCCTGGGAGATGGTACTTGAGCAGCCTCCTGGATGTGCAGAGAGAGGAAGACAAGTATCTCAGCCTGGCAGAGGGCTCAAGGCATCATCAGGTGGCCTGTTTTGGTAGAGTTCCTCACTGCAGCAGTCCTAGGCAGGACCTTATAGAGCAGAGGAGCATGAAGTGGGGGTCCATCCTAGCTGCCTCCCTTGGGAAACCCAAATGAACCCCAATGTTGGAAGGCCCAAACAGCTGCCTCTGCTGAGACTCTTTAAACTCCAACCTGGTGGAACTTGCAGCCGCATGTGGGAGACAGCCAGGGCGGGAGCATGGCATGTACAACTTTTCCTCCCAGTTTTGTTTTTTCAGCCAATTCAGCATGCCTTTTGCACTGGTGCATGGTGGGAAAGTGGTCCATCCGCAGAGCCAGACGGAAGCAACTGGGCATCTTCCTTGGACAAGTGACCCTGGCCCACTGCCTTCTATGCAAGATGCTGCCTCCCAATTGCATAGACCTTACAAGCTGGGGATACACAGCCTTCCAGCTATGGGTTAGGTGGCAATGCAAAGCAATACCCAGGCCCCCCCAGGAGGGAAGACGCTACGGAGGCCACAGAGCACTGTGGTGCAGACCACCATTATCTCAAATAACCCATGGCTTGAGTGCCGTGTATCTGATTTATACCACTCGCACACAGCCCTGGAACCTGTGGGACAAGTTGGGGGCTGCTGGAGGGCTTTAGGAAAGGGGTTGAGACCAGAGAAGGACCCCCAGACTGCTAGTGAGACAGGCGCTTGAGGCCAGGCAGCAGAGAGGAGAGGGGTGAGTTGCTTTCTGCCAGCATTCCTGGGTCTGTGTGAGCAGTGCTATAAATCCACATCAGGACAGTCTGTCATGTATGATTTGCCTTGATTAACAGGTTTCCTGTTCTTTTCCTGTTTGTCCGTTTGTTTTTTTCTCTCCTGTTTTCCTGTACTATTTTTGTTTGTATGTTTTCCTGCTCTCTGGGAATGCCTCCTCTCTCTCTGCATCTCCCTCCCTCCCCTACCCCCTCCATGAGCAGTGGCCGAATCCATTACACTGAGATGTATGAAATGCTGACTCTTATGTCACCACCGCTAGGCCTCGGCAAGAGATGTCCTTCCAAAGTGGCCTATAAGGTAGATCAACCCTTCCTTCTACGTGGGCTAGAGCCGAGGAGGAGCTGGGGCTCAAGGGAGCTGTGGGAGGTGGGGCTGGGAAGCATTTGGGATATCCAACATGTGTTTAGCTCACTCCTGGGGAGCCTGGTGTCCTCAGAAGAGTCCTGGCCATGCTGGCTGGTCTCCATTGCCCACACATATGACACTGATGTGGTCAATTGCAAGCCTGGGGAGCTCTGGGGTAGAAGAGGACTGGCAGGATCAGCAATAGTGTGGAAGTGAGAGGGCTGGAGAAGATGAGGTGAAGAACAACCCCATAGCACAGTTATGAGTGAAATGTCTTTAGGAGATTATTGACCCAAGCTCTTTGCCCAGGGTTGGAACCATCCTTGTTCCAGCCAGTGCAGAAACAGAGATGAAGATGGGAAGTAGGTGAACAGCAAGGACATATCCTGTAGGAGCAGCTCGTTAGTGCATAAGGAGCCAGGCACATAAGTGTAGCCTACCCCAAGAATGACTTGTGTAAGGCAAAGCCAGGTGTTTTCAAAAGGTATCTCTGAGTTTTACCCTTTGTTCCTCTTGAAGCAGAGGCTGACAGTCAGCTTTTGGTACTGGCACAGCGTACTCCCAGCTGCATAGGGATGGAGCAGGAGCATGGGAAGCCCTGAAGGACATGGGGTGGGAGCTGTGTGGCTTTGCTAAAGGCAGCAGCTGCTAGGATAAGACCCAGAGCTTCAGGACCATGTGTTTCCCAGGTCTGGAGCAAACTGAAGCTTTTCTTGGCCATGGGCTGCTTCCTGCAGCCCTTTCAACAGCATTCAGAGCTAGCTAAGGGGGGATTTCTGCACACTTGCAAACACTCTGCCACTCTCTCCGGCTCCCACATGTTTGTTCACACATGCATTCATCCACCATCACACTTTTCCAGGAGAAAAAGGGAGGCTTGAAGGCAGGAAAAGGACATGAGAAGCTGGGTGAAAAGGAATGGGCAGGGAAGGGTTGACACAAGGTATTCACAAAGCAAAATATACTCTCTGGAAAGTGGATCTGGTCACTTCGGTTTGCACCCCACCTGCCCAGGGTGGGGAAGGAGCATGGCGTGTCTAACCCGCCCTGGTTGCCCTTCTCTCTTTTCTTTCTGCACTTTTCCTACCTCTCCTTCCCTTCCCCATCCTTGAATAATTTGGACCCTGTGCATGTGCTGGCAAACTTCATCTCTGAAAGAAGCAAAAAGGGAGCGCCAGGATGTAGCATGCTAGAGGATTCCAGCCAATCTGAAGTCCCTGAAGGTTAGGGACCCTCCTCTCACCTGCCCAAGGTGGGAAAGGTTGAGAGCTGGAAAGCCAAACCACCCGGGGAATGGAAACCTGAGCCCCCTCTCCCTTTCCTGAGCATTTCCCACTGCTGCATCCCTGATGGATCAGGCGTTCTTCCCAAAGTGCTGGGAAGTGCCATGGCAGCCCTGGTGCTATGGGGAGGGGGGCTCAGGGGCCGTTCCAGGGGTGCAGGAGGAGCCCTGGAAGGCAGTGAGCCGGTGTCCTGGGGTGGAAGGAGCCGGGGGGGGGGGTGGCGGGATGATCCTTGCCCTTCTTTTTTGGCTGTGCTGTTTTGACACTCTTGGTTGCTTTTTATTTTTTTAATTTTTTTTCCCCTTTTGTTTAACGTTTAATTTCTTTTCCTCCAGCCTGGTCAATGTGTTTTTCGATATTGTTTTCCGTCCGCTGTTTTCTTCTCTCTCTTGCGCAGAGACTGGTGATGATGAACATGCCCGTGGCTGAGGACATGACAGTCCATTTTACCTCCACCTTGATGGCACTGATACGCACAGCCTTGGACATCAAAATTGCCAAAGGTGAGGTCAGTGGGGTAGAGAGGGGTCAGAGACAGGAAGTTTTCAGAGTGACCATCACTCATCCTTTGGGCAAGCTGAAGACATCACACCCAAATTGGGGTTGGCCACCTAGAGCCTGGCAAGTGGATGGAAGTGATTATCTTGAACATGAAAATTTCTGCTGTTTTCTATTAAAACAAACAACCAAACAAAATTATTCCTTTTGGGAAGAGGTGGCCAGTTTTCCACTAGAAACTGCTTCTAGAAAACAGAAACAGCTTGATGTCCAAACTGTGTAATGGAGGAGGGAGAGAATTCCCCTTCCTCCCCATGTACAAAACCAAACCAAGGAGGGAAAAGATCACATGTGCTTGACTTGCTAAAGCTGTGGGGAACAGAAATCTCTCTCAAGGAAGATAACACCTGCTTTGTTGTTGTTGCTGGAAACACTCTGATTCATCAGATGAAAAACTTTCTGCAGAAACATGCCATTATCAAGAAAACATCCCCTGTTTTCAACAGCTCTGTTTTTGGAAGAAAACCCAACCCAGGGCAAGATATCGTCAGAAGCCCATTGATTGGACAGCTCCTTACATCCCTGTAAATAAAGCAGAGATTTGAACCTGGGTCTCCTACAGCTTGGCTGAGCTGCCCTGGGCTCAGGTGTCTCCATTTGACATGTGTTGACAGCTCCCTTTGAGTTCTTTTAAGGCTCATCAAACCTCTTCACTTCACCACTGGCCAGAAAGCTCTGCTTGCACAGCTTCACTGAGTATTTAAGGATTTCAACCAAGTGGAGCTGCTCTTTCACCAGCACATGATCCACTCACCAGAAAAGAGAAAGTGGGGCAGTAGCAGGTGTGTGTGGGCTGGAGTAGGATTGGAGATGCAGAGATGGACCCAAGGCGAGCTTGAAGATGGCAGCTTTGAGTGGGAGAGCAGGGGATGGGGAGGTGGAGGCACATACAGAAGGGACGGTTGGAAAGTTTCCCTGTGAGAGCAGGAGACCAGGCTTGCTGATGCAAGACTGCCCTCTCAGCCCAGAGCTGTTTCCTGCTTGTGAACCTCATTTCAGGGTGGGAAAGGGGTGATTTTAGTTGAACCCTGGTGCCAGGTCTTGATATACATGGGTCATTTTTCACTCTGCTGTTCAAGGTGGTGCAGATTGGCAGCAGTTAGACTCCGAGCTTCAAAAGGAGATCCTGACCATTTGGCCTCACCTGTCCCAGAAGATGCTTGACCTGTTGGTACCCATGCCAAAAAGTGAGTCTGTTGGGGGGGGGGCTGTCATTGCTGCCAAGTTCCTATCATACCTGCAGTAACTTCTTTCCAAAGGGGCAGAAGTGGGGAAAATGTGTTGCTACAGCCTGGCTTCTGCCTTGCTCTGCCTGACTGCTTAGGAACCCTCTTGAAAAAGACCCTGCCAAACCCAGTCTCCTGTAAATTGTCTCTGGAGCATCACTTGTTCTGTTACATTTGATAATGTGATGAGGATATACGTCTTGGTGGTTTATGATGATGTTTTCAAGCCATCTCAATCCATTTTATCTCCATGTGGAATGTCTGGGTGTTCAGCTCTCTCTTTTTTGGAGTGATGAGTAGAGTTTATGGGTCACGAGGGTGTCCCACAGCAGGGCTCTTCCTGAGATCCACTCTGGTGCCTTCAGATTTGCTGTTTCTGTTAAGACACAAGTGTCCCCACTTTGTTTCCTCTTATGCTCTCAGCCTCTGACCTGACTGTTGGCAAAATATATGCAGCCATGATGATCATGGATTACTACAAGCAGAGCAAAGCGAAGAAGCAGCGGCAGCAGCTGGAAGAGCAGGTGAGGCTCAGTAAGGGCACATGGTAGGCAGAGCAGGGTTGTTCAGAGCACCCTCGCTGCTTCCTCCCAAACGTGCAGCCAGCTGTATGGGATGCAGCTGAGGGATGAAGATAGTGGTACAGGTTGGGATTTGGTGACTACAAGGCATGTGTATGTGCATCCTTGGTCCTGGCTGTGAACATGAGCATGCTGTCACCTTCCTAATCACTGGGGGCTTGGTTGATGAGGCACTGGATGTTCAACTGCATTTCCTACAGGTTGAGTTTCTTCCTTTCTTTAATACAGAAAAATGCTCCCATGTTCCAGCGCATGGAGCCATCCTCCTTGCCACAGGAAATCATCTCGAATGCAAAGGCACTGCCTTACCTCCAGCAAGACACTCTCTCTGGCCTGTGAGTATTGCCATTCCAGGGCAGAAAACTCACAGCACAAAGCTTTTGCAGGATTATAGGTAGCTGGTGTGTGTCAGCATCACCAACAGCAGTGGAGGCAGCGAAGCAGCATAGCAAGGTATCTGCATGGATGCTGTTCTTGCAAGACCATGCCAGCGCTAAGTGAAAGCTCTCTTACCCAGGAGGGTCTGGGATGGACCTAAACCTTGAAAGCAGTTGAGCAGAGGGTCCCTGGGTGGTGCAGGGTTGGTGGGGGATCCCAGTAACCTTTCTGGTGGGAATGAGGTGGTGGGAGCTGCTGACATTGCTCTTGGGATGTCCCTGCTGCTGCTGAGACCTGGGCACTGGTGTCCTCTCCTGTCTGGTCACAACTTCAGAACTCCAAAGGAACATGATGTGTTTGTCCTGGGGGTCTCAACAGCCTGGGGAGCAAGCATGGCAGCTCCCGAGCTCTGAGCCACTGGAGAAGCGACCCAGCACTTGGTGTGTGACCTCTCTGAAGCTGGACTGTCTTTGCAGGAGTGGCAGAAGTGGGTTCCCCTCACTGAGCCCGCTCTCACCACAGGAGATCTTCCAGCTGGCATGCATGGATCCGGCCCATGGGCAGTTCCAGGAGCACCAGTCTTTGGTAAAGTTATGCACTGCCTGGTGGGCACTCGCCTTTGGTCCTAGCAGGGATGCTGGTGGGCACTGGGAAGTGTGGGGCTGCCAGAACAGTGGTGAAATGCTGCTCCCTGCCCCTGTGGCAGCAAGTACAGTGAAGGGATGGCAGCTGCTGGGTCACACATGGATCAAATCAGGGGACAAATGTCCCTGGGTGTCCCCCAGGCATCCTTGGACCAGCCCTGGCCAGTGGGGCCAGGTTGTGGAAAGTGCTTTTGAGGTGAGAGCTATGACGAGGGTCCAATGTCCTGCAGTTAAAATATCCTTCTCTTCACAGGCTACTCTTTTTACCACTGAGTGCTCATTTCAGTGGGTTATCCCTACCCCATGCTGAGTGATGGTATCTAATGTTTTTGGATTCATGTTCATTTTGTTGTCAGTGCTGGTGTCCCCTATTCCAAACCGAGCTGTCAAACTGTCTCCAATGGGAGCACACACCCTCCAGCCTCACACACATGCTAGCCAGCAGCAGCAATGTCTGTCTGTGTGTGTGTATATATATACATATCTATATATATATCTCCATGTCTGTGTGTGTGCATTCGTGCACCACCCTGACGCTTGTCAGATGCAGTGTTGTACCACTGTGTATTTCCAGCCCAGCCCATGTCCCTGGGGTCTGTAGTACTCTGTGTGAGTTGTGTACCATGCAGGAGGGCATCCCCAGCCACCCTGACCACTCCATCATCCTGCCAGCATGGTGGTGGCAGATGAGACTCCCCGCTCCCCATAAAATCACTCCCTGCCCTTCTCCTTGACGCCACACCATTTACAGAATTGTCCCCTACTCTGGGAATTAACCAAAATGCAAAGGTGCCATGGGTGGCATGCTTTGTTTTAATAGGGATCTGGCCAGAAAGCCTTTAAAGAAAGGTCAGAGAGAAAATCCCACATGTTCATTCCCTTCCAGTAAAAGGAGAAGGAGTTAAAGTTCCCAGATCCAGGCATGGTTTCCACTGCCACTGAAGAGGTGCAAGATGAATTTGCCATTAGGCAACCCTGAAGCACCACATTTATGCTCATCTGCAATGGATTGTGAATAGGAGATTATTTTTCAGTGGTGACATGATGGACAGTGTGTTTTAGACTCCCTTCCTGGCCCACTTAAATTCTGCCCCCCATTGAGTGAGTAGGGCTTCCCCCTGTGAACAGGTCAGAAGCAGCGCACTGCCCTGCTCCAATCCCATCCCAAGAGCTTGGCTGTGTGTTTATTTCCAGGAGCCAGAGGTTAGGGAGTTTCAAAGAGTGCAGCCCTCTAACCATGGCAGCTACCTTCCCGTGGACACTCAGGACCATGCTGTCTCTGGGAGGGCCTCCTCCATGCCTCGTCTCACTCTGGATCCCCAGGTAAAACCAAGCAAAGCCCCCATGGGTGCTGGGTCCAAGCAAAGCCTACCAGGTAACACTGGGGCTTCTCTCTGCGTTGAGCAAGTCCTTTGAGCCCCACAGCTTCTCCAGCACCCCATTATTGAAGCATCTCCCCATCTTTGGGGTGCTGCACATGTAGGAGAGTTGCTGTCTCCTTACATGGGGGACACTGGCAGCAGAGAGCAGCCAGTGGAATCAATCTCCTGGCTCATGTGGGAGGTCCATGGCGGAGCGAGGTTGCAGAGTCTCCCTGCAGTGGGACACCACTTCTTTTCTTCAGCCCTGGGCACTGGCTGAGGTTCAAGGAGACCCAACCTGGCTGTCAGATGATCTCCCAGGTCATGAAACTCCTTTTCCTTTGTCTCCCATTGTCCCAACACACACGCTTCTCCATCTGTCCAGGGGAAGCCAGGCCACATCTCACTTCCTTGTTTGTCTGCCTGGTTTCTTTGTTGTTCTGTCTTGTACTTAAACCTCCACTGAGACACAGGCACTTTTATAATGTTCAGTTTTGCTGTGAAGTCTCTGGGTCTGCTTTCTCACAGAGGAGGTGATGCAAGCAAGAGGTCCCGGTATCAGTGCCAGTGTGACATGTCGTGGCACTTTGGCAGGGGCATGAACAGGAAGGGAGGCTTTGTCTTGTGGGCTTTATTCTCCTCATTCAGCAGCGGGGGAGATGATCAGAAGGAGAGAATGGGAGCAAGAAATGTTACAGTGCAAGGAGAGGAGACAGGGAGAATGGTCTGAGACTGCAGAGGCAAAAAGCCACTAGAATAAAGCAAAGGAACATACAAAAGAAGGTGATGCCTTCCACAAAACATGTGAGAACACAAGCTAGAAGGAGAGGAGCAGGTAGAAAGAAGAAGCATGGGAGAGGGAAAGGAAAGGAGAAAGGAAACGGGACAGGAAAGGAGAAGGGGTAAAGGAAAGGAAAAAGGGAAAAGGAAAAGAACCACTGTGAGTGGAGAGAGAGGGAATGAGTGCAGGGGAAGGAGATGAGGATGCGGGAATAAAGGAGGACTAGGGCAGGGTCTGGGAAAGTGGCAGCAGCTGGGAAAATAAGGACAAAGCGAGGGGCACTGGAGGATCCCCTCTCTGTCAATGGTTTCTTCTCCAATGTCTGTTCACTCTGCTTGACCCTGATTTCAAGGTGGGGATGGATGCTGAGACAGCCTGGGGGCAATGGTTTGGTACCCTTCGTGTCCTCACACCTTGGGTGGGATGCCGCTGCTCTTCCCCCAGCACACAGTGCCTTGGCTTGAATGACAGTCACTGGCTTTGCTTGTGGGGCATGATTCCAAGCCAGCTGGGGAAGTGAAGCCCATGAGCATGAAGGCTAAATCCCACTTTCCTCCCCCCCCGATTTATGCTGTCCCCCTCACCCCGAATCTCCCCATCCTGGAGGCTGGTGTGCCAGTGATGGTGGATGACCTGGTAATTGCTTGGCTGCTATCCCCCCACAGCTTTGCCTGGCACTAACCCCCTCTCCCGGCGGGCTGGGGTTGCTTGCAGGTGGTGACAGACACCAGCTCGATGCGGCGATCGTTTTCCACTATCCGGGACAAGCGCACCAACAGCTCCTGGTTGGATGAGTTCTCCATGGAGCGCAGCAGCGATAACACCTACAAGTCCCGCCGGCGCAGCTACCACTCCTCACTCCAGCTCTCTGCCCGGCGTCTCAACACTGACTCGGGTGAGCAAGGGTGGGTGGTCCCATCCCACACCAATGCCAAACAAACCCACAGCTAAGCATCCGCTACTCCTGGGGAGGGGACAGTGGGAACTGACAGAGATGTCCTGCAGGCCACCGGTCCGATGGGCATCGCTCAGGTGGCAGGGAGAGGGGACGATCCAAAGAGCGCAAGCACTTGCTGTCTCCTGACATCTCCCGCTGCAATTCTGAGGAGAGGAGTCCCCAGGCACAAGACGAGTCACCAGAGCGGCGGCGTGAGTCCCGGTCACCCAGCGAGGGCAGGTCGCAGACACCCAGCAGGCAGGTGGGTGACAAAAAACCTTCCCAATCAGAAAGGGAGATGTAGAAAAAGCTCCTTGCCAAAACCAGGAAGATAAGCCCCAACTCTGGGAGCTTTGCACCCTCACTCCTCCCTGTGGTGGCACCTCCACATTCCTGTGAGCTGGGCAGGTTAGGGCTCCTTGGGCACCCTGCAGAGCATTTGTGGAGAGGGGTGAATCTCCACACTGATCTTCTCATCACTGTGGTATCCGCTCCCTGCCAAGGTCAAGATGTCCCAGCTACAGAAACTTGGAGATGCCAGTGCTTGAGTGTGCTTGAAACTATGGAGATCTTGCTTTTATTGATCAGCAGCTGGTAAGCTGTTAGCTCTTTCTGCAGCAGGTTTGTGGGTACTTACTTCTTTTGGCCACAAACACAGATACCATCCTTGTCCCTGGAGCAGATCCTGAGGCCAGGATGGGGCAGAGAAAGATTCAGCTCATTCAAGCTGGAGGATGCTCTGGAGACGCCCGGCTGAGTGGCGGGCAGACTGGGTGCACAGTGCTGCTTGTCACTCCTGTATTCCCCAGCATGTCTTGGTGCATTGCAGGGAATGGGGTCCTTGAGCGAAAGCTCCATCCCCTCCATCTCGGACACCAGCACCCCTCGGCGAGGCCGCCGCCAGCTCCCACCAGTGCCCCCCAAGCCACGTCCCCTCCTCTCCTATGCCTCCATGCTGCGGCACACTGGAGACGCCTCACCACCTGCTGAGGAGAGCGAGGGAGGGTCTCCACTCCTCTCCTCCACCCTGGAGCCCAACACCGCCTGCCTGACCGAGTCTTCCAGTTCCCCAGTGGGGAAGCAGAGCCGACAGTCCACCCCGCACCGCTACATCTCAGAGCCCTACCTGGCCCTGCATGACGACTCACACGCCTCAGACTGCGGTGAGGAGGAGACGCTCACCTTCGAGGCGGCCGTCGCCACGAGCCTCGGCCGCTCCAACACCATCGGCTCAGCCCCGCCGCTGCGGCACAGCTGGCAGATGCCCAACGGGCACTACCGGCGGCGGAGGCGAGGGGCAGGGCAAGGCATGATGTGCGGGGCCAGCATCGATGTGCTCAGCGACACCGAGGAAGACGACAAGTGCTAGAAGCTGCCCCCGCCCCATCTCAGCTCTCCCCCTTCCCACCACTGCCCTGCCCCTCTCCAATGCATGCTCTTTGCCACGCCTGGGAATGAAACAAAACCAAAACCAAATGCAGGGGAAAAGGAGAAAACCAAATCGACCGGAATGGAGGGGGGAAAAGAAGAGGAAAAAAAAAAAAAAAAGTCTTTGTGCAAAAAAAAAATTAAAATCTGTCGACTTTCATTTATTACTATCACTTTTTTTTTCTGCACAGAGAAGCATTTGATGGGCAGCAGAGTGACCCAGTTGGGTGCTCATTCTTGGGGGAACATGAGATTCCCCCCAGCTGCAGCCCCACTCCCTGGCCCGAGCAGGACCCCTGGGAAGGCTTGTCTGGATGGTTTTCTGCTCCCCGAGGCTGGAGAGTTGCAACAGGGTGGTACCAGGAGCCCTCTTTGCTCTGTTGCTTGGGCTCATGCTGCTGTGGCTTTGAATTTCCCTCCCCAGGGGTCTCTTCCAGCCTGAAAAAGGGGCAAGGTGTGATAGAGGAGTGCAAGGGCTGAGGATTTGGGGTGCACCAGGCAGACTAGTGTGGCTCTGCCTGCCCAGGGACGTGGTAGGCAAAAGAGAACCCACCTGGTTTGTGCTGGGGCAGGCGGGAGCAGGGTGGGGGGGCTCCGTGCTGCCAAATGTATCCTGTCTCCCACCAACATATATTTATTTATATATGGAGAACTCTAGGTGTGCCTATGTGTGTATATACAGTATGTGTGTGTATATATATTTATATGCTGTATATATAAAGA
Source organism: Ara ararauna (assembly GCA_028858755.1). Taxonomy (NCBI): domain Eukaryota; kingdom Metazoa; phylum Chordata; class Aves; order Psittaciformes; family Psittacidae; genus Ara; species Ara ararauna. The sequence continues at coordinate 45,782,095 of CM054382.1, forward strand.
TATACACATACATGGATTCGTTTTAGTCATCTGAAAATGTTGGGGAGTCCCTTGGGGTTTTTACTTACTGCACCCTGTTTGTTGGTGGCAGGACCAAGCCTCTCCAGGGGTGCTGCTGTGTTCCCGTCGCTGTAGCAGAGCATTGGAAACACTGCCCTCCTCTCCTCACCCCATCCCAGATGTTTCCCGTGGTGGGAGTTACATTTCGTCTGTCAGAGGTGGCTATGGTGAGGGGTCTTTTGGCAGCTCTACCGCTGGCTGTACCAACAGTGTCTGTGGGAGTGGGATGCCCAAGGGACAAGAACAGGGCTGTCCCTGGGGGTACAGCTCACTTGGCACGAGAGGCGCCAAGGGGGTGTTGGCAAACCTCTTTACTGTGTTTTCCCAGGAAAAGAAGATACCCACGTCTGCTGGGGAGAGAAGATGTTGTGTGTGCTTGTCTGTACCCTAAGCTCTGTACTCCTGGCAGAGTAACCTGTCTTTAGCATGTTCTCTGACTCAGTTTCCCCTGCAGCCATGGCCCCTGCCTGCTCCTAGTGCCTGGCAACCCCTTCAGAGGGGGCTGCCATGGGGTTGGCTGGGTTTAGCAAACCCTATGGCCCTGGCATGGTGGGCAGGTGGGTGTCTGAGAGTCAGTGGGGCTTTGAGAGAGGAATGTGGTCTAGGGGGGTGAGCAGGGTGGCTCTCTTCTACTGAAAATACTGAAAATGCAGTACAGGGCCACCTTCAAGCATTCGTCATTAGTTAACCTGGTAATTATGTGCTGTCAGGTCTAATGATCCATGTGCACCCTTGGCTGTGGGTGTGATGCTTTGGCTGCCAGCCTGGAGATATGATGGTCACGTTGTGGTGATGGGTGGCTCACCCTGGCAATCACTGGTGTGTTTCTGCTGTGAGTCATGTCCATCATCAGCCCAAGTGTGGTCCTGGGGAACTGGAGGGTGCTGTGCCTTTGGAGCCTCAGGGAAGGGCTTGCTCTGTGGGCTGAGGGTCTGGTTGGTGTAGTTGGACCAGGCATGGCCATGTGTGTGAAGATGGGATGCTGGGCAGGGGGAGGTGGTACAGCTCTCTTCCTACCCTTCCTCCTGCCCATGGCTTTGCGCTGCTGCAGGTTGTTGTGGTCTGGTTCTTTCGGGCTGCTCTAGCCTCAAGCAAAGCTTTAGACAGACTTTGCTTTGGTCCTGGGTAACTAACCCATGTCTTCTCCTCACTGAAAGATGCTCCGAGCATAAACTGCATTGCTCCTGTATGTGCAGATCAGTCCCTGTGCCAATCACTTTGTGAGCTCCCCCAGAGGAGCTCTGCTTGCCAGAAGCAAATCCCACCAGCTCCAAAGACTGGCAGCTCCTGGGGTTGATCATCGGCCAAAACCCCTCTTTCTAGTGGTCAAGCTGCCCTCTGCACACCCAAAGAGCAGATCTCGCTTATGGGTCCAAAATTTCCTACTCCCTTGATTGGTCCCCGCTCATTGGTGGCACTTCTGTTGTCCCTGCTCTCCATGTGCTTCCTAAACAGACATTTCCAGCTGCCAAAGGATCCAAAAATTCCCCAGGAAGTTTTTCCATTGCTCTGTCTCGGCTCCAGCATCCCCCATCTCTGTGCAAGGGCGTAAGCTGTGCCCCATGCAGCTGCCAGGAAGGTCCCTGGTGCTGGCTGATGTCATTGGCATCTCCTGTCCCCTTCTGAGCATCGCCACTCCACCTCCAGCCATCTGTGAGCAGTTTGTGGCTTCAAACTGAAGCTGCTGGAGTATTGCTCCCTGTGCTGGAGTGTGGGGGAGTCAGTCCTGATGGGCAGCATGGGACTACATAGATCTTTTGGGGCCAGGGGTGCAGTGGTGCTGGGGCCAGAGCAGGCGATGCTGTACGTGCTCTAAATATAGGCGCTGCTTCTAAATGCAGAAAGGTGTCTGACAATAGCCGTGCTCTGAGTAACAGCCTGCAGGGAGTAGAGGAGGTGACTTGTTGTGTCTGTGTCTGTTGGGTGGGAGGGAAGGATGCTCTTGAGGGGTGGGCACGTTTCAGGCAGTTTTCAAGCTTTGAGTGTTTTTCTTTCTTTGGCCCCAGTGTGTGGCAATGCTCTGCAGTGCAGTGCTGGTATGGGCTGGAGCAGAGCCCTGCGGGGTGCGCCCACATTTGGCAGTGGGCTGCAGTGTCCAAACCTGAGCTTTTTGGCATGTAAGCCCTGTGTTTTACTAATGCACAGAAACTGTATGAAGCAAAACAGTCTCTTTTTGTCCCTTGGGCACCCAAAAATGGGCTGATCCTGTCTCTCTCGCAATAGCTGGCGGTCCTCCAGCATCAGGAGCGCAGGCAAGGACCCAGGGGACAAGGTGGCACCTCCAAAGCATGTCTCTGAAACCAAAAACAACCCCCAGGAGAACTATGGAAAAGACTACACTAAGGGGGAAGGAAAAACAGACTTGAGGCCTCATTGCAGCAGGACGCTGGACTCACTTTGCTGCTGTACGGTCTCTTGTCTGTGGCTTTTTGCACATCTCTCTCACCTCCTGGACATCAGGGATCTGCCACTTCAGTCACTGACAGTGGCTGTTGGCTGTGTTTGACCATGGGAGGGAGGATGAGAGAGGGAGGGGGACATGTTTCAACATCTGCTTGCACAGGACAAGCTGCTGCCCAGGCAGGAATTCACCAGTTGCATGCAACTCGTTCCCAGTTTGATGCTGGGATCAAAGCCCTGAAAGCTCCTGGGAGTGTGGCAGAAGGTGTGCAGAGAGATAAGGCAGCCCTGGAGCATGGAACCTTGTGTCCCCTCCAGGCTGGCTGTCCCAGCACCATCCTCCTGTCCTGTGAGGCATCAAAGGACAGCGCTTCCCACATGTGGGACTGGTGGCTCCTGTGGCTGAGGGAGGGTGGGTGGGAAATTCTCTGCCTTCATATCCCAGGCACTGGGGCGGATGTTGTAACATAACGTGCTTGTTCGGACTCAAACAGGGAACCGAACTGACTGACGGCAGTGTACAACTTTGATGTTTTTTGTCAAAATGAAGGGAAAATAAAACCTTGTTGTAAAGAACTGCTGCAGACTCCGTCTTGTTGGCACTCCCCTACACTGGTGGGGACCACTGGTGAGATGCTGGACTCCTGCCAAAGGCCCCCATGGCAGGGAGGAGGTGGCACACAGCTTGTGCTGTTCAGCCCCATCATGTGGGATGGGGTGTTCCCCAGCATGAGCATGAAGACTGTCCCTTACCAGTGCTGCCCTGGCATCCCTATGGTCCCCAGGCAGGGTAGGGGGCTGTAGGAGAGGTAGGGAGCAAGTTTGGGAAGGGTTGTCTCCCTGGGGGAGCTGTGGCTCATGCCGGGCTGCTTCCAGGCATGCCAGCTGGGGCACGCCAGGGGGCTGGGGGGACCAAGAGGACTGGGGCCAGGAGCCTGAGGAGCTGTTAACAGCAGCACCGCAGCAAACTGGCATGGTGAAGCCAAGAGCATTGTGGTGACATTGTATTGCTGGAGAAATGCAAGGGAGCACCAGCCTGTAAACCCAGGGCTTGGAAAACCTGTGGGATCTGGGTCTTTGAGGTATTCAAACAGCTTGGATACCCCCTCCACGCCTGTGCCAGGAAGATGTCAAGTGGATTCAGATTCTGTTCCCTGGTCCAAAGCTCACTGGTGAGTTACCAAGCAAAGATGCTGAAGTCAAGTCTTATATTTATTTTTTTGCAGAGCTCTTTAAAGTACAAAAAGTTCTCCAGCAGTCAGAGGCGAGTCAGCAGCCTGTGGCAGTCTGCAGGCTGAGCATGGGTGACAGGGATGTTTTATAGCTTTTCAACAGCACTCTTCCTTTTCTTTCCCGGTGATGGGAGGGTGCTGTGCCAGTAAGAGCTCAGGGAAGGACAAAGACAATTGCTCTGCTCATCTGAACCACTTTGAGCTAAGCTTATTGCTGTGTGTCTCCCATGTGCTGCTGCCCCTCTCTGCATGGTGCCACCAAGGGCCAAACCCAAATGTTATGACCTATAGGAACTGGCTTTATGTTGCTCTTCGCTTTGTGCATCTTTTCCTTTATTTCCCAGATGCTGTCAGGTGTGGTTTTCAACTCTTTGGCTCACAAAGTGCTGGGAAATGTACAGTTCCATAAGGACATTACCCAGGAGATGGCCCAGCTTTGAGGGCACTTAGCCAGGCAATGGAAATAGTGACAACCAGGGGCTGGAGGCAAAGCCCAGCATTTTTTCAGCCTGGGAAGCACATTCCCGTTTTATAGATGAAGAAGTGATCTGCATCCCTGCCTGTGGGGAAAGTCTTCTGAAGAAGGTGATGCCTTCTTCATCACTGAGGGCTCTGCACTGCCACTGGAAGCAGTTTAAGGAGAAGACTTTCTCCTGTGAGGGCCAGAAGACCTGTATTAACATGTTTTGAAGTGAGTGTCTTAAGTATGAACTGCCCCAAAGGCTTTGAAATTGTGCCTGAGTGTGGCAAGCCTCTAACGGACATGCCACAGAGCTCTGCCTCAGAGGCTGGTGCCAGGGTGAGCAATGGATGTAGCAAGCTGAATGCTTAACCTCCTCTGCCACCTTTCCCCAAATCCCAAACGTATCTGGAGCCGTGCTAACTGTACTCAGTGCAATGCAGATAAGGCAGAGCTTCACCACAGCAAGGGAAACTGGTGCTGCTAAACAGGGAGCCTTCGCTGTTGGAGAGCCAGCACTCTGCCTGGCAGGCATGTAGGCTAAAAAAAGCCCCTTGACAAATGGAATAGAAAGGTTAAAATTATCTGTACATCATCAGAATAACAATGGCAATACAGATGTACCTGCTTATAATAGCTCCAGGAGACAGAGGATAAATTGGGAACAAAAGTACCCCAGGAACAGATGATGCTGGTGTGCAGCTGGCAGAAGTGCTCGCCAAGGCTTGGGACACTGTGGGGGACAGAGCCACCAGAAGCACCAAAACTTGTCCTGTGTGTGCTCCCCTCACCTTGCCCATGGATGCTCTAGGACCCTTCCAGCCCCAGATCCCGTTGGAGCTGCCCAGAAATCTTGCAGGCTCCAGGGTCATGGAAGCAGTCTCTGCCTGCGGTTACTGGCATCACAGCAAGTGTTGTGCACATCTTGTCTTGCATCCAGGTACCTGGGGGATAGGAACAGTTCTTTTTCTGGGGTGGCTGCAAATCATCACGCTGTTGCTTGGATCTTCTTCCTGGAAAGGGACCTTTCCCAGGAGCAGGCCTCATCTTATCAGACTTTTTCTCTCTGTCTCTGCTCTGCTTTCCTCCTACTGCCCCGTGCAAAGCCAAATGAAGGCACATGGTGCTGGGTGCATCCGCAACTCTGTGGGCACTGGCTTTTCAGTAAGGACTTCCCAAATTCTTTTTAAGGCAGGATGCCAGCAATTGTGCAACCCTGAGGGGTTGCAAGGGCATGTATTGAAAAGACATTTCAATGTCTTTAAACTGACAGAGGGGAAATTTGAATTCGACATTAGGAAAAAGTTCTTTATTGTGAGGCCAGTGAGGCAGTGGCACAGGTTGCACAGAGAAGCTGTGGCTGCCCCATCCCAGGCAGTGTTCAAGGCCAGATTGGATGGGGATTTAAGCAACCTGGTCTAGTGTAAGGTGTCCCTGCCTGTAGCAGAGGAGTTGGAACGCTGATCTTTAAGGTCCCTTCCAACCCAAACCATGCTATTATTCTATGATTCTATGTTGGAGTCAAACCCAAGCCCCTGGTAGGGTGGAAGGGACAAGAGGGTGAGACTGGGAAACTGGAAAGAATGAAACCTTTTTTCTTCCTTTTTCCAGACCCAACAAGGTGTTGAAAATCTGTATGTACAAGACTGAGCAGGCAGGCAGGGGGTTGCTCCCTCTGAGAAGACAGCTGATAGCTCAGAGGGGAAATGCTGAGGGTGGCTTTCATCCCCCCCTTCCCTTTCATTCCTTCAGCGATACTCAGAAGTGTGCTCTCCCGGTGCCAAGGATGTGTGGGGGCTCTGAAGTGGGGCTGGTGCTTATTCATGCTGGGAACAACGTGGCGTTGTTGGCTCATGGGCTGTCAGCACCGATAGTTCCCCAGGCAAGCATCCCCCCACGGGTGAGCATCCCCCATCCACGAGCAAGCATATGCAACTGACGCTTCTTTCCAGCACCAGCATGGCTCCCAGGGGAAGTGGGATGTGCTCACGAGGGTGGTCCTCCCTGAAAAGCTTGAACAGCCTGGCCTGGCTCAGCAACCTTACTTTTTATTCTTCTCATTTATTTATGCTTCTTGACACTGATCTTCCTCACTCGGTGCTGTAGTGCTGCACATCTGCAGTGGCTGTTTTTGCCAGACCCCATGCAAGCAGGTGAAATACCATGGACCACCCTGGAAACTGCCCCCTTCTAGTGCACAGAAGGGCAAGCTGGCAAATACTGTCTCCCAGGAGATTTTTGGCTGCTGTGTTGTGTCATCTTTGGCTTTACAGGAAGCAGAGAGCAAGGGATAGACATGGCCAGTCTCACCCCTGCCTTGCTGGTGGGCTTGACTTGTCTCTGTACCCACCACCCCATCTCTTGGTTAAAGGCCACAGAGTGGGAAAAAACCCACTGTTCATTTATCTTTGCTATTTCTGCGTGGATATCACCCAGAACACTCAGCTCGAAGCTGATGCAGGGCTGAGCACTGGATGTCTCCTCAGTGGTCCAGCAAGCTGCCACAGGGCCAGGGCATGGATGTGACAGACCTGGCAGGCTGCTCCAGCAGACTTCAGCAGAGGCATGAGTGCTGCTTAGGGTGCAAGGGAGAAGAAATAAGGGAAAGGGTTAAGGATGTGCAGTTGTTTGCTAAAGCCAGGCCTAGCCTATACACTCTCTCTCCCTCCCACACGTGCTCCCCTGGGACCCAGTCAGTCAATTTACAGAGCAATCTGCCATATTTGATGTGATTTTCAGATTGATTTTCACACATCTGCATCATAAATGATGTGGAGTTTTTACTTTTCCAAAAGGGAAGGAGCAGAAGAAGGAAATGAGTCCAAGGGTTATACCTCCCAGCAATTTAATCCTATGGTATCTGGGCAAACACACAGGCTTCAGGACTTAGTGTCATACCTCTGGTACTTCTAGGTGAAGCACGGAGGGTGCAGAATCTTCAGCCAGAGCCACAGCTCGCAGCTGCCCCACTCCCTTGGCCTCTGAAGTGTTGACAGGGGCTTGCAGATGGCCTTATTTCAGTGTTAATTTTTTCTCCCTGATCAAAGGGTGGGCTTCATTTACACAGCCATAAATTTTAAGGACCTGTCCCAGCTTGTCCCATGCTTCCTCCAGCATGTGACATTGTGCTGTATCAGCAAGTCTCACCTCTTTTAGCAGCTAGGAGTGCATTAGGAAACCAGTGTGAGCTGTGCGAAGGAGCTGTGAATTAGCAAAGCCTCCCCTGCCCCTTGGCACAGCCTTGTCTTACACCTCCAAGCAGGAATAGCTACAGCTGCTTTCTGCAGCAGAAGTGAAAGCAGAGGGGGTGGGATGGAGATGGGGGGGCAGTGAGATAGGCCATGAATCCTTGCATTCTCTCAAGGACACAGCCTCAGGTCACACAGCCAGTCCGCTGCCCACAGCTCAGGCTATCCACACCAGTCCTGGGAACAGAGGCTTTCCTGTGGTCCCCATGTTCACAGATGCCTGCTGTCTCCCGCCATGCATGTCCCATCATGGATGTGAGGACAAACGTCTTTGTCCCCAGGTCTCAGTGATCACTTAGGGGTGGAAGATGACCCATAAAACCAGGTTGCAGGGAAGAAGAGCAATGGAAGGTGCAAGCCAGGCAGAGAAACCACCCATGCCCACCTGCTCCTCTTTGTTGGTAGGGGACATTTCTGTAATGAGTATTGGCAAATCTCTGCTCCACCTGGTGCTGGTTTGAGAAGAGGGACATCTTCCCATCCTGAGCTGAACAGGCTGGTGCTTCAGAGAACCAGCTTGTTCTTCTGTGCCTGAAACTTCTCAGCAGTGTTGGCGGGGATGAAGACCCATGGCTGACAGAGAAACAGGCAGATGGGATTATCAGTCACATGTGCCTCCACTCTGTTCTTGTCTTAGCCTCTTTTTTCCCTGCATTAACTCCTCAAGCGGGTTTTCAGCCTGTACTAGAGACAGAGATTTGATGCTTGTCACAATCGGCTTCTTCCCGCTGTCTGTGAGAAGCTGGTGGGTGTTTAAACATACCCAACAGGACATTTCTGAGCAAGACTGGCCTTCCTCCGCATCGCATCCCAGGAGCATCCTGGCAGGAAAGCCTCTCTGGGCACTGGAGAGCCCAGCAGCTGGCAGGGGAAAGACCTTTGCAGCTTGTTTGGCTGCTCTCACCTAGGTTTATGCCGTTCCAGATGCAGCCCACCACCATCTGCATGACAAAAGGAGTCTGACCTGCCTAATTTCCTTTGCTGTTTTTCCCCTCCATTGCTCTTGATTTAGGGATCCTTGCCCAAGGAGGGACTTTAGAGATATGCTCTGGTGACAGTAGCTAATGGCTGGAAAGTCATCTCAGCCACAGCGGGCAGCTTTTGCTAGACTTGCTTCTCCTTTGTGTGCACTCCCTTAGCATGCCTGCCTGAGGAAAGGGGTGGTAGATTCAGCTGGTTCAAAGCTGGGGTTAGCTGCTGACTCTGGCTGCTGCACATCAATAATAACCAGCACAGGCTTATTCTACAACTACTTATTCGCCTCTGACTGTAAAGCTGTTGCTGCCCTCTGAATCTCTAGCTCCATCACACCCCCCATGCTAGAAAGATCCCGTCAAAATATTCAGCCAAAGCAAGGAGGCTGTAGGAGATGTAGCAGGAGATTTTACAGACAAAATCTGCAGCCCCTGCTGGGATTAGCTGTTCCCAGGCCCTGTTGTTTGCACTTGCTGCATGCACACACACCTTCAGCCAATGCACAAGTGGCACATCAGCGCTTGTGAGGTAGAGCTGCTGGTACTGAGTGTGCCCCCAGGCTTCCCATGGGGTGCTCTGTCAGAGGGCTTTAAGTTTCAATGCCTATTCCCAGCTGTGAGGGTGGAGATGCTACAGATCCCAGCCATGGCCTGCGAGCCACTTCTTAAGCAGTGGCAATGAGGCTGAGGTAGTCTCCCTGCTTTTCTCATAGGGGAGTCGCAGCCAGTCACTGCAGAGATGGGTCTGTCCTTTGGCCAGGACAAGTTTTCACTGTCTTTGAGTCTGGTCCTTGCAGCTGGGGAAACTGAAGCACAAGATCATAGGGCTGAGAATAGCAGTTGCTAGTGGGCTGGACACTGTTCCTCTGGTCTTGCCAAGAGTTCACTGACCAAATGCTTTAATCATGTTTCTTAAAGTTTCCCCTGCAGAATCCCTTTTTCCTCTGCTTGCAAAGGTTATCTGGTAGGGATCAGGAGGCTTTTAGCTGGAGCTGTGCTTGCTGGGGCTGAGCTGCTGCCCCCATTGCCACCAAGGCTCTTACCCTTTGGACCAGACTCTGCATCAAGAGAAAGAGGTTAAGCCATATTTTTGGACACAAATGACTACAGCTCCAGACAATTAACTTGGAGATGTTATTACTGGCTGCGAGAACAGGTCAGGTTTCAGTCTGGGAAGGAAGCAGATAAGTGATTTTCTACAACATCTCCTGGCTGAAATCAGGCCAGAAAATGAGATCTTTTTCCAAATTCTGCCCTTTTCCTAGGCTCATGGTGCAGGAATATGGCTCTGCCACCCCTGCGCAGCGCTGCAGGCTAGGGTGAGCTGGGAGGATGCTGTCCCTCACAGCAGGGCTGGGGCAGGGGAGAAGCTCCAGCAGTGCTGGGAGTGAGTCTGGCTCTTCTCCTAGCAACAAAAAAAGTTATTTTAGCCGGGAAGCTGCAGGTCAGGAGGGCTGGACAGACCTCCCAGGCTGGATTTCACAGAAATAGTAGAACAAGTTGTTTGATTTTGCCAGCACTGCCATAAAGAGACATATTACAGACAGAGAGTGTTGTATCCTGTTTCCTACAAACTCCTGGCATGATAGCTTGATAGCTCCTGCCCCTCTACTCTGCTCTCGTGAGACCTCACTTGGAGTATTGTGTGCAGTTCTGATGTTCTCAACATAAAAAGGACATGGAACTGGTGGAACAAGTCCAGAGGAGGGCCACGAGGATGATCAGGGGACTGGAGCACCTCCTGTATGAAGATAGGCTGAGAAAGTTTGGGCTCTTCAGCCTGGAGAAGAGAAGGCTGCATGGAGACCTCAAAGCAGCCTTCCAGTATCTGAAGGGGGCTTACAGGGATGCTGGGAATGGACTCTTCATTAGAGACTGTAGCGCTAGGACAAGGGGTAACGGGTTAAAACTTAAACAGGGGAAGTTTAGATTGGATATAAGGAGGAAGTTCTTTACTGTAAGAGTGGTGAGGCACTGGAATGGGTTGCCCAAGGAAGCTGTGAATTCTCCATCCCTGGCGGTGTTCAAGTCCAGGTTGGAGAGAGCCTTGGGTGGCATGGTTTAGTGTGAGGTGCCCCTGCCCCTGGCAGGGGGGTTGGAACTTGATGATCTTAAGGTCCTTTCCAACCCTAACTATTCTGTGATTCTATGATTCTATTCTATAAGCAGGGAATTAGGCAGAGGGAGCTTATTTAGTGTTTGTATTTTCCCATAAATTCATGTTTCACGGTAAATCCTCATAACCTCCAGAAGCCCAAAGCAAAGCCAGGGCTCCCATGTGCACATCAGAAATGCCAGAGCAAACCCCATCACCTGCAGGCTGTGACCTGTGGAAGGGGAAGCCAAGATACAGGGTGTTGGCATCCTTGTGATGTCTAGGCTGGCAGGCATCCTATGCAGTGGTATTCCCATAAGGCACCTGGAATAGATGGGCCTGGTGTTGCCTGGTCCTACAGCACAAAGCCGTGCCCTGATGCCACAAAGCTGAGAAGCCATATAGTAATGCTGGTGGCCAAGCCACCAACCTTCCCATGGCAGCACTGATGCCGTGGGGCCCTGCCAGGGTACGCTGCAAGGAGGAGGAAGGGCTTCTTTTTGCTAGGGTCACCAAGGGGTTCCTCTTTGGCATCTTCCTCCTACTCAGTTCCCTTGTTCCTCACCATTTGCTCCAGCAGCTCCCCTGCACCCTCAGTGAAAGGTTTTACTCTGAACAGGATCATTCCCTGGCAGCATTCACCACCCCACCTCAGTCCTGGCAGTCAGAGAAGCAAGACAGGTGATGGCAGGACCACAGAAACACCTGAGAGATGAGTGGTAAAACTGCATATAGATTTATTTCAAGATGCAGCTGGAATTTTATGCCTATCCTTGTGCTTTGTGTCTGCTACCGCAGCATGTGGGGACAGATTTGAAATGTGATTCCATTTAGAGCCTGGGAATAGCAAAATCTCCCTTGAACAGCCATATTTTAATATGCATTTCTAGGTCTCTGGAAGAAACCTGGGTCCTGTGGTGTACTCAGCAATGGATGCACTAAATGGCCATGAGTTTCTATATCTCTGACCTGCTGGGACAATCTGGGCAGTTGGCAGACCCAATAGTTCTCCTGGTGTTATCACAGTAGTGCTGGTTGCAAAGCAGTGGCTTGCGAACTGGGGGATGGACTAGCTGGTGAGATTTTTTAATGGGTTTTGGTCTATTAATCCAAACCTCAGCTTGGCTTGACTTCTTCGGTGCCACTGGTCGAATAGGCTGCAATGCAGGATTAAATGTCCCTATGCAATCACATGTGTGATGGGTGTAGAAAGGGAGGGAGGGCAAAAGCAAAACGGAGGGGAAAGAGCAGCAAGGCTGGAAGTGACCCATACAGGCCCTGTCTTGAGAGACATGATCCCCAGGAGCATGAGGATGAACTGCTCCTAGAAAAAATGAAAGGAGGGAGCTGCAACCTAGCAGCTTCTCTTACACACACCTTCACAGAGCTGTGATGCTCATGCATAAGGCTCCCATCATCATGGTGGCAGATGTGTGCAAGATACTGTCACTTTTACATCAAAAGCTCTCTCGGTGCTCCTCTGATGCTGTGTAGAACCCCCAGGCTCCCTGCTGCCATGTGCTGCAGTAACATCTTGCTTCTCAGTGGAGATGGGGCTCCTGGGGGTGGTGCCATCTGGACATGCAGGAGGAGACAACCTTTGCTCCCTGAAACCCCCAGCTCAGGGTGGGAGAAGAAAATCCTATTTTATGGAGGCATGAATAGCTTCATTCATAGAAGAAGGAGACTTTTCTAGAGGTGGTTATTGGGTCCTGAGCATCCTGGCTCTGGCTCCAAACACGAGTTACCTCATGACATGAGGTCTCAGTGGTGGAGAGTGCAGAGTGTGCTTTTGGTGAGAGCAGATGCTTGCAGGCAGCTTGCTCGCTTGTTGCACAGGCAGTGGTTGCCTGCCTTGCCTGCGCATTGCAGATTGAGCTTGCCTGGCTTGGGGTGGCTCCCTGCAGACTGGTTGTTTGCATGCCTGGTTGGCCGCCTGTGCCTCGTGTTGGCTGGTGTGATGCTCCCCTGGGCAGGTACAGCCGAAGATATTTTGATGAAATTAAAAATCTTTCCACAGATAATCAAAGCACACCCAGCAATCGGCCCATGCTCCGGCTTGGTCGAATCTGGGAGCAAAATCTGGACCAAATCTGGGACATAATGGGGTGTCACAGGGCTCTGCATCTCAGGAGATGCATGCAACATTTCCCAGTCAGAAAAGCCCTCTGTGGCTTTTCTGTCACATGGAGGTTTGTGCAGCTTCCCCAGACAACAAAAAAGGCTGCATGGCAATTGTCTCTTTTGTTGTTAATTTCAGCTGTGGCTAAAAAAGATGACTCAAGGTGCTCCACAAGGCCCCCACAGATGTGTGAGCTCACCCAGTGGGGGCTTCATGGAGCATCAGGGCAAGCATCCCCTGTAAAATTCTGGCATTTTCTAAGCTCTCCAGCAGCAGCGTGAGTGTCTCATAACTGGCTCTCTGGCAAGGACCCCAATAGTTCTCTGACAGTGATCTTTCAACACTGAGTCAGGAAGAGGAGCTCTCAGGGCTGAATCACAGTGGCAATCACAGTGTGTACCTGACAACCTGCTCATCCAGGTGTGGGTCCTATTGGGCTTTGGTCACTTCAGCTGAACTGTTCAAGTGAACATGATGTCTATGTTTTTTAAATGAAACCTGTTCTTTCTTTCGGTCTACTGCACTTCCAGCTGTCCCATGTGTCTGCTAAGTGCTAGGGCTGTCACGGATAGATGACCCAGACTCATAGCTCTCATCCCCTGGGAGTACTAGCTGCTGTCTGGAGCACCAAGCGGCCAAAGTTTCTGGTCTGCTCCTTGTGATGCTACTGCTGTCTTGTGTGGGCATCATGAGCCTGCAGGCATGTGCAAAGCGGCTTGTCCTTGCCCTTGCTGCAGTGATGCTCTATCGCTCTGCAGGTATCTGATCTTGAAGTCTGAGTCAAGGGTGGATGAATTTCTTTTTAAATAGAGGCAATGCAGAGGCCTCTGTGAGGCCATGCCAGGGGAAAACATCTCTTGTTTTGCAGGAGTGTGAAAGCCAGATCATTTCTCAATGTGCCCAGCTAAGATAATACCAAATAATCCTGTTTGCATTTTAATTTCCCAGCCTGTTGGGGAAAGCTGATACATCACTGTTCTCCCCCTCCGTGGGCGGTGTGTGCCTGCAAACATGCTTGTCAGAGGGTAGCACTAGCAGCAGTTGGGCTTACCCCTGCTGCCACTCTGTCTGCCAGGAGCAGTGGGATCAAAGTGACATCAAGGGCTCCAGGGTGGCTGGAGAGTGTTGGTGCAGTGGTGGTGAAGGCTGATCCACCACCTGGAAGGCACACCAGGACATTTGGACAGAAGCCATTCCAAGTTCAGCCTATGTGCAGAGGAAGGATCTCTGCTTTGAGGAGTAGGTGTGCAAATGAAAGCAGTGTAAGTTGTGACCCCATACTGGTATAAGCACACCTCTCCCTTAGCGCATGCCTTGGCTGTCTAGCCTCAATAGCCAGGTGTCAGCATCCCCAAGCCCAACCCCACTGCCATTGCCCTGGCAATGGGCCTCTTATTGGCTGGATTTGTTTGCCTTTCCTCAAGACAATGTATCACAGTCTAAGAAACAATCGTCTATTTAATTCTTTACTTGTATCCCCTTATATACTTTACCAAATGTGTGAGACCAGCGTATCTCCACGCCTCTACCTGGTGAGTGGAATCACTGCTGTTTCCCAATTTCAGCCAATGTCACCTGTTTTTGGCAGGCCCTGGTGTAGGCCCCCACAAGCATTCAACTTCCCTTCTCCTCTGCCCTGCTTGTCTGTCTTGCAATTTTTTCTTTCCTCTGGAAAGCTGTGGAAATAATCAAGTATTTGCAACATATTTCTACAGAGCCTGTTTCCTCTGAGGCTGATTAAAGGTGAATAGGAGAGAATTTAATTGCATCTCTGCTTTTATCTCCTCTTGAGGCATCACGATTTGTCAGGAGAACAAGAAAATCCTGGATTCTGCGAGGTCAAGGAAACTTCCCTAAGCTCCCTCGTAAAGCAGAACCAGCAGCCCTCACTGTGCTGGTAATGCCTTTGGTGTTGGAAGAGTTGTACTGGGGTGAATTTGGCCTGGCTTGCGTCAAGTATGTGAGAAGAGATGAGCAAGGCTCTTATCAGCAGACATCCTGCAAAGGGAGAGCTGGGCAGAGGTGGCCACTGTTCAGTGTGCTGTCCCACACAGAACAGCGAACACAGCTGGTGAATCACAGGCTGAGCGACGCTGAACACAAGTAAGGATGCAGGAAGGTTTCTCCCAGCAGCTGCTGTGCTGCAGGGTGATGCAGCAATGGGGGGGCAGGATCTTGTGTCTGCCAGATGAGCAGGCCCTGTGCTGCTCACACCCCTTGCCGACAGCAGCATGATGGCAGCTTTCTGCTTCATACTTTCATTTTCTCTCTTAAGAAGATGTCATTTCTGCCTTTCATCCTCCTGCTGTTTTACAGCTGGGCTCCTCTCATTTACCTTTGAGCTCTGGAGTGGGTTGGCTTGGAGGTGTCCCCATAGAGGGTGCCAGGACCTGCCAGAAGATCTGCTGTGGCAGAAGACACCAGCTCCTGTGTCCAGTGGAGGGGGATGGTGATCTTGTCATGTGCCCGCACTCAGCCCCATCCAGAAAAGCGGAGGCTGCTGAATGCAGGCGGGGGAGCCATCGCTTGTGATGCACAAAGTTTTGTTTTCCTTGCTAACCTCCATCTTTGTCTTGTGTATTTTAATAAGCAAATCTCTATGGAAACAGGTAGTGTTTGTAATAATGCCTCTGTTTTTCACTTTGCTTCGTTGCTTTCGAGGAAGGAGGGAAGCAGAAACCTAGAAAGGGCAGATGAGGTTTAGGCAGGAAGAGATGTTTCAGCTGCCTTGGCCCTTGGCACAGGTGGGAGCAGTTTTAGCAGCCCTTGGTCCTGCCCTTGCTGATGGGAGGTGGAAGCTGTGCTCAACCAGACCCCTTCTTGGCTCCTTCAATTTTGGTGAGGTCTCAACAGCCCTTCTTTCAGTTCCAGCTGGATGGAGGGGAGCACTGTGGTGGTGAATGGGGGTCAGTCATTCTTGCCCAGAATTAGTAACACTGATTTCATGTCTCCCCAGTGAGCTACCAGCTCTACAGCACCCTGGCTCTCTTGAAGGTCACCTGGTGCTAGTCTTGTCTTGGCATCCTGACAGCACCCACCGTGACATTGGTATGGGGTCCATGTGAGCCACCTCCACACTAGCTGTGCTGCGGGGAGAGCGGGAGCTATGGGGTGTGACGCAAAGGGTCCGGAAGCCACCATGAGACAGAAGCACGCACAAGCCCCCGCCTTCGTGGGACGCTGGAGCTCTGTCATCTTGCAGAGCTTCCTGCCTGCAGCCCGTTCCCAGGCTCCTGAGCTTTCTAGCTTGTTTGTTTATTTTGGGGAGGGAGGGCGATGTTTTAGGAGCTGAGAGAGGAATATTTTAAAGGAGAAAATCAGTGCCAGATTGGCATTCTCTGCATCAGACACAGCAGCACACTGAAGAAGAAGGAGCTGCAGGAAGGAGCTGTTTGTCAGCTCCTTCTGCTGCATGTCACCCTTGATATTCAGCACCCATGGGCCTTTCCAGGTGCTGCTAAATTCAGACCAACCTGGAGCCGGCTAATACTCAGATCCTGTGGTTTTTTAGGACACTTTCAGGTGTTTCTGTTTTCCACAAAGAGTGAACTGGCCCCTGACTCAGACATAACTGGGCTTTGGCACTGAGTCCATCATGGTACCTGGCACCATGAAGGGTCTTCCACCCTGACCAGGAGTCGGTGTCCTCTCCCCCCTGAGAGCTAATCCTGCTGTCCATCACTCTAGCCAGGGGCTCCCTGGCCCACGGAGGATAGAAAGATGTGCTTTAAGAGGTCTCTCTTCTCCCCCCCCCCCCCCTTTTCTTTAAGTAACTCCTTGTGTTCCGCCCAAACCAGCTATGTGTAGCCACCATGCAGCTAAGGCTTGCTCCAGAGGAAGTTCCATCTCTCCAGATGAAATCCATCTCACCCATTCCCCTACCCACCCTGCCAAGAGGCACAGCCTAAGGGCTGCTTTGCTGGAGCCCTCAGGGCTGATGTTTGGAGATCATTAGCTCTAGGGCACTCCATGCATGGAAAACACTCCCTTCCCACTGCTGTTTCTGTGAGAATTATATTTGTTTTAAGAACAGGGATTCAGATTATAATGAAGCTTTCTTCTAAAAGGAGTCAGTATTACAGTCTTTGTAGTTCTGCTGGAATTACAGTACCTGACTACTGGGGTTGAACCACTGGTTAATTACCTAGTCATTTGTTGTAATGCTCCCAATTAGCTTGTGAAAGTATAGCAAATGCATTACTTCACACCTGTTTTTAATGGCTTATAAAAGGTTGTTCATAGATAGTAGAAGATAAACAGTGTTGCGTGTTGGATTAGAATGGTATAGCTTTCCTGTTTCTTTGGGTGTTCTTTCTTAGTCTGGAGAAGGCAGGAATTCATAAGTGAGATGAGGTAACTACATGATGTGATTCATTTCACATCCAAGCTAATCACATCACCTTGGATGTGATACAGGCAATCACGACTTTCATGGTAGGCATTGGAGCCTGTCAAACCCCATGGCAATACCAGCAAGGCAGGGTGGTTCAGCCTGCTGGGGAAACAGGTTGAAAGGAGGTCCTGCAGCATTGACCACCTTTCTGAGTCTTCTTGAGCTTAGTTATCTGGGCCTTTTGGCGTCAAGGAGTACAGGAAGGGAGTTTGTGCTCAGGGAGAGGTGCCAGGCTTCCCTCAGTCCCATTTCTCCTTGCTGCCTCTGTGCAGCACCTAATTCCCTGCCCACAGGAACATGCACGTCAGTGTTTCCCCATACAAGTGCCTGTTTGCACACACAACACATTTGTACATCTGGCTTGGCAGATTGGTGCACATGCAAAAATGGGCAAGAAAACACTGAAGCCTGGATGGCAAACTGGATCTGATTTTTCTTTCATTTTTTGTGAAGGTGCTGCTCACAGTTACCTGGTTAAAGCTGCATTGAAGTGGGCCCTTCAGCAGAGCTTTGGCACCCAGATATTGCACTCCAACAGTCTAAATTTTGTCTCCATGTTTGGCGCAGTAAGTCACCTAACCTATTAGCTTCTTACCCAGAAAGCTCTCTCATGACCCTTCCCTGAATCTTGTGTCTCAAGCTACGTACCTCCTGCAAAGCCTTTAGTCCCTTCCCCATGCTACCCCAAAGCAAGCTGGTCCATCAGCACAAGACACACGGTCTGAGGAAGGATACTAAGGTCCTAGACCCAAACTCTGCATGTTTGCATGATGATGTCCTAAGGATTAGTGATTTAAAGCAAACTGCCCTGCATGCTGCAGGCTCAACCTACCCATATAGATCACTTTAAGCTGCTAATAACTTGCTTGTGTGTCTGGGCCCAAAGATGTGCGTAAGAAGAAATGGCAACAAGGAACCAGAGCATCTTCTCCAGCCTCACAGAGTGCCAGTGGCTGTTGTGGTGTCCAGCAACAGAGGCCAGGAAGGGCCAGCACTGGTTGAAAGGTGAGTATTTCTGGATGTGGCTTTCTTCACTTACTCCATCTCTCATTTCGCCTTCTTTGAAGCAGAGGTCCATGGGCGACTGTCTACAATAGCTGAGACAATATATGGATTTCTACGTGCAGCTCCCCGTCCAATTTCTCATATCAGCAAAGACATGCTTGAGAGATTACCCCAGCGTGGGTGATGTTTTTTAACGACAATGGCCATGAAAGTCTCTATTCTTTATCTCCAAGCTGCTTAGTGATAAAGTGGGTGGAGAAGGAAGCCACATTTCCTGCTCAAAGAGTGTGTGGGAATACCTTTTCAAATGTTAATTTCTCATGTTTTTCAAAAAGCTACCCAAAGGCAGTGGTCTGAGCAAACTGAGCACATTCAAACCAACTAGCTTTTAAAAAGTCTGAAAAGATATTTGGGGAGAGAAGGGGGAATAAGAAGGAGCTCCAGGAAAAAATCTGCCACCATTTTCCCCACTTCAAAGTTAAAATTTGATGTGCACATTTCCCTCTTCTCTGATGCACCTCCCTCCAGGGAAATAGGTGATGCATGCAGGAGCCTGGAGGGAGCAGGATCAGTCAAGGGTTCCCATCCAGCAATGCCAATGAATGTCCTTCACAGGTCCTTCACCCCGCAGGGACCCATCATCAAACCCCAACTAACTGGTAAACAGTAAAATGACCAGGCAGGGCTGATATGGGCTGGCTTTGGGAAAGTGCCAGAGAAATACAAAAAGCCACACATCCTCACTTCTATTTTGCATCCAGGGCAATCTGGTTCCCCAATATCAAATTGTCCCACTGTAAAATTCATCAGCTTCCACGAATTTATTATTGATAAAACTCCTTTCTACAAGAGCCACCCAGGCAATATGTGGCTAATTGGCCGTTGTTAATACACATCCTAGGGTTTTCTGTTGTAGCTTTTGCTTTAAAAACAAAAAAAGTCATGTGTGATTTTAATGCAGATTTGAAAGAAGAAAAAATCTCTTGGGTCTGTACCCACCACAAGATTTAAAGTGCAGAATCTGTGCCTGTTATTGAATAAGAAATGCATGCTGACTGCCAAGATTCATCTTGAAAGCAGCCAGAAGCTATCTGGGAATAAAAAAAAGTGTTTTGCAAATACCTTTTATAATTGTAAAAATAGAATAAAATAAAATTAAAAATAAATAAATAAATAAACCAACTAGAAAGAATTCACCAGCTGTTAAACATTGAAAAATATGCGATATTGTATAATTCAGAGCCCGAAAATTATATCTAAGCTGAAAACCACTTGAAAACATGAATTTGTAGTTGCATCTTATTCCTCATAGCCAAGCATTTTTATAATCAAAGTGTCTTCATCCCAAGTGCTCAAGCAAGAACAGAAAATGCCTCAATTCTGGCAGTAAGTGCAGTGAGGGGATGTGGATCCTGCTGTCCCTCACTACAAATTCCCTCAATTGTAAAGGTTTCCTTAACTTTCATTTTGTCCAGACATGGAACAACAACATCTTTTCTTGGTGACCCTGAGCTACGCTGCAGGTGTGCTTGCAGCTAGGCGAGAATCCCTTTGGACCTTGGTGAGCAAGCATTTGTGTCAGGCAGCATGGTTCAGGAGCCACAGTGCCCTGTCATAGTCAACTGGCCTCGTGTATCTGCAATAGCTCCAGAATTCAGAGTCAATAAAGGTAAGGGTTCAACAGGTACACCTCTTCTGCACCACAGTACCCTGAGTGGAGGCCACACAGCTGATGTTGATATGCTTCTTTTCATCCTTGCTGTCCTTGGGAGCCCCTTCTGACTTAGTCTGGATTTGCAATCCACACTCTGCTATCAAATCACTTCATACCGAAGAAAATTAGTCTTCATGATGCACAAAGCAAAGTAAATCATGGGATAAAGCTCTTCAAAACATACATTTTTTTATAGATCAAGAATTTCATGACCTAGGGAACATCACAAATAATATTGGACCCAGGAATTCGTAACATTTGGTGCCTAGTTTGTACAGATACTGCAGCCACTGTCGCCAAATAAATACTTCCGTGACTAATCCCTTGCAAAGAAAAACACAAAGAAAGAGGCTGTCGCATGAAACAAGATGATTTTGATGTTTGTTTTGTATTTATAAACCCAAATTTTACCTCTTGGGCTGTGCAATATGCTTCACCATCTCTCACCAGGTAAATATGTGTTTGCCTTCTGTCCTCATCCCGTCCCTCTATCCTTCCCTAAAAGCCAGCCAAGAAGTCCTTATTCTCCTCCGTGGACTCAGGCAAACCTCCACATATTTTGCTGAGGATCTAGAGGTACAAAGTCTTAAATTCCAGAAATAATTGCAATTTCATTCAACGCGATTAAACTATGGAAATTTTCTCCTGGGGATTTTTTTTTGCATAACAGCAACAATAAAACCCCATAAAGAAGAAAACAAAACCTGTTGGCGTCATCAGAACCTAAAAATAACAGGAAGATGACTGCTGGTGCCAGAATGATACCAAACTAAATCTATTATTGAATTAGATTCTTTTCAATTGTTGTTCTTATGAATATAGTTCCCCTTTCCCCTCTGGGTTTGTTTGGAGCCAAGCTATTCTGCCTGCCAGTGTCATTCCACCACTCAAATTAACAAGAAGTGATGTCTTTTACAGTAAAAACCAATATCTATTAAAATATTGATGAAGGCAAATAAGCTAAGGACTTTGCAGTGTCTGGTTTCTAGCTGCCAGTCAGGGAATAACTTTGAAGGAAGGGGAGAGCTGTACAGCCTCACCCCACTGCCACGGCCAGGATGACCCTCCTGTTCTCGAAGGATAGACCTTATGTTCCCAGGAGCAAGCAGCAGTCGAAGCCTGACTCCAGGTACTGATGTAGCTCAGTGAGTCTGGAGCACCTGGCGTCCTTTCCTCTGGTTTTCCTCCACTGCCAGCTCAGCGGCATCTGTTTTCTCTCTGGTGTAGGTTTAGAGGCCTTGCTTGCTGGGGTTTGCTGTCCATTCACTTAAAATATTTCACCTTTTGTTTATTTTCCCCATCATTCTAATTAAGTCTATCAAACCTGTATTAAGGCCTATCTTAAACCTCTAAGGCCTGTATTAAACCTCTATTAAGGCCTATCAAATCTGTTTCATTGTAGCTGAACATCTCGATAACAGTGGGACTTTCTTTTATGATGGAGAAGGGACTTGATCCAACAGGTCAGCTTTTATATCTTAATCTACACCTCTTTCCTGCTCTAGTATCTTAGCATTATTTTAAGGGACTCCTGAAATCATCTGTCACCATTTCTCAGAGTATTTCTTGCTTGCTATCATTGCTGCCTCTTCTATCACCATTTTCTTGACCAGCAAAAATGAGCTGATGGCTGATACTGCAGTGAGGCCCTCTTGAAATGAGGGCTGTGCTTTCATTAGGTTAGTGGCATGCACTTCATGTGCAGTACCACCATGAATTTATCTAACCACGTCATCTTAATCTGTAAGGATTCCCTGACAATTATATTAATGGTGCTGGCATCCTTCTCTCTGCCTGGGCTTCTGATTTTCTTCTGTCTCAACATTTCAGGCCTTCCACCAAACTGGAGCTCACCCTTTGCATCTCCGCTGTCACAAGTGAACTTGGCCCAGCAGATATGGTGGCGCTGAACAGACCTACCATGAGGGGTGGAGGAGTCCTCACTTTGACCCAGGATCAGAAAAAAGTCCCCCATCCATATTACACATATTACCCAGCGTCCTGTCTTGAGCTTTCCTTCACTGATGAGAGGCTCATGAGGTGACCAAAAGCTGGTGCAGTCCAGCAGTGCAGCCAGGGTAACCCACTGTTAGCATTAACACCACTGACTTGCTTTACCCCGGATGTTTTTTTGATAGCCAATGAGCATGTTGGATTTGATGCCCTCATCTCTGCCATCCAGACAAGCCCTAAATGACATAATCCAGGCTGGAAGGAGCCATGTGTTTTCTTCTGCGTTCAGCTACTGCTGTGCTTCCAAACATGTCTCTCCTCTTCCCTTTTTTTGTGCAGTAACTTTGCACACAGAAATGTCAAACAGCAGCTCTTTGGCCAGCATTTTGAAAAGCAACTAGTGATTTTAGCTGCTTTAATTTTGAAGCTAGGGTTTCCACTCTACACATTAAAAAGACTTCTTTTTCTTCTCCAGTAGCTGTAGATTTTACCTATTTCCTCTGTAAATGTGAACCGTGGAAACAGTCAGGCCTTACAAGGCACGAGAGTCTTTGAGGTTTCCCCTTGCAGAAAGAAAATGTCATTGTGCCTGTCAGAGCTAAGTCACCAAGGGCTTCTCCCACTTCAATTAAGCATGAGTAAACCTATAATGTGTCAGAGCCTGAACTAGGTAAACAACGTGCTGGATAATTCTGGAGGTCGCTTCAGGGCTGGGTTTGAAAACTTGAGCAGGAAGCTGTGGTGAGAAGGGGTTCTTGAAAAGTCTTTCACTCCAGTCTGAGCCATTCAACCCCAGAGCCTTTTCTGGTGGTTTGGCCCCTCTTGTCTGGGGCTGGAGCCTGCCTTAGAA
Organism: Ara ararauna; assembly: GCA_028858755.1. Lineage (NCBI taxonomy): Eukaryota > Metazoa > Chordata > Aves > Psittaciformes > Psittacidae > Ara > Ara ararauna. Next base: position 45,804,601 of record CM054382.1, read on the forward strand.
GGGACACGTGCAGGTTTTGGAAAAACAGACTCAAGCCAGATCAAAGCTTTGGGTCCTCCAAAATGTCCAAAGGAAGCCTGAAAAATGCAGCTGAAGGAATTAATTTTTAGGGTACAGTTTTCATCTGGTGTAGCTGAAAGTCAATTGTTAATAGTTTGGATTTGATTTGGATTTTTTGCTGTGGGCCCAGAACAGCTCTAAGCTTACCTTGCAGGGCTGTTGCTTTTCCAGTAAGTGGTTAAGAGCAGAAGGGAATCAAATTCAAGAGATGTCCCCTCAGGACTGAACCAGGAGCACTTGGTGAATGAACTGCTATTCACTGGGGAAAAAGCTACAGGATACTGTTTTTCATTTGTGTGTGTGTGTGTCTCTATTTGAAGACACAGGAATGAAACCCAATTTCTTTACCTGTGCTGGCAAGCATTAAAACAGAAGTCCTACCTGCAGGGATGGAATTGCTGCACCAAGTTAGCTGCGGACAACCACGCTGGAGTGCTCCCACAATAAAGGGGTGGAAGAAGAGACAAGCCTGCGTGTTTCCCAAGGTCAGGATAAAGCCAAGTGTCCCACCTCAGAGCACCTTCAAAGGATTTTGTTGATATTCCAAAGCACAAAGGAAAGCCTGGTAATGTTGTTCACCTTTTGACTAGAATTGGCACCAGAACTAAGCACACCAGAGATCACTACTGTATTAGTCAGCCTCCCATGGATGGTGGCAGGGCAGAGACTGTGCAGTGTGCAGGTTTGCCTGTAAATTCCATTCATAGAATCACAGAATCATAGAACAGTTAGGGTTGGAAAGGACCTTAAGATCATCAAGTTCCAACCCCCCTGCCAGGGGCAGGGACACCTCACACTAAACCATGCCACCCAAGGCTATGTCCAACCCGGCCTTGAACACCGCCAGCGATGGAGCATTCACAACTTCCCTGTGCAACCCATTCCAGTGCCTCACCACCCTTACAGTAAAGAATTTCTTCCTCATATCCAGTCTAAACTTCCCCTGTTTAAGTTTGAACCCGTTACCCCTTGTCCGATCGCTACAGTCCCTAATGAGGAGTCCATCCCCAGCATCCCTATAGGCCCCCTTCAGATACTGGAAGGATGCTATGAAGTCTCCACGCAGTCTTCTCCAGGCTGAAGAGCCCCAACTTTCTCAGCCTATATTCATACAGGAGGTGCTTCAGTCCCCTGATTATCCTCGTGGCCCTCCTCTGGACTTGTTCCAACAGTTCCATGTCCTTTTTATGTTAAAGACCCCAGAACTGCACACAATACTCCAAGGGAGGTTTCCCGAGAGCAGAGTAGAGGGGCAGGGTCACCTCCCTCGACCTGCTGGTCACGCTCCTTTTGATGCAGCCCAGAATATGGTTGGCCTTCTGGGCTGCAAGCGCACACTGCCGGCTCATGTTCATTTTCTCATCGACCAACACCCCCAAGTCCTTCTCCACAGGACTGCTCTGAATCTCTTCTCTGCCCAACCTGTACCTGTGCCTTGGATTGCTCCGACCCAGGTGTTGGATCTTGCACTTGTCATGGTTAAACTTCATCAGGTTGGCATCTGCCCACCTCACAAGCATGTCAAGGTCCCTCTGGGTGTCATTCCTTCCCTCCAGTGTATCAACTGAACGCAACACATCTTCTGTCTAATCCTCTCTTTTTCCATGCATGGCTAAATGATTTCATCACAAGGCAGTTGTTCCCGATAACATGATAGGAGGCGACTGCCTGACTGGCTTACATCAAATCTCAGAAAAATGCATTTTAAAGTGTCGATATTAATTTGTCCACTTCTCATAAAATTTGTCTTGCTAATCCTTGCTTCTCAGATACCTTTTTTTGGTAGGATTGACTTAATCCCAAACTTAAGCTGCTCAGAGGGTGCATTGCCTGCCCTCTGTCACTTCTCTATGGCCCAGGTTAGCAGTCAAGGAAGGGAATAATTGGGGAGATCTGATAACAGACTGCAAGTTTGTAAAAATCACACTAACCACACATGGGCTGGGTGGGAGAAGAAGTAGTAGGCCTAAACAACAGCAAAGCAGATGCAGTCTGAACACAACAGAGGAGAGAAAGAAAAGATGGACATGACAGGTATAGGGTAAATGCTAAAGCAGATTGTGGGAAATCTTACAGAGACTGCATCTAAAATTTTGTGTGTGTAGCCTGCTAAAATTCCACCTTTGGAGCAGATTTAGGTGTAGATGACCATGCCCTTGTGTTAGAGAGGTGAAATGCCAGATCTCTGCAGTTCATTTCATCCCTATTTCTTGTGTTTTTTTGTAGTACTGTTGCTGGAGATCACAAAGAATAAAATGGAAAGTCTGTCTCATCCTGTAAAACTAGAAGTAAATGCATAACACAGCTTAATTGAAATTACTGACTTCCCAAGAGAAGCTCAATTTAACTAGACCAACAGTGATCTGGTTAATACAGAAAAATGATTTGCCATACCTAGTGCTCACAGATTAGAGGTGGAGACACTGATAGCGAATCTCCACGGGGAAAGAAGACCATGTAGATTTGCTGCTGACACAGCAAGGATAACTTGGCCAAAAGCAAAGTCCAGTAGTTTAACGCTAGAGCAGGAAAAGGAGAGGGTGAGGAATTGGCTTTAATAGCACCACCCCTAGGGTTTTGGTTCTTTGTTGAGTTTCTTGAGCAGTTCCCTGCTGTTCTGGCCCTCAGTTGAAGGTGTAGGCTCAGTACGATCTCTAAAGTTGTAGAAAAAATGAAGCTAAGAAATAGAATTTGAAAATTCAACAAATCCATTGAGCTGAGTGCTTTGTCTTTGAGATTAACTGGAAAAACTTAACATTTGAGGGACACACTAGAGGAAAAGAGGACTATTTAAGGAGCATCTGGAGAGATGGGCTTTAGATGCCCTTTTCCCTATTTATGCTTATTAGAGATGAAATTGAAGTGCAGCATGATTAAGTTATGCATATAAAGAAGAGCTTCTACAAACAAGAAAACATAAGCAATGTGGGAAGGAACAGAACTGCAAAGAGAACGAGAGGAGCGAAACCAAACAGGATGCCAAACTGCAAAAGACATTTCAACAGCACTTAATTAAAACTGTTCGCATTTGCAACAGACAGAAGGCAAAAACATTCATTAGGAAACAGAAGAAAAGGGGGGAAAAAAACCCCAAAACATTAAAAAGAGTCAATTACAGGAGATTCTGGGAAAATAGAAAGCTTGAGCAAAGGCCAGTTGCAGAATTGAAATGCACTTAGAGTTGGGGGGGGGGGGGAATACATGTGTCTGTTATTCCTATTTGTGCTACAGCAGAACTGATTCCAGCTAGTAATAATGAAAAATACAACGCACAGCAGCCCCTGCCCACAGTGCCTGCAGCCTATGGAGAGCTGTCACTCCCAATGTTTTGCATCTATCTCCATGCAGTGATTTGAATAAGATCACATAGCAACCAGTCCGGGTCTGAGAAATCAACCCAGTTCTCCAAGGTCCGACTCCAATAACTTAATCACAAGATTATCTCCCAGCTTCTTTTGTTAATTAAGGAGTCTTCATCTTTTGGCTTCAGAAACCATAGACACAGCAGTAACCATGAGCCTGAAAATTCAGCATAATACATTTGTTGGCGGGATGAACTAATAATGTTTTTTCTCCTGTGACACCTTTCGAAACCTGACTTTCACCACTGGGTTCATCTGATTTCAAATGCGTAGCAGAGCAACAACAGTTTAAAAGTGGAATAATAGTTACAAATGAGTCCTTAACCATCTTTCAAAGTGACCAAATCAAATCTTCACTTGTGTGACAGAAGTATGAAAGATGAAAAAAAAAACCACAAAAAACTACACTGTACTTTGCTTGTCTCTGCCTAAGCAAAATAATTTTAATAACTGGTGAACATAGAATGAAAAGTAGTGAATAACATTTGAAAGGGAGAAGGCTGTCATGTATCATGTCTGAGAATGAAAAGAGGAAGGTATTTTTCTTTCTTGTGGCAGAGCCTTTGCTTTCAGAGCTGGCTAGGTGAAAACAGCTTTCTTGCTAGAGAGAGACTGATTTATGTGTATACAAGAAATCTCAGTATTCAGCGATAAGACACCTAAGTGCTTTGCTAATGATGGATGAAATGGCAGTCAGAGATGTAGGAAGGAGCTCTTTGTTAAGTAAATCAGGAGCTGTTAGAGACCTTTGGCAACCCACAAGTCTAGATGCTGCCTGAGATCCAGCCATTCTCTACTCATCCATCCATGATGATACACAGAGATGTTATAAATCACTCGTACACTCCATGAAGAATTGTCATCTGACCAGAGGTGCGTGCTAAACAATCCCATGCTGGGATGTTTATGTTTCCCTTCTGCCTCTATAGGTCTCAAATAATTAGCCCTGTGTCAGTAGACCGCAACCAGCAGGGATGTCTTAGCCCTCCTAACCCCCAGAGCAGGAGGGTGCCCAAGGGGCTGAAGTCCTGCTCAGGCCAGTTCATTTACCCTCTCGCCTTTGGCGTGCTTGTGATTTGGCTGTGAGAGCTAAGGCCAGGCAGCAGTGCTCTTCCTAACCCTGACACAGAGAAATGAGCAGTGTCACAGAGAGACAAGTGGCACTGGATTGTGGCTGTAGTCATTGTTGCCTCAATACCGTCATTCTTTATAGGGCAATAGGATCAGGGAGAGCAGACTCCCCTCTGGTCCGCCTCATTCTCAGGGAAATGACTGATGAGCCTGGCAGCCTCTGAACAAATATTTCTGATGCACAGAATTCACTTGTCAACTCGGAGGAGCCCCGAGAGAAAATTTCCAAAGCATATCTGTCGGAGATAATGACACCGCACAAGGAAGCCCTCCTTAGGAGGAATGTGTTCAGAAGATGTGGAATATTTGAAAATATGATGCTTCTGTGTGTTCATGTTGATGAGTTAAAATTCAGGCAACCATGGCTGAATTTTTAATCTGTGAGCTGTAACAGGTGAAGCACAAGGAGACAATGATTCATTTTTTCACCTTCTCCGATGCCTCCTTGGTCAGTTAGACCTTTTCAAAGAGAGATTTAAAAGAAATCTCTCTTTAGGCGCAATATAACTCCCTGTGTTCTGCATCATTCAGATCACAAACCAAGGAATTTTTGTGCATCTGGACGTTTGTGTAATTGCCTAACGCTGTGAAAAACCCATCTCAGCTGAAACCTCTTAGCTCCACTGCTAGATAAAAAGCAATTAACAGTAACCATAACCAGAAACACATTTAGTGATACAACAGGCAGCAAATGGCAAATAGATACTTCAACAAATCTGTTTTTCCCTTGTACTTTGCTGTTTGCAGCTAATGGGTCATTAATTTTTATCTGGGTATCACATACTTATAAGCAGTTTGGGAATCTTGAAGTTATTACCTATGAGAGTGGCTTCGATTATGTTGGCTTGTCTACATTGCCCATGATCATTTGGTTTAAAAGTCATCCAAAAGGATGCAACAGCCAGAATCTCGACCCAAGGCTGTTCTGGGTACCCAAAGGCACCCAGGCTGCACCCTCATTACTCCTCACGCTTCTTGAATCTCTCAAATGTTTCCTCAAAATGGGCCTGGGTTTATAAAGGCATTTCCCCTCTGGAAGCTCATCAGCATTCACACTTTGCAGGCGTTGTTCAGCTAACTTTTCTAAGTAGCGGTATTTCATCCTGTCAAATATGAACTTGGCTCAGGTCAGTAATTTTGTGCTGAGCTAGCCAATCTCTGTCATTTTCCCTAATTAAATCTAAGACAGATAACCAATAGATTCTTCAGCTGAACAAAAATAATATTTATTTATCCCCCTTTTCCAGGAGGTTTCTGATCATTTTACATTTTTTGATTCATTACCTCAAGTTTCAGTTCTCTGGGGGAAAAGAAAAAAAAATAGGACAATGTATATTTTACTTGGCAAGTTGATAATTTTATATAAAATAAGGTATAGCTTCTATGCAAACTCACAGAGACAGTTGTGGAGTATCTGTGTGCAAAATGGTGTGAATAATGTTAGCTGTATTCATGCGAGTGATGTTTTTTAATCTGGATAACTCTTGAGTTTCTATGAAAGCAAATACAGAGGTGTCAAGAACAAGACTGCCTGTTACCACACTCTGCACTGGAGCTGTGCTTCGGTTATCAGCTATTTTTAAGCTCTCTCTCCTGGTTTGTTTGGTGTCAATGTGTGCTTCCAGATAATCTATCAGCAATTACCTGTTTAGGTTTAGTACGTTCTGTTCCTTTATGCACTCATTCAGGACTTCATTTGTTCCCATTTGCAGTGTGTTTTAAATGTTAAGCTTGTTTTCCTACCAGATGGAGAACTGACGCCTGTATTTCAGGTAAGTGTTTTGCAGTATCTCCCCAGTGTAAGAAGATGATACTGTGCTTGTTATACTTCATGTCAGGAAGGCCGCAAAAGGCAAATCAAACCAGACCTTTTGGGCTTCATGGGTTAGGGGGGTTTTGCTGAGCTATTTGTGTATTTAATATAAGTTGGGTGTCCTTCTTGCATAGTCACATGGGTAGTGCAAAGGGATTTTGCCGGAGCAGTTCAGCCTGGAAAGCTATGGTGCTGGCATGAGGCTTGCCACTATTGACATGGCCACCTAATACACATGGGGCAGTACAGATTCAGCTCCTTGTCAAAGAACAGCTCTTATGAAGTGTTTACAGTGCTGAAAACAAAGCTTCTCTGCTGCCCCAAGTGTGCCTAGTCCCACATGATTGTATTCACTCCAAGTTCCCCTTTCGAGGGAGACAACAGCCTGCAGCAGCTGAAAAATGGCCAGTCTGGGTTCAATAGCTCCCTATTGGCAAGGGATTTTTATGTCTTCACTTTTCCTGAGGATTATGACAAAGAAAACTAAAAAAGAGGCAAATGAAAAGGAATTCATACAAATGTGCAAAGACGGCCACCTTGGTCATCCCAGCAGTGACCAAAATGTTCAGGGAAGAGGGTTTCTCCCCCTTGAACAATTTGACCTTTGTGAACATGGTTCCCAGCGTAGTCCTGCAGCTGGAAGATTGTGAGAGGGATCTCTTCTGGTGGGAAAGAACTGTTTCCACTGATAAAGCTGTCGTTCATCTAAAGAGAGTTTGCACACATAGGAGAGAATGGAAAGCAGGTGTTTCTATAGTTTTTCTTTCCCCTTCCTCCCTTTCTTCTCTTATAAATGGTCTCTGCTGTACAAGTTTCCCAACAGCTGAATGCAAGCAGATTGCTTGTCTTATCTCCATTTGCCCCCTTCTGTGCAAACGTTTCAGTCACTTCCATGCAAATTTAATGCTTTTTCAGCTGACATGCTCCTGTCTCCATTCTGCAATTATGAACTGATTTGCTAATGTTTTAAGTAAAATGTTTTGTTTTAAAATATGCAACATCCAAATTTACAAAAACCACCCAAACCAAAACATAAACCCAAGCTAAAAGAGACAGCTCCCTCCCAAATTCTCTCTGATGCTAATTATAGAAATCTCAGCTCTCCAGCAGAAGCATCAGTCAACAGAGGGTTTGGCTCTTTTCAGAAGCTGAAGCTTTGGAAAAATATACTGAAAATGGTGCATACAACTGGGAGATGTGGCAGGTACATACTGAAGGTGAATGCTGAGAGTTTGGAAATGCAGACGACGGGGTTTGCCGGTCAGTTCCTTCCTCCAGCAACACCTAGAATATTGCATTGTTGGTTGGTCTTCATTTTTAAATCATCCAGGATTATTCTGTCAAGACACATGCGTTCTTTTCATTGAGTTGGCACCAGAAGTTTTGTTTGGGTGTTTTATCAGTTCAATTCAGAGAAGGGTGACAAATATTCTGGGTTTGCTCTGGAATCATTACATGAGGAGTTCCTGTATTACACACCAAGGTTGCACCTGAAATGAAAGTGTAGCTCTTCTGACAGAATTTCAGCTCGATGGTATTTCTGGCTGTTAGGATAAAACCCCAGACTCTGTCCCCATCACAAGAGAGGATTAGAAATACTCTTGCAGAGTCATTCCAGTGCTGATTTTTATTAGGGAATCTTATTTGCATACTGCATTCTCTTCTTGCACAGGAAAGCTGGAGGCATTTTTTTTTATTTCTAATGCCTTTTAGAGGTGATCTGACATTTTCTAATGGCTCTCAGGTATGTATAATTCATCCCATTCCATGCCTGCATTTTCCAAAATAACACGGGAAAATTATTTGGGTTCCTGCTTTTTTTGGGCAATCATTACTCTCACTTTTTCCAGGTTGACCTATAAATGTCCATATGCTGCAGGATAATTACAGTAGGTGTAGGTTCCTTTGGAGATGGTCTTGTGTGGGAGACAATATGACAGCTCATCTGCATAGCACAGGCATCATACCCCTGACTTGATTTAGCGGAGTCCTGGATCTGGAGGCTTCTCACATATATCCAGTATATTTAGGGAATGGCTCATATATATTGTGTACTCACACTCTCTTGTGCCATCACCATTATCTGTGGGCAGCTCAGCTGGTTTCAGAATAAATCACAGCGTGTAACAGGCATGGCAGACCCTGGCTTGGGGGCATGGCTGCTGTTGTTGGATCTCCACACTGTATCCAGACATCCTGCATTGTTAAAAAATGTGTGTTAATGTACAGCCAGAAGATTTTGTGTGAAAAGCTTTGCACTGACTGTGTGCAAACAGCAGTGACAAAGGCTGTACTGATAAACTGGCGGAACTGATGTTCCAGGATAGTGTTCAATCTCCCAAATGCCACGACTTCTGATTAGGAATTACAGACAACTTGTCCTTACTTGTTGAACCTATAAAAGACTCTTGGGAGAGGGAGAAATCTTGAGAAGCTGGGATGCACATTGTCAGCAGGAAACTGGGATGAGGTGCAAGAAAAAGAGGAGTGTCACACCATGCCTCAGCATCCCTAACCCTGTTACAGTTGTATGCCAATGATTTTCACCTGGCAGCCTGGAATTTATGGGCATTTAAGCGTTTATTTTAAAGATCTCCAGAAGACAAATATCCTTCTTACCCAATGGGTGTGTTTTGAAGAAGGATTGAGCAGGCGGGCTTGAACACATAATGGAGATAGGGCGTTTTTATTCATTTTGGAGGCCTTTGTGCCCTGATGAGGTGTTTCATTGCTAAGGACCCTACAGAACAGTGTGCTCCTCCTGTGAGCATGGTGGTGCCATCTCCTGTTGTGTTTTTTGATGTCTAGTGAGACTCCCTGTGAGTAGAGGCTGCTCTCCGGCTTCCTTGGCCCCACGGAGGGACATGGCCTGGGCTCACCAGCTGTGTGAGAAGGGGGGACATGACAGCCATGAGGGGCTGTGACAGGTGACTAATCCCTGTCAGGCAATCTGGTGGAGTGGCAGGTGTGCTAGTGCTGTTTGCTGCCAGGTTTTTTGGGCCTGCATACAGGGTGCAGATGGAGTGGTTGCTCTGGGTGTCAGTCAGGCTACATCTGTGGGAAGGTTTGCCATTCAGCCATTCTGACGGGTGGTAGTGGGAGCTGGGCTCTGGCTGGATCAGCCCTACTAAGGGGGGTGACAAGGACTGGGTTTTGAGTGACAGTCTCACTGGGGGTGGTTATGTCAGCCTCATGGGACTGTGATGCATCGGGGGAGCATGACAGTCACGTTGGTTGGAGCAGGAGTTGGTGTCTGGTTGTGTCAATCACGTAGGTGTATCTGACAGCAGGACAGCCTCAGGGTCTCAGACACACTGGGACAGTGACAAGATGGTCACTGATTGTGTCAGTCACACTGGGGGGGGGGTGACAGGGGCGGTCCCTGACAGTGTCAGTCACACGGGGGGGGGGTGACAGAGGCAGTCTTTGCTGGTGTCAGTCACATTTGGGGTGTAACAGGGGCAGTCCCTGCCAGTGTCAATCACCTTTGGGGTGTAACAGGGACAGTCCCTGCTGATGTCACATTTAGCGTGTGACAAGGGGTGGTCCCCAGCTATGTCAGTCACACTGGGGTTGTCACAGAGGTGGTCCCTGACAGTCTCAGTCACATTTGCAGTGTAACAGGGGCGGTCCCTGCCTGTGCCAGTCATATTTGGGGTGTAGCAGGGGCGGTCCCTGACAGTGTCAGTCACACTGGGGTGTGACAGAGGCAGTCCCTGCCGGTGTCAGTCACATTTGCGGCGTAACAAGGGGCGGTCCCCAGCTATGTTGGTCACACTGGGGATGTGATGGGGGCTGTTTCTGGCTGTATTAGTCAAACAGAGATTAGCAGAGACTTGTGTCTGGGTGTCAGCCAGACTGGGGGAGTGATGGCGGCTGGTGCGTGACTGTGTCAGGCCCGCCGGGGGATGAGATGGACCGGCCTCTGGCTGCGTCTGTCACATTGGAGGTGTGACAGGAGAGGTCCCTAGTGGTGTCAGTCACACTGGAGGCGTGACACGGGAGGTCCCTGGCGGTTTCAATCCCACTGGGGATGTGACAGGAGCGGGTCACTCACACAAAGGGTTGTGAGGGGAGCTGGCCTCCGGCTGTGTCAGTCACACTGCGGTCTCTTAGTGTCAGTGCCACGGGGGCGTGACGCGGCAGTTCTCTGTGTGTGTCGGTCTCCGGCAGAATGAAGGGGCCAGACCCCCGCTCGCAGCGCACACCGAAGGCTTTGAAGGAGCGGCTCCAGCGCTGCGGTCCCCTGGGCGCCGCAGCGCGTTGCGCCGGACAGTCCTTCGCGCCGGTTGGTGGCGGGAGCTGTCCGTAAAGCCGGGCGGGGCCACAGCCGCATCACCCGGGGGGTGGCTGGCGTGCTCGCCCCTTGTGCTGGCATAACTTGGTTGCAGCAGCCAGGCCGGGTTGGGAGCGCTGCCACCCTCGCAGTCGCCGTGGTCGCCCCGCCGCGCACGGTGAGGGGGTGCGGGCGATGGGGCTGTTGCAGGGAGGGCAGCTCCCGGCCGCGGGCAGTGTGGGCTTCCCGCCTCACCATCGCCCTTCTGCCCTGGGAGGAGCGAGGGGCGACGCGGGGAGAGGGCTGGGAAACTCCTTCGGGGGGTGCTGCGGCTTGCCGAGTCAAGTACCGTTTCAGTCAGAGCTGCCCGTTCAGTGTCCTTAGTCAAAGCAGGTCTCGGAGAGAGTTTATGTTTTACTGGAGCACTACTAAAACCGTCCCGCTTAGGCTTAATCAGGTACTCTGGTAAAAAGGTTATTTGAGTGAGTTATCAAATGCTTTTCTGAGTCAACCTACTAATCCAAAAGTTACAATAAGAACCACTGGTTACAGGTCAGGTGTACTGAGAGAACTGCTCAGTAGGCAGAGATTTCTCCTTTAACTCTTATGTACGCATTTTGAACCTTTCCAAAGCTGTGTAAGGTGCGTGTGCACGTAAGAGACTTCTCTAAAACTCCAGCCATTGCAGACAGCCATAGAGTGTGGTTGGTTGTGCATATGCACCTTCTGTCTTGCGCCAGAAGGGTCAGGTGTTACTTTGTAGACTCCTGTACAGTGTTGCATGTCCAGCACATGAATTGAGCTGTCAGTGTTGGGCTGGGGATATTTGTAAAATCAGATGTTTGCAACAGTTTTGCGTAGAAATTTGCTGACAGTCTAGCTCAATACGACTAAAGGAGAATGCAAGTTTGAGAAACTAAAGCATGCCAGAAAGTTATTTGACTAGCCAGCTTTTTGCAGTCCTTGCTTAGTTTCTTCCTGTTAATTGTTCCATGTTCGTTACAGCTTGATTCTCGATTTTGTAAAGGTATCTGACTTTTACTGTAGTTAGGACTTGTTTTCTCAGTGTGTTAATTTTTTCCAGATGCCTTGTTCATGAGATGCCAGTTGAATGACAGATGACAGTTCCCAAAGTCCTTGGCGAGATTCACAGAAAAATCATGTCGTGATAGCAGGCTGGAGGCGGCTAGGGATAGCCTAACAATTCCTTGCCTCGCATGTTTGAGAGAGGACTCATCAGAGATCCTTAACCTTCTCTTAGTTGCACTTTCAGCAGGGTACTGTTGGGGTGTTGCCTGCTGTTCTCTGTTTCTGGCTGTAGCAGGTTGCACATGGTGTAATCAGCTTTGGTAAGACAACACTTGCTGTTGGGTGCTGTGATGACGTTCTTGCAAAAGCAAAAAGCAACAGCTGTTGTTACTCTTTCCCCACAGTTCAGTGTGCTAAGGGGAGTCCACTTTCCGCTGCGGTGTTAAAGTTCAGCAAAATGTTAAGACTCTTTGAATTCAGCTCCCACTTAGAAAAAAACTTGGGGGATTTGTTTATGTAGAAGAGTCTGAAGCTTTCAGATGTTTAAAGTTTCAGGGGAGAAAACTATGTGACTAATCAAACATAAACTTTGATAGAATGTGATTATAAGCCTTTAATAAAATATATTAAGCTCCCACTGTGACAGCGAGCAAGTTTGCACATTTCAGCGAATTTAATGGAAACATGGGAGTGTAGAGTCTATTTTCTATTTTTTTTTTTAGGAAAAAATTAAAAATTACTCCAAAGCAGATCAAACTGACAAATACAGGTGCTCCTGTGTCCTGACAGACTCCTCACATTTTAAGGACATGAAAGTAAGGTAGCATAAATAAAAAGAATTTGGCATCCGTATGTGTGTGTTGGGAATATAAATGTAGGATGGGTACAAAGCACCAATAACGTAACTCGTCATCATCATTATTGTAATCATCATAATTACCATTCTTATTATTCAGTAAGGAATCATATACTGTAAATAGATGGGTGTTTCGCTTATTTTTCTGCCTCCTTCTCCCTGAGGATTGCAGCTTATTTTTTTGTGTGTGCTGGAATAATTCATCAAGGCTGATTAGAAAGGTTTAGAAGGTAGTAAAATTGTATGCTTATAAATGCAACATATGGAACAGAAGGCAGAGCACATTTTAAATACCTTAGTGTTAGGAGGGAAAAATAAAATATATGGAACTTGGTAGAATTAAGTATATTTGTCTAAAGACCAATGAATAGGAAATAAGACCTCCAAATTTCCTTTTTTATTTTAGGTTAAAAGGGAAATGTTAGTAGATTGGCCTGTTCTTCATTAGTGAAAGCAAGAGGCTAGTTTTGGGACTGTGCTCATGAATTTTGAATGTATTGGCAGTTTTGTCAGTCTTAAGTGTTGGAGTGCGTACGTGCTGCTTTCATCACCTTGCCATAGAAGCCCTTTTCTGTCTTATCTTAGATCAGTAACAGAGGACACAGTGCACTGAACAGAGTTGCTTTGGGTTCTTGATCTAACCCGAGACACCAAATGGAGTCTTCTGTGTTATTTATTACCACTAAAGTATTTTCAATTAGCCTGACAGCTTAAAATGCTAGCTTTGTCTGGCAAATATTGAAATTCTTGTTTATTTTCCAAGGACACTGAGGTGAAAGAAGCCAGCCATGAGAGGTCCCAGGAATTTGTACTGCCCATCTCCACAATTACTAAAAAGTAAGCACTATATGATATTATAGGATGGTCTTTGTTAATGGCAGTTGTCACACAGATGAGGAATACTTAAGTGATTTCCACAAGAGGAAACCTTTGAAACTCATTACCAGATGCGTAATTCAACCAATGCCACAACCTTGCCTGCAGCATGAAGATGAACGTTTAGAATGCCTTTCCTCTGAACACAGTGAGGAACCTCAAGAAAGGATAAGGAAGGATGATGAAAGCATCGTTCTTACTGATGCTTTTGAGGATGAGGAGGATCTAGAGCATATGGAGATACTTTTGTCATTCCCCCATTATCCTTATGAGGAAGACTGTTGTTTGCTGGTGTTACACCATTGCTTGGCAGCTGCAAGAGGAAATGTTGCGATTGTATCAGCTTGAAGTCAAGAGAGTTGTGTAGCAGTTGGATAAAATTAGGGCTGGCTGGACTCCTCTGGACATTGGTGCTTTTCAGATGGATGTGTTAAATTAGAGCTTTGGTGTGCAAGTGGTCTGTTAAGTTACAGTGTTGCTGTCTAGATCATCACCACCCTCTGGGGCTGGATTTCAGAAGTCACTGTGAGGCTGCATGGCCCACTTGGCCAGAATGATGCATCCATTTCTTCTCTCCATACTTCCTCTCATGTTTTAATGTGCTAGTTCCGATAAACCATGGTTTGTTTGGTTTCTTTTTAAATAGCCATTCATCATCTGCACCCACACAGGCATGCTTGGCTGTGGAGATATCGGTGCTGTATGTGCTTATGTATCACTAGAGCTTTCCTTGTGAGAACTGATGAACGAGGGGAGGGTTGTATGCTTGTCTTCCATAAGGGAGGTGGGAGTGGTATGTGATTCCATGCATCTTGGGTCCAGGTGGAAGAAAGCATTTATCTTGCCCAGCTACTGCATTGCAGTAAGAAATGTTTAAGAATTTTAAAATCAAAAAATTATAATAAAAGTAATGAAAATTATCTGAGGTCTTTTTCATAGTTTGTGAGAGTTGGAGTGGTGGTTCTTTCTCTGCAAGGTTCACCATACTAAGCAGCATGTGGGTTTCTCATAGACTGTCATTAAAGGAATATTGCTAACTTATTTTTTTAACTGCCTAGTCTGAAGGAACTGAACTGCCACTTACTCTGCTCTCAGAAGTAGCTCACTTTTCTGTGTGAAGGAAGTAGGTATGTTTCTTTTCCTCACCCTTGATTCTCAGCAGAGTATTTTCTGGTTTCCTGCTTATTTTTAGAAAAAGCTGCAAGATCAAAAAGATGTAGAACTTGAAGCATTCTTATATACCATATTTGTGTCTAATAATATACACTCCTGTTCAATTTTAATTTCAGTTCTGTATTTTCTGTTAATTGTAGAAGCCCATTTCCAAAACCTGTAGGAGTTAAGACAGCAAGATAGGTGTCCAGTGTGCAATACAACTGCAGTGTTAGAAATGGGAGCAGTCTCTGCAAGATTACACGGTGATGTTGGAGAGCAGTTTCAACTGCAGGAAGCACAGAACTGGTCAGTACAAGAATGGGGGAACAAATGCAGAGCGCTGAGGGGACTGGGTCAAGGACCACTGGCTATAATTGAACAGAAGTTGTTGGGAGCTTCCCAGTGGTGCTTTTGGGCAACTGGACCTTGGATGACTCCTGTCAAACAGTTAGGTTAATGATGGGAATGTAAAAATGGACATGTGGAAATGAAATGTGCTGACAAGGAGTGTGAACAGGAGGGAGGGCTGCAGAACCACGGAAGAGTGAGAAGTCTTCCAGTAAATGGTGGTAGAGAAACGGGGACAATTTCTGCTCCAGACTGGTGGGTTATCAGCTAGAAGGGAAGGAGAGAAGGAGCCTGGGAAGGCCAATGGAATGTGGTTGTACTGTGGCTTTGGAAAAGGCAAATGGGATCCTATTTTGTCTCTGGCAAAGGACTTCCCCTAGGAAAAAGGAAATAACGCTACTGTGAAAGGCCCTGGTGAGATAGAAGATACGGAGTGCAGTTCTGGGCACTTGGGGTGAAGAAATACTCATTTGAGTTGGAAGTGAGAGGCAGAAGTTGGGTATGTGGACAGAGCCTTATTTATGTGAGCAGAGCCTATTTCGTCTGCCAAAGCAAAGCTTGAAAGTGAATCCAGTCACCGCCAGATTTCTGAGGGAAGACGCTGTTATCGCCGCGTGGAAGGGGGCGAGAGGGGGCACAACCACCCTGTGCCTTGCGGCAGGGTGGAGCTGGGGAGGCGGCTCCAGTGGCCGGAGCAGGGGGGGTTCGGGCGCGCCTTTCTGCAGAGACAGGCGCGAAGGGCAGCTGCTCGCGTGGAGCCAACGCTTGTCGCACCCGGACGTTTCTCGGGACCCCCGGCGCCGCCGCAGCACTTTAAACCTGGCGCCGGGGCCGGGAGGGGGCTCCCGGCCCGCGCGGGTCCCGCCCCGCTGCTGGCAGCGGCGGCCGCTGCGGGCTTCGCAGCGCTGCCATTGCGCCGCCGCCGCGTTAGCCGGGGGCCTGCGCGCCGGCGCGAGGGGCTGCGCGGTGGCGGCGGGGCCGGGGGACCGGCGGAGTGCGCAGCCCCCGGCTGTGCCGCGGGGAGAAGTTGGGGTTCGTTCTGCCAGGACCAAAATCCACCTTTTCAGTTTTACATTACTGCTGTTATTTTTAATCCTGCATCATGATTTAAATATCCCCCCCGTGGAAACCGGACTGGCCTTTGTCCGGGAGTTTTCATAAGCCAAGCAGTGCCAGCCGTGAAAACTTTTTCTTCGACAAAGAAAATAGCAGATCAGTTACCGAGCTGGCGGTGTGCTGCGGGAGATGCTCAGCACCTTGCAGGAGGTGAGGAATAGTTCCTGTTCTCATGCACTTGTTAGTAAATTAACGGGAATGGTTGAAGTCGGGGGGTGACTCGAGCCATTCTGTCCCAGGCAGTGACTAATGAAGAAGACTAATTCAGCATGTTTTCTGTAACAGAGCAGAAGAAAGCGCAGCTTGTGTCTCATGAAGCTGGCCTTTCTGAGATGTGAACAAGACCTATCCCTTTATACACACTGCTATAGTCCTTTATAGCTGTGATAGAGCAGACTATGATTCGTGTTAAAAAGGAAATAGAGAAGTGATAGTTTGTTACAAAATATGGTGGGGAAAGTCATGAAACGAGAAACCATTAATATGGGGCTGAAAGCAACTATACGAGAGACTGAGTTATTATATATCCATATAGCTAAGGTAATATTAATAAAAGGTCACCATCCATAACTTCTTTGGGTATAAAGAAAAGCAAGTGTTTGGAAAACATGGGGTTAAAAAACTTTTAGGCTAACTTAGAGAACAGTGTTTGTGTTGTAAGTCTGTGATGTGACAATAAGATTTAGTAGCCCTCCTACTTACCAGTCAGCTTGAAAACAGTGCCTCCTGGGCATCTGCTAAGCTTCAGACACTCCTTATCTGCCTGTATGGCGTTGCATATCTCTTGTAAGGAAGACACACTGCTCTGAATCTTTACCAGTTGTCAGAAACTCACCAGTATGGCTGGCTTCAGCTAATTGGGACCACTAGGGCATTCAACCGTGCTAAAGGTGAAAAGCGCATCCTGAGGAAGACTGCTTACTTCATCTTGAAGACCCCTGCCAACGACTGTCGGAGGGCAGTGCGCAAGCGCCAAAAGGGAGGAGACTTATGAGAATGAGTACCTAAACTGATTGTAATATCCCCGCCGCTCTCTCGGGAACCTACTGAGTATGCATGTGTGTGTGTAATAAATGTCTGCTCACTTAACCCCTCGGTGTGCGACTTAGGTGGAGTGATGACTCCCCGCGCACCCAGCGCTGCTTGCTTATCTCCCATCAACGAGCACAATAAAGAAATTGGCTGCTAATATCGGTGCTGGCTTTGAGTGTTTATAACATAGCTATTTAAACCTACTGAAACTGAACAGACAAGCTTTATATTCATGTACACATGGAAATACAGAAATGTACATTTTTACATGTGTTTTCATATATATATAGTTTTGTATTCAGTAATGTCTTACCTAGACAAAAGCAGTTAAGAGGAAGTGAAGAAACAGTGGGAGTAAAAGGAATATGAAAAGTAGGTGTGAAGAAGATGGGGGCTGTCAAGGTATTCATCCATCAGGATGGGAAAAATGCAATTTCTGAGCTTAGATTACCAATTCAGTGTTTAAAATAGGTGAGTGAAAGCTCCCTGTGGAGTTGCTGTCAACAGAGGCTGCTGGGACAAATCTAGAAAACCCCTTGTGAATCCATGCTTTGGTATGGCATAAACAATAGCATCTTCTTCACAAGAAAGTTTGGGTCAGCTATTTCTGACCAGTTACCATTGCTTATATTTTCTGCTAGCAAGGCTGGTCTGGAAAGGGAGTTTACCCAGAGAATTTGAAGCTGTAAGTTGTTCCAGTGGGCCAGCTCTGGAGGATTACTAGCTGTACGTATGTACGTATGTAATCATAGAATGCCCCTTGTGCTATCACTACTGTCTCCAATGAAGAGTCCCTCCCCAGCATCCTTATAGGCCCCCGTTAGATACTGGAAGGCTGCTATGAGGTCTCCACGCAGCCTTCTCTTCTCCAGGCTGAAAAGCCCCAACTTTCTCAGCCTGTCTTCATATGGGAGGTGCTCCAGCACCCTGATCATCTTCATGGCCATCCTCTGGACTTGCTCCAGCAGCTCAATGTCCTTATGTTGAGGACTCCAGCACTGTACACAGCACTGGAAGTGAGGTCTCATGAGGTCAGAGTAGAGGGGCAGGATCACCTCCTTCAACCTGCTGGTCATGCTCCTTTTGATGCAGCCCAGGATACGGTTGGCTTTCTGGACAGTTCTTTCATGCCTTTCTTTGCATTATGTCTTCTTTGCATGATGATAACTGGTAGCGGCACAGGGACCCTAAATATCCTCGAGACAATTATAATAATGCTGGTCACAATGGGAGGCCGAAGGCACTCCTGAGCTCTCCACACCCCCCTTCCATACATTACTTTTAGTTTTGTCTTCTTGACAGGGTTTCTGGGTCTCACCACATTACTTAACAAGTTTCTGAAGAAATGCCTTGTGACTGGTGCTCCTAGTTAATATTTAGCAAGGTAAAAACAAGGATTAAGCATGAATCCTTGGAAAAATAGATGTGATGGAGGCAGCTATGGTGTAGGGCTTTGTCAAAAGTCTTGAATCCCAGAGTTCTGAAGATTTCTCATCTTTAGGTGAATTTTGAATGGAAATGATCAATTTATATTTGTAGTGAAGGCTGGATGATGATGGAGGATTTAAATATGGTCTGTTTCTGTTTTGTATACTGAATGTATATTTTCTTGATATGTAATAGTAGATGATTCTGTGTCTCCTACTGCATAACTAATCGTCTGCCCAATTCTTTTAATCGGGAAAAAATCTTCACTGTGATAACTTTATTTTTACCAGAAAAATCACTGATGAAATGTATGTTTTATTTCATAGAGAGGACGGTAAAGAATGCTGAGAATGAGATGAGTTTCCCGTGAAAGACTCGAACTCTTGGCATGTACATCATTGATGAGCTGCAGATGAACACAGCATATGCCTCAGAGGATGGATGTGCACGTGGACTGGGACTCTGAGAATAACATTTGTGATACAGGTGCGAAGCATTCAAATTATTCCCCGAAGACCTCTAAGCAGGTGGGCCACACATCTAGCCTCCAGAAGGAGGTAGACATGAATTATTCGGAGACATACACTCCTTGTTGCAACTCTGCTGGACCTCCAGGTAAGCAGAAGCTTCCTGCAGAGCTGCAGTATGAAGACAAAGAATCCTATGAGACCTACTACCAGAAACAAGGTGAGAGTACAGCTAGAATGTTTGTTCCCTCCAGTACCAACTCTGACCTGCAGTATGAAGATAAAGATTTAGAGCACTGTTCCCCTGAGCAGTCTGAGAAACCACAGAGAAGGCTATGTGCTGATAACAAAAACACCATTCTTATGGATGTGTTTGATGAAAACCTGGAGCCTGTCCCTGAGGAAGCTTTGCCATATGGTTGCAAGAAGTGTGGTTCCACTTTCCAGGGTATGAGTGAGCTGCAGGAACATAAGCGAACTCACCTTGTGGAAAACTCATACCAATGTCCTGTCTGTGCCAAAGAGTTCTTCCGTGCAGCAAACTTGCGAATGCACAAGCTCATTCATTCTAGTGACAGGCCACACAAATGCCCAGAGTGTGACAAGGGTTTCATTCGCACAGCTGATGTCTGGAGGCACCTGCGCAATGTGCACAAGATAGAGCGCTCCATGGTGATCTTGGGAAATGGCATGGCTAGGAACCCATGGTCAATAGCGCACCGTAACCAACACGCTGATCAGCCTTGTGTAGAGAACCAAAAGTCTGAGGAGGATGACTATAAACCTTATTCCTGTCCAACATGTGGCAAAGGTTTTGATAAGCCTAACCTGCTTTCCAAACACAAGGTGATTCACCGACAAGACAAGCCCTATAAGTGTCAGGAGTGTGGCATGGCATTTGTCCAGTTGCTAAGGCTGAAAAGACACCAGCAGACTCACTCTGGGGAGCGCCCCTTCTATTGTGAAGAGTGTGGAGGGACATTCACCCGGCTGGCATCGCTCCAGCGCCATCACCGCATCCATACTGGAGAGAAGCCCTACTCTTGCAATTACTGTGGTCATTCCTTCACCGAGTCAGGTACCCTACGGAGGCATGAGCGCACACACAAATTGGACAAATCATAATTCTTAGTTCGTTTGTGATTGTGGTCTCCTTGGTTGCTTCTTACCTGAATGAGGCTTGCTCAGTTGGGCTGGAGAAAGCACTCCACTGCATGCGCTCTAGCCAGTGCAGACTCACTTCCCAGCAGTGGCTGACAGGCGACACTGCATCATGGGGATCTCTGGAACTCATACTTGGTAGAGATTGCGCTTACTGGCTTTAAACTAGCTTTGTATGAAAAAAATAACCTAATTACCACTAAGTAATGAAATGTGAGACTTGAGAAGACTGAAATCACTCACAAGTGCTAGTGCTATCTCAATTTGTTGAACTGATGATGCATCAGCTTGTGCTTTTGCAAGGGTGCATGAGCAATGAGACTTCTCTCTGCAGTCTTGGTCACTGGATAAATTTGCCCTACCTTCTTAAGTGTGATGGCTCTTTGGCACTGGGTTTGGAGATCTGTTGTTGCAGGTCTTTGTTACGTTAGAACAGTGCAGAGTTGTCATTCTGTCCCTTCTCTCCTTGCGGTCTTGAGTTTTAATTTCTGTTACTTTTTTTTTTATTTTATTTGGAGGGGAAGAATTGTGTTGATTATTAAAAAAAAAAACAAACCCAAACAAACCACAACCCACAAACAACCGCAAACCAGTTCCTTAATAAACTCAAGGTAGCAGCTCTATGTCATAAGTGTTTCTATCTAAGGGAGTACTGATCCTTTATGCACTTCTGTGTGATTAATGAATGTCTGTTAAAAATGGAAAAAGCTCTATTTTTGCTATGACAGTGGATGTTCTTGTGGTAAGGGATCTGAATACGTTTCTGTCTGGTGGAACTGTGCACTCTGAGTCTGTCCAGCTGAGTACAGTAGGAAATGTTTGAGAACAGATTTAAAGAGCAGAAGAACAAATCTAAGCCACCTTTGCTACTCATTGCATGGAAATCTTCATTTAAACACTTTTACACACATGGAAGGTTCTCATAACAAAAACATGTTTTGTGTTCTGTGACGTGTCTGAGTACTGCCAAAGTGTCTACTAGAGTCTTCACTTTGATTTAGATTCTAATGGTTAGTGAAGAAAAACTTCCTTGGAAACTAGCTGAGCAGACTCAGCAGGTGCTGCCAAATACCCCAGGGCTCTAACTTCCAAAGAGGTATGTGTTGCCTCAGTTATAGAAGTGGGTTTTTTTAACTTTGAAACTTAATAGTGGCACTTAATCTTCTGTTAACCACTGTGGTGGACGCATCCAGTTTGTCCTTAAGTTGCAGGCTTAATTTACTTTCCATGTCAGAAAGCTTTTCTTCCTTTCCTCTGCCAGCTGCCATAATTTCACTAATTTCTTTCTAATGCATTCTGCCTTTTCATCAGGAAGTTGTGCAGCAGAGTGAAAGTAAAGCTTCAGGGTAATGTACCTTTGCATTTACTGTTAGGCTATTAAGTGTAAAGTACTGGTTGTGCCATTTGTTTGCATATTTCATAGAGTAAAAAATGGTGATGGCTGCTCAGCACCTTCCACCCATGCAACCAGTGAGCAGATGTTCTACAGTTGTGAGTACTGTTGTGTTTGATGTGAGCTCTTTGGCTCAGACCAAGCTGAACCACCGTGCGCAGCAACACTTTAGCTTGATTATGAATGGGAGACTAATTCTCGCAGACTCACTAATGGGTCAGTTTAATTCCTCAAAGAAGTCTTCAGATTATGGAACCCACTTCTTGGGGATGTGTTCTGTTGCCTCTGAAATTATGTACTTTTGTAATGCAGATACCTCTGCTGGGATGGCTGGACCTTGCATACCATGTGCGTTCACTATGGCTGTGAGTGAGACTTTTCCAAACTCCCTTCTGCAGGTATTTCCAGTACAGTTTTAAGTTTCTTGAAGGGCTTGTGATGGGACTCCTTAGCAAAGGGTCAGTCTTATCTGAGGGCTGCTTAGCCTCTGTAAGAGGAAAGATCTTTGTGTGTAAGAAGTCCTGGATGTGGCTTAATAATCTGCAGAAAGAGGTCCTCAGTGCTGTTCTGTGGGGACCATGCTGTTCAACACAGTCTGAAGTGATGTAGAGAGAGGGCAGGTATCAAGGTGACAAAGCCATTCCAGAAGCTGTCATGCATTAATTTCCACCCTCACCTAAACCCATTTTGAAGTTCTTGGCTACAGTCTCCCCTTTTCAGGATCTTGCTTTTTCCCTCAGGTGTGCAGTGCTCTTTCTGTAGTGGGTTTTAATATCCAATTAAACTGCACCAATATGTGTACTTTTATGTTGTGTGACTGTTCTGCTTAGACAGTTGTAATTGGGAACATCTAGTTGTTCTGCTTTTTGGTGTAAGCAGTTGGTGAAATTTGTATCTGTAAGAGCGTAATGGTGAAAGTATTTTGAACAAAGGTCCCTTTAATGGGAAGAGTAAATGGTTGGTGAAATGAAAACTACTAGGCTTAACTAAAAGCTTATTAAAAAGATACTTGCCTGGAAGGTTGACTTGCATATAAGGTGCTTGGGTGTGTGAAAGGACTAATTAAAATGTGATGGTTTCTGGGAAAAGTGTGTTGAACCCTCTTCAAAGAAACTTCCACTAACTCCTGTGCAAGCTGCAGGAAATCCATTGGAGCTTTATTTAACCCAGAGATTGTCACTTCTGCACTTTACTATTTTAATACAAAGGTTTAGAAGTGGCCCTGACACTCTTAACAGTGTCAGTCTGAGATGCTGATAGTTTACATCAGACATAGCTAGTCACAGCATCT
Source organism: Ara ararauna (assembly GCA_028858755.1). Taxonomy (NCBI): domain Eukaryota; kingdom Metazoa; phylum Chordata; class Aves; order Psittaciformes; family Psittacidae; genus Ara; species Ara ararauna. Next base: position 45,827,395 of record CM054382.1, read on the forward strand.
AGCTGAAACATGAAGAGAAATAGGGAGCAAATATACCTGCTCTACAGCATTGCTTCATTAGAGAGGTTTCGAAGTGTGTGGTTTCAGCAGAGGTAATTTTTCTTTGTTCAGAATAGCCAGTGTATCTGGTAGCTCATTTGTGTCTGTAAAGGCCATGGAAGAAGTGGTTCCATTTGATGCTGTGCTGTCCAAAGGACTCCTTCACAGGCCATCATTGCCAGGGCATTACGGCAAGCACTTGGACACAAGCATAGGAATGGAGCTCTGAGCTAGGCAGGGGATCCTGATTGTGCAAGTACTTTTGATTGCTAGATGGTGTTTATGGTGGAATTGCTTTTTGCTAATTTTCCTGTCTCCTTGCTACATTCCTTCTGCCCGACTTATTTCCATCACAGAGGGTCAGAAAGGCTATAGAGTAGTAGCTTTTCCTTTGTTCTGTGTTCCACACACGCAGGCATATTTACCATGCAACACCTTTGTTAATAAGGTAAGAAAACAGTACCGTAGCTGCCAAGGACAGGCTGGTGATTCCAGATCAGTGAGGGCCAGGAGTCTGCAGCACTGGAACTATTTCTTGACTTGGGTTGAGGTACAGGAAGACATCTGCGAGTAGTTGCAAGACCTCATGTCTTGCATTACTTCTGAACATGTGCGGATGTACAGTCCTTGCATGCAGTAGTAGGCACTGAAACACGCTATCCATCTATACAAATACCTGAATTTGCTTGAGACTACAGCAGCATGCATGAACTAAAAGCACAAGAGATTTTCTTGTTCATGGCATACATGAGTAGGTAGTATTTATTTCTAGTGTATTCCCTTGAGATACAAGAGCAGCTTTAAAATAGCTCCAGGACAGGGGAGTTCATGTAAACAAAAAGAATATCCCCAATTTTAACTACATTATTTCCTTCTCTGTTTGCATACTATGGTGCAGCATCCAGTTTGTAATGATCAGACAGTAATCATTGCAAGAATGAAATATAAGGCTAGGCTCCCCCCTCATGCTGGGCAGCTACAATACTATTACAATACAAGCATGGTTATTATAAGCACATTTATATATCATCAGTTACAGATATATTTGTATGTCTTCAGTAGCACTGCATGGCCAAGTAATCTGGGACCAGGGCTCTGCTCTTCAGCAGGTTTTTACCACCGTGAAGGGCAGAATAAGAAATCCAGAAGCAACATCCCAGCAATGCAGGACATCCTTCTAAAGTGCAGAGGAGTAGTGCTGCCAGCAATGTTGCTGTAAAGGTCAGACCCCCTAAGGCAGAAGGGTGAAGGACCTCTGCTCCTCTCCAAACTGGGAACGAGGACGGCTGTCCTTCTGGATGGGCTTCCTCAAATTCATTTGATTTCTTGTGATATAGAAGATAGCCATCTCTGAGCAGGGAGAGGCCCAGCTTGATCTGTTTTGTTCATACTCGAAATGGGGAAGCAAATCTGGTGGGCTTTTAGCAATTTCCAGTGCAAAGCCTTGCTGAGTGCATTGTGCACTCACCTGTCTTGACCTGACTTCCTTTTTGTTTCACAGTCTGCTGTAATTGTTTTTTCTTCTTTCATTAGGAAACTTGAGGAAGAGTTTTAAATTACTTTTCTGAATTGCTTTGTAAAGATTTTGCTGGCTCTGTACAGACCTATAAAACATGACCACCATTCCTGGTAGTGGAAATGATGGTGTCAGCATAGCATGCACCTTCGTTATTCTTCTAGACTGGTCTCCAAACACTTCCTGGAAGAGCTTGCATATGGGAGGTTGGACAGGCTGAAGCAGACTGATGTGGACTCTGCAGCAGCACACACCTGTTACATTTCTGGGCTTCATGCCTTACCTGCTTACCTTGTGGGGAAAGGGGATGCTGGTCCTGAAACTATGCAGAGCCCTGTTGTCTCTTCCAGAAGGTCAGTGCTAAACACCAGCCCAGAGTAAAAATAAGCCTCACTCTGCATGAGAGAGACTAAAATCTGGGCATACTCTGATTTAGGAAACATCAGAAACTTTCTGATGCTACTGTTGCCTTCTGCAAATGAACCCAGCATCAGGCTGGCATAGCAGGAAGGGTGGAAGGAAGGGCCAGAGGAGGGGTGCCTGTGAGTGATGGGCTACAGTGTAAGCCAAGCATGGCTGCTGGAGGTAATGATAAAGGCAGGGATGACTTGGGGTTCTGTCAAGAAGTATGAGGTTCATGAGAAGAGCATTCTGGGACTTGGATCCTGGCCATACTGGCATCTGATCAGCAGGCACTTAATAAATATCACTCTTAGCTGATGAGAAAGGTGGAAGGGGCTTTCTGTTTTCTCGCGCATGTGAGGCTACTTACTACAATGAAGAGGTTGGCAAAGCATATCTACTGTGCCCCCTGGCCATTCCTTGTCTTTCGGGTCTTATGGGACACTCAGGTAGGGGGTGAATCTTCGTTCCTGAGCGCTGTGTTTCATGGAGTTGTGAAAAACAGCTGGGAAGTCCCTTTGCAGGGGTGGCCAGCTGAGCTCTTGGGAGGAGCTGGCAGTGTGAGCCTATCTGCATGAGGATGATGCAAGGTGGGTCTTCGAATCCAGAGAACCATTTCCCCTGTATGAGAGGCTCAGATACAGTTGGTACATCAGTGTAGCTGGTGGGGAAGCAAATGATGCTGGACAGTAAGAGACAGCAAGGGATGGGAGTACAGCTTCATCATGGAGCTGCCCCCAGGTAGTTGATGGAAAGATCCTTCAGGCAAGTGCTATAGACCAGAAAATGAAGATTTGAGCCCTTCACGTGAATAACTTGAGCAGGGAGATCTGGCTGGTAAAATGTTGTTCGTCACCAAGTGAGGCTGGATATATCGGGTACCAATCATAAATATGTCTGCCATCATTTGGTAAACCCTTCATTTCCAGCATTTGGGGTTGCAGCAATAATAGCAATTATCAAGGAAGAAAGAAGAAAGAAAAAGGAAAGAAAAAAAAAAAAAACAAACCAAAAATACTTTTTGCCCTTTTGTTCTTTGCAACAGATGGGTGAAAACAGTATGTTCCCAGCAGTAACTTTTAATTATTTCACCACTGCACATCTCTTACACTGCAAGTTGGAAATGTCGGCTTAATTTTCTTTTAATTGCCTCAGCTATCAGGTACCTGAGAGAAATCATTTTTACCATCTAGTCCCTGTTCTTAGTCTCAGAAAGCAGCTTACTGAGGTAGAAACACTCAGTGCTTCAGGAAGGGGCTCCCCCGAGAGGAGAGCAAGGGGTCCAAATATTTTGGCTGTAATTACCCTATCCAGCATACTCTGTGTGAAAGGGTTGTGTTCTGCAGTGCTCATCTCGTTGGCAGAAAAGGTGGGTTCGGGCTTCAGTTTGGTTTTCCTTGCCCAGTTCCTTAGGGAATTTAAACTCGGTGTGTATCTGCTTAACCATAAGGGTGATGTGTTTTCACCATCCCATGAAGCGTATGCGGCACCTTTGCACAGCCAGGGCAGGGTGCTCAGCCTTGCCAGGGTGATAGATACCACGCTGGCCAACCTGGGATCCTCTTTTCCTGGAGGGAGAGGGATCAGAAATAAATAATGCATGAGTGAGTGAGCTCTCCCTCTTTCCCTTGTGCTTGATCAGCCTGCATTTTGCTGACCACCTTCTCTTTCCCTGCAAACTGTGTTGGAGGCTCCCTGGGGTACAGAGAAACTTGCAACCTGGTTTTCCTCTGGCTGTGCAGCTCTCCCTCAACTGCTCATCCTTAGGATGGGGAAGTCAGGGTTCTTCCATGCTGTGCCAGGGGATATGTGGTCTTTGCAGTGGGGAAGGTGAAATGGACACCTAAAAGGGTCTTATGCTCCTAGGGCCATTGCAGTAGGGGATCTGGATTTTGGAGCAGAAAGGAACAACAGGCATGAGGAGCAGAAAGCAACCAGGCAACTGTTTCTTAATGTAGCTGATTTTATCTTTGGTCACATTGATTTATGCTTGTATCTGATGTCCTTTTCCTTTTTTCTCATGGCTACAATGCTTATTTGAAAGCATGAATTTTTATACTCTGCACTTTTAAACTATTTTCCTGCTTTTCTAAATACAGAACTATCAGGAAACAAAATGCAGACATTATTAATTACAGAGGCCCTGATGCTCTGCCAGGTTTCAGATCCAGTGACAATTTCTCTTGACAGCTAATGAGCTCACATGTTACAATGCCAAGCAAGCAGTAGCTGCTTCTTCCATTCCTGGAGGGCCCAGCAGAGAGCTCCACATTAATGCAGAATCACGCAGTATTAAAAAATATGGTTTTAATAAAGGTCACCTGGACACACAGAGCATTTCTAGAGAAATAAAAATAGCAAGAGGGTGAGAGTGAGGGTTTGGAGCTGTGATGGTGAAGGTGGGAAAGTTGTTCAGCAGCCCACCCACCTAGCTCAACAGAGCAGATGTCCTGCTGGCAGGGATATGGGCAAGCCAAGATCTCTCTTGCCCCCAGGCATGGAAGCAGCAGTGCAACCACATTTCTACTCCCCTCTTTCATGCAGAGCATTTAAAGACAATTAGAATCAGACCCTGACAATGAGCCAGAGGCAGCCAGCAACCCGTGGGTTTGCTGTTTGTGGGACATGCAGTATTGAGGCCCTCCAGTGCTCTTCACAAGCAGGTCAGAGAGCTCTGCCCTGCTCTCACATGCATGTATAAAATGTCCCAAGGAGCTCATGCTGCATGAGGGGTCTGAAGAGCAACATGTTCCCCATGCTGCTGCAAGGCTGGGGAGGTGGGAGGATGAGGGCATGCTTCTCAGGAAGACAAAGTCTGTTGCAATCCCCAACAGAGAAAGGGAGAAGCACCATTCCTCTCACTGGCAGGAGGTGCAGTGTAATACTCTTTGAATGCTGCATTCCCCTTTGGATGCAGGTTTACTAGCATCCCCCAACACCCTTGTTCAGAGGCTGCTGAATAGTTTGGAGCCAGCTGGCTGAGCCTGAGCAAGCCTGCTGCTGACAGAGACAGCACTTGTGAGCATTGGGAAATGCCAGTGCTGCTTTTATCTATTTCATTGCTCCCCAGGAGGAAAGCTATGGGCAATGGTGTATGGCCTGTCCAGCCTGCTTCAGTCCACTGCTGTGGAGAGGCAGGAGAGCACCTGCAGGAAAGCTGCTCACGCACATGTCACAAGTGTGAACCTGTTTCCCTGAAGCCACTTTCCGAAGACAGTCATCTACCCTCAGTCTGCAAGGTGATGCCAGGCACATCTGGAGGTCTCACTGCAGAAGGAAACAGTCGCCAGTGGCCTCTTGCCTATTTCTTCTCTGGGTCCCCTCCACCAACATTGCTCCCCATCACCCTCAGGCCTGCCTGCCTGCCTCCCCCAAACTCCACGTGGCAGAGCCCTTACCTTGATGGGGCAGCCAGCCCAGCAGGAGCAGCCTGCAAGACCCTGCATGGGAGATGAGAGCATCCCATGCAAATCTGCCAGTGTCTGCCTTGCCCTTTAGTGTGCAGTGGGAGCAGCTGGAGAGCCTCTCGAGGTGTGGCCTCTCTCCTCGCCCCAGCCTTGCTGCCTGCATTGAGAAAGCAGCCTGGGAAATGCAGCAAGGCTGCCCTACCTGCCTGCCCCACCTGCTCAAGTTATGCCTCCTGGTGCATCTACCTGGAGAGTTTTGCTTGCTTCTGCTTGTAGACGCTATATCCACTTCTGCCAGGGAGAGCACCAGTAGAGCTCACTGAGTGCTTCTCCTCCCAGGACTTCAGGCTGTGACCTTCGATTTGGCCCTGGTGCACTGTGCTTAATCCCTGTTTTTCTTCCTCTTCAAGATGTATTTCTCACTATCTAGTTGTTTTGACCACCATGCAAGTGGTTTCTCCCTCCCTCCAAGTCCACTGTGTGTTTCTGTCTCTGGTGTGGGAGCCTTTCTGCAGGGATATTTCCTCCCCATTTCTCTCACTGCCTGTCTCACACACACTGCTTAGCTTTCATCTCCTCACACTGAGTATTTCTGTGTCCTCCCTGGCATTGAAATCAAACCTTTCACTTTGTTTTGAGCTGCTCACTTGGTAGGCAGTCTCAGCACTGAGGACTCTCTGCCTACAGTTGTTTTATTTGGAATTAGCAGAAATTAAATCCCCCAAAGTCCTGGCAATATTTCAACAAAAATGCTACAGAGCAGCCTTCAGACTTGTACTGCTGATCAGGGCTTTGCACGTGCAAATAGGGGAATATGATCCTGTTGCCAGGAACTGGGGGAGCATGTGGGAAGGGGTGCTCACCCCTAGGCTGCACTTGGAGCATCTTGAAGATAATTCCCGGCACAGTACCACTAGCAAGGTGGATACATGACAAAGCCATTGCCATCCCACTGTCTGCTCCCCGGGTGCTTGTTTCCTCTGTTTTTCATCTTTTGGACTTTGTGCATGCAGTAAATGAGAGCATGTGTCTTGGAGACAGCTCTAGATCCAGTAACCCAAAGGAATTAATGTTGTGGTGCCTACAGGAAACTAGAGACATATAAACCCATTTCCTTCTGGAGTCATAGCCAACTGGGCCATGAGGTTGCTGCTGTGTGACTGTGTATATGAGCACCCATAAGCAGGCTGCCTCAGCAGGGCACTCTTGCTTGTCTAGGGGCTGAAACTATTATTTATTGTGGGGATGTGATATAAATGAACTGGCTTCCCAAACAGTATTCTCTATATGATAGCATCCTTGCACCCAGTAGTCTGAAATACTCCTCCCAACAGTTTTATTTCCGTGCTCCTTCCCATGTAGCCTCTTTTTGCACTGAAGCAAACCATATCATACCAGCAAAAAGCATTTGCCATGTCTTGGCAGCATCTCTGTGAAGTAGAGAGGTTTAGCTTGGGTTGGGGAATAGCGGTAGGATTTGAACTTGCAGGGAAGCTGCCACTGCATGCAAACGAGGGATGGTTTAAAGACCAGAGGGCAGGAGAAAGTAATGGGAAGAGATCTGCAGAGGCTGGTGGCAGGTTCAGCTCATTATGGTGAGAGGAGCGTCACCACTGGGCTTGTTCACAAGCTACAAAGAGAGCAGGGACCAGGGCTGGAGGTCCCTCTCTAATCCAGGTTGCTGAAAGTAGTGCTGGGCTGGTATGGTCCTATGGTGACCCTGGCATTGCTGGTTTCCCTCCAGCTGTGCTGGGGTGGGGGGAGAGGGGGGTGGCCTTCCCCATGCACAGCACTTTCCCTGCCCAGGGCAGGCATGCTGCTGTGGCCAGCCTGAAAGAAAAATAAATCCTGCAGAAGAAAAAGGTAATTCTGATGAATATCAGCCTCCCCTTCCAACTCTTGAAATAGGGGATAAATGTTGTCAGGGAAAAATACAATAAACTGTCGTCCCTGTTCAGGTCTGTGAGTAACGTGTTCTCCTGGGCTGGTTTTTCACTGCAGCAGAGCTCTGTGCTGAAGATGCAGCCAAGAAAAAGCCTTATGAGATGCCATATACTAAGAAAGTTTAGTCATACGACCTGGGTGAGAAAATGGTGATTTATAAAGAAAAAGATGTCACAAAATCTACAGCACGCAGGTAAGTGCATTTTTTAAAATTATCTTATTTCTTCTTTGTGAAGTGCTCCCTTTATCCTTGCAGTCCCTGGGTTCATCTGAGATCCACCCAGTATTTTCCTTGGTTACCAGCATTAGGTTAAGGGATAAATACCGTGTTGCCTGCCCACAGAGAAGCAACGGTGCCAGCAACTGGGGAGATTGGGTGCTGGGGGCAGCTACTGAGCAGGCTGTGTGTCTGAGGCCACGTGGGTGTAAAACATAGGAAATAATACTGCAGCATTTGCAACAGCACAGCAAATCTCAGTGCCATACCTGACAGGAGGGGAAAGTGATTCTGCTCTCAGACCAGCCTGATTTAGTTCATTCACACTGTCCCTCTTGACCAGCTGCAAGGTGTGTGGGCAAGTGTCTTGTCCAGCAGACAGTGTGTGCCTGGTGGTCTGTCCAGGATAGGGTAAGGGACACTGGCTCCCAGCTTCCCTCAAGTCTCCCAGGCCACAGTTAGGTTGGTGATCCTGTGCTGCTTTTTAGCTGTGCATTTCTGCACCCGTTAGGACCCAACAGCAGTGTGATCTCAGATACCTTAGTTAATCTCAGGATTCTGGAGTGTGAATGTTAAGGATCTCTTGTGGTAACTCACTGCAGCCTTAAAGTGGAGGTGACAGATGCACTTGTTAGATTTGTGCTCACTGTTGATAATAAGAGACATTTATCCCCATGGAGGAAAGCATTTTCTCTTGTCTGGAGATGGAGAAATGCTTTAAAATTAGATTTTCTTTTTAATTCAGGACTATTTTAGTACTGACACTCCTGCTCTGTCCAAGGTTCTCTCTTGTTTCCAAATTCTGCCATGGCAGCCAACCTACAAAGCAAGGACCCTCAGTCCAGCAGCTGGGTTCCACATCTTGGGTAACTTTTCTTTTCTGAGTGTATTGTTCAGCACTTGATTATCTTAGATCCTACCAGTGAATTTCAAAGCAGAGACATCAGCTTTCTAGGCCTTCTGGGCTTGGCTGGTCCTCAAGCACACTCTGTATTTTGGCAGGTCCCACTCTAGTGGATCCAACTGCTGTTCAAATATAAAGGAAGAATCAATAACAAGGATCTCATCCGTTCACACTTGAGCTCTCCTCAGCCCTCACTGCTTTCTGAGTAAAGATTAGCGATTCTTCACATGCAACCACTTTCCACCTCCTACAACAGTAATTACACAAATCTCCTTCCCCCTCTTGCATCATTGCTGGTAGCTGTTCACCCCTAACATTCTCCAGCAGTTAATGCAAGAAACTGGTGTATGCTGTTTCCTACAGAAGCTCTGCTGTGTTTGTAAATTCCTGTAAGAAGTTATCTAGACCCCTACCAAGGTCTCGTGGTGTGATGCTTCTTATTAAATTTCAGCCAGGCTTTGGGGATCGTCCCCAGCATCGTGTAAGTAACTGGGAAGGCGAATCCACATTTCTCCTGTTTTTCGCCTGCAGTGATTCCAGCACTGTGTTACTATGCCATCTTCTGTGACCTTGTCCCTCTCGAAGATCAGAGAAGATCATCAACCCTAGTCTGTGTTGGTGACCTATAAACCCAGGCCTGCTTGTGGCAAACCTCAGGTGGGTAATCTCAATTATAAACTGCACAACCCCTTTAAAAAGATCATTTAAAAGCATTTAATAAGTGTAGCTGGAAGCCCAATTCCTTTTCTAAAGGTTAAACTAAAGTGCAGATAATTACTACTCTTCTCCCTTTGGTGGCATCTTCTGCTTCAGGCTGTAGAAACAATATGTAGGTGCTTCAAAGTTTAAAATAAGCAAATGTGTCTCGGTGTGGCTGTGAGTTAAAAAAAAAATCTTTGTGTTTCCAGATGAAGAACCCAAGGCAGAAGAGGTGGAGGTGTGTGTTCCTGCTCCTCAGGTGAGTCACTAGTAGAGCTGAGGGCAGCACTCCATGGCAGGACCTTGCTACATGGCAGCTGAATGGTGAGGCTGGTACTTGCAAAGCTTGGCTGTCAGTAGGGGACGTGGCTCTAGTTTGGGACACTGCTCTGCCATCCCTGTGCTGTTGTGCATTTGCATGTTCATTGGCTGCAAACCAGTGTACCAGCCATGTACACAGCCCCTGAGTAGGATAGACCTGGAGGTGCTGAAGTTCAGCTGCTGGGCTGGAGCTGTGAGCTCTGTGCTGCCCACAGGGTTTGGTGCCAGTGGGGAATCTGCAAAAGGCAGCTTGCTGTGGGGATGGTGGCACGGGTGCTGCCCCATTACCTGTGGCACTCGGTGCTGGAGGGTCCCTAAAGGGGCAGTCGCCTGCAAGTGGAGATGGAAGAGGGCCAGGTCTGGGTGGCAGAGGCAGGCTGGCATGTCCTGCTGAGCAGCAGGCAGCAGATGGCAATGTCGCCTTGCAAGAGCCGCAGGCAGAGAAGCAGGCAGGCAGGGATGCAGGTAGATGCCGGCTGTGCTGATGGCTTGGAGACAGTGAACAAAGTAACACCCTCTGGAGTGGGTCCAGCTTCTTCAGCGGAAGCTGGAGAGTTTCAGACAGCATTGAGTACCTGGTAGAGGTGCTCCTTGGCTCCAGGCTAGCTCAGCTGGCTGCTTTGTGTGACCACCCAAGTGGAAGAGGCGAGTAAGGGATTGCGCAGGGGCACCCTTTCTGCCTGCTGCCCTCCCATCCTGCCTGTCAGAGACCAAGTGGTCATAGTTGGAGTAGCCACAAAATGTGAAATAGCCCAGGCTGGCTCTTGCCAGGCCTTGAGGGGGGTACCATTTTTGACACCTGGAGAAACTGAGGCAGGGAGCATTCCTGTGAACAGGTACCGGGGACACTGGAACTGGTCAGCTATTGTTTTTAGCCGTGGGGTGAAGCTGCTCCCACAGCTGAGCCTTGGTAAAACCTTGACATGGCTGGGACATGAGCTTCAACAGGGTGTTGTGCCTCCTCCCCCTAAGTCACCTGGTGCCAGTGGGTATCTTCTGGGTGCATCATGGTGGGAGGCTTGGATGGCTGCATCTCCTCGCTGAACTCAGGGATTGGTCCTGTGCCCCACAGAGACCCAACAGGTTGGAAAGTTGGGCTGTTCTCTGTAGCTGTCACTGACTGGCTTGGCCATGGCATGGGGCCATGGGGCCATCCCAGAGCTGTACCCTGGGGACTTTGTGCGGCTGTGTACTCTCTGTCTGATGGGAGGAGAGCCAGTGCTGAAAGGGTTTTCTTCTCCTTTTCTCTGAGCGGCTCCTTCTCATCCTTTATCAGCCAGGGCTGCTGAGCTCAAGGAAATGGGAGAGTTTATGTGCTCAGGGCAGGCTCCTGAGGAGTGGCTGTGGGTTTTGCTGACTTCCCAAGGCTAACAACATGCTGGTGGTACAAAACATCAGTGGTACAGAACATGGGGCTGGCACTAGGGTTGGGAGCTCAACACTAATCAGGTGGGAGCTCCTGGTTGTTCCTGCTGCAAGTAACATCAGTGTCCAAGGTACCTCATTGCAGACCTATGAAGGAGAGGCCAGAAAGTACTAGGAAAAAGTCTGAGTTGTCAGAAGGTGTGCTGCGGGTCCCCTAGGCCTCTCCGTTGCCTGGCTCCGGCACATGTTATCTAGGTTTGGACCAAGCTATTCCCCAGGGAGCAAGGCACTGAACTGCACTTACTGGGTCCATCCCCCTCTCCCCAAGTAGGAATGCTTCAGATGGGCATGGGGCCATACTGGTGCTAAAACCCCAACTAATTTCTTCCAGCTGAGCACTCCTGATTCAGCATTTCTCCTGCCAGCACTTTACAGTGGGTGTGAGATAACACGAAGATACTGTGCTCAGAGGGGTGGTGGTTGTCTCAGCCAGGTAATCAGGGTATCTCCTGATTAGGTGCTGTGCAGAGATACCAGCTGTGCACTTTCAGCATGCCAGGGCCAGAGGTGGAGTTTGGCAAAAGCATATGTGGGTCATGGAAACAGGGGTAGGTCCTCGTGGTGACTCTGCCATCAACCCTCAGCTATATCCCTGGTTCCATGCTAAAGGATATGAGCGTCTTGGGAAAGGATGGTTTTGCAATGCTCCTTACAGAAATCAAGGCTTTATGCCAGAAGGCATCAGGCATGTGTGGCCTGACCCTAATTTCTTCCTCTTAGGAGAATTTGTGTGGCTGTGTGTTCTCTTTTTGCTTTACCTAAAGCATGGCACCATTGTCAACTCTTAGAAGCCAGGCTTTGCTGCAGTAGTGGCTGTGTTTTGGGGAAGGAGGAGTGTTCTGGTCTGATACAATCATGAAACACTGCCAACAGTGCTCATGAGAGAGAGATCAGACTAAACGAAAGGTCTTGAGAGAGGCACTGAGGTTTTCAGGCTGGGCTCTGTGTTGATGCTCTGTGTCGTTTCCTGTGCTCCTCCCCTCTGAAATTATGCTTTGGTTTAGAGGAGGGACTTGACTTTTCACACTAGCCCTTAGCTGTGACACTTTTCTCAGCTGGAAGAATAAGGAGACTGAGGCATAGTATGAAGGTGCAGAGGTCTTTTCTGTCCAAGACGATGATACGTTGTATGTGGGACTGATGGCAGAGAGGGGGCATGGATACCCAGAGAAGGGGACTGACAGCCTTAAAAAAGGCATGGCTAGAAATGAGGAGGAAGTAAGCCCTGCCTTGGAATCAAGTGCAAAACTAAGCCAGATTCTTCTCCACTTGCTTTGTGTCCTGATCACCTAGAAGTCCTGGAAAAATTAATGGAGAGGGAAAAGCAATTAAAACTTGAAAGCATTGCATGTTGGTGGTGAGATAAGCAGAGATAAGAAATATGCAGTCTTTGCAGTCCGGGCAAGGAGCTGATTCCACTCCAGGACTAGGAGATGACTATAGGTGGACATTGCTTGTGCCACGTAAACCTGCTGGGGGTCAGATTGCTGCCAACGTTATAAACGTCTATCATTCTCCATGTGCTAATAGGCTTTTATCTCTTAAAGTAAATTTTATTAACTAGGAGTCAACTTTGCTGCCTGTATTGTGGCCTATAAATCTTACTTGAGGTTCTTCACCTTCAGATGAATCAGACAGGGTTTGACAGGGTGGAGGAAAATTAAAACAAAGTGGTTTCTTCCAGTGCAAGCTACTGTGAGCTGTGGCTGTCCTGTCAGCCCCATGGCTGGGCGCTGCTTCAGGAGCAGCTCCAGGTTTGCTCCAGCGTAATGGTGAGGACCCAGAGTGATCTGGGGGCTGTGCCAAGCTCTTGTCTTCTGCGCTGGAGCAACCCAGATCCCTCACACCTGCCGGGCCTCAGCAGGGCTCTATCAACTCCAGCCAAACAAGTCCCCCATGCTAACTCCTTGTTCCTTAATGCTCTGCTGGTCTTGCAAGGCTGTCCCCCTCCCCATTGCATAGGAAAGGAAAGAATTGCTCAAGCCTAGTGGGACTGCAGAGGATAGTGAAGATGTCCGGGTTTCTCTGGGTAGCTATAATCTGCAGGTGTGGAGTCGGCTTATGGGACGACTTGGGCCTCTTTTACCAGCTTGGCTTCTCAAACAGCTGCTCCCAGAGCTGTCATTAATGGCAATTTATCAGCAGAGAGAAATGTACTGTCTCTGCCTTGCCAGCAGAACGCTAGCAGGGAGGCTGGAGGCTTGGCTGCTCATTCAGAAGTCTGCAAAGATGTCGAGACCTGCCTGCTGCTCCTTCCTGCATCTCCCTCGGTGGCCAAATCAGCAGAGGGCACTGCATGTCCATGCTTGATCCACCTGGGAAGGGAGGGAAGGTCCTCTCCAGCTCCACGGCCAGAGGCGGTATGGACCTGCAGCATTTGCTCTCTGACTACCAGGCCTCTCCCTTAGCTCCCTACCAAAGAGCCCTGGGCTGCAGGGCCACTTCCCTCATGGAAAGATTGGGTTTGATGAAGGAAATCGTTAAGCACTCAGTGAAACGACAGGCAAATTTAGATCAAACAGCAGGAAATTTGCTCTCCAGCAGCACAGAAGAGCCGTGCTGTGGAAAGCTCCGGTCTGGCAGGAGGTCATCCAAGACAAACAGGCAGCTGCCTTCTGGGGTCTGGACTGGCCAACTGGCAGGATGGGCGAGAGCTGGAGATCTGGGCAGGCAAAGCTGTAAAAGCAGTTTGGCTTTGTGCTCCACTGAGTTCACCGCAGGCGGTCAGGGAGGAGTTCCCACCCTGCCCACAGTCTGAAGGACACTAACCGCAGCCTATGCAGGGAGCAGAAGGAGCCTTTCCCACCATAGCCTGAGGCAGTCTGGTGGACTTTTTTTTTCCTCACCAGAACTGGATATTTATCAGCTTGAGTGTCATCAGCATGGTCCCCGCCAGGTTTGGTGCAGATCATGTCCTCCTTGGTGAGGTGGGCTGGGGACCAGTGTTTGGAGATGGGCTTTGGGCTCTTTCATTAAGAATATTTATGTACAGCCATAGCGATAAATGCTCCAAAGGTGATGTTCCTATAATGCCCATGGAATTGCCTTCTTGCTGGAGTGAACAGGAAGACAGATGCTGCCTTCTGCCTTGCTGTAGCACTGCAGGTTTTGATGCAGCAGTGACTTCTCAGTGGAGGTCTCTGGCTGAAGAGGCAGCAGTAAATGTTGAAGGCTCATAGACTTTCTCAGATGGCATGTCCTGCTGTCTTTCGTGGGGCAGGAGGAGAGAGGGATTGAATTGTGGTGTGTTTCCTCTCCAGTTTCTTCACTGTTTGAATTCTGTGTTGTGTGAGAGCTCTTGACCTTGGGTAGTGATTTGGCAGCACTTGGATGACCACTTCATAAACCCCACCTGTCTGAATGGTTTCTGCAAGGCAGAAGTTACAGCTGAAACAGTGGTGAACCTCAGTAGGAGAGAAGGTTTGTGTATCTCCAGGCAGTACCTGTGGTTTGAGCAAGCCAAAGGCTTCACTCAAATGTAAGCTGATATATTTCTAGCAAGTAGAGGTGATGGCTTCCTGGGAACCTGCCTGGGAGTTCATTTGTTCACTGAAATCTTTATCAAGAGAGTGAAGGTGATTTTCCAGACTTGTTGATGTCCTCAGGAAAGAGCTTGCATGGAGGCTTTCCAGGGTGCTGCAATCTCAGCTATTGCCCTTTGACAGCAGCAAAGATAAAGATACATGAACCTCCTGCTCAAGGAAGCTCCTTCCTCCTCTTGCACCATTTCCTTGAGATTAGCATGCAGTCTGCTGTTTTATGGCCTGAGGCTCTATCAGAAGCAGCAACTGGGATTTCACATACAGCCCTAATCGCCTGTGAAAGTACTCTGACTTGTTTCTCCTCAACCACTTGGAGCAAGAGCTTGTGTGAAGGTGTCTGAGCTCTACACAATTGTGAGAAAGCATGGAGGTGGAGCTGGCTGATCTGCTCTGACTCTGCAAGCAAGAGGCATGGATCTCATTTAGGCAACCTAAATAAGTATCTGTTGCTTAGAGTTAAAGAAAGCTGAGTTAAAACCATGTTCCCTGGCATGATAATGCCTGAAACAACAGCATGTTTATGTAAGACTAAAAAAGAGCCAGGAAAGTCTGCCACCCTAGCCGTGAATGTCCTCATGAACATCCCAGAGCCCACAGCCACAGTCTCAGCTAGCTCCATTTGGCAAGATTGGACACAAAAGGGAGAGAGGTCTGTAAGTGGGGCCAGCTGGGGAGTTTGAAGTTGCACAGACGTGACATGAGAAGGGCCTATGCCAGTACTAATCAGCAGAAAGGGAAGGGGAGGTGAACTTTCTCCTGTTTTTCCTAACTGAAGCTAGGAGGTTCCTAATCTGAACCTCCCTGGTGCAATTTGAGGCCACTTCCTCTTGTTTTATCACTTGTTACTTGGGAGAAGAGTCTAACTCTTCTCTGTAACAAGGTGTAACCCACCTTGTTGCAACCTCCTTTCAGGTAGTTGTAGAGAGCAGTATGTTCTTTCCTGAGCATCCTTTTTTACAGACTCAACAACTCCACTTCTGTCAGCTGTTCCTCATCAGGCTTGTGCTCTAAGCCCTTCACCAGCTTCGTTGCCCTTCTCTGGACACACTCCAGCACTTCAGTATCTCTTGTAGAGAGGGGCCTAGAACTGAACATAGGATTCAAGGTGTGGCCTCACCAGTGCCGAGTACAGGGTGATGATCACTGCCCTGGCCCTGCTGGCCACACTATTGCTGATACAGGCCAGGATGCTGTTGGCCTTCTTGGCTGCCTCGGCACAAACTTCTCATGTGCGGCCAGCTGTTGACAAACATCCCCAGGTCCTTTTCCTCCCAGCACCTTTCCAGCCACTCTTCCCCAAGCCTATAGCATTGCGTGGGGTTGTTGTGGCCCAAAGTGCAGGATCCAGCCCCGAGCCTTGTTGAGCTTCCTACAATTAGCCTCAGCCTATAGATCTAGCCTGTCCAGATCCCTCTATAGAGCCTTTCTTACCCTCATGCTATCTGACACTCCCATCCAACTTAGTGTCATTTGCAGACTTACTGAGGGTGCACTCGATTCCCTCATCAAGATCATTGATGAAGATACCAAACAGAACTGGAGCCAATACTGAGCCCTGGAGAGCACCACTTGAGACTGGTCACCAACTGGGTTTAAATTCATTCACCACCACTCTTTGAGCTTGGCCATCCACAGCTCATTCCCCACAGTTCCTTCTGGGAGAGGGAGCTGGGTTCGCCAGCTTGCTGTCAGGATGCAGTTTCAGAGGCTTTCCTCAGATGAAGTGTTAGGAAGATCCTGGACTGTTGGGCTGAAGAGTCCTTGGGCTGATGAATGCGGATGAAACCTCTGCTCACTACAGGCAATCCACTGGTACAAGTGCTTCCAGAAACCAGTCGTGCTTTGTCTTGGAAGCAGGTTGGGTTTGGGCTGTTTTGTGTCCAATGGTCCTCTCAGGAGACTGCCTTGGGGACCTTCTCTCTCAATTTTTAGGATCTTCTATGGATTGCCAGCACAAATGTATCTGTGGCCAGCTTCTTCCTCATCTGTTCTTGAGCCAGAGGACAGTGCTGGCACAAACAGCTCTTCTCCCTGCCTGTACTCTGATTGAAAATAGTCTTTCTTTGGCCTTGGGCTTCAGAGGGATGCATTTCAAAACCAGAAATAAATGGGCTTGAAATATTTCCAATAATTTGTAAGATCTTGACCCTCTGATAGCAAGATTAGAAGAAAAATAAAAAAAAAATCAGCATTCAGTCTGGAGGCACTATTGTTGAATAGACAACATTGTAAAGCTGGTACCTCTTGCTTACAATTGAACTCATGAATTTTTAGATATTAATGTACGAGGGATTGAGTAAACAACCATTGTGCCTCTAAGGAATGCCTCCCAGGCTGTCCTGAGCTGGAATACTTTGTACTTTCCTGATTGCCTTCCAAGAATTTCAAATTACTTTGTAACAGAAAACAAGCCTGCTTCAGGAGATGTTTGCGAGGTTCTTGGGACAGCCTGAATTCCTCCACACTGTGATGTGGTTGGTTTTGGGGCAGAGCTCTGCAACTTAGATACTGTGGGATGCTGAGCGCATGCGTGTTCATAAAAAGGTGGGAATTAACATGTGAAGAATAAACCAATCAAGAAAGTCAGCCTGGATGCATTAAAACCCTGGTGTAGTGCACAGGTCTGCAAGTGGTGTGTAGCCCTGTCAATCCCTGTTCCTAGTCTGATGGCCGCCTAAGTGCCATTTGGCTCGTTTTGACCTGAGACCAACAGCCAGAAATGAAGACAACTTTCCATTGGTGCTGGAGGCTGGGGGGTTGCAGATAGAACATGCAACAAAGGCAGCTCTGAGGTGTTGTTCTTAGCCAGTCTGGGCAGTCCTGTTTTGGGCATCATGGCCAGCACTTTGGTAAAACAGGCAGGAGGGTCCCTTGCTACCTGGGTTGTTCTTGGGTTTGGTTTCTAAGCCATCAGCCTGGAGCTATGGAAAGAGTCATGAATTTGGGTTACCAAACCATCTGCTGGCTGCATTTTATAAAGCAATTAAAGCAAAACTGTTTCCAGCCCTTCTGTTTGCAAGATGTAGTCTAAAAAGAGATAGCCAAGCCAGTATTTGCCTGATCCTGACCCAGCTCCAAGTATGAATTAATTTGATCTAAACCCTTTGCTGTGCATGCTAGAAAGTGAGGAGTTCCCTTCTGAGGGCTCAGGGAGCATGCAGGTAAACAGGGTTGCCATGCTGTTAGGTTTGAAAGATGTTGAAGCCCAGAAAATGGCATTTTGACACTTCTTATTACTGCTTTTAATCAGAAATTATTAAACAGAGTAAAAAAATAGTAGAAAGTAAGAACAGTTTTGCATGGTAGAGGGTAGTAGTGTGTTGCTGAAGACGGATGGATGGCAGGTCTAGGTGCGTTGGATGGAGCTGCTAAAGCAATGGTCTGGGGAGCTCTTCCTACAGTACTTCACAGAGCTGGGGGTGGTGTGACTGCATGGGTAGGTGGGGGCATGGGACCCTTGAACACTGGCTCCTTGTGACCTCTCAAAGCATGAAACTTTGATTTCTTCCTTCTTCCCCAGTGAAAGGCATGCAAAGAGAGCAAAAAAAGGGGTAGGGATGAAAAGAGAAGGTGGGGTGAGATTGTTCTTCCTTGTCCTCCTTTGGCAGCTGTCACCTTTCAAAATTGGAGAATAATCTTTTGTTGGAAGGGAAAGTGAGGCCATGACTGATGGTGAGGGGCATATATGTAAAGGATTTAATATTCTTTCCTGTATGTTTTTATGTCTGTAGGGTTTTCATTCCTGTTCTGTAGAGATGTGTTGTGGTTTAAGTCCAGTCAGCCACATAGCTCGCTCGCTCACTTCCCCCCTCCTTCCTTCCCCCCCACTCCTGGAGGGATGGGGAGGAGAATGGAAAGAATGTAACTCCCATGGGTTGAGATAAGAACAGTCCAGTAACTAAGGTATAACACAAACCACTACTGCTACCACCAATAATGACAAGGGAAATAACAAGGGAAGAGAATAAAACTGCTCACCACCTGCCATCCGATACCCAGCCCAACCGAGCAGTGAACTAATTCTTCTGTGTGACTGCCCCCAGTTTATATAGTGGGCATGATGTGCTGTGGTATGGAATACCTTTTTGGTCAGTTTGGGTCAGGTGTCCTATCTCTGCTTCCCCCCGGCTTCCCCTCCTCCCTGGCAGAGCATGAGACTCAGAAGGTCCTTGGTCAGACTAAACATTACTGAGCAGTAACAAAAAACATCGGTGTTACCACCGCTGTTCCCAGGCTGAAAGTCAAAAACACAGCACTGCGCCAGCTACTAAGAAGGAGAAAAATGACTGCTACTGCTGAACCCAGGACAAGATGTCATGCCCAGGAGAAATGGGAAGATGAGTCCTCATAAGCCTGCAGAGCATGTGTTTGGGGATGCCCTTATGTCTAGGGACTGCTTGACAGCCAAAGATGATAGGCTCAAGATGCCCTTATGAAAGCAGGGACAGGTTGCCTTGGTGCTCCAGCATGTGCTTGGTGGAGAGGATGCACATCCATGCCACTGGTGCCAAACCTCTTGTGACTGCCCCTGTGATTCCCTGGGTGTGAAATGAAGAGAAATGACATCTGATGTTACGGAGGCAAATTTGAGTAAAAGCATCTCCTTTCTCCAGTAGGAGAAGAAAACATGCCCCAGTGATGAGTCTTGAAGAGGGTGGGATGGGATGGGATGGGATGAGATGATGAAATGAGATGAAGAGATGGTGGTGGCTATGGTGTTGGGTTTGCAGGATGCCATGGGGATAGCCCTGCCATGCCAAAACCCAGCTGAATGTAGCATAGTTGTGTATTGAGGGGCTGCCCAGGTCTCACACCTTACAGGGGAGAAAAAACAAAACAAGAGGCTGGCAAGGAGGCAGGAGAGGGGTCTTCCCCAGCGATCAGAGGGGGTAGCACAGCAGCAGGGTCCCAGACTGGCTCTGCTGTGGCAGCTACTTGGTTTACCAGAAGAAAGCCCTGAGCACAGCACCGGGCCTAGCTGGCGGCTTATGTAAGAGCTGGCAGCGGGGCTGGTGGTGCGGAAACCCAGCAGGGCGCAATCGCCTTTGATTTTCTCGTGTTTGCTCAGCAGCTTTCATGCGGCAGGGGAGCGAGGAGAGGGCACGAGATTCCTGCACACTGAACTCCTCTGTTTCTCTCGGCAGGATAAACAGGACATAAAACAAAGCCCTGAGCCAGCCCTTGCCTCCAAGGCAGTGTGCTGCCAAACTCCCCACGGGGCAGCCTGTCACACCACGTGCTCCCTGGGGAGCAGCCACCCCATCCAGGGTGACACGGCCTGGGATGCAGGGAAGGTATGGGAACCCACCCAGGGAGGTTTGTGGGCACTGTAGCCATTTTTGCTTCAGGGTGACGGTTGCCCCACGGTGTTGGTGAGGAGTGGGCAGGAAAAAGGTGGCAAGGTCCCTGGCAGGGCTCAGACAGCAAGTCCAATGCCCTTGGAGAACTGAGGATGGGTGCTCCAGAAGTGACATCAAGCTGGGCACTGCGTGGACATCAGCTGGACTGGATGTCCCCTGCAAGGGTTTTGCTGTGACCCAACTGCCCCACAAGGCACAGCCCCAGGCAGTGGGACCAAGCCCCATCTGATGCGCCATGGGATGCGGTGGGGTGAGTCCTCTCTCCAATAGGCTCTGTGTGTGGGTTTCAATGCTCCCTTAAAGCTGGGCTGCTTTATTTATAACTTCCCCTAAGGAGTAATTTCTTGGCTCTCTTACCCTCATGTCAGTGGCAGGAGGTGATGGGGCTGACCTCAGCCCTTTCCCAACACAGTATTAGCTAAGCTGGGTCCCCAGAGATGTGCCAGCCCAAGCCCATGCCAGCTCCCTTGAATTTCCACATGGCCATGATTTCACCACTGTCAGCCTGCTGCAGGGCAAGGTGAGAAGACAGGGAGCAGATGCTTACTGCTGAGGTTCAAAACTTCCAAGAGTTTCAAGTGGGGTTTGCTCTGGAGAAAAGTGTTCTTGAAGTCACTTGGTGGGGGAAAACCATTCGCAAAAGCGAGGCTGCAGCAAAACTCCTAGGAAATTATATCACTGCTAAAGCAACACAAAGGGAGAATGGTTTGGTGCTGCATCTCTATCCTGGTTGTCTGTCCTGCCAGCGGCCCCTTCTCCTCCAAGCTACTGCTGGTGAGTTCATAGAATCATAGAATAGTTTGGGTTGGAAGGGACCTTCAAAGGTCATCTAGTTTCAATCCCCCTGCCACGGGCAGAGACACATTCAAGTAGAACAGGTTGCAAAGAATCACATCCAGCCTGGCCTTGATGTCTCCAGGGATGGTGCATTCATTACCTCTCTGGGCAACCTGTGCCAGTATTTACCACCCTCATTGTAAAATACTGTTTCCTCGCATCCAGCCTGAATCTCCCCTCCTAGTTTTGAACCATTATCCCTTGTCCTATCGCAACAGACCGTGCTAGAAATTCTATCCCGTCTTATATAGACCCCTTTCAAGAACTGAAAGGTCACAATAAGGTCTCCTGCCCCAGCTATGCCACACTCCATGTGCCGTGTGCAATGACATTGCCAACTTCTGCTCCCAAAAGGAAGAGCTTTGGCAGGGAAAAAGCTGCCTGGGCAGAGAACTGTTTTCCTGGCTGGGATCTGGGAGCTCTGAGCTGCACACATTGGAAATGCAGAGGTAGGAAAGGCAGATTCTGCCTGCTGCTGTGCTGAGCCTGCAAAGCCAGGCTGGGGTGGCCTTCAGGTTCTCTTTCTTGTACCCAGATGGGAAGACCAAGCTGGTGGCTGGAGCTGTATGAGGGCTGGGGTTGTTGAAGGCTGTGGAGGTATGTGGGGCTGCCTCGCCCTGCAGCCGCACCAGCTTTGGTCATAGGAGGCTTGAGGAGCAGCATGCCTGGGTGCCGATCCAGTTGCCTGCTTGTGGATGCTGAGCACCCCTGCAAGTGCCAGTGGCCAGCAGAACCAAAGCTGTGCTCCTCCAAAACCATCATGATCTTTGTGGTGGTGGTGGGATACACAAACACTGGGACCTCTTGGCTTGGGGTTCTGCGACAGCCAGCCCTCTCATAGGATTCCCACTCTGGGCTCAGTGGGTTGGAAATACTGCAAGAGCAGCCTTTTTTCTGTTTTGCTTTATTTTTTTTCCCCTGATGTTTGTGTCTTTCCACTTCCATCTCTGGCCAAGGCGAGCAGTGCCAAGGCACAAGGGCCAGGCACACCCAGAGGGAGGGGGAAGCAAAGCACCCACAACCTGCAGGAAAACGGGGACAGAAAGCAAACTCTGTGGCTGGGAGCGAGGAGGAGGATTTGCTTGCAGGATACGGCCAAGGCATGGCTTTCCTCAGGGGCTCCGTGGACTCGAAGTGGGTATCGTTGCTCCAATTCAGCACCCTGTTGTCTGCTCTTGCACTGATGCTGGTTTGTCACAGGAGAATCTGCACATGGGGTGCACGCAGGGCTCAATACCCTCCTGCTTTCCAGCCATGTAGTCAGGTCTCCTTGGCCCCACTTTGAGCAGCAATATGGGCTCAAGCTGCACGAGTTGAAAAGGCTCAAGCTCTCAAAAAGCTGCACGGGATCAAAGCTTTCTAAACACCCAGGGCATTTGGCCCAGGAGGTTTTGTTCTGGCTATTTATAGCAGTTGGGGCCAAGCGAGTTCAGAGTTGGAGGCAAACTTTTCCAAAGCTGGGGGCCATTTGGATTAGGGAGGGGGAAAGGGAGTTCAGCCAGGCCTGTTTCCAGCAAACGTTGACTCCTTCCCTTAGGTATGTGTTGCTATCCATGACACACTAACAACAGCTCTGCACAGAATTTCCTGGCTGGGGCTGTAAATATTGAAACAAAAATGTGAATTGGCTGGAAAGGAGAACATGAAATAGAGGAAGTTGCCAAACAGCAAAGCTGTAGCATTTGAAAGTGAAAACTTTCCTTACCAGCTTGTTTTCATCTTCCGGTCAATGTCCTTCAATTGCAAACACAATCATATTGTTTTCAAGGGGAGAGCTGGCGATGACTTTACAGCAGAAAGACCAAGATATGGCTTCCCAAAGCATATGCCATGCTTAGAAATGGAGAGGGAGGCATCTTTTTATCTTCAAGGTGAGGATTTTTTATACTGTCACTGAAGAACATGCCCTTTTTCTGCACTACCCTCTGTAGGCAAAGACAGGCTTAAAATCTGAGCAAACAAACCAACCACGACACCCTTAGAAATCACGTCACATTTGAAGCGACAGCCATAGCAGAGCATGACGGCAGAAGCTGGGGTTTTCCTATCTGCCAAGCAAATTGTGCTGATGGTGATGTTGAATTGTGAGGAGCATGAGCAGCATGCTTTAGTTACACACATCTTTTTGCATGCCTAGATCTACTCTCTTGATTTCAGGCACGCAGTGTAGGTTATAAAAGTAGCCCTCTGATTACTAGTAGCTTCTCTGGCTCTGCAGGAATAGCATCTCTGAGCTTACTTCTCCCCAGAAGAAGTGGGTTTGGCAGCTCGGTGGTGTCCAGCCCAGGTAGGCTGTTACAGGGAGTGATGTTATGCTCTTTCCTAGCAAGGGTGGTTTGGATTTTCTGCATGCTGCTCCATGCTATTGGAGCTGGCTGCTGCATCAACAAACACAGCCCAAGTCTACCACATGTGTGCCTTGGGTTCTTTTCAGAGAGAGAGATGCCATAGCTGGAAGATTTCCTTTCATCTCCGACATTCCCACCAAAGCCTATCCCCTGATGCAGAGGCTGCCCATCCTTGCTGTGAATAGTTGGACTGCACTAGAGAAGCCAGACTGTTCTACTTCAGGAAAAACTACAAGATCTCAAATGGATTTTGAAGAACAAAATTGTTTGTATGTGGTTGGAGAGTGGGATGCAGGTGGGTCTGGGCTGACTACACATCAGGTGGCCATGGCTGGTGTTGAAAGGGGAAGCATTAGGCAGGAGGGAAGGCTTCCTCTGAAGTTACCCAGATATCAGCCTCAGGGCTTGTCTTGTTTCATATGTCTGTGAATGACCCAAAAAAGGAGAAGAGCAACATTCAGATGTGTGAATGAGGCAGAGATGAGGGGGTATCAACAGTATAGGAAGTTATCCTGTAGGGAGTTGTGGCTGCCCCATCCCTAGAAGTGTTCAAGGCCAGGCTGCATGGGGCTTTGTGCAGCCTGGTCTAGTAGAAAGTGTCCCTGCCTGTGGCAGGGGCTTGGAACTAAATGATCTTTAAAGTCCCTTCCAACACAAACAGTTCTATGATTCTATGATTATAGGTGTCGTAAAAATATAATTGGATGACCTGGAAGACAAACAAAAACAGCAATATGAAGCTCAGCAGTATAAAACACAAAGTCTTTGAGCTTGAGGAGCATCAACATAAGATAGGACTTCACATTTTCTAGAGGTAACAGAGAAGGGCTTCCAACTATCCACTGGTATCCTAGTGCCTGTGAGCCACCGTGTTAATGCTCATGCAAACAGCAGATGCACCCTCAGTGGACTTTCATGACAAGGCCTCTCTATTGACCTTTAAATGCTCATGGCAAGAGCCACGACATTCACTGAAACAGCAGGTACAAATCTGATCATCCTTTCCCTAGAAAAAGGTAGAATAGAAGAAGTGCAAAGAAAATCAGTTGTCTGGGTTGCTGCAAGGGTAAAATAGGTGTGAGGGTCAGATGTGGTTGTTCTTCTCCCGTCTTGTTTTCTCAACATGGGAGAGACAGGCTCTGAGCCCAGTTTCCACCCATAGCCAGCAGAAGAAAATGTTCTTCTCATTTTTGCCTCCTAATGATAATGACGACCATTCACCTCTTGTTTTGTATATGTCCTTAATATGAAAATCCATTCTTGTGCTTGGTGCTAATGTTCCCAGTTCTTGGTTTGGAAAGGGTACACTGGCCAACTGGACAGTCATGCGGTTTACTGAGAGGCTGTCTGTTTTGCAATTAACAGACAAAATGCCTACCACTGTGGTTTGAGAGAAGCTTTAATTAAAATCTTTTGGTACTGGCCTTGGCCAGACTGTGGAGTGAATGGGAAGAGGCCAGAAGGCCTGGGTCAGTGTCTTGGGTCACCCTAGGAAAGTGCCCACTTAGCTGAGACTGAACACAAGGAAGAGCTTGGTTTATAATTACATGGGCTGTTTTTTATTTTTCCCCTCAAGTGACCTGCCCAATGGATGATTACAAGCTGACAGGAGTGCAGATACTGCTAGCCAAAAGTTGGGATAGGTTCACAGGTTGTTTGAATCCTAATGAGGAACCATGAATAAAAGCTCGCTTCACACAAATAAAAAACACCTCACTGTCTTCTCTAATGAGTGTGGCTCTTCAAATGCTTTGTCTTGGGCTTCGCTTGACTTTCAGAGCTGCCCAGGGCTGCATCTTCCAGGCTGGACTCCAAGCTGCTGTCATCTTCTCTCAGATGGCCACCAGTAAGGTACCTCACTCTGCTGGGTGGCCGAGGCAGACCTGCAGCAGCCCTGCACGTTTATGATGGTGGCACCGGTAAGCAAAGTCCTTGGAGGGTGAGATACCCCCTTGCGGGGATGTGTTGGGCCCTGGTCAGCCTCACCTGGCTGGAAGTTGCCCTCCATGTGCTTGCCTGTGATATGCTGGGCTCTGGACAAATGGGCATGTTGTTTAGTGTGTAGTGTTCCCTGCCAACGCTGTAACTGCAGGTGCTACTCTAATGAGCAAGTGCCTGTTCCTTCAGATGTCAAAGTGCATAAATTAATGCAGAAGCCACTTACTAAGCACCAGGAAGCTGGAACCAGGGTTCAGTTACACTGTTGTTCATATGAAGCGAGTCCTGCTAGCTTTCGTGGCAGCCAGCACTGTGGGCCTATTTATATTCCCTCTGCTCAGGACGAAGTGGTGGACTTTCTTGTTTGCAAGCTAATGAGCAAGCAAAATTAAGAAGTATTAAAAGCTGAATGGACACTAGCCCCAGACTTTGTCACTTGAAGTTCAACGTGAGGGTGCTACCAGCCCTTGTTTACCCTTAACAAGGTACCAGGGCCCGGAAGCCATGGAGATGTTTTTCAAAGCATTTTTATTTTTTCTAAGATTATTAAGGTAACTTTTGGGGGCCCTTGGTTCTATGCACCATGCCTTGACTTCTGCACCTTTCCATCAGCATAGCACAGACTCTGTCTAGAGGTACCCAGACCCTCGTGCAGGAGGATGGAGTGGGCATCTGGCACGGGGAGCCGAGAAGAGGTTTAAGTTTTTCTGTCTCTGCCCGAGAGAAGTAAATTGGATTTCACATGTTTTAAGGTAAAAAAAAAAAAAAATTAAATCCTTTCCTGCTGCCATTTAAGGTGTTGTCTCCTGCTTTCAGGTTTAATTTTGTGCTGTCAAGGTGTGTGGGAGCACTGAGCAGCTTTGGAGTTTCTCAGCCCGTGCTGGTGATGGAGGACACGTAGTCCAAGTGACCCCAGGCTCTTCAGCTCAGATACACTTGCATATAGCTAGGTAAGTGTAGGTTCCTAGCGTGCCCCTGTCTGACACCCATCCTGTAGGCAAGAAGGGAGAGGGGGAAGGTTGGGTGGCTGGCACTGGGAAATGGGTGCCGCAGTGGTGAAGCACAGGGGGTGGTTCTAGGGACTGGTCATCAGTGGGCTTCAGGGCTGGGTGAAACATCCTGCAGGAATCAGTTTAGCCCTGTGCTGGGCCAGCCACCTGTGCAAACCCAGCTTTTGGGATAAAATTAACATTCTGAGGCACTGGCAGGGGATTTTTTTTACTGTTCCCCAAGAAAAATGCCATTTTTAATGCCCAAGTGTAGCAGACAAAAGGGTTGGTGCTGTTTTTCCCTTTCCTTTCAATCCTCTTTCTGCATGGTGGCATTTTCTACTTCAAAACCTGTTCTTTATTTTTTTTTTTCTTTCCCCTCTTCTTTTTCTCCCTCCCATTTCCCATCCCATCCCCCCAGTAACCCTCTGGGGGCATGGCCCCATCCCGTTTCCCGGGGTCCCCAATTCTGGCAGGGTGCCGAGGAGGTGCCAAAGCACAGAGGGGCAACACCAGCACTTCCTGCTCCCTGGCTGGCAGCACAATGGGGACATTCAGGCGGGCACCATGTAGCCCAGCACCAATCCAGAGCTAGAGACATCCCCCCCGCCATCCCCACCCCCCCTATTGCTGTCTCCCAAATAGCAGTGTGAGACAGAAAGCAGCTGACGCCGTGTCCCAGCGCGCCGGCGGAGGCGAATTGGAATCCAGCATCACAAAACAAGCCCTGTGCATGTTCCCCTCCTGACGCAGGCGCGTGTGTGTGTCCTCCTCCTTCTATCCCCCCTAATTCTCCAAGTCTGCCCGGTAACACCAAACTGGACTCCCTTTCCCACCCTCCCGCCCAATCCGTGCACTGCCAACAGGCCAGGGCCTCTGCTGCTGAGCTGTGAGGAGCTGGTGGAGCTGCAGGGAACGGCATGTTTTCCTTCTCCCCTTCTTCCTCCAGAGTCGCTTGTTTTTTAATTCAGGGTTGGCAGGGAGGCGTGGGTCAGGGCTTGGAAGCAGACCCCCTCCTTTCCCAGTAACGCAGCCTATCCGAAAAAAATACGATGAGATTTCACTATTGCTCAAGGGAGCCTTCTTTTCAATCGCAGGCAGATCAGCATGTTTTTTAGGGGTGGGATGAAGGAGAAAGGAAGGGGGGCACAGCAAGGAAAGCAGGGCTTCCTTCTCCCTGGGTCCACCCAGATGTTTTCAGGCTTTCCTGCCTGCTCTCGGGTGGGCTTTTCCCCCTTTCAACTGTGCTTTGCTGTTTTTCCATGTTTCTGACTGTGCTTGCAGCAGCTGCTGTGTTAGCAAAACGTGAGGCTGGGCTGGGGTAAATCCAAAGGTTCTGGGGTGCTGGCTGCAGGTTGGGCTTCAGCCTTGCCGCTCTCTGAAACTCCCCGGGAAGCAGTTAGGGTAGATGCAGGGATGAAAATGATGAAATATGCTGGGTTTCAGGGGGTTTAACTGATGGGTGTCAGCTGCCTTGCACAGGCGTTGCCAGTCCCTGTGCCTCCTCCCTGCATAAAGAGCTTTTGCAGGTCCCTTGGGCTGAGCAGCCGCAGGGCATGAGCTGATGATTACTGGGTTCAAAATAATAAATCCATTTGGTCTTTTCTGGCATGTTCACAACACCTCAGGATGAGTTTGCCAAGGTGTGAGCCATGCTTAGAGCACAGAGGTACCCGGCGGTATCCAGTGCCCATCCTGGACGTAAGGGATGGGTGTTCGGACCCAGGCCTGGCAGGACAGGCTGGATAACATGTCATATGTTGCAGGCTCAGATGCACGGTTGTGCTGAGATGCAGCAAGGCCTGATGAAAGGTGGAAGCCAGCTCATGGCTGCCCTTCCACAGAGTTGGAGGTGCTCTGCTGTATCCATGGCAATCATGCTCTGCTAATTTGCATCCTGCTGAAGCCCTGGCCTAGGAAAGTGCATAGTGGCTTAATGCAATCTAATTCTTTTGAGATCTCAGTAAGTTAAGAACTTGAAGGTAGTGGCAAATGGTGGAAAGCAGGAGGCCAGGTAACATGCAGCTTTTATCTTGCAGGGAAATTGCTGCCAGCAGTACTACCAAATGTCTTGACATCCAAACATTTTGCAGCCACCTCCAGAGGAGTGTCACGCTCCACTGGTCATTTTGGGTATTGTGTCACAGCACTGGTTGAAGGGAGGATGGAATAAACGTCTTCCTGGCTCCAGGGGCCCCAAATGGCTAGGGAGAGCACAGAGCAAGCTGGTACCCTGGGCTGCAAATGAAGAGCAGGCATGCCAGATCCTGCAAGGCACTGTGTGCAGTCATTGGGTAAACCGCAGGAACAGAGATTGGGCAGACTGTAGGCAGCCAGGGGTACGGCAGGATAAATTGGGCCAATCTTTGGGGGTGGCTGGGAGAGGCTGGGGAGGGCACCAGGTCCCTGTGCGTGCTGGTGGGGCTCCACCCCAGGGAGAGGCTGAGCCCAGGGCTTCTTGCGCAAACTGTTTGCATAGGGTAAGGAAAGCCAGGGCCTGGGGGCATGGAGCAGCTCAGGAAGTCCTGTGGCACCCATCCTGCAACAGCTGCTGGAGCGGGGCAGGGACCATGCTGCAGCTGCCTGAAGGAAACATGGATTATAGCTCCCAGGGGATGAGGGCATTGCTGGGCGAGCCGGGTCAGCTCAGCTCTGTAGGACCTTCCCTCCCAAGGGATGGGCAGGCAGCACAGGCGTGGGCTGTGTCGATAAATAGGTGTTTTTTCTTCAAAAGACTTCAGGATCTTTTTTTCCTGTGCCCTGCTTTCCTCCCCTATTTCTCAGCATCTGCCCTTCTCATTGATTCCACTGAATTATGTCAGGTCACAGATTATCTGGCCTGAAAAGCACACATCTTGCAAGAATAACCAGCACCACCATCGCTTCCTGGCTTTGCATGCCTCCAGCACACAGTCAGGTGTGAAGAGGAGGAGCCCTGGAAGATCCAAAGCCCCAGGCTTTAACCTTTATAGCCCTTGAAGACGATCCCCACAAGGTAACAGAAGAGCAGCCAGGGCCCTGCTAGTAAGGACACACTGGAAAGTGAAGTCAGGTAAAGGCAGATCCAGTCTTCAGGTAGACTTGATTGTAAACAGGATAGAGGTTCATTCAGCAAACTCATTGCTCTGTTCACCCATGGGTGCAGAGCCAGGAAGAGAGCAGGTGCTGGTTGCCCGTGTGCTGGTTATAGTATTCACTGGACAAACTGGTCCTCCTGATCACCTGCTTCATTGACATTCTTACTGAGTGAGGAATAGGATGCAGGTACAATAAACAGAATAGCCTATATGGCATCATGGCATAGAATACAGACACAGCCTACAGCTTGACGTGGAAAACAAAGTAACAGATCAAGACCTGGATTTCATATTGGATGTTGGAAGAGCTGCAGTATTAGGAAATGGGCTGGGTTTATCCAAGTCCAAAGAAAAGAGAGGGGAGGGGTTTCATTCCCTCCCAAACCAAAAGCCCAGTCGTATCCCTCCCCATCTTAGGTTCAGGTTAGGGATGTAGTAGGGCTTAGCAGTAGTATGAGGGTCTTTCTGTACTGGGCAGCCCCATGTCCATGAGGCAATTGGGGTAGGGCTTGAGCTCAGCCTTTTGTTACAGGAGGACTGGCAGGGAGTGGGCAAGGGGGACACACCCAGCTTTTCATCAAGGGTATGGGATGAAAACATGTTCAGGAGGGCATTAGCTATGTCATGGCCCTGGAGTTATGATAATCCTCCCCGCTGCCAGTGATTTGAGCTGTACCTACTGCAGGGCAGTGGCCTCATGGCAGGGCCTGCCATGCTGGGTTGAAGCATCAAGAGCAACCTTCCCATTGGATTTCAAATCTCAGAGATTTCCCTGGCAGAGCAATTCAGTTTTCTTTGGAGCAAAGATAATCTTCCCCTCCTCCACCACTGCTGAATACTTTGGCATTGCTCCAAATAGCAAAGTCAACATAAAATATACCCTCGTTTCCTGGGCCTTCTCTTCCCAGTCATCCTCCAGCAAAGAGGCGTGATAATAGCATCTGCTCTTCTAGCCACAGCCTTCTTCCAGGACCGAGTCTTTGCGTCTCTTCAGAGGTGGTGCCAAGAGCTTTAAAATCCATTCAAGGCATAAAGCAAGGCAGCAGCAAGGAGCAAGCAGCAAAAGCAGAACTGCCTGTGTTGGGCCCTGCCTGCTGCCAGTAGTGCCTTGAAGGGTCTCTGGGTTGCTCAGGCTTTTAAAGGGCATCGCTGAGGCCATCACCATCCTGCAATGTTGCACAACCTGTTCAGTGCACATGGGGAAAGAGCCGCTCACATCTCCTCCCTTCCAAAGAAAGGTTGGAATAAGGCTGTCAGTTCTGCCCTATCGGCCAGGAAACCGCTGTCCACAGCTATGACATTGATACTTATTTATGGGCCAAGAACGATCAGGAGAAGCTGATCCACAGAGCAGGATCCTGTCAGTGTCTGCCAGAGTATTTGCTTCCAGGAACTGAAGCAAGATGGGTTCAAAGATGCATTATGGTATCCATTATGCCTTCATTGCTCCAGCTTCTCATCTCCATCCCAGTTCTCTTGCAGTGCAACTCAGAAGCCAGACAAATGGCTCTTCCCATCTCCATCCCCTTGCCTTGCTTCAGTGACCTTCCTGGGACATTGCTCCCATGTTCATTCTTTGCTAATGGTGTGACAGGCCCACCAGGATGACCATGGGACCAGCTCCCATCCATTTGCTGTGGATTGCGAGGGACATGATGTAGGGACTGACCTTCCACACAGGAGTGTCTGGTATGGGGGGGGGGGGAGGGGGACTTATTAAATCCTTTGGAAGAATTCAGAATTTGGAAGAATTTGGAAGATTTAGAAACTGCAGGACATTCCTAGTCAAAGGGAAATTATTTAGTAGGTTGATATTTTTTTCCAGCTTCAATATCTCATGCTACCCATTCCTGTGCACTTATTAAGCTGCCCTTACAGTCAATATCTTCAGCTCAGAACCAGTGCAGTGTGAGCTATAAACTACTGCTATCAGTCCTGTGATTCCCATGCTTTCCTGATTGCTCTTGCCCTGGACACTCAGGCAGGAACCAGCCTGGGCAGGGCAGGAGGATCAGAGAAGAAAATAAAATTAACTGGAAGGTGAACTTTGGGAATGGCATGGTGGACAGGAATCAGGTGGAGCCTCTGGTAATCGGGCAGAATATATCCCATAGGTCATACACCATGTCTGGGTGTCAAAGTGGGAAGAGGTGAGAAAGCTGGCTTGTGTGTGTGCATGCAAACGTATTTATTGCCTCTTCTGGGTTGCCTTACATTCAAAATTAATGGTACAGCCTCTCTTCCAGAAGCATTTCTGGAATCCAGTATTTGTTTCCAGGGTGCAAATGGCATGTGGGGAGTACCTCCCCAGCCCTTGCACTGTTCTGCCTGAGGTGAGGTTTTCTTCTGGTCTGCCTGTTCCTCCTTGCTGCTCCCATCCTTCCTGCTTGTTTCCACATTCTGCAGCCAGGCAACATGCTCTGATATTTTCTTCCAAATGAAATTTCCTACAGTAGTAAAAAAGGGAAAACGTGGTTTGTGCTGCAACTTAGAAATGCCCTGTGACTCTACCTTACACACTCCTCCCTGAAAGCATGTGGTTACCTCTGCAGGTAGGTCTGTCAAAGCCCAAGTGTCAATGTTACAGGGCTGTGGAGTCTTAGGGTCTCTAATTCTTTCTCATATGAAGAGTGACATCTCTTCACAGGTTGTCAAAGCCTTAGCACCAACTAATCCAGCAGAAGGGGGCAAGCAGGGGTATTAAGAGGGGAATTAGTGACGGAGGGATAATTCTGGCTGGGAAAGAGCCACTGATGGAGTTTTCTCTGCTGCTTCACACTGCCTGTGTCTGCAAGCCTCCTGTTTCTTGCAGGAAAAGGAGGGTTTGAAACATCTGTTTGCAACCCCTTTGTCCTCCTCCTAATATCATCTGATCCCTGGATTTGGAATCTGCTTAGGTGGGTTATATAAAGGGAAGAAGCAGCTTCCCAGTATAAAACCCACGGGATGGATGGATTATGCCGGGGGGCACCAGCTGAGCAATTTGTGCAGCTCCTAGGCAGGTAACAAGCCTTTAACTGGTAACGTGGCAGGGCACGGTGGCTTCAGGGGGAGGTCAGACTGTCAGACACAGATCATGCTCCTAACAGAGAGCAACCTCTGTGCCACAACATGGGAGTTGACTCCATTCCCAAAGGATGCATAGCAAATTCCTCATGAGCCTCCCTAGGACCTGGACTGTTGTATGGCCATATGCGATCTTCAGCACTGCAAAACTGTTAATTCTTGGTGTGTTTTCACACCAGCAAAGACCTGGCTGGCGTTCCTCTTTGCCCAGTGTGCACCCAGCACTGGGCAGAGACTCCTACTGCGGTCCTTATGACTCCCCATGTGTTCTTGGCTAACCTGATGGATTATAGTCATTATATTTAACTGGATTAGATGACTGTTACTGCAGTTACTGTTACTGTTTTGCACTAGTCATATTTATAGGGCTGCAAAATCAAGGTACAACTTTTAAGGTCTGCAGCCCTGGACCTTGTATGTCAAAGTAACCCTGGATAAAGCAGAGCGTCACTCATTGGTACCAGTGCTTCCAGGGGAACATCCTGGCTTCTCCCTGCAGGGCAGCATTTAGCTCAGCAAATAGAAACCCCACCTCCCCACACCTCAAATTTTGTTTGACAGCAGTGTAGTGTACCAAGAATAATCTAATTTAGGGGAATAGGGCCAGGGAGAAGATCTTAAACTCTTCTGCCTGAAGAGGGGGCAGTTCACACGGCTGTCAATCCCTACAAGCATAGGAGTGGAAAAAAGAAATGTTTAAACCCTGTGTGTTCAGTGACTGGAGGATGTCATTTGTCACAGCCTGGGCTGCTGTCCCTGCTAGACACCTGCATCATCGGGCTTTCCACTCATCCAGCAAGGTGGGCACTCTGCACTTCTGGCGATGCTGGGGCACACATTGGTGCACTTAAGCCATGTTCAAGAACTGAGACAAACTTTGCCACACATCCCAGCTTTGAAAAAGCAAGTACAAAAGCCTGTCCATGCACACCCTAGCCCCACTGCAAGCACAGCTCCATGCCCCAGTGCCCTGAGGGCACCCTGCCAGCCTCCTCAAAGCTGCCTCTCCACATTCCCCATGGCAGGCTCTGCCCATGGGGGTCCCTGTTCCCCCAGCAGCCTGGCAGGCAGGAGGGGTGCTGGCTCTGAGGAAAGCTGCCAGCAGTTTAGCTGCTGTTATTATGGCATCAGTAAGCACCTTCCCATGGCTGGCCAAAGTCCAGTGCTGGCATCAGCTCCAGGACTGTGACACAGCCTGTGCTCCAGGGCTATCCTGTTCATGCCAGGTGCCAGCCTCACTGCCCACAGAGGGAGCCAGGCAACCCCTCTGCTCATCCTGATCCAGCTTTGGGGTATTTGTGTGGACCCAGAGAATAATCCCCCTGTGATGCTGATTCAGCCACAGTGAGCAGCACAAGGCATAGGCCAGCACCCTCCACTTTGCACAGGTCTTGCTTGTCAAGACACTGTCTTCTCTGTGCCTGTCTTCTTTGAGTCCAGAGGATGTCTCTGAGGATGCACACACAAAGTGCCTTGTTAGCTTGTCTTAAGGAGGATGAATATTGAAAAATGTTAAGAAATTGAGC
Source organism: Ara ararauna (assembly GCA_028858755.1). Classification (NCBI taxonomy): domain Eukaryota; kingdom Metazoa; phylum Chordata; class Aves; order Psittaciformes; family Psittacidae; genus Ara; species Ara ararauna. Next base: position 45,860,952 of record CM054382.1, read on the forward strand.
CCTTCCATCAGAATCTCTTTAACTGCAGCTGGTCTCAGCTGTGCAATCATGCTGCACGTTCAGGTGAGCTAAAATTAACTGTGTTCCTATGCAAAGGCTGTGGTGGAGCTGTGCTTGGAGCAATGCAGCATTAACTGCTGCTGCTGGTTGTTAAGTGTTAGTGCATGGCCAAAGCTAACACCTAACAGCCCTTGTCCCAAAGATGAACCTTCTCAAAAGAAGCTTTTCTGGAGGCAAGAACAGGCAAAATGAATCTCTTGAAGACTCAGGCTGTGCAATGGCTGAGGTAAAGACTATGCTTGCACAGGCATGTGTAGCTTCTCCCTTTTTCTGCAGCCCCAGGATGTGTGGGAAGGCTTGCAAAGCCCCCACTGACTCAGCCCCCACCATGCTGCCCCAAGAACACAATCCCAGCAACAGGAAAAATACAAGTCTTTGCTTGGTGTCTGGCTGTTTATGGATGCCAGTTGGATGAATAAAGGTACTTACATTGCCTGGAGACCTTGGGCATCCTCCAGCCCCTCTGCAGGGTGCACAGCAGGGACCAGCCTGCCCTGCAAGGCTGTGACTGACCCTCCAGCATGGGTACAGGGAGTTCCAAGTAAGCTCTTTGGAAGTAATGAGGAACTCCAGCACATGCACTAAAAATAAGGAAACAGCAGGTGAAAAATAAATCACTTGCAGGGGCCCCCAGCTGAGAGGCTGAGCCAGGAGGCTCCTGCACGCCCTGGTTTACTGAGCCCTGGTTTGTGGTCCGTCCTCAGCCACACTCATTGAACCCCTTGGGCCCCAGCTTGCCTGGATAGAAAACTGAATAGAATGAAAAGCGGGATGTCAAGGCTGAGCTTAGCTTTTCCTTCTGCAGATAAATCACTGGGAATTGAGGAAATTGGCTGTGTGTGTTTGCGAACAGCTCGCTTTCAGCATGCCAAACCTGCCTGAAAAGGGAAACTCTGCCAGGCAGGTTGCATGGATGTATGGGAGCATGAGCAAATCCCCTACACTGGCCTTGGCCTGGGAGGAAGATGATGTTAGCCCAAACAGCGAGTCCACAGCAGTGAGGTGGCAGCAGGGAGAGGGAGCAGAGCACAAGCCAGTGATGTGCAAAGGTAAGAGTGGAGAGACCCTCCAGCTTCTGCTTCTGCAGTATTTGCCATGTCCTTGGCACCTGGGTTGCACCAATGCTCTCCATCAGGTACTAGGGGAACTATGTAAATCAACTAAAAAGGAAAAATACACGTTTTTTCTTCAAGCATTTTCCAGTCACTGGTGCAAAAAGTGGTGGGTTTTGTTTGTTTGTTTTTTTTTTTTCTTTCCTTTCCATGTAAGAAATCTTTTACTTTGTGCTCCTGCATGCTGTGCCATCCCAGTCTGTTCTAGGTGAATGGGATTGGTGCCCAACAGCCTCACCGATGCTCCCAGGATGTTTGGGAGTATAGTGCTCTGTGTAAAGGCAAATGCAGCTTATTTTCCCTTCTCCAGATGCTGGGAAGTTGAGAGGGGTGATCTGTTTTAGCTGGTAAAGTAAATGAGCCAGAGAAGCAAGCTGAGCTTGTGGATATTCAGATCATAGCAAATGTTTGTAAGTGTTTTCCATGGTGAACAGTTTATCTAGAAGCACCTTTGCTATTTGGCACTCGTTAGGCTTGACTTGGGGTATCTCAGTTACTAAGTGCTTAACAGAGAAAGCTCAAGGGGACAGAGTAGTAACTGCACCCTCCTCGTCTCCATTTTTCTTGCAGATCCCAGCAGCAGGAGCAGAGTTTACGGTAGCTTCTGTTCCCGTCTATTCTGGAACTGAAGCCGTAAAAACAAATGGAGGATGATTACACCACGCACTTGCAAGCACTGAGGAATGGTGTGGATATGAGAAGCAGAAGTAAAATTGCTCATTTAGTGTTTTTCTGACTGCGTGCCAGAGCTGCATCTGCTCTTCAGCCAACGCAGTGTAAGACCGCTAGCTGGCTATTATATGAGAAGAATTCGAGTAATTTTTATCATGTGGAGGAAGAGGGAGCAGAGACCAACCCCGACAGCCTTTCTGAGCTGAAAACTCATTTTCATGTCCATTGGCTGCTATGTAAAAGGTACTAATGCATGGATTTTAAAAAATATGTGTATTTTTTTAGACAAGTGCTTTCTAAAGCTTTCATAAATTCAGAAGTTAACCAGCATGGCTAAACCAAGCAAGTGGCAAGGCAGGCAGCTGTTATCATGAGGTGAGCTCTTGTCCTTGATCTTATGCTTCTTCAGTGAACCTCTGCAAATATGACCAGTTTGCTTTCATGTGGACAAAACTTCCATGGACCAAACAGTCTATTGCCAAGTGTTCAGACAGGCAGGAGTACATGAAGCTGTGTAAGAAAGACCCACTACTTAACCCCTACTGTAGGAACATATATGTATGGGTTTTCACTGTGGTTTCCCAAGGAGTTCTTCCCTGCTGAAAGCAAAGCTCAAAAGGACTCTGGAGCTGTGCACAAGACATCAAAAGCCTTTTAGAAGCCTGCAATCCTGGACTGAGCAGATCCTAAAATCCTATTCCTGGTGCCCCATAGAACCATTGCCCCCAGCATGAATGTAAATCAAATCCCCCACACACTTCACTCTCACTTAGGTACTCCAAATTTATCCCCTGTGTTTATAGAATAGTTAGGGTTGGAAAGGACCTTAAGATCATCTAGTTCCAACCCCCCTGCCAGGGGCAGGGACACCTCACACTAAACCATGCCACCCAAGGCTATGTCCAATCCAGCCTTGAACACCACCAGGGATGGAGCATTCACAACTTCCCTGGGCAACCCATTCCAGTGCCTCACCACCCTTACAGTAAAGAATTTCTTCCTCATATCCAATCTAAACTTCCCCTGTTTAAGTTTGAACCCGTTACCCCTTGTCCTCTCACTACAGTTCCTCATGAAGAGTCCCTCCCCAGCATCCCTATAGGCCCCCTTCAGATACTGGAAGGCTGCTATGAGGTCTCCACGCAGTCTTCTCCAGGCTGAACAGCCCCAACTTTCTCAGCCTATCTTCATACAGGAGGTGCTCCAGTCCCGATCATCCTCTTGGACCTCCTCTGGACTTGTTCCAACAGTTCCATGTCCTTTTTATGTTGAGGACACCAGGACTGCACACAATACTCCAAGTGAGGTCTCATGAGAGCAGAGCAGAGGGGCAGGATCACCTCCCTCGACCTGCTGGTCACGCTCCTTTTGGTGCATCCCAGGATACAGTTGGCTTTCTGGGCTGCGAGCTCACGCAGCCCGCTCATGTTAAGTTTCTCATTGACCAAATATATACTACCCAAATTATACTACCCAAATGAACTATTCTGAGTACTGGGCCACATAAAAGACAAAAACATCTGGTAAAAACAGACCTGTTAAAATGAAATAAAGCAAGAAAGTGACAAGCAGAACAGCCACAGCACAGCTGCTGTTGCTGATGCCGGAAAGATGTTTGCAGAAGAGCAGGAAGAGCTGATGAGAGATTTCGTCCAGTCCCACCTCCCTGACCTCAGCAGACCTTCTTGTTGCTGGTCCATCATGGAGGTGGGAAGGACAGAAAAGCATGAGGGGACATGGTCCCTTGCAGCATCTTGGAGACACCTGGGTTCATGGCAAAACTGCTCAGGAGGCCCTCAGGACCTTCCAAACACTGGGCTGGGAGAGCCTTTTACTGCCCTTTCCCCTCCTTTCTTCTCATCTCTCAGCATCACCTCTTCAGAGTGCTAGGACCAGTTTAAACCTGCTTATTTGAAGCCAGGGAGGGAGGAAGGAGGAGAAACACAATTACTGGGTCAGAGATTGATCTCCTGCAAGGTGCCTGGCTTGCAGAGTGTCTGCTGAAACAAAAATCACCATTCATCTAGCCCAGATAATTTCATAAATGGCTCTGGATCCAAGGATGAAATATGGTCATTCCCAAGGAGGTGCCTGCATTTTGATGGATGCCACAAATAGCTGCTCTGTCTGGTATGAGCAGGGCTCTGCTTTACCCAGTGCTGTAGGACAGACCCCAACAGCTCCAGACACAGCCCAAAATGGGCACTTCCAATATACCCATCCCGGGTGGTGGCATGGGGGGTGGGTCCATCATGAACCTGGTGGCAGTTGTCCCGTTGGGATTGTCACTTGGTGTCTGATCCCAAGGGACACACTGGGTGGTTTTAGAGGCTGGGAGAGAGAAGGACAGATGTGGGTCTCTGAGCTGGGCTATGTCTCTATGTCATGTGTTTTAAATTGCAATGTGAAAAAACACTAATACCATTTAATTAGGAGGATTGCAAGGCCTGCTGTGCTCTGGTTTGGCCTGGAGTAGGGAACTGATCTAGAGGGACATACAAGCAATAAAACATAGTTTTGGGATTACAGGCATCAATCAGCACTGTAGGTATGTTCATGTGCACCCTGCCTGTGGACTTTGGGATGCAGTACAGGGACCAGACTGTGTCTCCTACCCAAACTCACCCCATGCTGCTGTCCTGGGGTTTGGGCTAAGCAGAATTAGTCCCATGTCTTTGCACCATGCTGTGGTGCCTGCAACACGTTGGCATATCAGTTTCTTAGGGAAATTAGCACCAGCAGAGCGTGGAGGACTCCAAGGAGTGCTGGCCTGGACCTGTGAGCAGGGGAGAGCTGTTGGAGGCAGCAGGAGGTGCGGAAGACATGCTCCAGAGCAGCAGGATGGAAATAGGAGCTGAAGCCAAGGCTGCACTGGGCAAGGATGAGCTCCCCAAGTACCAGCGTGTGCCAGGTGGCCTGTGCCCACCTGCACAGCTCAGCCTACACTGCGAGGGAGCAGGCAGTACCAGGCACATCCTGGGATTCTTTCCAGACCTGTGAATTACAGTTGTGGTGGGTGCCTCCTCCATAGGGCAAGTCACATCCACCCTGGCTTGCCAGGTAATCCCCCCCAGCATGAATGAGGAGGCTGCAGCACTGGGTTTGTGGGCAGTAAGGCTTTGCCATAGCCTTGCTCTGCTTTGCACTGTCCATCCCCTCTGAGGTGGAATGTGCAGCTGGAAGATACAACATGGCAGACCGTGGCCATTTCTTCCTGGTCTAGAAAATGGTCCCCACAAAAACCAAGGGAAATTCAGGGAGCCACCAGTGTTCACTTTCCAAGGAGGCATCAGGACATACCAAACGATATATGCCAGCCATGCTTCTCCTTATGAACCGAGCCCAAATTTTCACAGCCATCTCAGTAAACAGAGCCCATGGATTTAGAGCTGATCCAGGCACGCTGCTTGCTTTATTTATAGATGACACCAGCAGCCATCAAAATCTAAATGAAATGCCAGGCAAAACCAGCCTCAGTTCCAAAGTGTGGTAGGACAGCAATCACCTACCCATGGCTCCCTGCAGCACTGTGCCAGCACCACTCACTCATCTCTGGGCAGCAGAGAGGTAACCAGAGGGGTTTTGCCAATTCAGCTGCTCCCATCCTGCCCCCACGGCCGTGTCCCACTGTCGCAAGACCTCCTCCCCACTGTGGTCCCCACTGGGCATCTTGCAGGGCTCCTTCACGTGCCCCCTCTCTCTTGGGGCTTCCCCGTGCCTCAGTCTTGGTCGGCAGATGACATTTCCACATTTCCTCCTTGCTTATCCAAGCAGCATGTCTCACGTCTTGAACTCACTCCGAGATAGCACCATCCTCCCTGGCCCAACAGGCCTGTGTGAGCTGCACCCCTCACACAGCTAAGGAGAATTTCAAAATGCTGGAAAATTCCCCAAAGGGGGGGGCGCTGCCAGTGAGCCAGTGTCCAGGAGAGGGCAGGGTTTGCATCCCGAGCTGCAGCACAGCGCCGGCTTTTCGGGTCTCAGCGAGCCATTATTTCCAGCCCAGAGAGAGCTTTGCCTTTTCCACAGCTCTTCTTTTTCTGTAAGCTTAAACCCCACTTACAGCTGTGTGGTTTGTGCCTTTTTTGGTCTTTCCAGCCCCAGTCTGTCCCTGCAGAGCCAGGGGCCGGCAGGCACCTTGTTTACCCTGTGTTTCTGGTGCTGACCCGTCACATCACTGAGGCTGCTCTTTCAAGAGGCAACGTATGCCCGAGTGGGGCGGAGAAAATGCCTTACGTTAATCGAGGGATTGGCTGCAAATAGTGTTGCCCTTCCAGGAAATACGTTTAGCTGTGGTTGCCCTCCAGCCAGTGAGCCCTGGGGGCTGTGGACAACAGGGTTTGCAATGGGCATTGCAAGGATGCCAGAATGGTACCCCTGGGGCCAGCAGAGGAGCTGGAATCACCCCAAGAGGCTTAGCACACACCCCAGCAGCATCTCCTTGGCCAGGTCAGCCTTAGGTGTTGCGTGAAACACTCTGCCCATGGAGTGATTGCTGGGCAGCTCAGCAAGCCCCTGCTTAACCAGACTGAGAGATGGCTAGAGAAGATTTGGAGACAGGATGATTGAGGAAGGCTTTCAGTGAACATGGGTGGTGGAGCAGCCAGATGGGAGAGGGTCCCTGAGCAACGCAGTGGCACAGTGGAGGGCTCTTTCATAGCATTGCCTTCTCCAGAAATAACATCCCTCCCCAAGTCACTCCTGATACTCATCTGGCCTTGCACTAGCCGCAGCCTGTTAATGTTTAACGCATTGGACAGGGACAGCATGTCAGAGCCAGCACATGGGAGGCGGTGTCAGCATGCGGGAACAGCATCGGGTAGCTGAGCACACGTGAGGTCACCTCCCTGCACTGGTGGGACCTGCGTCGCCCAGTGTCGTCAGCGCACCCAGTTCCCATGCTGTTGCCATAAGCACTGGGACATAGTTGGGGTGAAGTGGTTTTGCAGGGGTAATGCCAGTTCACTTGGTAAAGGGCCTGCTGGGGCTGTGTAACCCAGGATACCTCAACACTGGCTTCAGGGGACCAGCCAAAAGGTAAAAGGGGAGTATGCTGGCTTCACATTCACCCATAAAGCATAAAGGCTGGCAGGCAGAGACATGGGGTGAGGTACAGCGTGAGCCTGGTGTGTTTGCACACATAAAGCCCCTTTTCCTCCAGAGGCATCGCCTCCAGGAGCTCAGGCAGGCCCAAGTCTTACAGGAGTGATTGGTGCCATGTTTTAGGGTGAGATCGGGTTGTCTAATAAAGGGAAAAAATACAGTTTCTTTGTAAGCAAACAAAGCTTGACTTTATTGCCTTTAAAGTGCAACTAGCACAAACAGTGGCAAAAGTGCAAACACTGATAATGCTCAGAACATTTTGAGCTGTGCAAACAAACCAGAGGTGGAGAGGTGTGTTGAAATGAAGGGTGAGGGGACCAGGGGGAGGAGATCTCCCTGCCTCAGCAGCCTTGCAAGCACTGCCAGAGCTGCCTGGGGCAGCAATGCTGAGTCTGGGTTGTGGGGTAGGGGCAGCCTCTGTATGAGCAGGGCTGAATGGGAGCCCTGCAGAGTGCAAAATCCCCACAGAGGTGGAATCCAGATGTTATTACAGCATTTTCAGCTTCAGCCTGAGGCTATGCCCTGCCCCATCAGTAGGAAGAGCCACCAGGACAAAGTTGTGCATCCCTTGCGCTGTCACTGCCCACAGGCAGCATTCCACCAGGGTCTCAGATGCTGTGTGGCATACAGCATGCTACCCCTGCCTTGCTTTTTCCCCTTCTTCCCCCACTGCACCACCTCCTTTTTCCTAGGCAGACAGCTGCATTGCACATGCCTCGTGCTCCTTTTGTGCATTTTTCAGCATTTTCTGTTGCATCCAGCTCTCTGAAGTCTCCTCCATCTGACAATCCATAGGTGGCTGCTTGTATATCCCAGCCCTGTCCTGCTGACTTCTTGCTTGGAGACCTCAAAACCCTGTTCCCTACCACCCCAGGCCCATTTTTCTCTGGGTAGGGGAAGGTGATGTGCAGGAGACTCAGTCCTTGAGACAGCTTATAGGGAGCCAGAGCACCAGCAGTAAGTAGAGATTAAGGTCTAACTCCTCAAGAGAGGTTCAGGCATCTGCCTTGTATTAGGATTACCACCAGGTTGGGAAAAGCAGGCCACTGCACACTGGGCCAGAAGAAGAAAGCGAGAGACTTTGGTTGGATCACTGGAGGATCAGGCTGGACCTCAGCCTTTATCTTCGCTCTATCCCTCTGAATCCTCATGCACCAGACAGTCTCTCCAGGCTGTTTCTGCTGCCAGGCTGAGAAGAGTTACGCGCAATCAGGGCAGCCCCTTCCTGCACACATCCCCTGGGCTATCAGTACAGCCTGCTTCTCACCCTGACATGAAGGAATTACCAGGTTTTGTGTCTTGTCTGATGAACTCTTCCCTAATGCAGCACCAGGTGGGGACAAGGGGGAGCTTTTCTCATTAAATCCATCGCCTGCCCCCATCCTGCACAGGGTATCCTGTATTGCTCCCCTTCCCATCCAGGCTGCTGCCTGCCAATTTGGTCACTTCCCCAGCTGCCAGATGCTCCAGCTGATGGGGTCACTGCCAGCCATGAGTTTTTGGGAAATTGGGGACCCAACAGGCCTTTCCCTCTCTGCAAGAGATCAGCCAGGCTTCTAGTACAGGCACCTATTTTCATACAGCCAGAAATACCTGAATACTGGGGAGGAATTAATGTCTTTGCCAGACCTATGCAAAATCAGCCTGTCCAGCATGTTACTGAGGGAAGGGACAGGCAGACAGAATGACGATACACTCACTTTTGTAAAGCTTGAGAAAACAGGCTGGAGTACAGTACATAACGTAACAGAAAATAGACGTACTGGGGTAAGTTCAGTCGCTTAGGGACAAAGTGATTTTTTTTTCCTTTTAAAGCCAAAGCTTCCTTTACTTTTGCTTCTAATTCTGCCAAGTCTCTTCTGAGTGAAGTTTTAGGGATTTTCCCAGCTGGACTCCATTTTCTGGTAGGAGAGGCAAGGGCAGGAGCGGCTGCAGAGCCCAGACTTGGAACAGAGAGGCAATGTACATTGGACGTGACATCTGGGGTAGTTTTGGCCCAGTGAAGCTTGTTGCCATAACCGAGGCTGGGGGCCAAAGGCAATAAAGGATTAAAACAGGTCAGTCAAGCAAGCAAGGGGGCTTTCTCAGCAGTGTCTTTGCTGGATGATGTGGGTGATGCTCCCATGAGAGCTGCATCACTGGAGTGCACCCGGGTGTGCAGATGTACAGCAACAGAGGCCAGGACCTACACCCATCACAGGCAGGCTGTCCCATGGTGGTACCTTTGACATTCAAGGAAGAAGCCAGACAAAATGGGTGCTTGGTGCTGCCTGGATTTTAGAGCAAGCAGTAGTTTTCAGATGGGGTCTTTCCTTGCTGCTTACCCCAAACACTCACTTTTTTTCCGAAAAATCACATCACATGAGCTAGTGAGCCCCATAAGCCCAATTTCACCCCAGCCCTGCCCCACGGGGGGCTTCTCTGTAATGAGCAGCTGTACCTCACCTGCAGGGTGCTGGAACCTGTCAAGCTTTAAAATTCACAGCTCCCCAGGGACCAGGAAAGCTATTTCAGTCTTCAAAATTGCAGCAGCCTAAATTATTTCCTGAAGCCTGCACTAAGTTATTCAGGAATCTGGCTGCACAGGTATAAAGAAGCTTGCTCATAATAATGGTACTCCCTGATAATTTTGAGTTTTCCCACAGTCATGGTTTTTCCCTGTACTACCAGGATGTGGGGAAACAACCTTGTTCAGGATGGAACAGGAGGATATTTTTGTGTGCATACACACTCACAGCTATATGCATGCACATCCTTGGCTTGATCCTGACACCACCTTGTCCACAGTGGCAGCTGCATACACCTGACCTTGGGCAGAAAGGCAACCTGAGTCCTGTAAGAGGTAAAATTTACCCAAGCGTGGCTAGCAGGGCAGATGGGAGTGGGGAGAGCCCTGGAAAGCAAAACTACCATGTCTCTGGAGCACTCAGCATATCACAAGGATGCTTGGGTTTCCTCTATGCGGCCCCAGGGACAAGAAGCAGGTCAGTGGCCACCCCACTGGGCAGCCCATGTCTCAGCCTTACACCAGGGTCAGGCGCCCACATCATGCGCCGAAGCATCACCACCAACTGGCACTTCACAGCTGCTTTGAGGTACTGCCAGGGATTGTAGGTCACCACTGCCAACAAATCAGAGCCATTGTGCTCTATCACTCCCCCCTCTTTCTCCCCATTAATAGCCCCTTTCTGTACCCAGGGAACATGATTCTGCATCATCCCATCCCTCTGCAAACCCCAGCTCTGCTCCAGCCTGCCTGTGCCCACCATAGACAATGTCCCAGCTGGGGTTCTCCATGCTGGCTCTACAGGAAGTGTGTGCACATCCAGCCCTGCAAGCTGCCCTCACACCCCACCTCTCCCCACATCAAGTACTTTGATTTTTCTGAGTGCACCATTCCAATACAAACACACTGATACAAATCATTGTCACTGCAGTATCCATAAGCCCTTCCACCAAAACTGGGTCTTATTCTCTTACTGTTGCAGAAATGTCTTCCCCATGCACCCCACGGCTAGTACCTGAAGCAGCAATGCACGGCAGTGGGCACCCCAACACAAGGGCTCGAGCAGGCGGGTTGTTTGGATGGCCTCCAGGAACACGAGTCACCTAGCCAAGCTGCTGTTCTCATTTGTTATTCAGTGTTAAGGAAATCTGTACCATCCCCCCCCCCCCCCCCCCCCCCCCCCCCCCCCCGTCAGCCTCCCCACCCCGGAGGATAATTGATGCTAACGTCATTTAATTTTGGTCCAGCTGCTGTGCTCAGGAACAGATGTTTTATTGTTCAAAATGAACACACAAAACCAGAAAGAAAAAAAAAATCAAAAACTAGAAAACAAAACCAAAACCCCAACCCAAAAAGCAACAAAAACCCCAAGTAATTTGTGTTTGTGATGAGGTTATCCACAGCTTCCTTTCCCCAGAAATACAAGGAGACAGAGCAGCAGCCCAGGGAAGACTGAAGCCTCCAGGAAAGCCAAGACTTATACATCCAGCTTAGTGTCAACCTCTAATATATTATGCAACATGGCTTCCAAAAGCCTGCCATGTCCAACAGTCTGGCATTTCCAGCACAGAGCCATTTCCTTGACACTGACAGCCATTTCAGGAGGGATGTGCTACAACATCCTTCACATCCTCCCAGGAGCAGAGATCCACACTGGTATTTGCAAGGAGGAGTGCAGCACTTGCTTAAGAGCAAGAATGCTTATCTCCTCCAAAAAGCAAACAAAAATAGGCGCAGAAGTGTGCCAGCAACATGTGCACCTTCAGTGCACAGCAATGAGCTCACCCTCTTTTACAGCTCGTGAAAGCAGCCTGTGCATTTGATGCTTCAGCACGAGAGTGTTGCAGCACCACACATATACACACACATTTCTTCAAGAGCATGGGATAGAGGGAGAAGGCCCATCACTTGCTCGGCAGCAGGAACAGGACAATACCTGAAAATCACAGGCTGGTCCAGTCCTGGTCCAGCCACGCACTCCACTGCATCCTTGAGTGTTTCAGTAAAGCTACCACCAGGCAAGCTGTGGAGCAAGTGGAAAATGCTTCCCGGGCTACCAGAGAGAGATTTAAAATAAAAATAAAACCAAAAAAACCCCACACAAAAAAACCCCACAAAACAAACCACCTTGCTAAAAAGCAAAAAAAAGAACCCCTAAAACCCCAAAGGTTAATAGATGTCAAATACTCATTTTTAATTTAGTCATAATAACCCTATAGGTAAGAACAGCACTTCTCTCATGAAGAACTGAGAAACACTAGTATATCTTCTACAAACTGGGGAGGAGCGACCAGAAGGACAAGCATAGCTGTGCTCCTTCAATCACCCGCAGAGGCACTTGTGCTGTAGGTGAGACCCGGCCCTAGAGTTAACAGGCTCTGAAACACCCACAGCAAATTGCTTGGGTAATTTTCCCTACATGGCCAGTGCAGAAGGGACAGGGCTGCTTGTTAGGCCAACATGAGCATTTTTTGACACTTCCTGGTGTGTGCCGTATGCTTGACATTATTTCTGGCAGCATATTGTGTTTTCCTCCCTGTTCCACTGGAGGGGGGTGGTAGGGATCCAGTCCTATATACAGCAGCATGAAATACCCCAGTCCCCCTTGGGAGACCATTCTGGGCCTGGGAAGTAGTGCATGGTTTCAAAAGCCCGAGCAGGAGAATGACCAAAGCATCTCCTCTTAGCAAATCAATGTTGGGGCTTTCTGTGTTTGCAAATACAATAGACCTCGACCATGAAGAGTCCTGGCTTCTGCAGTATCTATCTGCATTGTAAATCCATCTGCCAAGACCTGCTCAGGATCAGTGCCAGATGTGACCGACCCCTTGAGAAGAATGCTGTCAGGGGAAGGGATCTGTAAGGGAAAACCAAAATAAGATCAGTGAGAACCTGGAGGTGGAAAACACCCGTTGGATCATCCCCCCCTTCTCATTCAGCTGGGCAAGCAGCAAGGATACAAAGTCAATACGCATCCCCCCTTTGCTCGGCAACAAGTTGCTTCTAGTTCAACACAACCTCCCTGCATCCCACCTCTGGCCCATGGATGCTTCGCTCCTGCTCTAAGGCTGCTGCCTTCAGCATCCCAGCTGGCTTGGCAGCAGCCCATAGCCACAGGCATTTCATAGCTGCAAGCGGGTGAGGGGAGGTGTTGGAGAAACCATCACAGCAAGCCACCAGGATCTGGTGTCTACGGGGAGCAGTACTGGCCCACAAGCCACCTCATTTGCCAGCAGAGTCCTTGAAGGGGGATCCAAAGAGGTCACTGAAACCTTCAGGCAGTGACATTATACAGGGACATGTAGGGAGGCAAGCAGAGGGCAGAATCCAGCCCCGTTCCCCACACATGTGGGACCAGGGCAGGCTGGCTGCAAACCCGGAGCTGGGTCAGCTATAGGTAGAGAGCCTGGAAGGAGATGTCATGGAAAATATTTACTCTGTGAGGTCAGTGTACCCTTGGCTTCTCTTTGGAGGGGACTTTGAACACAGGAGGGCAGACGTTTCCCGCATGCTTCTGCAGACAAGAGACTGTGGAAACCAGGCGCTTCCCTTGGCTGGAAAAAGGAAAAGCACAAGTGGAAAGTTCCGTGCATAAGGCAAAGCAACTGAGCCTTCAGCTGCTGGTTGATGGGTGCTTGCTATTAGTGGAACAGCCTGCTTTGGGAAAAAAGGGAATGAATCTTTGACAAGGCCTAGAAAAACAGAGAGGATGCCCCGGAGCAGAGCCATGGACCAGCAGCAGTTTGACACCCTGGAGGTGCAGGCAGGCACTGGGTTCTGTACTAGAGGGAAAGAAAAAATCACCCCCAAACTGTAGAGTGCTGGAGGCGAGGTGTGAGCACAGGGTGAAGGGAGCCCTTGCTCTCAGCACAGACAGTCAGAAAGGATTCTGCATGCCAGTGGGGCATCCCCTGCCTATTCTGCTGCCCTCTGGAGGCAGCCATCCTCTCCCCATCACATCATCCTGTGCCACCACACCAGGGAAAGTTGCCTCAGAAAAGAGATCGCAGTCCCCAAGTCTGAGGTGAAACAACAGGCCATGCATAACAGGGCACATATTCCCTGATGCAAGCCCACACAGCAGCCCTGACAGCCACAGGCCATGCCCTGTTTCTAGCAGTACCAAGAGGGCTTTGCATCCCCTTCTCCTGGGGTTTGGCTCTCTGGCACAGAGATCCTCATCCCTACCTTTGAGGCTCAAGCTGTGGTTTGAATATTGACCCTATTGACTCTCATCAGTGTATGTATCTCTGGATGAAAACAACTGGCCCCATGCAGATGCGATCACCGCTGGGTGGCTCAGGCCACCTGAACCAGATGATGCCAAGTATTTGGATAGCTCAAGCAGAGAAAACCATCTCCTTAAGATCATAAGGAAAAGCAGAAGAAAACGTTTCACACCTCCCGAATGGCAGCTTCAAACAACAGCTCTCAGCACATTGTGCTTGTCCTAATTGCTGGGCAAATTGCTTCCCTTAAAGCAAGCAAAGCAATGATCTGACAGTCCCTGCTCTTGCTGTACTTTCCTGTTGGGAAAGCATCCAAAGGGACAGCTTCTCTCTTTATTTCAGGTTGAGTTTTAAAAGTGGCAAATTTGCCCCGGGGGGCTGTGGCTCCATCACCCCTTGCAAATGAAAGCAGCCAGTGGGAGCTCCCAGAGCTGCGGCTGGGTCCGGCAGCACTGCCAGTGGTGATTCAAAAGGTGGGACTCCCACCCGTCTGACTCACTTGCTGTCATGCCCAAGCCCAAGTGACATACTTCCTTTGCATCACTTGTTGCTGGAGATTATGAAGAGATCTGAGGTATGTTCTCAAGAAGATGTGCTGTACCATTTTAAGACCCCACACATTTCTGTTTGCTAGATTTCTTCCCCCTCCTCAGCTTTGACTCACTATGTTGCTCATCACTCCATTCAGCAAGCATGGTACACCTCAGCCTCCTCTTAGATGCATTTGAGCTCCTCACCCCTCTCCAGCTTGTCCCAGTCTCATCTCAGCATCCCCACAACGCAGCTCCCTTGGGGCAGGGGGTGGGGGGGGTGGGTGGAGTGGAAAAGGGAGGGGACATTTTCCTACCAAAATATATTCCCCTCTAAGATCATTTGCACCAAGAGCCCTCTGGCACCCTGTGCCAGCCTGGGACAGGGTCTTCAGCACCTGACTTCCAGGGTGCTCTTCTAGGAGCAGTAACAGCAGGAGGGCTGTCCTCTGCTCACCGCCTTGCTGGTCCCCAGCTCTTCCACCCAGAGGCTTGGCACCCACCCACTCACCCACCCCTCACCTTACCTGGGCACCACCATGGCTGGGAGACTTGAGCTCTGGCTCAGCTGTTGACTCCAGCTTAACCCTGAGGAGAAGGATGGGGACCAGGAGCTACTCTGGGCTCCAGGGTGGAATTTCACTCACTTCAGTGACCTTGTGCCTGCAGCACGCTCTAAAAATACAAATAAACCAATGGGCGGTACGAAACCCACCCTGATTCCCACAGAGGGTGGCTCAGCCAGGCCCTCCCTCTCCTGGCTGCTTCCTCCTTTGTGAAAGAAATTGAGCTGAGGGGAAAACAAAAAAAATAAAAAGGCCAGATCCTGTTCTTCCCTGCTGTGAGCTGAGGAATATATTCAGAAGTTGATTTGGGCCAATTTGCTGAATACCTGGACATGGGGTCAGGAGAAGGCAGGCTCCATGTCCTCCTCATACTCCTTGCTGTGCTAAGCCAGACCAGTCAAACTCTTCTTATCTCACCTGGGTCCTCCCATCCCTCTGAATACCCTGGTGTCCCTCTCATCCAAAGCTCTCTGCTGCAGAGAGGCCAGACTGGGTGCAGCAGCCTCCCATGCCATGGGAAAACCATCCCTACCCACCAAGAGCATCTCACCCTCATAGTGTCCTTGCCTTCAGACATCTCCTGCCACTTCAACAGGACCTTCTCTTCCTCACCCACACCTAAGCAGCTTCATGCTCTGAGTTAACTAATTTCATCCCCACTCCTACCTTCCCAGGTCTCCCCGGCTGCCACATTTGGGCTCATCAATACTCAGTTTCCACTTGGAGGTTGTTAGCAGAAACCATCCATAAACCCCACGCTGCTCTAATTAATATAACTTCTTGTGACTGAGAAATCTTCTTCCCACCCTCCTCCTCTTTCATCCGGGAACACAGCAAAATCAGGACCGAGGTGCCCTGCCCTTCCTTTGCCCCTGCACAGCAGCATATATCCCCTTGCATGTCCCCATGCCACCACTTCTAGGGATGGGCAACTGAAGGGGACAGCAGGCAGCAGAGGTCATGGTTTCCCTGCACCCAGCATTAAATAAGCTCTCCAGAGCAGCAGGGGAGGGAGGAGGGCAAAAAGCCCAAGCAAGATGTATTTTTGCAAGCAGGCAGATTAGGAGCTGGCAGCAGGCACAGCAGAGCTGGTGTTATCTGTGAATGGGTGCAGGCTGTTACCCGCAGCTCCAGCTGCTGCCAAAACAGGGAGGTGGTGAACGGGAGGTTGGGCAGAGATGTTTGCTCCTCGGCCAATGGCTATTTCTGACTTTGAGAGCCTGCAGCTGAGACCAGAGAGGGCTTACAATCAGCAACTGGATGCTTACAACTCAAGGAATATCCACCCACCCTGGGCTGGAGAAGCCAGCCTGTCTCCAGACCCTTGGAGCAAGCTCCCCCCACCCTTCCCATCACTCCTGAACCGCTGCTGGCAATGCCCCATGCCCAGGGACATGCTGTTCCATGCACTGGCACCCCAAGGAGCCACCAGGCTAGTGAGGTCCCTGGGCAGGGAGCAGCTAATGCAGGGAGCTGATTGAGTTACAGGCCAGCAGTTGTATCAAGTTTACTGCTCCCTACTGCGTATCCTGTACTGGGAGGATTCCTGGAAGCAGGAGCTGATTTCACACACCCTCCCCATGCTGCACAAACACACAGGCTATGCCAAAGGCAGAACTCTGCACGTGACCACTTCTGATATTACCCAAGTGGCTGGCATGGAACAGCCACCCCCTTCTTGCTCTCCTCGTCCTCCCCTGGCCATACACCTCCCATCTGCAGCACAGGGCTGGCCACACGCCTTTTTTTATTCTACTTCCCCTCCTCTTAACTCTGTTTAACTTTTCCCATCTCTCAACGTATAGCAGAGGTGGTGGCCCTGCCAAAGATGCTGGTGGTCTCCAAACCTTTGATGGGATGGTTAAATCCTGGGTCTTCTCCACCCTGTGCCATCGAACTGCTCAGCTGACAGCAGAGCATCAGCCAGCCACTCTGGGAATGAATAAAGTCCTGGAGTCCAGACTCTCTAAGTCATGTATAAACACTTTACCTGTGCAGGGAAACAGGGTGTGAGTGTTGAGAAATGAGTGGTTTAGTCATGCAAAGAATCACCATCATAGGCATTAGCAAAAGCAATTTTAAATGAATTAAAAGCCTGATTAAAGTTTGATGGCAAGGTTCACTCTATTACTTTTTATGTGGGTGAAACATACGAAGGAAAATTGACAGGCTCAGAGAGCTGGGCTTCTTCAGCCTGGAGAAGAGAAGGCTCTGGGGAGACCCGATAGAAGGCTTCCAATACCTAAAGTAGGCCTAAGCGGAAAGCTGGAGATGAAACTTTTACAAGAGCATGCATATTAGGAAAAAGTTCTTCTCCGCAAGGGTGTTGAGACACGGGAACAGGTTGTCCAGAGAAGGTGCGGCTGCCCCATCCCTGGGAGTGTTCAAGTTCAGGCTGAATGGGGCTTTGAGCAACCTGGTCTAGTGGAAGATGTCTTTGCCGTTGGTGGGGTTTGGTACTAGATGATCTTTAAGGTCCCTTCCAACCCAAACCATTCTATGATTCTATGAAAATTGAGTTAAAATTGAGCTACAAATGATTGATACAGAGACCAAAGATACAAAAGGGCAAGGGAGACCCTCCCATAGAGTCATTAGGCTGCTTTCTAAACTCCTGGTGGAGTTTAGGTGTGGCTAGGTATAATCTTAGTCTCAGACTTGGTCAAGAGTTTGTATCTAAAGGGCTACATCTGTTATCAAAGAGGATCCCGTAAAGAATCATTGTATCAATCCAACACACACACGCACACACACCCACACACACACACCCCACCTGTTAAAAATTCCCTTTGAGTTCGCTGAAATATTCACGCCAAATGCTTTCACATTACTCAACAGGTGAGGGTTGAGCCTTTAGAAGTGGAGAGTCTTCAGCTCAGGTCGCATCAACAGCTTTTGGCAACAGTCTTCTCATTATTGCAAACTGGAGAATCTGCAGGCTCCGAGAGGTGTCCCACTCAGAGGGAGGCACTGGCCACAGCCCACTGCTGTCCAGGAGAGCTCAGAGGGTCTCACTTATGACCATTATTTCTATGGTTGCAAGATGGTTTGATTTTAGTCATTAGTAAACGTCCATCCTGGCCACAACCTGAGTCGGTAATTACTGAAACTGTTTCAAAACTCCAGAGCCAATGGTACCAGTCCTCTTGGGCTACGATCAAGGGAAGGAATGTTCCAAGGATGTCAGGGAATGACTGATCATCCCGCTCTCGTTTACCATCTCAACCAGGCAACAGGAGTCCTGGTGTGGTCCGTGCCACCTCCCACCTTAGCCATGCAAGAGCTTCCAGTAGGCCACCCAACTCATTACACAAGGCAAAGGACTGACAGGAATTCCTGAGATCATAGAGCAGCCTGAAAGAGGCAGGAGGAAATGCACCACCACAGTGAGTCAGTTGCAAGAGTATTGCTTGCAAATCCAGGCACTAGGACAGCAGTTTCCAGCCCCAGGGCACTGGGGTCCAAGGTTGCTGCAGCACTTTCCCTCCATCTGGCAGGTAGGGATGGAGACAGAGCAGGAAGATTTTCCTGGCTCCCCTGGGCTATGCATTGACACACTACACATCTCTGATACTGTACTCTGCTACCAAGAAACTCAGCCTGGAAATCTTCCATGCACAACACCCAAAGGCATCCTCTCACATGGAGTTCAGGCTCTTTCTGCAGCCCTACCAACATGTCTTCTCCCTGCCAGCAGATTTTGGGGTGGCAGTTGCTGGGTCAGTAGGTGCTCCCTCTGTCTGTCTTTCATATCTGGGCCAGCTGACTCAGTGAGATGGCAGGGTGCCCAAGGACTACCACCCATCCTTGGTGATAACACTGCACAGCGTGACTCTGAGCAGAAGGGCTGGGAATGGGCAGACACATCACTGCTGGGGAGTCTGGGAAAAGGCTTAGATTTCTCCTAGCCAGCCTCTCCTGCATCCCCATCAACATCCCAGCAACAGCCCTAAGAAATGGGAAAGGTTGGCCCAGCCAGGAACTGTGCCCCTGCTCTGAGATCCAGCTCCTTTAGCCTCAGTGCTCATCGGCATGCAAAAGACAGCTTGCCATAAGCTTGCTTGCACTCCCCCTTCCCTGAGCCCCTCCATGCCTCTGATCCCAGCAGTGCAGAGCAGAGGGAGATGAGTGCTTGCAGATGCCTGTGTACCCTGTTTGCACATGTGAGCTGTTCTGGATGGGGATCGCATAATTAGCATCAAGCAATATGCAAGTCCATGGCCAGGCACAACACAGCCCTGGCTTTACAACCCAGTATAAAACGTTCGTTCTTCTTCCCTTTTTGGAGCAGCATCACCTGCAGCTGGTCTTTACCTGGTATCCCACCTGAATTACCCTCATTTGTGTAATGTCTTCCAGCATGAGATTTCAGGTGTTTAGTATCCTGTTAGGGCTCCTGCTATTAGAATCATAGAGTACTTTTGTTTGGAAAAGACCTTCAAAGGTCACCTAGTCCAACCCCACCTCCCACCCCCATTACTTTCTCTCTGATTTGCTTTAAATACATCCCCTCATAAGACATATTGTTTATGTCTTTCAGAGGTGTTTGAGTGTCTAAATATTTCTATTTTTATTCAAGATTTCTTTTTGAGATAGAAAAACTAGGAATCTATCCTGGGTTGCCTCCAGGGCAAAGGTTTCCCTTGGATATATTTACACATTCAGGAAGACAATAAGGAAGATTTAATCTTGCAAAGGCTCATGCATGTATTTGACTTGAGACACCTGCACCATTCCTTCATGGCAAATGAAACAGCTTCAAGCTTTAAGTTTACCTACACCTAAGGTTTTTGGGGGGTTTTTTGTTAGTTTGTTTGGTTTGGCTTGGATGTTTTATATCTCTGTGTGTGTGCGAGGGCATTTTTCCCTTGTAAACAAAGAACTTTGGAAATAAATGATTGGATTTGCAAAGGGTCAGCACAACATTCAGCCCAACTGAGTGGGCTGTAGGAACACAGCTAGTGAGTACTGCTGCATAAAAACAAGGTAAAAAGAGAAAGGGAAGGATGTGAAAAAGAAGAGTATGAAGCTTATGCAGCACTGCAGAGAAATGCCATGAGCACTCCACTTTCAGGGTGAAGTCTCCCAATGCTCAGCACTGTTGCCACATGGGGATGGATCAGTTCTAATACCACGTGGGGTCTGGATCCCTATCGCACATATATGAACACCCTGTCCCCGGCACACCAATGACTTGGGAGGGAACCCACACTGAATGTCATGGATGAGTAATCTCAACGCTGACTTTTAGTGTAAGCATTCTTTCCTGTGACCTCCTCAGAGAGCCCCAGCTCCTCTGCAGGCTCTGTCTCTCCCATCACATCTGTGTGCTTTTGCCCCCTTCCTGCATCACACCCCCCTTCAACCTTCCTTTAAGCACAAACATCACGTAAGCCCAGGCAAAAACCCAGTTAGCAGCCAGGTTCCTGTCAGCACCCTTTATCTCTGTGCATTGGCTACGTCCTTAGTGAACTGCTTAAAAATAAAGGCAGAAGGCCATTGCCCATGGGCAGGAATTTTCCACCAGGTAGGTACAGCCAAGCTGGGTCACACAATGTGGTGCCATGGCTTGCATTGTGTGCCATTACCATGAGAGGCAGCTGTGCCCATGGGCAGCCCCTTCTTGCACTGCCTAAATCCCACTGCCCAAAAAAGGCACTTTTCATGGGCCAGTTGAACCTGAAACATCCACGATCTTGTCCCAGGGGGACAGGCTCCAATCTCCAAATTCATCCTGTAGGGCCACTAGCTCACCTGAGACTCAGCATGACTTTGGCACAAGGCCTCATGCATGAAATGGTTTAATGCTGACCTTTGTCCTTGCAACGTAAGGACTAAGCAGAGGGATGGCTTTCTCAGTGATGGGTGTCTCTGTTCCATCAAGTTACCTACAAGAGTTTTACTAGAGTCCAGCCCCAGTGGTGTTGCTCAGGAGAAGACGGGGTCTGTGGGCTCTTTGAGGCTGAAGACATACCTGAGAGGGAAAGCATCCCCACCTTTGCTGGAGGAGCACTTCCTCTGTAGCACAGAAGCAACCCACTCAAGCTGTTGGAAACCAGCTGAATAGCTACCAGGGCAGCCTAACTGCTTCCCCTGACCATGAGCAGTGAGATCAGAGGGTTTCCAGAGGAAAACACTGCCTGGTCCCCAGCCCACTTTCCAACCAGCAGGACTGCCTCTGGCTCCCTGCCACTCCACATCTGGAAGAGAAGCATCAGAAACAGACATGCTGGGCACTTCCGTCCTGCAAATCTGGGAACTGAGAACTCTGTTTCATTGCACTGGGGCAGGGAGGGTTTCACTGGTATTATTATTCCAAGCTGGCTTCAAGTCCTAGGAAAACAAAAGCTTCTTCCTTGCCAAAGGGAGGGCTGGCCAGAGGCCGCCACTGGAGAGGAGGGCTGGGCTTCTAAATGCTACATTTTGGTGTTTAAATTTAGCCCTATTTTGAAATTCTGCAGACAAGGGTTTTTTCGGCTGTCTGGTCTGAATTGAGACAAAGGCAGATGACCAGCTTGACCAAAAAGGACTTTCCAGAAGCAATAGAGATGTCAGATATTGATAGCTCTGGCTGTGCCCTGTGCCACCTGCTTTTTTCCAGGGGCACAGAAAGTCATTAGGCTTTTGGCCTCTTGTACTCTAGCCTTTAAGCTTTAGAATGCCAGTCCTTAAGCTTTAGGATGCTAGTCCTTGTCTGGGAATGGAATCAAGCCCACACTTCTATTTTATTACTATTATTGCTATCCATTTCCCCCACCTTATTCCAGAGCATGGTCAATGGCTTCAAGGAAAAAAAGCCTTGTTCACAGCAGGTCTCCCCTCTACATTTAGGCCCCCTAAAGATGTGTTAGACACTCTTTTTCTTCTCCCAAATACATATTTTTAAGGCTCCAACCAGAAGTTTTTTCATAGTACTTGATCATACCACTTGGAAAGCTAGGCATTGTCCAGTACTTGCCAAATGCTGTCACCTCCCCACAGCCAAGCTCTGTGGCCTCTGCTTGGGTTGGCATTGCAGTAAAAGCTGGCAAATAAGGAATCAGGAGGACTTCTGTTTATTTGCTGGAGTTCTGCAGACAATTAGTATGGCCTTGTCCTTTGGATGAACCTGGTTTGATAAGGATCCTATTCATAGTCCAGTGAGTCCTTAAGAACAGAAAGTTGAATACAAGCGAGCAATCCAGTCTTTGTCTGTTCCATGCCTGCAAGGGAAACGTGCCTCCAGGCTTGTACCCCTGGGAAAAGAGAGGTGCTCCAAGCTTTCAAGGCTTTTCTGCACAAATCCAGTGCTGCATGAGAAGTACCCTATAACTGACGCAGAAGGAACAGGGAAAGATGGGGAATCATTCTGATATAACATGACACAAGGTCACTTCATACAGTGCGGCTCTTCTGCAACTGCTTTCCCTAAAGAGCTGCTCAGCCCCAAATCCAGACCTCTGGATTTGTTCAGAGCTGCTGTATGCCACCACCGGCTGGCTGATAAGCATTGAAGTAGTATGTGGCTGAAGAAACAACCTTACTTTAAAGGGCACCTAAGAATAAAAATATCACGGTAGATCTTCTTTAAGATGAATGGACTACAAATTGCAAATTTTTTTTATACACAGAGTACTAGAATAATGCAAACAGACAAACACCCAGTTTCATGGCTTATTAAAATCCAGGGGAAGCTGATCCCCTTTGCACACAGCTCCCTAGGGATGTACTGTCTCACTGTGGAAGGGTTAAAATGCTACAGGGATGCACAGAAAGCTTTTGAGCACAGAAAGTCTTCAGCAAACACAAAGGTGGTTTTGTCTGGAGTATATCAACCTTCTTTTTTCTTAAATACTAATTCTGACTTAAAGGTAAATGTATAACACACATGGAAATACGTGCTCCTGTCTAGGAAAAGAACTGCAAACACACCCTGCCATATACAAGCTAGGAAGAGCAGAAATGCAATCAGCTTCATGTTGAAAAACTTCTCCCTGCTGCCTGCATAAGGAGAATCAAGTGGATTCTGGGAGTTGCTTAAGCACATGCGTTGCTAAACCTGTGGCTCATTGAGAAAGAAGGATCAAGGAAAGGTGCTGCCTGCTGCATGAGAACTGTAACACAGATGAAATCAAACTTACCTGCTCTGCTGAAGCTTTGAGTGATCCTGGAGATATGGGGAATAAAGATTAGCTCTATTTAAATCAACTAAATTGCTCCTACAATCCCCATCTTTTTCCTAGCAAGTGCTTTTGCTTTTAAACACTTTTGTTGCTTCCTTTTCCTGACCAGTCACTGCCATGACAGGATCAGCACTGTTGGAAATGCTCACGTCTTCAGATTAAAATTCAATTCTACTCTGAAGAGCAGCTGTGGAAGTGTCAAAGGTGATTTGATTTCAATGACCTGCAGAAACTGAGCCCAAGGCTGCATCAGCTTTGCAGCCCTACCAAGGAGTAGGAGGGGATGGTGCCACCAAAGCAAGAGGTTGCTGCTCAGAAGACCCATGGGCAGCACACCCAAGATTCATCAGGTCTTTTCTCCATAGAGACTCTGTGATGTTTCTTCAGCATGGGCTCCACTTGTAAATGGTTGAACAGTCCTAATGAATCCAAAAGGAGAATTAGAAAGCTATAGGCATAACAAGAACATTTTGTAGATTTTATTGCCCAAAGTCACACCTTTGCTTTTGGTTTGTATGAATCCCTGGTATTTTTGCAAAGGCTTATTTGACCATGGTAGAAGGAATGTATCACTGGACTCAAGCTCCTTTGGGCCAAATTTTTCCTTAGCTGCAAGAGCCACCACCTCTCACTTCTACATGGTTATACAAATATACATGACAACTCTCTGAGTTTTTACCACCCTGTTAATTTCTAGCAGGTCTTCCTGAAAACAGCCCTTCCTGGATGCCCTCTGATTTCACAAGTGCCAAGACCTTTTTAAACAACCCATAGAAACTAGGGAAAACAAACTTGAAACAAGCAAAGGCAATCAGCTGAAAAAACCCACAACCACATGCCTCAAGCTCATCCTGTGAAGTGGACCAGGGGAAGGGGAGGCAGAAAGCCAACAGTGGCCTCGATGCCGGCTGCGTCCCACCCGCAACGATGCTGGTTGGGAGGGCAGCCCGGCACAGCCCGCTGCCTCCAATCACACCGCCTGCAGCTCCTGTTGCTATGGCCCTCAGGTCTGAAACTTTGGAAATTAGGTAAAAGGTCTAAACAAGAAACTTTTTTTTCCACCTCCCCCTACGAAATGGTGCCCCTTGCCTAGCACAATCCCTCTTCCTGCTGAGCTCCAGGAGGAAAGCAGCTGGGACGAAGAATTAACTCTCGCGGTCCCAGGGGTTTTTCAAAACAGGAGCAGCAACATGGGGAAGGGGGAATGTACAAGCAGATCTTGCTTCCTACCTGCCCTGCAGTGGTGAACAGGAGAAAAAAATACATGTGTGAGGATGGATGCTTTTCTCTCCTACCCCCAGAAAGGAGGTGGATTTTAAATGGGTTTCATGCTGGTGGAACAAGCTGCCTGGAGATCCCAGGGAATGGGAATTTTCCATCCCCTGGGTACAGTTTGGCATTTCTGAGGCTGCATCCTAGACCTGGAGGGACTCATCTCCCCTCCTAGAGCAAAAGATAGTCCTGACACGTGCACACGTGGGTCGCTGAGCTCTCCCTTCAGCCCAGCAAAGGGTTGGCTCTGCTCAGCGGAGGTCAGTGTGGTTCAGGGCAGACCAAAGGCATCTCTGGCCGAGGTTGGAGTGCCGGTGATTAGAGGCAGCGCTGAACTGGCAATGCACCCGCCTGCCACAGACCCATGAACTGACGCTCGTCCTGTCCCAGAGGCAGCCTGCAGGCACCCACCTGTGCTGTGTACTACATGGCATGCCTGCACCCCCCTCCCCACTAGGGCCACCCCAGGCATTGCACAGGTGTACCTCGAGAGGCCACCCATCCAGCTATAAACATCTCTGCCACATCAAGGTGGGCTGGCAGGGAAGGTGAGGGCCCTGTCAGCAGTTTTAGGGGTTACCCCATCCAAGCCCCATTACACTGCTGCTCTCTCCAGGTGAGGAAGCAATTGCCATCAAATTTCAGCTGAGAAGCTCTTGGCTACTCAGCCAGCCTTTCCAAAACCTCGTCTCAATAGCAAGCCAGGCACCATCATGGCACAGGGCCAGGCAGCTCCAGAGGGCACAGGAACTATGACAAAGGCATCTTTGTTTCTCTTGTCTGCTTGCTACTTCACCCCAGCACTGGGTGGCACCTATGAGGTGGAGCCATCTTTCCACTGAAAGCCTACAGCAGTGTTTTCCGGATGCGGCATCAACACAGCAGGATGGGGTTCCTCACCCCCCTCCCCCCCCTTCCCCTGACACCAACCCAGGAGCTATCAAGGCAGGATTTGTCTATGATCTGCTTGACCACGTGTTTGTATTAATTTTCCTTGGAGCAGGCTCCTGTCTGCATCTCCACCTGTCTCCCTGAGAGCTAGGCTCATCTCCCACCCAGTACACCTCTTCCCCAGCACTGTGGGGTGGGAAGCTACGAAAAGCGCCATACACATTTTATCTTCTCTCTTTCAGCCTTGTTATGTAGGGAAGTTAAGATGGATAAACTACAGGTGTCAAGTCCTTAAAGTTTGTAGGGAAAGGAATTATCTTCTAGCAAGACAGCTAGAGAAATCCCAGAGAGATGCTGGCCCAAAACTATCATAGGTCTGAGATGGAGCAAGAATCTTCAAAGCAAGGACAGACCAGGAGCAGAGCTAGTTCACATACCTAGTTTGAAGCTGGCCATGTCTCTGCTTATGCATTTCTTGTTTTCTTTCTCTTGTGCGAGCAGGTAACCTGTTTTTCTTCCAGCAATCAGGTATGTCTAACAGAAGTATTACCTTTCCTGACAATCACTGTCTTTGCCATTGCCCGAAACTCGCCCAGCAACCACAACAATGCTGCTACTGCTCGGAAAGCGTGGTCTGCTTTCCTGCAGATCATCTCACTGAGAAATAAATCTCCATTTGGCACAGCAACTTTTTTTTTGCTACAGCAAAATACGATCACTTTTAGAATATCATCATGATCTTTGTCCACACTCTCACCTCCCTGCTTAGAAAAGCCCACCTGGAAAAAAAAAAATTGCCCTTGGATATTAAACATCTGCAGCTCTTATAAAACAACAGCTGGGGGGTACTCAAAAGGAAAGGAGATGCAAATCAGTGGAGAACTTTGCTGCCTGAATCTTGCTTGGCTGCTCTCAGCACTGTCAGGCAGTTCGGAAACCGTGAGCTAGGCTAGGATGGAAGCTCATGCCTCTCCCACCAGACCAAGCTCCCAAGGCAGCCCAGGTCCTGGCCATCCTCATTGCTGCCCCACGCTCAGGAGAGCAGCAGGAGCCAAGCTGGGACCCAGTGAGCTTGTGTACAATGTGGCTGTTCAGATCCCAGGTTGCACTGGTGCTCTGGGGGGTAGCAATAACCATCATTTTCCTTGCAAACTGCCTTTGATCTCAATATATTTGGGATGCTGAAAACATGGGTCCTATGCTTCACTTTTCCTTTTAAATACAGAGCTGCTCTGCAGAGCAGTGTCTGTTTGCTGCACCATCTGAAAAACAGCAACAGAAACCGAAAGCAAACAAACACCAAAACTTCCCCCAAAACCCCAAACTAACCAAAAACCAAAACCCCCAAAGGGGGTGGCCTTGCTAGGCGCAGTCAATCCTACAGAGGCTGATTTCTAGAACAGCAGGGGTATGCCTTGGGTCTCAGCCTGCCTCACACACAGCTGGTTGCTGCTGACTTGGTGATGTGTGGTTAGGAGGAGCCAAAGCAGGGCTTGGATGCTGTGTGCCTGCATGGGTTAAAACTACAGCGTACAGCTGGTTGCTCACAAGCTCTAGCTCCAGCAGTTGGCGAGAGACTTCTTTCAGGCAGTGCACTTCCCCGACCCCCTCACCAAGTTAATAATTTCATTGCTCATGCTGAAAACAGACTGCAGAAACAGAAATGAGCTCACCCTTTGCCTGTCTTTGTTACTCAGCAGTTCCTGGCCCTCCTCCCCTGGGAACTTCCCTGTACCCAGCTGCCACTGCAGGGACCCACAGACTGTGCGAGTATCCCGCAAGCCACAGAGACCAAGGCAGGCAAGAGGTTAAACTGGGAGCCTGCCCAGGAGGCTGGTTAGATCAGTCTGGTGGCCCTGTCCTAGTAAAGGTGGAAACAGGAGCTGTGTGTGTGTCCAACACCAGGGACTCAGGGCCATAATCCAGGCAGCAAGGAAGAACACATCTTGCCCAAATCCCAAACCACTTCAATCAGAGCAGCAGCCTCGACACAGTCTGAACTGCAGTCCAGGAAGCACCATCCTGCCTGAAGTGCCATGCAGTGACAGCCAAGCACAGCATCCTTTAGCCCCTGTCTCCAAACAGCCATGTTACACGGTGGTAAGCAATTAAATAGCATCTCATTTCCCTCTAGGGCAAGCAAAACAATATTCCTCCCTGTCTCCGCAAGAGGAAAGAGATGGGAAGGATACAGGGTGGAGTAAAAATTAATGAGGTGTCTTCCCCTTTTTCAATTCTCTCTTGCCACATAGGGTTTAATGGTTGGAAAGCAATCTGAAGTCAGCAGATGTCAACAGCACTGGAAAAGCGCACCCATGCAAATGAGTCATACGCCCAGCACACCCAACTGAACCTAGAGGCAGAGCAGAAATGTGCAAGACAATAAACCCTGTGCAGCTCCTAGCAAAGAGAAACCAAGCCAGGCAGAAAAGGCCATCCATGTGCGTGATTTATTCAGTGCCTTCCCCTCACCCCCCCTGCTCCCATCGCTGCTGTTTTCCACTTGCCACTGTGTTGAGGGGATGTCCACATTGCTCTGGAGCAGCCACCTTGGTTGTTGTGGACATGGCAAGACAGAGCCAGCCAGCACAGAGATTGGGAACAGCAGCGCCAGGACAGAGGCATTTGTTTATTCAGCAAGGGGCAGAGGGAGGTGCAAAGCAGAGGAAAATCTCCAATAGTAACAAGATGATGGACACTGCCTCTGACAGTAAAGTTCCCCTCAGCTCCTCAGGACTAACAACCAAATGCACAGGGAGAGGGGAACAAACAAAAAACCTGAAACAAAACAAACAAAAACAACCAAACAAAAAAATCAGTGTTTTCTTATGGAGGAAGATTGTATGTTTCCTCATGACCAAAATATAACAAGTGGCCCAAAGAAAGTAAAGAAAAAAAAAACCAAACTACCAAAAAAAACCCCCAAAACCCCAAACCCAAAACTCGCCAGACAAAAATCCTCACATCTGAACATGTTCCTTCCCCTCCAGCTCCTCTCAGCCTTCTCCAATCTTCCACATCCTTCTCATCCCACTCTGAGCTAACCATTAGTGCATTAGTGGACAAACAGAGCAGAGGGATGGGAAAGTTGAGCTGAGCATCGAGAGGAGTCACTATTTTAATTAATTCAGCACACAGAGCCATTTTTCTCTGACCTGTCCTTTCTTCTGTGCAGAGGACAGGGGTCTGAATGAGAGTATGGGGTAGTGCTGGTACGGGGGGGACCAGCACGGCCTGGGAGTCCAGCAGCAGAGGGGCAGGTGTCTGCAGGCATCAGAGCCAGAGGGATGACTCCTGCTGTGCTGGGGAGATGGAGCAGTAGTGCCTACAGGGACATCTGCTCCTGCTTTCTGCTTTCCATGCCACTGATGTTCAAAACAAGCTGTTCCCGAGCCTAGAAGAAGGGCTGGCGCCTGCCCCCTGGCACCTGGCAGAGGGAGGCACAGTGTATCCTGTGGGACAAACACACGGTGCTGTGGACACTTCCCAGAAGGGCTGGATGCTCTGGCAGGGCTGCTGCTCTGATCTTGCAGCATACACAGGCAGAGTGTAGCAATACACACATACACAGCTCCAGCTGACACAGACGTATCTCATATTTGGTTTTGCATGCTTCAGAAGAGGACTATCCAACAGCAGGTGCTTAGAGACCTCCCTACATAACCAAAATCCTGTCCAGCAGCAGCTGCTGCCTGACTGCCCAGCCAAGCTCCTCACTTTCCTGCTCAGACAGACACCACTAGCAGCATGCATGACTTTTTCACCTCCACAAAGCCACTTCTTCCCTCCAAATCCCCCCGAGCCTCGATCTGGGAGCCTGGTTCAAAGTTGGTACAAAGCAGCTCAGCACTGAGGTCAACCAGAATTACACCAGTTTCCACCAGCCATAATCTGCCCCAACTTAACTAAGAACCTACCAGATTTCCTACCAGAGCACTGCCAGATGGTTGAAATACAGCTGCTGCTTCAATAGGGCATACAGACAAAAAGGCCTGACATTATTCACAACAAAAAGACAAGTACTGCAGCATTTGCTTTAGATTTTGTGCACAGCTTCCACTGGCTGTATGGGAGGGGGAGATGAACACGGTAAACCACTGGGTGCCAGAAAGCAGTTTGGGCTAAGGTGTCACTAGCTCCCACCCAAGACGTCCCATGACACCAAGGTCACACTGTTTGCACAGGCACCTTGGAGAATGATATGGCTGAGCTAAGGCCCACTAAAAACCCATTCACCCTGGTCTTGCAGGTGCTGTACAGAACCCGTGTGGCACCACTGCCTTCCCCCCATCCCAATCTCTGCATGGAGATTTATATTTTACTGAGACCAGATCTTCCAAAGCTCCCATTTTATGAGCTTTGTGACCTTCTCCAGCACAAGCTCCCCAGCAAGCCCAGGCTGCCTTTTTACAAGGCACGGAGAAGGGCTGTCTTTTGTTTGAAGAGGAACCATGTAGACTTATGCCTACACATGCACAGGCTCAAATTGCATGGCTGACTCCTTCCCAGGTGCTTTGGAGCACAATGGGTGGCTCACAGGAGTGACTCAGAGCTCTTCTTCCCCTTGCATGCCAAAGCCCAGATGAAACGCTTCACTCTGACCAGAACATTTCCATGGCATAGACTGCTAGCATGCCACAATCTTCAGGATGCTCTTTAGTGCCAAACCACCATCCCTGGAGTGTTCCTGGCTCCTGGTACACAGGGCACACCTCCAAATCTGTGCACACCCACAAAACAGTACAGAGGACAGCCCTGCTAGAGAGTACCTTCTTCCCCAGCCAGCTTCACAAGCAGCTTTCTTCATCCTAGAGAGATTACAGATAAAAACCTTCCAAGCCAAAGCAATTCCATCTCTTAATGAAATGCTTCCTCACAGGTCTACGGTTCACATTGTCAGTGTCACCCACTGATCACTGGCAGAGTTTTTTGCCAGAAGGGAAGGCATACATGTTACAGTGAAAACATTTTAAAGAGCGATGGAGATCTTTCCAGGAGAGCCAGCCACAAGGGGAGGTAGAAAAAATGGAACCAGTTAATCACCCTGCATGTGTTATCTGTCTGGGTGGAAAATAGTCTGGAAATATCTGGTATTACAGAGCAAGCACATAGTTTTCCATGATTCAGCCAGCTGAAGCCATGGTCTCCAAGTTTCAGAGACAGGCTAAGCCCATCTCAAAGCCCAGCTGTCCCCAGTCAGCTTTCTAAATGGAAACCGCATTCAGACAACATAGCCCTGAATACATCTATTCCCACCTTGAACTTGGTGGCTTGCTTAGGATCCCCTTAACACAAAGAAGACGTTGAGCAGATTGATTTTGTGGTTGATGCAAATGCAGGTCCTAGCATTTTACCAAAGACCTGCTCGCCAGCATGCTTTCCAGAATCCTACAGGTTCAGCTCAGTAGGAGAGGAGGATCCTATTCAGTTGCTTTCCCAGTATTTTAGGCATCTTGGCCAAGCTGTCTCAGGACTTCATTGCCCAGAAGTAGCTGGGCAACACAGCCAGCTGCCCAGCATCTCCATGAGCCATGCAGATGGGCTTGAGCCACCAGCTTTGTGATGAGAAAAAGCAGACTAAACCTGGACCTTATTAATGATTTTCATTTTAACAGTGTGTTTGGCACTGGGGAAAACTGCCAGCAAAAACCGTGGAGTCTAATGTCTCATCCGCCCACAGGACATAAAAACACACATCAAGGCATTGCTGCTATCAGCTTCATCAAAAACCCAGGTTTCCTTCTGAACCCACACAGCCCATGCCCAATCATATTGGGTCCTGAAGGTCGTCAGTCCTGAGCTCAGGAGCTAAAGGCAGTGGGCTCAGGTTTCTGGGGAGCCAACAAATACCCTGACAAGCAGCCATTGCTGTCCTGCACCCTACACCCAGACAGGCTGGTGCCTCAGGGACCTGTGGATGCAGGATCTCCAGGACCCTCCCAGATCCTGGGTGGACAAGGGTCACATCCTGCAGACGTGGCACTGTGGGGGGCAGTCAGTGGTGGGACAGATGGAGAAGCTGCTTGCACAAATGTGGTCTTCTCCAGGCTCTACAACCTGCCTGCTTTCCATGCCAGCCTGGCAACCCACCTTTGCCACCGTTCTTCAAGCTAGAATAGTTGAAATCTCCACTTCCGTTTTTCTCCCCCAATAGCCTTTCTGAGAAAGTGCAATCTAAGCCACAGAGCACAGAGAGTTCAACAAACAATGGGAGGAGAGGAAGGTCTCTCAAGACGTGGTGTGCATGCCTGGGCCAA
This sequence comes from Ara ararauna, assembly GCA_028858755.1. Taxonomy (NCBI): domain Eukaryota; kingdom Metazoa; phylum Chordata; class Aves; order Psittaciformes; family Psittacidae; genus Ara; species Ara ararauna. The sequence continues at coordinate 45,892,312 of CM054382.1, forward strand.
CCCTCGTAGCATCCAAGGAAAGTGCTTGCTAAGAGAAGTCATGAGCATAACCTGTTCACAAAGGAAAGCAGGACTCCAGTGACAACTAGCTGGCTCCACCTGGGGCAGGGGATTAGAAACCTTGGCACAGCCCTTCTATTCCTCCCAGCAAACAAACTGTGGCTGGAGGCAGGGATTAAACCCAGCAGCAGAGGAATGCAGCTCCTTCCCCCTGCAGAGTCCAAGTTGGCACCACATTCCCACTTAAGACATGGCTTACATAATGCGTCTTATGAAAGCAAATAGTCCAGCTGTGCCAGCCTGTGGGCAGACTAGGATGGAGAGGAAAAAAGAGTAATATTTTGGCTGAGGTAAAGCCTCGCTACACCCCTGCACTGCTACCCATGCAGCAGTGTTGCGCCATCTCACCAGAGAGAGAAGGAAAGGAGCACTGAGGGAAAAGGCTTAAGAGAGGCAAAGGGCCTAGTCCTACAAGACCGGGAAGAGCTGCAGCCCTAGTGCTCATTCTGCAGTCACAGAATATGGATTTTCCTCCTAATTTCCCCTGCTGACCCTGGGTTTCTCCACAGCCAGGCAGGTTCCCATTGAGGTCAACCTATGTATGCTCTGCATTCAAGGCCACTTCAAGTTACTGGGGCTAACCCACAAGAAGCACCCAGCCCCAGATCTCATTTCTTTCAGACACAAGCCAGACACTTCCAGGAACATCCACATCACCTCCCACTGGGGATGGAGATCCTGGAAACATTTCAGTGTGGAGAGCAGCAGGGTTGGGTCTGCTCAGTGCTCTTCTCTGTATGTTCTCATCAAAGATCATTGCACAAGAGAGGGGGACAGTCCCAAAACACCCAGCACTAGCTCATAGCAGAGTCACAAGGAACAAACTGAGATCACCATTTCTTCATGAACCAGGTAATTAACAAGAAACACTTTTAAGATTCCCGATGGGTCATTACTCAGTGACTGATGTCCCCCATGATCTACATGACCACAGGAAAAGCTATTTGTCTCCAATATTGCAAGTTCTACAGATGGACTTGCCCCTTTATCAGCAAACAGAGTCAGGATTCAATTTAAAAGCCACAAGAGCTAGCATAGTGAAACCAGACACTGCACATAGATGGGCAGTCCCAATAGCAGAGCCAGGAGAGCCACTCGTGTGTGGAGGACCTACTCACAAGCCACCCTAGGTCTGTCTGGCTTTTCCAATCAGTTGGGGATGCAGGGTCAGACCTGAGGAGATCGTTCCTTTCAAGAGCTGCCACTTGTTTCCTAAGCAGCTGTCCTCAGTTTAATCAGTAACTGTACACGTGGCATGAAATCCCAGCTCAGCTGAAGCCAAATTACTGACATCCATGATGGCAGGATTCCCCTCCTGCTCCACCACCTTTCTCATCTGGGTCACACAAGAAACTACCAACCCACCACACTTGACCTGTTCCCTGTGGGCTAGGCTACAGCACCTTTACAGATCATGCCCTGGCCTCCTCCAAAAGGACAAAGGACCTCCAGCTCCTCTTCTATGGCTCTGCACTAATGCCAATGAACAGCAAGTGTAGATCTCAGCCACGACTTTTCTGAACACTATATTGGAGGAGCTGCCTCCAGGAGGCATTTCAAGAGAACAAAATAGGACTAGTCTGATAACATGAAGCTCAAGCAGAAACAGACTCTCTTGCAGAGCTAAGCAAATCACCCCTTCAGTAGCCTCCCTTCCTGGGACCATCCCTTCCCATCCTCCACTGCAGAAGGAGATGCAGGACAGTCACACGGGCCAATATCAACATCCCAGGAAAAGAGAAAAACAGAGACTTGGAGAAATAAAAACAATTTTCTCCAGCAACAAGAAGTGCCTTTCTCCCCCCCTACAGGTAGCAGCATTCAAAAGACAGCTCAGCAAAACCTTACCCACCTACCAGTAGCTGATTTCTCCTCTAGAAGCTGTGTTCCGGAAGAGAGGTGGTCAGAGCCAGAGTTTGCATAAGAATGAAAAGGCTGATCTACAACTCAGATGAAATAGTGCTAAAAATTACTAAAAGGGGAAAAAAAAAAGGCAAAAAAAAGAGAAAGGGAAGTGGTATATGGATACTGGAGCAGCATCAGGGCACTCTGAGAGTGTGTAAAGGTAGAAGAAACCCAACCAGACACACCTGTTTCATCAGGCTTTTCGTAAAGAGAAAATCCCTCATATCCTCATGGTAATTGGGCTAGCACAGCTCAGCGTTAAAAGATGCTGCAAGTAAGATCTTGATTAGCTTATTTGCTGCAGGCTACATTTGAAGGGAGCTGTGGCTAATCTTATTTTGATTGCCTTAAAATTCAGTTATGGGGAAAAGTCTGGTGTGCAAGCAGATATATTAATCGTCTTGGAGCAGCCTTGTCTCCTGAGCTGGTGTTTGGTTGAAAGGGAACAAAACCACCATGCACTTCAAAAAGCTGGTGCTACTTTTGACTGCTTCATCCACAGCAGTTCCTCATGCTCCAATGTGCCTAGCAAACCCTTTGGGGCCAATATGCGCATTTTCTTGTATTCAGTGAACATTTCTATACCATTGTTCACATTTTAAGGATGTGTGAGTAAACAGGAAAAAGGGATTCTCTTCCTTATGAAAAAATAAGATTAAAAGCAAAAATGTTTTATATAAATACATAAGCAGCAAATTCAGTTTCTGAAGGTTTCAGGCTCTATTTAGTAAGAGATCCACAGCCCTAAGAGGGAGCCTCTCTACCTTGTATAGCTGGGAAATGGTGTTTAGGTAACTGCAAAGCAGACTCAACAGGAGACTTTAGGCAAAAAAAAAATAAAAAACAGAAAACAATGTCTAGAAGAAAGATTTTTCTCCTTCTAATTCATTGTAACTTCTTTTACATATTTTTTATTAATTTTCTGAAAAAGTCTTTTTGCAGCACACTGCTGTTTATGGAGCAGCATTTTCTCCATAGGGAGAGTGGGAAAGGGTCCTCTTCCACAAACCCTTTTTTTTGTGGTCTGCTGGAATTTTGTTTTCTATGGGATTTCTAAACCCTGTAGAACTTGTATGGAGGAGGCTGGAAAGATTCACAATCACCTATACTTATCCCATAACCCTCTCTGGATGGTCACAAGCCCAGGCCCTTTCCCACACCAAGAAAAGCCTACTCCAGTCACAGCTGGAGAATCAACCACCACCTACAGAACCCCATTTTCTGGGGAGCACACATGGATTGCAAGACCACTGCCCAAAAAACTCACCCCCCAGATGAAAGCCAAAGCCTACCCGCTATCAGGGTCAAATTCCCTTCAAACAGTGAAGGCAACATGTATACGAAGGCAGCTGCCAGGCTGAATCACAAGAATGATGCACAAGTCAGAATTAAGATTTTGTTCTTTTTTTTATTGTAAAAAAAAAAAAAAAAAAAAAAAAAAAGAAAACCAACAACTATTCAGAAGAAGTCCAAATGCAACGGAATATAAGTGGCACCATCTAAGATACCCGAATGTAAAAACCCGGAACATTTGAACTCACCAGCATGAGCTGGGAGGTGCCAGGGCTGGCCAGGAGGGACGGGTGGCCTCTCTCTTCTCCTAGCCCCCATCACAGCTGGAAAGCTGGCAGCCCAGCAGCCAGGACCCAACAGTGACATTAATGGTCTCTGTAAAACCACTCAGCTTTAGAAACTAAGAACCTCGGGAAAGAGAAAAAAAAAAAAAAGAAAAAGAAAAAGAAGTATCTGAAACATTTTTTCCTTTATCAAAAGCCCGGCTTTAGTGACATGCTAACCCTGCTGGAAAGGTAAAGATTGACAGCTCTGACCAGAATGCAGTCAAGTTGATCGGTCAGCTCTCAGTTCAGGACACTCCTCCTGTTGATCTACACGCTAATGAGCACACTGCAGCTGTTCTAGTTATGGGCTTCCCGAGTCTGGGAACTACCTCCTGAAAATGCCACTCCATGCCAAAACAAATCTCATCCAAGTCACCTCCACTGAGCTCTCCAAGCTCACCCTCAGTCCCACCTGGAGGCCCTCTGACCGCATCCACAGCAGCTCTGCCTGCTCCAACTGGGTAAGCCATCTATTTATTTTTTTTTAAGAAACACTGTCATATATAACTTTTTTGTCATTTTTATATTTAAATATAAAAATACTACTTCACTCTGTGTTATGAGACAGAGATCAGGTGACTTGCAGTGACAGAACCAGGAATTCTCACCGCTCCCGTGCGTAGCTCAATGTGCCAGACGAGTACCAGGAACCTCTGAGCAACTAGAGGGTGAAGATCTCCCCATCACACAATACAGCTAGGAGCATATGGGGCTACATCACAGCTCCTGTCTTCCCTTCTCTACAGAACGGAACCAACCTTAGAGAACCATTAGTCTGCAGAGAGCCAGCAGTGAAGCCAACAACCCAAATTTGATCCTTGGGGAGGTCAACTACAGTTTTAAGCTTTCCACTCACCTACCAGCTTTTTGCCTGTGTAGTCTGTTCCTGGAAGCCACTAGATCTCATAAGATGTTCACATGAATTAGACAAAAAATAAAACAGTGGTTAAAAGTTCTCTAACATCCTCTCCTTCTCTTGTCTTCTGAAGAGAGAATGACAACCAGAAATTGATAGAACTAAATTTGCTCTCCTCCCTACCTCAAGACAACAAGAGTTACTGAGACAAAAAACGTGTTATCCTGTACTCTCGGGATTACACCTAGAAGGGAATTTTAGGGGTGTGGGAAGTGCGGGGGGGAGGTGGTGCCTATGGGCGCAGTCTGCTTAGTTTTTGTACTCAAATGGCTCATCTCCAGTTTCGTTGAGGAGACATGTGCGGATGAGGGCCTCTGTCACAGCATAAGGATCACAGTTGGCAGAGGGCCGGCGGTCCTCGAAGTAGCCCTTCTTCTCCTGGCCCACACTCCTGGGGATACGGATGCTGGCACCACGGTTGGCCACACCAGCAGAGAACTCATGGATGTTGGATGTCTCGTTGAAACCAGTCAGGCGCCTGGCATTGTCGAGCCCCCCTTTGGGGTCATAGGCACGGATGTGGTACTGGTGACGTTTGCTCAGCTTCTCAATGGCCTCTTCAATGTGCCTGCAAAGGAAGCAAGGAAGAGGGGAAGACGCAGTGAGTGTCTGATGGATGGTACAACTGAGCCACTTGACTTGTGTCAAAGTGACAAGAGAATCATTGCTGTCCCCAAGCCACTTCATGATGAAGCCTTAAGCTCTACAACCTCAATACAGAGCTTCTCTCCACTCCTACCACTGACCCAGGCTGGCTCTTGGAAAAGAATCCCCATGGCCACCTCCCACAGGGTCCTTCAGTAGTACTGTGTGTGAGACAAGACCAGTTCAATCCCACGCTAAATCCCACAGGCACACTGCCACTGGAGAACTTGCTGTCAGAGAGGAGACTGCTCAACAAATAAGTTTCCATTCAGGAAGCTCACATGAGCCAACCTGGTCATAGGTTGGCTCATTATCTCAAGACATCGCTATGATTAAGTCAATAAAACAACTGCTAGAAGGAATCCCCGCATAGAACTCTACTGCAACCCAGTGCTGTAAGGTCCCTGCCTGCAGTCAGTACATCAGTCTCATACAGGAACTTGGGTGTTACATTTCCAGGATCTTCATGTTTAAGAAAACACAGCATTTACCTCCACAGCCTGGCCCAGGCGGAAGCAAATGGTCCTTCTCTTTCACCATGGTTATTAAAAAGAGGAAAAAAACCCCAAAACCAAAAAAAAAAAAAAAAAAAAACACCAAAAAAAACAACCCACCAAACTATGCTGAGCTTATTTGTTTGTCTGTTCCCAGCACTGGCAGATCAAGAGCTGGATAGCCTGTTATGAATAGCTGCACCCTGGCCACCTGTGCTTCTGTCAGCACTGATGGAGCTATACTGCAGGCTGAATTTCCCATCAAGCACTAAAATGGGAGTCTACCACTATACAAAATAAAAAAAAGCCCACAAAACCAAAAAAACCCAAACAACCAAACAAAAAAAACCACAAAAAAAACATCCACCCACCACAAAACAAACATCCAGCAGGAAGCCTCAAACATGCCAAAGTGACATCTCCCATGTCATCAAAAGCTCTGCAACAAGCTCACTGCTAGCAACCAAGTCCAGCCTGCAGCCTAGTGAACATATGCTACCATCCCAGCTCAAAACACTTACTTGAGACCTCCTTCTTCCCTCATGCTCTTGGTGCTGAAGTTCGTATGACAGCCAGCACCGTTCCAGTTCCCAGGGATGGGTTTAGGATCGAAAGACACAACAACACCGAAGTCTTCACACACCCGATGGAGGATGAAGCGTGCAATCCAGAGGTGATCCCCCATCTCAATCCCTTCACATGGTCCCACCTGGAACTCCCACTACAAGGAGGAGGAGTCACAGGCTTAGTGGTGCAGTCACTTGCTATGAGGCATTTCCCACCCCCTTATGCTCTGATCATTGATAGAACAAATCAGAGCAGCCAGCAATCTGCTGCCTAGAACTTTTTCTGTACTATCTCATTCACGAGGCATCTGAAACAATTTACCTGGGCTGGCATCACTTCTGCATTGGTTCCTCCAATTTTCACACCTGCATAAAGGCACGCTCGGTAGTGGGCCTCCACAATGTCTCTGCCATAGGCTTTATCTGCCCCTACACCACAGTAGTATGGACCTGCAACAGCACAGGTGAACAGCAAGGGGAATGTGAGTTTCTAGAAAGAAAAAGGCTTAAATTCAGTGAAGAATGAGAACAGAGGGAAGAACTCTCCAAATGCTTCAGATGTGTAGAAAAGTCCCAAAAATCTGTTTTTCATGGAAGAACTAATAAAGCAGAGCACTGATGAGAGCGAGTCCCCCTGAGAGTCTGGGTTTGTGCTCTGTAGTGCTGGACACAAGTTTAAGTCACCTGCAGACTATCAAACCAAGCAGCAAATCTGGTGTGGCCAGTCACCATCTCAGCTTTTCCGTAACAATCTTAATCTCATGGTTTAGTTTTTGCCAATATCCTGCTTGCTATTGTCCATCTTCAGCTCAGGAAACCCCTACAAATCTTTCAGCTTGCCTGAAGCACTTAAGCCGTATTGCACTGATTACAATTCAAGCCCTCCTGAGTTGGTCCAGCGCAGACTCCAGGAAGATTACCTTGGGGTCCAGGGAAGCCATTGGAAGGCCAGCCAAATGGATGTCCATCTGTCCCCAGAAGAGTGTACTCTTGCTCCATCCCAAACCAGGGATGCTGGTTGGATACCATATCCATAATTCGCCTGCAGGTATGTCGGAGATTTGACTCTAGAACGAAAAAGCAACATAAGCCTTATTAGCATCTTCATCTCCAATCCCCATTTCCACATTGCTTACAGTTTGACTCCCAGCAACATTAGTGAAGAATCCCAGGGCCAGCCCTTTCTCCACCACCATTGCTTCATTTGCCTTTTACCTTCAGGGCAGGGATTATTACTGTGTTATGCATAATGCTAAGGACATGACCAACATTTGGGCATGTCTCCCTCTCCCCTTCCCAGAAACACCACCTCCAGCAGCAAAACATCCATTCACCTGCAGACTGACGGTTATATTTGAAGACCTCACAGAGAACTAGTTTATTTGGATCCTTGCGAAAAGGGTCCCGAAACATGGCAGCAGGTCGCAGGTACATGTCACTGTTGGAGCCTTCAGCCTGGAAGGTGCTGGAGCCATCAAAATTCCACTCAGGGAGATCTGGAGCAAAGAGAGGAAGAAGCCACAGTGATCTAAGGTCCCCAGGCACCAAGAGGATGGTCTCCCTGCTGCCCTTCAGTAGTACAAGGGTGAAGATATTTATAGGAAACAGGCCTATGATAAGTTTAATCCCAGCTCAGCTGTTTTTGTTCCAAATGGGGGAAGCAAAACAATCCAACAATCAACTCACAAAAACACAGAACACTAAAACAAGAGAAAAACAAGGGAGTGCAACTTCCCAGACACCCAGGAAAACAAGATGAACTGGGCTGCTGGCCAAGCCCAAGCAAACTGAGCAGCACTGAGGATGTTTCCCATGTCGCAATAACCATACGGATGAGCAGAACAGCCAGTCTCCTCACAGAGGTAGCTGGGAAAGCTGGAAAATGGCAAAACATGAGACATCTTCAAGCTGTATGAAGGAGAGGAGCCATTAAATATCCTGTATTCATGCTGCGTGGTCTGGAGAAGGTGGGACAGCAAATCACATGTAGATGGAATCTCATATGGAGGAGAACTATGGCCAGCTTTGCCTCCTCAGCCATCCATCCAGGCTGGGCACTGCCCTCCAGGTCAAAGCACAGCAGGGGCAGTGAACTCCACTAGGCAATGTTATCTCCTCCATATCCTGGGGGAAAAGTGGGAGGATGGGAAGCACAAAGATTTCAAAGGAGCTGTGCCAACCACTCCCTTAGAGGGAGAAGGGAAGAGAGAGAAGGGAAAGGGAAAAAAAGGAAAAAAAAAAAGATAGTTCTGCTCAGTCACACACAGTATTTTCATTTCATAACCGTCTCCTGCCAGCACCATGGCAACCTGGGGAAAATCCTAATGCTATTATTGTGTAAGCTGGGACTGTTTGTTCTGAGGGACACAAGCTCTTAATTACACCGGATAGCTCCATTCTTTCCCTTCCACTTTCTTCTGCCAAACTACTTCCGGCCAAAACGAGTACTCAAGAGTCAATGGGCTGCCGAGCCCCTGCCAACAGCCCCCTCCACAGCAGGACAGTGCCAGGGACTGGCTCCCAACCCCAGGCATCTCACTGAAATGCCACATCTGGAGAGATGGGAACAATCCCATAGGGGGATCTGGGGAAAGGGGTAACTGGATGGGGGTGAGGAGCGATGTTTTCTGCAAATACCATTCTTCCACCATGAAAAGAGAAAAAAGGCAACCCTTCTCTGGAGAAGCCAAGCACAGCCGCTTTTTCCATGCGGCCAGGGTCTGTGAATCCTGCACCTGCCCTCTCACCTTCAAGGCTCTTGGGCTCATGGTCCAGTGTGCGGGTTTTACAGCGGAGGTGCTCCCCTGTCCCATCAATCCAGATGTACATGGCTTGGACCTTCTCTCCCTGCGGCAGCTTCATGTACATGTGCTTAATGGCTTTGCTGAGTTGGGAGCTCGCCGAGGTGGCCATGGTTGTGGTCTGGATGAGGGGGTTCCTGTAGGGATGATAAAAAACACAACCCCAACCGTGAGCCCTTCCCTATGCTCCCAGATTTTTGATCCTCCAGCCAGGGAGGAGCACGGGACAGCTTGGCCACAGGGCTCGCTGTCATCTCCAGCAGCCCCATACCATTCTGCAGACAGAAGACACCAGCCCAGACAGATGCAGGCAGCTAGGAGATCCTGCTCCAGAAGTGATGTCTTTGGAGTACCATTAGTACTCAAACTCCTGCTCACATTTGTCAATAAACCAATATTACTTATCCACCAAGTGACAGCCTTCAAAAGTGCTCCTCAGCCCTGTATGAACTTCTCAACTCCACACTCACCATGCTCCAAAGCAAGGCTACTGAACAGGAAAGCTTAGCTGGAGCTTTCTTAACATTCAGCGAGGAAGACCTGCCAGCCCCAGCTGCCTTCTCAGATCAGCTGGTCTGAAGTTAAAACAAGCGTTGTCTAGAAAAAGGAGGAAACGCAAATACAAGCAACAGGCAGCGCAAGCAACCTCTGAACAACCCAGGCAGCAGCCTCCAGGCAGCCATGGAGGAAGAGACTGAAAGGGCTCTGATCCCACATGTCGAGAGCCGCTGCATCCCTGGAAGCCCGGCACAGCTTGGAGCGGGGATCGCGGAGACAGCCAGCTCACGCGTGTCTGGACCAAGACAGCACTGTTTGCAGGAGCTTAGAAATGCCCTCGGCTTGTAAATGTGAAATGACTTTAAAAGTCACTCCAATACGCAGTCACATCTCTGCAGGGAGGCTCGGCTCCCGGGCCAGCCCGCGCCAGCCCACCCTGCTACGGCGGCGCTGGCTGCTTGCCCGGGAAGGGTCCTCACTAGCCCTACTCCCCTGCTAGCAGCGTCACACACACACTCGTTCCCTGGCAGGGAGGCAATTAAAGCAAGCAGCTAAATAGCCTCGTGAAGAAAGAAACCTGAGAAAAGCATCTGTTCTCAAGAGAAAACTCGAGCTGCCTCTTCCCACACACACACACACACAAACAAGCGAAGCAGGAGTATTCCCCTCACAGCTCTGCCCGCCGGCAGCGCGGCACAGGGCGGCGCTACCAACACCCCCCACTGAAGGGCTACGCCGGGGTAGGCGCAGGCGGCCCCCTCCCGCCCCGCGGAGCCGTTACCTGCGCCCGCCGGCTGCCGCCGCAAGTCCCCCACGCTCAACTCAAAGGGCCGCACCCGCCGCCGCTTTATGGCGCCTCAGCGCCGGCCCCGCCGCACTGATTGGGCAGCGGCGGCCTGGCCGGGGGGGACGCGGGGCCGCCACCCCGCCCCGCCCCTCATCCTCCCCTCCCCTCCTCCCCCTGCGGCGGCTGGGCTGACCGTTCCCCCCGTCCCCGGGAGAGGGGGAAAGCCTCTTTGCTTCGCCCCGCACGGGGAGAGGGGGGGAGTGTTGGGTCCTCTTTGCGATCCTCTCGGCCCGAAAAAATAACCCCTCATCACACATCGTTTTGGGAAAGAGGCGGCGGGAGTAGATCCAGGGCTTTCCGCGGGGTTTACATTAGCGGCTGCCTTTGCATAACTCTTAGGGATGGAAATCAGCCGCCGACGGTAAACAGGGCAGCGGGGAAGAAAGAGAGGGAGAAACTGGAGCCCCTTCTAAACCCTGGCCCAGGCTTGGTGCATAATGTTTGGGGGTGGAGGAACAGACAGTGCTTGCTCAATCCCCCCTTGCCCCTTGGAGCAAGTAACAGGCTCTGGCACCTGAATCCTCTGGATCGAAGCTAAGACCCTTGCTCCAGGAGACAGGACTGGTCCCTGTCACACAAGGGAGAAGAAATCTCCAAGCCCCACCGTGGGTGCAGGAGCACCCACTGCAGAGGCAGCCGGGTGGCAGGGGGCATCCTGCAAACTGCAGGCACTGCCCAGTATTTTTCCATCCCTGCAGCTTGCTCTTGCTGTCCCATCCCCGCTCCTGTTCAGCTCTCTGCACCCCCCCAACCCCGGCACAAGCGGCGGGGGAAGAGCAATGCCAGCACTAACAGAACGATCTGCCACCCATGGGCACATACCTGCATGCACACACAGGTATCAGGCCAAGTATGCACCACCCGCACACCTGCCTCAGGGCGACAGGATGCTGGGCTGCCCCTTGCCAGCCTCGGGGGTTGGCACCCAAACTGCTATCCCTGGAGCTGGACCCTCTTCACTGTCACAACCACTTTACTGAAGACAGCCTCTCAACAGCCAGGGTCTGGGAGGAAAGTGGACAGGTAGAGCTGGATCCTCAGCCAGGAGGAGGTGGAAGTGCTGGCTAAGGCTTCACCTTGATTTATTGCCCATCTCAAGAACTAGGTCCACACCCTCCCTCTGGGGACAACCCGGCTTATTCTTTAACACCACCTTGGATCAGCCACAGTGTGTGTTAACCCCCGAGGCTGTCCAGAACCCAGATAAAGTGTTTTTCACCTTCCGCACATTGACTGGGCAAGGCAGAGCTACCAAGCATGACAGAAACTGCCTCCCCCCAGTACCTCCTATGTATAGAGCAAAGATGTCAACACAGAAACAAATGCTATGTCTTACCCATAGAAATTAGCTCGGGATCTTACATTCAGGCCAGGTTACCTGAACTCAACAGCTCAGCTGAAGCAAAAGGAGGCAGGAGCTGGTGCTGAGACCCAGTCAGGCCAGGGGAGATCCCAAATAGCTCCCATAAAAGCAGGCTGTCAAGCCACAGACAATGTAAAGCTGTGCCTAGCCCTTTTCCCTATGTTTGCTGAGAGGGTTTGTTTAATCAGTACACTGACAGCTCCAATAGCTCCAAATTCTTAGAAATGTACTTGATAGCTGCAATTTCCCAGAAACTTTGGCACCAGTTAACAAGCCCAGGGTGTTCCCAGGTGGAAGTCCCTGCAGTGCAGGGTGACCCTCTGAGCCTTGGGGCTGGGCAGCTCCTCTTTCCACTTGCTGAGCTCCGAACCACCCCGAAGAGAAGCGGAGAGGCAGAGACAGCTTTGCAATGTAAACATCTCTCCATCCGATAAATACATTCCGGCCAGCAAGCCCCTGCTTGGGAGGGCCCCGCAGCGTGGACAAGGGTTTCCTGGCTGGTGTGGGAGCATGTCACTCCCTGCCCCGGGGGAGGTTTGGTGGCAGGCCCCTGCCCTCGCCCCGTACATGTTTATGAGCCAGCGGAGAAAAGCCGGGCGTCGGCGCCGCGGGGCCGGCGCCCTCTCCCGGGAGGCCGGCGGGGGAGAAGCGTACCCCCGCCGCCTCGCAGGGCTCCCGGCAGCTTGTTTACCGCCTGCCGTCCCCTCCTCCCCTCCGGGCTGCCGGGCTTTTTTTGGGAAACACGGCTCAGCCTGTGCCTTCTGCCAGCTGCGTGCTCCAGTGACCCTTATTGTCGCCAGCGTTCAACGAGACAAAAACCTCATCGGGGAGCTGCGGAAGGCACGGTGCCAACAGGTCACACCTCCCAGGAGTGGACTTAAATCAGCCTTCAAAGGGCCCCGCTCTAAATGCGCAGTGCGCCGGCCAGAGACAATGCGCCGCTCCAGGGGCGAGCCCAAGCTGGCTCATGTTTTTCTTTCTTTCTCCTATTAATTCGTGGGAACACCTTTATTCGCCTGCCCCGGCACTTCCCTCCGGCACGGTTTATATCCTGTGACAATTGCCAGGATGGGAAAGCACCTGCTGAGCTCCGTGGGTGGGTCAGGGCTGCACTGGCCAGGCTTCTGCCTTCAAGGCAGCAATGCAAACACGGAAGGGACAGCACACAGCTGGGACAGAGGTCTCTGGTCTCTCCAGGAGAGGTCTGGGGACCAGGACTGTTGAGTCTCACAGTTGGCATGAGATGTGCCCACTCTTACATGTGCCCAGTCCATTACTACCCCAGCATCTCTTTTTCCAGCCCCAGACAGGAGCCAAGCAGCAAGGGGTCATGCCTTCCCTTTCTGCTGTGCCCTGCTGGGGCTGCTGTCCATGTCCATCCCTGTCCATGTGACCCCCCCATTCCTGACCTCATATTCCCCTCCAGCTCCCCTGGGCAGCCCTGGCTGCTTGCACCCTCCTCCCCACCCCCAGCCTTCCGCCTCCCAGAAGTGTAGCCTCATAAATTTGGGAATGCCTTAAAATGCAGAAATGTCACACCATGAGGGGGACAGGATGCAATTCCAAGTCAAAAGGTAGGATACTAAACTTCCCTGTGGCTCAGGCCTTGGGGCAGGTGGCTGCTGGCTCTGCTGCTGCAGTGCTAGGACTCTTTCCCAGCACCCTGGGGCCACCTCAAAGGGTGGCCAGACCCTGCAGCTGAAGAGCTTGTCAACTCTGGGATCAGACTGTGGATCTGTCCTGCAAAGCCCAGGTACCCCTTTGCTTTTCACCAGCACTAACAAAAAAACCCACAAAACAAACAAAAAATCTTAAACAGAAATGAATTAATTTTCTGGGTTTTTTTTTTGAATAGAGCTGTCACAAGAAGAAGGAATGGTCCAATTTGTTGTGACTGGTTAGATCGCAGGAGGAAATGTGATGCACCCAAAATGCCCCTGCTACGAGCAATGGCACAGCTGGGAGGAGGGATGATCATAGAATCATAGAATATTTTGGGTTGGAAGGGACCTTTAAAGGTCATCTAGTCCAACTCCCTCTACAGTAAGAAGGGACATCTTCAGCATCTCTCCTGTCCCCATACCCAACAGCTAAGAAATTCCTGAATTCAGATACACCATTTTCAGGCCCATCTGGGAAAGCACTTTGAGCTTCAAGGTCCTGTATAAAAACATATGCTGGATGTCCTGATGCTGCACCACCTCCATCTGTGCTTACTGCTGAGCACAACTGCCTCTGCTTGGACCCATCCCAGTGTGCCCACCACTACTGAGACCTCAGCTCCAAAGTAGGCTCATGGTGCTGGAGAAACTAAGGACGCAGCCCCTTTTATCCTTTTACCAGCAAGGGCTGGAAAAATAAACCTAATGCCTCAGCAAGACAAGCAAGCGCTTCATTTACAAATTGCCAAGGTAAGACTGGAACAGCAGTCACTAACTGAGGACAGGGAGCTCTCCACAGGCTGGGGAAATATCTGCACCAGGGAGGTGAGGGGGGACTGACCTTGTGCAAACAACCGAGGTGGATGGGTGTCTCCTGGAGCGCTTCAGGAGGCTGACGAAACCCCCCAAGGCAGGGAGGCGGTAGCTGCTCGCCCGATAGGAGAACAAACATTGCATGCTATGTAGCAGGCTCATGCTCCCTTTGAAGATGCTGCCAGGGTCAAGGGTAGCTGAGATCTGGTGACCTGGGGGCTTTTGGAGGCAGAGCAGGTTACCTGGGCTGCACAGAAGGGCAATTTAAGAAATAAAATTAATAAATTAAAACATACAGAAGCATATGCAAAGAAAACAAAAAAAGCTTCCTCCCCATGCAGCTCAGCACCCATGACACATTTAGGGAAAGAGGGGCCTGGAACTGCCCAACCTCCTCCTCTCCCATTGCTCGCACCTCTTTCTTCACCCCCTTCTCAGCCACCTTGGTGACGGTCGCTGTGCTGGATGCCCAGCTTGCCACTCCTCACAGGAAACCATGGCATTGCTCCATCCTGCAGCAGCCCCTCTCCCTTGCCTCCCCCAGGAAGGCTCTTTGCAGGAGGGGCATTGCAGCTGCCAGCTTCAAGCTGGTTTGGCAGCAACCCTAGCAGGCAGCACTTACCTCTTGCTGGCTCTGCCCTGCACTCATGCAGACTTTGCGCAGAGGCCGAGCGTCTTCAGTGAGCAGGGTCCACCACGGAGAAGCACGTGCTTGCCTTCAAAAGCAACCAGGGGAAGCTGGAAGATGAGAACGTCAGGGGCAGGCGGGATTTGAGACCTAGAAATTGCTTGGCTCGGTTTGCTCTGTACAAGGGTGGAGAATATCCCAGGGAGCACTCAGCACATGCCTTTCCCTGCAGTTGGAAGTCAGTCACAGTGTGCATTGGCAGGGTTGTTTTTGTTGGGTTTTTTGGTCCTTTTTTATTAGTGCTGTTCACACTACTAAATGCACTCCCAGCTAGGGTCAGGGCCATGTTAGCTGGGGCTGGCAGATAATTTCAGCCTAATATACTTCACAGCTCTGTAAGTGAGAGTGCGGAAATCCTCACATTGCTGCCCAAGTGGATTAAGTGGTAGGATCCAGGCCCAACATTGTAAATTATAAAACAGAACTGCAAAGTGCTGTTGTCTGCATCCCTTCCTTATGACTGAACTAGGTCCCCATCCTGCCTCAACACATATTTAACCTGGACCAGTAAAGTCAACACACCCGGACACTCATGTAAGGTTACACAAGGGATTTTGCCTTAGCTGGAGAAGAAGGAGGCAAACACAGGGCGTGCTGCAGAGGCTGTCAGGTGTTACAGGTCAGAGCCCAGCCTTCATGATCTGCCTCAAGCAAGGAAACTACAGACAGATGGCAATAGGCTCAAAAATACCTCTAATTAATATAAGGAAATACCAGAGATGTCCTTGCTAAGCAAACAAATCTACACACCCAGGGGTCTGAGCATGAAAATCATACATAAAAAATAATTCTAGTATGTTCAAGGAAGGAATTCATATTTAAAGTTGAACTGTGATACCTGAAACCTCAGACAGTTCCTTAAAAACTTTAAACTTTCAGGTGCTATGGGCCAAAAAGTATCATACCCATTGCTAACAGTCTTCGAGGTGTCCAGAACTGTTTATATGAGAACAGGCTGAGGCTGTATGGAGGGAAACAAAAAAAACCAAACAAACTTCTCCCAAAAGATCACTTTGGGCATGTAATACCTATGCTAGACAGACAGCAGGTTTGTGCAGCAAGGTGCTTGCACCACTCCCTTGTGCTGGGGCTTTCCGGCTTGCAAGGATTGTAGACCATCAGCTGAGACCAAAATTAATGTCGAGGTATTCAGGGTTGCCATGGGTTGGTGGGTACCAACTGTGTTTGTGAACTTGTGGGGGAAATAGCCCCACCATCCCCCTGGCCCCAAAAGGAGCAGGTTGGCCTGCCTGGGGAGGCTGCAAGCAGCCAGTGACTGCAGGCAGTGAGGCTGATCCTGTGGTCGGGTAGCCTTGGACTTTGCCAAACTGATTTATGTTGGGCAAGGATAAGAAACCCAGCCCCATCTCATCTGCCACCCCAGAAGTGAGAGGCTCTGCCCTGGCAGAGGCAGCCCCAGGTCTGCCAAGGATGGGCTGCTCCCCAGGTAAGGGGATCATAGAATAGTTAGGGTTGGAAAGGACCTTAAGATCATCTAGTTCCAACCCCCCTGCCATGGGCAGGGACACCTCCCACTAAACCATGTCACCCAAGGCTATGTCCAACCTGGCCTTGAACACTGGCCAGAGATGGAGCATTCACAACTTCCTTGGGAAACCCATTCCAGTGCCTCACCACCCTTACAGTAAATGCAGGACGCACGTAATTTGGACTCAGACAGAGGGGGAGTGAGGCCCTTCTGACGCATTTGGTGTTGCAACCCTAACCTTATCTATGTATAAATAGAGTCAAGCCACTCTGCACTCTTCTCTGAGATCCCTTCACAGCGAGCAGCTCCCCTGGTCTGTACTCATGTGTCCACCTATTTTTAAAGCCTCTTTTTTTTCCCCTGCAGGTTAGGCTGAGTGGAGCTCCATCCCGCCAGACCTCCTGGGGTCTCCTCTTGGGGAGAGACTCCGTGGAAATTGCTCTGTACACTCCCAGAGTAATCATGTTGGCCTGTTTCTGCTCACAACCTTGGTCCTTTCCCAGCAGAAACCAGAACAGCCCCAGTGAGGTCAGTCCAGAGCCAGACAGGCACCAGCAGAGCTGCATCAGTCTCTGAGTATCTCACTGGACATCTATTCAGTTTCCAACTGGGAAATGTACTTTTTTGACAGTTACAACCTTTTCCTGAGGACTTTTGAGTCTTTCATGTGTGTGACAGCCACACCAGCTCATCCCTAATGTTCTTCTCATCTCTCGGGCTTAGCGCCACAAATCATTTTAAGTGTGTGAACAGAGCAACACCTCCCCAGGGTCTCACAGAACTTCTTCTGCCTAGCACCACTAGGTCATGCAGATGTTTTACGGCTCATGGCTGCCCCTTCCCCATGTTAGTTTGGGGTTTGGCATAGTGACCAGCTGACATCCCCAGGCTGTCAAGGAAGGAAGGTGAGTGTTCATCCCCAAGGGGCTATGCTCAGCCCCATCCCGGAGCTGTCCCTGCTCAGCAGCTGATGCAGGGCAGGCATTGCCAAGCTATCCCGCAGCAGTGCACAAGTCAGTCGTTGCCCTCACCTCCCAAACCCAAAACATCACCCAAAGGACAACATCCCTTCGTTGCCACCACCAAAACATGCATCTCATGTGAACCCTGAGTACATGCACACAACTTACTGCTGCTAAACCCAACAGCTTTAACCATATGGAATAATACAATACAGCCAGTGCCTTGCAGTGTGGCAAGACATGACCTCCCCAAGTCACACATGTGTGCACAGGCAGTTCAGGCATGGTCTCTAACATGCATTCACAAGTCTGTCGTGTCCCTTCCGGCTTGGTATAGCACCAGTTGTGCTCTTTGCGCAGAACAGAGCAGTGATGCACAAAGGAATGAGCTGACTTAGGGTTAGAGAGCAAGTCGGTGCCAATAGCCCAAGACTGTCACCCTGGGGTCCCCAGCACCAGCCCCGCAATTAGTTAGGAGCTGGCCCTGTAGGGATCGCGGCTGCGGAGCCCCAAGTCTGAAATGCAGAGCCGCGTTGCTGCCCGGGGCAGCCTCACGTTCCTGAGTTGACAGCGCCACCTCGTGACGTGTCCTCGCTTCAGGGGGCGCTGCGGGGTGCGCCAGGGGGTATGCGCCCCGCTATGTGTGTTTTATGCCCATGCTGGGGACAGACACAGGGACCACAGGCACAGCGACAGATGGGGACATGGCGCTCAACATAATGCAACTGCGCTTTGTTAATGGCTAAAACAAGAAAGCTCAGGGCTGAAAGGTTGGCAGAATCTGTCCTGCAGCCCAACCTCTTAGACCAGCACAGAGAAATGTCCAGTACAGAAAAGGCCACAAAACCTCTGCTCCACACTCTCCACAGACCACAGACCCCTTCCCATTCCCACCAACAGCACAGAGCCACAGACAAGCACACCCACCTCTGCTGCAAGGCACATCAAAGACCCCAGACATGATGGTGCCCAAAACCTGGCACCACAGCATTACAAATACCCACCTCACCTGGGGAGCAGATTCCAACTCGGGCCAGGGAA
Organism: Ara ararauna; assembly: GCA_028858755.1. Classification (NCBI taxonomy): domain Eukaryota; kingdom Metazoa; phylum Chordata; class Aves; order Psittaciformes; family Psittacidae; genus Ara; species Ara ararauna. The sequence continues at coordinate 45,910,680 of CM054382.1, forward strand.
ATAGGTCACTGCTGCTTCAAGAGAGACACGGTTTGTTCTTTCTTTCTCCTCTTCCCACTGGAAGGTCTTCAAGATTGGGTCTCAGCCCCAGATCTGATGAAGCAGGACAGCTAATAAGAAATCTGTGTTTGCTCTGTCTGGGGCAGACGTAGCGGGGTCTCGTGAAATTTCCATCACTACCTGAGCAGATGTCCTAACAGCAACCACACACAGTGCTGAGGTACTACCCGGAATCCGGTTTGAAGGCAGGAAGTGGAGATAGGGGAAGGGTTTAATTCCAGGACTGCCTAAGTGCGTTTGCAGTGCTGGAGATTACAAAAGCAATATTTCCCTGAAGGGCAACAAAGAGGGAGGTGCAGAGAGCCCTGTGGTCCTCAAGAGTCCTCTCAGAGTCCTCAGTAATCCCACTGAGAACTCACTAGGTAAGCGTGGAATTCTAGAACGCATCCCTGGGACACGGCATCATGATGGCCGTTGGTAAGTTACCTTTGCTGAAGGCTTCAGCCCCTCTAAGCGTGCCCCAAAGGGTACAGCAGGGAAAAGGCAGTGTTAGCCTTCCAAAATGTGTGTTCTCCCTGTGAACACATCTGTGCTTTCACTTAAGTGGACATTTTCAAGGACACCCACTCATCCATAGGCTGATGCCAACCCACCTCTCCTTTGCACCCAGATTTTTCAGACATGAATAAAACTTCACAGGATAGCAAGAGGTGTTGGGTGCTACTGACACACTGCCTAGATGTCCTGGGTGGAGGGGGTGGGTGTCTGCAGAGGTTGTCACTCGACCCAGAGGCACAACCTGCTCCCAGCCTCATGAGGCCTCCTAATATGGGGTGATTTGCTACAAAAACCTGAACAAGAGGACTCAGGGCACCAAGGCAGTGGAGGTGAAACAGCAGCACCAGAGCACAGTTCCTCTCCCTGATAACAGTTATGTCTCGTGTCTGAGTAAGGTGGAGGAGTACAGTTTGTCACCTCCCACCGCAGCAACTCCTTTCTCCTGTCCTACAGATACTACTGCATTTATGCCCATCCTCCATGAATCATGAATCTTTGCTATTTAGGAAGCTGTCATTTGAACTTTCCAGCTCCTGCATGCAGCTGAGCCTGGTGTTTTCCAAAACCCTGTGTCACCTGCCCAGAGCAGATGGATGCATTAAGAACCAGTTTTCAAGGACTGTCCCACGTCCAAATCCTCCTGTGTGTGCACACGACAAACCCATACTGTACATTCCCTGGAGCTGTCCCTCTCAAGACTCATCCTTGGGTTCACATTTGTATCACACTTGGCAAAACAAAGCCCAAGTAACTTTCTGTTCTCCCACTCGTAGCAACCATAGCCTCCACGGACATGGGGCTTCTGCTGAGAGATGACGTTTTTGTCGACTTTTTCAACACATTTCTGAATCTTCCTGTAAGTCCACTCTGCACCATGAAGCCCTTTTGAGATCTTCTCAGGTGAACTTCCAGCTTCTGTGGTGGTAAAGGCCCCAGGAAAATTGTAAATACTCCACATTCAGGCTGGAAAATGAGGGAAACCTAAGCACCTCAGCTTGGAGATAGAGGTCTGAAAGGGAAGGTGATGACCTTCCCTGTAGTAAGAACTAACTAGAACAGCTGGGCTATGGGCTCACATGCCGCCCTCCATCTCTTTCAGATCTCCCCTTTCCTTTCAATGCAGGTTTTTGGCCAGACACCTATTTATATCAGCGGTACAGGCCAGTGGAACCTCTGGCCAGAGCTGCCAAGCCATCTGGTGAGAAAATGCCTCTTTGTGAGGAGGGAAGAAGGAGGAAGAGCAGAGAGCAGGGGACTGAAAGAGCTGTCTTCATTACAAAGGCCACTCTCTGGCTTTCCTGTTCATGCAGTGGGGGATTACTTCAGATGCAGGCATCATTTTGCCTTTAAGCCTTGGGAGAAGCACAAGCCATTTAAAACCCTGGTGCAGCTTATGGAGTCTGTAAAGCCCACCATAAACACTGATAGCTGGAGTTGAAAGCATATGTGGTGGCAGAGAAGGACAACATAAGCATCATCCCTCTGCACCCTGTATTCCTCCTGAGTTCATCAGGAGTGAAGTCCTGTTGATTCTCAAACTGGCTCAGCCCTCTCCATGGACGTCCCACTTCCCCACAGCCACAAGCGTCATTTGCAGGGCTCAGATCCTGTAGCAAAATGGAACCTGCTCCTCTTGGTGCTGCTGGGAAGCTGCCATGCCTTCTTGTCTGGGCTCTGGGAAGGTGGGCAGGCTGCACACAGCCCCAGGTCTCCCTGGTCTGTAGGCAGATCTCGTGGAGATGAGGGCAAAGACTATAGCTTGAGTATCCCCATTCCTTCTCAACAGGGGGATGGCTTGCATCACTCACCGTCTAGCAAAAGGGCACCTTCCCCTGCCTCCTTCTGCCATAGCAGCAGCCCTTTACTTACCGTAATCCCCAGGCAAGAGACGGCTCCTTGCTCACAGCCTAATCCTCTCCTTGGGTGTGGGGATTGCAATGCAGGATCCCAGCCCCCCGGCTTTACTGGCTTGGCTCGAAAAGCACCGGCTGCCTCACTTCTGCAAATCCAGCCTTTGCCTCCACCTCGTCCTCTGCCAGAAGCTCCTGGGTTTCGTTCGGTCGGGGGAAGCAGGTGAGTCATCGCGGCACTGAGGAAATCGATTGGCTTCACCACAGCTGGGCTTCCTCTCACTGGTGCTGTCACCACCTGGTGCCTGCCCAGCGGGTCCTGTCTCTGCTCTGGGTTAAAAAGCCATTGCAGATCCCAGGGTTTCCACAGGATGAATGGGGCTTTACTCTGCAGCCCTGTTAGTACTCGTTCTCTTCCTCTGTGAAGCTGAGCTGAGGTAGCTGCTTAGCAGGGTTTACCATGCAGTTCATGGGTGGAGCAGGGCTGGAGAGCCTTGGGTATGGGAAACTGAGGTGCTGACATTTCAGGTTTGCTGCTATAGGGGTGCCCAGGGCTCTCACACTGAATGGCAATATGCTTCTTGTCTGATGCATGCTGCACTGGGAAAACAGGCCTATGCCATGGTTTGTCTTACCAGTAGCGAGTCTAATTCTGCTCAGTTTACCCCTAAAATGAGCCATCTCAGCCCAGCCAGCTACGTTGCCAGCTTACATGTCAACACAAGGGAAGGCCACTGGAAAGCAAGGTATGGCAGCAGGTATGCAGATTTTCATTTGAAACAAAACCAAATAAGTTATTGAACCTTGCTCCTGTGCTGTTTCTGTGTTTGTTGCTGCTGCTTCTCCAGTTGAGTAGAACATCAAGCTGAAGAAAGTTGAGAGCAAGCCCCAAACTCAAGCAAAAAAGATGGATGTTTGCAAGGGGAAGAGGCACAATAGCTGGGCAGACTATCACCGACATAAGCAGGATGCCCTTGCAAACATCACATATGTGCCCCACAACCTGTCTAAAACTCACATTTCAGTGCGATTTGCTGGTATCCTGCCTCACAGTACTGCTGTCCTACAGCAGCCTCTGTCAAGGAGGCCCTCTGGGGGATGTTGATGGGACCTGGAGGGCTTTCTTGGACACTGCTCCTTTCTTTGCATGCAACCCCTGATGCCGTGCTCTGCACTCTCTCTGACAGCAAAACTGCTGAACTGGCAAAGCGCTGACCGGTGGCTACTGGAAAAGTGCATCAGCGGGAGCCAGGGCATGTGGCACTTTCGGGCCTTCATCCGAGGAATGGCAGGTGGGCACGGGATGCTCCACAGCCCCTCTTCACCCAGCTGTTGGCAAGCTGCCCAGTGGGACACAGACACAGAGCTGGGGGTATGGGTGGGACAGGGGACATTGCAAACCCAGGTAAAGCTGTTGAAGATGTGCCAGCAACAGAGCCCCAGAATGGGCTGCGTACACTAGGGAAACCATGGTGCTTCTCTACACTGCTCCCTTGTGTCATCCAGGCAATCTTTCCTTCTTTCTTTTTTTAAAAGACGCAAGCTGCTTCACCCATCAGTGGAGCTTTCAGGGACTCCCTCCAAATCCTGTCCCTTATCTGAACCATAGGGGAAGAACTGACCAACTTCTGGCTCACCACTGAAAGGCTCCTGGGGCTTGATGAGTCAGATGAAAGGCAGAGGGATCTCTACCTGTCCTTGCTCCACAGGCTGAAAGCCACTCACCTGCGTGAAGGCTCCAGCGTCATCACTCTCTGCAGGACCATCACTGGTAAGAAGCATGGGAGCTGGGGATGAGCAGTGCCCTTCCAGAGAGGTTACATTTCCTGGATGCTCCCATGGAGGTGGGGTACCATCACCAGTTTTCTTTGGCTGGGGAGCAGTCTGAATGGAGCCATCTCCCCAGCATAATCCCCTGTATCTATTTCAGGATCACTGCCGAAATCCAGGCACATTCAGTCCATCAGCACCAGAAGGGAGATCCTAAGCAAGATGCAGGAACAGGTCCTTTTTACGATTCAGAGTTACTGGCTCCCTAAATTCTTCATCCACTGCAAGATGGGCATGAAGGAAGAGAAATTGTGCTGGCCTTTGCTGCAGGAATATCAGGAGCGTTTATTATGGGCCAAATCAGAGGAGCCCTCAGGCTTTTCAGAAAATCTCTTCACAATGCATATTAAAAGGAGTCAGGGTTTGTCAGGGCCCTACTGCAGCAAGAAGGCCAAAGTGGAGATCTGGGCTCTAGTCAGGGAGGTAAGAGACATCCAAGAAATTAAGATGCCCAGTTTTCAGGTGCAACCAGAAAGGCAACCAGAGCCAGCTGGGAGCACAAAGGAATTTTGTCTGGATAAGAACGCTTTGGAATCAGTTCCACAGCAGTCAGAGCATCCTGCAAACCCTGCCTTTGGAGGCAAAGGAGGAGCAGCCTCTCACAAAAGACCCAGACTTAATGCACAGCAGGTTTGTCACCTGAAAGACTTCTGTAAAGAGGAAGTCCTCTCTAACTTGTGTTCCTCTGCACCCATTGCCCAGCTGCCATCCCTGGAAAAGCCAGTCAAGACCTTGGGTCTTCTTCCCTGGGCCCTTAGTGCTGAGACCTGTGCAGGACGGCCCTTCAGGGATTTCTTGAAGTGCCAGGACCGGCCCATGGAGACTCTTCTCCTGGACCTGTGGCATGACCTGGAGGAATTTCTGTCTGTGGTGCTGGACCCCAGCAGAGAAAATAGTTTCTCCCTGCGTCATTTGACTGGGGAGAAGATATGCAAGACCTACCTGGAGAAGGGCACCATTCAGCAGCTTCCCTTGGAAACCAGGACCCTCAGGAGGTTGCGGAACCATCTGATGTCTGGAGAATTCTCCCCCTGGATATTCAGAGCCCAGGAGGAGATTTGCAAGGTACAGAGCAGTGCTGGCAGTGATCAGGCTGGGAGGGAGAGCTGGCGCTGGCTCCCCTGGGCTGGTGTGAGAGCTTTGTGCTTTCATAAGAATAGAAGTATTTGAGAAAAAAAAAAAGATTAGGAAAGGAAAAAACTTACAGACACAAGCCACCTTGTGGTAGAGCCAGTGAGCAAGATGCACCAGGTCAGTGGAAAGGAGCATCCTCACTGGCTTGCTGGGCAGTAAAGCAGAGGTGAGCAAGTCATTTAGCAGCTGATGACTTTAGCTGTTAGATGCACACACTAAGGGCCAGGGGGATGGCAGGGCAGAGGCCATCCTTTCACATCTGAGTTAGTGGCTCCAGCACAACACAAGTAGAACACATTTACAACCCAAGCCCTTCTGGGCAGCCTCTGAGCAGCCCAATGGATCTGGATGTACAGCTCCTGGCTGAGCTGTCCCGGGCATCTAAGTGAGGTGTAACCTGCCCACAGCATCGCCACTGCAACTCGGGGTAAAATAGGCAATTGCTGCTGGAGCACTGACTGAGGACAGACCACCTTTGCTTCTCCACAGGTGCTCTACTGCTTCTATGAGGAATTTCTGGCTGATGATGACAGGACATTCCTTCAGTTTATGGTAAAGGCGATGCACAGGGGACATGGGCACCCTCATGGGGTGAGCAGGCACCAGTGGAGAGATGAAAAGTGGGAGAGAGGGAGGGAGGAGAAGCCAAGAATTAGCTGCAGTGGTCTAGCACCCCACAGTGTCCCTAGCCAATACTGTTGCAGGTGATACAGCAAAACCTGCCTTGCTCAGACTGCCTGGAGCAGTGACTCTCAGCTCTTCCACCACAGCATCCTGCAAGTCAACAGCACTTCAGGCACACCCTGCAAGAGCTCCCCTGAGGTGGACCATGACCTGGCTCAAAAGCAGGGAGAAACTTAAATGCAGTCTTTCAGGATAGGCAGGGGTGAGACCAGCAGCAGGCAATGCACTGGGATGCTCATTTCTGGGAATTAACTTCCCTTTTTTATCTTGCCTGCAGTAAATACTGCTATTAATGTGACTCTTGCAAACATACATGTGTATGCCCCTGTCCACACACAAGTGCCTGGCCAACAGGCTGGGGGAAGAGGTCATGCAGCCTTTTAGCCTATGATTCAACTACACTCAAGTTTTCCACGTATTTTTTTCCACTGTGTAAAGGGATGATCTAAGAAAGCAGTCACACAAGCACTCATCTTCCTGGACTATGACCCCTCCTGGCAGTGGAAATCCCACTAAAACCTCATGTTTATTAACAGCCTAAATACCAGCATTACACCTGTAAGCCTCCTTGCAGAGAGAAACCCCCAAACATCCCACCTGCTTGGGTCCCCGCACAACCCACACAGGCAATTTTGCTCACTGCAGACAGTGTCCTTCAAACTAACTATGAGACCTTTCTCCGAACTGCAACATAAAATCAGCAGCTGATCCTGAAAATGGTAAGGAGAGGCTGTCAGGACTAGTGCCCCCGAAGACCTGGCTCGCAGAGATGCTAGCGTCCCAGTCAGCAAGAGCTGAGCATTTTGGAAGTCAGCTGGCAGCTCCTGACCCTTATTCATTAAATGCTCTTGACTGTAAGTTAATCAGCTGCCCAGGTTTTTAAGCAGCTCTTGTCAAGGAAATCACTGCTCAGAGCACAGGGCTGGTCTAGGAGTACAATTAGCACTTCAGCAGGTGTCAAGGCCATGCGCTCTGCAGACACTATTCTCTAAGCCAGACTCCTCCTGGGTCTCACCACAGTGATGTCAGGGATACTGCTCAGGGGTTTAGCAGGGTTATTTCTGGTGCTTGCTCTCACCTGCATGTATCTTGGTCAAAAACCAGCCACTCTGACCTTGCTGCTTAGTGAGTCATGCAAACTGCTTACCAGTGGGGAGGGCCAAAACCTGCAGGAGGGTCTCAGTGGTGGGCAATGGAAGCACTCGCATAGCACTGGCCAGAGCCAGCCCCAGGGACAGCAGCCAAACAAAAAGGCAGATGAGGTTACCTGTCTGCCCAGGGTTGTTTTCAGCCCTCCTGGATGGACTTTCTCTTCAAGAAAGCTGCTGTCTTTACTGTCAAGCTGTTGTCTGGACTACCTGGAGGACCTACTGCATGTCCCCGGTATCACACAGCTGGAGGCAGATGTGAGTCAGGTTTAAGCAGCTGCACAGATAGGGTTAAGGTCTATGCTGAGCTTTAAACTCCTGAGAGTTTAAAGCTAGAGCAGAGATCTAACTTGGGTAGCTTTGTACTCTAAAGCACAGTAAACCACGCAGCTAGCCTATGAGGCACAGTGCAGGAGCAGCTCCTCAGGTGGGATATGTCCTCTGTGCAATCAGCCTCTGTTCTTCTCCCTATAGTCCCTGCAGAGCAATGTCCCAGTCCCCGAGATGCAAGACCACACTGCTGGGAAAGAAGACTATCTCCTCCTGTCCCAGCGGATAAACCAGTCGTTGAAGCTGAGCCAGGCCTTGCATGGCACAAGGAACTTGGAACATCTCTCCCCCAAGCACTGGCAATTAATTGCCACTCGAGACCTCCGGAATGGGGGCTCCATCCAGGCAGAGGTGGAACCTCTCCTGTGCAATACCAGTAAGAGAGGGCTCTGAATTTCTGCTGTGGCTCATGTTGACTCAGGCTGATAAAGCTTACTTTGTGCACCCATGGTGGCCAACGCCTGTAGCACACAGATGCATTACTGTATTGCTGACTGGGCATGAACATCATGGAGTGGGTTGGGACAGAGTATATGGGAGTTGCCAGCTGTAATCCAAGCTTTGGCAGTGACCTATGGGCCAAATTCCCTCCTGCCAGTACCAGAGTTACCAAATACTACATCCCTCCTCTAGGCTGTGTCACCAGATCAAATGAAGTCTGCAGCAAAGCAACTGAAACCCAAAGCCAGTGACAGCCATTGTCACCCCATTTCCACATCTTTACCTTTTCCTGTGGCCATGCTTTTGTAACACCTTCAGCTTTGTCTTCTCAAATAATCTTTTGAGATTGACATCAAGTTTTTAGGCACCTATCAGTGCACTGAGAGTGATAGCAGTCACCTGTAGCAACCGCTAGCTAGCTTGTGGGGCCTCAGTCATACCTGAGAAGTGCCGTGTCACAGACAGATCATGGGAACAAGACACACAAGGGGAAAGAAAAGGTAACAATCACAACATATCACTAAAAACAAGTTTCTGAAGGGCTGTTAAAGCCAGAATGAGTGAACACAGAATCTTTTCCTTCTTCTCTATCTGATGCAGACTCCCAGAAGATGATGTCAAATGAGCTGGCTGTTCAGAAACCTTCACTGACTGTGGATAGCTCAAGCAGGGAAAATGAGCTTTTAAGTCTCAAAAGCCCATCAGTTGGCAAGTCCAGTCTGAGCAGGCTGGTAGCAGGGGGGGCTCCAACCATCATGCCCTTGCAGGTGCTCCAGCATACCCTTAGGGGACTGGACAAGCAGGGTTCTTCTCTGCTTGTATCCCGTCATGTAGTAGAACATCTCCAGAAGGAGAGGCCTAGCCACCCTTGAAAGGCATGTGTTTTGGGGTGTTAATCCAGCCAGAGAAAGTGGGAGAGCTTCCCTGAAGCAGATGCTGAGGAGGTCAAACCGTGCGAGGTGAAGAGTTCCCACAACACCCACTGTCTCCTGCACTGGTTTACCATGCAGACAGCAGCATCGTGGCTCTGGGGTCCTTCACCCTGGGGCCAGTTGTGAGCAGGCTCTGGCTGCCATTTGAGGAAGGGGCCAACGCTGTTCTGTCCCCACAGCTGTTGAACACAAGAGCAAAAAGAAGAGGACTCTTCCTGTGAGAAAAAAACAAATCAAACATAATGAAGTTTGCTACAGTAGAGAACCCATCTAAAGATTCAGGTCTGGCACCTTGCAACACGGGGCTTCACTGGTTTTTGCTACTTCCACTCTTTCAGGAAGCAGATTTTTCCCAGTGCTTTCTTGTAGTGCCACCGCTCCCTTGCTTCCTCATTGGGCCTTCTCATCTGTAGGCACAAGTGGCCTGGGGGTCTGAACTGTAGTTACCAAGGAAAGAAGAAAAACGTTTAACATCCCCCCAACACCATAGTTCAGATTTATTTCTCACATCTTATGCCTGCCTCATGCAATTCACCCTCAATCACACCTCGGCATGCCACCTGTACTACAGCAGGGCAGCTCTCAGATTCCCAGAAAAATCACTTAGAATCATCCTGTGACCAACTTAAATCTCCATACTCACTAACCACATGAATGTCCATATGGCTCATGTTTCACCTCCTGGGAATACTTCACGCATGAATCCTTGCAGTTCCACACTGGGATATAAATGGTAACCAGGACACAAGTCCCAGGTAAGAGCAGCTCTTAATGTGAATTGTGAAAGTCAGTCTCAGGAACCATACTTACATAAAGCAAATATTTGACCCAATCCACTGATCTTCAGAGAAGGTCTTGCTAACCTCATAAATGACCTGAAATCCCAGTCCACTCTGAGCTCTGGTTTTCCAAAGCTCTGCTGAATCTTTTCAATGTCGCCATCCTCTGGCTTTGCATCTATTGATAATCTCCCAATGTACCAGCTGCAAGAGGCAAAGGCTTTCGACTCCAGAACACCCTCTTCATGGTCAAATGCATGAAACTCTCTGCCATTCAGAGGCAAACTGTTGTTTATTCTCAGTAAGACAGAGAACAGCACAGGCTCCTTCTCCCACTAGTCCTTCCAGGTGCCCCCTCCTTACCTGCCTCCGTCCCCTGGTCTCTGTGAGGCTGCTCAGTCCATTTGCAGATTCTGAAGTCTCCATCACAGTCCCAAAGTCCTGCCTTCTCCTTGACTCCCTGAAGCCTCAGCCTCCTCTTCAGGCTGAAACCAGTTACTTTGGATATATGGCAGCAAAGCTGTTTGACAGCTGCACCTATGGCAGAAAAGAATCAGCTTGTCAGAAGAATTTCCTCCCTGGATTCCCAGGGGCTCAGTGGATGATGACCTTAAAGTCTTTTCAAACCTAAACAATTCTATGAGTAATACAGACAAGGGAGGCTGTGCTCTACTGGTACCTTTGCTGGCCCATCTGCTTTACAGATCCCACACACCACTCATCCACATATTTCTAGCTCTCCTTCAGGTGTGTCTTGTTAGAAAAGCAAGCACAGAGGTCCTGGGTATTTTCCAGGTCACTGGTGGCACAGAGATCACATCTCCTCGTGTTTCCTCCTGTACAGGCACTTAATTAAAATACTGCACAATGCTGACCACCTGCACTTCTTGAAGCAGTTCCTTGAGGAGCACACCACAGACAAGCTACTGCATTTCTCAATGGCTGTGGAGAAGCTAGTCAGAGAGACCAACCCAGAGATGAAGAGCTTCGTTATTAACAGCATTGTCAGAAATTACTTCAATGCTGAAACCCCAGCTGGTAGGTGCCCTTCCATCCCATACTTTACTCCTTTCATCATAAAAGCCTCCTTACTGAGCTGGATGCTAGTTGCAGATTTTATATCCTCTTGCAGGGACTTGCCAATTCCCCTTTCCCATCCAGTGGAGCATTTATTTGCTGAGGCCTTCCACTGCCATTTACAGTTCTAGAAAGGTGGTTTATTTGTTGGCAGGATCTACAGACCAACACCTGCAACATGCAATTCCTGTGGCAGCAGAATTAGCTCTTCCCTATCTTGTCTCCTTTGGATGCTCTTGGAGTCACAGCTTCACTCCCAAAGTACGCAATTAGCACAGTACAGAAAGGAAAAGGGATAAGAACCAAAGTCAGCAAACAGCAGACAGGGCAGGCAATGGTGGGACAGGGTCAGGGTAGGAACGAGATGTCATGGTGGCTCATGGGTGGCAGTCAGGGGCAGGCAGTGACCACACTTCTCTTCCAGAAGAGCAGCTGAACTGCCACACTTCCACCACCAAAGAAATAAATGAGACTGAAGCAGTCAGCCCCCACATGTTGATGACAGCACAGATCTTTGTCCAGAAAACAATGGTAAAACGATTGTGAGCACCCAGGTCAAGCTGGTTCCTTAAGCCCAGTGGTTATACAAACACATCCTTCCGAACCATCCATCTCACCCCAAGGTGACAGACAGCAGTTGCTACAAACGTATTTCCCAATGAATTATCAGCTGGTCCATCAAAATCCCAGCCAGGCCCTCACCCAAGCAAAACTGCTACTGAACCTGCTGATGCATTTACCTGTGCAAGGCCAGCTAGTCTTGTCCTATGGGGACAAAATCACTGTTTGGCTTGCAGAATACTGGTCTGGAGGAGGCAGCATGCTGCAGATAAACAGGACAGATACTCCCAAGCCTGCTATGTGCAAGAACAGAGCCCATGGAGGAGATTTACCCTTTCCTCCCACCATGTTCTATTCGCCAACCTCCTCCAAGCATAGGAGGCCAGTGGGACCCCAACCTCAGAGCTACCCCTGTCAGCTGCTCCCCCAACTTAGCCACCATCCCACCAAAGTTCCGCCCTCATCATGCATCTGGCTGCCAGCAACATGCAGTCGGAAAAGAAAGTTACTTTTCTCAAAAGAAAAGTCACTATCATCAGCAAACTCTTCTTGAACTCTGACATTCTGCCCAGATTGTGGGTAAGATCCTGGGACCCACCCAGGAAACCTGGAGGCTGCTTGTCTGCTCATTGCTCAAGACAATTGCATCACAGCTGTGACTGACTGTGGGGAAAGGGGAAATAGGTAGAGGTCTGGATCTGCTCCAGCAAAGTATGCTGTGAATCTTCAGAGCATGCTCTGGAGCTTAGGCTCCACAGGATGGGAAGCAATCCATCACCAGGCCCACGCTAGCACTTGACCCAGGTAGACTGAGAACAAGTGTGTGGACAAGGAGATGGTGAAATCTCCTACCTGCCAGAGAAATGCCAGAGCTGAAGCACCAGGATGGGTGCTGCATGCCACCGATTCAGTCCTCTCACTCTCCAGAGAAAAAGGTCACCATCATCCCCTCCCTACTGTAGCCACCTCTTCCCCTTGCAGCAGCCATGGCTGTATCTTTCCCTTTGGAAAGCACAGCACAGTGCTTTCCACAGAAATTCAGGGGGGATCCTACCCTTGTATCTGGGACAGTCAGCTAGGATGTAACTAGTCTCTCTTAGAGACTGCTGAAATGTGAAGTGGGGTCAGAGAGAGAAACATGCTTCTAAGGGCCCATCAGAGGTGCTACAAACTCCTCTGGTCAAGCAAGGTCCCTTCTGTGGCCAGGTAAACATCTCTGAAGAAGAGAGAGATTTTATCTGGAGTTTATCTTCCAAGGAGCTACCAAACTGTGTCATCTACCACAGAACCAAGGTCATCATCTTCCCCATCCTGATACACTCCTAGAGAAGGTAGGCATCATCCGCTCTCTCCCAGAGTGGGGTTGGTTCTGTGGATGTCAGCCTTTTTCTCCAGTCACCTATTTCTCTGATATGGTGAAATGCAGATGAGACACCCCCCAGGAGCTCAGCTGCAGATGTCTGCTTGGATTTGCTCTCTTCAGGATTTCTCGTACAGGTTCTGCACAGAAGGTGATGAGGAGCTTTCAAGTCTCCAAGGACAGGGTGCAAATCGCTTCACTTAGGACAAGAACCTCCTCCAAATCATCTGATATCTACAATCCAAGTAACCTAAGCACCTGTCTCCCTGCTCCACACCTGTCCTTAGGCTTGTTCTTCTAACGCAGAAATGTCCAGACCCGGGTTTTTGGGGTCCCACAGGGTGCACCTTAAAAGAGCCAGTTTTTCCTTCACACAGCCATGAGGATGCGCGTGGTGCAGGCCTTTCGGAAAATGAAGCATCTTTGAAATAATTCCTTTCCAGCAGATTCAGTCAAAATTTCCCAGTAGGTTTTTAGAAATTTCTTTCAGGAATAGGGAAGTGGGTGCAGAGACTTCGTGAGCAAAGAACTGTTGCATAACTCTTGTTTGCATTGATAAACAGTTAAAAAATATTCTCACACACCTCCTAAAATAGAAACAAAGCAACTAATCTTTTGGGTTGCAAGTCAAAAGAGAGTAGGAAAAGGAGAAGAACCATGCAGCCACACACCAGGCTCAGTGGCATTACATGGAGAATGCTCTGAGCATCCTAAATGGAAAATAAGCTTCATCAGAATTTGAGGTGACACTGGGAAAGAGAAAGATACTTTTCCTTCCTCATCCACTTGTTTAATTTCAGTACACTGAATAATTCTAAACTGAAAACCACAAAGAAAGTGGTGCTAAGCGCTGTCAGTCTGCCTGACAACCTGGCTCCTTGACTGAATATTCATTTGGAAATTGTCTAATTGATTTTTGATTAAAGGGGAAACCAAAATAGGCACATACTAATTTTGCTTTGACGGTTGAGTGGGTGTCATCAAGCTGTTGTTCTGCTCCCTGTCATTTATCGCTGTCAAGTTCTGGTTAAAAATCAGGTTTATACGCTTTTGATACCTACAGGCAGGTGCTTGAGCTGCTGCTCCACAGCCAAGCTGGGGTAAAACCCCTGTGCTTGCGTGCTCCAAGACTGCCAAGCCATATCAATTAACTCAAACAGCCCCTAAACCTTAGGCATTTCCACTGGATAATATGCAGTGTTCAGCTTGAGTCTCCACTTTACAGAGCCTCACTGCAACTCTAGGGCCTTCTCAAACATAGTTGTTTTAATTGCCCCCAGAAAAAGCAGACAAAACTTAACCCATCACAGATCTATTCTCAGCTAGCAGTAAGCCAGAAGTATCATGTTACACAGGAGATGTGTTATCTGGTACAAAGACATGTTTGCCGAGGTTTTCAGGAAACCAGTTGGGAGAGAGACATTTATTTAATCAGTACACACAGTTTCCATCCCCACTGCTGCCTGAGCAATGGGGCTCACACAGCCCCACTAAGATACTGTTCTGGAGAGATGGCCATGGATGTGTAAGAAAGACTGAATTTTCTCACATGGACATTAATCCTGCAATGAATGTCCCTGGGATAATTTTCCCTGAGCCACAGCATCTTGCAGCGCCTCTCAGGAACAAATAACCAGAGCCAGGCAGATAAAATCACTCAGCTCGAGTGATGTGTCTTGAGAAGACATGCGTGATCGCCCAGACCCATCTCATTTCCCCTGCCCTAGCCTGCATGGCTGGCACATTCAGCCTGGTGGAGTAGGAAGGGTAGACACCATCGGGCAGATCTGTACCTGCAGGGTTCAGCATAGGCTGCCTCCTGCTCTGCATCACCTGTCAGCCCTGGCTGCAGTGCCCTATCAGAGGAACAAACCAAATCAGCATGCAACCCAAAAATAGCTGCAGGTTCTGAATGCACTAATGCCCGTGGCACCTTCTGCTTGGAATGCTTTTCTGCACCTTATCACGGTTTCACCAATGACCTTTATTTGGGGGTCTTGCTTTTCAGCTGGGAAATATGGTTATGTTGTCTCTTAAAGGCATCAAAATTGTTAGGGAAAATACTTGTAATTCCAGAGAAAACCTATCTTCCACGCCTTGCTTTTTGCTGATTTTGAGGGTTGCTGCTTTGCACAGATGCGGTGTGTGCATGGCTGGGAAGGTGGCAGACTTAAATCCATCTCTATCACCAGGCGGCACTGTGGTGCCGTCTGTGCCTCTACACAGAGCGGAGGGGCCGGCCGGTCCTGCTGAGATTGGGCATACTGCCTGAGCCCCACTTCACGAGCAAGAGCATGGAGCTCCCCTTGGGAGAAGCTGCGCACATCAGCACAAAGCTGGGAGCACGTCTGTGCTTGGGGTCAGCTGTGCAAATGTGTGTCCCTATCTTTCCAGGTGCCATTTCCTTGCAAGCCTCCCATCTGCCACCCAGGAACCCCCAGCACTGCAACAGAGCCAGGGTGGGATGCATCACTCCTGCCCTGCAGCCCCCAAACTGCCTCACAGTCAAGATTTGGGTAACCCAAGTGCTTGCTCAGCCACTCTTCCTTAACCTTTGTATAAGCCCTGTGGGATTCGAAGTAGCATCCTGGTGTCCTCCCTCATTTGCTGTCAGAGCCCTTGCCACACAGTACTGCTTCATCTCTTCTCCCTCACCAGGCAATCATGCCATCATTGTCTTCTCACTCACAAAAGGCATCCAGATCCTGCTGCTGCAGCCCCAGAAGACAATGGAACAACAGAAGGAGCAAAAAGGTGCTGAAAGCAGTGCTCCTGCTCTCAAGGGGAGCGCCAGCTGCCAGGACCAGAGCTGGGTTTTAGGGCTTCCTGCATTGGTCCATGATAGGAAGTTTGTACATGTTATTTTTCCCAGATTCAGATTAAAGTCTTAAGAAAAGGCTCTCCTTCAGCAAGTCTGCCTCCTGTCCCTCAGAGCAGATAGCTGGCGATAGACCCAGCCTACCTCCCGCAGACCACATGAACATAAGCACCTGGAGCAGCAGAGCCATGACTCCCCTTAAAACCTAAAGGCCAACTGGGTGGATCTCTGCAGGATGCTGGCCACCCCCACCATGTCCAGTAACACTCACAGAAAATGCCCAGTTCCTGCACCTTTCCATACCCTGATGCACCTTCCTAGGAGCGCACAGCCATGTTGTTCATCTCTGATCACCTGCACCCTGCCTCCATCAGCAGTTGCATCATGGCCACTCATGAAACATCTCTCCCTTCCCTGTAGACATCAGGGGAAGGACAGACCTCCAAGGAAGAACGGAACTCCCAACGTAATGTACACACGAAGCAGGACAGGGGCATACTCCAAGAAAGCTCTGCACAGCCCCATCACTCTGCATAGTTTGCACTTAATGAGCAGTAAGATCTAAAAATAAAGTAATTCACAGCATCCTCCAGCTTGCCTGGTAACAGCATAGCAGCTTGCACCTCTGCAGCTACAGCAGGGACATGTCACAGCATGTATTTCCACCTGAACTGATACACTTATCCACACAACAGCCTCCTTCGTCCCATATACCTGTAAAAGACTGCATTGCACATAGCTGGGACCCACCAACAGTGTAAATAAATCACACCAGGCCCAAGCACACCACCACCTTTGAGGTCTTTCCAGCCTGGAAGGTGCTTAAAGCAGGAAACCAGTCACAATAAATACTTTGCCTAAGAAAGGAGCTCCTCAAAGATCACCCACCCCTAGAAGCTGCTCCAGCCCTGTTATGCAGGAAGCCACACATCCCACAGGAGATCAAGACTGCTCCGGTCTGCATGGCTCACAACGTTGTCTCAGCTCTTCACTGTTAAATACCTCCTGTGGGTGGCAATGCTAACAAAGCCCACCTGGCTTGCTACTCATCTGTCCCTGGGTGGTGAGATGGTGCCTGTCTTGCCACAGCCTCTCTGATTTTCCAATCAAAATCAGCTCATGCCTGACTCAAGGCCTCAGAATGTTTATTTAAAAGCTAGTATGTTTACAAAGCACTAACCAAATAATATCATATTCATTTTCCCCAGGTGAAACTGAGTCAGAGTGGCTTTGCCTAGTCACCAGGAAGCTACAGAAATCCCAAACGTTCTTTGGACCTCATGAAGAAAAGACCATGATCTTTATCATGCCTTGCCTCTGACAGCTCCCTAGCAAGCTCCTGGCTTTGTAATTTTGAGCTATTTTTAGCCACTTTTTAACCCTTGGATCCTGGAAGACTGCATCCTGGGAAAAACACAGGTGTATTTAAAGCAGATAATGACATGTTTCATATTTGTGAGTTATGATTTCAACACTTTGCTTCTGGAGGATCAAAAAACCTGAACAAATCTAAGCAGATTTCTATAAATGGACTTAGGAAATTGATGCCACTCATTACAACCCGAACAGATCCTCAGAATTGGCCTTGCAGTGTAACTTGATTTTGCTCCAAAAGCCTTCAGCCCCAAAAGCTAGCTGCATTTTTATGTGCTTTATGTACTAACACTTCAGGCTCTGCAGCCTGAGCCCAGCTGAGCCCACTCTCTAGAAGGCTTCACGGGTGTGCCTGGAGCTCAACACAGCAAAACCGCAGCCAAAATGATCTTCATTCCACTACATCTGCAGACTGGGGTTTTTTTAACCTGTGCAGCAGATGAGACACACTGACCTGGGACCATGCCTGTGCACAAGCATGTCCTCAGCACAAAAGTGACAGGATGGGGAGCACCTGATCCCATCACATGGGGTTAAGCCAGCTGCCCTGCAGGAGCAGAGGAAAAAGGCAGAGGCACAGCATATAGACAATGTACAGGCATGACAGCAGGGGAATGAAGCATGTAGGGCCAAATCAGCATGCTCTTGGGCACCACACATGGTCTGCAAGCCTGCCTGTAAAAGGCAAAGGCAGGCAGCACCTCCCAGGTGGGCGCTGACGCTGGGAGCCATCCTCACTCACATCAAGTAGCATTAACTGTGGCAGCTGGCTCTGCCCCCAGCTTCCCCAGGACACCTTTATCCCCAGGCTGCACTCTAAGACACTGCCATACTACCCAGTTTCAATACTGTCCAGCTGGCCTTGCCACTGGATTTCCATCCTGCCTGGCCTCTGACTGAGCACTCACCCATCCTCCCTGATCCTGCAAGGAGGAGAGGCAGCCTTGCAGGGCTTGGTGCTCTCCCCAGCATTGGTCCTGTCCCGCATGCTGCCCTCTTCATGTGGGCTGACGTTGTGAGCAAGCAGCTTTGCAGATACTGTGCATGGATCAAGTTTCCCCTCTGACAGCAGCCTCCCGGCACCTCTGGCTTCTCGGAAAGCAGGACACAGCCCTGCAGACCACACAAGCCTTTCCTAGACATTCTTCCCAGCAGCCTGATTTCCCCAGAGAGACAGGTCACAGCCTCCATGGGTTTGATCATTGCTCTGGTTTTGACATCCTTGAGAGCTCTCTGCTTTCAGGAAGGCTTTTCCACAGCCTTTTAAGGCTGCCAAGTCACAGCCCTTTAGCAAACAGCAGAGCAATGCAAGAAGATGCAAAGGTCAAAGCAAGCCAGAAATGTGGTGCTTTACAAGAGGCTGAAGGAGCCCAACCCATTGCCTCACCTCTGCTTATGCAAGAGCAGAAACGTGCTGTTGTAGCATGCAGCCACATATGAATGGTGATGTGGTGCTCCATATAGTATCCCTGCTCCCAACTCTGCTAAGACCTGGACACACATCTCTAAGTGTCCTCCTACTTTCTGACCATGAGAAGAGACAATGAGCAAGAAGAAAATGAGCAAGGAGGAATGGAAAAGATAAAAATTGACATAAGAGGAGTCAGTATTCTCCTGGTTGCATTTTCTCTATTGGCATCTCAGCAGTTGCACAGTCAAGCTTTCTTGTTACATTCATGTACTTTTTTAAAAGGTTCCCAAGACCATCAGAAGGACCTTTTGCTCTGAGCCAGTACCACTGATGGAGGCTGGCACATGGACCTTACCAGCCATGAGCATATGTATGGCAGTCTGCAACCCAATTCACGCACAGCAATGCCTCCTAGTTTGCAGTTAAATACATCTATAATCAGACACAGCTAAAAGAGATGTGTAGGCTCAATGATACATTCTGGGCAGCCATTCATTTGTAGAGGAGATGGGTCAAACACATCCACTCCCAGAGTTTTACATGTATGCAAGCATTGAGGCTAATCTTCACACCTCAACTCATCCATGAAATCGTCACCTTCACTCCACAAAAACAATGCAAAAAAACCCACTATTCAGCCTGTTATTTCACAAGAGACAGCTTGCTTCTGAGGACGGGAAGCCTTCAGTACTTCCCAACATCTTTTCCCATCAAGTACCCATATAGGCCAGAAACAATTCATCTGGACAGTGACAAAACCATCCACCACCTTACCTAAGCAACCAAAAGGCACCTCCACAGGGAGGCCAAAAATCCCAGCTTTTTGAGCATTTTAAAGCGCTGAAGACTATCTCTTTCTGTGCAGAGGGGATGCAGGAACCTCATTCATAATTGAGTGTACAGTCAGTTTTCCAGGCAAGTTTATTCTAAGTTTGGTTTTCCACAGGCTAATTGAAAGAATAACAATCTCAGTTTGAAAAACAATAACAATCTTTTCAACAGTTGAGAAATATTTCCATACGCAACATGTAGTCATTGTGCAAATCACAGCATTAGTGGAGAAACAAGCAAGCAAGCCCTTGGACAATCAGATACACTTTGCATGCTCCAGGATTTCAGAAATGGGTTTGTGCCATGAGCCTCCAATACCAGACCTCTGAGCTGGCTGCATGCTGTATGGGCACCAGCACTGCACAAGGGAGCCAAGCCCAACAGTGGCACTGGTTTGGAGACAGGAAGTGCTTAAGCCTTGCATATGCAGCCTGCCACAACAGAGCTTGCTCTTTACAGGAGGAACAGATCCCTGCAGTCCCTTTGTTGTCAGTGGCCTTCTTCAGGTGAGTCCGGAACAGTAGCAGTTTTGTGGAATTGTGCTCCTTGCACCCGTTCCTTGTGGAAACATCTCCTGTGTTGCCCAAAAGAAGGCCTTCAGGTCCCAACAGGCTGGCCTGAGTGTGCCTTTAACAGATCAGACAAATAATGAGCCATTGCTTAGGCATCCTTTTTCTGGCTGCTGTGTTTCAGAAAGACTGAAAAGAGAGGATTATTGTCTTTCTTGGGTTAGATGAGCAGCTCATTAGTACAAGCTATAGGGAACATTTGCCCTAGCAAGGAGCTTGAACCCTTTTTCCTTTAGCAGAGTCTAATGTCATCTGGCAATGCCTGAGCTCTTCTCTTGCCTCCCAGACATATCAGGTTTATGGGGGCTGTCCCACATCTCCCTGCTCTCCATAAGGATCACGGCCTTGATCTATACCTTACAGATGCAGATAAGCGCAGAAGGATGGAGTAGTCAATGGGGACCTGGGGTGGCACTCAACTTGGTTCCTCTCCAAAGCCTGTTACACCAAACACTTCCAAAGCATGTTCAGTTTCTTAGCGTAAGTCCTCCATGCTCTGTCCCTGCATGTGCTGTCTCCCATCTCCTTACCTACTTTCTCCAACTCTTTTGCAGATGAAGAAATAGGGCATAAAATGAGGCAGTGATGGTGGGATTGGACATGGGACAGGAGGCAATGACATCCTACAGAAAAGGGTACTGAACGTCTGCAAATTGACTGTATTGAGGATTCTGGCGTAAACTGTTGTACACATAAATGGTAAGTGCTGGAAAAAGCTTCAAGAAATATTCAGCATGGTCTCCTATTTTGTTGCTGATCCTGAAAGAGAACAAACCCAAAAAGGATTTTTAAAGCTTGCCTAAAGACTCAAATATCCAGGATACCCTGGTTCCTCTCTTGCAGAGAAAACAAAAACAGAAACAAAACCACCAAAAAAACCCCAACCAAAAACCACCAACACAAACCCCCACAACATTACAGAGGCTTTCTCATAACATAGGAAGGTTTCCTATAAATACTTCAGCTGCAACTTTTCTATACCTTCCCTAAGCTACTCAAACCATTTTTTCACTATTCGTCCAGCACCTCCATCTGCCTAATCCTAACTGCATCTGCACTGAAGAGCAGTGCTGACTACCAGCCTCAGTGAAACCATCACTAGGTGCAAACACCACCTCTAACCTCATGTGTAAGCACCCATGACTATAAAGGGTCAGAGACTAGCAGCTTTTTAGGAGTCAAGACCTCCTAAGAGGATCTTCTAACAGGACCTGTGCTGTTATGTGATCCATATGTCAATGCACTTCAGCACAGTAAACATCAGCACTTTGGAAATATTAGCAAGGTAGGTAAGAAAGCTTTTCAAATGTATAAAGGAAAAGACAAATATTTAAGAGGGATATAAAACCTTTCTGGAGTTATGGCAAGAAACTCCAGCCTGCATCAAAAATAACAGCCCAGAAGACACATTCATAGCGTCCTCCGCTGCAGAGCCATGACCTCCCTTAGTTGTCATGGATACCTCTCCACCCCACAGCCTGCTCTGCAAAGGCAAAGGTGCAGAGGGAGTGCCATCAACTCTCTGAAGCTGCTGCCATCCCTCTGGAACACAAGGCTCTGGTTGAGGATGTTCATCTGTGGGAGATGATCTAAGTTCCTTTTCTTACCCTCTGGAACATGATATTGAGGGCTGACTCCAGATTGCTTGCAGCCATGACACACAGAATCATAGAATAGTTAGGGTTGGAAAGGACCTTAAGATCATCTAGTTCCAACCCCCCTGCCAGGGGCAGGGACACCTCATACTAAACCATGCCACCCAAGGCTATGTCCAATCCAGCCTTGAACACCGCCAGCGATGGAGCATTCACAACTTCCCTGGGTAACCCATTTCAGTGCCTCACCACCCTCACAGTAAAGAATTTCTTCCTCATATCCAGTCTAAACTTCCCCTGTTTAAGTTTGAACCCATTACCCCTTGTCCTCTCACTACAGTTCCTCATGAAGAGTCCCTCCCCAGCATCCCTATAGGACCCCTTCAGATATTGGAAGGCTGCTATGAGGTCTCCGTGCAGACTTCTCTTCTCCAGGCTGAAGAGCCCCAACTTTCTCAGCCTATCTTCATACAGGAGGTGCTCCAGTCCCCTGATCATCCTCCTGGCCCCCCTTTGAACTTGTTCCAACAGTTCCATGTCCTTTTTATGTTGAGGACACCAGATCTTTCACACACTATTGTGCTGCCAGAAGAGATAACCCCTCTAACGAGATGAGCTTTAATGGACTTTGTCCCACATCCCAGCTGTGTTCTCCCTTCCAGAAAACCGTCTGAAGACTCTTTTTCTCAAACTCATTGACATTTCCAGATACCCAGATGCTCCCTGCAATGCAACTGTGGCAGGGGCAAGGATGTGAATGTGTACCTGATATCTGGATGTTCATCCAGGTTTCTGATGAGCCTCAGTAGGTCAATGACGTTGTTTCTATATTTGAATGATCTTCCTTTCTTGGGATTTTCCATGATGTTCAGAACATCTTTGTTAATCTGAAAAAAAACCGCACATAGATGATTCTCTGCCTTTCACACACCACAAAAGCAGCACATCTACCTCCACTCACCACACCTACTGCCTTTCTGCAGAGACATCATCTTGCATGAGTAAATCTTGTGACTCTTAAAAGCATATTCCCCAACATGAGCAGAAGAGTTCACTCTGCAACGCAAGTGCCACACAGACCCCCTGATTCTGCTGTTTCCTATCTATGGCATTTGCACTAGGGTGTCAATATGGAACAGGAGATTTTCATGCACGCCTGGAGGGCAGGAGGGGACTTGGGAGTCTTGATCCAGTTGTGCCACTGGTGACCACATGGGCTGCTATACTGAGCCAAGACTGTCATATATCAAACAGTGCAGCATGTCTTTCCAAGATGCTCCCAGCAAAAACAGGCCTGGCCTCATTGCTTTTGAGCCAATCTAACAAAACATATTTGCCAGGAATCTGCTGGCAACAAGGGCCAGAGGTCACAAACAGACATCCTTGAAGGTTTGCCAGCTAATTCTATAATGACCATCCTCTACTAACACCCCAGGCAATAGACCTCCCTTTACCACCAATGCTTTTAGTCTTGGGTACTCCAATTACATGGCTTAAATTTACTTGTTTCCCTTAGTTATCTGTATTTGCTACTTTTGAAGCTAGTTTTTCCAGTTAAAGTTTTAAATAGGGCCTGTGAAACTCTCAGGAAAAGCTTATGCCTAAAATGTTTCACTCAAAACTTGTACTAATTCAAAGAGAAGAGGATTACTTCATTGGTCCAACATGGATAGGGAAAACTTTCAGCAGCATTAGGAGCTTGAAAGACAGCTTTCCGATTGTCGAGATCTTTGATTCTATTCCATATAGTCTTCAGGAAATTGAACCTGCTGTGGAATTAGATGATTCATTAGCTGCAACAGGACATTGCTGTTCCCAGCGCTACAGGCAAATTCCTACCGAAAACTTTTCTTTGTACTCCCAGGACTTACATCTGTTTGCTCCAGAAATAGGGATGTTTGCTCAAACCTTCCAAGCCTCGTTCATCATGAGACACCAGGCTACTTACAAGATCCAAAGCCTCCTTGTAATCTGGGGAATCAGCAGCTAAATCTTCAGCACTGACTTGCTGAAGGGGTTTCCTACCCCCTGTTAAAATATACAGCACAAGACAGCTGAGGGCCTGCAAAGAAACACATCACTGCTTACATGCCACATGCATAAAACTCCTTACCAAATGGAAAAGGACTATTATTCCTAAATAAGCAGACTGCATATGTGAACACACACATGCACCTATAGATGTGCAGAAGTATGCAAATACATAGAAACACAAACTTTGAAGCTGTATGCACAAAGACAGAGGAGACAGACACCATAACCATATTCACAGGGTTCTCTGGATATCCCAGCACCAGCTATAGCTTTGCACCCTAGCCACTATCATCCTTATGCAGTACTTTGGGCTTTCCCAAAAATCAAAGTGTTTTCTAATTAAGGATGTAGAAAGGCTTCCCCCTAGGATTCACAGCTACAGAAAATATCGGAGAACACCTGACATTTTAAACCATTCATTGATTTGCAGAGAAGTTACCTCTAAATCTGAGTTTACAAGTTCTTGTTTGCCTTCAATCGACTTCCTTTTATTATCAAAGTCTGCAAGGTAAATTTTGCCACCTAAATCTGAGGAAATAAGAGCAACTGTTAATAAACAAAGTTTATGGGGGAAATGTTGATGGTGGAAAATGTAACAGTCTGTCACTGACTTCTGGATGGCCCCTTCTTTACAAAACAGCTCTCTGAAGAGATCTGCTGTGGGTTAATCTGTCTGCAAAGGTCTGGAAAGGAGGACAGATCTATTGAGACATGTGAAGTTGTTCTGTTCATTCTCTGGCTGTCTGCAAACATATCTATACTCACTCAAAGAGGAGATCTAATACCATAGACACCCAATTCTGCATAAAGACATCTTTTTTTTTTTTTTTTTTTTTTTTTTTTTTTTTTTTTTTTACAGACAGCTATGAAGCATCTTCTCTAAACTACAGACATCAAGAAAGCAAAATGAAAACACTGAGAAAGCAAAGTATAACCTATCAAAAAGTTGCTGGGATGCAGATCCTGGTGAGCAAATCCAAGGGAGTGCAGCTCTCTCACTGCCTGGAAGATCATCCTCAGAGCACCTTTGCAATCCATTTGGCCTTCTGGTTCCTGCAGGTGTTGTTCAAGATTTTTCTCCCAGAGGGGGAAGCATAAGTACATGTAGCCTTTTGCTTTCTCAACTTGGAAGAGCTTCAGTAGATGTTCACAGTTATTACATTGTTCAAAGAACCTTTTCTCTTTGTCACCCTCTGTACTGCGGCTTATTCTTACTGCTACCTCTGTCCCATTATGGAGCCCCAGGTAGATGCCACCTTGAGAAGTGTTCTGAATTCTCTGCTGGATATACTGAAATGTCTTCAGTTTGCCAACCATAGGGCGATATATTTTATATAGCTTTTTCAACTGATCCCTCCAGCATTTGCTCTTTGGCTCCCAGTCTTTGAGGGCTTGTGGAACAAACTTGGCATTATACTGGTGAAGAAGACGTGCCATGTTATGAGCACGGTTCCTATTCGCAACAGCGATAAGGTCCCCAACATCAGTTTTTGCTCCTTTTTCACACAGCAACTTTGCCATATTGTAATCATTTTTCTCGACAGCCACCATCAGTGCTGTGTTGCCCTCCTCATCTGCATCATCAATATCTATTTTTCCCTTCTCCAATAAAGCTTTCACCAAATCTAGGCTCTGCATTTCAACAGCTAGGATGAGGGCAGTTTTCCCACATTCATCTTTGCTGTTCACATCAACACCATGGTCCAGCAGGAAATGGCCAATGGAGACAGCTGACTCATATCTTTCCTTGGCACAACCCTCCTTGAGGGCATGAATCAAGGCATTCCTCTCTTTGTTGTCACGAATGTTCATGTCAGCCTCCATTTCTTGGACAAGAGTTTTTACAACTGAGAAGTGGCCCTTCCTACAAGCATCCATTAGCGCTGTCACTCCTCCTTTATGCAGTTTCTCTTTCTCTTCACTAACTACCCTCCTCAAATTCACATTTGCTCCTTTGCTATATAGGAATTTCAAAGCTTCTTCCCTCCCATACCATGCAGCCTCCATGAAAGCTGTGAAGCCGTTATCATCATAGTCATTAATATTTAACCCATAATCAAGGAGTAGCTCCAGTATATTCACATTTCCTGCTATTGCTGCCTCAGTAAATGCAGTACCACCATTGTCCTTCCTGGCACGTGGACAAGCACCTTTGCACAGCAGAAGCCGGACCAGGTCCTCGTCATTAGCTTGCACAGCACTCTGCAGTGGTGTCCAGCCACTTTCTGCTTTGGAGTTCACATTTGCCCCTTTCTCCAGCAGCTCCAGCACATCTTCTATATTACTGTCCCTCACAGCAGCATTTAACTTGAAGGCAAGGACTTCTGCTGTCTCTGTGCTGAAAGGGATCAATGACTCCTGCTGGCTGTGAGCTGTAGGCTCCATGGTGGTCAGAGGGAGGGCTCCATACCTCTGATGTTCCTCACCTGGGCCCAGGCATCCCACTGAAGGATGGGACTGGTGCAATGCTCAGTACTTTCATCATGGTGGGTGCTCTGGGTTTGCTGAAGAAGCACACTGCGTAGGATAGGCTGCTATTTCAAGGGCTCCGTGGACTCCAACTAATTAGTAAACAGAAAAGTTTGTTTTATTAGACTGTGAAATCTCACCATTTACATTTGATGTCTTGCAGGTCTATGTGAGAGGCAACTAAGGACAGCAATGCTAAGTGCCAGCCAAGAGAGCTATGTCTTGGTGAGAAGCACCACTTTAGCACTAGCCCAGACATAAGTACTCATCATGTTTGCTTGCCTGGTCTCAGCATTAATTGCAGCCCTGTTGTGGTTTAAGCTGTAAATCACGCAGCCCGTTCACTCACTCACCTGCTTTCTTCCTCCCGCTCCCAGAGGGATGGGAAGGAGAATCGAAAGAATGCAACTCCCACAGGTTGAGATAAGAACAGTCCAGTAACTAAGGTATAACACAAACCACTGCTGCTACCACCAATAATAATAATGACAAGGCAAATACAAGGAAAGAATACAATTCTCACCACCTATACCCATCCCGACCAAGTGCACCCCCACCCTTCGGGGTCTCTGCTCTCTGCTTTACATCCTGGGCATGACGTGCTGTGGTATGGAATACCTCTTTGGTCAGTTTGGGTTAGGTGTCCTGTCTCTGCTTCCTCCCGGCTTCCCCTCCTTCCTGGCAGAGCACAAGATTCAGAAAGACCTTGGTCAGACCAAAACATTACCTAGTAACTGAAAACACTGGTGTTATCAGTGCTGTTCCCAGGCCCAAAATCAAAAACACAGAGCTGCACCAGCTACCAAGGAGAAAAAGGACTGCTGCTGCTGAACCCATGACAAGCCCAAGCAGACATCCCTTGGGGTGCCTGGGTGAAGGGATGGGAGAGAACCCAGTGTTTTCTTGCTATAAATGCTATTTCAGACTTATTACAGGTTACCTGATAAATCATCCCTCCTTGATGTTTTCAGGTGGAGAACACAGCAGACAGGCAGAAACAGGCATTCCCCTTCAGTTTTGGAAGGCAGACACACGCATGGTCTTGGAGAGTTCCTGATCTTATACCTGGAATGAGATAGCATTAATCCCTCCTGCTTCCATAGGCAATTAGAAGACCCTACCTGACTAGAAGTCTTTCCTAAGCTTTTCATGACATTAAGAGGTTAGCCAGGTAGGACCTGATCTTTTTCTATCTATCTAGTATCTACAAGAGCTGGAACTCCAATACCCATTCTCCTGACTGCAAAGGCTGGTCCAAGTGATCAGCACTTCCAGGAGTCACTGTCTGACAAGCTGAACTGGAAATAAATTGTCTAAGCCAATCAAAAAAGGGACCAAGAAGTCCAAAGATATAAAATAGATATTATTTTATACATATTAAAGTATAAATTTACATGGATTTACCCTCAGGAAAGACAAGGACCATTTTATGGATGGTTTCCCCTCCAGTCATCAGGAAATAAATTCCCTATTTCATTGATTTAGATGCATTTCATTTCCATGAAGTAAATTCTATGCCTTTTGCCACATACAAAAAAAGAAGAAAGAAAGGTTACTTTCTTGTCTGGAAAAGCAGCACAGCATCCCCTGGGCACGGCGGGTTCAAACTCCTTGCTTCTTCTGGGAAGTCAGCCGCCTGGGGAGGCGGAAGGCAAGCGCCGAGCACTTCCCCGCTCCTCCGTCGAGCCGTAGAGCCACAGCCACCCAACCCTACGAAACGTTTAAACGTTTCCGTCCCCCCCCACTGACTTTTGGCCAGGGGCTGTTTGCGTCTGCGCACCACGGGCACCAGCTGACATACAAAGTCCCGCCGTGCTACCCGACGTTACACGGCGCCGCCCACCACGGGGAGGTGCCGTGTGTGTGGATGGAGACCCAGCCATTGCTTGAAATACCTTCAAAGCTATGGAGCAGACTTTCTCAGCAGCCGCTTTTCACTGCTGTTTCCCAGCAATTATCCTCAGATAGTATTTGCTTCCCAGCAAAGTCTGCAAGTATGTGCTGTCCCTTCCCCCAGCAAGGAGCATTTTACCCACTTGTGCTGCAGGTTTGCAGGGTGTTCAGCAGCAATTTTCAACACACAGCAGACTGGTCACGAGCAAACGCTCTCCACAAACAGTCCCACACATATAGATCCTGTTACAAACGTGCTCAGCAGTGGTTCAGGAGCTGAAGGTGCAGACATTAACTAAGCCAGTGCTGGGGTTCTGGGGGAGGGAGGGTGTCCTGGGTTCAGCTGTAACAGTTATTTTTCTACTTCTTAGCAGCTGGTGCAGTGCTGTGTTTTCTACTTCACTCTGAGAACAGTGCTGACAACACGCCGACATTTTAGTTGGTGCTAGGTAATGCTTACCCCGATTGCGGACTTTTGGGTCCTTAATGCTGTGAGAGTGAGGAGGGGCACAAGAAGCTGGGAGGAAGCGAAGACAGGACACCTGACCCAAACCAGCCAAAGGGGTATTCATACCGCAGCACATCGTGCCCATTACATAAACTGGAGGGAGTTACCCAGAAAGTCCAGATCACTGCTCAGATTGGGCTGGGTATCAGTCATCGGCAGGTTGTGAGCAGTTGTATTGTGCATCACTTGTGTTTGATGTTTTCTTTTCCCCTTTTATAGTCTGTCCTCTTGTTATTTCCCTTATCATTATTATCATTAGTGGTAGCAGTAGTAGTAGTTTTGTATTATACTTTAGTTTTTGGACTGTTCTCATCTCAACCAGTGGGATTTACATTCTTTTGATTCTCTTCCTCATCCCTCTGGGACCGGTGGGAGAGAAGAAGGTAGGCAGTGAGTGAGCAGATGCTTGGTTCTGAGTTACTGTCTAGGCGTAAACCACGACAGAGGGAGGGGCAGGAGTTTCGGAGTTTTCTTTGGGATGTGGGAAATTGGGTTGCAGTTTTTATTTTAAGCATTCCTCACGTTTTGGTAAATCCATCCACATGAGGAAACTTGCCGTGCTGCTAAATTTCACCCCGGGAACCACTGAGCTCCAGGTCTGTTTATACCTCAGCTGATGTGTTCCGACTGTGCCCACGTTGGCAAGCAAGCAGTTTGCTGCTGCCCAGGCCCTGCCCTTCATGTAGGCAGCTCTGTGTAAACACAGCACTGCCCGAGGAAGCCCAGTCTTCCAGCCCTGCATGCAAAGTGTGTGCAGGAAGTACGTAAGAGAGCCCAGGCTGTGACATGCCACTCACTTTCCCCCACTGCCTTCTAATGTGAGATAAGTCCACCAGCATGCAGAGCTCTTAAAGCCTTTGCCGCCTCCCCCACCCAACCATGACAGCTGCAAGATTCATACCACACTTGAAACAGGGTTAAAATCGTACCAATGAATTCATGCCTGGCTTTCCATGATATGCTGATGGTATTGGTTGTGTTTGAAGGAACAAAGGAGAACAATCAAGATTGGTAGCACTAAAGGATGAATTACCTGACAGCTTGGCAAAGTGACCATGTGGTTACCCAACTTGACAAAAGAGCTAACTTTTAAGGTATCCTAAAGTGAACTACCTTCATTATAATACTTAAAATCACAACAAAGGTCAACAGGACCATGGGCCAGGTGAAGACCCCTCCCTTCTGAGCATGGGTGGTAATTAGAAGGAATGACACAGCAGATATTATAATTAGATGTAGATTACAACCAATCATTGTAACCAGGAGTGTACTACCTTGTAACTTTTGTGTATAAATGTAACAAAGGGAGTCTGCATTCATGGACTTGATTTGTGTTAACAGTCTGCCAAGCCCCCCAGCCTGAATCGACTCAGTATCACTTCCAAGAGTGTGGAATTGGTTTACTGCACACTGGACATGAATCTGCTTTTTGGACAACATTAGTGCATACACAAACTGGCATCCACATATGTACACAGAGACAGATGGATACAAACACAAGGGCATGAATGCAGAACCATACCCTAAAGGGATACAGGGATGCAAGTTTTACAAGCGTATCCAAATCTTCATGTACACCTACATTGCTTGCTCACATCTGCATGCCAGATTTCACAAAAGCTCTACCTATGCATGAGTCACATAGTCTTTGTACATAACCATCATATTGTATAACCTGCTTTCCACAGCATGCAAAGCATCAGCAGGGTCTAGGAACATCCCACAGCCTCTGGGTGGAACTTCATAAGGTTTGCATTACTACAGGAGACCTTGACACAGCCACACAGGGACAAAGACCACGAAAACTCAGGGAACAATCTCAAATCACTCTCCAGGCTGTCAGGATGCCATTTTAATTCACAGAAATTTGCTGAACTCCATAGCATCTCTCCTGGTTCAACCAGAGCTGGGGCTTTAGGCTGCCAGTGTTTAATCATCCACCACTCTCCACAGGCTGTAAAAGAGATAAACCAGCAGAGCAGGGGCACATCACAGGTTCGGAGCCAACAATAAAGATGTAAAAAATACCCCAAAAAACCTAGTGTTATGATACATAAGAATACGACATCACCCAGCCACAAAAGTACAAAAGCCTTCTTCAGCTTGCTGATTTAGTAGTTCATTATGGTGGGAAGATAAGAAACCCTAGGGTGGTAGGAACCCAAATTCTAGGATGCTAGGAACAAGGGTTTTGCAACCGGCATAAGTGCCCTGTGCCTGTACCCCAGCAAAGAAGGATTTGCTGGTAACACTTTCCCTCTCTCTCATGCCCCATCCAAATTGCTTTCCACAGAGTCATAGATTTAAACTCTTAGTCCCTGTGACAGACAACTTATGGGGAATAGAAGGGCCTCAGAGGGTTTCTAGAGCACAGGAGTCACAGAGCTCCTCTCCACAACCATTCCTGTAGTCTCTGGGCTGTGTAGTTCCTGCTGTATTTGCCCTTCTGCCGAGTCCTTATTTACCACCCCATACACAGGGAGCCAGAAGACAAGCTGCTGAAACACAGTCATCAGGGACATCAAGGGTGCAATTAAGCAATTCTTTTTCGTCCATCCTGATGGACCTACACCCATTTTGCAGCCCTTTCCCAGAGATAATATCTCTGAGCATTTGTGCCCTGACCGACAGCTACAATTAAACATGAGATAAAACACAGCCACAAAAACTGCCTGCCAAAGTCAAAATTTGAAAGTATCTATGAATAGTAGCATGGCTTTTTAGTTCATGTTCCCTGTACTTGCTTCCTTATTTTATTTCTAAAAGGGAATGTCCCAGGGTTTATATGCTTGGCCACACTGATGTGACTTTCAGTGCTGGAACACAGCCATGAAAAATAGTCCACAGACAGATGCAATTTAAACACCGACAGGTGATGCGGTCCACACAGGAGCATCAAACACATTTCACTTTACCATGAAGTGTTTTCACATTTTTAATCTGCATTTGCTAGCTTTTTAGACTGCTGTCCAATCCTCATCACCACAGATAAAAAAGAGCAGGGGATCTGCCAACAGGAGTGGGCTGGGAAGAAGAGGTTAGGACAATAGCAAAGGCAGGCAGGGACCTTACCATGTAGGGCACTGTGTACCAGTCCCTGAGCAAGGAGGGCAGAGGGGATCCATCAGAAACATCCCAGATCAGCCAAAACAGGTCAAACAAGGAGCAGGCTGAGGACCTGAGCTTAAATGCACTTCCTAAGCAGCAGAGGTGGTTCTACAGCAGCATTTCTCCCAGCTGTTGCTCATCCCCAGTTTCTCCCCACAGGCTGAGCCCACGTTGCAACTACACCATATCAGAACAGCCTCCAGCAGAGGCAGCCCAGCCCTAGGGAGGCAGGAGGGCTGCAGAGCCCAGCACTGCCCTCAGCACACCAACACTGGCAGAAAGCATAAATATTATCAATCTTTTCTCAGTTCCCAAAGCACCTTGTGGATAAGAATCCCTGCACACAGCTGGACCTGATTGATAACCTTAACGTTTTGCTGTATGTGTACTGGAAGGGAGGGTGAGCCATATGGAAACACATCACACATGATTTCTACACTTTATTCAGGCTAAGGACTTGAAGCAAGAGCTGCAGAGTGGCAAGCAGTGTGATACAGCTGCTCCCTCCCTGCCAGCTGGCACAGAGGCTGCTGAGCACTGCAGACCGCTGGGTAAGGTGTTTGCAATATTTGAAATGGCTCAGTAAATCCCATTTGCTGGTAAGCTTCCTTCAGAAATATATTTTAATGACATTTTAGAGTATTTATTTGCAGATTGTCTTTAAAATTTGCCTGCATGTGTGTTATTATTCATGTGTACCCATTGCTGTTCATGCACAATGAAAGTTCAGCATCCATACACCTGCCCAAATACTTGTCTTCATGTGGCCACTCTTGCACTTATGCATATGCCCTAAGGCCACTCAGAGGCTGCTCGGTCCTGCCAGAGTGGCAACCCTGGCCATAGGAGGAGACAGGATGCTTGAGGGACAGTGTCACCTCACCAAGCTGCTACTGGGAGCACACTGGATCCCAGGACAGAGGGAAACGTGTGTTTTTTTCCACCAAATAAATCCACCCCCCATCCTAGCTCATGGAAACCTGGCCCTGGAGCAAGTATGTGTCATGCCTGGGGGAGGCAGCCCCAGCCCCCACATTTGCTCTCCGGAGCTCAGATCTCTGCTGCTTCCAAATTCACAGCCTCCGCCCTGGGAAACTTCAGCCGTGGTTTATTGGAAGCAACCGCAGCCGGCCGTGCACAAAGGCAGTCATGGGAAGCTTCAGCTCCTCTTTTTCAACGAGATTTTGTGAGGTGGAAATTTTTTCCCCCCCAAAGCTTTAAAGGTTTTGTTGTATTACCACCGGGTTTTGCCAGCAGTCACAGGGGATATGCCAGATGCAAGCATGGTTTTATTGGCCGAGTTTTCTCTTCAGGAAGCATCTCAGACTTGCAGACATGAAACTACACTGCAAATGAGATACTCCAGTATCAGCTGTGAAGTGTGAGTGCAACCGGCAAGGTTGAGACTTGGCCTGGGCCATCCATCTCTATGCATGGTGCATCAAGAATGGACATAACCCCAGATTTCCATCTAAAGAAAGCTAAAAAATATTTCAATTCTGATTTTTTCTTACTTTTTTTGTTCGTCAACTTCAATATTTTTTCAGTTGAGAACCTGCTTTAAATGAGCTTCAAGGTATGCAAGACAAAAACGTTCATTTTTTCAGTTAGCAGCTGCATTTAGAAAAAAAACCAAGCAATCCATTATTTTTTCTTTCTAGATGTTTCTAGACTGTACTACTACTCTAAGGTTTTTTTTTTTGCCAGATAAATGAAATGCTTCCTGGACACCTTTCAGCTCATTTCTTTCCTCTGACATGCACTAAGACCAGGTATACATGCAGACTGCTGCGATTACAAATCACCTGTCTTGTAAGACAGGACCATGTCTAATGAATAGTGAATAAAAGATAAGGGGAAGTTTAAACTGCCTTCCTCCAGTTAGGTGGATGACAACTACGGGGAATAGGGGTGGAGAAGAGACACTGTATTTTACAATGAATGATGATCCTTGGACTGCATGGCTGCATTAGAAGAGACATGAGGCTTTGTTATAGATGCAGTTGCTTGTAAAATGGCTTTTTAATGGCAGAGGCTGGCTTGTGCTAGCAGTCATACCTTGGGACCTAAGTGCTCCTGAATTACAGACAGCTGTGATGCCAGCTCTTTTCACTCTCCTCCTCCACTGACACAGGCCAGTTAATGCTGGCTTCCAAAACACGCAATAAAAAGATAACTTAAAAATGTGTTTTGTTCATTTTTTATTCGGAACATAAGCATTTCTGAGCCACACTTGAATGGTCCCATCCCTGCAAAGCGCTTACCACAGGAAGCCCTGCAGTGATCCCCCAGTCCCTGGAGGTCCACACATCATGCACCCCTCTGCCCTCCCTAAAGCATCCCACAGGGACACAGGGGACTGCTCAGACCTCAGAAGCAGCGCTGCAATAGAGGTAGGATGTCTTCTAATAACCACTTTAATACCAGATACTTTGACCCTTGTAAATGATTTCAGTAATCAGCTGAGTTATTGATAAAAATCAAACATTATTTATGACATTGACCCAAAAGCAGTTTTTGCAGATAGCAGTCCTCATTTGAATCCTCCCATGCTTTTGAGACAGTGGTGTCTTACTGATACTAAATAGGTATTGGGACCTGCAGTCCTGTAAAGTGCTCAGAAAATGGTGAGCAAAACAAACAGTACTGAACACCCTAGCAATTAATATACTTAAAACTGAATTTCTGCTTCCATTCTTGCTGTGAACTGTTCAGTTGTTCAGTTCTCTTCAGTAAGCCAAATACCTTGAAGCTTTACTCTTCAGAAGTATTCCCCTTCCTTTTCTGTTCCTGATACTGCAACTTTTAAAGCGACTGTGAATGCACCTTGAGCCATCCAACACAATCCGCTTTCCTTAGCATTCTTTGCAAGTCATCCAAAATTAGAAGGCAAAAACTAATTGAAAACCCACTACCAAAAAAAAGCATGTTGTCACAGTGGTTGCCTTTTTACATTTTATTTTATAATGACAATACTATGTTAGTAATGAAAATGGGCCATTGTGCATCTTTCATTTCGGTAACACAGCGAAGCTGGTTCCAGTTGTAAAAATAAATAATAAATAGGAAAGCAGCTGAAATCTCCCTGTAAACCCAGTCAGGACCCACTGAAGCTCAGAGGTAGAACCAGAATGGGGAAAGTGGAAAAGGACTCGAAATAACATCCCAAGCTGGTTCTCAGTCCCTTGCTCTGCTCAAACAGCTGCAAAAAGCCCAAGTTATCCCGTGCTCCAGCAAAAGTTTGAAGGGGTGGGTGAAAGATGGTTCCCTTGGCAAGTAGCGAGTACCAGAAAGATAAGGACCTCCAGGTTTGGTCTTTACAGATAAATTGAGGCACATGTGGCAGCCCCAGGCTGTCTCAGTACGAACCTGTGCTGGTAGCTCTTTCCTCATGACCCAGCATGAGATACTGGTGAGCTCATGACCCACCCAAGTGCTTACTGGCACCGTTGCTGGCAAATGGGATCAACAGCTTTCCAGAGCAGCTGCAGGACCCATAAATCCCTGCTTAGAAGGGCTTTCTGAAAAGCTCACACTACAAGTCTGAGCTGATAAAAAATATCCTGCAGCTCTCTGAGACACTGAATTCACAGCACGGATTGCTGTTTTGCTTGGCTCCTTGGGTTTCTGGTAAAGTGCTGTGGCTGCAGAATGCTTTCAGTGGCCAAGGGAACACCAAGCCGAATTTTAAACCAGGGTAAAAATGTGTAAAAAAAAAAAATATAAGTTTTCAGTAGGATCACTCACCGAAGTGCCTGTTTTACATCGCTATTCTCTATCTAGGACAAGCTTAGAGGAGCAAGGAAACAACACTGATCGCAAAGCATCCTTTTACGGCCATCAGTGGTCCTTCAAGCTCGCAGGATACCTGCCACCTTAGACCTCTAGCAGCCTTGCTGGACTGCAGCTCTTGCTGCTGCTGTTTGTGTCCCTGGTTCCACAGTCATGTTACATATCTGTCTGGTCATCAATCTTAAGTTATTATACAGAAGTAATGAGAGGCATGCTAAGTACTACAGTATCTAAAATAATTTCATTTAAAAGCTCCTCAGAGCAAGGGACATGTGTATGCTTTCAACAGTGCTCTTCTCATAAATGTACATATAATAATAATGATGATAAAATAAATAACAATAATAGTAGTAAAAACTTCTGCATGTGACCTAAGATTTGTGCAATCTAAAGGTCACACAGCTTAGGCAAGGGATTAAAACATCACCGCTAGGAATATGCTGTATGGAAGAAGGTGTAAAGCTTTGATGCAGAGCATGCATAGGAAACGAAGGATCCCAGGATCAGGAGAAAAGCTCCCTCCAGCTGAAAATGTCATGTAGTCTTTGGATTTTTATTGTGGCCATTCCCTCACAGGGCAAGCCTTGTGAGCAGGTCTGGGGTGGTTGGCCCAAGCAGTGCAGGAACTGCAGGTTCCTGTGTGGCCCTGCAGCCAGCAGCTGATGCTGCAGGTCAGAGTCAGGGTGCTGAGAAAAGGTGGGAGCTCTCTGGTTACGGATGCTACGGGGAATCCCATCTCTTTTTCCTGGGCTTGCAACTCAAATCTGATTTCTTTCTGTCCCTGTGGTGGTGCAGGTCTCCAGCCGTGCTGCAAGCAGAGAGGCCGGGTTCCCACCCAATCCACTGCTCCAGGGAGGGAAGACCAATTTTCCCAGCAGCTCAGTGGGAAGCAGGAAGTGTTTGAAGTCTTGGGGTTCCTGTTAAATTGCCAGGACTTCAGCCGAAACCCTGCTGCACAGACCTCAGCTCTTGCAAACTGTCTCTCAGTCTCTGCCTGGTCCTCCTGCTTGTCCCCCCATGGCAAATTTGGGCGCGGGTCAGGTATGCGATCGCTTGCTGATGCCGCGGCTGGCGGCCTGCTTGGTCATGTCCTGGTAAGAGGCGGACTTCAGGAATCGGGGGTAGGAGTCCTTCTCCATCAAAGTGCGGGTCTTAGCCTGGGCTTCGTTAAAGCAAGCGGAGGTGGCACCTGAGAGGTTCTTGCGGGTGATCTCTCTGGTTTCATGGTCAATATTGACCTGCAAGGAAACAGTGCCCATGAATATTAATTCAGTGTTAACTTCCCTCCCATGGGGGGACAAAAACTGTTTTCTCCATCCTCAGATGAGGGTGAAGATGCTCACAAGCTTTTATATCCCTTTACATTGGTAGACTACATGATATTAAAAATGAAAACTCTCACGAATGTAAGCACATATTCCCACTGAACAGAGAGCACTTTAAGAAAACCCACCAGGATATTTTATTACTTTCCCACTCTATTTGATACCACAGGACAAAGGTAGGAAATGCTCTCACCTCCCTGGGTGCCTCATTTTGGACAAACTCCTCAAAGATCCTGTTGGCCTTGGACGCCAGCTTGGTTTTTGACCGGGTCTTTTTGAAGTCCTCACATGCCAGCCAGAAGTCAAGGTTCTCCTCGCTGAACTCCGTCTTCAGGAAGGTGTGGAACGCAGTCACTCCACCTGTGTAGGGAGAGAAGATCACTTAATGGGGCGGCAGGGGTTAGGAAGAGGACTGCCAGACTCCACACTGCCTGTGAACATCCCCCTGGGAGCTCAGACCTTGACATCCACAGATTTCCTCCTTTCCCTCCAGGCAAATTCCACCCTCTGAGATGCTACTAATTGGCCTCTAGACTCCAATAAAATACTTTCCCACACACAAGTAATCCTCTGGTTTTATTTATCTGACCTTTCCGTAATGAGGCTTCAGAGTATTTTCTTTACAGCTTCGGAAAAGAGCTAATTCTACCTATGGAGAAATCCACTGACGTATCAGCATGCCTGCAGGAACTGAGCCGCAATGGCTTTATTTGTATTTCTCAGCTGAAATCTAGGGGGAATGAGATGCTGAGGAGTATGCGAGAGTAATTGCAGCAAGGATTTCAGAGCCAGGCTGGGGGCAAGTGTTAAGTTACAAAGCTGGAGGTGCTTGTAAGCCATCACAGCACATGAGGAAAACTGGAAAAAAGCCCCGTGAAACCCCAAACTAGCACCGTGGAAGGACTTTCTCTTGCTGTGGAATAGCTTTTAAGCTAGGCAACTTCTTTTGTATTAAAATTTGGCACTTCTACCATTGTGTAGCTGCTGTAAAGCCCAGTGTAAGGAAAGGATTACATGTGGGACTCAAAAAGAAGTCCCCTCTCTGGGTTTGGAGGTACTGTCTGCGTGGGGGAGAGGAAGACAGCACCTTACAGGAACCCTGTGTATCACCATGCGTATAGCAAATATTGGAGGGGAAAATGGCTACGTGTAACTCAGTAAAGCAGCTGAATTCCTTCTCCCTTTGGAAGAGCCATCCCCAGAAGCATAGGATGGACAGACAGAGGGCAGCAGTGTAGTTTTCTGAGGAACAAAAGCCTTTGGGGAGGTGGCTGCATTGCTGTGCAGAGGACTCCGGAAAGCAGACACGTTTGCTTCTCGTAAGTGTGGAGAAAGGAACTATCAGGGCATGGTACAACATTTCCCCTGAAGGACCACTGTACATGGGATGCCCACAATGATGCCCTTGTCCTGAGGCAGCAGCGAGGCATTGCGAGAGAGCGCTTGTGCCCTCCCAAAAGCACCCAGATGGAAGAAAAGGGTACAGCTTCACAAGCCAGGCAGTGACCTCTATACACCAGCTCTGCCAGGGCAAGAAAGTGGCTTCTTTCTAAATCCCAAACTATCTTGCCTCAGGAAGAGACAAGATTTCCTCACATACTGGCCGCAGGCGTACAGCCACCCCATGGCTCACTAGGAACATATTTGTCCTATTCGCTCTCACCAAGAGAAGAACACAAGATCCTACTTACTTTTACTCTTCAGGAGTTGGTCGAAGGACTCTCTCCATTCAAGTACTTCTTGTGAAGAATCTCTGAAAAAGACAAAACGGTGTCAGGCTCACTGTGCCACCAACAACACGTCTTCTGCCCCATGGTGAAGGATGAGAGCACTTCAGTCAAGCAGCCCGGTTAATGGGAGACAGTGCAAGAAGGGAGGCAGCAGCACTCAGTAGGAAACCAAAGTGAGAATCCAGCATCCATTACCTGTGGGCTCTCTTTCCTTTCTCCCTTTCTTTTAACTTCCCAGATGGCTCACCAGACCTCAGCTCCATCGTGCAGCTTTGGCCAAGTAGCTTCTCTAGAGGGTATGCAGAAGAGTTCTCTTTTGCTGGCACAAACCCAGCAGAGCTTCCTCTGCAAGATGATACCCCGCCTTCAACAGCAATATTTAGTATTTTGGTTTTAATGCTGCCTTCATTCCTCAGGGGTCCCAGGCTCTAGTATGAGATGCCAGAAAATGTGGGAGCCCTCTAGGTTTCTTGCCTATTGCTAAGGCCCTGCTCTCCTGTGCCTAATGCCGGAGCATCAGTTCCCCCGTCTGATTTTATAACTGGTGAAGCTCGGAAACGATCCGCCTTCCCTGCCTGCCAGGGTGGGACTGTGGGGAGGGCGAGCTGTGCTTTCTTCTCTCCATTGCGCAGATGGGTAGGAGCATCCCCCAGGACAGCCTGGTCCACAGAGTTCTGTTGCAGGCTGAACCTAAAACATGGCACTGCTTGGCTTACCTCTGCCTGGAGCCCAGCTGCAGCTTGCTGGGGGCCCCAGTCCTGTGTCCCAGCTCTGGTTTATGAAGCAGGATCCCTAAGCGGGTCTTCAGGTCCTTGGCTCTGGAAGGAAGAGGAGAAATAGGATTGTTGGACTACCCGACACTGCTGCCCAACCCCCCCTTTGCAGGGGCTGAACCCCACAGACCCGACACAGCTCAAAGGGGCAGCCCTCCCTCCTCAGTTTCAGCTGCTTTTTTGTCTTGTGATGTAATGAAATAAAAGCTTCTCCCATTGCTTTTCTGCTCCCTGGCAACCACACTCAGCAGTGCATAAAGCCCAGGGGACTGTTTCCTCCTGCTCTCTTCTCAGGTAGTGTCGCATGCGTTTATAAAGCACAGCGAGCTTTTTCCTCTGGGACAGAAGCAGCTGCTGAGTAACCAGCTGGAGCCCCCCATCCCCCTGGAGCTAACCTGGCTCCTATTCCCACCCCCCTCTCTGAGCAGTGCTATGCTGCTCTCAAAACACCGGGAAAACACAGTGATTGCTTTCTGCTCAGCAGAATAGGAGTATCTCCCTGCTGTAAGACTGCTGCAGCAGGGCTGATGATCCCCTGTTTTTCTGGGGGGTGCCCCTGCATCACCAGGAGCCTGCTACCATGCCATGGGGATGGCTGTGCTCCCCAGTGGCACCATCCACCTACCCCATGCCTTTGAGACCCAGCGAGCCCAGTAGCAGCACGATGCTCCTGTGCCAGAGCTCCTTTGTAAGAGCCTGGGATGCTACTGCCTGTTACTGCAGCTCTCTGGTGGTGGCACAGAAGCACCTCCCTGCCGGGAGGTCTTTACAGCAATACGGTAGGAACTGCTGCTAAATCGACTCCTCTCCCTTGGGTCCCTCCCCAGGCAGTGCACAGCCCTGCTGCTATTTGTGTGCTGCAGCTCATTCAGACATCCCAAGGCGTTCATACAAAAATAAGTGTTTAAATGTCAAGCCAGCAGCATGGGGCTTTGTAGCCATGTTTGGCAGGAGGAGCAACACATCACTTAACATTTTGACCGTGTTGATGAAAACAGTCCTGCTGCTGTAAACTTGAAGCAAGTTCTGCAGAGATGAAACCAGAGAAACAACCCTCATGTGCCTGTATGCCTGGACACACACAGGGCAGCCCTATCCAGCCTCCTCTCCCTCTTCATGTTTTATCTCTATATTCCCCTCCTGGGAAGCAGAACAGATATAGCCAAACCAAAGCTGTCAGGCCATCCTTCACTGCGTGTTTCCTTGCGGTCTGCACCCCAGCTTCTGCCAAAACATCATGGCTGCAGCAGCAGAGGCTGGTCTAGCCTCTTCCAAGTTAGGTGCATCTTTTCCAGGTATCCCTCTACATCCCAGAATTGTGGCATGGTGAAGGCCCTTACCTTTCCAGGCAAGTGATGGGGAGCGCAGCTAACCCCCGGCACATGCTGAAAGCTGGGCACTCAGGCATCCAGCAACTCATCGGGTCCTTACGGCGGTGGCAGTGGTGTGCAACAGGCAGCTGTGGCACCACCTGCGCCCACAGTCATGTGCTGTCGGCTGGAAAAGCAGCAAGGAGCTGTGCTTTATATCAGGTTGGAGGTGGGAGAGCTGGGAGGGGGGCTCAGCTTCACTCCAGCCTCCAGCCAACCAAAAGCTGTTATAGCAGCGCCCAGTGAAGATAATGGCTTAGGTAGGTTTCTTTTGTGCTGTTAAGGGAGGGGGAGTGGGAGGCCCAAGCTTGTCCTTGAGCATCACAGTCATAACTGCTTCCTCGATAACAGGAAAAAACAGGCTCATTTCCACCAACGTGTGGAGCCTGCTGAGTAACTGCCGGCGGGTGACTACGCAGATGGGGAGAGCGAGAGGGACAGGACAGATGCTGTAATTCACGCCAGTTCGTCAGCTCTGTCCTGTGGCACGAGGACTTCCAATCGACCCAGTGCTGCAAGGGCTGACGTGGTGGCATTGCAGCAGCATGCTTTCTCCCAGCTGGTGTAAGCAGGGGATGCTGGTCCCCAACAGAGTCAGGCTGCTTTGCAGCATCCGCAGGGCATGTGCAAAGCCTGGTAGAAGGGTTTGCACTCCCCAGGGTAACACAGTACACTGCGGATAGAGCAGAAGGGTGTAGTGTTTCCCCATCCCCCCAGATTACACCGCTGGCCCACAGTTAGAATACGTAAGTACTGATGTCTGATCCCATGTACTGGCAGAAGTTGCACTTCATCACAAACTGTCTGCTTGGTCTGTGGTGGGAAGAAAGGAGAGGTGATGCACATCAAAGACAGTTTGAGCCAAGCATGGGAAAGCATCTGATAAAAGTGGATCTTAATGAGAACTGAAGATGGAAAAAAGAGGCTAAAAGCAAGGGAGAGGAAAAAATTGGAGGGGAAGGACTGAAATAGCAAAACAGAAGGATGAAGAGAAAGAATTAAGCCAGTGTGAGACACTGCACACCAACAAACCGCACAGTGTGGTGTAACAGGCAGAGAGCTCCATGACAGCCAAAAAGTCCCCCATGCCAAGGTCAGGCTTGCAGCATGGACATCACCTGGTCTAATATGGGTTTTGGAAGTGCTTGGCCACATGAGACTGGTGGTGTATCCCAGCTCACTGCCATGCTGGGAACACCGGTGTCACAGCGGCAGTGCCTTGCTGACATGGGTACAGGCTCCTGGTATCCACAGGAAAGGTTCATACTCAGATGTTTTGGCACTGGCCATACACACATACCCTTTGCACTCACCTCCCAGCTGTAGCGTTTGGCTACCTGGTGTGATAACATCCCTTCTCCTCCATCACTTGCATCTCCACCGTCTGCCCATTCTGCACAGACGCAGTGCTCAGCGATGCCCTAGTGTTGTTTTGTCTCATCGTTTTGGGGCATGCCTGGTGTTAAGCAGGACTCCATGTGTATCCTTTTTGCCTTTAAAATGGTGCTCACATACTGAAGCCCATTCTCCCACCTATAGACAGCAAAGTCACAGGATGTAGTGGTGACTCTCCCCGATGCCTGAAGCATCCCCCAAGAAAGTTATGCTGAGAGGAAAACCTTCAAGAGGCTGGGCACATGTTACAGATATACAGGACAGATGACTTCTAGCAGCTGGGGTGGCAGCAACAGCTGTAGCCAATGGAAGAGGAGCATGGGTGATGTGAGCCAGAGTGGAGAAACTCTGCACACCTCTGCCTGGCATTACAGTCTGCTGAAACCTCCATTTCAGATCCTGCCTTCCCACTGCTTTCTCACATATAAATAAAGTGTGTTGGGCAAGTGCATGTATGATTTTACCTTGTCCCATCTGCAACAGCTTTTGAAGCACTTGGCTCAGGTGAAGCAATGCTGCTGGCAAGGCAGAAGTGAGGAAACATCTGTGGTGCAAGCTTGGTCCCTGCAACCCCCCCATTTTATAGAGACCCCTATAAAACCTCAGTGGGAGAGAAAGAGTCAAAGGCACTGCATTTACTCAGCCAGAGATACACAAAGCCATAGGAAAAGACAGTGTCCCACACTTAGGTGTTTGAACTGATTTGTGGCTCTGGGACATGACACAGTGCCAGTACCATGCGTACGGGTCTGAGCCTAGGTGAAGGAATGAGATCAGGCTGTTCCAGCAACATCCTCTATGCGAAGGCCAGGACAGGCTCTCTGGCTCTCCTATAGCCACCAGCTCCCTGCACAGCCCACTGCCTGGCAGCTCTGCTCTGTTGGGGCAGGTTGTTTAACTCTCCCCTTTGATAGAGTGGAAGACGCTGTTCAAGGATAAGCATCTTGCCAGCATGGGATGCAGTAGGTACAATGTTTTGTAACGCAGAGCTCTTCAGTGGGGTTATGCAATAGCCTCTGAGCCCAACAATATATGTGTACTCAGATGTCTTTATGCCACTCTATATCTAATTTAATTACGTGCTTCCTGTCCCATTTAGTTTAGCAGCCTCCTGCAACCCCAGCTCAGTTGCCTGTATTATCAGTCCTTGTTTTGGAACATGAAACCTCTTCAGTGTCGCAATGCCTGGAGCATGGCTCCTTTCCGGTAACCATGCTGCAGCTGTGCTAGCATGAAGCCCACCTCCCATCCAAGGGGACCAGCCCTCTCAGAGTTTCATTTCCACTAGGGAAATCAGGCAGGTACACCAGCATTTGCCGAGGTACAGCTATGGCTTCCACATCAGAAGCAAAACACAAAACCTCTCAGCATCAGGTATTGCTGCTGTTATTTCTGGGTGAGCAGGCAACCTTGAAAAATAGCAAAATAAAATTTTCAGCCCCAAAAACTAAACAAATGAGGCAGGTAGCAGGGAAACAAGGAAGGACTGGTGACAGGGTGAAAAGCGCCCTTGCACATGTGCCCCAATGCACAGCCAAGCATTGAGAGGAGTTTCTGGTTCTGGATATTTTTGTATTTTTACATGGTTTGAGTGGAATAAGAAGGGGAAGATACAGCAATGAACGGGAAGAGAAGAGGGGTGGGGAGCCCAGGCAAGCAATGCTGCTGGCATCTTGCTGCATCGTAGATGTTGGCCAGGCAAGCTCACTCTGGAGCCTGACACCTGATTTATCCTAAACTGATGAGAGACCTCATGGCTAAAACCTGAAGACAGTATTGTATGCTCCCTGTATTGCTTCAGTGGAGACTGCCAGAAGCAGACAAGTCCCCTGGGGCTGTCTGCAGGAAATCAGGGAGATGCTGAATGTGAAGGAGTAGCAAAGAGAGATCTAAAGGCTCTGCTCATGCAGCAGGCTGTTGTTAAACTCTGGCTGTGTAAGGAGAGGTATAGGCAAAAGAGATAGGGAAAGGGGTGGTGGCAAGGGGTTACCCGTGATGAGAGGTTGTTGCTGTGCAGGCAGGAGTGCTGCATTGCTTGGAAGCTGGTGATGGTGCCAGAGAGTAGTGGGGAACCTGCTGAGACTGTGACAGCAGCAGTGTTTGCAAGGGTTCCCCAGGGAGCCACACTGCAGCTGGGTCTCAGCTATGGGCACAGCTTTTGAGACAGAGACAGTCAGGGCTGCTGTGGGATGCCATGTCCATGGGGTTGCAGGCGTGCTTTGCTCCATCTGTGTCTCCCCACCCTGGATGACTCCCCACGCATTGCAGAACAGGCAGCTGCCCGCACAGGCAGCAGCGCTTGTCACTCAGCAGCTCCTGTTCAACAACAGGCCCTCACCCTACCCCATGGGGCTTTTAATTGATTCCCAACAAAAGTGCACGCTGTGTTCACATGAAGCATGAGAGGAAATAGCTGCTCGGGAGATTTGTAGCAGTGCGGAAAGAGATTACTGAAATGAAAAAAAATTAGAATTACAAATGAGCTTTTCAAGGGGCAGCTGTTATCCACTCTGCTCACGTGCTCACTTTGCACAGCGCCAGAGCACATCTGCGTAGGGAGAGGTACTGACAGCAGGTATTTTTAATCTTCTTTTTCTGTTCCCAGCACCTGCTCTTTAAAGCCACTGAACAGCAAAAAACAAAAAGAAAACCAAACCAAAATCAAACAACAAAGGCGATGGCTAAATATATCCTAACTAAGAGAAGAGACAGAGCAGCACTAATGGCA
This sequence comes from Ara ararauna, assembly GCA_028858755.1. Classification (NCBI taxonomy): domain Eukaryota; kingdom Metazoa; phylum Chordata; class Aves; order Psittaciformes; family Psittacidae; genus Ara; species Ara ararauna. Next base: position 45,955,087 of record CM054382.1, read on the forward strand.
GATCCTTCCCTGGATGCATGCAAATTGCTTTGGCTCAGGGACAGGCTTAGAGGGAAGAAGCAGCAGATGAAAAAGAAAAGCGATAAAAGAAAAGAAGGGAATTAGGGAAAAAGAAGGGGGGTAGAAAGAAGACAAAGGTACTGATAAATTCCACTGCACCAATTTCCAGAGAAAACCAAGCAAATTTGAATTATGCTATTAAATGCAACCCTGTGCAGATCATGCGGCAAACACTCACCTTTTGGCAGGGACAGTGGGCTGTGCACCAGACAAGGAGTGCTATTGTACCCAGGGCCAGGCAAGATCCAGGTTACTGCTTGCCCTCACTTACCAGACTTGCTCGGAAGATGCTCTGCTTGGCCTCAACCCTCCCCTGTTGAAGCCCTCTCTCCAGGTGGGCAGCAGCCTCCATGGAGTTTTTACAGTCCCACTCTACAGCAAATCTCCCTCTACACAATTTCCTAACACACAAGCAACCTCCCCAGCTGCCCTCACTCCAATCTCTGCCCCTGCTAACACCTCCCCTTCCTCCTCTAGCACCCAGGATTTCTCTCAGCTGCTGCCTGCCCCTTCCCCAGCAAGCCCAAGCTCCTCCAGACTCCCTAAATTGGCCCTTCGGACTCACTGAGTTGCTCTGACTTCTGCAGCTCATGTATGCCCTGGTCCCCATCTGTGCTCTCACTGCCTGCTAAGCTGGCACTTGCGTTTCCCATTCCTTATTTGTTTGCCCCCATCCCCACTGCCAGCCCTCACCCCAGGCTTTACTGCTGACTCACAGGCCTGAAGTCTGTTCGGGTTTATCTTCCTTGCAGTCTCCTAAATCCTACTGAAAATAGTTTGGTCTTATCTCCCCAAACTGTACATCTAGGGAGACATAAATTGCATCAACAGAGGACACTGACTGCTTAGAGTTAACACATCCCTTCACTGCCCCATCCGGCATGTCTGTACCAGTGAAACCAGCACACAGAAAAATGAGGGCAGAGTCCAAGGAGACACAAGGTTCTCCCATCTTCCATCCTTTTCCTCCTCAGCAATTCTGCTAGGAGACACTTCTCCATCCCTAGGCTTGCAGTTCCCACTTCCCTCTTCACACAGGAAAACGTGCTCAGGCACTGAGGCAGACAGCAAGTAGTCTCAGGCTGTTTATTACGTCCTCATGGTCTCTGTACAGTACAGGTGAATAACACTTTACAATGTGGTGACAAGACTCAGCGGGGATATCATGGCCGGTTGGACATCTGGTATGGCTGAGGAGCTTCTCCAGCCTTGTAGGGGAAGGTGAGCCTAGACACAAGCAGCTAATGCAGAGGGAAGGTCAAACTGAACCCAAGCCATTGCCTTTTCCCTGAATGGGAAGGAATCAGATTAAACAGCCCGCATGTCCTGCTCGAACAGCTCCTGCTGTTATCTACCAATACCAGCAGCACTCTGACACTTTGGAGGCAATTACAGCATCAGGACCTAATTAAAATTAAAATGTGGCTTAGAGGTCTTAAAAAAGCTGGTCTTTTTACTCAGGTACCTGGTGGCTCTCTTCTGAGTTTACTCTATAGAGTAATGCCCTCCTGAATCTCTTCTAAACAACCCACAAGCATGTTTCCGAAGAAAAAAGACATCTTTATTATCTTAGACACCCTTATTTGGTGCTATTGGGTTTGGAGTCTGGTCCTCAGGGCCCCTTCCTGCCGATGGGACACTGCCAGCCCACCAAAGAGGGAGGTGCCTGAGAGCTTATAGAAGAATCTGAACTGTGCATATCTGGTTTGGGTTGCTTGTAGAAGAAGCGGGAGAGATGTTATAGGAAGACAAGATACTTCAATCATGGGTTTTGAGGAAGGGGGATCTACCCGAGGGTGTACTTGTACCCTGATCCCTTCATTACAGAGGACTGCAGAAATAAACATGACTCAAGATGCCTCCTTCCCCTTGCTGTTTTTCAGCTGGTGACTGCAGGCACTGACAGAGCAATGTGAAGATATTTATCTTAGGATAAACCAATTATCTATGCTGTAAATGCAAAGATGAGCAGCTCCTCATCTGTCATGTTTTAGACCCAGCCTGGGGTACGCAGCACATGATGCAAACTGGGAGTTGTGGGGCTACTGGAGACAAACAGTTCACGCTGCAGGTGGTCCCCATACCTTTCTGGCATGCCAGGTCCGTCCAGAAGCAGACGCTGCCTTTTCTTCTGTGCCTTTTTACCAGAAATGTTGATTTTTTTTTCAATAATAAGCTCATTCCCTTTTGCTATCTCCTGCATGCCCTCAGTTCCCTGAACTCCAATTGAGTTTACTGCAGTGTCAAATTAGAGATACATCCCTCCAGAAAAACCAAGAGGAGGCACAGAGCAGAACAACTGACTTTACTAAGTAAATACAACACACGCCCCTTTGTTTACACTCCTTTTTATGTCAGAAAGCCAAGAGGAAGCGCAGCATTGACCCTGTCGAAGCAGCTGCTACCTCTGCACAGCCCAGCTGCTGTCTCAACTAGTCAGCCCTTGCCACAAGTGCAGCACATGGAGCATAGATGGAAAAAGACACCATTCTGGGGACAAGACGAGCCTCTGCAAACCCCAAGGGGTGTGTGGTAGAAAAAAGCATTCTGGTCTAGCAGCAAAATGTACTTTAATTCCAGTTCTGTGATATAATGCTTTGATGCCAGAGAAAACAGTATCAAGGAAGGAGACAGCAGCTCCAGGAATGAAAGATAATGTAGAAATTGTGTGAAGCAATTTCTTCTTATATAATGGCAAAGGAATTGTTATTAGGAGCTTCATAGTGACAGTAGGAGGTATGTAGGAGAGAGATGGCAAGATCAGAGACAAGTTTCTTGGGAAGTAAAAGGCAAAGGAGAGTGGAGGGATAGATGGGAATGGAGGGTATGCAAACAGGGGGGCATGGGAGGAGGTTATGTGAGACTCAAGCTCAGATGAATGGAGGCAAACAGTGCTGGTGGAGAGGAAGGTTTGCATGGACAGGAGTGCTTCAGGGAGTAAACTCTAAGAAGGAGGAAGAAGGAAGACCACGTAGACAGGACTGAGAGGGAGAGAAGGGTTTGGAGGGAGAAGCAAGAGGCCCCCAGGGAAGGGAAAGCTTGCACTGGCAGGTGAGAGGCACTCCAGGGCTGGCATGAGGTATGGTTTGCTATTGCTCTGAATGCTGTAAACATTTTGGTTTTGTGTCTACCAGTGAACATTCAGTTCAGTTTGATACATGTGCTCATATGGGTAACTGGAAGCCTAACAGTTTTACATCTCTTATTACTAGTCAAACTTACACACAAGGCAAACACAACACTGGGCTAAAAATCTTCTTTTATGTTATTTATGCCTAATTCTCTTATTTTAACATGCACATCTATGTCTTGGAAAAGCTTCTCTAGTAGGAGACACTAAATAACATACACTTGAAGTCACATGCACTCTCACCCACCACGCCTGCAGACACGCATACCTATTTCCACCTCCTGCTTAGACTAGCAGGACTTTGCCCTTCACATTTTCCCAGCATGGAGGGCAGGAACCCATTGGTACATTAACAAGACCAGTAAAAGCGACGGAAATCGTCCCAGTCCTGGCTGAGGAGCCAAAGCAGGAGAAAGTCAGAGCAGATTGGGGTTCTGCATCTGCTTCTGGAGTTAAGAACACCTGAAGCATATAGACAATCTCTAAACACTTCTTCCCTTTTGCTATCAAAGGACTTGGGAGCTGACTGGATACGTGCCAGCAAACACACAGAATAAAAAGAGCTGAGAGAAACAATTATTTTGCCTCTCTTCATGTGATGGCATATACTGACATTACTTGAAACAGGAAGAAAATGTTGGAGGTGTGTGCTTGTGGAGAGAGGAAATAGGGTTTGTAAGTCATGAATATCCCGTTCACATCAGTAAGAGATGAATCAAAGATAGGATATTTGTCCTTGAAGGGGATTAGTCATCACTCAGTGCTTTCTGAAGCTTTGGCTCAGTCATTATTTCCTTAATTTCCCCTGGTTTAAGGGGAAGAGCTATAGCTGCCTATTTTAATTCACATCAGACTGACATTTGGCATGAAAGAAGCAGCTGGTGCCAATTTCTTGGTTTAAAAAAAACCAACAAACAAACTTTAAATAACTAGTCTGTTTTCCTTCAAGAGATACAAACTGTAAGAGAAGCAACAAAAATAACCATGATAGACTCATGTGCTTCAGACAATCCGTTTGGTCTATTCTATGCTATAGGAAGTTTGCCATGGAAGGTATTATCTGGCACCAATTTAATGGGCAAAACACTTCTCCTATAAGCCAGCATGATAAAGCTCCTGTCTCTCAGCAATTGCATCTCTGAATAAACCTGCTCAAAGCTATTCCCCAGGTGGATGGGGAGAGAGGGGAGCTTGGTTTTTATAGGATGTTGGTTACTTTAAAGTTTTTCCACAGGTTCGGTCATGGACTGAAAGGATGACAGCATCAATACTGGAAGAGCTTGCTGAGAAATGTTACCTCCCGGGCTTTCTGAAGTCACACTCTGAACAGGACCAGCCTTTGTAGCCATCAGGGAAGCCGCACTTCTGAGTTTCTCATTCCTTGACACAAATATCTTATTTCTGCTGTTTCCTCGTTTCCTTCTTTTTTCTGTGACCCTCACCATCATGGGTGGCTGCAGGCCACGTTGCTGAAAAACCTTGTCTGGGAAGCGTCAGCTGGCACTAGAGGTCAGCGTCATCAAAGCCCACCCAGAAGACGTATCAGTGGCTTTAAGAGAAATGCCAGAAAGCACTTCACATGATGTTTCTGCCTTCTCTTTAAAAGCAATGACTTGCATACGCCTGCTGCAGCTGTCCCCTATATCCAGGGCAGCATTGGAATGCTTTTTAGCATGTGCAATCAAGAGGAGGCTGAAATGGAGGAAGTCAGGGCCTTCCCTTCATCCCTTGCAACACAACTTGTTTGACACCACAGCATTGGGAAGCTGAGCTGCTGTGTTGCAGTGGTTGGATCACCAGTCACTGTGCCATTTTGTGGTCACACTGACACTGGGTACAACTGGCACCACAAGCCATCTCAGGGGGAACTATTTCAGCCAAAGCAACCTGTACCCCTGAGAGATCCCAGTCCAGCCTGTGTTATACAGGTGTAGTAGACATAGTGTTCCTTGGAGAGTTCTTCTGGCCCCTCCTCACATTCAGTGGCTTTGTATCCTTTCTTGCATGCCAAGCATTGTTTCACCACAATGTGGAGTGGTTTGCCCACCTCTTTCCCTTTCACCTATAACAGGAGGTTATATGTATAAATGATGTGACTCTGTTCCACTTCCTATAATCCAGATATCATCAGGGACAGCCACGGCATGCTTGCCTCTATATCCTTTGCTTCTGCCTTTGGCTTCTTCCAAAGCATTGCACAGGTTTCCCCAGACACCTGTACCACTAGACCTACTGAACATAAATTTTGCACTTGCACTGAAATTAGACTTTAGTGTCTTAGAGACCACAGGAATACCCCTGCAGAATAAATAAATATGTTTACCACCTCTATCTTGCTTCTAAACTTATTTGTCCTAATGTCCTGCACAGCATCCTTACAAAAGCCTCAAAACCTGTTTCCTACCTAAAGCAAGCTTTTATATCCAAGCAGGCTTTTTGTATCTCATTCCATACACATTAGGCTTAACTTCAGAATTCACTCTACCTTGTTTACACCACATTACACTAAGTATCACCAGCTTTCTGATGTATCGAACCTACCCACCACCCTCAACTAGAGCAGAGGCTTACAGTCTCCGATCTGTGGATGCTTGAGAGAAGGGAAAGATCCAAGGGGTCACTCTCCATGCCTTCATAAAACTAAGTAAATAAACCTCTGGTCTGTAGGCTCAATGTCTGCTTCTCTGCTAGAAAACATTGCAAGAATCTGGCAGTTGATAAGCTAGAACAGCAATGCTGTAGAAATGGGGCCTTCGGATGGTATTATTGCACAGCACAGAGGAGGTGCTACACAATTGACATCCGCACAGAGCCTTCTCCCACAGCTGTCTATCCAGGCTATGGGAGAAGGGCCAAAGAACACTTCACACGCAGACACTCATCCTGCTCACTGCATGTTTCCCTGTGTCCTGTTTTTAAGCAAGCACCATGCAGCAGAGTCTCTGTTTTAGTAGATCTTTACATGGTATTGAACCCACAGTGGACAATTGGTAGGTAACAACAGTCAATAATCAGCAAATGACAAAAATGTAATTGTGATTTTTCATGTTACCTCTCCCTGCTATGCAGATGCAGTATCTCCCTACAGACACTACATGAAAAAAGCTGTCTGCCATAGAAGACAGGTCTTGTCCCCTTTGTACATCTCAGCATGGGGCAGATGGGACATATCTTCTCTCAACTCTTTCCTAACAGCTGGCAGGTCATTCTTGAGAAGCCACCAAGCCTGTTAATGTCTCTGGTAGCTAGGAACCTCTTTGTGTTAGGTTTTGGGATGGTGCCTAGCACAATAGAGCCTGAATGATGACGGGGGTCCTGAGGCTGAACTACAGCACAAATACATGATATTAATGAAAAACAATTATTTTCCCGAGAAGACTTGCCTGACCAGGTTTAGCAAGAGCTTTTGGGATTACATTCCTCATGAGAAAAACTTAGCTCCTTGACAGTCATATGGAAAATAACTCTTAATCTCCATCCCTGGGAGATAAGAGACTGTGACAGGGTAGCAGCTGGTGTTACAAGGTGTGCAATCAAAAAGGGGAGGTGAGGTGAGTTCATTGATGGTTTCCACTCTGGGAAGAAGCATGAATCATGTGCCTTTGCCTTCTCTCCCCCTCCTCATGGTCCCTGGATCCAGACCCCAGCAGCCAGTGTGGGAGACAACGCTTCGGACTGGACTTGGCTTCACACATTTCACAACTGCCCTTAGGGCCCTTCCAAGCACAGGGAGGAGGTGAGAGCCAGGGAGAGGTCTGGAAGGATGGAAAGGTGCAGTGGCATTATTTACATACAAACCAGCATAGTAATTTCAAAGGAAACTTCCCTTTCCAACAGATGACCCCATGACTAGAAAGGATTATGGGTTTGTGCTAGAAGGGCAACAACTGCAAGGTGCTACCACTGACCAAAAAAAAAGCACAGAAAGAGTCCTAATACCACATCTGGATCACACTCTGGAAGCCTCTTCTTCCCCTTCTCCCTCTTTTCTCATTCCTACTGTTTTTAACACCAAGAAAGTTTCACATTTAGACATGGTTTTTCGCTGCTGTGGGAAGCACATGGTTTCTCAGGGCCCCATCGCTGCTTTAACTGAGCCTCCTCTGGGTTTGAGACAGCAGGTCTGTGTAAATTTTGGACCTCAGGAACCTGGGGTAAGAGTCTTTCTCCATCAGGCTGTGCACCTTCTCCTGGGCTTGGTCAAAGCAAGAGAGGGAGGGCTCCTGCATATTTCTTCTTGTCAGCTCCCGTGTCTGGAAGTCTATGTTCACCTGGGAAAAGTAGCAGAAGAGAGTTTGGTACCGAGTGACCAGTTTGCCTCCTTCAGATGTCACATTTGTCTCATCTGGGGCTGTAAAAGCACCAACAGAACTAATGTCCGGCTCTCATCCATGCCTAAACAGCCCCCCAAACTCTGAGGGGTTTAGCAGTCCAACATACACATCCTGCCCCTAATTTGGAAAAGCTGAATTAGATCTATAGTGACCTGAGTACTTCTGAAATCAAATTACTTTTATTCAGGCTCTTAAGCACAGGTTTATGTAGCACATCTTCTAAAAATGCTGACTCAGCCTAACATCTCTCCTGTTGATCAAGATTTCTCTGGTCCCTTTATTCTTCACTGCAGCCCAATATAAGGGTGAGTGAACTTTTAGCTGGGTTTATACTATCACTACATTCTTATTAAATGTTTTAAAACTTTATTGTTACGAATTGTTTGATTTTTCCAGTAACAGCTTTGTGTTACAATATCTCAAGTGAAGACTTGATAAAATAAACCGCCCTCATGTTATGACTGCTATTTGTTTGCAAAGCCAACAATGTGAGTTTTTCTGTTTTCTTTCCCTATTGAAGCAGTCAGCATTTGTTATGGTTATGGTTTAAAACCTGGGTGAAAAGATGTTATTTGTTGTTATTAACCCAGTGTCCAATCTTCAAGGCGTCTAAAAAGTAAAACTGTCTGCCTTAGCTCAGATCACAGCTATATAGATTAACTCTGTATCACTCAAGGGTCATTTCACATTCCAGCATGCAAAAATAATGAAAACAGGACCAAATTTTAGGAAAGACCCCATCCAACCTGCACTCACATTTCTAATCCGGATTCAGCCCTGCAATCCTGAAAATCTTACCCAGCTTCATGAGTAACAGCAGGAAGATACTCACTGAGGGTGATGGGGATTGAAGCATGTCCCTAGACACCCACATCCCCTTGCTGTGGGTGCTTCTCCATGGCCTTGCAATAGCCTTTCTAGTTCAAAGATGGAGTAAAGAGAGCCCTTATAGGGGGATCCCCTCACAGGCACGTGTATTGTGACAAGCACCCATGCAGTCTACCAGAGGAGCACCGTGGGAGAGCAGGTGCAGTAATCACCCTCCTGGTTGTGTTATGAATACAATAACACAGCCCAACATCACGATGCAGGATCTGACAGTCACATAGCCTGACAGTACTTGAAAGAGGACTTAACTCCAAGCTTCGGGCTGTGACTGCACTTTTTGTTCAGCTCTGAGTTATTGATCGCATCTTTTAGGAGGTCTAATTGAGCTGGGAGTTAGTCAGCAGATAAGTACCCTTCCCCAGAGAGTCAATAAGTTAGTCATTTGTGGGATGCTTCTATGCAAAATGTCCTGCAAGAAATGAGCCCAATAGCCTGCTCGGGGATTAATAGTAAATGAGAGGAGCAAAGCGAAATACTCCTAGGAAGCTCGGAGAGGTTACGAAATGTAGGTTGTGGTTGCCAGTGAATTCACTGGCTGTGACTAATTTAGCATCATCAAAGTGGCTGCCCTCACCTGGGATGAGTCAACGAGAGCAGAGGCAGTTATAGCAGAAGGATAGCATTCCCATCCTTATCCTTTCCTCAGCATCACCTCTGGGAGGAGAGGGAGAGCTCCCTGGCACCCTGCAAGTCCCTGCTGGGGGAAGTGAACCTGCTTCCCATGCCACAGGGATGCTCTGCCTGCCCAAGGTGCTGGCATACCCACCTCTCGAGGAGCCTGCACATCAATGAACTCCTCAAAGATCCGCTGAGCCTTGGAGGCCAGCTTGGCTGCTGAGCGGGTCTTCTTGAAGTCCTCACAGGCAAGCCAGAACTCCAAGTTTTCCTCACTGAACTCCGTCTTCAAGAAAGCACGAAAAGCGGCCAGCCCATCTGCAAGAGAGATGTGGGAAATTACAGCAGGAGAAGAAAGAGGGTAGGGAGCAGTCTCTTTAATAGACATCGTTGTAGTTTAGCCCAGCCAGTAACTCAGAACCATACAGCCATTCGCTCACCTTACTCTTTCCCCCCCTGCTCCTAGCAGGATGGGGAGGAGAACTGAAAGAATGTAAACCCCATGGGTTGAGATAGGAACAGTCCAGTAACTAAAGTATAATACAAAACCACTACTACTACTAAGGGAAATAACAAAGGGAGAGGATATAAAACTAAGAAGGGAAAGGAAAAAAACAACGAACACAGGTGATGCACAATACAATTGCTCACCACCTCCCAACTGATACCCAGCTCAACCTGATCAGTGATCTGGGCCTCCCCCCCCCCATTATATACTGGGCATGATGTGCTGTGGTATGGAATACCCCTTTGGCTAGTTTGGGTCAGGTGTCCTGTCTCTACTTCCTCCCAGCTTTTTGTGCACCTCCTCACTAGCACAGCCTGAGAGATGGAAAAGTCCTTGATCGGGGTAAGAATTACTTAGCAACAACTAAAACGTCGGTGTGTTGTCAGCATTGTTCTCAGACTAAAGCTGAAACACAGCACTGCACCAGTGACTAGGAAGGAGAAAAACAACTGTTACAGCTGAACCCAGGACAGACATCTTTCCATCCACCCCTGCCTACTAAGGACCATTTGATTTTTCTCCCCAGGTCTGTGATCCCAGGATGTGTCCATAACTTACACCGTCGCATCAGCTGGAATCTTGTGAGCTGCCACAAAGCCAAACATCCTTGGCTGTCACTCTGAAAAAGTGGTTTGCTAGCTACCAGAGCAAAGGGCTTTCTTCAAGACTGGGGCACCTAACCTTTGTAAAGTCTTCTTGAAAACGTCAGGCTTCAACGATACAGTCTCTTTGCCATAGCATCTTGTGCATGTTAACGCAACACTTTGTAATGTCCTGTCATTAAGAAAAACCTTTAATAAAACATAGCATCTGTAGACTTGTCTCCTATGTTTTCTGTCACTTTGCTTTATTGCCTTGTGACATATTTTTAGTTCAGATTTAAAGAGAGGAAGGATCTTGAAGAGTCTGTTACAGCTACAATAAAGGGAAGAGGGAAAGGACATGGCATAATTACTACTTGTCTAGTAAGTGGTAATAGTGTTCTTATCGCTTGCTAATGCTTAGCAATTGTGACATTGCAGTAATGTAATCTGAGTCAGCCAGGACAGATTAGAAATAAGGAAAGATTTATTAGGCAATCTGTGTCCTCTTAAACCCCTGCCTGGGCATATTTATGGACACAGCTATTGTATTTTATTTCCTTTCCCTGAATGGCACCAGCAGAGTTGAAGTAGCTGAAGGTTTCACGCATGCCCTTTCTCCTTCCTTTAGCCTTGGGATAAATCTGGCTCCTAAATTTTGGCTTGTTGTTTTGCTTTGGTGGTTTTGTTGTTTGGTTTTTTCTTCCCAGTAATATGTTTCTAACTTTTCCTGGTCTTTTTCTATAGGGTCTGAGTATTTGTACTTCATGACTGGAAACCTCTTGAGTCAACACTGGTTATTTCCAAGCAAGTGTCTAAAAATACTGATGGAATTGGGAATGCATTTGGCAAGATCAGACTCCCCAGAAGGATGAGAGGAGCAAGTGCATGTGTGCCTTGCAGGGATGGACAAAGGCTGACGGGGGGTTGCAGGACCTGAACTGCTGCAATGCTGTGGGCTGGAGGCTCCATCCGTCCTCTTTCTGCTGTGAAAGATCTCAGCAGAGCTGCCTTCCCTCCTTTCTCTCCTGGCAGGGGGCGTGGGAGCTGAGACAGACCCCAAGGGGCAACGCTTGATGCTTGGTGCAGGTCATTTTCACACATACACAGCAAGCCCAAGTCCACTAGAGATAGGGGCTGACCATGTCACAGGACACATCATAAATTCCCTAGCAGCTTTGTTCTTGCCTACACTAAATATGGGAGGAGAAGCAGTAATGTAACACGGCCCTTTTTCTCCCTTGTGTGTCCTAATCTTGTTCCTGCTTCTCTTGTTTCCAGTAATAACTTAGAATACGGAGGTATTTTTCAGCTCTAGGTCCTGAGCCTCAAGCCCTAAGAAATGGCCCCGGGTGTTGAACAGCAACTAACAATGCTATTTCTGACTGCACATAAGTCAGCAGAGATGTCCAACTGCCCAGATTCTCAAAGTGAAAGGCAGAAAAATATTTGGCCAGACAGGACCAAACTGCAGGCTAAACCTCTCCATACTATGTTTCTCAAAGGTCCTTTGTTAATGGGCTCTGCACTGCTAACTAGTCCATCAGCAGTCCATGTTGCAAAGAGCACAGCAGTCAGTGACTAAAATAGATACGTCCCATCTCAGTTATGCTTGCTTCTTCTATCAGCTCCAGTAGGGCAAGAAATAGCTGTATCATACCAACTCATCCTGCCACTTCTTAATTAATGCCCTTTTAGGAGAAGATCAGGTTTTCAGACTGCTACTGTGGACAAAAACAGGGCTCTTGTCCATGAGCACTGAAGAACAATTAACAGTGCAAATTGTGGGTTCAAGCCTGGGGCAATAACGTGACATTAGCCCTGGTGAAGCCTGCAGAGCAGAGTGCCAAATGCATGTCTGGGAGCAGGGTCCCTGTAAGGATCATGCTGCCTGTGACTGCTTTGAGCATCTCAATGAGTAGACAAATGCAGTGAATGCGAGAGATATTTTAAGGCTGTCCCCTTTCTGTAACCTAGAAGACAGAAAAAATTTTCAAAACCTGTATCCTCCTTAATACCTACAAAATTCACAGGGCCTGTGGTTGGGAGCAAGTGGAGGACTTGGGAGCGAGGAGCAGGAAGTCTTTGCAGGAGGAAAAGGAGAAGACATAGCAGCAGGCTGACAGGTTTGAGAAAGAAGAAAGCACAAAAGTGAGAAAGCTGCAGTTCCCTGAGATGTATGTCGTTTTATCTATCATCAGATCCTAGGGTGTTTGACAAATATTCCAGCACCCAAGCACACTGCTGTGACTATACATAACTACTGTGTGTCCCTGCAGAGGTCTTGCTCCCCTTTTTCTGTCCTGGTCTTTTTCCCCCCTCCCCTTTCCTCTACAACAGCCCCAGAGCATCAGGACTGACAAAAGATCAGCAGGAACAGTAGCTTTGAACGGCAAATATAATATCTGCAAAACATACCACCTGCAAAATATGATACCGGCTAAAAGAAGGGGACATTATGATTGATGCAGTGAGGAAGGAGTTTGCTTCAGCCCTGCACTGGAGAGCAGTCGAAGCAGGTCTCCCCTGGGAACAGGAGGTTTCTGTATGCTCTGCCTCATGCTCTCATGTCAATCAGCTCCTTTTTATCTTAAAGTAAGTTTAAGCAGCAGATAGATTAATAGTGTCTCACAGCTCTCCTCTTTACGTACTCCTGTTGTGCCCTCCTCACAGCCTTTGAGGAGCTGGAAATTATAAGGCTGGACCTGGGAATTCCTTGCTGGAATTTGACCTGGATGTTGACTTCAATCTCCTCCTGCACATGAAGGCTATCAAGGAAGAATTGCTCATGAATGATCAGTATTTAAAAGCTCATCTCACCGAGCTGGACAGCTTTTTTGCTGGGGCAACCAGCACTGAATTGCAGTGTGGTATGAGCATCACCTACTGAGGCAGCCTCTTGAAATATCCTGGAAGATGGTCCTAGCACCCAAAAAATATGACTCCACAGGGATGTTTTACAGAAAAAGCACAACAATGAAAAGCAGGATTAGAGGTCTTCAGATGCAGCAGCATAAGATATCCTTAACATGTGTAGCCTAAAGGTATGTCCATTTGAGAAGACAGAGATATACTCATATATACTAATATAGATCCACAGCCCTTCAAGACAACTATTGACTCAACAGTGGTGAGCCTTGTGTGAAGCCAAAGAAGTATATCAGTACTGATGGAGTAGATAGGATGAAGGCAAAGAAATGAGCTCTTCTAATGAGTGTCTAAAGTCTGAAAGAGAAGTGGAAGACATTTGTTTTTTACTTTTGCAGTGTAAATGTAAGTTTCAAAATGCCTACTCTCCATTCAGATAGACCAAGGGAATGCACAAGAGGATTGACAGGAAGGATTGGGCAAGTTTTTGTACATTACCCTATCCCACAATACTGCAGTGCACTGTACAGCTATAATCCTGCAGGTCACCTGTGCATTGAACAATTACAGTATTTTTGTTTTACAGATGATGGCTGCCAGGCGGATCAATGACTATGTCATTGGACAGGGACTCTACTCAGATGCTCCTGACATCCCATTCAAATGGTGTTCTTCGGGCCATGGAGCGTGGATCTTTCCAGCAAAAAGGGCTGTGGAGGAAGGGACTGAAATGGCTAGCACAAAACGCGACAGAGATCTTAACTAACACAAGCTTCCCCAACATGAGGAAGAGCCGAGGTTAGTGGCTTAAATCATTCAGGCAGACAGTTTAATAACCAAATATTAGCCACTGTCAGAGTGAGAAAGGGCTCAGCAATAATTTATTTAATGCATGCGTTTCACACCATCAGGGTAATCAACACTTCATGCAGGGAATAACAGTGGAGTCGTTATGGCTGGTAGATGGAGTAGCTCTATGGAGCATATTTGGTCCAGGCCTGAAGAGGCAAGGCCACAATGCTCTGTGTAGCATATGTTCATGCTCTCAATGGTGCTTAGCACTGCTTAATTGAACGTTAGGTGCCTGTCACCAGCACAATGCTAATGCTAATGCTGTTCTGGTTTAGAAAGAACTAGGAGTAGGCTGGGATATTCCTGTGCTGTGTAGGAAGAGGAGCAATGTGTAGACAACAGGAGGAGGACAACAATAAAGTTCGGTCAGAAGAGTACAGAGATCACAAAAAAAATGGGGGAGGGATCATCGAGATAAAAAAAATGTAAATTCAGAACAAAGGATTTCTGTGTTGCATGCTTCATTGAAAAGTGACTAAGGGTTGAGGACAGACTGTCCTGCTGGATTCTGGACAAATGTCAAGCCATGTGTGTTCAGCCTGCAAGGGATGCAAAACGAGACATGCTATTGCTTGTATCTCCCTCCAGCAGCCTGTCAAAAGACATCTCCATCTGGCTGACCAGCCTGTACCTCCTGGGCATGGGTACAGAAAGGGCACTACTCTGCAGTTACTCACATGAACGCACACAGACTCTGCAGACCACACTGAGCTCCAAGTCCCTGGGAGCCTTTGCTAATCTGCGCTGGCACAAAATGGGAAAAGATGCCAAAATCTAGCATGTAAAAAACACTGGGTTTGCTCCCTGGACACCCAAGGAAGCATGCTGCATAGGATCTGTCTCTTACTCTCCCAGTTTCCTGCTGTAAGTAAAATCAAAATCCTCTCTCCTGTTGCTTGCCATGCTCAGAAGCCCTGACCCAAGGGAACACTGCTATGCTGTGCTTGTGTCTCTTGCAGTGAACTAAGACAAGGCTCCTGCTGTAAAAAGTGGACTGACTGGCTGACCAGTCAGCCAGTTTCAAGTTGATTTGCTTCATCCATTAGCAAAAACAAGTTGGATATCATTGTATTGACCTATTCCTCCAGAGGTATCAATGAAACAGAACTGAGCTGCATCCTGCCATTCAACATTGGTGACTCTACAACAGCTAGGCTGTGATGTTTAAGTCCCAATGCCAGCACAAAGGGAAGGTGGGGGTGTAACAGAGAGAGCCTTTCTGTCTTTCCTACTGACAATCTCTTGCTAATGTCAGCACAAATTATTCCTTAAATGACGAGGGAATTAATTCAAATCAGACCGCCCTATACAGAGGGACATTGCCCAGACTGGGAATCTCTGGAGACATGGAACAGCTTCAAAACCTAAGAGTTTCCAAACCTCTGCTCAAGATACTGCCAGACAGCAGTATGTCAGGACCAAACATTACCCACAGAGGTAATTTATTAAAACAATGTGGAGAGGGAGGAGGGGGAGGAGGCCTCCAGAGGGCCACCACACTTCAAAGGATATTTGACAAAAATTAGCACAATGACACTCTCCATAGAGTCTGCATAATGCATGGTACCTATTCTGATACCTTCCATTTAGAAACCTTTTGGAGGCTCACGGAAAAAGGAAGTGGAAGAGCACAGTTTGCCTTTCCTGTAAAGAGTACTGCAGCCCCATGAAACTCCTCCATACACAAGGGCAGCCTGCTCACCTTGGCACTTCAGAGAGTCTTTTAGGGAGCTCTGATCCACTTACTTGCTCCTTGGAATTCTTTTCTGCACTGTCCAGCCCCTTGCAGTATCACCCATAATGACTGCTCCATTTTCAGCTACTACATCCAGCTCCTGTGTCCTACTTGAGCACTCTGGGTTTTTTCCACCAAAGAACAGGTTGGCTGGAGGGGACCCTAAACCACTTTAACATCTGACCACAGCAGAGAGCACCACTCAACCCCCTGAAATCAACATCACAGTCTCCCTTCCAAAATAGATGAGTTGTCCATCTAGTAAAGAAAGATTTTACAACAGATATGTCAATCAGAAGAGTTCTACCTGCTGACACTGTGAGCCCCAGGCGAAATTCTCCCTGAGCCCAGCTGCTGCTTAGCCCATGCCCCCAAGCATGAATTCAGATTTTCCTTGGCTTAATATTGTTCACCTGAGCAGTCACAGGGAAATTACACTGAGACAGTTCTGTCCTTCTCTCACCACTTAAAGTGTAATATTGGCTGGCAGCTTCACTATAGGCAGACGCAGCCAGGCCAGGCACTGCTTTTCTTACTCTCAAATTTTGGTCAGAAAAAGCAAAAGACACCCTCACCTGTATAACATCAGCACATCTCTAACATCAAAAATACAATTCTCTTGTTTTGCTTTCATAGCAGATCTCTGGCAATGCTCTGTGGTTTTGATACAAGTATACATAAGTAAAACCACAATGACTTTACAATATAACTCAATTTATGAATACATGTTTTTCTCTCCTTTAAACCACTGTAACTAAAACAACACTTCTGTTTCAACAGAGCTTTCTGCATTTGCATCATTATAACCCTTGACTGCCAGGCTTGCAATCCCAGAAACTTCAGGTGCAGAACAGTTGTAATATATTCCTTTAGAAAGTAGTTTATTAAACAATATTTTTTTTCACCAATCACCAGGCAATGGCACTGTGACTGCTGATTTAAAAAAAAAAAAGAAAAAGAAAAAGATTAATTTAAATTTTAAAGATCACCTTCGATTGTTATTGGGAACAGAATATTTTTCATGAGGTACCAGAGTTATCACAGTTACTTTCCACTCTAGAGACAGGAAAAAATCTGATAATTCATCACTCTATAAGGCTAATCTATTAATAAACCCAGAAACTCTTGGGGAGGCTGTTGGACAAAATAATTGAAATAAGGTTTGATTTAGCATTTGCAGCCGTCAGCTGAAGAGGGAACAATCTGTATAATGTCAGTACACAGATGAGCAAATTCGCTGGCTTTTGTAACAAAAGAACTTTTGCTGCAGTCTGTATCTAAGAAGGAAAATTTCAGCTTTTACAGTGGTGAAGGTGGAACAGGGGCTCGAGTACAGAATTGCAATGCTGATGTGAATATCCTGTCCTCCCCTCTTCTCATTCCTGAGGCACCCAGTAGTCAAATCGGTACATTTTTCCCTTCTTGTTTTGAATTTCCATGAAATAAACATTCCTTCTTAGCCATACCCAGCACCACCCTATTTTTTTTTTCCCCTATTGGCTACAAGAGCAACAATCTCAACAAGATACTGCTGCTAAAATTATATCTTGCTTTTTCTGCCTTGGTCAGCCAGCCTGTTTAAAGTTGTCACTTAATTCCCTGCCAAAACTGTTGTCATCTCAGTAGAAATCCAGCAAAATTACACTTTATATAAACCATAATATTACTCTACACTTTTATTTTAAAAATCAAGTGCAGAAAAACCTGAATCTTGTGGAAAGCCAGACAGTTCCTTGTTGCAATAAAACAGTTCACCACCCACATTGACTTTTCTCCAACCTTGACTCTCTCGTTTTATTCTCCAATAGAAACACATCAATGAACTTATACTGTGAGCTTCTCTGTCTTGTTTATAATTTCCCAGTGTGAAAATGTTGTTGAAGTTGAGTAATGTTTTCTGAACAGAACTGATATGATCTATTGAATGGAGTGGGGTGCACTGATTATACGTTTGCATAAGGTTTCTGGATGTGAAATTTTCAAGTTTGCATTGGCAACTGTAAATTGGATTCTGCTAAGGGCTACCACGCATGATTTCTCTTTTACAGAGCAAGTTGTTCAAGGTTACTGAACCACATACACTGTTGTGTTGTAGAAAAGCCTGCGCCTCAACACAGCATAGCCACACAGCAGCTCAGATGAGCAGCTGGAGAGAGAGGGAAACAAGCTGGTGTCACATATCTCAAGGGGCTTTAGAGAGCTGAGAACCTGCCATTTGCTTGTGTGGAAAGACTGGATCCAGGGGTACATTCCAAAGGATGGTACACATGGCTACAGCCTTGGGGTCCTCCCTCTAGCACATTCCCAGGAACTGGAGAAGGCTAGACCCTGGGCTGATGACTTCATCAGTTGTGATCACTCGGTCAAGAGCAAAGCCCTTTCAACCAGAGGACAAGTCCTGCCTATAAATGACTGCGAGCATTGCCTAGTGGGTAGTAAGGAGCTACTTGAGGGACGATTTCTGCTCTGTGCAGTGCATATTTTGTTTGCTCTAGCTACAACCAGCATTAAGGGTACAAGGGGAAAAAAGGTAGAATTTGATCTCTACTTACATTTATGGGACAAAAGGACATCAAAAGAGTCTGCCCATCTTGACGCTTCTTCTGTTGACAGTCTTCTGTAAAGAAAGGAAGGGGTAAGTTACAGACAGCCCATGACCACTGGTCACCTCTAGGGCTGTTTCACAAGGACGCCAATGAAGGCTGGAATTCTCACTTAACATTGGAGGTCTACAATGCCAAGGTCTCCAGGTGAGAAAGTTACCCTTAGCTCCCTTTAGGATCAGTGAGAGGAAACAGAGGGACTTGCAGGGACTTGACTCTCTTCAGCTCACATCCCCAGGTAAGTGGATAAAATAGACCAGAGGAATCACACCCACAAAGGGACTAATTTTTCCTCACTGACTCTAAGCAGAGGCCCAGAGAACAAGTTCAGATGTAGACATTTACATTGTAAAAGCCAAAAGTCAAGAAAAATTACACCCATCCCTGCAGGATTGTTTATCTCTCTTTCTTGACTTTCAGGCGAAGGTTAAAGTCTTAGGTGTAAGCAGTGACTTGTGATCACATTAATCCCATCCCACTCATCTCAAATCGGGACTCTGGATTGTCTGAAGCATCTACCTTAAGTGTTGTGCAAACTAACACAGAACTTTCTGGGTAGTGCTTAATAGCAAGGCTTAGCTAAAGCAGACAGCGACCTGAAATTGCTGGTCACCTCTTACACTGAGTCAGCTGTTCAGACTCTGATTTGTGATGACAGAGGGGTAAATTACACCCTCAAATATGTGCAGACATGTTCCACGTACAGCAGTCGGGACAGTGCGCATGTCCTGTCTCATGGGAGAACTCATCAATGATCTGGGTATTTTCTGAAAAAGCTGTTCCTGCTGTATCAGCACAGTTTTGTTTTCCTTCTTCCTTGTGGCTAAAAGAACCAGTCAAAGCTTATATGAAATACAATAAAAGGAAGATAATACTGGAAGAGGTGGTGGGCAGAGAGGTGAAGGACAGAAATGGGGTTGGGGTGAGATGCTGCAGCTATACTCACTTCAAAGCCCGGTTGGGCTTGTCCGGAAGAATAGCTGTGAAATCATTATATGAGTCTGATTTGTGAGACAGGCAGCCCAGGCGAGTCCTCATCCCTCTGTTCCTGTGGTCAATGTGGGGGAGCAGGGGTGTAAGCAGGGGAAAACCAAAAGAGACGATGATTATAAGTCTAGCCAGAGCGGAAAAAAAAAAAACCCAAACCAAAATAAAATAGAACAAAAACCCCACAGTGCCTCTGTGCCTCATCAGACCTGTGTCCTTGGTTCCCTCATCTGTGGGAGGGATCCTGAAACGTCTTCAGTGAGATGCCAAACAGTCACTAAGGACAGACAGCACCAGAGCAGCTGAAGGCTCACCCACACCAATCATTCAGCTGCTCTGACTGGCAAAAAGACTTTCAAAGACTGCGCTTTGGGATGGTTTCTTGGAAATCCTGCTCTGGTGAGGCGTGGAAGGAGAGAAAAGGGCAGCAATACCAGAAATAAGTTACCATGATCCAGCAGCACCAGAAAAAGCCCAAATACCAGGGTTTGAGGGCGGGGGGGGGGGGTGGGTGGGAGGAAAAAGAGAGGGAGTAAGGCACCTACAAGGTAAGCCTGTGCAGCAGAGCCATGAAACTGTGGCTAGGATCAATCCCAAGTAGCTTCTTTAGACTCAGAGTTACATAAGAAGGCTAAAACTGCCTCTTTCCTGACAGGTTTACCCAGGCAGAAAATGGCTTTATTGCTTTTTTTCCTCTGAATTTCAAACCAGACCCAGAGCCTTTATGCCTCCATCAGCCCCTCATGTCCTTGCCTGCACCTTCCCAAGATAGAAAATGTTTCCACAGCATCCTTCATTACATAATCTTGGGATGAAGAAGAACACAAAAGGAGAGGAGGAAAAAAACACACACACATGCACTATACAGGACGGGCATCATCTTCTCTCAAAAACATAGAGATGCTTGTTAATGACTTTACGTGGTCTCTAGAAGCGCAGAGTGTGTGATTTGCCTCTCCAGCCCAAGGTCAACTCTTCTGCTAGATTCCAAGACATCAAACAAGGCCATCCTCTCCTCTGGACACAGAAGGAAGATTTAGGGACCTACTCTCCACTTCTCAGCTGCTGGACACACTTCTTAGCTGAAGAAAGTCCTTCCCTGAGCCCTGCTGCCAAACAGATGCTAAATACTTTTTGTGGCTGTAGAGGGAAGTACATTATTTTTCTCTTCCACATGTAATTCTTGCAGAACACTTCAGCACCAGCAACTGTGCCAGTCTGTAGCACGCCTGTTTCCCCCTTCTCCTCTCGCCCTTCAGAGAGTTTCTATTATTGCACATTTTAATGTAATCTTAAAGCAAATTAAATGTTAATTAAATGCAATGAGTGTCTCCCTGGCGCAGCACAGGCAGCTCGCAGCAGTTAACAAGCACAAAAACCTGGAGATCTTCAGTTGCAGGAATTGTTGCACAGCCTCAAACTATGGACCCATGGCTAGTGGTTTTGGGATGCTACACTACGTAAACCTCAGACATCAGCGCAACAATAAAGTGTGTAAAGTCCTGGCTGAGCATGATGAACCTGCTGTGCTCAAACAGATATTGAGCCCATTATAGGATCTTTCTGGTACCTTTCCTGATACCTCCCACCTCCAACCTTTGTCTTGTCTGCACTGTTTTCTCTAGCAAGCTCACGAATTTTGCAGCAAAAGGTGTGACACGCATTACCGCAGTGCTGCTCAGATTGCTTTCTGATGTCTGAGATCAAGGCACTGCAGCAGGGAATCAGAGTGTTTGAGGGACAGAGACACTGTGCCACGTGCAAGGAACTTGTCTCTCGTAGAACACTGATCTCTAGGTGAGGACTTCCAAGACAGGACACAGAAGAAAGAGAGGAAAAGAATCTGGGTCTGTGGGAGGTGCAGAGGCAAGCGAAGGGCAGGAGGGAAGAGGGGGCACCACAGCAAGCTGAAAGGCTTGCTGGATGAGGTAGGCAACGACAGGATGGGCAGGGGTGAGAGATGCATCATGTCTTTTGAGTTACCTCCGTGGGATCAGTAAGGCAGCCATTCAGGCATCCAGTTATAGCTAACTCTTTAACTGGCTGGCTTGGACAGCAGTCGGGGCTGTTTGCAGGAGGCAGAAGTTCAGGAAGGAGGGATTTACTGTTTCATGTCCTAGCACTTAAAAGTGTACCAAAGGATCCTCTGCAAAACAAAAGGAGGGCCAGTTGTTCTCAACCCATTTGATCCTTGCCTCCTAGCATGGAAGATCAGTTTTTCAGTGGAAGACGTTCAGAGTTAAGGGATGATCACAGTGGAGAGACAGCATTTCCTTCTAAGACCAAGGCCGCAGGTTATATCCAGCTTCAGGTCTAAAGTGATTTGAGTTTGGTGTCACAGCTCACCATGGAGCAGCAGGAGTTGGCATTATCGCACTCATCATTCAACACCTCTGAAGGTCTCTCTCCTCAACAGGCAGAACTCCGGGCTGACCTCACTAAGAAGACCAAACTACCTCTTGTCCCTGTCCTTCCAGGTCATGGCTGATGTTACTGGCCAGGCATCATGGAAAAGCTGGCACTGCAAATAGAATAAAGGAGGACTTTCATGTGTCTGCAGATGCTCTCGTCCTTTCACCATCACAGGCTTAAGCACTCACACAAAAATAACTCAAGGAAAGCATCTCCTCTTTGGGGTGGTGGAAGCCTGTGGGGAGCCACCAAGGAGATGTACAGTCCGCAAAGTGGAAGGAAGGAAGGAAGGAGGGAGGTACAGGGGAAGGGAGGGATGGTAGTGCTCCTGTGAGCCTTGGCACATGGGCAGCTGACTGAACAAATCTCACATCAGAGTGTGAAGGTGAGGTCCACCAGCCAGGAGACCAATGGAATAGAGCAGGACTGTATGGTGATCTAAGGGCAAAGTTTTCTTATTTGCCAGGGCAGGGCCAAGCTCCAGGTAACCTCCATGTCCTCTTGTCCCAAGAAAAAAAATGGAGGAGACGACAAAGTAACTGGTAAGAGTAGAGGCTGTGTGCAAAGGAAGCAGGACCCTGCTTTCCTGGGGCCTGGAGAGATCCCAGAGCTTGGGCTGTCCAGTGCAACATCCTTTTTAAAATCTGATTACATTAAAAATGCACAAAGCCTCTTCCCAACTAAATTAATGGAACTGGGATTGTGCTACATGCCAGTGAGTGTATTTCCTTAATCCTTACCCTGACCGGCTGCTTCGATGCGCTTTAACTGAAATCAATCCTTGTAATTCCCTAAGCCCCTTCAAATTTCCTCAACAGCCTCACCCGCATGTGGGGCCATAGCACATGATTTTCTAGAGTCCGGCAGCCCCTACCCCTCTTTCCTGCTACTGCTGCAAAGTGACGGCTGGAAGCAGAGCTAGGAGCCCTCTCCCTTGCAGCCACCTCTAGCAGCCTGCCTTTTGGGGTACTGTTATGAAATAGCCTTCTGCTTGCCCCTGCTTCCACCCACTTGCCAGCCCCCGCAACAACAAGCTGCACAGCTAGGCAGCATCGAACTTCCCTGTGATCCCAAAGTCTGCATGACTTCACAGATGCCAAGACCTACATTTCCTGTGAAGGCAATCCCACTGCTAAGCTGGCATAACCACGGGTATTTCCTCTGATTGCAAATAAAGCCAGTCAATTTTGACTTTAGAAATACAATCTGTGCCGTCTGGTAAAGGCATCCTGGTAGGTGTCCGTGGTGAGGTTTTTTGCGTCTCCCTCCATCCTTCCTCCTACCTCCCCCTCCTATGAAAGGACCCCAGTCAAGGAGAATTCCCAGTCTCATCATGAATGTGCTTTGGGGTTTCTCCTTGGGAGACAGAAAGCGAGGGGTATGATTGTGACATGCAGGTTATCAAACCACCCCAGCAGACCACCTGAGCAAAGATAAAGAAACCATCCCAATAGAAAAAACAATAGCAGTACAAAGGTTAAAAAACCCACAACAAATACAACAACAACAAAAAACCAAAACAAAACAAACCATGAGATCTCAGGGGCTTCAAGATATTAAGACCATTCATTCAAATGCAGCGAAAGCCAGAAAAAACTGAACAGAGGCACTGCAGACAGACAGACACAGAGAAAAACGATACTCACTGCTTTTGACCTGTCCTCTCTGACAGTGGGTCTGTGCCGACAGTGTGGTCACAGAGGCTCTGGAGAGAGAACAGAGTGGTCTTCTTCAGAGGCAACCCCCTGCACAGGGTGAAAGTCTCACTTTGACACCCCTCCCCTCCCCACCTCTCTCCGGCCAGCAGCAGCGCAGCTCAGAGCAGCTCTCACATCCAGCAAACCCCTACAGCAGCCTCAAGCCAGCAGACTGATGCTCTGCTGTGCAGCTGGCTCCCGCTGCTCATCAGCGGCACTGCCGGGGAGCCCACAGGAGCAGCACGTTTCGCTACATCCCCTCCGCACCCACCTGGCAGCAAAAGCCCAGCTTCTCCCCCGTTGGAGATGGGGGACTGCTTTGCACGTGCGGTGGATGCCAAAGGCTGGCAGGGAGCATCTGGGGGTGGGGAGGGGGAGATGCCTGTGAAAGCACTCGCTGTTGTCACCCTCGGTATGTTGGAGAAAAGCATCCGCCTGCACCGTTTTAATCGGCTCCTCTGAGGTTTAGGGAAGGTTGCTGCCCCCAGATCACAGATCATCAGGAGTTGCCACAGACATTAGGGATGGGACAGTTTAATTCAAGTGATCAGGTGTCAGCAGGGCCAAATAAAATTTTGGCAACAGGCAAGGGAGGACCTTTTTGCAGGGCATGGGATGACAGAAGAAAAAAAATCCACCTGGCAAGTCACTAATGTGAATGACCCCTTGCATCCATCTCTCCCTTTCTCTCACCTGATGCGTGCAGTCCTGCTCACTGCCTGCAACCTCTCTCAGTGTGCTCACCCCATGGTTGTAGGCTCTAATTCCCTTTGCACTCCTGCACCCACACCTTCATCTTCCAAAGGATGCATATAGGATGTCCAGTGCCTCATCCCAGAGACTCTAACAACCTAACCCAGGGCTCCGACACAGTGCAGCTGCAGCACAGCCCCCAGCTCTCAGCTTAGCACAACATCTGGGTGTCACGCAGGCTGCACAGGCACTGGTGTGTGTCACTGACTCACTGAGAGCTCAAGCCATAGGATCTCCATTGCTTTATTGCTTTTTTGATCATAACAAAGGTGATCAACTAAAAAATAAAAAATAATCAATAAAAAGGCCCTCTGCAGTTAAACAAGTCATTGTCCTTTTCCTGGAAACTTGTAGCCTCTCCTCTGCTAAAAATCTGCTGTGCCTAACATCCTGGTGCTACTAGCAGGAAGCATGTCTTGAGATAGCACACTATCACCAGGCAACATCCCTAGGCAGAGACAGAATCTTGCTAAACTTACTACAAAAACAAAGGGATTAGTAGCACTGCAGTAATGATCCCAGCTCTCCATCATCTTGGATCCCCTCTTTCACAGCAAAATGTGAAAAGGAAATATTTGCCTTGTTCTCATCCTCCCATCACAAAGCCTGGTCATCCTGACTCAGATTAATCATGTCTCCAGTTATCAGAAGACAAGCACTGAGAAAACACCATGGCAGATACAATCTCCTCTCAGCCAAGGTCAAAGGTTGAGGTTCATCTTATGCCTCTGCTATGACAGGCTGGTTTGTTCAAGTCAAATAATGCTCAGCTTCAGCCCTTGCCCCAAACACAAGGCAAATTTAATACATCACCAAGGGTTTAACTCCTAACGTGTCATTTTTGCTCTAATGCATTTCCACTTTTCCAGGTTCTCTCTGAGCAACCGCAGGGTATCACAAGCATTGTTTTCATAATACTTCCAGGACAACTCTCAGATCTCATTTACACACACAGACACTGTGGGGTGGAGGAGGTCAACAAAATGTTAATCAGCAAAGCTCTAGATAATTCTGGTCCCTTATTCAGATACCTGGACTTTGCTGCAGTCTCAAACAGATCAAAAACTGATCCACTAACTCTGGATGGGATAATACAGAGGACCACATGAGTGCTCCCACTTCTCCTCCTGCTTTTACACCACTTTTCTGTATTGCCACCTCACAGCCGTCACCAACATAGAGACCAATTTCTATATTCCTATTTCTCCAATACGTACGTACAACCTTTTCATGACCTCAGTGAGATCCTGTAATAACCCACAAATAACTCTGAACATCAACCATTTTTTCTTCCTAGTTTCTGCAGCCAGGTGTGAGTTAATGCAGAACAAAAAGAAGTGACCTATGCTGACACGGGCACTATGGGAAATGTAATTAAATTGCAGGTAAAGAGAATTACATTTTTTACAGGGTAATATTTTAGAAAGCTTCTGTTCAGCAGAAGAGTTTTATGGCAAATTCCTTCTAAAATAGCTCTCCTGCTTTTGACTACTCTGTAGCTTCTATTTAAAAGCTTTTAATGAAACAACTCATTTTGATATTAGGCTTGAATCCCATCCAAAATTTTAAATCTCTCCAACAAATACATTCAAGCAATTTCCTCATGACCTGCTAACAGCAAAACACAAGTGGTGAACATGTGCAGCATTGGGAGTGTTGGGCAGTCACTGGGCAGGGTGGAAGGGAATTTGCCAGCCTGTTGCCTGGATGTTAATCTTCTCTCCACTATCTCAGGGTCATTTTCACCCTTCCTATTATTTTAAATACCTCCCTGCCTATTTGATGTGTTTTGTTCATTGATCATCATTCAAGTCTTTTCTACCCAGAAACTTCTTCTGGACCAAACACCTCCTTCAGTTTCACTTGGTTGCAGTTTCTGCCAGCCAACTGCTAGATAGAATTGTGTGGCCTGAAGACATCTCTTCCTTCTAGTATGTCTGTCCTCACACATCCAGCAGGATCAGGAAGGCAGCTTTGGGTGGTAGTTGTGTGGCTTTTGCCTCTCCAGATACAGGGATGCTCCTCCCAGGGCTGGCAGCTAATCACCTTTCTCAGGTGGGAGCTGGAAGATCAGAGGATGCCTACACTGACTAGCTCATTTGCTTGGCTCACATATCCAGTGGCTTTGCCTTAAACGAACTCCTTCACCTTGACATTTAAGCAAACTTCTCTGTGTCTTCTCACTCTTGCTCTGTTTCCAAAGGTGTCTGCTGCTGCTCTAGGTTTCCATTATTCTATGCTTAACAAGCTGTCACACCAAGCTTGCCACTATCCTTCCACTTCTCATTTGTGACTTTGTGCCCTTGTCATATTTACAGTGATCCATGCCACAGGGACTTTGAACTTCTCTGGGGTTGCATTCGCTCTTCCTTTGTGACTTTTCTTGTGCATTTGCTCTTCCTTTGTGACTTTTCCTGAGTCTGTGCCAGCATCTCTCTTTTCTAGTACTGTGCTGCAAGGAGCTTGTTCGAGGGTGTGCTTCACAACTTCCTAGCCCAAGAGGTTTTCCCTGGTGCCAAGAAAGTGCTTGTTCAAACTGCTGTGATGTTTGGCAGATACATCCTCACAGGTGGAATCATTCTTTGGAACGTTTTCATGAGATCCTGTTGCTTCTATGATGTCTCTGGAAGATGCTCAGTCATGTAGGTCCTGTGACTGCAAAATGCCAGTTACATGAGGCTGCCTCCCACAGTAGTCACTGCTTTGGGAATTCAGGCGACCTGCATGCTGCAAAGCCTGCCTTTATCTCACCTACAAGCCTGCAGCGCTCAGTCCACTTCTGGTGTGATCTGAGGGAGCTCGATGGAGGACCGGAAAGAACAACCACCCTTGACCTGGAGTGACAATCCTAGCAAATCTCTAATGACACTAAGCATCATTGATGTCCTCTGACATATGGTAATTCAAAATTTACCCAGAATACAGACTGGTACCTATATGGGCCTGACCCCAAGGCAATTCAGATTAATAGTTAAATTTACTACCAGAGCTTGCTGTTCTCTAACACTATTGGCAATTAAAGCTGGAAGAAAGTTTTTAGTAACAGACATTTGACATGCAATGTTATGCTCACTGTGGCAGGCTGCCTGCCTGCTTGTTTGAGGGTCCACTAGAAAACACACTTGGTCCAGCATGAGGTGACTGTCTGGGGAGGAAGAAATTACAACTGACACAGATACCTTCCTAAACCACAAAACAAATAACAGACTCGTCTTAACTTGTGAAGAAAGCTACAAGAAGAAATCCCCCTCCTAAAAAGGAGCTCCAGGAAATATACAGACATGTAGCTCAGAGAGTCTTGAAGGGATTATTTTTTCTATTCACCTTAAACCTCAAATCATTCTCCACATCAGGCCAGGCAAGCATGAGAGCCTGAAGGGTGAAATAAGGAGAGCTTGAGTTGCAGGGGTAGGTGAGGAAACCAAGCAGCAGATATACCAGATGGGGGATTGATAGAAGAAGCCACTTCACATGTGCTAACAAGTGCAGGAAAGAGGAGACACCCACTGAGTTGAACTCCCCTTGAAAATAAAAGACTGTGTTTAAAAATAAAAGTGAATTACATAAAGTGTGATCCACAGTTCTGTCTCTGGCTTAGCTTGAGAGCATGGCTATTTAAATTCTCCCCTGCGTCAATGATCAAAGTGTCTCCTGGACATGTTTGTGGCTCTCAGGCACCGCGACTGCTGCAGCAGAACAGATGCCTCTGCTGTGAGATGGCTCCTGGCCCCAGACTGTGTGCTCTCCGCTCCATCCCCAGTTCCTCCAGGCAGGTAGCAAGCAAAACCAACAGCTAAGCCGTGTGGGATGCTCTGGGCTGAGAGGGGCAACATGCAAGACAGGAATCAAGGGAAAAATTTTCCCTTTAAAGCACTTTATTACAATTTCATAATTGTTCTCTGAGGAAACATGCTCCCGTGCCCAGGAGCAGTTACACATAAAGAAGCTAGTCGGTGCCTTTGCATGTGCATTGGAGAGGACGCTGTTAGTGTGGAGCAGGGAGGCAGAAACGATTGGGCTTGACACAGAACTGCTCTGTGCAGCCTTGGAGTCCTCCCAGTTTTCAGCATCGCTGCTGCTGTCAGTATGGCAGCGTCTGTAATACAATTGGTGTGTATGGTTGGGAAGCCAAGACAGATCCACCCCGACAGACAGAGCTCCACAAAGATCCCTTACTGCAGATGCTCTGTCCCTGTATGTTTTGATTGAGATCTGATGCTTGACACAGGCCAGGGAGTGAGGCTTGCTGACAGATGGAGTTAATTTTCTGCTAAGAGATGATTCAAGGTGCTTGCAAGTAGCCCACATTTTGCAATCTGAACACTGCAAACTAGTCACTTATTGAATGTTAAAAATCAGTCCCAAGATCTCAGGGTTGCAGTCATAAATCCATTTATGATGGACAAGGTCTATGCTTCTTTTGCTCTTATCACTGTTATTTCAAAAACTCAGGCTCAACAAGGCATCCAGGTCCCACAGTAATCCAAGGATTTACTGGGGCTATTAACTACTATACAGATACACAGTGTGGCTCCAGGAGGTCATTTCCACTGAGCATGTGCTTAACTTTAAACATGTGAGCAGTTGAATGGATATTTGTACGATAAAATACAGAGTTAAGTGCATGGTTGAGTTGGGATTTCTCTTTCATCTCTGGAGGCTGTTGCTCTAGCCTTAATTAAAACATAAATGAATTGAGTTAGATGGGCTCATCCTCTTTCTCCAGCAGGTGGAGATTCTTTCATAAAAATGCCTGCTGCATTCAGCACCAACCTCTCCTCAGAAGACTGGCCTGCAATCATTACCTGTGTCCTGCTAGTCTAGATAGAGATGCACACCAAGCTCTGCCTGCACCTGCACCAGTCAAGTCCTAGGGACTGGACGATGTTTCTAGAGCCACATGGAAGGACTGCAGGGTGAGGCCAGGCTTGTCCTGCCAGTGCAGACAGTGCTGCTTCAGAGGAGCCTGGGACTGCAGGAACAAGTTAGCCTCAGAGAAGGGCAGCACAACAGGACAGTGAAAGGACAGCCCTTTATGCAATGTGCACACTCCCCAGAGGGGGGAATGCAACTCTGCTCCTCTGGGACTGGGTGCAGCGATAATCAGCCAGAGAGAAGATGCTAGCACAATGGGTGCCTTGTATATCTTAGCTGTGCCAAATTACCAGTCTATTTCCCCCACCCATCAAATGATGGCAAAGAGATGACCGTTGCTGCTGCAGCAATCTCCGTGAGTTACAGCATCCCTGCAGTCAGGGCTGAAGAATAAGGAGCCCCGTGGGTTAACTTCCCATTCTTCCTCCCAGGAGTGCACATGCTCCTGCCATCTGCAAGGTTTTGCTACAGTCTTTGCTCAATGCTGTTCTCTCGCCGCCAACATCTTGTCTTTTTGCTCCAATTGGTCTTATTTTTAACTATCTCAGCCCCGACATTAACCCCGATGTTAGTCACAATGTCACAGATGATATCCAAATATTCAAAGGAAATACAATCCACCATTTTAAAATAACAACAGTAGTGGGGGAGGGGGAGTGGATGAAAAGATGGTGAAGATCGAAGAGCTGCAGGCACCAGCATAGGCTGATGCTTTCTCTAAGCATCAAAGGCCCACCGCTAATCCCATTGAAACGGAGATCACCCTGGAATGAGTCCTGTGCTCCTGCATCAGCTCAGCCAGGTCTGGGCTGGGTTTAACTTATGAAATATGCTGCTCTCTTTCCCCGCCTGCTAATTAGAAGCAGTGCCTGTGTCCCTTTGACCATTCATAAGACGCCACAGGAGATTAATGTACTGGGAGAAGCACTGCCATGACATCAATAGGGGTGACATCTGAGCAGCACCCTTCCTCTCCCATTTTGCCTGTGGAGCCATCCTTCCCCCTGAAAACTGGGGCAAGTAAAAACCCCTCCCCCAGAGACTCATAACCAAGCAAAGGACCACAGGGCCTTTCATCCCCCACGAGGGCCCTCCTAGCTCTTACCTGTCTTGCAGCTGGCAGTAGGGTGGTGGCTACATGGCTTTTGGTGCTTGATAGACACAGCTGGTTGGGACCCTGAGGAACAGTGTCTGCAGGCTCCCCGTGCATCGGGGAGGGTGAAGGGCCCAGCCCGGCCACAGTTATCTCTGGAGGAGCAGCAGCACTGTGCCACTTTTCCTGGCTCTCTAGCTCTGCATCTCAGGAAAAGAACAAGAGCTGGTGGAAGAAGGGGGGTTACGAAAGAGAGGGAAGGGGGAGAAGGGAGAACGAGAGCACGCACTCTCGCAAACGCGCACACACGGAGCAGACAGAGGCTTGTATAGGATGGCACTGCCTGACTTGCTCTCATTATTGCTGCAGGCTGGCTGCTGCCCATGGAGAACTTGCCAGCATCCGCTGCTGGCCAGGGGCATGGTGGGGAAAAGAGACAGGGAAGAGATTAGGACCTCACAGACCATTGGAGCAAGGAAAACTACCACCTGGGCACCAGGGGCTTTGTTGTCTGTCTTTGCTTTTACCTGGGAGGGAAAATGCCATACCAGAGGGCTGGAAGGGATTGCAGTGGTGGAGTTCAGCTTTTCCTTGATGACTCCTTTCTCCTTTGAACATAAAAAGAATCCCCAACCCCAGCCCTCCGCAGTTGCACCAAGGATGTTGTAAGGCTAGCCTGACCCAGAGGTTTGGAGATAGTATTGCACTAAGACAGACAGAAAGTGGGTTGCAAATATCCAAAGCACCAGCATCACATAAAGCTCACCCTTCCCCTCCCATTCCCATTATCCAGGTGATGTCAATACAGGTCCAAAGGCCTGGCAGGAGAGTGTGGAAAGACACTCAAACCATAATACCCCCCTTTGCATGTTGCACAGAAAGCCATATGTATATGCATGCTGCACAGAGCTGCCTGCAGTCCCTGACACTGCTGATCTGCTGCAATGACAGACCCAAAATGCCAGGGATTCAGAGACATAGTGTAATCCTCCCCGAAGGGGCACTAATTCCTCACTCCACAGATTTTTACGATGTGCTTTTCTAAAGCATCACATGCTTAGAAGCCAGTGCCCCTTTGAAAGGAAGTGAGAGATTTGGCCCTGATTCCTTTTTCAGCTTTGTGAAAGACCCACACCTCCTCCCCTCTTCTTCCTTAGTGACTTACCACTCAGGGGGACTGGGTCTTGCCTGGGGTGCTCAGTTTGGTCAGAAGAATTAAAATGAAAGCAAAGTCAGATATTTAAGGTACTAAACACTCCCCTGAAACACCCAAGTCACCTGTTCACTGCAGCTCCCTACTCTAGCATCTCCCATGGGTGATTTCGGAGACCCACGGATATCTAGCCATGAGGCTGCTATTAATAAAAATCAACGGATGGCATGCATTGAATTACAAGTGCAGAAAGTCTCCTTGTCAATACTCTCTATAGCAGTTAACCTGAGAGTACACCACGTTGCCAAGTCCTTCCCTAACACGCCTTGAAGAGTCACCTGATATCACACGTCTGCAGCAGAGCAGGAGAGGACACAGTCCTACTGAGCCAAAATCCAGCACACAAGCCACCTACCTGCTCAGCTGGCCTCAGGACATTGGTGCCCAGCTCCAGGAAACATTTCCCTCATGAGTCACTCTGCCAGGAGCTGTCAGAATATATTTTCAGTCACAGCATGCCATCAGCCCTAGAATAGTAAAGGTCTCATTGTAGATCCATAGCTACAGATGGTTCCTCTGACTGTAGCAGCGATACATTGTCTCAGGGGATGATGGTTTCAGGACCTAAAATCAGGAATCTGTATTCCCACCACAAGAGGAGTAAGAGGCTGAGATGTAAAGCTATGTCAGGATCCTGACCATTTCACCAGTATGCAGAAACTCCAGCAGCACTGGGGAGCTGGATCCCTTGAGGCTGCTGAAGTAGAGAGTAATATCACTGCAAGGGTGGGCATGGACATCTTTTTTGTGGACATAGGCACCTTTTTTCCAGCTCCATGCATGTGTATTATATATATCACTAGCAAAGCCTGCCGAAGTCTCAGTGGGTGCATGTCAGCTGTCTCACACCCCAAGGCTGGGAGATTTCCAAATGACATCCTCTCTCTATAGGGCTGTTTTAATGCAGACATGCTGCAGTGCAATCTCCTAGTTGAAGGCAGGGTAGGCATGAACCATCTTTGGGGAAAATAATACCCACATCTGTGGCTTCTGGAGAGTGAGGTGCCATCTGTTCTGTGCCCCAAAGCATGCAGCCAACCTTTCGGTTCCCAGGACGCCATGCAGCCTGCCAGGAAGGCAGACCCTCCAGCATCCTTGCAGCTGGGATCTGACTTTCCCAAGTGAAAAAAAGGACAAGTCATTTCAGATGATTTGCAGCACAGTGTTCAGGACTTTGCAGAGTCATGTCACTCACAAAGAGACACTGTCTGTGCCACTGTCCATCACCACTGTAAAGGCTTTACACCACCAGGGATGGCTTCTCCCTGGGTGATCCAGGATCCTGGGTGATCCAGCTGCATGTGAAAAATCAGAGGGTTTGTTTTGTATGTGTGCAAAAGCCTAAACTTAGCAAAATTAATTTGTGAGGGGAAAATAGGCCATATTTATGTAACTGAAAAGCTGCAGTGAAGGCTACAGATCCAATTGGAGAGGAGTGTATGTTCAGAGCTAATGACAAACGCTGCTATGCACTCGGCTTTGTTGAGAGCTTCAGTAACTGCATATTCATCACCCTACACCCCAGAGAAACGGCTTTGAGGCATTCCAGGCTAAGAATAGAGGTTTTGTTGTGTTTGCTGCTCCACAACCCTTTTTTCACCCGGAATTAGAGGCAACAGGGTAAGGAAGCCCGGCTGAACCAGCACTGCAAATGGCAGCATCCGTGCATGCCTATGAGCAGTGCAGGGCCCTTGGCTCAGCAGGGGTGGAGAGCACTGAATAAAGGGCAAATTCATTCACAGCCATAGAGTATGGCATTAGTGCTGGCCCTCTGCTCACAGAGACATCCCCTGTGGTGGACAGGGTACTCACAAAACAGCTCCCTTGTGCATAAACAAAACCTAAGCATCTTGCAAAGGAGGCAGCTGGGGCAGTGCCAGTACTGAAATTAGCAGCTCAGCCAGGCTGTGAAATCTGATGGCTTTGTTCCACCTCAGGAGCCCTGGTACCTGCAGGGACAGACAGCTTCACCAGCATCTGCTTGCCAGTGACATTTTTCTCCCCTTCCCCTCACACACACATATTCTGCCCTACTTAAACCAGGTTGTGAATCCAGTAATACCTAGCCTGGAAATATAAACCTCAGAGCTAGTCACCCAGGTGTTTTTCAGACACCCGACACCTTTAAGAGATCTTTTAGCTGCAGAAACAATCATGTGGCAGTGCTGGCACTGGTGGGAAACCACACGATGCTGCTACATGTCTGATTTTGCACGTGTGACCCTGGGACTCTGGGAAAGCCCTTTATTGGCTAAATGAGTCTTGAAAATGGTGGAAAAGGCAAGTTCACTCCTATGGGGAAATGAAGGGAAAAAGCACAGAAGTGTGAATGCTTCTGTGGCTTCTGCTCCATTAGTCCCAGATCCTGGGGCCATGTTCCTGAACACCTATGTGAAAACAGCAAGGGAGGAGACTTCCAGAAAGGATGGTGACCAAGGACTCCGTCTGTAAGCAGAGTCCAAGTCAAGGGCAGTACTGAACAAAGTCATTGACCACAGACAGTCGTATTGTAACTTCTGCGTGCCTGGGAGGTAAGGGAGACCACCACATCACAGGGGACCAACAGACCCAAGGCCTCAAAGAGTATTGTGTTGTTTTCAAATAAATGAAGGCAGAAATAAGTTTTCTGAAACATACAAGAAAAAGCTCTGCAAAATGGATTCATCTCCTTAGGAAAAGCATAGTCTCTGGCGAAGGGCTATCTTGCTAGAACATCGCGTTAACAACTCTTTTCGGAAAGGCTATTGAGATAACCTGTCTCTCCCCCCTAAAATAAATGGCCCTGGGAGCAATACTCTTGATAAAGCATTTCTGGGGAAAAAGTCTTAAAAAAAAATATTTTACTTCTGCATTTACCCTTGCTGCAGCAGCAGCACACAGAACTCAGAGGTGAGCCGTCATCTTCCAATGCTCCTTCCTAATCACAACTGAGAAGGATATAACAATGTTCCTGCTGCTGTCTCATTTCCTTCAGCTGTAGCTCACTGCTCACTCAAACTAACCTGCTGTGAGCAGCAACTCTGCAAAACATGTTTTGGATTTGTATTCTGGCTTTGTGGTGCACAACAACAGGGGACTTCCCATCTGCTGCTGTTTGTTTAGCCCTTGCATTGCTAAACTAACATCTGGGAAAACTGATGAACCTCTATTTAAAGAGTGGTGCACTTGGAGAGGAGATGTCTGTCTAATTTGTCTTTCAGACTTCTATCACTGCAGCCCAGGAAAACATGGAGCCATGTTGTGAGGCAGCAGAGAGTCCCTTGTAAGTAGCCATGAGCCGGGAAGATCTGTCCCCTATGGGACAAATCCAGCAGGCAAGGCAGCCCCCATAATCAATGCTAGTGGTGAGACAGGGCTGGCTCTGGTGCTTGAGGTTGACTCTTACCTTCCTCCCTCCTTGCCAGCCTAACCCATTGCATGTCTGACATTAACAGTGCTACCTTCTTAGCTTTCACCGAAACTGCTCCAAGACTGGGAACAGTGTAATCCTCTCTCTCTAACTTTCCACCACTTCTCCAAGAGATTCAGCGGTGTCCAAGGGCCTAATGCCTAACTTCAATGCAGCCCAGCTCTGGAAAATAGGGAGAAATTGCCGGGAAGTGAGAAAAAAATATATAAACCAGAATTATGCCACATAAGACAAAGTTACAGAATTGTTGCAGCAGAGGAAGTCAGGAGCTCAAAGATTCAAGGGGAAAAACATCAATATTGAAAATTCTATAGGAAATACTCATGGAGGCAGAAGAAAGCAACTAAGCACCACTAATGATCTGCTGCAGGGAGCATTGGAGACAAACCTTTCTGCTTCTGGCAATGCCTATAGGGCCAGCAAAGGCTCTTTGAATGTCTTAGGAAAAGGAGGGTAGAAGCATACTTACACCTGACATAGCAGCTTGTACTAATGCTTGGCCTACCAGCATGTTAAAACCTATGTTCCTCACTTTGTGTTAAAGCCATAAACCTATATTTATTAGTCAAGTTGTGTATATCCTGCTTGCAGCCTTCTTACGCGTGACTATAAGTGTCCAAATAAGGTGACCCACAGAAAGTGGATTATATTTCAGGATTTTCCCATCATCCACCTTTGCAAATATGCTATTTGCCTGACAGCAGGCAGATGAAGTCTGCACAGTTTCATGGGCAAGTGAAGTTGATCCAGACCCAGACAATCCTGAGCTCAGACTGCCTACAAAGGCAGCGTGGATGCAAATTCTAGGAATCCTGTGGACTTCAGGGAGCACCCAGAATATGCAACAAAGGCATGATGCAAACAGCCCATCTGCTCTAAAAGAAACCCCGGTATTAACTGTCAAAGCACAGTGGCATAACAGGTCAACTCTGCATGGGCTAGGAATTGAGCTTTAGGACTGTACCATACTTGACACCAAAAAAGAGAACCCAAGGTGTTCACCTGGTCAGCTCTCTGATATCAGTCTCTGCCTTCCCTGTTTGCAGGCAGGAGAAACAGGGAATTCTTCAAAGAGAATCATGTGACACCCAAGTCACAAAGCAGCAAACAGCAGTGCTTTTTGCCAGTCCAGAAGCACAGACTGAGAATTATGGCAGCATGCAGATTCTCTTCAAGAGCACAGCTGCAAACACAAAAATCAGGTATTATAGCTGAGACCACGCCATGCTGAGCAGAAAGAAGAGACAGCTACTCCTGTTTTGCTTTCTGAATAACTGTTTACATCCCAGCATGGTATTTGCTTTTTCACAATAGGACAAGTTTGTTGACTCATGTTTAGCTTGTGACCCAGTATAAACACCAGCAGTTTCTGCTGTCAGAACAGACAGCATCTGCTGCTGTCTACAGAACTGGTTTTTTTCTCCTAAATACAGAAACTTGCATTTATCTGCACTGCATGGCATCCTAGTTTTTCCATGACCATTTCTGCATTTGTCAAGGTTTGAATTCCAGCCATACCTCTCTGCAATACCCTACAGATTCTTCAAATCTGTAATAGTTTGCTAATAAATATATTAAAATTACATTTTCTATTCACCATCCAAGACTGAAAGAAAGGTTCCTTGGAAAAGCACCTCAAAATACGCATTTAAGTTCCCCCCTCCCCAGGCAGAATCATCAACCATTCTGTACCCAGTTTCATCTAGAGTCACATCAGGTATGAATGTGCCAGAAAGACTCTGTATTTGTCATGTACTGCCTCTCCCTAGCAATAAGACCTTTTAATCTTGTCATAGGATGATAATACCTTGGTCTGAGCTGGCTTTCCTCAAAAACCCCTGTCCTGGGTTCAGCAGTAGCAGTCATTTTTCTCCTTGGTAGCTGGTGCAGCACTGTGGGTTTGACTTTCAGCCTAGGAACAGTGCTGATAACACTGATGTTTTTGGTTACTGCTCAGTAATGTTTACTCTGACCAGGGACTTTCTGAGCCTCATGCTCTGCCAGGGAGGAGGGGAAGCCGGAAGGAAGCAGAGACAGGACACCTGACCCAAACTGACCGAGGAGGTATTCCATACCACAGCACATCATGCCCAGGAGGCAAAAACTAAGGGCAGGGACCCGGAAGAGGGGGGTTC
The DNA here is from genome assembly GCA_028858755.1 of Ara ararauna. NCBI lineage: Eukaryota > Metazoa > Chordata > Aves > Psittaciformes > Psittacidae > Ara > Ara ararauna. Next base: position 45,991,835 of record CM054382.1, read on the forward strand.
GCTGCTGGGTCAGGCTTGGTATCGGGTGGTGAGCAGTTATATTCTCTTCCCTCATTATTTCCCTTATCATTATTATTATTGGTGGTAGCAGTAGTGGTTTGTGTTATACCTTAGCTACTGGACTGTTCTTATCTCAACCTGTGGGAGCTACATTCTTTTGATTCTCCTCCCCATCCCCCCGGAAGCTGAGGGGAAGAAAGAGGGAGGAGTGAGTGAGCAAACTGCGTGGCTGACTGGACTTAAACCACGACAACCCCTCAAACTTAAAAGCAGTCTGGAAGATGCTGAATGTTTCAGATTGTTGTGTTTGTTTTGCTTTTTTTTTTTCATGTAAATGAAAATTAAACTGATCTGTAGCCACCCTGGTCCTCTTTGTCTTCGTTCTAGATACACGTACTGCACAATGTTTATGGCAGTCAGGTTCTTCACCTATCCACCATAACTTGTCAAAAATATCCACAAATTATTCTGAAATCACTTCAGCTAACTTTTTATCAAAATTCCTCACACCCAAATAGCTTGAGACGATCTGATTTCCCAAGAGCCCTCTTGAATGTATTATTTTTTTTCTCTATTCTAAGCAGAGATGTCACTATTTGTTATTATCATCAGCAGCGCTAGTCAGCACTTCTTTCTTTTGAACTTTCTAACAATGCCTAGCATGAGGAAATAAAGCACTAAGCATTTCAGCCTTCTTGACATTTTTGAATCGGTCTTTCTGTTCCCATGATTATCCTACATGTACATTAATAGTACGAGGAGGACCGAGGAAAGTGCTGACCTGCTCATTTGTTGTGCTTAGCAGGACTACTGAAAGGAAGGGTTGTCACAGTCATAACAACTATTTCTTATGTTAAGGGATTATGACAAAGCAAAGGAGCATTTGTCCTGCAGACTTCGAGATATAAACTAATCTCACAGTTACAAAGGGAGAACTGTGGTTATTCATTAGTAGTGGCACTTTAGATTAGTGTCACCAAAAGCTCGCTCCCATTGCTCAAGAGACAAGCCCTAAGTTAGACAGCCTGCAAGAAACCAAGCTGTAATACTGACAGAGAAACCAGGGAGGGAGAGAGACAGGGAGGAATAAAGCCTTATTTGGCCATGCAAGCCATACAGAACAGTCCAGCTCACCCTCTATCATACGTTACATGAAACGTTATAAGTGGCAAATGGCAACTGTTAAGTACTAACTATTTGTATAGTCTCAGAATGCCCTGAAAAAAGATTTGGATAAGCACATAGAGCTGCCAGAAGGCATTGCCTCCTGAGGTCCCTGTGCCTGGAACAGGGACCACAGTGACTAAGGGAATCTGCGTCATCTACAGACAGAGAAGAAATCTCAGGCACTAGCAAGAGCAGTCCTAGATCCAGGGAGGGGAAAAAAAAACCCAGAACAAACATACAGCAGTTCAAAAGTAAGGTCAAGTGAAACAAGAGCTGCCGAAGAGGTCATAGAAGTGTTAAGCTTAATTAGAAACATCCTACTGTTCATATAGGAACGTAGACTCACGTTCAAACCTTGACTGTTGAAAGCAAGGCAAGTTAAGATAACTCACCCTCATTGTTTCTTCTTTTATGACACCAGGGTGGACACAGCTTTCAGCAGACTTTGGTGAGACTTCTCATCCTCAATTTTACTTATCCTCCAGGTATACTTAATAAATAACTGAACACTACCAATCAACTTCCACATTAAACTCTATTTTTGGTTTACGAATTTGTTAAATGCATAAATGCATTCAAATTTCTATAACAGCATATTATGTGATGTCTATTCTCCATAATAAGATGGATAGTGTCACAGAAGATATATATCTCCAGCTTTTTAGTTCACACTACTGTGAAAGGCTAAGGAATAAGACAGCAACCTACTTTATGGTTTCAAGGGACCAGTAACACCTAGGAAAACACACAAAAATCTTCTGTCTGTGTCACTGGCTATTCAAAGAACAGCTTCAGTGTTTCCTCGTATTGCGTGATAGATTCTGATTAACACTTTTCAGTATTTTTAAATCTTTTTAAACAGGAGCCACAAGGTGGCAGCATGATTTAACCGCATGTTATTTTACTTCTGCATCGACTCATTCCGGCTTTCTGCAAACCTCAGCCACCTACTCCTATTGCTCGCCTGAGCAGCAGCCGCTGTTTACGAGGCCATGCAGTGTGCTGGATCCAGAAACTGGTCCTAGTTGAAATAATGCTGGTTACCGGGCATCCCTCAAACGCTTACATTGGTGCTGCCAAGGAAATAGTGAAGAACAGAAGAGAGGGATGGAAACGTCCTTGACATAAAAAATGGTCTGCAGGCTCACTGCTTGGATTTAAATAGAAGTTTTTTCAGATAGAATTAATAAAATTATAAACTTACTTTCTGAAAATCAATTTCTGCATCATTCCATCTTAATGTCCTCATGACTGCAATGTACTTCATATTAATCAGTGTAGTTATTTAACTAGTGAACTTACATTTAATGGCTGCTTATATTCATCAATATTTATGTCATCTTCCACAAATGCAATTACTAACAGCATGCCAGATATCTTCATGTGGCTCCTGCAAATGCATTAAAACCAGCAAGCTATCTCCAAGGGCAACTGTGGGCAGAGCTTGGTCTTGTGTATTTCTGTGGCAACTGTGCTAAAATTACACTCTTCCCATTAAAAGAATCTGTGTTTTTTTCTGGATCTGGCTTTAGCTATACAATTTTAACAGTGAAAATATGTAATAAGATTCATGCTTTCACTTCAAAATCTATTTAAAGCATTCTTGGGATTTTTACAAGACATCTTAAACATCCAAATTAAGCTCTTGATTTCCATAATTGTTTTTTTAAACTTTTACAATAAATACGAAACAGTACTTCATATTTAAACTCCAGCATTTTCCCTTGTGAAGAAGCATGGGAGGTTAAAGACGAGTTAGCTTTCTTTGTGAACTGTTACAATGCTCCTGGGATGTTCCATCTGGGACAATTCCCTGTGTGACCTTGAGCTAGTCAGCCTGTCCTGCACACACCTCTCCTACTGCTTCTACAATATGTTTGTGCAGAGCTGCGAAAAAATGCCATTCTACAGTTAACAGGGGCTGTATCACCCAGAGGAAATATCACACCCATTTTGATCCAGACACTGTTGTTTTGCCAAAGTGAAGTGATGCTGTTTGAAAGGATCACTGTTGCTCTCTACTGCCCTACTCACAGCCCTGGCACTGTAATTATTATCAAATTAGTTCTGTTCATGCTACAAGAAAAATATATTTAAGGCTTTTCTTTTACAGAACCATACTGGACATCTGTTTCTTTATATATAAATAAAGATATAATGACAAGAAAAATTGAATTGATGACAAATGAGCCTACATTTCAAGGGACACCATCAAATTGCTGAAACCTTCAAGTACAGTTCTCTTCAAATTGCTAAGTAAACAAGTAAAATCTTCAGGATTGAAAGTGTGTTAAGTCTAGCATTCTCCATATAGAGGATAATATAAAAAAATCCAATAGTAACTGTGACTGTTGTTCCAGAGAAACCCGCCACTGTACCTGCGCCTTGTACTAACGGTTCTCAGAAATGTTTTTATATCATTCACTTTGGTATACATCTGGTACTTGGGAAAGCACAAAGCATTGTCAAAACTCACTGCTTTCCTTTTCAGGTACATTGTGATCTTTCTGGTAATTTTTTTTTTAAGTACTACCTGAAGTACATAGGTAATACTAGGTTTTGTACCAAAAAAGTTTTTTAGTACCTCTACACAGTTCAGACCAGAAAACGAAGGTTTATGTGATAGCACATAAAGGGAAACACCCTCCAAACAGCATAAAACAGCATCAGCTTTTGGCCACTTTAGCTGCTGATGTGTGTAGGAAAAGTCAGTGCTGGTAGCACAGGAGGCATACAGGCAGGTGAAATCACCCTAAAACTGTACAGCTTAAAATGGATGTGTTTGAAAACCATATGATACTAATTCATGAAGTGATGGGGAGAATTGAAAACACAAACAATTTGAGTATTCACTCCTTCTAATAACCTGCATGGGGAGAATTGAAAACACAAACAATCTGAGTATTCACTCCTTCTAATAACCTGCATGGGGAGAATTGAAAACACAAACAATCTGAGTATTCACTCCTTCTAATAACCTGCATGGGAAGGTACCTCACGAAAGGATGAGAGATTTAAATTAAGCAAGAGAAATTGCTTTCTAGAATAACACATAATTTAACAGAACTCATGGCTGTAGAAATACAAATACATTTAAAATATGACTAAATTAGTGGGAGAGCTGTCTATAATGCTTTTCTTGAACTCTAGCATTACAGGAGACATAAAGGCTATCAAAGCAGAACAAGACAGCTAGAGCCTGATGGATTATTAAAGACAAATGTGACCGATCCATTTAAATGTAACTGTCACAAAGCTCTGCCTGATGTAAAATTTTGGCTGGCACAGCTGGTGACTGCAGGTAATCAACATTTTTTAATTACATAAAACAATGCTTTGAAAAAAAAAGCAACAAACTAGAACAAAAGCCTAAAACAAGAATCCAGACATTTAGGGAAGAAGTCATGTGACACTTACATGAAGAATTTCCATCTGCTACCATTAAGGTGGCTGTCAGTTATCTATGCCTTTTCTGCTGCTGTTAACACACAGGCCAAAGAGTGTACCAGGTATCCTCACAAGACAGCTGGTTAGCGACACTGACAATAGCCAGAACATGTGGTCCAAACAAACCATTTTGCAAGCAACTAAAGGCATAAAGTAAGCAGGCAAAAAGTAGAAACCCTTACATAAGCTCTCTTTATCCTTCTACTCTTACCATTACGGACTTTTTCTGAGGCTGCCTGTATTCATCAGATGCTGGACACCAGTGCAGCATCACCTGACGGTGTGCTTTCTTCATCCCTCTCAGTGGGACAGACTCTAGTGAAACACAGAGCAATAGAGTCATGCCTACCTGGGGTGAAGATTCACCACTCAAAGCACCAACTCCTGCTCACATGAAACAACGCTGTTGTAGCATTCAATCTAGCTCTAGGAGTAGCTTTGTACAGCCAAGTAATGTTCTCTGGCTTCCACCGCACTGAGTGTCCTTACACCAGGTCTGAGCTAAGGTCTCCAAACTCTCCAAGACAGAGGAAAATAATACACGTCCTTCTATCAGATTTTGGCTATAGAAGAGTGACAGTATGGAGCTGTAGTTCTCCCCCTTTCCCCATAGGGTAAAATAGTGGGTACAAACCCAGCTGCAAACAGCTGAAATCATTCTTTGAAAATTTATTCTGATTTGTAACAAATTATAACATTTTCACATAGCAGTGGTCTGATTAAATCCCAGAACTGCAATTTAATCAGCACCCTGAACCTCCAGGTATCTGCAGCCTGGGATCGCACAAAGCTGCTGTGAAGTTGTACTATAATTTAGCTAACCTTAGAGAGCTACCAGCACAACATAGGATTAAACTTCAGCTTGAGTTCTGAAAACAGTTCTTGCCTTTGTGGCAGTTGCACAAAACCCTTGCAGCCAAATTCACCCAAGCCATCTGAGACGGCTGAAATTCAGCGCTGCGATCTCTCCCCAGCTTGGCCCAATCTGAAATATTCTGGGTAGGCTTGGAAACTTTTCAGAAAGAGAAGAAAAAGAACACACCTCAGCTGCTGAGAATCCCACCAGCGTGCTATATTCCTATTCTGGAAAGGCAGGCGAAAGAAATACTGAAACAAACCAGAAACATCTCTGATGTTACAAATGTGTGGTATAAACTTACTGGATGATTGTTTCAATTAAATCTTTTGAAATATGCAGAGCCAGGTCTCCTACAGGTAGAGAATAAACTCTCTCCATTTTACCAGTGTTTATTTCAGTTCCAACAGAAAATCAGCAAGCTGGTAGAGTTAGAGTACAAAGGCCTCACATACAACTCTGGCTCCTGCAAGAGTACCCCTTGTACAATCCTATGTATGCTAGTTATTAAGTTCTCTGGAGTTGAGAAGACTATGTCAGGGAATACATTCAACCGTCACAAGCTGATCTGTACCTGCAGAGGCCTAAACCAAATCCTCAGGCAGCATCTCTGTCCAGCTGGTGATTCTGACTTCCAACAAATCCAGCCACTCCAGATAGAGTGCCTAGAGGCTGGGCAGTTATCTTGTCCAGCATACACACACACATTCTGAAAAGAGATTGAAGAAAGAGCAGAGGAGTCACAATGACACATGGAGATTACTGCAGGAATCCAGAGGTAGTAATGGTATGGGGTTTTGTTACCAATTTTAAATGCATGCATACTGTAGCACGGTGGGATGCTCTGTCTGCCAGGCCAGGAACAGCATTTCCAGCAACAGCCAACAGTCTTATTAGTACCTTCAACACAGGGAGAAGCCTGCACATATTAATTGTATTATTTATTGCTCTTTGGACAAAAACGCATAGCATAAAGGCACCCTTAAGGCTTTTGGACTACTCATTAAGTTGATGAGCAGAATTACACCGCTAGTTTGACTTGGGCCTGGAGACTTCTGCTGCATGAGGAAGGGAAAAAAAACCCCAATCAACTCAAACCATACAGCAATACAAACCTGCCAACCTTTTCTTACACATCACACCTCTAATGAAAAGATCACTTAAAGATTAACTCTTAACAGAGGAATCCAGAACTTTGCACCTTCTAGTATAGTGGATATAGCAACATTTCTCCATAGGCTTATCTCAAACAGGGAAAAGAAAGGAGAGTAGAACTAACAAGGGCTCTGTGACAGATTGCAGTTTGCAGTTATGCTGCAGCTTATTTTGAGCAGGACTTTGTGATGGACGTTGTGCTGCGGTTTTAACATTCATTTTCAGAATCACAGGCCAGCAGCTTTTCTCCAGTAAACACAAGATACTAGTCTGCAATATGACCTACCCCTTATTTCTACATATTTCGTTGTAACACCTGTCTGTTGTGTCTTCTACCAAAATATGCAGCTAAGTATACCAAGTAGAATGTCCTAAACCAGGACACCTATAAAAAAGCCCAAACAATTGATGTCTTCTCTGAGGCAACATTCACACAACCACAAATTCACACACTAGTAAGCCACCTTCATTCACAAATCCAAGCACAGATGGCTTACAAATTTGGGATACATCTTTTCCACTGACCTACTTGTGGCAGGACTGCAGCAGCTCAGATGACATGATTCGTTGCATCTTTTTTTCACTCTAATTGTAGCTGTGTCACACACTTATAACTGCACTGAGTCCTTAATATAGCAGTGGGTAAACGAAAATCACACAGAACAACTTGCACAAGACAGCAGATGCGTATGCCTCAGAGACAGCTTACTCACGTGTTTTAACAAGTACTCTCAAGAACATTCCAGGCAGTCTTACATTTCTGCATGAGCCTCTTAGAGCATCAGTTACCCTTTGAACATCTGATGATAATCCTAATTTAAAGAACTGGGACTCTTCAGATGTAAACAACATTTGCCTTTGCAAAGGGTTACTAACCAAGTAATACAGTACTCCTTATTTCACAATTAAATAAGTTCAGCACATTATGCTTACAGTTACTATAAATAATGGGGGGGAGTGAAGAGCTTCTCGGAATAACTGTTATTTTCTGTGATGCCATGTCCCCAAGCAAGCCTCCGACATCCCTGCTTTAGGAACACAGATGATCCTCAAGCAAATTCCATGCAAATTTTAATCCCATTACCAGTAAGGAAACTAAATAGTGAAATCCAGCATCCTCTAAAAAAACAGCCTGCATATAATACATAGCCTTTTAGTGGCTGTATTCCGTATCTTACAAGTTAAGAGAGCAAAAATATCACGTATAAGTCTCACAAGGGGACCCTCTTCCTCACAGAAGAAAAAAAAATTTAAAATTAACATGCATCTGCCCAGCTTCTCTCTGAAGACTGATCCTCACTCCCTTACTGACAGCTTCTACTTCGGGGGGCGGGGAGGGAATAAACCTAAAGTGAATTAATTTAAAGATAAGAATTAATAGCTCATACAAGGAAAAAAACAATGAAAACCCCAGTGTTTGGCTGGAATGATGCGAATACAAATCCAGGATTGTGCTGGTTTGCGCTCTTTTTTTTTAAATAGTATTTAACCATACCCTGAAACTGGCTAGATCATTATCTAAACATAAGGATTCAAGTTTTCTTTTACACCTACAACTCCATTATCTTACAATCTGCAAAGCAGCAGCAAGTCAGCTCTGCTGTTACTTGACTATGACACCAAGCTGTGTGGTTCGGTTGATACGATGGAGGGAAGGAATGCCATCCAGAGGGACCTTGACACGCTTGTGAGGTGGGCTGATGCCAACCTGATGAAGTTTAACCATGCCAAGTGCAAGGTCCTACAGCTGGGTCAGAACAATCCCAGGCACAGCTACAGGTCGGGCAGAGAAGAGATTCAGAGCAGCCCTGCGGAGAAGGACTTGGGGGTGTTGGTCGATGAAAAAATGACCATGAGCCGGCAGTGTGCGCTCGCAGCCCAGAAAGCCAACCGTATCCTGGGCTGCACCAAAAGGTGAGTGAGGTGATCCTGCCCCTCTACTCTGCTCTCATGAGACCTCACTTGGAGTATTGTGTGCAGTTCTGGTGTCCTCAACACAAAAAGGTCATGGAACTGTTGGAACAAGTCCAGAGGAGGGCCACGAGGATGATCAGGGGACTGGAGCATCTCTTGTATGAAGATAGGATGAGAAAGTTGGGGCTGTTCAGCCTGGAGAAGGCTGTGTGGAGGCCTCATAGCAGCCTTCCAATATCTGAAGGGAGCCTATAAGGATGCTGGGGAGGGACTATTCATTACGGACTGTAGTTGAGAGGACAAGGGGTAATGGGTTTAAGCTTAAACAGGCGAAGTTTAGATTCTTTACTGTAAGGGCGGTGAGGCACTGGAATGGGTTCCCCAAGGAAGTTATGAATGCTCCATTGCTGGTGGTGTTTAAGGCCAGGCTGGACAGTGCCTTGGGTGGCATGGTTTAGTGTGAGGCGTCCCTGCCCATGGCAGGGGGGTTGGAACTAGATGATCTTAAGGTCCTTTCCAACCCTAACTATTCTATGATTCTATGGAACTTTAAGCCTGTATGAAGTACTCAAAACCATCAAACCAACCAATCAAAATAACCCCAACCCAAAACAGTCTTAAGAAGAGCCACCTCCCTTACTGTTTCTTATCATCAGAACAGCCCGGTGTTTAAAAAAAAGGAACAGTGTACACCACCATGCAGTGTTACCCCACAACATGGGGACTGAATTAGCTGATAACACTTACAGCAGCCCAGAATCCATTAGGATCTGTCAGGACACGCTAACGCTGGCATTCAGCATCAGCTCAGCCAGGAACTGCAGTCTTCCTTCTGTCCTCATGCACTTCCTCTGGCAGATGCCTCCTCCTGTCCTTCCCAGCTGGGACACAGTAGCTCTGCATTTCTTCCTTTACATCACCTTCCTAGCTTATTCAGGTAAACTTTTTTCCTCAGCTTCTTCATCTCCCTCATTTCCTCCCACCATCTCTGCTTTCTCCAACCTAAACACAGAGTTAAGAACATCTACTGGAGTGCCTCTGCAGATGGCTTGCTATACACTACAGAGCAGAGTTGGTGTGGCAGCATGCTCCTAGAGCACATTCTCTACTCTGCACCGTGGCTCCTGCACTGTGGCTGTTCTGGCATGAGACAGCAATGAACAGTTACTCGTGCAGAACTTGCTGCAACCCTGCTATGCTGTCACAGATTTCTTGTCATCTCCTGCAGTGATCAAGGGTCACAAAGAAAAACTGACACCTTGCTCTTGTAAAGGAAGCCCAAAGCCAAGCTCAGTCAAAAACACTTTTGCCAGATAAACTTTATTTACAAATATACAAACTTCAGAATTAAGTGCTGAAAAGCACAAGGACCACAGGCCCCAAGCACAGATCATCACCTCTTAGACAAGTATTACAAAGACAATTATTGCCAATGTTATGACACTTCTCTACCCCTTTTTAAAGGGGTACCACAGCAGAGTATGAACTCCATGAGGCAAGTTCTGGAGGATCTTGTATCCCCCAACATCAGACAAGCTTCTGGCTGTAATAAAGTTTTGCTGTGATGTGTCCAGAGCTCTTGGCCCAGTGCAGCACTGCTTTATTGTGACAGTCCTCAACTAACAGATTCAATTATCATCAGGAATATAAGCCATCCTTCCATGGATGTTGACATTGTTTCCTCCAGATGGGAGCAGAAATGCTTTGCAAGGAATGGGGGGGGGGGGGGGGGGGGATATATGATAAAATATATAGATTCATCAATGACACCACAAAGCCAACAGTGTCAATATCCTATGTTAAAATTGCATCCTTCTTTTTTGCTTTTTTCTAGCTCTCCTTTCCATTACCAACTAAAGGTGAACTCCTACCAGGGAGCCCTCACATCTATCTCCCATTCAATCCTGAAACTGTCACAGTACAGTGGGGTTGTACTGTCTCTCACCCAACTTAATTCAGAAGCACCTCTGGTTATAAAGACAGTGATGTAAGCTGATCTGTAAGTCAGTTTTTCTTTGCCTCTTTTTCCTCTAGAGGCCAGGAAACCTGGATGTGATATGGCTTTAGCTCTTCTGGAGTGACATAGTCTGGAGCATTGCCCATCAGGTCTCGTCCCCTGAAGGATTTAGGAAAAGCAATGACATCTCGGATACTTGGAGCATCAACGATGAGAGAGATCAGTCTGTCAAGTCCTAGAAGCAAAAAACAAATTGGTGAACCATTTGAGTTATGGCCCTGTGTTACTTCCTCCAATTCAGAAGATCAGAAAGATATAGTAGATAATATTACTGAGCCTGAAGATAAAAGTGAAGTAAGAGGGGAAAAAAAAAATCTAAAAATAAATCAATATTAACCAGTAGCAGAGAAACAGATTTGCCTGAAGACCAGAAATGCCTATCAAAATAAAGCTTTTCAATATTACACAAAGTTCTGCAACACATCAAGTCCTACGAAAAAAAAAAAGGCCTACAAAAAAACAGGCTTACAGAAAAAAACAGGCCTACAGAAAAGGCAAGCATAACAAAACAAGGGAAGCTAAATGGCAAGAAGACTAAGGGCTTTAGGGTTCTGCTTAACTGCTCAAAGATCTTGATCATCCAGTTCTGAAGGATTACAACAACTAGGAGGAATTAAAAAAGAACAAGAGCCTCTGGGTCATTAGATGGAAAGAAATCACACTGGAAGGCCACAGGTTAAAATACTACCTTTGTTATTGGTAGGGTTTTGCGGAGGGAGTTGCTAGTTTTGACAGTTTCTTTAGTTTTGTTTTGGTTGGTGTGCAGGTATTTTGTTTTCTTTTTCCTTTTTAAAAACCACAAAAAAAACCTGACACCAAATTAATATGCAAAACAGATAAGGAAGAATGGAAGCAAGACTGATGGAGATGGCAAGACTGAGGCAATGAACCAGATCATGGAACACAAAGTACCATGCTGTCCCAGGCCTCCAGGCATGCAGCAGAGGAATTCTGCTCTGACTGCACAGGAGTGAGAATAAAGATGACCGAATCTTAATGAATACACTGTAGAACAGCGGATAAGGATCACTCTTAGACACACCAATATATGATTTGCTCGTTGCATAAGAACTAAATCACACTGATGCTGGGAAGGAACACCAAAACATTCTGCACATGGTGACGAGACCCATTTCCTTCTATAAAACAGCTACAGAGATGGAAGTTACCATATTGGAGTACCAAACAGAAATACCAGGACAGCTATCTCTGTCAGAAGGAGACAGGGCTTTTGCTAACCAGCATGAAGCTTGTTCCTGAAATCTAATATGCCAAAAAGTCACAAGACACCTGCATCTAGTAAGCTACAGAGCACTTACCTAAAGCAATTCCTCCATGAGGTGGAGCTCCAAGCTCCAAAGCCTCAAGTAGATGGGAAAGCACCTCAGAATCCTCCTGTAAAATTATGTAAGAAGTGTCACTGGACAAGCAATGCTCTTCCTACCAGCAATGTAAGAGGAAGGTATGATGAAGTCATCCATCGCTCAGGGATAGGAGTTACATTTCTTTAGCTGAGAAACACACAAGTGTTTCTTTCAGAATTTGAAATGGATATTTAATTAGCCCTTTAAAACTTCAAGAGAATGTAAGAGACTTCTCTAGGTAGGTGTTACCTTCAGCACTTCCTCCAGCACAAAACGCTGTTGTTCTGCACTATGAATTCTGATGGAGCCACCTCCAATTTCATTGCCATTTAGCACGAGGTCATAGTGCTGGCTACGGACCTGCAGAAAGACATGAACAAGCACCTTAGCAAGGCTGGGGCACAGCTGGATGTAACAGCCACCTGCACCCAGACAGCAAAGACACTGGGAATGAGGCCATGACATACTACAACACTGCCTTCAATAGTATCATGCAGTTCAGCTACCAGTCCTATCCAAGGCATGGACTGCTGCTGACAGATATGGGAACAGTACACATCCTTTTGCAAAGCTTATCAAAACATGAAGTAAAATGAGATGGGTCAGAATACAAGACTTCACCTTAAGCAACTGTTTCCCATAAGTCCAACTTCTGTCAGGGGCACACATGGATATTTGCCACTCGGAATAATCTCAAAGTCGTCTCTTCCAGACAGACACATACAATATGTAGTCAGTTCCATGAAATACCACCTCTTTTTCTTGCCTAGCTTTCCATGACACACAGCTATAATTTTATGTGTGCTGTGCTGGTGCTTTTAGTTACCTTTGTGGGATCAGAATAGAGAAGGCTGGTATCTGAAGGATGAGGGGCAGTGAAAGGGTGATGAGCAGCTTCCAGTTCAGTGGGATTCTCTTCTTTTGAGAGGAAAAGGGGGAAATCCACCACCCACAGAAAGTGAAAAGCTGCAGGATCACGGAGTACCAACCCAGCCGCCTCAAGGAGGTCAGCACTCTCCAACCGTAGGCTTCCTAATGCAGAGCACTGCAAAACAGAATGGAGCAAATGAGATGAGGCAACCTACTATAGGGAAGTGACTCAAGCACCGACCAGTGAAAGAGTGGACCAGGGAAAGAGTGTTCCGTTGAGGGATTCTATACCACAGACAGCATCAGCTGTAATGCACTATTGCCTTAAACACTTCTGCCTTGTATCTTGAAATATACCACCTTCCTGCTGAGGCAGCGTCAACTCCAGGGTTTGACAAAGACCAAGTAATGAGCTAGAAAGTCCATTTTCTTCCAGCTGTTCCGCCTTCATAGAACTTGTCTAGACTAACCACAAGCTCCACACAACAAATGGGGATTAACTGAGGAAGCACTCATAAGATCTGCACTTTGCAGACAGAGAAATGAAGGCATAGGAAGAATATGACAAAATTTTGACAATCACGCAAAGCATAACACCTTGTCATAAAACAATGCCTGGAAAGCAGTATCTGCTGGCAAGAATACAGAGAAGAGTACGGAGAGAATCTCCACTGTGCTTCATTTTGTCATCTGCTTATGGGAGATGAAATTACCTAGTTGACCTTGTTTTCCAATCTCTACTTGATGCTTTAAAAATTAAGTTAAGGTGAGAGAAAAGAAGGCACTAATTCGCTCCTGTTTTATAATTCAGCTTTCATTACAGGTACAAGTTCTACCTGGAATGTGACTAAGGGAAATAAAAGCAATAGGTACATTACATGCATTATTTGCTGTTGCTACAGCTCAGCTTCAAAGAAACCTAGAATTAGATTATTATCTATTTTAACAGTGAAAAGAATTAGACTAGATTTAGATAACATAATAGATTTAGACTAGAATTAGATACCAAATTTATCATCAGCAACATTCAACTCACATAGCCACCCAAGAAATGCTTCCTACCACTTGCTTTTGTTCACCAGCAGCCAGCAGTACCACATCATCCACCTGCATGTTCAGTGCTTGGACAAGTTGTGACTGCTGCTTCTCATCAAGAAACCTTGTAAGCAGAGACTTCAAGCTTCCATCAGGCCTGCAGATAATTTCCACGATTTCCTAAAGAAAAATGAGTATGTTCAGTCTTGTGCTGCCCCCTCTTGTCTTGAAGCATCACATGCTCAGGCACTGACTGCTATTAAAAACTGCTCTTCTACCTTCCTCTGCCTTCAACTGCCCTTATACATACTTTGTTATTCACCATTTCCAATGCCTCAACAGTGTTTTGGTCTCACCTGGTTAAATTTGGATTTTGCAGACTCCTTCAGTGACTCCAGATTTTTATTTTTAAGGTATCTCTGGGGAAAGAGCAAGACAAGACACATTAAACATCAGAAAAGCCTATGGAAAATCTGACCAGGATTCAAATCTACTGGCTGAGCTGTTTCCAAACTTCCCAAGCTCTTTTGTTTCTAATACAAGTTCTTATGAGGGCTGTGGAACAGGACAGGGCCCACAGCACAAGGCTGCAGTTCGGAATTTTCCCCAAGGGCTCCTTTCAGGAAGAGACCTCTTCAGATTTTACATCTAGCTGCAGTTTTCTCTCCTGGCTCACAAATCAGATACAGCTGGTCACCAGAGTCAGATCATGACAACTAACTGCCTCCACCACACAAACGAGGTTATAGCACTACATTGTTGAAGAAGGCATAGGTCAATTTGGAGTAACAACAGAGGGAAAACAACTGGGCTCATTCTCACACGTGAAGAAATACAGTGAGGTCCTGTGTCAGGATCTTGATTTTTTTTTCATCTAGAGAGGCTCAAGATTCCAGTTTTGTTCAGCTCAAACACACACCCTAGTGCCCTCTCGTGGGAAGCCAGTAACTTGCACTTTGTACCAAAATTAAAAAGAATCCCAAGAGAAACCATGGTCAGAAAGTCCTATTCCCCAGAAAAAACTCAGGGTTTAGTGGATTTTTTTTTTCCATACTGTCCAAGCTTAAAATATAACCACAGCCAGAATTAAATCTGCTTCCCTTCCAAAATACATGGCTGTGTCAAATAATCATTTACATCTATTGTGAGCCTTGGATTTGGTCTGTGACATTCTTATTACACAAGATGAGCTGTGCCCACAAATGCAGCAAAAGCAAACATAAGGGCATGTAATTATCTGAACTTTCTCTCACTAGTCTGGAACAGAGCTGTGCCATACCTGGCTCTATTTCAATCTCTTGCCACAGAGCAAGATTTATTATTGAGATGAACATCAGAAGCAACCCTTGACAAAGCAAGCTGAAGCCCTGGGAAGCTTCCCTATCCTCAAGGGATCTTGCAGCTCTATTATCCTCCTCCCCTTCCTAAAGATAACATATTCTTCCTGCCAGCTGATGACCTCCATTCCAACACCTCTCAGCCCAACCTGACATCAATTACAACCAATCCCAAAGTATACCAACACCCCAGTAATAGCCAGGAACATTTCCATATCAGTAAAGGAATTCAAATTGACATTTTATTTATTTCATATAAACCATAAGCAGTATGTAAATGCATCACTTACCACTCCCTGAGGGATACAAATGGCTTTGACAGTGCCATGTGGGTAACTAAGTGCATTCTGTATAAACTGAATGTTCGATCTTCGTAAAAAATCACTGATACCCACTATCTAAGAAAGGAGAGAGCACAGGAAAAACAGTTTGCTTCAGGAACATGAAACAAAAATCCAGCACCTATGTCAAAGCCTCCAACACCGTTCCCTGGGATATCATTCCTTTGCTCAGAGAAATCAAATGGTTCACAGAAAGAAATTAATGGGGCCAAGCTGGAATAACCAATAGGAGGCTGAACACTGCAGAAACAGAAATGTAAGACAGGCAGAAAAACCCAAGGTTGAGATGGTGACATCTTACCACAGAGAAGGGAGCTGCAGACTGAGAAAGAAACACCCAAAATTAATTTCTGGGGAAATGTGGGTGTAGAGGACTTTGATGTGGAGGCATGTTGCTGGGAGAGCCTTGAGACTGCAGAGTAATGTCGCTGGGAGATAAAACGGTGGGTGCTGGGGGGGGCGGGGGAGGTTGGCAGGATAAGAAGGAAGCGAGAAACCAGTAACCAATGAGAGGATGACAGCAAAGAGCAGGCATCCAATCACAAGGCAACAAGTGAGCAAGACATTAACCAATGAGGAAGCAACAATGTCCACATGGACAGCTATAGCTAACCAATTGTATTAGCCGCTCATGCGCGTGGACATTTGTATAACCTATAAAACTCCTGGATTTACACCAACTAAACTATTTCGTTTGTAACCAGAAACTGAGTCCGTGCCTTTTATTGCCCCAGGGAAACATAAGAAGCTTTCTTGCTTTTCAGCACTGTCCTCTCAACACATTTGTCAATATTCTAATTTTATACTTTCATACTCTTATTTCATATAGAAAGTGTATACACACAACCACAGTTGGTTATCTTGAAAATACTTTCAGGTCATTAAAAGGCAGGGGAAGCCTGTCTCATGAAGCATGCTCACCAGGAGTATGCCTTGGAGTACAGCAGGTATAAGCATTTATGGTTATCTGTGAACTCCTTATGGGCTTCAGTTCCTAACACTACATTATCTTCAACATAAGATTTTCTTAAAACATACGTTTTCCACAGCCAACTAATCAAACCCTCTCTTCTCCAAGCGATTACCTGTACAAAGCAGCAACAATGAGACAAACACCTTGGGAAAAGTACAGCATTAAGAACCCCAACCAATCATGTATCTATGATCCAAACACAAAACTAACAGAAAGGAAAAGATGCAAGTTTCCAGGTGGCAAACCCTCACCTTCATCCCAAAACGAGTGTCTGGTTTATCAGTCCCATAGTCAGCCAGTGCCTCCTCATACGTCATAGAAGGGAAAGGAGTTGAAATGGAGCCTCTTTCCTCAGGCCAGGAATATTGCAGGAGGCCCTCCACCAGTTTTTGGATCCCAGCTTTATCTACAAATGACATCTCTATATCTATCTTAAAACAGAAAACAAGAGGGTGGATTCCACATTAGATAGATTTTGCCTTTCCACTGCTACTTGCAGAAGCTTTTGACTATGAAGCTAGCATAACAAGAACCAACATACTAAATGAAATTATAGCATGACTGCATTAGGCTGGGGACATGCTATGGTCTCCCTACAGCATGATGACTCGGGCAACATTCTCCTCGGAGAACTGAATGAGGTAAAGATGACAAGGACAGAAGGAGAAGACCTGAATGAAACAGGCTAACTCTGCCTGGGATCTCAAGGCTGAAGAATGAGAGGCCTGACCCAGCAAGACATGAAGAGATTGCATCATCAAGCACAATCACTGCTGCAACACAATTCCCACATCTGATCAACTAATGTACATGGGACCAGACAAAGACAGTAGCTACTCTGTACACAGCCCTTTGAAGCTAGTATGGGACATGTCTGTGAAGCATGTAGCAAGCAACATTGTACACACCACACCTTCCCCCCCCCCCCCAAGAAGCACAAGAGTGAAGAGAAATCAAGCCTTCAGAAGGGAAAATAGCTACAAGCTATTTGGATCGAGGAGGAAAGTGAAAGGCAGTGTGAGCTTGTTACCTGAGTGAATTCAGGCTGCCTGTCAGGCCGTGAACCTTCATCTCGGTAGCAGCGAGCAACCTGAAAGTACCTGCAATAGTACTTTTACTCAGATAACAACTTAAGTACCCTGAATTAAATTGTGGCTATCAAATTGGTCATAATGTAAAGAAGAAGGGAGTGGGGGCAGGGAGAGAGCTCTGTTCCTTTGCTTCCTTTGTAGCAGAGGATCATAGCCTTGATTGTTCCCATCCCCTCAAAGGCATGAAATTCTGTGTGCAAGCAACTGTACCAGCAGCTGTATCCATCTCCAGCCATATCTTCCAGAGGCATGGGGAGGCTGCCTCCCAGCAGGGAATTACACAATCCCTTTTCCCAGGTTCCACTCCAAACCTGGACTCCACTAACAGCGATGCAAAATTCACCCATGTTCAGACCTGGCCTGCAGTTCACTATGTGAACAATTGTCTCCCTCTCCTTCAATTCTATTTGAAGAACAAGCCAAATTAAAATTGTACTCGTGCACCCTGAGAGCATATGTTCCTTGTCTCAGTCATACTCAGCTGCCCAGCCTCATCTCTATTAGTTCTACAGGTTACTCGTGGAGAGGCTTTTATCACACACTAGTTTTTCTGCTCTTCAGGCAGATTGTGCTTTAGATCAGGTTTCCATTTAAAACAATCCAGAAGGTTTCAACCTTCAAATAGGAATTTCCTATTACTGGATATTCCTATTACTCATTTCCTCTTACTGGAAGATGCTACTGCTGGGTGGGGAGGCAAAGGGCATGGTCTGCCTGAAAAATCTGAAGTAATTAAGGATTCCTCTTCAAAACACAAAACCCTCGGCTGCATGTTTTTGGGGAAGTATCTAAAACCTCAGACCAGAGCAAGCATACCCTGGATGGGACATGTGGAGAACAGGAATCCAAGAAACAATTACCTGTCCAGGCCTCCAACCATGAGAAGCTGCTTGAACTGCTGAGGACTCTGTGGTAGACAGTAGAACTTTCCCACTTCCCTTGAGGGTACAAGGAATTCTTTTGCTCCCTAGTATCAGAAAGAAAAGCTTATACAGTTCGGCAAACAAGCGGCCTCAATTCCTGACAGAGAGCACAGACCAAAAGCACAAGAGGAAAGGACCTATTCTCCCAATTATAAAAACTCACTTGTGAGGAAATGGCTGTTCGTACATTACACTCACATCTGTTAACCAGCTTGGTCCAAAATATCCCAAAGGAGGATTTCTCCATCTTTTGCTCTGAAAGACTAATGTGTAAGGATACACCATCCAAGGCAGGTGGTTAAATGCAAGAATTTTAAGTATTAGATGCAACAATTCCTGGACTACAGATCTCTGTGATTATTTTTTAAATGAAAGAAAGGAATATAGACTCAGAAATTATAACTGAGTAATGCCACTGCGGTAACCTACTCATTAGAAAAATGCTGGGGAAACAATGCTTAGAGGAAGTTTTTTGGTTTTGCCAAATAATAATCTGCCTGTCCCAAGACAGGACTTGCATTCAACATGCGCTCTGTAAGACAGATAATTCTGAACCTTCAAATAAATAAAGCAAGACCCATGATATCACCTCATCCCTTTCACACCCTCTACTTTTAAAAGGATCCATGTATCATATCAGAAATTTGCACAAGCTGTTACTTAGTGAGGAAACAGCAATGAAGGCCAACTGGAAATTGACAATAATTCAACCGAACTGCCCATGGAATTGCAGGAGGCTAAAATCTCTACTAACAGAATACATACCCCTGGAGTTCTTTTAAAGAGCGTTGGAGTTTCTACATCCACAAACCCTGAGGAATAAACACATGCTTCAGACACAGAATATGCAGAAATCAGGGAGAACTAGCATGACACAGACTAGGACAGAGTAGGGTCAGTCAGCAAAACAGGTAATCTAGCACACCACGTAGCCTCTACAAAATGTACAGATTTCACTGCTTCCAAGAATAACTTGAGTAATGAAAGATTTAAAGGCTCTGAGCTACCCTGATGGCCTGCCAGAACTGTTAATGTCAGGACTCCATACAGACTGAAAAATTACTAGTTCTCTATTTTGAACTAGGCTTTGATTTTCCACAAAGCACTTCCTGATTTTAAGACAAACAGAAGCCCTATAAGAAACTCATCCCTTTGATATGCCTCAGGTTGGCTGACCAAGAGGGGAAAACTATCTACAAAAGGCCTTTTCTCACTGGATATAGCTCATTTGAAATACCTGGTGTGTAACACACCACAAGATTTCAACATACTTGTTCTTCAGGTCTGACAACATCTCTAAGTACCACACTGCAAGTAGACATGTCCTTCCTCCTTACTAAGTAGGACCAGATGGAGTAGCAGCTGATTGGCAATCTCTCTCAGCAACAGGAAACAGAAGAAGGGAGAGCCAAAATGTTGTTTGCCGCACATTGTTCTTCAAGCACTTTCCTTACCATGGAGGTTACATAGATATTCCCGCATCTTCATCACAACACGTGATCTCAGCCTCAGGTTATACTGCAACTGGAAGCTACGCAAGTCCAAGTAGCGATACTGCATCCGTAAGGCCTCTGATTTCTGAGGATGAGATAATTAGGATTAAGAGACAAAATTCAAATTACATCTCAAATGAAGCTGCTCCTGAAGCCACAGAACAAAAGAAGCAAGAAAACAATGCTGCTCTATGACCAGAGCCCACCTATCAATCCACAACCTACAAATATGAAACTAAGAGTGTTTCCATGCATGACAATTACTAAAAAAGATAATCTGAAAAAAATAATAAAAAAATAAAACAAATAAAGAAAAAGAGACATTTACTGTGACAAAAGCTGCTTCAGTAAAGTTGAATACACTTGAGAATTTCAGCCCTCCTTATTCTTAGTCCACTGCAACAGCATGCAGCACCTCCTTACAATTTTTAAGCAGAGGAGTGGTATCATGCACAGATCCAAAGGAACAACTAAATGGTGAAACATCCTTATTACAGATGGGAAATCTAAAGTAGTACAGATGATGGGAATTGTCCAGGACCCATAACTGGAAGGAACAGGACCCAGTTCTCCGAATTCCAACAGCTGTGCACCAGCCATGGTTTCAATGGCAGTTAACAGCGATGCCACTCCTTCACCATGGAGCCTGTACTGAAACTAACCTCTTGTAAGACTGTACTTACAAAGAAAGTCTGCCAGACTACCTACTTGTCCAGGAAAGACTAAGCACCCTTGCCTTAAAACACAGCAATGCACTGGCAGTTTGTTTCACACTCAAAAAAGCTAGCATGGTCTGATTTCTTTTACTCTCCCTTTATCTTCCATTCTTACAGTGATACCTGAACACCCTATGCACTGGAATCATTCGAGCCTTGTTTTCTGCTTAACTTCAGTTAGAAACACATCCTCACAGCAAACAAGAAGAACCCCTATTTTAAATGCTATCCTTCCCCCAAGGCAGAGCTGGGAGAATCAGATGCAGCCCAGAAGTTTTGCCATCATGCTGGGCAAATTCCCAATTTACTGAAAAGCCACTACTTTGGAGAAAAGCAAACAAAACAAAACAAACAAACAAAAAAAACCCCCAAAAACCCAAACAAACAAAAAACCAACCAAACAAAAAACCCCACACAACCAAAGAAACAAACATGCACACCTTGATAAAATCCTTGATTTCAAAAGGTAGCTTCTTGCAGGAGTTTAGGACCTCTGCAGTCTCCGCCTTCACTTCAATATCCCCTGTTGGCATTTTCTGGAGCAAAAAGACAAGCAGAAAAAATTAGATTCAAAACTTAAGGAAAAAAGTTGGATAAAGGTATTTCACAGATGGGATGGGGGGGAGATGGCAGGGACACCAAAATACCCATGTGATGAGATTATCCTCCCTGCCTTCTAACACAGTGTTAACTCAGAGAACTTCTCTCAAGGAGAGATTTCTCCTAGATTTCCCAGCTGTTGAGAAAAACACAAGTCGCCTCACCAAAGATAGCATGCTCTTTCCCAGTAGCATACTGATCTCTACAAGAAATATATTTACTTCGCCGCCTTCTTGAAGGACATTCTGCTTCAGTGAAACCATGCAGTATATATTTTAGAATGCATTAGCAGCATCACCATCAGACCTTAATACAAGTCCAAAAAGATAACTTGTAAGGAACTTCTAGTTCTGAATACCAGTTCTCAGAACTAGTCTTCTTTTTCTTAGATCCCATGGGAGGACAGCTTCCCCCACTTAGCACTGTGCCACAACAAAGTTCACTTGATCCTACAGAACTCTGTTTACCAGGGGAAAGTATATACAACCTTCCAATAAGATGATAAATGATTAAAAGAAATAAAAGCATTGCTTGAAGCCTGCATTCTTTATGCACATCTGTAAGTGGTCAGACCAAAAAAAAAGTTATGGTCATAAATCCAGGTTCTCTTTTTAAGCCTGCCAGTGATAGGATACATACAATCCTGACAGATTAATCTACAGCTGATTGCAGTGACAACTGAGGAATGCATAACATTTTAAAAAGTATTTAACCTCTGTGTCCTACACAATGAGAAAAGCAAAATCTATTCTGAGTGAAAAACAGGTCACTGCATACTGTGGAACTTGTGATGACAACACTTATTTTCAAGGAAAAGAAATTCTCAACCACACTTTGAAAGCCTGAAGAATCTAGCCATTATTCTTCCAAAGGGCTGGAATAGAATTTAATTTGTTGGTATCTATAGTGTGCTTTAAGGTTCTCCTAAGTTACATGTCACAGCAGTTATCTCACCTCACATTATCTGAGGATAGGCTGTCACACACCCAGGAACTATGGCAAAGCTATGACACAAAACCCACCATAATTCTGTTGTCCAGTGCTCTTTTCCCCAAGGAATAAAACCCCTCAGTGTTTCCAGCATCCTCACCGGATTCTCCTGCCCTGGGGGTCGAGGTGACACAATTCCAGTCACTCGAACAACAGATTCCACTGGGGCATTAGACAAAAGATTTTTCACATGGGAATGTGCCTGCAAGAAGATGATAATGTCTCATAGAAATTCAAACAGGACAAATACACCATGTTCAAGAGCCTCTTTTCTTAACAGCCCATTTGATGCCAGGATCACTCCTCATAAGCCAGAGGAGAGCACTGATGTTTTCGTTACTATCTCAGATCAGGGCTCTCATGACACTTAAACCTACTTGTGAGTCAGAGCACTCAGTCTGACAAAGTACTTCATTTTGTACTCCGTGTCTGCTGGACCCATGCAATCAAAGTAAAAATAAGAGAGACGCTCATATTTTGGTAGCACTTACCTCATCTTGTGGAATGATGACCTGGATCAGTCCCTGGAAATCCCTCAAAACCAGAAACAGGCCTTGTCTGATCCATGAAAAACACAAAAGGAAAAAAAGGCTTTTCCAAGAATGCAGCAGTCTTTTGATTTTTAAGCCAAAGCACATGGCAACTAGCTACTTTCTGTAGCTCTTGACTAATCTCAAAGCACTTCCAAGCAATGCACATACAGATACTTTTTCCACACCTGAATCTAAACTGAACAATTTATTTCAGATTTTGCCCAGCCACAAACATGTGCAAATAACCATGAGAGGCAGGATTTTAACTTGAAAATTAATCCATGTAGAGCAGGAATTCTGAACATGTGTGATTTCCTGCTAGGAAACATCACATTTAGATGAGCAATAAAACTAAAGTTCACGTGGATACAAAACCAAAAAAAAATCTCCAACCACAAAATAAGAACACTGGTCCTGTTTAAAGTTTCACAAGAACAATCCCCAGTCCTAGATCCAGAATCATAAGTCTTGACCTCTTCAGCTGCAGTAGAGACAACCACCACCATACTTAATCCATCAAGAAGCTGTCAAATCGAACATGCTCTGCCCATCTTTAAAAGCAAGAGTGCAACAATTGCACTGCAATAATCCTAACTGCTTCATGAAACTCCACACTGTATGCAGACATGCTTTTCACCCAACATTTATAAAACATTCAACTTCAATAGGACTGAATATATCATGCCACCTATAGCAAACTACTGGAACTAACATTTCACCAGCTGCTCTTCTTAAAAGCTTCATTACCTTAATATTTCTCTTTTTTTTAAGCAAAACTTGCATTCTTTAAATATGCATCATTAGATGCTGTAGTTAAAAGAGACAAACATCACTTGCTTAAAATTTAAGGCTGTTATATAGAAGATGTTATTTGCTCACAGCTGTTAGAATTGCTAAAAATATGCTATTACTTGTTTTTCCTCCTATACACAAGGGTAGTAATATTTAACTGCTTTAAAAGTACCGTAATGAGGATCAATTAAGATTTGTATAAAGCTCTGAAATCTTAAATACTGATCTGGCATAGTTCTCAACTGGTTTACTCACTTCAGAAGCAATTATTGCAGGACATGAAAAGACAGGACTTCCAGCCGCTCCAGCCAGTAAGCCAGCATCATCAGAGGCCCAATTTAAACACCTCTATTCCAATGCACGCCGCATGGGGAACAAGCAAGAGGAGTTATAAGTGTGCATACACCTGAAGGGTTACAATCTCACTGGCATCATTGGAGATGGAGTATTGGAATGGAAGGATACATGCCCTTCAGGAAAAGCAGGCTGGGGAGACGAGGAGGCAGAGTCACATAAATGACCGCCAGTGATGGTCAATGCCCAGCTGAAGCGCGCAGAGCTCTGTCTGGGGATGGATGAGAAGCCAACTGAGAGCTTATCAGTCAGGACTAAAGGGAGGCCAGGGATGTTGACAGTACAGTGTCTGCTACAGGCCACCAAACCAGAAAGACAAAGTAGATGAGGCCCTCTATAGTCAGACAGGTGTCACCTCATGTTCACCAGCCCTGGTTCTCATGAGGGACTTTAACCACCCCAGTA
Source organism: Ara ararauna (assembly GCA_028858755.1). Classification (NCBI taxonomy): domain Eukaryota; kingdom Metazoa; phylum Chordata; class Aves; order Psittaciformes; family Psittacidae; genus Ara; species Ara ararauna. The sequence continues at coordinate 46,016,208 of CM054382.1, forward strand.
TCCCTTGAAGGGACAACACAGCAGGGCACAATCAACAGAGGAGGTTTCTGGAACATCTTGGCAATAACTTCCTTCTCCAGGTGACGGAGGGAATCAACAAGGAGAGTGACAATACTGGACTTTATCCTCACCAACACGGAGGGGCTGATGGGGAGTGTGAAGCTTGAGGGCAGCCTTGGCTGCAATGACTAAGAAATGGTGGAGTTTGAGATCCTTAGGGTGGTAAGGAGGACACACAGCAAGCTCACTACCCTGGACTTCAGGAGAGCAGACTTCAGCCTCTTGAGGGATCTGCTTGGAGGAGTACCAAGAGATAAAGCCCTGGAGGGAAAAGGGGTCCAGGAAAGCTGCTTAATATCCAGGGATCACCTCCTTCAAGCGCAGAAGCGATGCAACCCAACAAAGAAGATGCCAGGCAAGACCACCAGGAGGTCCGTGTGGATGAAGTTGCTCCTGAACAAATTCCAGGAAAAAAAAAAAAAAAAAAACAGGCTTACAGAAGGTGGAAGCAAGAACAGGTAGCCTGGGCAGAATATAGTCAGAGCAGCCAGGGATCAGCTTAGGAAAGCTAAAGCCATGACACGACTGAATCTGGCCAAGGACATTAAGGGCAACAAGAAAAACTTTTACAGGTACACTTGGGGATAAAAGGAAGACAAGGGAAAACATGGGTCCTCTCCAGAAGGAAATGGGAGACCTTCCCAGGGGTGCTGGTTGATGAGAAGCTCAACATGAGCCAGCAGTGTGTGCCCACAGCCCAGGAACCAACCGTGTTTTGGGCTGTATCAAAAGGACTGTAACCAGCAGGTCGAGGGAGGGGATTCTACCCCTCTACTTTGCTCTCATTAAGACCTCACCTGCAGTACTCCATCTAGTTCTGGAGTCCTCAGTACAGGAAAGATATGGACCTGCTGGAGAGGGTCAAGAGGAGGGCCAAAAAATTATCACAGGGATGGAACACTTGCTATGAAGACAGGCTGAGAGTTGGTCTTGTTCAGCCTGGAAAAGAGAATGCTCAGGGGAGACTCTGTAACAGCCTTTCAGTACCTAAAGGGGGTATACAGAAAACTGGAGAAGGGCTTTTTACAAGGGCATGTAGTGATAGGATGAGGGTGAAAGGCTTTAAGATGAAAAACGGGGTATTTAGATGAGACATTAGGAAGAAGTTATTCACTATGGGAGCAGTGAGACACTGAAACCGGTTGCCCAGAGAAGCTGTTGATGCTCCATTCCTGGCAGTGTTCAAGGGCAGGCTGGATGGAGCTTTGAGCAATATTGTCTAGTGGAAGGTGTCCCTGTCCACGGCAGGGGTGTTTGAACTAGATGATCTTTAAGATTACCTCCAACCCACATCATTTCATGATTCTATAGCCTGAAGCATAAAAAGAAGTGTTTGAATCCAGGCCTACAGCATATACTGAATCTGGCAAACAAGCATCTCCATTTTCACCTTTGTTTGCATTTACCTTTGATACTGAATCCATCCATACAGTGTGACCTCTTGTCCCACATGAGCAGAACGTAGCTCTCCACAAGTATTTGTCCGAGTGACAAAACTATTGAAGTCTTGAATAAAAATAATAAAACCTTTTGTGGCTTTTGCAGACAAGCAAGACAAAGCAGTGACAGTTTTGCTCCCCAATCCAAATACAGTTTAGATGTACATAAATTATTTCATATATCCCCAACAGGACTACTACAAGGCATCAAGACATATGATATGAAATTATTCTAATCAAGTTTTTTAAAGGAATTACTTATATGTCTCAATCAAACTTTCACAAAGAAATCTGGACATGGTCTTGCTGCAAACTGTTGCCCTAAATATTTCAGGGGCAGGAAAAAGGAAAGCTACAGATCAGTCCTGAGTCATACTGACGATTCCATATTCAAATCTAAAAAATACAACAGACAAGCCAAGACAGAAACACGCATACACCAACCATGTGGGTGCAAGCTGAAGTTTCCTGCCTGCAACTACTGGTAAAAGGCCTGGACCATTACTACAGAAGCCTTTCCACAGACCCGTGTGCCTGGCATCATGACTTATAAAACCAAGCACACCATTTACAGAACATTCAAGAGATTCAGCTCAATGAGAAAAATTTGAAAGAAACTATTACCTAAGCATATATGCAATTATGTGAACTGATCTTCCTTGCTACATCACAGGCTTTACAGTTAAAAGATTAAAGTAAAGAGCACAAAGGTTTGGTTTCCAACTATTTCATTAGGCCTTCAGCTACCCCTGTTTACAGATAGCGTGCTACATAAGAAAGAGGGCCAAAAAATAAAGTAAAAGCTCAAAAAAAAAAAAAAAAAACAAAACACAACTGGTCTTGGTATGCTTTAAATCACAATTCATTAAGAGAAACAAAAGGTTAAATAAAAACATGATTTAGAATTACATTTAAAAAATGAGCCAAAAAAGACAATTTGTCATAAGCGTGCCTTTAACTGTGTGCGTAGACTACCCTGACCTGGGTCTCAGGGACAAAGCGATAACTAAAGCCCAGAGAAGACGGTAGGAATAAAACAAGCGCTTCTGTCTCACCTGGAGCCGCAGACGCTGAGGCAGAGGCCGAGGCCGCTCTGCGCAAAGCCCAGCCGCAGCCCGGCCGGGTCAGCCCTCGGGCCAGCTCGGGCAGCGACCTGGGCAGCAGCCAGGATAGTGCCATCCCACAGCTGCACCTGAACCACAAACAAGAGGGGACAGTCACAAACCTGCGAGTCATTACAAATACAGACACAGGAGGAAAAGCCCCAGCCCCCCAGTTTCAACCCCGCCCGCCCAGGGGAGCCCTGCGCCGGGACCCCATCTCCCGGGAAGGAGGCTGGGGCATCGGCGGAGAACAGAGCCCCTCCAGCCAGGGCCGGGCTGGGCCCAGCTGCAGCAGGAAAGTCACTACATGACAAGACCCACTACCCCCAGCTCACCAGGAAAAGCCTTCTCCCCCTCAGACGCAGCAAGGCAGCTGGGTAGAAGCCTGGGTCCCTCCCCAGTTCCGGCCGCCACAAATATGGCCACTTACCGCGCCACGGGGCTGACGGGAAAAGAGTTCAAACGGTGCCTGGCGGGGAGCGGCGCTGCGAGTCGCTGCTAGTCATGGAGTCGGTGGACGGGGCGCTGCGGACGTTGCCCAGCATCGGGCGGCTGTCGTGGGGGCTGCCATTTGGGCGAGGACAAGGGAGGTGCGGGCTCAGCCCCGGCGGCCGGCTGCGCCTGCAGGTAGGGCCGGGTGGTGGATGCGGTGGGTCCTACTCGTCTTTTCGGCCCTCGGCCGAGCTCGCTCCTCCGCTGCTCCCCCCGTGTGTGGGGCTCGTCTCAGTGCTGCCGTCTCCCGCGGCGCTGCCGGGCGGGAAATCTGCCCGTGTTCGGGCACAGAGACTGCGAGCGGCGGCCGAACCGTGCGGGCTGGGGGTCCTCCTGTGAGCCCAGACTGGAGGAAGCTGTTCCCCATTGCTGGGAGGGGGGTCGGGGGAGGGGGGGTGTCATATTTTAACTTTTCGTTTCTTTAGAGAAACTTAGATTCCGAGACAACAGCGTTTCTACTGCGAAAGCGGTGGGCCTTATACAGCGTGACCCCTCTGTACAAGTTCTCTAGCGCTCATCTGAAGGCTTATGCTAAGCTGCTGAGTGCATATATCGCTGCCGAGAAGCAGAAGGGGCTGGCGGTGGAAGTAGGGGTTGAGCTGGACATCAAAGTGGCTATCTCCAGCCTTCCAGACCTGAAAGGTAGTGACCAAGACGAGGCTGCAATTCTCGTGCAGGTACAGTGTCTTCCTGGCAGTATTGATAATTGTAATTGAGATTTGCTTTTTAAAACTTGCTTTTGGTGCCATAAAATGCTCTACCTCTTAAAAAAAACAAAGCAACAACAAGAATAAAAACAACCCACTATTAAAGGCTAGCTCTGTGTGGTAACTACTGTAGTGTCTCTTGAAATTTAATATAAGTGATCCTGGTCTATTTTTAACTGGAACACAAGTAATGCAATTTTGAGTTTAAACTTTTTTATAAGATCAGAGTAAGACTACAAGGAGCAATCCTTGTCTATTTTTTTAGTGAGCAGTCAATTAACTGCAAGAACTCCGGTTATTTAGCTTCCTGGATAAAGTTGGCATAATCCTACCTTGTGGCCATAGCTCAAGTCTAATTAGTATCTCTGAAATGCCTTGCCTCAAGTGAAACATGCTGTTGAAACGCCAAGCTCAGTATGGCAATGGTCACTGTGTACTATGGGTTGGCTCTTCTGAATTAAGCAGCATAAGCTTGGATCTCAGTACCACTCCTAATTAAGTGCTTTTCCTGCTGTTTTCAACAGAATTGCACACGTTGTTTAGGGATGTAACAGACTGAATAACTGTATGAGCTTTGCAGAAAATAACGTATGCGAGGTTCCTGAGAAAAAAAATGTTGTACCAAATGCTTGAGATTCTAAAACAAACAAAAAAATATGGCTAAAAAAAAAAAGTCTAACTTGTTCTGTAGCATTCAAATGCTTCTCTTCCCTATCCCAGCTTTCTTTGCGATCAGAAGCTTCCCAAAAAAAGTCAGAAGAGAAACTGGTATGGTCGGGCTGGTTCTGCTCTGTGTGTGGAGATGATCTTTCCAAGAACGTGTCAGCAGACTTCACTTGTTTACCTGTGTTTCTTGCTAATGGGGCAGAGAGTTACACGTCCATTGTTGGAAGCTGGTTTCAGGAGATTTTTGACTGCTGCTTCCACCGTTTAGCCATTAGCCCTCTCAATCTCAGTTGGATGGCAGCTATGTGGACTGGATGCAAGGTGGAAGAAAATGCATCTGCCATGGAACTCGTTTTCTCTGTCCCAAATCTCCCCCAGTCTCTCGATATTTCATATGCCATTCATCCAGAGGATGCAAAAGCTCTGTGGGACACAGTCCAAAAAACTCCAGGAGAGATAACACAAGAAGAGGTGGATGTCTTTATGGATTGCCTATACTCTCACTTCCACAGACACTTTAAGATCCACTTGTCAGCTACAAAACTGGTGAAAGTTTCTACAGCAGTTGCCTCAGCACACTATGATGGGATTATAAAGGTGAGGTTTAAAGTAGCACATTGTCCTAACTAATATGTGACAAATAAAATAGTTGTACCTCTCTAGAAATGCCTTACTCTTAAAAATGAAGGTTTCATGTTTCTTATGCATTATTTCCTTTAAGAAATTGTTAAGCCCTCAGGTTTTATTAGTCATAACTGGTTCTGGAGTTGGGGCAATCAATACAGTATTTTACTGCTGTATTGCAACAGAAGCTGCTAACCCTAGTCTTGGGCCAGAAATAGGTGTATTAGCTGTGGTATGAACAGGAAAATTTCTTCGGCCATTGCCCAATACTGAAGCTTAAAAAGATCCCAGACTTAATAAAAAAAAAACTTAAGAAAAAAAATTATTAGTTTTCTAGTATTGCAGTTATTAGACAGAAGACAAATATAATTAACCTGCTATATAAAAGTAACTGGTGTGTGTGAACCAAAAGACAAGATGATTTTAAGAGTCAAAATGTTTTGCTTAAAACTACTTCACTTATAACTCTTTTCATAAAGGTGCACTGGTCTTCCTACAGAGGTACATACAATGTCTTTTAAAATCACAGAGGATTAATCCTTTCAGAAGCTTCTTCATTCTGGGTTAAAGAAGAGTTTGTGTAAATGCAATTGCTTAAATTTAGTCTATGACACACTGTCCTTATTGTTCTGGGTACAGAGGGAATGTTAGAGGCTATAACCGGGACCCCCATCATGCACCTCTTTCCTGGAGCATGAGTTCATCAAATGAAAGTAATAAACTTTGCTGAGAAGCATCTCTTAACAGTTTTGGCCTTCAGCAGAACTGTAAATGCTAAATGTCAGTGTTACATTGCTTCTTTTTATCTGCAGAAGTTTAAAAGTGGCCGAAATACCTTTTGCAGTTAAATAAACACAAATGGTATTCAACTGAATAGGCTTTCTGAAGAAGGGTTCTCTTCCGGAATGTCTGTGGTGTAAACTCAGTTATGGCTCTTCCATAATAGGAATATATGTGGTATAGGAAAATAGGGGTGTTCAAGGAAATTGGCAATCTCCTTCCTGGCCTTCCTAAAGAAGGGAGGTAGCTGAAGGAGCATAAGTGGTAGGATTCTCAGCTTCCAAAAAAGTTGGAGTAGGAGCAGGACATTTCTTAGATACCTTGTTTCACACGGGACAGGAGCAGAAGATGGAGGGCTCTGAAAGGAGAGCATGTAGGCATGTGTATCTTCTCCATATCCAGGGTCAAAACAGTAACAAAGGTACTGTGCAAACAACAGAGAAGCTGACTAGTCACATGGAACCATGTGGTAGTTGGTTTTCAACCATTTAAAGGTGTGGAAATCTGGCAACTGTAATTTTTTTACATGCTGTTTTTTTTCTTTCTTGCAGTTTCTACAAAGCCAATATGTAATTGAAGTGCTGATGCTACTGACAGAACTAGCAATCTCTCAGATACAGTGAGAGTCATTTCAGCAAATCATGCTAAAGAGGCTACTGCTGGAAGATATATGCTGGGAAATCAAGTGGAAAGTCACTCCTGCAGTATCTTCTTTGCTTTCATACTGACTGTCCAAAATTGGACTCTTAACTCCTGCATTTGACTCTAGCTGTAATTCAGTGTCCTGCACAGTAAAGACAAGCAGACATTTTTGCCCTAAAGAAGGGCTACATTACAAACTACTAGTAGCTTCTTAAGCACCTTTGTTTTTACCATAGTAATTCTGTTAATTTATGTGTATTATATCAGATTATGTGTATTATATTCAGATATACCGGTATCAGCCAGGGACTAGGAGATAAACTTTGCAAATTCTTGGATCCAACTTGCTGTCAGGTACTTCTGTTGTTTCAAATAGCAAGTTGGTTTTCACTTAAGTAGATAGCCTAAGCTACACCGACCTTAATCTTGGCTCAACTGCGACTACTCTTGGGCCAATCTAAATGCAGAGTCAAACACCCCTGAGAAAGGGTGCATGCTGTAGAGCCCAGGGCAGAAAAATCCAGGTTTCTAACTTCCTTTCTAGCTTGCTAAGGCCAGTTCATCTGTGCCCCGTCAAGCTAAGTTGAACAGCATGAGACTGACAACTGCCTTTTGTGTCCAGCCTGTTGGCTGTCTTAGATGAGTTAGTTATTACATCAGAAATTAAGGGCTGTGGATAAGCTAAATATTTACTGTGCTTTGCCTGATGGTTGTTGTCTTGGATGTAACCTTGTAGGCTCCAGAGCTCTTGGGGTTGGAGCTATAAGTGTTAAAATTTTATACTAGATCTCTCCCTGCTACAGTAGGTAGGATTTCAGACAGCTAGTGGACAGTGCCCTAATCATAGCTTAAACAAGCAGAAAGTAGTGTAAATACATGTCAAGTGTTATAATTTTGTATTACAGTACTAAATACTATTTGCCATTTTTTACCAACACATTGGTCTTGAGCTAAGTAAAGACCAAATATGCCTGCTTAAATATATATTTGTATGGTGCTTTTACCTGATGTAACTACTCATTGTTACCTATTAAATAATTCTGTGAGCAGCAAAATTTAAGTCTAGTTTCTTATACAATTCACTTGAAATACTTTCACACTTGTGCATCATCTCTGAAGTCTGATGAGTTTGTGCTGTGATGTTCCCCCTAAACAGGGGCAAGTTTCCCTTCTTTGCCCAACCACGTAATTTTAAGATTTGTCAGCTGTCACTAAAAACATTCTTCCTTCTTCTCCCCACACAGGGAGATGAACCAGCCATGAAAATATTTAACTACCTAATGTGACAAAACTGCACACCTAGTTCCTACCATACTTTAGCTAATTCTGGAAATAGATTATTAAAACAAACATGCACTTGTTTTTAGTTTTTGTTTACTAGTTGAAGATGGATTATTTTTGTTCGTAAAGGTTGCAGTCTGTAAAGTGCTAACTCTTATCCTGATAGAAGCAGCTAAGCAATTTTAACTCATTTCTGGTGCCTTAGTTTCCTTTTATGAAACATCTTAGACAAAGTTTGCTATCTTGATTCAGAGGAACAGTGGGTAAAGCAGTAGGAGGTCTGATAGAAGTGGAACCTGTATTTGATTTGAAAACATAACTGTTACACCCATGGCTTAGTTTTAAATCTAATGCTCAGCTCTTTCCAACCAATTTGCATAAATCTCTAAAAACCTAAATTCCATATAAGCCTCTTTTAACTACTTCTTTGCCTTAAGAACACAGTCTAATAGCATGTGAAACTCCAGTGGAGTGCATATATCAACTATGGCCATACTCAGCTTTCAAAACTGATGCTTTGCTATGTATATATACATCTACTACAGCCTAGCTGTAAGCTACTGCTAAAATGAAAAACTACTTTCTCCAATTTAACATCTGCAAAATTGGAGTATAGCTCTCATTGATAACTGCAGTAAAATGACCAGAGCTAGATTCATCCAGGTAGTACAGCTGCTTTCTTCAAAAAAAAGCTGTTTCTGAATGATGTGCTTCTAAGTAATTGAGGGTAGCACTAAACAGCAGAGTTTTAAGCCAGTTTTACTTGGACTGGTACCTGGAAAAAAACAAAAAACACCAAAAACAAGCCAGCATCTGTGTTCACACAAACCATACAAAAGCATAGTCCACTGCTTTCACACAAAGGAACAAACCAAGAACAGCATAGAAGAAATTTATTAAGATAGCACTATTTATACAAGTTACTCATGCTAGAAAAAAGCATAAATGATACATGTAAACATTTGTTTACAGAATACTTGTTTTCCTTGTAAAGGTGCAAATGATCTTCATATGTAAACACAAGAATACCAACCGTTAAGGGAAAAGGGACTTTTAAAAAAGTTCTAAATGGCCCATTTATTACTGTAGTGTAATTTTTACTGTATTCAAGCACATTAAAATTTGAGTTACATGAATCAAACTATTGAAGTTAAAGAACTTAAGATGTCAGCACTGCCTTTTTCATCTCAAAAATTTGCAGTCCTCTTATTACTCTTAAAATCAGATTTAGTGAGGTCCAAATTTTTATCAGGTGCAAAAAGTCATTCTTTCATACTAGACAGAAACTACAGTACAAATGTATCAGAACCTTTGAGTCTATAGGGTTTCTCCTTCCTCTCCTTCCTCCTCCTCTCCCCCCAGATGCCTTCACAGTCACTGAAACATGAGTTACTCGTAGTGCCAAACAGTCCACCCCCTCCAAACTCTTTAATGAGTCTCCTACCTTTTCCTGCTCTAAACACACAGGCAAAGTGCATAAAAATAATAAAAATCACTAATAGGGAGGGTACCATCTCATCTTGGTCAGTGTTTTAAAACAGGAATTCTAAAGACACAGATAAGAGGCAGGAGGGCAGCTAAGATGATGGTCTAAACTTTTTTCAGCAGGAGCTGACTGTGTGTCTGGCATTCTAGCAAGAACCTGAGAGGTGAGCATTGATCTAAGCTAGTCAGAATTAACAGATGACACCTGCATCCCAGCTTCAGACAAGAAATGATATCTAGCAGCCAATGTGAGAAAATGTTTTTTATAAGTAAGCAACAACTAGTTGTTTCTAGGTTTACACAGGGGAGAGGAGAGAAAAAAGCTGAACTTTTGTACCATACACTGTACAGTAAAAAGGCAATCTGAAATCCTTTTCACTCTCACCCTTTTTGGGCACTTCACTGATTCAGTCGATAGATGAGAGTTCCAGTTCTACTTCTTGCCTCCAGCAAGACTGAAAAGATACTCAGGGCACCCATCCTCACAGCTCTCCTGTACTCTCTTAAGAGACCCTAAAACATACCACAAGGGCTGGAACCACAATAGCTGGCAGGACATAGCCCTGCCCTAACCGCCAGTTTATCAAAACTCAAATTGCACACGTACATATATATATATAAAATACATATATATATGCAACATATGTATATAAAAAGCTGGAATTATCACCGTGAGCAGTACAAAGAAAATACATGATACAAATTAAATGAAAAAATAAATATACTCTGTGCACAGAAAAGCTTCTGTGCAAAGGTGGCACCTTGCAGGTCAAGTACTTTTTTGAAGCTCTCTGTAAATAAGGCAAAAGCAAAGTTTTCTGTATCACTTTCCTCTTTCGCCCACCACACAGCTGCCACATCCACTGCTCACACAGCAGGAGGGAAGGGAGGAAACCCTCCTCCTTGCCAGACTCCCAGTGTAGCATATAGTTTCTACATCAGCACTGTTTACATTACAGTAACTTTTACAGTTTGGTTTATTCAAAAATGTAGACTAGAAAAAATACGGACATAAGCAACACTTCTACTTTTGTCCAGCGGTTCCCTGGGGTCTGACAACGTGGTCTCCCATCGGGCACGCTCTCACAGAAGTCATTTTTACGATTCCATAGAAAGAGTCACTGGCAAAGACTTATATTGGATCTAGACTGTGCATACTAGAGCTGCAAAGAGGTCCAGTGTCAACAAGTCTCTTCAGTTTTTCCAGGAATGAGAACCATGGGGTCTCACTCCCTCTTGATGCTTACCATATATGGGATTCACAGTGTGTCATTTTGATAACACCTACTCCTCCTCCCAGCCGCCGATAATTCATTCCACCATACAACCTGCAAAGACAAGGTTTCAGTGGTCACTGGTTTATCTCCTTCATGAAGCTACCATGGGAAAGACTGAACCATTCATTGTGAGCACAATTACACCATTGTTAACCTCTGGTTAAAATGGACCATGACAAGTAAGAAGTTGGGTAGCAGTCAACTTACATACTTCCAAGGTAAACAGCTGTATTTGCTCATTCCTTTCTCAAAGCAGAAACTGCTTCTCATTTTGACACTGCAGTTTTCTCAAATAATCACTTGCTTTCCCCATCTGGTAATGTACAAGGTAGAAGAGAACTCTGTAGACTATAGCTGACCTTGGGCTACATTTTGGGTAACACAGGAGCAAGAATAGGTTTGCTATTCACAATTCAACTATTTTTAATTTTTTTTATATTTCTAATACCATAAATTCAGCTGATCCAACCAAGGTACAACACAGCTGAAGCACCATCTGTTTCTCTGAAACATGTTATCAGAATGGTGCCTGCATTTCATAGGGAAATCTGATTCCCTACTCACTTCAGCTGCATATTCCCCTCTGTGCCACTGAAGTCTGCTGGCAGAAGTGGGAGAAGCAAGCTTTTAAAAAAACCCCTTACCAATGCAATTTGCTAAATCCAGATTGCATCAGAAGCATTTCTCAGTTGGGTGACACAAAAAATAACCTTCATAGAGCAAGAAGTTCAGCAAACAAAAGAAAGAAAAGACTGCAGATGTTATCAGCTATACTAAATTTAGTGGGAGAAAACATAAGCAAATACATTGAACAACCTCCTAACTTTCTGTGAATGCTAGCCCAAGCAGTAACTCCAAACTCTAGACATGTTATTACTGTCACTGGGAGGAGCTGACGCCATTCAAGCTAAGGAACATGAAATACATATTACTCTCTACTCAACTGGTTTTCTCAGCAATTCAAAAAACACTGTCCATAGCTCAATAAACAAGGGGAAATTTCTCTACTGCTTCTTATGACAGCTTATCTCAACAGGAAGGAGTTAATCTACCAGTATTACTAGGCTGGAAGGAATAAAGACATTAACTTCTATTCCCCACTCCTGCCAGATTACTAAAGCAACAAGAATACCCATGGGAGCTTGAAATTTTGTTTTAATTAGATTTGGGAATAAATACACAAGCAATTGCTTTCAAGTGTAGTTATTACTAAAAAGGCTATCTTTCCCATTTCTTTTCTGCTCAGTAGGTACTTTTGATCAGCAATTTCATATTTTTTCTCTCAGCTTATAAATATGATGACATTCTTCTAATTGCTGTCTTGCAGATTTAAAGGGGAAGAGCATCATATACTTGAAGTGTTCTGTTTCAGCTCCTCCAAAAGGACCTGGAAATCAGAGCCTCATCTTGAAAGAAAAAAAGAGTAGGCTTAATTTTGCATCGTGACTGTGAGCTCTTTTTGTTAAGCGCAAGCTTAGTTTTATTGAGAAGCGGATGAGATTCAGCTCAAATTAAACAGAAGGGGCATCTCTCAGTGGGGTCCATATGTCTTATATTCAAAAGCAGCACTTAAAAACAAACTAGGTTTTAGTATGACCTTTTGCTTGCTACCCAACAGGCCTGCCAAATCATTTATTTTCTCTGGGTCTCAATAACCTGTACATGTTCCCACTTGCAAAAGATGCAATGCAACTTTATTCATCAGGTGTTGGTTAAATCTGTTGGATACTTAGATGGGAAAATTGTGGAAATCTCACTCCAGTTTTAGTTAAAATGCAGTCAATGACTGGAATTCAAGCAGGAATCTGCAAGAAAATGTTTCTCAACTGCCACAGTCATAGACATGGGGATGCTGTAGGCAAATGACATGCTGTGATATTTTTCAAAGTGTAATTCTCTTTCTTACACTTCCATACAAGCCAACAAGACACAATGTCAATGCTATACTGGCTACCACACGAGTTCTTCACTACAGTGAAGACCTTCTAGTTTGTCTGGGACACCTCCAGCTGGGTGGCACCAGGTACAGCTGGAGATTGCTTTTCGATTGTTTCACAAACTTAACAGTTACCTCCATGTGTTAGCATCTGGATCAAACACCTCAATGGTCTTCAAGTATGTTGTGCCATCAAAACCCCCTACTGCCATCAACTGTCCATTCACCACGGCAAGGCCAACCTGCAAAACAAGCATCACAGACAGTAGCTACTTAGCTGGCATGTCCTGGAAAGACAGGTCCTGAAAAGCAGGGTTAGAATGAAGAGGATTTAATAATCATGTTTGGTGAAAGGCAGTCTGCAGTAGAGGTTTTTTGGTTGGGGGAAGGGCAAATAAAACACCCTAAAAATAATGAGACATGAAAAGTTATATCAAAATAGAGAGTCTCTTAGAGAAGAAACAGAAGGTTCCCCTTATTACCAGCTAAAAGAACTAGAACTGCCAGAATTATAACAGATACATGAGAACCTAAGCCTTTGTCAGACAAAACTTACTATGTCCTGGACTGAAATTCTTCAAGTGTGACATGCATGCACCAGAATATCTACCAGCCTACAGCCTGGAACACTTGCTTGAACTAGGGACCCATATGTAAGCCCCTGGCTTGCTCCTCTCAGGCTGGGGCTTGGACCATCTGTAAGCATCTTGGATTCCAGCATTTCTCTTTTTTTCTGCCGAAGCACAAAAAAAATCACTGAAATCTCCAATAGTTCTGTGGTTTAGGAAGATCATTTCAGTGAAAACATCTTGTGGCATAACAAAAAATACAAGAACACAATATAAAGTGCTTGTTTTGGTTCTGAGAAAGTTAGAAAACTCAGGAGAGCTGCAGATTCAGATGCATCTGTTTAGCAGCTCACAGAAAGCAAACAGAGAAGCAGTTCATGAAAAGTCAATGCCTGATCATTAACTAAAAAGGATAGCATTGGACAGCAAACTATGTCTTGATGGAAATAAATACATGTTCTCTGCCTCCAAAACCAGTAGCTGCTCAAATTATGATTCATACTTGCCTCACCAGACAAAGAAATGCTAACTTAAAGAAAGAATTAATCCACTCTTTACTACAGAATTCAGTACTCTTCATGAGAGACTGTAGTGATACAACCAGGGGCAATGGGTTCAAATTTAAACAGGGAAGATCTAGCTTAGATATAAGGAAGAAATTGTTTACTGTGAGGGTGGTGAGGCACAGAAACAGGCTGCCCAAGTTTTGGATGCTCCAAACCTGGCAGCGTTCAAGGCCAGGCTGGTGAGGGCCTTGAGTGACCTGGTCTAATGGAAGGTGTCCCTGCCCATGGCAGGGTGGTTGGAAATAAGATGATTTCGAGGTCCTTTGCAACCCAAACCATCCTATGATTCTATCCAATGATAAATATTCATGGCATTTACATCTGCCTAAACACAATGACTACTTAAACCATTTTTTTTTTTAAATAAGCCTACAGAAAGCACTAAGATTAGCAGTTGATGAGATGCTGCAACTCCCAATATTCACAGGATTCAGTGAAGAAAGGCAACATACTAATCGAAAACCCAGAAACCACCTTCCCACACACATCTCAAGGCAAGTAAAAGACTTTGATGAAGTCTATACCTAAACATGTGCTTGCCTGATTTCCTAGCTTGCTCTCCTATGCAAGTATGTTCATCTCCTAATTCACCCAGAGAGTCGGGTACTCATTTTGATACTGTTCTCTAAAATTATCTCATACCAAATATGGCTACATCACCAAGTAAAAACCTGAAGAACTCTTCTGTTTCAGACCTAAGTAGTTGACTCCATACAAGGGACCAAAACTACTAAAAAGATCCTTAAATGACTCCATTTCCCCATCCTCAGGCATGTTAAACAGCTGTTTACGGAATAATACGACTACCACTTCATTCTCCAGTCTTGCTAAAGAGCTTTGACTTTTTGTAAAGCTTTCCCCATTTCCTCTCACAGAAGAGAGGTGAAGGTACAAAGAAAGCAAGAGAAAAACCTCACAAGATGACACTATACTATGTTCTCACTATGTGATTATGCATAGTATCGAAAAGAAAACCAAGCCAAGCTCACTCCACTCCGGCGGGATGTCATAGCCACAACAGGAGACCACTGGTTGGTTCGAGGGTTGTATCTTTCAGCACTACTGAGCTCTGTTGTATCATCTCTGCCTCCCACAGCATATATCATGTCTTGGTATACTGCACAGCCCAGGTGCTTCCTCCTTGTCCCCATAGGTGCAATTGTGTGCCAACGGTTCTCCTGGGGATTGTAGCGTTCCACTGCAGACGAAATGACACAGCAGGAGTTAGCACTTTTGAACCTGCATTCAAAGCATTGTTCAATCTTTAAAGACGCCACAATTTCCATACACCAAAAATATGATGAACCAGTTTGTTATCTCTCATTCTAATGCTTTTGTTCTACAGAACTCTTGCTATTATCTTTCCTGTCTCCAGCCCTACAGTCAATCACATTCAGCATCTTCACTCAAGAGGGAGCTGGCAATGCTGCAAACTGACCTGCATAACCATCTTGTAGTAGTTTTACCTTTAGCAATTTCCTTCCTACAGCAGAAAAGGGTTACTGCAGAGGGAAAAAAAAAAGAAAAAAAAAAAAAAAAAAAGACATGCTTGCAACTATTATGCAAATGATCGAAGTATTGCATTCAGGACACACTGCCAAATGCAGCAATAAGAAAAAAAAAGGCAAGACACAAGCAGGCAATAGGGGCTCACAAGCGTGGAGAGTGAATTACTGTATGGCAAAAATCATATTTTAAGAAGAAAAAAACACTACAAACTGATCACTAAGACAATCAAAAGCCATCTGGGGACATAAAGGACAAGCAGGACCACAACAAGTGCTGACTGTAGTTAAGGGACAGCAATAGGCATACCAGTATTGAGAGGAGAAGTTCCATCAGAGCCTCCCACAGCATAAAGGAAGCCCCCTAGTACAGCCACTGCAACTCCCAGGCGCCTGGTGCTCATAGAAGCCACTCGAGTCCATTTGTTTTCTTTGGGATCATACCTGGCAGAAGAATAAACAAAGCTTAGCAAAGTATCTACATCTTCACAAAGGGGCAGGACCCTCACTCTCTTCAAACAAAAATCCCTGTAAGATCTGTACAGCAATTGCTCTCTCTCCAGCTCATCTGCATCAACTGTACCTTCTAAGAGACCTTCTTCTCCCTGAGCCCCATCTTTTTTAATCAGAAAGTACCTTTCTACAATGTTTAGACAAGAGACACCATCCTGGCCACCCACAGCATAGAGGTAGCCTCCAAGAACTGCTACTCCAACACTGGTCCTGCATGTACTGGTGGGGGCCACATCACTGCTCCACTGATTGGTCTTCGGATCGTACCTAGAGAAAACATACCAAACAACGTAAATTGCTTGTCTAGGTATGTTTCAGACTCTCTCATGCTTGGGAACTACTAAGGCAATGAAACTTGCCTATCTTGAACTTAGACTGCAACACAGCTATTTGTAAGTGAGACAAAACCTCTGAGTCATATAATGCATCCAAAACATGTTATTCCAGGGATATTCAAACTGCAGCGTGAGATGATTCAAATAGAAGATCAAAGGTTCAGGCTCGTAAGAGAGCAGGTTACCAGAAAATGGCTGACATGTGGTAACTTGCTTCTATGCAAAGAGCAGCAGCCTGAGTTACTCTGCTGTACATTTTCTGACGTTCACACAAGATCTCAGCCAGCATTAGGACCTGCATTTCAAGATAAAAGGATGAAAGAGCCAGATGGGCTTGGGAATCCAGAGACAAGAAAATATGGTGCATAGAAGAAAGTGCAGGACGCGGGAGATGTAAGGCTAGGGTTATGATTTGGGAACCTGGGAGTATGCAAGGAGATATGTGGGAAGGAAAGGCTCAAGGAGAAAACAGATTCATATCTGCATAGTATATTCCACTGTGTTTGTTAGAGGACCAAGATTTACAGTACTAGGAATGCGTGAGTGTTACGGCTTTTAGGTATGGGGATTGCCATATGAAGCCTGGTAAAGCTTTTCTGACTTAAGTCTTTCACAGGTCTAAAACTGACCTATTTTCCTTCTTCTGTTAAGTGCCAAGGTTCCTTAAATCTTTAGTAGCCACTCCACAATAAAAATCCAGGATCTTTCCCTCAACATCTAAGAAATGCTTACTGTAACCTCACCTTCCTCAATAATGCTAAAAACAAAGCCACAATTGCAAAGCAGGTTAACCAGGATCAGCACTCCTCCCACCAATTACACCCAGACCCACCTCTTATATATACCTTCCTTATACCAAAGGCTATGTATTGTCTCATTAAGCTGGGGATAACATGACACAAGCTGTTATGCACTAATTCCTAGTTCAGCAGTAAACTAACACAATATTGAAAGGGTACACAAGGGAGGAGGAAATGTACATAACAGAGTATAAATTTCAGGTTTTCAACAGAACAAGAACAGAGCTGGCAAAATGAATTAATTTTTAAGAGGCTTCACCCAGATTTAAGCATTTGGAGTTAACATCTTGCACACTGGCCTTCTGGAGACCTACCTTTCCACACTGTTAAGATAAGAGGAACCATCATGGCCTCCCACAGCATAAAGAAGATCATCCAAAACACTGACTCCAACACCACAGCGTCTTTTGCTCATGGAAGCCACCATCCGCCACTCATTGGTTTGAGGGTCGTAGCGCTCCACACTGGAAATTGCATCCCCGCTACACCAGCCCCCCACTGTTAAGAACCAAGCACAAGAAATAGTGTCATAACAATGCACTGAGCTCATGTACCTTGTGTGTGCCTGGTACAAATTATCCCTCTGGACTTTGTGAGTCTTAACCCACTCACCATCCCCAAGTTACTCATTCTAAGGACTACAGTTAGAAGGTAGAATGTGATTTTCAAGAGCATTAATGTAAGTTTGGAAGTACTGTGGTGCTTTTTGCACCAAAGAAACAACTCAAATCTCCAAATATTAATGCACAGGTCACTTCAGAAATACGTTGTGAGGACTGGCCTTCCAGGAACACTACCATCAGAAAACCCAGAACTGATTCTCCTGACCTAAGACAGCAGGAGCTATATGTACCTGCAAAGAGCACTTCTCCACAGCGGATGGGTTTGCGTGGCCTAGTTCTTGGTCCTTGCATCAGTGGCCGCTCTTGGGGCAACAGGAGATAGTTCTTAGCTTCATCCACTAGATCCCTATGCAAGACAGGAAAATATTAATCCCCAAAGTTCACCTGATACCAGTCTCAGAAGAAAATACAAATCAAAACTAATGACAATAGAAGCCCGCAATAGTCACGCACGCCACATATTCACAAGTTATGTAAGTGCATGAAGAGATCAAGTCAAAACATAAACTCAGCACTTCACTGCCATAGTGGGAAATAACAGATGAATCCCAGAATCCAATTAAGTTATCAAAGAGCAGACTTTTTACACAGAAAAGCTACTTTAAGTCCTAATGAGATCGTGGATGCCATGCAAGTGTTAAGCTCTAATGAAAGGCCATAACTAGAGAAACAAAAAACAAAGTGGAAAACAGTACACTGAAAGGTATTTTACCAACAGTAAAACTGCACACTTAAAGTTTACTATTTCACTGGAAACTTGAGAGAACAAAAACATTTCTAGGGCACACCACTGACTATTATGCAAACAGAAATAACTTTTTCTTGCCTCTTCTCCCAGTTGCAAGAGAGGAAATTGTGAGATATTACCCATTTACCACTGACAAATCAGCACAATTTTAGAGAACAGATGCAATGCAATGAAATCCCATTGTATAAATCAGTGAGGAGATTTACCGGCATTCCTCATCACTCTTAATAAGCGGATCAGAACCCACTGTACCCACAAGAAACTTGGGACTCAGCAGTGGTAGACGGACATGCTGCAGGACCTAAAACACAAAACAGAACATATCTGGTAAACCACATACACCCACAGAGATGCAAGAAGCCAAATGGAAAATAGTGGCTAACAGATTTTGAGAAAGAGTTAATAATTCCTCTGGCAAACATGCACAGTCATTTACACAGTCTAACCCTGGCATTTTAGCTCCTCTTACAGTACCTTTACCTTTTCAATATACCGATTTATATACCCAGCAAAATAACAGTCTTTGAAAGGGAACAACCCACTTGATCTATAAACAGCTAAAACAAGGTCACAGTTAAAAACCTTCACAAAATTACAGATGTCAATACATTTGCTTGAAACACTAGTTTACTTAGAAGTTTTATCAACCATTTAGCTCTCTTAAACGTGAGGGGTGTATTGTGTAGTAAAGGAACAACAACAAGCAACATGCCTTTCATAATGGTTTAGAATTTAGAGGTGAAAGCAGGTATAGACAGAAGGGCCTAAAAAGGCAAACATTTATAAGAGTATTAAGAGATACCAAGAGAACAGCAGGTTTTTCTGGCTTGGTTTAGTTAATATTTTATACTTGGAAATTGTTTTCCAAAGCTTTCAACTAAATAAAGTTGCACTTAATGTCCATTTCCAAAGCAGAAACACTGAGGCAGGCAGACTCTCACCCCTTTTGATCAGAAAGCCTGAGACTTCAGAGGCTTTCCAGCTGACAAGCTTTGTCAGAATGGCTAATTCTCTGTGAAATGGCTTGGCTTAGATGAAGCATCATATTTCAACAAAACCATTCTGACAAGCTCCAGTATAGGATCATGAGGACCAAGGCATCAAGCAGCAGAGCTTAAAGATACATCATAAATGAAGACAAGCTTTTTTTTTATTTTATGCACTATGTTTTTTATACAACACTCAAAGCAATGCAGACAGGTTTGTCTGGACAGACCACTGGAGTGATCTAGTTTATTAAGTCCTACCTGGAAACAATTCAACAAAGCCCCTATTGAAGGCTCCAGACAGTGCACCTTCCAACCTAGATGAACAGAGAGTGCAAGACACCTAACGTAGGTGGAAGTCAGAAAGATTTACTGGAGCTTCGTATATATTCAGAACTGACACTGCTGTGGCACCACCATACTAGCACTCATTACTCTTCTTCTGCGTGAAGCAGCCTTGAATGCTACTGTGCTTGAGATTACCTGTGGCAGCTGGGGTCTTCTTTCCTGAATGCTGTATTTCACCCAGGCCATCACTGCATTGAACACCTGCTCTTCACTGCGAACATTTAACTCATCACTGGATATAATGTCTATGAGCTGATTGGCAGGAAGCAGCATGAACTCCTCACTCTCCATCACCTGGTCAAACAAGGAAGGGGAGGGAAAAAAAAAATTAAGGACAACGGCCAAAGCGCCAGAGCATTCACCACACCAGCACTTCAGTGCAACTCTAAAGAGGATACAGTCCACCTGAATTAGAGTCTAATGGACAGATCCAGTAAAGTGCCAAATAGCCGTCAGTTTTGAGATCAACACATGTGAAAGGTTTGCTATACAGAGCAGAATGCAGCCCCTTGCAACACAACAAAGACACTTTTAAATGGGAATGCAAGTGACAGGGACCTTTAGACAATTTTTTTTTTTTGTAGGACACTCTAAACCACAGAACGCACTGACTGGATCTCAAAATATAGGAAAAAAACCAAACCCCTTCTTTAAAATCAGTCTCCTTGTTTGGCATGTCTAACACAAAGCAGAAATAAAAATGTTGCATAGGTGATAAATATGTGACTGAAAAGCACTATCAGAATAGAGAGGCTCTATTCACAAGAAATTCAAATCAGAGAACAAAATAAAAGTCTCAGAAAAAAATTACCAGAGGCATTGAAGAGAACATGGGAAGTCTTCCTGAATACCTATTTGTGGCACAACAAAAGTATTTCAGGAAAGGGAGATGAACTCATTTGATCCTGCCTCTTTCATTCATTCTTAATATATAAGTATGCCCAAGTCCAGATGCACTAAAAAGGGAATCAGAGCCTTCTAAGGCTCTAAAGACTGATCTCTTGTGAAATTCAAGCCACTGACAATCTCCAAACACATAATTCCTTCAGCACCCAAGATAGCAACCAAGTTTCCCAAGATGCTTTATCTGTCACTGAGGACTGCTCACACAACACACAGAGCACATGTGAGTCAGTCTGAGACTGCCTTGAGAAGTTACAGAGCTCATGCACAGTCATGTCTTCCACACAGGTAGCATGGGAAAGATGCAAGAATCAATATAAAGAGAACTGTAGAAATGGTTTAATTGATACTTGCCAGCTTGGCTTCCCGACAAGCATTCCCAGTCTGTAGACTGTAATCTCTAAGAGGCTCAGTGACAAAAAGTAACTTAAAATTGGCTTGTTCTTATCATTTGTGAGCACATTAGAATTCCATGACTTATTTTACAATTTGCAGCACAAATTAAAGAAAAATATCTTGACACAACCATCTCAACAGGAGTTGGCTGTGCAATCCTTTTCACTACCTAAAGAAACTACTTAAAAGCACTGAACAGATACATAAAAATTGCCAAGTTACTGACAACAGAAAATACAGTTAAAAAAGACCACAACAATGAGATCAGTCACCAAACTGTTCTTGGATTTCATGGGCTTTCAGGGACAGGTTAATCTGCACTTCTTCAGCCTTAGAGTAAGAACTGTGCTGGTCATCAAAGATCTTTATCAGCATTTTTCCATAGTCTCCCTCCTTTCTACATTGACTAGCTTATGTTTAAACTTTACTCTGACAGTTCACAAATGTAGCCTCGGAGTCTGAAAACAGAGGCTCTGGAAATTTGTGAGTAAAGGATGGTCGTCCAGACTCTCCCTTCCACCCTCAGAAAACCCAGTTCCATTGGTAACCTCACAAAACTCAAAAGTACTGGAAGCACTTCTGCAAACCAAATCATTACTACTACACAACTTGTTAGTTTATATAGTAAATTACTTTAAATGCTTTTGCTTATTTTGGCTTAATTATCAGGACACTAATAATTACCTGATAAATACTAATGGTCTACTAGACTGACTTCTGAAACAAGAATAGGATAGGCTTCATTTCCTCTACAGTATTCATGTGCACTGCTGCTTTTACAAATAGAATAGATGTCGAAGTATACCATATAGAGTGCATTTTTTGTTTGTTGATACAAAGTGCAAGTTGTTCATCCCCAAGTATATTTTTCCCTTCACAAAGGTGTCAAGAGACCAAACAAAAAATACAAAAGTTGTTCCTATACAGTGGAGTTGTTAATAGAACCATTTCACATTATAGACACAAGATTAACTAGGGGGTTTAGGCAACAAATTAAATTACGGGGAATGGAAAACTTGGAAAAATATTTTATCAAGAAGTTAATAATGCAATGCAGATACATACACATAAAAATTAATAGAACTAGAGGTCAGTGCAGCAGAGGACATGAAGCAATACAAACTGCATTCAAGGTAACTGCATGGATTGGCCTGATGCCTAGTGATTAATATTTTACATTGTTATTTGGGAAATTCCCAACTCGCATTTCTGCCCAGCAAAGAGGAATGATGAGCGTACAGCCTCTGCAGAGGAAGGCACATTTTTATCAGTTCTCAGGCTCCACAGCAGAGGATGATTAAGTAGCTAGATCACTGGCTTCCATCAGAGATTACCAATCCACTCTCCAGAAGGAAAATAATGGCAGAATATAACACAATCCCAACAAGCAGCACCACTAAGATTGTCTGCAGAGAAACAGGGGCAGCAAAGAAATGATCATTAAGGATGAAAAGCTGCAAAATTCCCAGGGTACTGAAAGGGACATCAAAACCTGCCCATACCAAAAAAAATTGTGCTCTAATCTGAGAAATTGTTTTCCAGAGGCCACGATTCAGTTAAATCAATTTTAATTTGCATCATCTTTGAGTAGGAATGGTTTTGAGTCCAAAACTTTTGCTTTGTGTGTTTTAACAGGGGTACAAAAGACAGAAAGCTGTTTTTGAGGGACTGCAAAAGAAGAGAACCCCATAGCAGGCAGTGCTTAATAGCCAGCTATATGTATTAATGCTAAAACATTTTAAACCAAAATTGTTATGCTGTTAAAGAAGTTACTTAGAGGCTTCTAAGTATGCCCTACTCATGTAATAATGTCCTGGGTTCAGCAGTAGCAGTCATTTTTCTCCTTCTTAGTAGCTGGTGCAGCGCTGTGGTTTTGACTTTCAGCCTGGGAACAGCACTGATAACACTGATGTTTTCAGTTGCTGCTCAGCAATGTTTAGTCTGACCAAGGTCTTTCTGAGTCTCATGTTCTGCCAGGGAGGAGGGGAAGCCGGGAGGAAGCAGAGACAGGACACCTGACTCAAACTAACCAAACAGGTATTCCATACCACAGCACGTCATGCCCAGTATATAAACTGGGGGCAGTTACCCAGAAGGGTGAGAGCACTGCTCGGTCAGGCTGGGTATCAGTCGGCGGGTGGTGAGCAGTTGTATTTTCTTCCCTTGTTACTTCCCTTATCATTATTATTATTGGTGGTAGCAGCAGTGGTTTGTGTTACAGCTTAGTTATCGGACTGTTCTTATGTTAACCCGTAGGAGTTACATTCTTTCGATTCTCCTCCCCATCCCTCCAGGATGGGGGGGGGGGGGGGGGGGGGGGGGAAGGGGGGAGTGAGAGACTGCATGGTTTTCTGAGTTTTGGCTGGGCTTAAACCACAAGTAACAAAAGCAGCACAGATTCAACTACTAAAATAACCAAGCACTGAAAAAAAAATAGCTATACTATCTTGCCCCCCCCACCAAAAAAATGTGTAAGAAACAAAACGCAGAGCAAGCACTGAGCACATCAAATGGAGCTAACATGTAGGGCTTTTGGGAAATGACCAAGTTCTGCAGAACACAAGCTCTCATCTTATACAGTAAATTCAATTTTCTAGTCTTTACAGATAGGAGAGATGTATTTAACTGCAACTTTTAGAGTAAACTGATGTCATGTGTCTACAGTTAGATACCAAGTATTGTCTTCAATGTGTCTAACAGTCAAGTTCAATTGTGTTTGCTTCTGCTCATATTTTTCTTAAGTACTAACTGACTGAAATTAATACAATTCCAATTTGTTTCCTGCAGTGGAAAAAAAAGTCAGCAAGCTGCAATCAATTACAGCATTTACATACTGCAGCTTCTCTGGGGACACTAAATGAGCATCAGAGGAGTTGATACTGGAGTTAGTCCCTTTGGAAAAGATCTACCTTTGAAGCAGGTGGAAAGAGGAGATATCTCCACAGCAGGCTACATGTTCCAAGGGATGGAAGAGTGCAGTTTCTAGAAGAGGCAAGAGGCTAATCTCTTTTAGCAGGGGAACAGACATCCATGCTAACTGCACTCCTAGAGAGCAGCTGGTTCCCAAACACACACAGATTTTTACCCTTCCATCCAGGGCTCAGGAAAGACACTGCTTAAAAGCACTAAGCTCCTTTCTGCATCTGGGTGTAATAGCAAAGTAAAGACCCACTCTACCAGACTACTGCTCACAAAATTCTTAATTACTATGCTGATCACACCCTGAACCAGTTGCTGGCAACTCCCCACCCCAAAAACAAACAAACAAAAAAAATCACCTAGGCAGAATTAACACAGGAAGAGACACTTGAGTTTAAAAAGGTAAGCTACAAAATTAAACAGCTTCTGCTGAATAATAGATGCAAATCTCCAGTTCTGCTACAGCAAGGGAGTTGAAGACTCCACTGAAGCAGGTGTGTGCTCTCCCATACACACACCTTTCCAATCCCTAAACTTGACATCAAATTTTTTTGGTTCTATTGATGTATTGCCCTTCCTTTAACACCTGGCTCCCCTCCAATCACCTAGAATCCAGAACATTTCTGAAAGGGGAATGAAATGTCATACCATTATGCAGTCCTGTCAGATTCACTGCCAAACTCCAGCTACACCTGCAACCTTGCCTTCCACATAGCACTTGCCACCCAACTTCAAGAAATGCTAAGGATCATATACAAACTATCAGTACAACACAGTCTACAAGTACTTCTTTCCTCTTTCTTCCCTACCTAATGACTGGTACTCACCACTATTAGGGCACACAGCAAATGTAAAGGCAGTATTTGGAAAGAAGCACAAGATGAGAGCTGCTCAAAGCTGTCACAGGACACATTCACACGTTTTACACCCTAACTCCAACACACTAGCTTCTTACCTCCTGGAAGTTATGCTGTGTGAACTTGTCAGCAATCCTCAACAGTTCACGGCACGAGTGAGTGTCAGCAAAAGCTCGGATGCCCAGGCAATTGGAAGGGTCCAACTGTCTCTTAAGGAATTCGCAGCAGGCCTCCTGGATCTCAGCCAACTGGAGAAGGCAGGCAGCTGGCAACAAGGTCTGGACATTTCCCTCTTCTACAGTGATCTGAGAGGTGTATGCAAAGTCAATCAGCAGTTCCATGGCCCTTTCGTCGATGTCTCTAATTACTACTTCTGTCTGCCGAGACTCTGCCAGTTCCCCAGTGAACATGGCCCGGAAGTAAGGGCTGCAGGCTGACAGAATCACCCTGTGGGCGTAGATCTTCTTTGCACCAACTACTAGCACCACATCACACAACTCCCGGTGCTTCCTCAGAAGATTGATGACTTCCAACGTTTGTCGAGGGTGCTTGTCAGAGATGTAGGGCATGCGAGCAGGCTGCGGCACCCCTTCTGGCAGTTTGTTGGGATCTCCGAGAGTGCAACGGCTAGTCACATCCATTCCGGTCTCTCCTGGTCGAGTACTGCTACACCTGCAGAGGAGGAAGTCAGAAGACAGGACCATGGTCAACTAATCTACCACCAACTGTAAGCCAAAGCTCTACAGCTTGCATTGATTACAAGCGCAAAACCAGCAGTGCCTGTAGCTCCATGCCGTAACATGGAAACAAGCACATGATCATGTGAAAGAGGAATCTGTCTCTAACCAAGGCATACCTAGAAGTAAACAAACGTCAACTTGCAACAGGATTATATTTATACCTATTTTTATATGCTTTCTATGACACATGGCTGTAATACCCAACTACACATACATATTCATTAACTGAACCTCATAATAGCCTTGTGTAGTAGAGAAGCAATAGCCCCATTTCACAGAGAGTGACTAAAGCAGAAAAGATTAGCCCACTTGCCCATTGACACTTGAGTTTTCTTTAACAAAGCTGGAGATGGATTTCCAGTGCAAAGAATTCCAGCTGCATGATTTAACCAAACTTTTCTGTTCTTCTACCTACAGTTTTTTAGAGGGTCACTCACCACTGATATCTGAACCACTAAAGTGTCACACAAACTTCAGTAACTTAACATAGCCTGCAGCCTACCATGAGTGTTTCAGGTTCACAGAATACCCATTTAATCATCACCTCTTCAGTTATTTTTGAATTATGGAGGCTTCTGACTCAATCCACCTTCCCTGACACATGTCAAAAGAAGGTTAATCTTTCCCAAGAATGGTATACTAAGAACTGCAGAAGGCAGTCAGGATTATCAGACTGATCGGGAAAAAGTCAAAACAATCAAAGTATCTACAACTATCGGCCTAGTGAAAAAGGAAGAAAATGAAGTCAATATGATAACTTTAGAGATGAGGACTGACTTGAGAATATATAAACCAAGTTTCTGGCATAGAGTAGGAACAACATACTATCTTAACAAGTTCCACATGCAATGTGTTAACTAGTTGATGTTCTTCTTTATGAAAGTTCAGGTACCTTTCCTTTATCCCTCACATCCCTGAGCAGATGTCAGCTCTGCCACAGCCAGGGTGCAGTACCCCTCTGCACAGCAGCATGACAATGCTGACAGATCACACTTCACACCACATACACTACTAACCCAAGTGAATGTGAACGCAGTATTGCCCCAAGCCCCTCTGCAGTTCTGCAGGGATGAATCAAGATGACACACCTCAAAGCTCACTTTGCAGAGACATCGGCCTGCACCCCAGGCTACACAACACGTTATGACTGAAATCAGTGCTAAACAAGAATTAAACCCAACTCTATTTTCCGCAATCAGACTAAATAAGCAGATCAGTACACACATGAGATGGCATTTTGCCTGTTTCAAGCATACCGTATGTGAATTTCTGCCACATATCATACGCATAATTATTTAAAAAGATGCATCAGCACCAGTAACATATCAATTACTATGACAATAAAGAGAATAAAGGAAACTACTTCCTCTTCCCACTTCAAAGGAAAACCACCACTTAGATCAATTAAAGCATATTGCACAAAATATCAGAATACTGATAGTTATGAATTATCCAGTTAGTACACTAGCTGTTGAAGATATACTGAAAGACCCAATACATGCTAACCATTACCACCTCCCCTGGTACACTGTTATCTGTGAGCTGTCACTACCTCAACTCGGTTCATATTAAGAGTTAAAAAGAAATCTAACTTTGCACTGCCATTGCTAGATGTATTTTGCAGCATGCTTGAAGGATAGAATTAAAAATAACTAACTCGCATCTTTTCTCTCATTACTATGTCAAATGCACTTTCTAACCACAGGGAAACCAGTCTCTTTGCAGCAGTTCAAATTATTCACTAGCATCTTAGCCTGTTTTCTCATTCCCCCCATACATCATATTCAGATGTTCCAGACCATTACCAGCTGGATCCTCCCTCTCGATTTTGTTGTTTGTTCTTGTTCAGCCTCTGCACCTTAAATGCCTTGGGTTTTACCCCAATTCCATCTTTTTTATATTCATCACCATTCTCCTTTTCTGACACCTCTGACAAATCCTTCTGCTGTTATACTGCCTCTCACTCTCCTCCACCCACTCTTGTCCCTCACAACCCGAATTCACCTCGTAGGGTTTGACAATCATTTTCAAAGCTCTGCCAAGTTCCTCATAAAAAAATCTGCTAAGCTCTCCCCAGAGCAATACAGACAAAATAAGTTTAATGGTACCCCTACAACACCCCCCCCCCCAAGACCTTGACTAAAGATCAATTTACCTAATTATCTTACCTTCATGGTCCTCAGCAGCTAAGGCCAGAGGGCACGTCATTTAATCCCTCCACCAAGAGATGGAGAAAGTTAATGACAAAAATTCACCTGTAGAATCTAGCTCTTGCCAAGCAAGCCAAACAGATTTTTACTGTGCATTAAGGCTTTCAAGCTATCTCAAACCATTCTGTGAGAGAAAAAAAGGAAAATAAGAGCCCTATTAAGACACACACTTACTATAATAATTTTTGGTCAGTCAAATCACAATAGTACAGACTAAGCATTCTTCAAATAAAAACCCATTCCACATAACTAACATACCACAAGAGATGACCTATGTCCAAGACAATACCTGCTTCTAGAAAGCAGAATCCCTCTACTACACCTGTAGGCTTTCCTCAAAGACCACTCCCACTAAAAACTGCCCTAAAGTAGATCTCAGAACTTTTTAGACTGGCACAGATTGTAAGTACAGAAAGATTAGATTAAGGCTATGCTGCCACAAGGAATACAGTGTATCTTGTCAATCCCACCATGCAAGACTCTGTTAACACAGAACAATAGGGTGGACCATCTTATGCCACATGACTGGCCGGATTTAGGCAGTAGTCCTTCCTAGCCAAGACAGGACAGAACAGGATTTTTCTGCCCAAATGAGACTGCTTAACAAGTCTTTAAATAAACTGACTGAAAGGGAGTCTGGTTAGTAAGATCTGGAGGCGTTCCTGCATTGTTCCCATCAGCATTCATCTGAGTGCCTGCATTGCATCCAGTCTCCTTCCTTCAGGGAAGTCCTGGCTAATGACTAAAGAAAACTGAATGGATGGAAAAAAAAAGAGTAATAAACAAATTAGCACATTCATCCACAACTTATCTCTGGGTAATGCAACATCTTGGGAATTTTCACACTGGATCAAACCGGATGTCTGATGTTAAGCACTGGGGGTTGGTGCTTACACAGGCACGGAAGCATGAATTAGAAGGACACTGATAGCAAGCACCTCCACAGGTATAATAATTTAACTGCATTATGCGTGCATTATGCATATATATGCATAGAGAATTAAATGATGAGTCAGTAGCTTAGAGGTGTGAAAGACAGAAGGCAACACTTGATTCTCATATGGCAGGCTAGCTGCCTCACACACACACGCGCAAAGATAAAAGCTGCTCCTGAACACTCAGGGTGATTAAGAAGGGTTGAGGATCGAAGAGGAAATGTGTATGCAAGGATAAAGATTCACACCCAGCTATGCAGATATTCTGGGATTAGCTTCCATCAAAATGCAGGGCTCGGGAAATTTGCAAATACAATGGGATTAAAAAAGGGCTGACAAAGGATCAGTTTTCATAGTGCACTGCTGAAAAGTACAAATGGCAACACAGGCAGTCTGCATCACTAAGTGAGCTAGATAAATACACTGCTCTGTCTCCATTTTACTAGGCTAAACCACTTGCCAAAACTTTATTAACTAACACAGACATCTATAAAACATCCGTCCTAGGAGCTTACAGCAGATCCTTCCAAAGTTCAAAAAAATATCTAATAACGTATCTAAAAAAAATTCTAATCCTGCCTTAGAGCTCCTTAACTGCCAAGTCAGTGGACTGCCTTTTCTGTTTGTTTGTTTGTTTACATTAACATATGTTTTGGTTTTAGCATGAGATTATAAGCAAGCTTTAACACTCTTCAGAAAAAAAAACAGGCTGACCTATGCAACAGAACAAGTCTTTGGCTGAAAATATCAACCGAAATCCAAAATCATACATCACTACTGGATTTCAGTAGCAACAGATTTTAGTAGCAAATGAAAATTCAAATCAAACCAGTAGCAATTTCTGGCAATGCTTTGCTTTGAATTTAACACATACACAAAGAATATATTATTTCCTATACTGGTTACAAAGCTGCCAAAACAAAGACCTTTGATTTGGCCTAGCCAAATGCATTACCTTTGGTGAAGAAAGTGACAACACCACTGGCAACTAGGTAAACGGAAGTGCTTTATTGTGACAATCAATACTCTTAAGAATTAGTCAGCTAGAAGTCTGATTATTATTAAAAATACCACCAATTCCTCTTCTTACCTACCCAGCAAGTTCTAGATACATATTATCAACGAGACTGAGTCAGGCAAACAAGAGGATAAACCTGACTGCAACTGTATTTTACATTACTCAACAGGAGTGCAGCAAAGATCTGCTGCATATTTACTATGAGGGCGGTGAAGCACTGGAACAGGTTGCCCAGAAAAGTTGTGGATGTCCCATACCTACAAGTGTTCAAGGCAATGTTGGATGGGGCTTTTGAGAAACCTGGTCTACTGGAAGGTGCCCCTGCCCAAGGCACAGGGGATTGGAACTACATGAGTTTTAAGCTCCCTTCCAACCTAAATCAAACCATTCTATGCTTCTATGATATGTCCCTATTCCATTGTTTAGTTTGATTTCCACTTACCAAACCTAGAAAACTCAGTTTCACCAGGCATGAGGATGTCCATACTCTGAAAGATGAAGCTATTACTGGAGTCTTTGCAAACTTTCGTAAGACTTTTGTATTTTATCTTGGGCAAGAGCTATGCCCAAGCTACTGCTTAACTGCAAGTGCACACGAGGGCCCCAAACTCACTGCTGGGCTCTGAAGACTCCCCCTCAGCATCGTCTGGCTGCCTGTGCTCAAGGCCACTAAGGTACAGCACTGCAGTAACCTGGAATCAGGCTGCAGTGAAGAGAAAGGAGGACCTCCCCACTTTGCCTGGTTGCTGCTCAAGCCCTCATGCTTGGCCTGAGCACCTCTGCACCTGACCTTGTACTCTATTGATACTGACCTGCTGAGCTGGCTTCCTGGCTTGACCTCAGCCCTTCTTCATCACTGCAGACTTGCCTGATGAGTACCAGACTCCTGACTGACCCTGACCATCGGATTTGCTCTGCCCTCCTTATTCAGCTCCTGTGGAGCTACAGCCTTCACTGAGAGGTCCCCTCCGCCTTGCTTTTTCCTTCAGCAAAACAATGTTCTCTTGCTGCTCCCTGACAGCGAGAAAGTATAGCCTGCCCCAACTGTCACTTCATTCATAATGCAAGCATCATTGTTTAAACCCAGCCAGAAACACAGCACCAGGTACTACTCGCTCACACCCTCCACTTCTCCCTCCCTAGGCAGGATGGGGAAGAGAATAAAAAGAATGCAAAACCTGCAGGTTAAGATAAAAACAGTTTAATGACTCAAATAAAGTACAATCTCATAATAATAACAGAAATAACAAGCAGAGAAATATAAAAGGGGGACCCCACCCCTCAAACCGGCAAACACAAACGATTCACAATACAATTGTTCACCACCCGCTGACCAATACCCAACCCATCCCCAAGCAGCAATCAGACCCTTCTAGCCAACTCCCCCATATTATACACTGGGCATGATATGCTGTGGTATGGAATACCCCTTTGCCTAGTTTGGGTCAGGTGTCCCGTCTCTGCTCCCTCCTGGCTTCTTGTGCCCCTCCGCACTGGCAGGGCATAGGAAACTGAAAAGTTCTTGATCAGGGTAAGCACTACTTAGCAATAGCTAGAACATCAGCATGTTATCAGCATTATTCTCACACTAAAGCTGAAACACAGCACTGAACTAGCTATTAGGAAGAAAATCAACTGTGTCCCAGCTGAAACCAGGACAGCAAGATAAATCCCATTTCAACATCAATGCGTTTTCTCTACTATACCGTTGACAGAAGTATTTGCAATTCCTTTTCTGTTCAAATTGTACTTCCCATCCTCTGAATGCTGTACATATTTGATACCAAGTCGCCATGCTTACTAATAAAGTACAGACGAAGCCTCACTTCCCTCTTCTTGCAGTATCTAACAGGACTCTTGCATGTGATATTAAATGGCTGCAAAGCTTTGAATGAAAGGATAAAAGGAAGTACTCCGTCATTTGCTTAGCTGGACTTTATAGGAAGATCTGGCAGCTTAAAATTCAGTCAGGAATCTTTTATCATTTTTTGCTAAGATACGCAGGAGAATAACAAACATTTTAGCAATCAACACAGAGGCCCATAAAACATGCAAGCATATTCAAGAATTGAAGTTCACAGCTTATGATAGAGCCCTGCTTGACAAGCCTAGACTGCAGCAGTACAGTATGTCGAGGCACAGTAATCAGCTAGCTAGGTCAAAAGTAAAAGCATTTAAATATGTCAAACTTGTTATCCATGCTTTACCCTGTTTTGCCGGAGAGGGAGAGAAAACAAAAAGTACTCAAAGGTCGGGTCTGCACCCATTATCCAAATAAAATTTAAAAAAATCCCCCAAAGCCTGAAGTGCCACAACAGAAAACCTCTATTACATTAGCACCCAGCTGCTGCTCACCACTAAAGCTACCTAGTCTGAGTAGCACACACAACTTCCATGCTAGCAAGTCCAAGGCCACAAAGCCACAAAATACATGAACTTCAGCACTTCAATCCTCTGCCTCAATGCAACATGCAGGAAACAGCAGACAAAAAAAAAAAAAAAAAAAAAAACACCA
Organism: Ara ararauna; assembly: GCA_028858755.1. Lineage (NCBI taxonomy): Eukaryota > Metazoa > Chordata > Aves > Psittaciformes > Psittacidae > Ara > Ara ararauna. The sequence goes on from CM054382.1 coordinate 46,048,186, forward strand.
CAAATTTAGAACCTCAATTTTTCCATTAGGAACATGAAAAATAGAGAAAACAAGAAAATGAGCCAAGCCAGTCACCCATTTTATGTAATCCTGCAAAAAGATTTTGATAAATGGAGTACAACACAAGAACCTGAAAAGTTGTTGTCTTACACTGGTTAATATTTAAACAGTCTACATTGTAGAAGACTAAGATGGAAGAAAGCTCACCTGCTACTTAATCTGTCTTAAAGAAGGAACTCACTGTAAAAGTCATATACAGCTCCTCATTTTCTGAACCACATTTTTCATCTTGGCAAAAATACTGAATAATACACAACCACACAGCAGTGATGCCCATATCATATCCCAAGGTTTACTAATTAGCTTAACTGCAGCAGCACAGCCTTTTTTTGTTGTGCTTGACAGGTTCATTTAATTAAACCATACAGTGTCACTCTTAAAGGTTAAATGACTATTTATTTATTGCCTTCTTACATAGAACCTGGGCTAATGGTTTCTGCAAATGCTGTAGACAGAAACGCTCTACGTATTCATCTATGATTAAAATTCCTTTTCTTCTTTTACATGACTGTTTACAGAATTATTGTTAATATAAGTTTCCCTGCTTTCAACATCCTGAAGAGTGCTGACAGACTAAGCAATTTGTGTGAGTTGTCTTTACTTCATTTAGAGGTATAGAACTTCAGGAAACTTTGCTTCCACATAGCTTGTATCACACACAAATACAGAAATATATCTGCTGTTAAGTTTCTCCATGGGATTGCCACTGGATAGTGAAATGCAACTAGAACTAGCAGACAACCCTGTTTGCCAGCCTGTCATCAAGCTGATTTACTGTGGTAATTGTTTCTCTATATAACAGATATGTTTTTAACATAATCACTACAAGAACTCTGCTGAATTAAACTTCAGCTTCATCTTGAAATCATTCAAACTGAGGCATCTGGCATCCATAATTTGAAAACAAGATCTCCTTTTCACCCAAGACCCTACCCCATCAAAGCAACTAAACTTCTTTAGTTGAGGGAAAAAATAAAATAAAGTTTAAATTTATTCCCAGGCAGATTATTTCACACAATTAAATTAGTAGTTAAATACTGAATTTTAAATAGGATAGTAAATGGGGAATGGAGAATTATGATAACTTGTCTGCTGTACTCTTTCTAACAGCACATTCATTTAGACTTCTGGTATTATAAATATATAAAACTAAATACATTTAAGTAAGGACTAAGAGTGAACACTTTATAATTCTCTTAGCCAGGGCTTCACACACACAAAAAAAAAAAAAAAATTGTCTAGTCACTTAAGAAACCAACTCGTGTGATTTATCATACCTGCGTAAGAGAAGGACAATTGTTCTTCATAGCCTTACCTGCGCATTGGCTTTCCGTCCATGCACCGTGCAGAGAAACCTTCACCCTATTCTTCAAGGCCTGATCCAAACCAAAAAAAGAACAAAAAAGGGTCATATTCTGAAAGAAGAGAACCTTCTTTCCTCTCTTCATCCTGGCTCTAGGACAACAGAACTGACCACATCCACAGACTAATATGCCTTGAAGCTCTTAACCAGCTGTAATTCACAGCCTAGATTAATGATGTCTTGGACTGCAGAGGATAAAAAAAGGATAAAATACCATCAACATTAAACTTCATCGCAGCTGCATAATGATTCTTTAGGCAAATGGAACACACACACACATCATAAAGTCAGTAACTGTCTGCCTCCCTAAATCCTTAAACTGTTCTACCAAACAAAAAAATACCTCATGTAACAGGGTATTTACTCTCACTCTTCCCCCAGAGCCAGTGGGTATCTCTTCTTCATACATTTACCAGATTTAAGGCAGGCTGTGACCTAATAAACAGCACTGTGCTGCCCAACAGCTACACTGAGGAAACAGTATTTGATGCAAGATAAAACTTGTGTCTGGAAACTGAAGATAACTATGCTCCCCAGAGGTAAAAGAGATGCTAATAATGGTACTACATCTGCAAAAATTAATGATGCTGCCTAATGCTTGCTATACATCCACTCCAAATATCCATTTTCTGAGTGGAATAACAGTTGCAAACTGCACAGGTCTTCCATGTTCAACCACTAACTTCAATTCTAATGTAGATTAGCCCTTTTTACAAAGGTATCAATCATCTAAATTTTCTTTTTTATGTCAATTCAATTAGGAATACATTTAATTCAATCATTATTTAAAGCAATAAGGCTACCTTAAGTCATATATTAAAAAAAACAGAAGGGTGTTCTGCTTCCATACTGACTTCCTCTCATCCATAAATGAGGTGAGAAATCAGAAACCAGCGAAACCACAGGAAAAGCAATGACAGAATGAGACTAAATAACTGACAATAAACAGACGTAACAATTCAAATAGAAAAACTTAAATTCTGGAAGAATAAAATAACTTCTGGAAGACTGAAATCGTCTCATTGGAGCCCTGCATCCAACATTAACAAAAATTTTTTGGCACAATTTAACTACAAAATAAATATCTGGCTACATGAAGAAGCACATTATTTTATATGCAACATTCTGTAGGTACGTTATCACAGAAATACAAACACAGCAGTTTGCCAGTTAATGAAGACTAAGATCAGACTTGCTGCCTTCCACAGTTGCAAATTACTCAGGCTCATCGGTTCCTGCAAATAAAGCCAGCCACTTCCTCCTGGTTAGAACGAAGCATAACCACTTAAATCCGAACTATGCCTGCTCAACCTCACTCCGACCAGGCCCTGCTACCCCTCCTCTCACCAGCATCGAGGGGCTTCCTGCAAAAACGAGCCTCACTGCATGCACCCACAGAGAACGCCAGCTGCCCCATTGCAAAGTAGCATCTCCACAACTGCCCGCATGCTGTAACACATGCAAAAGCTGTTCACAGCATTCTGCACACACGAGGAAATGTGGACGATGCTATTCTTAGACCCCGATTGCATCAGATTTAATCCCCTTAAAACACACATTAAAAGTCATGGGGAAAAAAAAAAACAAACAAAAACCACCACATTTTAGTCCGGGAATCTCGATTTAGTGCTCTCCGCGGGGCAGCAACCGGACGAAATGACAACCTCCCTAGCAATGCGGAGCCCTGGCTTTCCATCACCCGCAGGAGCAAGGAGGTTTCCCGGGACATGCGGCTGCTCCTCCCTGACGAACACGGCTCCCTCCTGCCCCTTCCTCCGCAGACCTCATGCCAACAGCCCGCGGCGATAGGGCAAGCCGGCAAATGACAGCAAGCGGCGGGCATGGGCGCGGACCCACGCCTGCAGGAGAAGCCGAGAAGGCAGGGGCGCTCCTCCAGGCCGCCGCATCCACAGCGGCCCGGGAGCGAGTGGCCCAGGCCGCGCCGCAGCGGCGGCCTGCCGAGACAGCGCAACACGCACCGCTGCCAGCCCTGCCTCGCCACGCCAACAGCACCGGGAGCAGGCAGCGCGCCGGGCCCCGCACCGCGGCGGCAAAAGGCGCCCTCAGCAACCGCGAGCTGCAGCGAGAAGCGGCCTCCAGTCCAACACCGCCGGGACGGCCCACCCCGCGTTCACTCACGCTGGCCGCGGTATCCGCCGCCGAGCCGCGGCCCCGCAACAACCGCGCCGAACACAGAGCAACCGGCAAGCCCCGCCCCAACAGCAGGAAATGATCCGACCCGCGCGACGGCCCTGCCAACCGCTGCTGCCGCACTACAGGCCGCCCCCGCCCCTTCCGTCCCCGGCCTCGGCCAGGTAATGGCGGGGTGTGGCGCAGCCGCCGCTGGCTGTGATTTCCCCCAGAGCTGGCCCTGTGTCGGCAGGGTCCGTGCCACCAGGTGCGTCCGTGACGGCCGGGAGCGCCTGCCGTCGTCATGCGGCACAGATTGTGCCGAGGCCCCCGCTGGCTACCCCTATTCCATCGTGTAATCGGTGCCCCAGAGATGCACCCACGCCCTGGATGTTCGAAATAAAAGCCCATGTACGGGTGAGGCGGCAGCAAACAATACATGCCAGGCTCCCGTCGGTCATTTCCCTCCAGGAGTAGTTACGGACTAATCGACCTCCAGAGGTAGTGCGACGGCAAACACCACACCAAGGTGAGAGCGGGTCTTAGGAAGTAGGAGGATGACACCTCCAGATGTAGTATATTCATCCACGCACTAGTGCCTCCACTTCGTCACCTATTGCTCCCTCAGGCCCCCAACGGCCAGACACCGCACCCGCTGCTGGGGAGCGGCAGTTCCCCCATGTGCCTACAGGTGGCAGCCTATTTCGGCAGTCCCTCTGGTGCACGCTGCCTCGCAGCATGAGCTCCGCCGGCCGTGCTCGTGGCAATTTTCCCGCCAAAATGAACAGTTCAAGTTTCGCTAAAGGTGAAACGTCACGGGCAGCTGTGACGAAACTACACGATGGCCTCAGCCCCTCCTCCGCAGGGGACAGCCACACCATGCCCACGCAGCAGAGACATCTGGAAAACTCAGCAAAACTGTTGCTAGGGGCAGCCTTTCTCACGCTTCTAGCGCTTTTCACAACAATAAATTTTGCCGTTCCCGTAGCTCGTGTAACTGCCCTACTTAGGGAAGCAGCAACATAAAAGGCAGTGGTGCAAGCCAGGCTGCTGCATGCGAGTTTGCGGAATGATAAGACAGAAGCCTTGGCCTTTTCAATCACCACCACTGCATCACAGCCAGGAGGAGGGAAAAATTTGCTGAAAACCTGAAGCAGCTGCCTCTTGTCCCTGAGACCACGGCTGCTGAATGGAGCAGCAGCATTGGTCTTCGCAGCCCCCATGGCAGGGTCCGGTTCAGGATGGATGTCATTTCTGAGAGCCAGCAGCAACGACCCATTGTTGCAGAGAGCATGGCTCCTGAGTGGAGCAGCAGCATCGGTCTTCCCAGACCCCACGGCAGGGTCCGGTTCAGGATGGGCATCATCCCTGAGGGCTGGAAGCAACTGCACATTGTTGCAGAGAGCATGGCTGCTGAATGGAGCCGCAGAATTGGTCTGCCCAGCCTCCACAGCAGGCTCCGGTTCAGAGCAGGCGTCATTCATGAGGGCCTGAATATCACGGCCCCTCACCTGCCCTACTCTCTGGGCCAGCCCGGGAAGATGACCTGGCTGCTTTCCCACCCCTGGATAACCATGTGCCTGCTCCCTATGGCTGGGACTCTACTTGGCCTCTGGAGAAATGTCAGGAGACACAAGGGACAGGTAAGCAGTTGAGATCAGTCACACCAAAGGGGACAGGTTGTGGGGAGCAAAAAGCACAACAGCCTTGGCCAAGAAGGCTTGCAATGAACAAACAAAATCCATATTGGGCAAGAAAGTTTCAGTAGGCCCCGAGAGGTCCTCTGCCTCTTCACAAAGAACATGCCAAAGCGTTGGGCCAAAGCCCTCCAAGAGACCCCAGCACAACACAGGTCCCACGGAGGTTTCCTCTGCTCAACGTACTACCCTAGGCAGTCCTGCATGGCTGACCTTCTTCCAGAGGAAGCCAAGCCCAGCAGGGCACTCTGTAGCTCCACCAGGCCTCATCTGCTTCTTTGTGCCCCAGCCCTGCCGCTTCCAGGGAAGGAGACAGACGGCCTCATCTCTCATGGGGACAGGCTGCTGGAAAAAGACAAGCCTGAGATACCGCAGGTTGCTCTGCCGGCTGAAGACTGCAAACAGAGTGATGCTCAGGTGCCTGCGGCGTGTCTCCCACCAATACCAGAAAGTGATTGAGTGCAGCCACTTGAAGGAGAAGGCAGGAGGAAACGGTAAGAAATGGAGCGCCTTCTCTAGCTCCCCATGCAAGTCCAGCCAGCACGTGTCCCAGGCAGATTGGCAACATGCAAGGCAGTGGTACAAGTGAATGCTGCTGTCCATGAAAGGTGGGACGTGAGGCAGGGGAGAACAGGCATCTGTGGCTGTGAGGTGCCCCATGGGTGTCCAATCCCAGGAAGAGGGGCCCATGTCCCGGCAGGTTACCCTTGTCCCGTGACGTTCTAGGTTGGTGCCCATGTCCCACTGAGGTACCTGCTACGTGCCCATGTCCCATGGGGTGTGTGGTGCCTCCTTCCCATGTCCCATAAGGGGACAGTGGCCAGTGCCTGCCCATGACCCATTTGGTTCCTTGGGTCTTAGGACTTCCAAGGCTGGTGTGAGGGCATCACAGCAGGAAGAGGGGCAGGCATTAGGAAGAGGGTGGATGGCAACTCGAGCCGGAGCATCCAGTTGCCCAGAGAATTTGTGAATGCCCCATTCCTGGAAGCGTTCAATGCCAGGTTGGACAGGGCTTTGAGCAACCTCGCCTAGAGAAAGGTGTCCCTGCCTGCAGCAAGGGGGTTGAATCTAGATGATCTTTAAGGTACCTTCCAATCCACACCATGCTATGATTTTACGACGCTATGTTTTTATTTTCCTCCAGGTAGCACTGAATTCACTTCAGGGTTGTAGCCAGCTGCTGTGCCAAGACATGCTTCAGCCCACCAAAGGCTCCTGGGGTAATGGCTTCTCTGTTGACTACAACTTCTTGTGCTGGCAGAAGGCCATTATCGCCCCAATGATCGTGTTCCTGCAGGGCGGCCCCAGCCACCCCTACACAGGGGACAACCAGACAGTGCCCATGCAGCAGAGACATCTGGAAAACTCAGCAAAACTGTTGCTAGGAGCAGCCTACTTTCTCAGGCTTCCAGCACTTTTCACAGCAATAAATTTTACTGTTCCTGTAGCTCGTGTCACTGCTCTACCGAGGGGGTCCAAGGAAGCAGCAACATGAAAGGCAGTGGTGCGAGCCAGGCTGCTGCACGCGAGCTTGTGGAACGTGCGCTGCAGGACTAGTGGGAGAGCTGGCGTGGGAGAGAACAGGCATCCATGGCTGTGAGATGCCACAAAGGCCCTCGTAGTCCAGGAGGAGAGCCCCGCATCCAGCAGGGTGCCCATGTCCTGCTGAGGTTCCCAGGGGGTGCCCATGTCCCAGTGAGATGCCTGGTGAGTGCCTTTGTCCCAGGGAGGTGGCAGCGGCCACTCCATGCCCAGGATCCTGTGGGTCACTTCCCTCTGGGAATAATGGCACTAATTGCACTCCTCATTCCCAGTGGTCCAGAGTAGCCAAGTGTGGCTGGGAAACAGCAAAACTCCTGCTAAGAGCACACTACCCTCTTCATCTTCTAGCACACTCCAGATCAACAAAATATAGGCATGTGTCATACGAAAAGTGAGACATTTTCCTCTTGACTCATGTACTGCCCATCTCTGGGGAAAGAAGGTGCTGGGCTTTCTTGTAAGATTCCTGCCTGGTGGGGCACACGGCCATTTCTGTCTCGGTACCCAGCAGTAATGCAAGGGAGAAAGCAGCAGGACTTTACAGGGTGAAATTTAAGTTGGGTCAGTCTTGAAAGACACGTAGTGAAATGCCTGTTGCAAAGCAAGGCTTTTGGCACATCCAGTTAACTCTCTTGAGCAGAAGTGACTGTGGCTGCAGATGTACGTGAGTCTCTAATGTAGTAGCTAGATGGCAGCCAGGGGAGAAAGCCAGCCTACTAAGGACCTGTCCTGGTTTAAGTCCAGTCAGTCATGTAGCTCGCTTGCTCACTCCCCCCCACTTCCTTCCCCCACTCCTGGAGGGATGAGGAGGAGAATTAAAAGAATGTAACTCCCATGGATTGAGATAAGAACAGTCCAGTAACTAAGGTGTAACGCAAACCACTGCCGCTACCACCAATAATAGTAATGACAAGGGAAATAACAAGGAAAGAGAACACAACCGCTCACCACCCGCCAACCAATACCCAGCCCAAACCAGCAGTGATCTAACCCTTCCGGGTGACTGCTCCCTGTTTATATACTGGGCATGACGTGCTGTGGTATGGAATACCTCCTCGGTCAGTTTGGGTCAGGTGTCCTGTCTCTGCTTCCTCCCGGCTTCCCCTCCTCCCTGGCAGAGCACGAGGCTCAGAAAGGTCTTGGTCAGACTCAACATTACTAAGCAGTAGCTAAAACCATCGGTGTTATCAGCGCTGTTCCCAGGCCGAAAGTCAAAACCACAGCACTCCACCAGCTACTAAGAAGGAGAAAAATGACTGCTACTGCTGAGCCCAGGACAGGACCCCTGTGGATGTTGGCCTCAGCTTTAATCCCCTGCAGTGGTCGGATCTGAGGAGCATTTCATTATTCCTCCCCAGAGATGAGCAACAGATAATACCTGTCCCAGGTATAACAGCATCCATCTCTTTTCTCAAAGAGGGGCAGCAGTAGCTCACAAGGATGCAATAAGCCTGTGAGGCTCGGCTGCGGTGGGCTGCTGGTCCGAGCTGTGGTCACAGAGGCCACAGGCAAGTTCTTCGCTGGAGCAGAACTGCAGCACAGCCAGGAGAAGAGGCGCCCACCAAGGCCAGATGCACCTCTTTTCTGTAGCCATGAAGGAAAACGCAGACTTTGAGCAAAGGGACTGCATTCAGCCTGGGACATCCCTTACTCCCGTTAGCTTGAGGGAAGGCCACAGCAGTTTCGCCTGAAAGCAAGCCTGACTGCTGCGGTCTATAGTGGTGTAGCAGCCCCCCAGGCGCAGGACCCGTAATGCGTCCATTCGTCACCACCACCTCTTGCACAGATGCCTCTGCTTCGCACAAGAGACCCACATGCTCACATGCGGCAGTGACAACTGCTGAGGGGAACCGCAAGATCCCCACAGTACTGGGCAGAGCGCATCAGCATCAGATCCAGCTCCCACAGACCTCCCGTACACCCCCAAACATGGCCCTACCAATGGCCCTCACCTCTCATCTCAGAGTCCACCCTCAAGGCATGCTGCAGCAGTTCACCACCTCTGTGGAGAGGCAACAGCGCCCTCAGACAAAGCCCTGTCTGTCCACAGACCAGCGGCTGTGGAGATCTGAGCCTATGGTATGCCTGAAGGCAGCCACGCACCCAGCCCTGTCTCACCACTTCGCTGCTCCCTCAGCCGCCACGGCCCCCCCACGGCCAGCCAGCGCGCCCTCCCTGCCTGCCCTGCTGGGGAGGGACAGTTCCCCCATGTGCCTGCCTGTGGCAGCGGCCGTTAAAGCCAGTTCCAGCCCGTTTCGGCGCTCCCTCTGCTGCACACTGCCTCCCCTGCCCGTGCTCGCTGCCCTTTTGCCACCATGTTGTACACTTCAAGCCTCGCCTGAGGTGAAACTTCACGGGCGGCTGTGCGGGAAGTCCCCGTGAGGAGGGGCAAGGGCCCATCTCACAGCCAAGCTCAGGGACACACGAGGAGAAAGCCAACTGGCACCAACTCATCTCCCAGCTGAAGCTGGAGCGCAGCAGCCCACCAGTGCCATCTGCGGGGTCTTCCAGCAGCCTCATGTGGGCACGGGAGGGTCGTGCTTCTGATTAAGGAGGCCGAGAGCAGGAAAGCCTTTGCAATTCTTAACGCTGAAACACTTTAAAATTCACAGAATGGCTGAGCTTAGAAGGCCGCTCTGGACACCAGGTTGTCCAACGCTCTGCTCAGGCAGGGTTCAGGCTATGGTCAAAGCGTGTGGATTTTTTGGCTTTCCTCTTAAACATGGGCTGCCCCTTGGTCCCCAAGAGGATTTTGAGCTGAACCGTGCCACGGCTGCCCCGCTGCTGAACGCAGCCTGCATGGAGCGTGAGCACAGCTCCTTCGCACAGAGAAGTAGAGAGCACAGCCCTGGGACGCGTGGGACAGTGCCCTGCTCCACTGCTGGGCTCAGTGTCTGCCAGCAGGCACAGCAGCGAGAGCAGCAGTCTTCAAAATCCACCTGCACGGGTCCTCCCCAGCTCTGCCCCAGCTGTCATCTCCTGCTGGGCTCACAGGAAAGGGTTTTGTGACATCGCAAAGCCTTGTGTGACATCACGGAGCCTTGTCACATCAGCAGCCCTTGCAAGTGCAGACACACAGGGCGGCCACTCAGGCTTGCTGGTCACTGCCTGACAGACAGAAGCCGGCTTGCGCACTGTGACTTTTTTCCTTGGGAGAAACCAAGATGAGGCTCCACACGGTTCTCTCCCTGACCACGGCACTCTGCATGGTGGTTCTGTTCCGCGGTGGCCTTGGCCTTTTCAACCACCACCACTGCATCACAGCCGGGAGGGAAAAATTTGCTGAAAACCTGAAGCAGCTGCCTCTTGTCCCTGAGACCACGGCTGCTGAATGGAGCAGCAGCATCGGTCTTCACAGCCCCCACTGCAGGGTCCGGTTCAGGATGGGCATCATCCCTGAGAGCCAGCAGCAACAACCCACTGTTGCAGAGAGCATGGCTGCTGAATGGAGCTGCAGAATTGGTCTGCCCAGCCTCCACAGCAGGCTCCGGTTCAGAGCAGGCGTCATTCCTGAGGACCTGAATATCACGGCCCCTCACCTGCACTACTCTCTGGGCCAGCCCGGGAAGATGACCTGGCTGCTTTCCCACCCCTGGATAACCGTGTGCCTGCTCCCTATGGCTGGGACTCTACTTGGCCTCTGGAGAAATGTCAGGAGACACAAGGGACAGGTAAGCAGTCGAGATCAGTCACACCAAAGGGGACAGGTTGTGGGGAGCAAAAAAACACAACAGCCTTGGCCAAGAAGGCTTGCAATGAACAAACAAAATCCATATTGGGCAAGAAAGTTTCAGTAGGCCCCGTGAGGTCCTGTTTCTCCTCACGAAGGACATGCCAAAGCGTCGGGCCAAAGCCCTCCAAGAGACCCCAGCACAACACAGGTCCCACGGAGGTTTCCTCTGCTCAACATACTACCCTGGGCAGTCCTGCAAGGCTGACCTTCTTCCAGAGGAAGCCAAGCCCAGCAGGGCACTCTGTAGCTCCACTAGGCCTCATCTGCTTCTTTGTGCCCCAGCCCTGCCGCTTCCAGGGAAGGAGACAGACGGCCTCATCTCTCATGGGGACAGGCTGCTGGAAAAAGACAAGCCTGAGATACCGCAGGTTGCTCTGCCGGCTGAAGACTGCAAACAGAGTGATGCTCAGGTGCCTGCGGCGTGTCTCCCACCAATACCAGAAAGTGATTGAGTGCAGCCACTTGAAGGAGAAGGCAGGAGGAAACGGTAAGAAATGGAGCGCCTTCTCTAGCTCCCCATGCAAGTCCAGCCAGCACGTGTCCCAGGCAGATTGGCAACATGCAAGGCAGTGGTACAAGTGAATGCTGCTGTCCATGTGAGGTGGGACGTGAGGCAGGGGAGAACAGGCATCCGCGGCTGTGAGGTGTATAGAGTCATTTGGCTGAGAATGGCCACGTGAGCAATCCAGTTACTTGACATTAGTGAAGTAGTGAACCAAAGGCTTTGAGGCCTTGGCTGAAGGTTACTAGAGAACGCGTACATGAGACTGTTTGAGGGAGTTGGCAGAAGAGCCTGAGAAGTCAGGATATGTAGGGAGGAACTGATAACTGTAACCTTGGAAGGTATGCTGCACAGTTACTTAATTGTTAAGTTGTTACTAACAAAACACTGTTCAATTATATCTTGCCAGCTGTGTTGTAAATGCTCTGTTGTCCGAACTCTATAAAAGCTGCATGTGAGAGCTAATAAAGCTGTCAGCCTTGATCATATTGGTCTGTCGTGCTGTCCGCGTTGTTCCGTAAGCCCCCGCAACTGGCGCCCGAACAGGGACCCTCGGATCTGCCTCCTGAGAGATGCTTCGGTGGTGAAGATCAGCGCAGACCTGACGGGTGGGCAGCCGACCAAAAAGGAGCCGACAGTAGCCCTGCCGATGCAGAGGGAGGACGCGCGTGTCCCGCAGAAGAAATGTGTATCTGCGATTAGGGAGTCCACTCCGAAAAAGGCAAGTGGCGGTCGGGGAGGAATGGGGGCGGCTCAAACAAAGGAAGAGGCGGCTGTCCTTAATCTCCTCCTACACGTCCTCTCAAAGAGAGGGATTAAATATGAAGAAGATGTTCTTAAGGGGTTACTCCAGTGGAGTAAAGAAAAGGGGCTATTCAGTGCGGTTGGAACGGCATTTGAAATATCTACATGGGAGGCGATAGGCGCCCAGCTTTGGGACACTATAACTGATGGGGGGAAGGCAGCGCGTGAGGCCCAAAAATATTCCATGCTATGGAAGCTTATCCGAGAGACTTTGCGGGATATGAAATCAGAGAGAGCTGCAGCTGCTTTGGCGGCTAAAGCCTTGTCTCCGGTAATGCCATCCGTGCCTCCGCCTGAGCCTCCAGCCCTACCTGCCTCCCAATTACCCGCAAAGCCCCCGACGAGGGGTTCAAAAAACCCCTATCGGAATCCCTTCGATCATTATACCGGGGGGAGAACTCACCCGAAGATTGCAAAGACAGTTAAGATGGGTTTCCAATCTATGCCCAGTAAGGAGAGATCAAAATCTGATATTGTTACTGATCCTGAGGATACTGAACCTCGCACTAACACCCTAATTAACATGAAAGCCGAGTCGAAAGTTGCTGCAGCGGCTGTTCAAGCTATGGTCACCCCGGCGGCTGTCCCTCCTCCTGCTCCAAAGATGAATGGGATTGAAACCCTTTTTGGCCTGGGCAATTTACGGCCCATAAAAGGGATGAAAGGGCAGCAGTTAAGATCTGTTAGCGAGATGCTTGCATCTCCTTCTGAGACAAGTATGCAAAAGAGCCTACTCTCAGATCACCTGAAACCTGTGAGAGGAAAAGTTTTAATTGCACTTGATAAGCTGAACCTCCAGACGACATTTATGAGAAGCCTGTACACGTTCATCAAACTACTGTTGCTGCTCCTGAGTTTCTGACTCCTGATAATTCTGATGCTGACCTGGATAGTCCTCTTGACCCGGTACGTGTTGATCCGGAAAAGAAGCCTAATTTATATCCCCCAGATCCTCATGATAAATGGGCAGCTCTAAAGGGAAAAGTAAGATGGGTGGGGGATGCAGATGTATTGTGTGCTTATAGTCTCTCTGTGATATTCATGCGCCGAAAAGTTAACAAATATAAGTATGTTCATGTTTCTACCGACCCTTGCAGACCTTTATAGATATTGCTGGCCACTTCTTCCGATGTAGGCTGGCCACCTGCATCAGAACGAGTGTGCATTTTGGTCAATTTAAAAGCCCAAGCCTCATACAATGTGAGGGAGGCAGAGCCTCTGCAGGGACGCCCGCTGAGATTGAGCCTGCCACCTTACATTGCGCTGACGCTGTTTGGAGCTGGTTTCTTGATTCTTCACAGGGTCATTGCACCACATTTTGTCTACATTTTGTGTTTTAAATTTTGCATTTGTGTGAAGTCTGTTTATGGGATCCCATGTGTATGCATGTGTATGTAGGTGTGCGTATGTGTGTTGAGGGCAGATACTGTTCTGTGTATTTTTGTTATTGAGGTTCATGTAAAAGTTTTAAATGTGTAACAGATTAATGTTTCAGACAAGAAAGGGTTAATACAGAAGTGCTGTTGCTGACAGGTATTTATGGTTGCTGCTCGGCAGACTGCCAGCTGTAGCTGCTGCTGAGCAGGCGGGCGTTTGTAGCCGCACAAAGCGGCACTGAGGGATGATTTTTCTCTGTGTGTGTGTGTGTGTGTGGATATATATATACACATGTGATGGTATATTGAAAATGTAAGATCTGAGCATGACATGAATGGTATGGAATAAGGGGTGAATCCAAGACTTGGAAGAACCAATTGGTTGAAATAAGAACTGCTAACTGAAAAAGTGAGAGGGGTAGTGCAACCACAAGCTTTACCAGCTGCCACCCAAGCAGCATCAGGGTGGCAAAGAAGAAAGAAATGGGCAATGACGCAGCAAACTCCTTGACTGTTAACACCGTGCAGTTTACTTCTGCAGCTGCCTCACATTCCTGTTTCATCAGAATGCCTTTGCTTTAAGGAAACGCTTTAACTTGTCTTACTTCTCAAGAACTGATAACCCTGGGGAAGGAGTATATTTGTGTTCCCCCCACCCACCCACTCACCCACCCACAGGGCCATGGCAGCTGCCTGCAAAGTTTCTCAAGCCTCACCATAAGCTGGACAGACGAGTGGAAAAACCCAATGCCTCAGCTACAGGAGCTGACCGTGAATATCCTGAGCAGAAGGAGATAGAGGAAGAGAGAAACGAATGACTGCAAAACATCACTTAAGAGCGACTGAAGAGTAAGAGCCTGAATGTGTGTGCTTGTAAAGTAGCTATTATTGGAGGCTGTGATTCTGTTATAAAACCACCTGTACTTACTAGCCCGTTGCTAATAAGAAACTACACCTTGTATTGTATGGATTTGTCAATTGTAAAACAGATGTTAGAGCATGCAAATTTGCAGCAGCTGCTAGAAAATGCTAAGGCAAAAGTGAGAAAGAGTTTAATACAATGATAGCGTTATAGAGCAGGCAATGGAACAAATTAAGAGGGTGAGAGAACTCCACTGATGAGAAATTTCTTTGGCTGGTCACTCACTGCCACAAGCATCTTCAACATGCTGCTGCACCCTGTAGTATACATACTGCTAATGTTTATCCGTATGTGTATTGCCATAGTAGCGATTTGTTACTGAATGAAGCAGGTGAAACTCTGCATTGACAGCGAGGTGCCAGGACTGAGGTTGGCCAAATGCACCCTACCACAGTCAAGGGCAAGACTGGGTTGGCCTCTGTGTTTGCCACCAAGAAGAACTTTTAGCTCCGCTGTTGGTTTCAACCCAGCAGGCGTTGAGTGGTGGGGACACATGCCATGCCAGACCTTGATGTGAGGGATAGCCTCCCCTGTTATCAGAGAGCTATAGAAGAGAGAAAGGCAGGCCAAGAAGCCTGTGGTTGGCATATGTTGCAGATATGATCTAGTCTAAATCCACTATTATTCTGACCTGCTACATGGTGTGTGTGTAAGAATCACTGATATGCCACGTTATAAAGGTTCAAGTGACTTCAGACAGAGCGAACACAGCAAATTGTAAAAAAGGGGAAATGATAGGGAAGACCCCAAATACACGAATCAACAAAGCATTCTGGTCTTAATAACAAGGACAGCACACCTTCAGGAAGATGAGGGACTGAATTGGTTGAACAAAGTGTTTTCTGGCTTGAGCATTACAGGATGGCTTTACTTTATCTTAATAATTTTGTCAATCTTTTTTGGTATTCTAATCTGCGTGCCTTGTTTGCTACAATAGCTAATGGAGAATATAGAAACTTTGGGAAAAGTAGATCATAAATCTATAAAAACTGTCTTTTAGTAAAACAAAAAGGGGGAGATGTGGGTGAAGGGATAGAAATAGTTAACGAAATGGATTCAGGCATTATCGCCCTGGTCTGGCTTCAGCCCTGGGAACAGCAAAGAAAACAACAGGTGTTAATGCCCTGGGCAGGCCTAAGCCTTGAGAACTGTAAAGACAACAATGAAGGGTGAAGATTGGTTAGCAAAACAGAGTTTGCAAGATAAAGCAGGATGTGCATCTGAAAGACAGATCAAACTATGTGAATATTTGTAACCCTTACTTTTGCTAAATCAGGACGATAAGGGAGTGAGAGAGTGGAAAGTTACTGCTTAGCACTCAGTAGACTATAAAAAGGATGGGATACCCAGGAATTCAGACCAGCATAGGCCTATGTTGTCTATTGTCAGTTTGTTATGCTGTCTTTGATGGTAATATGTATGTGACTATGTTAACTAAATTGGTCAACTATATGCAACTGAAAGACTGCTGGATATGTGGTCAAGCAGACCATTTTGATAGACTACTACTGGAATTTGTAGTCTGTTGAACACTTCATACCAGTGCAAGACTAAGGCAGATCGATTAATGGAAGACACTCCCCTTAGCTTGCTCTTTGTAAATCACCCATCACATCCATTTGCACTGTTGTTGCAATGGCCTATTTGAAAAAAAAAAAAAAGAAAAGAAAAAGGGGGAGAGAAAGGGAAAACAGAAAGTAGCCATTCTAGAATGGTTACTTCCACCTAATACAGCACGAAAAGGTATATGGCAGTGATCAGAGGCTTGTTGCCTTATTCATATTCAAAGCCATCAAAGTGAATTGGGCTTAGCTGAGGGAAATGCCATAGCAGACTCAATGGTGAGTCTTTCTCTCGTGAAGCCTGTGAATTCATTTGCAATGGCTAGATAAAGTCACTCTTTATTTCACCAGTGTCGTGGTTTAAGCCTCTCTAACCACGCAGCCCGTTCTCTCCTCACTTCCCCCTTTTTCTTCCCCCCGCTCCCGGAGGGATGGGAAGGAGAATCGAAAAGAATGCAACTCCCACAGGTTGAGATAAGAACAGTTTAGTAACTAAAGTATAACACAGATCACTACTGCTACCACCAATAATAATAATGACAAGGCAAATACAAGGAAAGAATACATTTTCTCACCACCTAATACCAAGCCCGACCATGCAGTGCACCCCCACCCTTCCGGGTCTCTGCTCTCTGCCCTCCATCCTGGGCATGACGTGCTGTGGTATGGAATAACCTCTTTGGTCAGTTTGGGTCAGGTGCCCTGTCTCTGCTTCCTCCCGGCTCCCCTCCTCCCTGGCAGAGCATGAAACTCAGAAAGTCCTTGGTCAGGCCAAAACATCACTAAGCAGTAACCGAAACACTGGTGTTATCAGCACTGTTCCCAGGCCCAAAATCAAAAAACACAGCACTGCACCAGCTACCAAGAAGGAGAAAAAATGACTGCTGCTGCTGAACCCATGACAACCAGCCAGCAAAAGTTTTGAAGCGGCAATTTGATATATCTTGGACAGATGCATAAGGTATTATAAAAGCTTGTTCTCAATGCAGTCAGCACGGCACAGGGCTGGGATTAGGGGTTAATCCCAGAGGTATTCAGGCCTGTGAATTGTGGCAGATGGATGTAACACAGGTACCTGAATTTGGAAGACAAAAACATGTACATGTTACAGTAAGATTATTGCTTATATGTGGCGCTTGTGGTTCCTTTTTTAGCAAGAGTAGTTTATTATTAGATGTAGACAGCATAAGACATGCTACCCTACAAAATAGGGCAGCTATTGATTTTTTATTATTGGCTCAAGGACATGGTTGTGAGGACTTTGAGGGAATGTGTTGTATGAATCTCTCTGAGCATTGGTTCTCTATGGAAGTGTATTATTGGCATGTTATCTCATGATGTTAATCGGGTCTGGATTGCTCAAAAACAAAAAGGGGGAATTGTGGAGAGTCATTTGGCTGAGAATGGCCACGTGAGCAATCCAGTTACTTGACATTAGTGAAGTAGTGAACCAAAGGCTTTGAGGCCTTGGCTGAAGGTTACTAGAGAACGCGTACATGAGACTGTTTGAGGGAGTTGGCAGAAGAGCCTGAGAAGTCAGGATATGTAGGGAGGAACTGATAACTGTAACCTTGGAAGGTATGCTGCACAGTTAATTAATTGTTAAGTTGTTACTAACAAAACACTGTTCAATTATATCTTGCCAGCTGTGTTGTAAATGCTCTGTTGTCCGAACTCTATAAAAGCTGCATGTGAGAGCTAATAAAGCTGTCAGCCTTGATCATATTGGTCTGTTGTGCTGTCCGCGTTGTTCCGTAAGCCCCCGCAGTGAGGTGCCCCATGGGTGTCCAATCCCAGGAAGAGGGGCCCATGTCCTGGCAGGTTACCCTTGTCCCGTGACATTCCAGGTTGGTGCCCATGTCCCATGGGGTGTGTGGTGCCTCTTTCCCATGTCCCATAGGGACATGGCCTACTAAGGACCCCCGTGGATGCTGGCCTTGGCTTTAATCCCCTGCAAGGGTCAGATCTGAGGAGCATTTCATTGTTCCTCCCCAGAGATGAGCAACAGATAACACCCGTCCCAGGTGTAACAGCATCCATCTCTTTTCTCAAAGAGAGGCAGCAGTAGCTCACAAGGATGCAATAAGACTATCTCACCACTTCGCTGCTCCCTCAGTCGCCACAGCCCCCCCCTCAGCCAGCCAGTGCGCCCTCACTTGTGGCACCCTGCAAGAGACTCCAGCACAACATGAGGAATGAAGGTGCTGGGCTTCCTTTTCAGATTCCTGCCTGGTGATGCATATGGGTATTTGTGTCTGTGTACCCAGCAGTAATGCAAGGGAGAAAGCTGCAGACCTCTATAGGTTGAAATTAATTTGCGTCAGTTGCAGAGAGCATTTTTCCCAGAGGGTGCCCTTGTCTGTTGTGGGTGCACTTACTTCTGGCTACACCACTAGTTTCTGGTCCTCATTGATCAACACACCCTTAGTGTCAGCCATTCAGCCAGTTTTCAGTCTCACTGTCGGCTCAGCCAGCCCGTACATCAAGAGCTTCACTTGAGGATCTTATGGGAGTCTTTGTCAACAGTCTCAGAGAAATCAATATAGACAATATGCTCCGATCTTCCCTCATCTGCCAAGCCAGTCATTTCTTTATAGAGGGTTATCACTTTGTTTAAGCATGCCTTCCCCTTTGTGATCCATGCTGACATAAAGTGATTTGCCTACATAGCGATCTACCCCTGCGCTAAAAGCAGTCTCACCCTTGCCCAGTGACCACCCCACTATTGCTAATGCCACCCTGCCTGTAAGCTCTTTAGATGAAATTCATTTGGCTGTTACCTCTTCAAGAGATTTAATGGGAAAGGCTCAACTTCTGTCTCTCTGCTATCCTGAGAGCACAGAGGGGCTTCACAAAAACACCCAAAGCCATATGTGCACAGGTCTTGCTGAGAGCTAGCCTGGCCAGCCAAAAGCCAGAGCCACTGCCTTCAGCACCTCCCTCTTCACCCAAAGTGTCTGTGCCAGGAACTTTGCTCCAGGTCTGGCTTTAACTTGCAGAACTAAGACAACATTGCCCAAGTCTGCTTCCACACTGGGAACACAGCCAGTAACACACAGTACCAAACAGGAAACAAGAAACACCAGCAACCATTTGTTCTGTCTTTATTTAAAGGGGAGAGGAGGCCAGCATTTTATCTTGAGAGCTGTCTTGGCTGCTTGAGCCCCAAGATGCCTCCCCAGTTCTGCAGGGCTTTGGTCTCTCTTACCTATATGTGGCAGGTACACCCACCCTGACAAAAGCCCTGACAAAAGCCCTGACAAAAGCCCAGGAAAGCTTCCCACCACAGACAAGAGCCGGGTAGAGCTTCCTGCATGCACAGCTCTTGTCCCACCCACATGGTGGTGGTCCTTGGGTGCAGGGGTGAGGAAGTTAGGTCCTGAGCCCATGGGGGCCTATATGACCATGCCTAACCACAGCTCAGACTCGACCAGGGTATAAAAGGAACCGCACCAGAGGGAATGCGGTTTCAGTCCTCCTCGGAGCAGCAGGTCTGCAGTCAGGGACTCTCCCCTTGGGTCAGGACACCACCCAGGGGAACTCCTCGAGCTTGAGAGCCTTCCCATTTCATGAGTGATTGTGCATTTTGGATCATCGGCCTTGAAGTTTAAGATTCAGCAGCATAGTGACGAAGTCATGTGACATTCCAAATCTTTAGTTCATGTTGGTGGAGTTTTAATTGAGTTTGAATGAATTTTGTTCAGCTTCAATTTATCGGTTCTGTGACATTATGGCTGTACCTAGAATTACCTAGTGCAGCCCCTGATTATGGCAAAGCTAGCATGCCTTGGGAAGTGTCTGGGATAAGGGGATAAAGACAGGAAAGGGGATAAAGGGCTGCCACGTGCCCACATCACAGATCAAGAGGGAACGAGGTTGTCCCAGCAGAGGTCATAGCAAGGAGTATATGGGGTGTGTGTTTCCTTTCTTGCTCTCGTTAAAAATCAAATCTTATCTCACATGGGGCTGGAGAGCAATGGAGCATTGAGCATCTAAGGTCTTAAGCTTTTAACCATGCAGAACAAAAACAATGCTCTGGAAAAGTTGGGAATCACAAAAGGGAGCAAGGCTAATGGCCCCTGCTCCAGGCTTCATGGGATGCCTATGAAAGTTTGTTTTCAATGGGGCAAGTCAGAGCCAGCAGCATGGGCCAAAGGATGCCATCCTATGTCCCCTTCCCTGGCTGCCACCAAGCCTCTGGCCCAGCCCTGCTGCCCCTTGCTCTCCAGGCATCCCCTGATGTGCAGTCCAATCCCACCAGCCTCTACTGGGACACGGGTGCTGCAGCACTACCAGGTTAAGGGAGACTTGTTGTCACCCTGTGCCAGGGAGGACACTTCCTGGGCAACCCTGGGCATGACTGCAGGGACACTGTCCTCCACACGGATGCAATGAAAGGGACACAGACTAGGTGACAGCATGCTTTGAAAAAGGGGAACAGAAAATTTCTGGGCATCTAGGTTCATGCTACCCAGCTGGGACCTGTGGATGTCCCATATGGGGATCCTGGGCAGCCCAGGGACACACTGCTGCCCCTGCTGAGACAGCCTGCTCAGCAGCTGCCTTTCATCATCTATTGCTCTTTTCGTTCAGTAGAGGCTGGTTCTCCCCTAACCGTATCTTACAGACCCCAAATCCCCCATCTAGAATAAAACCGTTCCCAGTGAGGAACGACAGACACACTTCTGACCTTCTGCAAGCCATTCTCCAGGCTTAGGGTTGACCCTAGGGCTCTGCTAGGAGTCCCACCACCCACCTGGCCACTGAGCATCAGAGGATGCCATCCCCACCCAAGCCAAGCACTGAGACTGCCAAAGACATGAGCTGCCACGTTCATATGATCACATACCCAGCATCCCCTCCCGGGTCCTTGCTGAAAGTGTGACAGCTGACCCACACTGTGGTGGGAAGGGGTGTCAGACCCAGAAAGGGATGCTGTTGAGAGACTGAGACCTAGTAGTGCAGAGACAGTCAGGGGAAGTATTACACACCATTCTCCCAGTGGTATCGTGCAGTGCCTGCCAGCCAAACCCAGGCTGCTCAGGCCCGAACAGCAATGGCAGGAGGAGGCAACGCCAGCCAAGTTGCAAAATCCATGCCACACTTAAGTCACCACAGGTCTGCCCCTTCCCCCGGGGAGAGATCACTGTGATACTAAAGCACCTGTTGCTCTTCCTTCCTTCATGCCTTTGAGGTGAAGATCCTGACAGCAACATCTCCCATGACCCTCTTCTCAGTGCCCTCCCAGCAACACTCAGCCTGGCAAACACCTTATGGCAAGTAATTTTACATTATTCTGCATTTACACAAAAATAGAGCAATTCTATATTTATAGATACTTATAGCCGGTTCCGTGCTAGAGGAGTTGTTGAGCAAGGCCAGGAGCTGTGGACAGTCCAGGCTCCCAAGTAGCCGGCTGATTCTCAGTCAGCATTTCAAACATAAAAAATTAAAGGCATTCATCTCCATCTGGTTTCTTAAATAGATAAGGGGGGAATGAATGAACAGTATGTACAGAGGGGCAGTGCCAGGGCCCAAGCGCCCTCTACCCCAGCCTCATGCTGCCACTGGGGTCAGTGAGGCCGGCTGCTGGACTCTGAGGGCTGCCGCTGGCGGGGAGGAGTGTAGCCATTCAGGTAGCCGTTGCTCTGGCGCTTGCTGAGTCCTCCATTAAGAATGTCCTGGATGTGCTGCACAATGAGGTTTATGGCCACTGTGAGCAAAAAGGAGGGAAAGACATGAGGGAGAGATTGCATTAGGATCACTGCAAATAAACTAGGGCCAGCCCAGAAATTATGACCCTGATGTCTCCCTTACTCCCATCCCCTCCTATTCCATGGTAAGGAGCTGCAACCCTGTCAGGAGGAGCTGCTTGCTGGGACTTCATCCCTCTGCCCCAGCTAAGCCCAGCACTCAAGCCAGCAACTGGCTGTCCCATTTGTACATCTTCCCTTGGGAGAAGCACATTTATTTCCCTTTGTGTGGGATAAACCAGGAGTTTGCCTAGAGGCACTGCATGTAGATGGGCACCCATGCTTGATCAGAGGAACACAAACTTCCAGCCAGGAAGAAGCAAAGGGAGAGGCTCATCTCAGGGAGGGCATGTGTGGTAACAGCACTCTCTTGGGTGACAGTAACTTAAGACACCTCTTGTGGCAGGCTCCACTGCAACAGCACAGCCCAAAGCTGGTAGCCAGAACATAACAGCAGGCTCTGGGTCCACTCACCTTCGTTATCTGCTCCTCTGGGAATGATCACGTCAGCATACTTCTTGGTCTGGGAGGAGAGAGAGCACTGTGTTATGGCAAAAGTGGAGACCCGCCAGGCTGCGGCGCTGCCCCTGCTTCCTGGGGCAGGTCCTTCCCCTCCCCTTGCCAAACCCAAACCCCCTCGGAGGTATGTCATTGCTGATAACACATTTTGGATGCTTTTGTTTGTTTGTTTTCCGCTCTGTGTTTCAAGGGCCATGCTCTGTGCCTGGACTCCATTTTCATGAGCTCATACAGACTGCAGTAAGAGGTAGCAAGAGTCACCCTAACAAAACTGAAATAAAAAAGCCTCACAATCACAAGACTCCAGCAGTTGATGCTTTTAGGAACAACCTCTCTGCTGAATCCAGCCAGACTTGGTGCAAGAGTTGGCAGGCCTGGGCATAGCCAAGTGGTCTGCTTGGAATGTGGGAAGAATGTTCTACCAGCATCGCTTGCAAAAAAGGTCTGATTCAGGACACCAGTTCTGACCTATCTTCACCTGTAGGTGCCAGTCTCAGTTTCCTCCTCTATTTGTGTCAGCTTTTACAGCTGACCAGTTCCTGACAACCAAGCTCTACCACCAGTAAAGAAGCCAGCTCCATGGATGAAGGCTTCCATCTGACACCTTCATATCAAAAAATCACCAGCACATGCTGGACCATTTCAGTGCTGG
This sequence comes from Ara ararauna, assembly GCA_028858755.1. Lineage (NCBI taxonomy): Eukaryota > Metazoa > Chordata > Aves > Psittaciformes > Psittacidae > Ara > Ara ararauna. The sequence continues at coordinate 46,070,801 of CM054382.1, forward strand.
ACCACCTGGCCCAGGGCTGGGTTAAGAGCCATAACAGAGCAACAGTGGGGGCTGAGCCTGCTTAACATCCGCATGCAATTGTTCTGCAGCTGAGTGGACCACCAGGTTAGAAGCAGGAACAGGCTACTGCAAAGCTGGTGGGTAGGGACAAAGCAGTTGTTTTCTACCCCGCTTGTTTCACGTCTCATCTACATACAGACTCTTCAACAGAAGAGACTGATGCACCATCTGCTGCTTTGCAAAGCTGCAGATTTACTTTGCTGGGGACTTGCAAGGAAGGTCCTAACTGGACCTGCCTTTCAGGAAAAGCTTTTCTGGGATTACCAGGATTTGGATGTTGGTCCCCAGAGCCACAATCGAGCAAGACAGATAAAAGGGTGCTGCTGAGGGGCCAGGAAAAGATCTTCTAACAAGCACAGAGCAAATCAGCCCCTCTTACAGGAAAGGGCAGAGCTGGCCACCTAGACAGGCACAGAGATGCTTCTGAGGCTGACGACTCAGGCTCCATTCTTGCCTGTAGTGCTGGCCAGCAGTTCTCGGGCTGCAGGACTCTGCTCCTTCTTATTCTGCCTCCAGAATAAGAAGAAAATCATCATGTAACTACTACATCTGCTTGAAAAGCCTTGAGAACCAAGGCACAGGCTCCTCTGTATGAGAGCCAAGAGGAGGTGTGCAATGGCTAGTCCTGCAAATGTGCTATTTCACCTGCAAGTTCTGTACGACTGTAGTGGTGTCCCACAAGCAAGTCCCTGTCAGCTAGGGAGCCTTGCCTCACTTTTCAGTTCCCAAAGTAGCTTCCTTTCTCCAGGCAGACCTTGCAACGCTATCCCAGAGCAACATCTGTGTGCTCTATACTTTGGCCTCTCACCAGCCAGGAAATGCAACCTGCAAGGCCACATCCTGCAGCACAGAGCACAGGAAGCAGCTCCCTTGCTCTTCCAAGCACCCAGCCAGCAAGAAGCCAGAAAGACTCCAGGGTGAAAAGGGCAGGCAGGACAGCCCAAAACAGGAGGCAGACACAGCAGACACTGCCTGTGTCAGGCATCTCCCCTGGCTAAATGCAGCCAAGGATCTTCCCTCCTGGCTGGCATCTGCTGGGCTGCCTGGTGTTGGTTTATCGGACCCTGTGCAGGGAGGGGTTTATTTTGCCATACAGGCCTTCCCCACAGGGGAGTGTGAGCTTACGAGGAAGGCAGTGTCTGTATAAATAGTCCCCATCTCGCCTTGTCTCAGCCAGCACTAGCACCCCTATTTTTGCCAGTGCCTGCAGGGAGGGATGAAGGTGAGACAGGCTGACCTGAGCTCTGGGACACAAAATGCTCCCATCTGAAGAGATGGCCACTGTATAAGGTATTTCTGGCAGACCCCTGTGGGTGTCACTCCCCTTACTTACTGGCAAACAGAACTCTTCAAAGGCAGGCTTGACGAAGGTGATGTACTGAGATAAGATCTGCTCGAGGTCCCTGCCTCGCTCACTGATATCTCGTAGCACTGCAGGGAAGATGCAAGGCATAGTCAGGAGCTGAGACATTAATTACTCCATCCCCCTTCCCTTTGGCCAGCCATCCATGTATTTTGCCAGAGGTCTTTGTTCCTGGAAACCGCTGCCCACATGTTCAAGCACACCTCACTCCTGCTGTATGCTTCCAGGCTTTCCTGGGAGCCAAGAGCTGGCTGACCTAAGGGCTTTTCTTGTTCTCCCTCTCTTCTTAGCTCTGTAAGCACATTTCAGCTGTAACCAGTGCTACCCCAGTCTTGACTATTCCCAGCCTCACAGTCCCTGCAACCCTCCTATCACTCCTTTGGCCAAAACGCATTTAGGGCCATTTCCCCAAGTCGATCTGGTGCAGGGGTGCCCAAAGAATAAAAAAACAGTGGAGTTCACTCATACACATATTAAGGCACAGTTTAACTCAGGTGTGCAGAGTAAAACTCGCCCACGTACCCAGCTCTGCCAGGCTTCTTGTGCTGCTCCCAGCTGAGTAGGAAGGGAAGGTGAAGCAGGCTCCCACAGCAAGAGGCTGGGGGTGGTGCTTGGAGGAAGCCAGTAGAGTAAGCTGGCCTCCTGCTTGTTCTGCCGCTTGGGCCTTACACCCTGCTTGCATTAGGTATTCGGGCCATTGCCATACTCAGTCTGAAGCCACTTCAACATGAACAAGCGCCCCAGTTCAGTGGGAATTCAGCCCATGGGTAAGAGCCAAAACTGCTGTGCTGTGGCAAAGCAGATGGCTCTTGGCTCTCCCCAGGGGGCTGGCTTCTCCCCAGCACGCCTGGCACTGGGTTTGGAGTGAACCTTTTCCACATGCCAAGGCAGAGCCAAGCCACAGCACTACTAGCCTGTGTGACTTGCTCGGCAGCCATTACCCATGTGCTTGGAGGGCCAGGACAGTGCTGGTTTGGCACCATTCCTGTGGGTCTGTTTGTCCTCAGCCAGCAGCCTCGCAGTGTGCTCTTTTGCAGCCCCTAGCGGGGGAGGTGACAGAGGAAAGAAAGGACTGTCAGCAGGATGTGTGCCAGCTCCAGGAATGGCTCAGCCCAGCCCAGGCTGCTCTAGACAGTTCCTTGCCTTCTCCAGAGAGTGGGAACAAGCCCCAGCTCAAACAATACAGAAAAACAGACAAAGAAAATAAACCAGAAAGACTTTTGTTTTCCAGGTCCCACACCCTGTTTGTTGGCTGCTCTGAGGCAGGGAAGGAGCGCAGCGAGGGCGTATTTACAGCACACCCGGCCTGGCATGGCATGCTCGAGGTCTGTGAACTGCATAAGGGTGAGTGTCCACCTTGCAGGGGCTGGGCCTGACAGGCAAAGCTCTCCTGCCTGCTCCCAGGCAGATCACAGCAGGGCAAATCACCCTCACACACAAACCCAAGTCAAGCACCTATTGTCTTGTACCTGACCCAAAGCAACAGGTCCCAGCAACCCAGGATAAGACCACCCACCCTATCTGGAAGTATCACCCTCTACTTTCAGGGCAGGCAAATGTCCCAAGGACAGATTGGTACCGTGTAGAACCAGCAGGCAGACATCTCTCAAATCAGGTCCAAAACACGTACAATGACTTGTCTTTGTTTTACATAACCCGATTGAGGACAGAGCAGTGAAGGGACCTCAGCCAGAATCAGCTTTGCATGGCTCGGCCTGTTTGAGGCACCCAACAGACCTAGCCCCTTGTCCTATGGTAGCAGTGTTTTTCCTGGGAGAGGCACAGAGATGGGGACAGTGCAAGTTACATGTGCAGAACCACAGCACTCCTGATCAACCAAGCTGTCAGCTACATTTGCAGGAACCTCATCTGCTGCTGCCTAGTTGAAAAGCCCATTGCGGCAACTCTTCAGGACTTCCAAGAGGGCAAGATGACTCAGGGCCATGTCACAACACAAGATCCTGACTTTTGGTACGAACTGCCTCCAGCTACATTCCAGGGACACAATTATAGCTTCAGCACCTCACATGCAGGTTCTCCTTTCTCTGAAATGTTAGGGAGATACAGTAAACAGATTTACTGCTGCAATGGGCCTACCAACTGCTAACAGCAAAACAGGTCTATTCCCTACCAGGAGGCCAATGAGCTGCCCTAACTGGGAGATACCAGCACCTCAATCACGCTAGCTGCCCCTTTTCAAGGCTTTAGCAATTGATGGTGGGTGAGAGAAATACCTAAGAATAGCCTGGGTCCAGGCAGACCGTCTCCAACAGCTGCAGCACAACTGGGTTTACCTCTGTATTGTGGTCAACAACTGGATAGTCTCAGTTCTTAGATCTTGGATGGGATCTCAACCAGTTTTCACGCCCTGAGCTCATGCTTCTGTACCAAGTCCAAAGTGACTGAACCATGCACTCCAGAGTACAGCTAGGATGCACACACGGTCATCTTGCACTGCAAATGCACATGCAACACCTTTCCTTCAGATAGCTGATCCACGGCACTGCCAAAATTGTTGTAACTTGAGATTTGAGTTGTATGTTACAGGAATTGCTATAGCAGGGCTGTCTTGTTGCTAGCCAGGCTGGGAGCAAGGGAAGGAGTTCATTGAAATATTAAAGCCTATAAACTAGCCCAAAGGGAGCAGGGGTGAAGACTGTAATGAACAGACCTTTAAATCATTGTAACACATAATTTAAGTTGCATGTTATAGGAATTACTATAGCAGGAGGCACCTGAACCAATGGAGGACAAGCCTTACAAGAAGCAGTGCAAGTGCAGCAGTGACCTGACCTGAGCTGGCTTTGCTGCCCAGTAACTCCATGCAACACACCACTTCTCTTGTCCCAAGTGATCACCATAACAGATGGAGCCCAAAGTCATGGACTAAATGAACTCAATGGACATTTGCAGCTATTTCATAAGGGCGGTCCATAAACAAAGGGAATTATATCTGTGCATTATATTAAAGGATGGGAAGAGGTGTGGTGGGCAATCAGAATGCATTGGATAATGTAGGACCTGAGCATGGCATAAATGGTACAAAATAAGGGGTGGAGAATATGCTGGCTTTAGCGGAGATAGAGTTAATTTTTTTCAGAGTAGCTAGTATGAGGCTATGTTTTGGATTTGTGCTGAAAGCAGAGTTGATAACACAGGGATATTTTTGTTATTGCTGAGCAGTGCTTACACAGAGTCAAGGCCTTTTCTGCTTCTCACACAACCCCACCAGCGAGTAGGCTGGGGGAACACAAGAAGCTGGGAGGGGGCACAGCCAATACATCTGATCCCAACTGACGCAAGGGATACTCAATACCATATGACATCATGTTTACTCAGCATACAAAACTAGGGAAAAAGGAAGAAGCCAGGGAGGACGGGGGGGAAAGGATGACAGATGACAGGACACGCCATTCAGAATTATGGCATTTGTCTTCCCAAGTAACCCAAGTGTGAAGGAACACTCCTTTCCTGAGGATGGCTGAACACCTGCCTGCTGATGGGAAGTAGTGAGTGAATTCCCTGGTTTGCTTTGCTCACACACGCAGCTTTTTACTTATTAAATTGTCTTTATCTCAGCCCATGAGTTTTCTCACTGTTACTCTTCCAGTTTTCTTCCCTATCCTGCTGGGAGGGGAGAGATAGCAAGTGGCTGTGTGATGCTTAGTTGCCAGCTGGAGTTAAACCAGAGCAGTGTGCTACCCTGTGGCTGCTGTGTGAAACCAAGTTCTTGCTTCTAAAGCACAGTCTGCTTAAGGGATAAGGCTCACCACTGCAGGATCTTGCAAATGTCTATCTCCTAACACATCTCCCTGCAATGACTGTGCAGTCACCTCCCTGGATGAATCATGCAAGAACACTGGGCAGGGTCAAGGAGGATGTGTACAAAGGAGCTTCTAATCAGCACTGATTACATCCAGCAGCAGGCTGTGTATCTGTCCGGCAGACAAGGGCAGGCAGGCAGGTGGAGGCAGAGGGAGCAAGGAGGTGGCTGGTCTCTTCTCTCAAGTAGCAAGTGACAGGACAAGAAGAAACAGCCTCAAGTTGTGCCAGGGGAGGTTTAGACTGGATATTAAGAAAAAATTCTTCTCTGAAAGGGTAGTCAGCCATTGGAACAGGCTGCCCAGGGCAATGGTGGAATCACCATCCCTGGAAGTGTTCAAAACGTGTACCTGAGGCTATTAGTGACATGGTTTAGTGGTGGTCTTGCCAGTCCTGGGGTAACAGTTGGACTTCATGATCTTAAAAGTCTTTTCCAAACTAGTTGATTCTATAACTCTAAGACTAGTTCTGTAGCAGAATGGAACAGTCCCAAGCACACAAGCAGTTCCAGGCTAACACACTGAGACATACTCCTCTCATCACAGCATAGAGGTCTGGACCGGACCTCTCCTAAGTCATCTTCTGCATCCCCAGACACCCTATGGAGGCAGTCGGAACCAGGCAGGGGCAGGGACAGTTCAGAGAAAACCAAATTCTGCCCCAAGAATCCCCAAATGCTTTCTTAGTCATCTAGGGAGACTCAGATGGCTACATCAGTGAGCCCACTCATAAAGGCTGCTTTGAAATGAACAGCATCTCAAGACACACAGATCCTGCAGAGCTGGAGCCCCTTCTATGTCAACTGCAATCCATAGCCAAGCCAAGCTGGACATGGAGTGTCCCAGAGAGGGATATTCTGGTTTCTAGAGCTCTTCATTCACAAAAGCCATCATCCCACAAAGAGGCTCCATGCTGTGCTGATTGTGCTTGCACAGACTAAAAAAAATGAACAACCAGACTCCCTATTTGCATCATCATCTACAACAGACAACCTCACACCCAAATGCATCTTTGGAGCACATCCATATCCCAGGTCCTGAGCAGATCTATCAGGCACTGCCTTCTGACTGAACTCCCAAGATGCTCTGCCTTGCCCATTGCACTCCTCCCTGCTGGTACATGCTGACTGTAGCTGCTATTCAGCCAATGACACAGAGCTGGTGCCACAGGGCCATACAAGGACATAGCACGCTCAGTAGTCACACTGCTACACGCATCAAAGGAGGAATCCCAGGCAAGGCAGCAAAAACCTCACTGAATGCTAAAAGACATGGGGCAAGGTGTTCTCCACTGCCATAAGCTGCCCTGTGTGATATTCTGCACCAGGCAGGAAAAGCTCCCTGGCTCTTCGCTAGCAGCAGCACAGCTTTGTGTCAATTCCAGATCTGCTCTGATCACTGTAACCTGCCTCTGCGACCAGCTGCCCAGATCAATTAAGTGACATTTCTGTCCCTGCTCCACAAGGCATGTTTGGGCCTCACCTCTGCGGGACAGCCGGGTGTCTGCATCCGTGTCCACAAAAAGCTTCATGCGGAACAGATCCCGCACCTCCTGGCTGTAGAAGGCGAGGATGCCTTCGAAGAGCACCACGTCGGCAGGGTAGACAGTCACCGTCTCCTCTTTCCTAACAGGAGGAGGGAGAGTCAAAATATGCTGGTAGGGGAAAACAAGCCAAGAGAGGTGGGGGAAACAGCGGCACTCCTAGGCACTGCTCCAACCCTGGGACATCACTGCTGCACCACGGGGGTGACCAAGGAGAGGGCAGACCTACCCCACCACAGTGAAGGGAGTCCAAGGCATACGCACACTTCCTAGAAGGACAAACAGCAGAGCAGGAAGCAGATCAGCCCTTCTCCCCCTACCTTGGCCAGCTGCTGCTTGCAAGCGCTATATGCCAAGCCATGAAGCCCAGAAAGCCTACACATGGGGCTTCACCCATGGGAACCTGCAAGAGCCAGCTCTGCTCCTCTGGCAGCCAGGCAGCACTCCCCTGACACCACAGTGCTTCTGTGTGAAATGGAGCAGAGTCACACTGTCCACAACCAATACAGGCATGCAAAAACAAGCTGAACACATGCAAGGGAAGAGTTACAGGAGCAAGTACTGTTGCTCTCCTCCTTTCCTGGCAGTGCCAGGCTGTTTGAGCATGGAATACTTGTTAAAGCTACAAACACAGTTTGTGAGGAGAGAAACTGCTGGTGGAAGAAGAAAAGAGGGACTACACCCCCCAATCTGTTGACACCTATATGTTGCTGGATGCCACTGCTTGGCTGCACAGCTTTCCAGACCCTCAGACTGCACCTGTATCTGCCCTGGATCCTCTAACCAAGAGGTCTGGAGAAGTTAGGATTGAAACTTTGAGTTGGCACATTAGGTGCCTAACAGTGGGCGCAAGCAGAGGGGGAGGTGGTTTGGGTTTGCAGGACTGCGTGCTGTGCCACGGGGTGTTAGCAGCAGCACAGCAAGGCAGGAGCAGCTGCTGGACCTGGAGTGGGAGACAAAGTCGTAGACAGGAATCTGGACCGTCTTCCCTTCTGTTATCTCTTTGAGAGTTTTCACGATCAGCTCGTTGTCAAAGGCATCTGAGGAGAGAGGAAACGTTACCTGAGGCAGCTTTGCAACCCCTCCCACCCACCAGACACTGAGCTTAGCCTAGCCAGAGCCACTGGCACTCTACACTGGGGACAGACAAACGCACAGACAAGGAAGAAAAGCCCTGCACATCCCCACGGACATAGCAAGGCGAAGGTCTCCCAGAGCCCCTGGGTATTCACTGTCACTGCTTTGCACTAGCCTGGGATCTGGCCTGCAGAGATCAATACCACCCTTGTGTGGTGGTGCGGCTGCCCAGGCTCAGGAAGGCATCTCCTCCAGGGCTCCAGCCCTCAGAGAGACTGGAGCAGTGTTTCAGCCTTGAGTCACTGGACAGACAGAGCTCTGTTTGCTCAGTGCTTGCTGTCTCTGGCCATTGTCCTATGGTGATGCAGGGACAGCAGCTCTGGTATTTCCCCACCAAGCCCAGAAACGGTTCAAAGAGCCCCTGTTGTAGTAACAGGGCACAGCCCCTTCAGTGGAGGGGTTTGCAGAGCAGCTGCACAAGACTGTTCCCTCCGTGAAGGAGGGACACAGAGCTGCTGGCTCCAGGGGGGTGTACCAGATCCGATCTCCCTGGTCCCAACCCAGCTGCACCACAAAGGTTTTCAAACTGACGGATGTTTTTGCAGGGAGAAGAGGAGCATCTCAAGTAGTTTTGAGGGTTCACAACCTGCCCTTTCTCATCCCAAACACTCCACCCCACAGGCAGTTTCCTTCCCAGGAGAGACAGAGGTTGTACTTGTAGGGAACACAGGTGGTCCCCAGCCACCCTGCCAGGGGTGAAACCCTTCACAACAGCTCAACTAAGTCTCCCACTCATGCCCCATGTGGAGACAGGGTCCCAGTGTCCACACAAGACTCTTTGCTGGTGAAGCAAGGGGTCCCGCTCCAGCCCTCCCCGCCCACTGCATGGCAGAGCCACACTGCTGTTCTCCATTCATTCACCTGGGTGGTCAAAATTGAACTGGCCTTTGAGTGCTTTGGATTTCTGCTCTGAGGTGAGGACCCGGTAGAAGCTGTCTTGGCTCACGATTACCACCTGCTTCTGGCGGTAGTCCACCTCGTTCTGGCCCAGCAGCTGGACAATCTTGGAGCATACTGAGGACTGGGAAAAGAATAGCAAAGGAGGCAAGTCAGTGGCAAGTGGTATCCAAGCCGTGCAGGGAGGAAGTCCTCAGGTAACAGCCATTTCTGGGTGCATGAGACACTGCTTGCGGGACCTCCAGCTGAGTGTCTGGTCCTCTCAGCGGCACAGCCCAAAGCCACTGAGGGAAAGTGCTCCAGAGGCATCAACATCGGGTCCTTCAGTGTCAAAGCAGCACTAGTTTTGTTTCCTGCCTCCCTCTCCTCCATCCCTATGGCCTGCCCACAGTTCTTACTCTGGGCACAAATGGCAGCAGGAAACCAGTCAGCCACTGCTTGGGTTCTGCCACATCCCCAAGGGCCCCATGGCCAGCTTCAGCCTGGCCAGCAGCTCCCCAGGGAGCAGAGCTGCATGTGGTACCAGGGCTAAGCCTCCTCCCTGGGAGGCAGCCTTAGTGTTTTCATTCCTCCAGTGCTGGTCCAGGCCAGAAACCCTACCACAGCATGGGCAGGGAAGGAAAGAGTCCTCAGAGAGGGAAAGACAGATTGTTTTCAGATGCTAAACAAAGCTCAGGGTGAAAAGACACCAGAAAATGAGCCATGGGACTATATCAGGGATCTCTGCCACAGCTGCCAGGGCTGGGAGGAGCAGTCTTGAGCATATCCTGGTGCCTCTTGGCACAACCAGACTAAGGACACTGCAGAGCCACGTGGCTCTGGCTGACGGTGCAAGATCCCCAGGAGCACTGCTGGCACAGGGACTGGCATCTCTCATATCACATGGAGCAGGCTGGGTGCCGGTGGGCTGGCATCAACACTGTGCTGGCACTTGCAGCAGGCACAAGCTGAAGGTCATGCTGGATCCCACCGCCGCAACAAGAATAAGAACAGAGCCTGTGGGAAAAATCCCAAAGCCTGTTTCAGTCCCTTCTCCTTAATCATACAAGTCCTTGGCCACTGTGCAACACAGGGGTGTTGACCGCATCACTAACTGGCAGCCAGCATGCCTGCCCTGGCCAGTGAGACTTGCCTGCGTGAACCATGTGTGTCAGCCCCACTCCTGCCCCACAGCATCCACTGTTTAGGGAGAAGTGGGTGCTCCTGACGCCAAACTGAGCTGCTCTACCTCATGGAATTTTACTTGCTTCAGATGCCCAGTTGAGAAGTTCCTGGTCTTGATCACCACAGATACTCTCTGCTGAGCCCTCTGATTTGCAAAGAGAAGTTTGCTTGCCCCAGCCTGCTTGTGGCTCCTTCCGTGCTCCCATTTCCCTGCTGGCTTAACCATCTGCTTTGTACCTGGCTGACAACCTCCAGATTGACAACCTTCAGCAGAGCTGAAGACAGCGGTGGTGAGAGGGAACAGGGAGAAGAATGCATGCCTGGCAGAGGAGGTCACCCCAGCAAGCAGAGGGCAAGGCTGTTTGCCTGAGAAGCTGGAAGATTTGACGGCATTCCTGTCCCTAGAGACTGTCCCTTCCCCTCCAGGCTAGGCTGACCTGACTTGGCTGTGACCACTGTGCTATGAGTCAGCCCCAGCCTGGCTGGAGTGCCTCCACACACAGCACTGCTGCAGAGTGAACTGGCTCAGGCTGCCCAGCAGCCGTCCTTATGGTGCTGGCCACAAATTTGGGTTTCAGGTCAGGGATGGGGTCTCCTGAGCATCCCACCTTCTTTTCCTGCCTCTCACGGCTGGCAAGTTAATGCTTCCTGAGCCACGTCAGGAAGCCCTGCCCTGCAGCAAGCTGCTACCACCCAGAACAAAGCAGTGCAAGTCAGTGCCAGTCACTCACCCTTCAGCATGCACAGACACAAAGCCAGAACCCATTCTCCATTTCCTCTGTTTTCTCACTCCCCACATCGTTCTCCAGCCTCCGTCAGCCCTATTGCTTATCCAGCTGTATCCCATAGGTTTTGCAAAAACAGGGAACAGGGAGTGCATGGTGCCTCTCCTCCACTTTTCCTCCCTGCTCTGTCCTCCACACACTGCAGCCTTCAGATGCTGCCTGTCCAGCAGGGAGATACATTGCAGCAGGGTTCAGCCTTAGCCACAGCCACTGACACCGAATTTCCCATAGCCATTGCAATAAACCACCTCCCTGCACAAGCACCCAGATAGACCCCCCAGTCTGTATATCAGCAGGCTCCATACACATCTGTAGCAGAAATCACCTTCCCCAGCCCAAAAGAAGCAGGCCCCCTTTACTTTGGATCAGTGAAAGCAATACACCAGTTGCACACTCACTCTCCCCTTGGACTTCAGCATAAAGATGGAAAATAAAATCATCTGAGGGCATCAGACAGTTCCTGCCAGTCCTTCTTCTGCCTTATGCACACTAATCTCTGGTCTGTTGATATTGGAAAGTGGGAGGGGAGGGTGGGGAAGGAGGAAAGCCCCCATCAGCTCGGAAAAATCACCCTCCTGTTTCATATCCCACAACTTAACACACCTAGTGGTGAGAAAAACCCACGGAGAAAGTAGCCCCCAGCTGCTGGAGACAGGAGTATATCCTCCCACTGGGGCCCAGGACAAGGACTGGAGCATGTCCTGGCTGCATTTACCATTCAGTGCTCTGTGGTGGCAAGTGACTCCTGCAAAAGCATCCAGGCAGATGCTATAGAGCCTTCTCTTTTCTCTGGTGGTCTTTGGCCACCTATCAGAAGCAGTGGAGAAAAATGATCACAAGGACATCCTGCTCTCAGGACTGAGCTCAGGTTCGTCGTACTGTGTTGCCCAGCTAGGCAGAGATGTCACCTCTGGGCTCTGAGAAGCAGCATATGTCACCCTGGTCCCATAGAAGTGTGGGCCAGGGCACTAAGTGCAGCAGGACATAGGAACAGGGGGGACATGGCATGTTCCTCCAACCCAAGGGCTGTGTTCAGCTTGCCTTAGTGCGGCAGCAAACCTCAGCAAGATCTATATGAAGAAGGTGTTTTTTCCTTTCCTCACAATCATTTGTGATGGAAACAAGAATGGTTCACGGGGGGCATTCCTTGATGCAAGTCTGAATACCTCCTACACCTGGACAGGCATTTTTTCCCCTTGGCTGATAAACGCCCCATGTTAAGGAAGAAATAAAACCAGAAACACAGAGGTTACAAATTCCCCTACACAGTGGGTACAAAACTTTCCGGTCTTAGGAAGTGTCCCTCTAAATGAATAATGCATGTCCCCTCCTTAAACCCCCTTCTCCCAAACCAGTAACACATACATACATGTGATCGATGCTAATCCACTAATAACTGGAGATGATAGCAGTTATACTCTGAGGAGGCCTAACGATGCCCTGAAAGACCAAGACATGACTGCGAAGTAACGTGCCAGGGTGCAATCAGCCTTGCTCAGCCCCCTCCCCAGATCTACACTGGGCACACCTCACCATGACCCAAAGTGAACACCAGTGGCAATTCAGCTGCAGAGCACTCCCAGCAACAGGATGCTTTCTTAAGCATAAGCCTTCCCCTCCTCCAGAGCTTGTTTAAAACTAAACATAGACAGAACACAAGAACCTCAAAGCCTCCATGGTTGCCAAGTGGACCTTCCCCATGTTAGCCATGTAAAACCAATGCAGGACTTCCCAAGCATGCAGGCAGAGAGCCCTGGCCCCTCTGCTGTCATTCATTACTTTCCACACACTGCACTGAGGGGAAACTTGGCTCCAGGTTTAAGCCAACTGGCTGCAACCAACCAAGCTGCACTCCCCCAGACTTTGCACTTGAGCTGCTCCCTGGGAAAACTGCAAACCAACCCACACCACACACAGATGGTTGATAGGGAGGTATCTACACAGCGCAAGAAGCGAGTTCAGAAATGTTATTCCTGAGCAGAAGCAGCTGCAGCTCCTCTTGCAAGACTCCTCTGAAGCAAGCACACAAATAACTAGTGTTGAAGGAAGAAGTACAGCTTTATTCTGCTTGGAAGACACAGAGGGCACCTGGGGAAGAACTCCAGCATGTTTTCCCAGAAGGAAAGAAGTGGTGCACAGGGGAAGAAACTCTACAGATGGTTATTTGGAGCCCTACCCCTGACATTTATTTCAAAGATATTAATTACGTTACATATTTAATTTATATTTACTCATGGCCTATAGCTGGCTGCTCAGATATTCTTCAGGAGTTGACTAATTTCCCACTCAGACTATCCCACAGTCCCTCTTGGGTAGCTCTTATCAACCAGAGAATTAGGACCTCAGATGGGTATTGGAGAGAAAGCTGATGGACAATGCTACAGGTAACCACCACAGGAAGGTTTCAGGCAGGACACAGCTGATGCTTGCAGCCCCAGGTTTGCTGCAGCAGATAGTGCAGTATTGGTATTTCTGCTCCAGCTGGTAACGCCTGTCCTGGGCTAGGAGGGATCCCTATGTCTCATGCACATGAATACACTAAAACCTACTTGCTCAAAGCAGTCCATCTATCCCCAGGGAGCCTGGCACTGCAGAGGGATGTCTACACCTAGTTGCTTGCTAGGGTCCCAGTACAGCAGCAGGGAGGACCCCCCATCCTCCCTACGCCAGATAAAGTGATTCCAGCCCTAAAGGTATACTGAAGCTGCCAGCACCCCCAGAAGCAGGAAAAGGGAGAAGAGCTGTGCCGGAAGAAAGACCTACCAGGAGCGGCATGTGCTGTGCTCCAGTGTGGAAGGAAGAGAGGCATTGCTGCAAGCTGCTCACCCTGAGCCAAGATGCTGCTCACCACGAGGAGAGTCCTCTCCAACAGGGTAATGCCTTTGGCCCACAATAAATGCTACAGCCAAGAGCAAGGACAGACTGCAGCAGTTACATCCCACCTCTCATCAGGGAGAGAAGCCCAGAGTTTCCCTCAAGGGATGCCACTGCCTTAACCCCCTTTCCTTTATGATCTGCAGGTCAGCAGGCTTGGCAGGGGCTGTCATCAGCTTTTTACCCACATACAATCATAGAACAGTTAGGGCTGGAAAGGACCTTAAGATCATCTAGTTCCAACCCCCCTGCCATGGGCAGGGACATCTCCCACTAAACCATGCCACCCAAGGCTATGTCCAACCTGGCCTTGAACACACTGCCAGGGATGGAGCATTCACAACTTCCCTGGGCAACCCATTCCAGTGCCTCACCGCCCTCACAGTAAAGAACTTCTTCCTCATAGCCAATCTAAACTTCCCCTGTTTAAGTTTGAGCCTGTTACCCCTTGTCCTATCACTACAGTCCCTAATGAAGAGTTCCTCTCCAGCATTCTTATAAGCCCCCTGCAGATACTGGAAGGCTGCTATGAGGTCTCCACGCAGCCTTCTCTTCTCCCGGTTGAGATGTCCTCATCAAATGCTTGTGGATAAAAGTCTCCAGTTTAGGGATCTGACAGATTTTCCCTAAGGTCACGTGAGGGGCTGCTGGGATTACTTGTTGCATTTCTTTGAGGTTCCCTGCAGTACGGTTCCCTTTCCAGGCATCACAGGGGACTTTCACTCAAATGGGTTGCTGAAATCAGGAGCCACGGTAGTGCTGCCCTTCTCTCCAGCTAATCTCCTGCAGCACAGTAGTTATGGATTTTGGTCTCTTCTTGTAAGGTTATGTTAATTATAGAGTATTAGGAAGTGCTTCGTGGACTGGGGTGATACACAGAACAGATACCAAATTGGGAAGGGTCACAGAGTGTCTATTAAATGTCTGCTTGCAACTGTGGAGAGCTGGTTCATGACCCACACAATCCTTTCCAGTCCTAATGGAGCATATCCGCATGGCAGCACTGGGACTAGAAACTTGCTATTCTTGTACCAAAAGCCTGGGCCTCCACCCAGAGCTTTCCCAGGCAGGTTCACCATTCTTGCATTTCCCTTTGTGAGCCACAGGCCAACTAGTCTAGGACTGGGATAGCCAGGTTTCTGTTCACTCACCCTGGGATACTGTGCATGGGATCAGCACTCCTGGGCTGGAGCATAAACAGGCACACAAACACTGAGGATCTGAACACAGATTATGCACAGGGAAATAAAAAAACCTCCGAACACAATCCCTCCCAATCCGCTGGATTTAGATACAGGATATTTTTCTAGAGCCTCTGCGGCAAACTCCATAGCCTTAAGCAGGCTAAGTCCACAGGATGATGGGAAGCAGGCTCCATAACAAAGTTACACATATTCATTCAGTAACAGGAAAGGGCTGACCCATCAAACGTCCTGTGTATAAATCTGATCAAGGGCTGGCACAAAATAACGTTCTACTAGAAAGTTTGACGAGCCTCTAGCGCACATTGACACCAGTGTTTAACAAGTCAGACCTTGTGATGCAGGGCTCCTGCCAGCCACAAAACAAACGTCACCAGGAAATGGTGCTGAACTGACACAGGACTGCTGCAATCTCTGCTAGTCCCCCTCCCATGGCTCCCCTAGGGTCACTGCAGGGTCTCCCTTAGGCTTCTTTGCCTGGCATCCGGGTGGTGACAATGCGGCAGTGGACCCCAGGCTTCTGTGGGGGATTTCAAGCCCTTGCTAGTATAAGGGAGCGAGCACTGTCATGCAAGAAGCCCCACGTGGAAAGGGAACAGCCTCATGCTGTATGTACTGCAGCTGGAGCTATGCTTCCCTGGGGACCAACACTCTGGCTGTCCCACCCTGGCTGGGTGATATCAGCCTTCTAACTCACTCATCTAGGCAGCCAGCTCAGACTCAGCATTTTAGGTGTTTAAAACAAAAGTGCTAACAGATTAACAGTGAAGAATACACCTGGCTGAACACATGCTGCAATTCTGATGCTCTGCAGTCTGAAAACTCTCAGGCTGCATGGTTGAACAGGCATTTCCAACTTTATGCTCTAATGCAAGATCCAAATTATGCAGCCACTGGGCCACAGTGGCACCAATATTCAGCCCTCACTAGCTTGAGGGCTGGGTAGCCAACAAAAGCATTTGCAAATCTGTATTTTCTTACAAACTCCTGTTGGAAAGTAGCAATTGGCACGCTGCTTTGCAGCACGTGGGGACAAGCCATTAATGCATTAGCCCAAGTTTGAAGAGCTCTCCCCACCTTTGCAACCACCCCATCACCATATGTTTCCACTGCCATTCCAGCACTGCCAGCAGAGCTGCAAGGCACCAGGAGCCAAGCGAAAGTGAGGACACATGAAGAACCTAAGAAGGTATCCCAACTCTTTACAGCACAGTAGTCAGTTTGCTGTCTTTTCCTCCAGCCCGCAGCCTGGCTGCCTGCCTTGCATGCTGCAGTCTTTGGTAGTCAGGAATCTCTTGTGGGAGGAAGGGAAGAAGGTGTTAGCACAAAGACCATGGGTATAAAAAGGAAACAAGAACTTTAGCAGAGCACTTGAAAGCACACAGGATGAAAGAAAATGCTACAATCAACCTTGGGAATCCCTCTAAGGAAATGAGGCAGTTTCAGTTCTCTCCAGCTTTGGCACAGGAGGGGGTCTTAATGCTATGTCATCTCCTCCACATCAAGAGACTGCAGGAAGCTTTGCCTGAGCTGCACAGTGCTTGTATTTCAGGGGACAGTGAGAGAAATGCTGCCTCCCAGCAGGCTTTGTGAAGAACCTGTTCCAGCTGAGCAGACACAAAACAGCCACCATGCAGCTGAGACTGCCCTCATAGAGGCTGCAGCATCACAGCCTTCCCAGGACCTCTGTGGCTCCCCACTTTTGCACCCAAACAGTCCAGCTTCCTTCTAAGAGCCAAAAAACAGGACAGCACTTAGGCTTCTACCTCCTATTTGAGTACCAAAGTTGCTCAAGCTTCTTTTGCTCACCCAGGAACAGCAGTCAGCCTTTGGATTTGAGTTCTCACCAATTTGCCTTTAAGAAATACCAGCCAAACACTTCCCCCAGCCTCTCAGGGAATGATGGCCACCTTGGATGCCAGCTTCCCCAGAGCACCACACAACACAAGTTGTGGCAAGCTACAAGCAGGATTCCTTCCTTCCATAGCCTGACTATGCTGGTACATTGAGAGGGACGGGGGAGGACTGTGGGGCCTCTTCCCCACCTTAGACTCAAAAGCAGCAGTGGGAGGTGCTGGGGGGACCATGGAAAGCAAATGCCCCCTGTTATCCTCTGGTGTGCTGCCAAAGGGGTGTGTTATGACAGCAACCCTCAATTGGTGTGAAGGTGAGTTGGATGGATTTGCCACTTTCCTAGTGGGAAAGATGCCTGCTTTCCTTCCCTCTAGGAGCATTTTGTTCTCACCCAGAGCCAGCATACTGGCATGGCAGCCCTGGGCTAGATTTTAGCTGCAGGGAAGCCCTTAGCTGAGCAAACCACACCAGCCCCAGCATTGCTTTCCCAGACTGTGCTGTGCACCTGGCATCACCCAGCACATAGCACTGTCACTAGCCAGTGGTGGGACAACCCCAGGGCACCCTTGCCTTGCAGCTGCATCGAGTGTGAATTTGAGCGTCTGTGTGCACAAGCCCCAGCTTCTTTTTTCTTGTTGCTTCTCCTCAATTTTTTTCTTTCTGGTTTTTTTTTTTTTTTGCCAGCATATTTCTTGCTGTCTTTTCCCACAAATTTTGTACTGATAGGCTGGATCCCCTTCAACTGGCAGCACCCACAGAGGTTTTATTTAGCAGGCACCAGTCACTGGAGGGGGACGGGGACACAAATCTAGGCTGGGAGACAGGAAAAGCCAGTTACTACCTTACCCTTGCTAGAAAGAACCATTTGGCTATTTTTTTTTAACTAAGGCAGCCTGCTGCTACCAAGTATTTTCACTTTGAAAATAGTTGAAAATTTGAAAATTCACTTTGAAGTTGAAAATAACTGTGGCATATTGTACTGCAATCACTGCTTTTACCTTGTGGGCCAGAGACACAGCGCTCAGAGACATAACAGTTCAGCAGTGCCAGACAC
This sequence comes from Ara ararauna, assembly GCA_028858755.1. Lineage (NCBI taxonomy): Eukaryota > Metazoa > Chordata > Aves > Psittaciformes > Psittacidae > Ara > Ara ararauna. The sequence continues at coordinate 46,088,555 of CM054382.1, forward strand.
GATGTTATTGGGACAGCTACAGAGAGGCAGACCCACGCATCAGAGAACAGACAAACCCAGCATGTTTGAATCACCATTAGCTGTAGTGCAGAAACAATCCAGCTTTGGTTCCCAGTGGAGGAGATTGCACCCTCTCACCATCCCTCCCCTGTTATATCTGGATTTTTCTCCCTTGCAGTAGAGCAACAGCAGTCCAAGAATCAACTGTGAGAGACGGATTCCTAAAACAGTGTTATTATGGACTGAGGTACAGTTGTTGGGTTATGCCATCCTTAAAGAGAAAAAGGCCCCCCTATCCCAGTACAACTCAACCCAAAGATATAAGGTGTCTTCCTCCTGTGATAGCTCACATTCAGTTTCCTCAGCAAGAAATATTGCAAAGGTGTTGCTACTTCCAAATTTATTCACGCTCTCTGAAATGCCTCTTAGAAATGCAGGTAGAATGTCTGTGTGCCCTGCATAGGGGCTGATGAGCTGTGGATCTGGTTTTACTGCTCTCTAAATAAGGGGGGAAAATCATATCAGGATAGAAAGCAACCTACCTCAGGTTAAACAGATAAAGAAAAATCCACTGCGTGAAATAACAGAAAAAAGAAATTATTTAAAAAAAAAAAAAAGGAAATAAACGCCGTGACGCTGCCGGAGGTGCCCAGCGCTGCAGTTTGGATGCAGCAGCCCTCCAGAGAAAGCCCGCATCAGCCCGGCAGAAGCGGCTCTCCCTGGCCCTACCACCCCGCTCCCGGCTGCTGCGGCCAAGGACCATCTCCTCCTGGGCAAGCCAGGAGGTCGTTCTGCCGCTGTGAGTCAGCATTTACTACGGATTTTCCACTCCTGATACCCCGAAATTAGCTAGAAAAGGGCACCCCCATGCTCGACCGACACCGCTAAAAAATAAATTGACTGCATGGCACCCAACGCGCCCTGAGGGTCTGCAGCGGGGCGAGCGGCCCTCGTGGACACCCCGAGTGAAGGGGTGACGGAGAGGAAGCGCTGGCTAAAGCCACAGACGGGGGGATTCTGCGGGGGGGGGGGGGGGAGAGGGGGCACCTCCATCCCTGCCGGGCCGGGGCCGCGCAAGCCCCGCGCAGCCCCCAGCCCTGCCCGCCGAATGCCGGCAGCCCCCGGGAGCAGGGCCCCTGCCGGGGGGAGGGGGGGTCAACGTTTGCACCACCACCACCACCCCCAACCTCTCCTCCACGTGCACCCGGGGCTACCGCACTGCCACCCGGCCAGAGGCCTCGGCGGCCCTGCTCTCTCCACCGGCCCGTCCTTCCCCAGGCCGCACCGTGGGCCCCAGGAGCGGCGAGCCCTCCCGGTCCTGCCGCCTCCCCCGGCACGGCCCGGCCCGGCAGGTCCCGAGGCAGCGCACGTGGCGGAGCGGCCGCTCGGACCCGCCGCGCTGCCATGTGGCCGCCGCGCCCGGCGGAGAGAGGCTGCTCCGCGGCGATCCCTTTTCTTCCCCCCGGGGCTCCCCGGAGCCCGCCGCGAAGCCCCGCACCTTGCCGCTGGCTGTGCCACCGCTGACCCCAATGAGGAAGGGCTCGCCGCCGCTGGGCTGCCCGTGCTCCTCCAGCCTCTGCTCGCTGTCCCCCGCCATCCTCCCCTGCTAGTAGCAGCAGCGCCACCACCTCCTCCGCCTTCACTCCCCGTGCAGGGCTGGATTTATTTGATGAGTCAAGGGCCTTCCTCCCCGCCTGGTTCACATCCCTGCGCTGCGGCGCCCTGCCAGGTGCCTGCCGCAGCTGCACATGCTCCGGCCCAGCCTGCTGGCGGTCGGCACGACACGACACAATACGGTACAGTACGGTTCGGTGGCCACATGGCTCCGCACCTCACCGCCGCCCTCCTCTGCCCGGGGACAAAGGCGGTGCGGCCGCCTGGTGCACTAGCCCACGTTCGCTCTCCCTGCTGGCTTGGTTTGCCCCTTCACCAGATGAATCCTGCTGCCCACTCACCATCAGCCTTCAGTGGGCACTGGGACCACACCAAAGTGGTTCTTAGCAGCACACCCATTACATGTCCCCCCTCTGGCGTCTCCCACCCCCCATGGATCCTGGTCCTGTGAACAATTAGGAATGCTTATTAACGATTCAAACCAAGAATAAAAATTATGCTTATGTTTTGGCAAATGGGACCCATTGGGAGGAGCTGCCAGTGCTCCGGAGGCCAGGATTCAAAGTCAAATGCACTTGGTGAAATGGAAAAAGGCTCAGCAAAACGAAGGGTGCAAGTTCATATGGGCAAGTGTGATGTACTGTTCTTAGGTTGGAGTAATCATCTTGAAAATACAAGATGGGAACCTGCTGGCTAGCCAGCCCTTTTACAGATAAAGATCTGGGAGTACAGTGGATCAACGAAAGAGTCAATACTGTGCTGTTGTGAAAATGGGAAACATCCCACAGGAGCATACAAATGTAGGCAGGGACCATGTTTTGGGAAAGGTGAGGCCTTGTGGACAGACTCCAGCAGGGTCTTGGGAATTCCCGCTTGGGGTCTGGCTTTGCAGAAGGACCACAGGAGCTCTGCGTGTCCAATCTGGGGAAGAGATGGCTGCAGGTACAGGGCGCCTGTTTCTAAATACATGAAAGGCTGCCACATACAAGAAGGGAATACATTTCTGTTACCCATGGGTATTTGAACAAAATGTTGCCAGCTCAAATTGCAACAAGGGCAATTTGGGATAGACATTCAGGGGCGTTTTCTAAGTGTGGGAACGGTTAAACCTTAGAATCTGTTTTTGAGGAACAGTGAGGACGCCACTGAGAGGCACCAGAAATACTTTCTGATTAGAAAGTTTTTAGTAGAGTTGATCCTGCGTTGGGGAGGAGATGGTCTAAGCAATACCCTAAGGTTCCTCCCTTCATAGGATCATCAGTTTCAGTGAGGTTTTTAACTTCCCACTTTAATACAGTGAAACAGGTGTGGAAATGTTTGTCAGAGAGTGCCACATCCTAGCCCTCATCACGCAGGATGTGAGAGAGCACCTGTAGGGAAGGTGCGACCCCAATTTCCTTCCAACTGCACCCCTGAGGACTGCAGCTTGTGGCATAAGAGCATGGCACTGCATGCGGCTGGTGCCAGGGGAGGAAGTGCCTCATGTGGACAAGAACTTCCTGTGGGGATGAATTCCAGTGGATTCCCACAACTCCATGCCAGTTTCCAAGCACTGACCGGGGGCACAGGTCCTGTGCACGCCACTGCATACAGAAGCTACTCACAGCTCTTCTTTCTTACCCCCACAGCAACAAACAGATGTCTGAATGGCAAAACCCCCTCAGCGCATGGTGACCTCTGCTGTGCTGAAGCTGTTTCAGACTGTGCTGTCCACCCAGTCTCAGGGCTGAGCATCTCTGCAGGATGGCCATCGTGGCATTTCTTTTCCGGTTCCCCTTCTAAACCAGATGCTTGACATCTGCCAGGAGTGCACACACTTGTATAGGGAAGGATAAGTAGTGACTCTTGATGGGCCCTGAAGGGGTATAGTCAAGGCTTATTTATACAGAACACAAGGAGAACTTGCAAAGATCACATCATCAAAACCAGGCCAGGGCTGTAAACTGGAAGGGAATGAAATCCAAGTCCCAGCCAGTTTTAGATGGCATCTTTCCTCAAAACTTACCTGAAAATTTTACACTCTTCTTCCCAGCTGTCAGTCACTAACATACTGTGAAAAGCAACTTAATCTTTTGTTAGCTATAGGCTGAAGACTTCAATATATGAAATCTGTTTGGACATGACTCTTTCTAGTCTGGTTTTGAGGTTGCCTCAATAAATTCTACCTCTTCTGTATCTAGAATGTTTGTAGACTGCCCTGGCCCCTAACTCATACGTCAAGAGCTATGTATTGTGCACATGCTTTCCTTTTTCTCATATCCCAGGCTTGTTAAATCGAATCAAACTGCACCTAACTCTTCATCTGTCTGTCACATATTGATCAAAGCATAGAATACTGATTTAAAAAGGAAATGCCATGGAGAGCACTATGCCTTCTGTTGTCAAAAAAAAGAAAAAAAAGGAAAAAAAAAGCTGAAAAGGAACCTGGTGTGATTCAAAATGACGGGATGAAGGCACAAAGAGCCCATGTCACCTCTACCTCCAGTTCAAAGCACAGACACTAGAGAGGAAAGAGGTACATGTAACTGTCTCCTCCTAGCCTGGTTTCTGCCACACAAGCGTTCTGTGAAAGACCATGTTCAGAGTCAATAACTATGGTGTGAATCATTTGCCATAGTGGTATAAGAGAAAATATTTCCAAAGTTTTCTTGGGGGATATAGTCTAGTATTCTATGAAATATTGCCTTCCTTTATATGGATAGATCTCACAGACAGGTAAGCCAGCAAGCTCTAAAGAGAGGGAGAGGGGACAGAAGATGGCATACAGCACAGCCAAGTGCGTGAGGTGGTGCACCGCAAGATACAAAACATTATCATGGGTCCTGCCACATCATCAGTTGTTAACATCTTCCTGCTGCATGCACTAAACTGAAATAGAAACTGAAAAGGGGGAATGTCTTTAAGCTGAAAGAGGGTAGATTTAGACTAGATACTAGGAAGAAATTCTTCACTATGAGGGTGGTGAGACACTGGCACAGGTTTCCCAGAGAAGTTGTGGATGCCCCATTCCTGGAAGTGTTCAAGGCCAGGTTGGACAGAGCCTTCAGCAACCTGGTCTAGTGGAAGGTGTCCCTGCTCGTGGCAGGGGGGTTGGAACTAGATGATCTTAAGGTCCCTTCCAACCCAAACCATTCTATGATGATTCTATGATAATCATCCTTAATTTCACCCTGTCTCCCTGATGTCTCCCACTGCCACTGGACTCCTGTTGCATATGACCTGGTTCTGCTCTCAGTTCTCTCTCAGTGCTGCAGGAAACCCCCAGAGCCCGGAGGCAGTGCCAGGATTTTCTTGTGGCACAGAGGGTGCTTAGCTGCCACTTTCAGTGATGGCCTGACTCATTGCACCACCACCTGCACACATGGATTTGTGTTTCCTTGTATGCAAATCTCACCAGGGTTTGTCTGCTGTCTCATCTCACATCCTCACTTATTACTTGCTGCTGCTTTCTCTGAACTATGTTTTGTCACCCTCTTTCTGAATGGAGTGTTTAATTTAAAGGCAATGGCAGGGCTTTTTACTTTCTTTATTTTCCACCCAGGTTTGCATATCTGCATCACTCTTCATTGACAGCAAACCTCTCTGTTATATAAGGACAGGCAAAAACCCACACTTCCCTGTCTGCCCTATTTCCTTTTCTGTATTTTTGCTTTCTAGGTCTCCTTGCCCCATCACAACTTGTGGATTTGGTCTAGTTCTGTTGCTCCAGGTGCAGCCACCAGAACCTTGATAAAAGTCAATTAGTCTCTTTGCTAAATCTGTGCCATTATTTCATTGTCCTTGTTACTGTTCTTCTTAGTCTCATCCCATCTGTGAATATTTTACACATGCACAGCAATGTAAGATTTACTTCCCTGATTCCAGCCCTTTGAATCATTAGTGCGAGGTGTCCCTGCCCATGGCAGGTTGGAACTGGATGATCTTAAGATCCTTTCCAACCCTAACTGTTCTATAACACAGTACTCTGCTGCTGACTGTTGGAGTGCAGGGGCCAGCACTGAACCCTGGAAAAGGGCAGCAACCCTATTCGTAAATATCTGATCCGAGAAAACACCTCCTGCTGCTGTGTGCTAATGGGATATTCATATCATTGCCAAATTAACCCAAGGTGCAACTTCAGAAACCAGGGAAGGCTGCTCTGAGCCAACCCCTTTGTGACTGTGAGGAGCGTGTTCACGAAAAACAGGTGCCTCACGCATCTTACCCTGGAAACAGCCCCGGAGCAGCTCAGGAGGACCTGTATGGAGCAGCACTGCCCGGCAAGACATGGGGAGGGCTGTGCTGGCAGCAGGAATCCCACTGCAGGCCCAGCGCTGGGCCCGGGCACCTGGGCTCAGAGGGTGCCGGGGCAGGAGATGGGCTACCTCGGCTGCAATGACAGCGTCTGGTCCCGGCGCCGCTGCCCATGAAGCGCCGCGCCGGGGTGCACCCACCGAACCCACGGCAGCACGAGGCGAGCCATTAAAAGCCGCCTGTTCCGAGGAGAGCAGCGCCCGCCGGCGCTCTCCCGCCCCTCGCCCTTCCCTCCCGCAGCACCGCCCGCCGGCCGGCGCGCCTCCCGGAAGCGCGAGCACTAGCTGCCGGCCGTTGCTGGGCGACGTGCCCCTGTGGCTTCCGGGTGGCGGGGTGTATTTCCGAGAGCGCGGTGGCGTTGGTGGGTCGGGGTGTCGGTACCACCATGAGTACCATGTTTGCTGACACCCTCCTCATCGTGTTCATCTCTGTGTGTACCGCGCTGCTGGCCGAGGGTGAGTGGGGCCCGGCCTGGCTGGGCTCTGGTGGACCGCGGGGCCCTGTCGGCGGGAGGCCCGAGCGGCTTGGGGGCAGCCGGGACGGGGCTGCCGCTCCTCGCTTGAGTCGCGCCGCTGCTGAGCGCTGGGAGCGAGCGGGTTAAAGGCCGGAACGGAACAGAAGGGAAGTGAGAGCGTGTGTCGGGAAAGGAGCTGGGCCGTGAGGGTGTGCGAGAGGTTCGGTTATTCAGGACCACCGGAGGCTTGGTGGTTGGAGGGCGGCATAGATACCCCAGGAGATGGCAGCGAATACCTTCAACAAAACCGACCTGTGATGTAGAGCAGTGGGAATTGGATTTGTTTTCTCTAGGAGGAAGAAGGCAAGGAGAGGATGGATTAACAGTTCTTAGTGTGCCTGAAAGAGGACAGTGGTGATTTTCTGCAGCTGTCATGGGAAGGATGTGAAGAAATTGTCTGAACTTGCAATGATGGTGACTTAGTCTGCTTGAAAAGGCTTTTTAAATAGTAGGATATTGAAGTAGGTGCAGCTTTTTAAGGGTGGTTTGCATAGGTACTTTTTGGGGTAATCAAAGTCAGAGGCTGCTCTCTGTTTCAGGCACTGAGCTATAGCGCCATATCTCCTTCATCCCAGAGCTGCAAGACACTATCTTCATAGAATCATAGAATAGTTAGGGTTGGAAAGGTCCTTAAGATCATCTAGTTCCAATCCCCTGCCATGGGCAGGGACTCCTCCCACTAAACCATGTCACCCAAGGCTCTGTCCAGCCTGGCCTTGAACACTGCCAGGGGTGGAGCATTCACAGCTTCCCTGGGCAACCCATTCCAATGCCTCACCACCCTTACAGTAAAGAACTTCTTCCTTATGTCCAATCTAAACTTCCACTGTTTAAGTTTCAACCTGTTACCCCTTGTCCTATCACTACAGTCCCTAATAAATTGCCCATCCGCAGCATTCTTGTAGCCCCCTTCAGATACTGGAAGGCTGCCATGAGGTCTCCATGCAGCCTTCTCTTCTCCAGGCTGAATCTTTAGGCATTCAAGGGCAGGGAGAGTCCCAGGTGAAATATGATACTTGCTTTTTTAGGAACTGTACTGCATTGCATTTGGGTTAGATGGTGTACACATCCTTTGCTTTTCACAGCATAAAGATGTGTCCACCTCAAGTGTCTCAGAAGCTTCTCTGCAGCTGGTGGTCCTTGGGACTCATCAGCACAGCCCTGTTGACATTTTTTTTAACCACTGCTTCTGCACTTGTGGTACAACTTATTTTGATCATGTTTGAGTGCAAGTTTTTTGACTGGAGAATCTCTTGAGCTTAATATCCATTTGCCTTTTCAAAAGGTGATACTGCTAACAAGCAGGTCCTGGTAGGAGGGGGAATTAGTCCTTAGGCCTTAATTAGGTGCTATGAAAATGCAGAACAGAAAGATGTTTATTGCCTTAATCAACTCCTGATTTTAAGGTGAGTAACAGCTGGTAAATATGAGCATGAAGAAACCAAATGAGTCCCAAGGAACAACAGTGCTCAGCAAGATAGCTGGTAACATCTAAGGATATTTACTTTAGGGGCACTACTGCTGCATGGAACTTGAGAAGGGGATTTGAAAGTAGGTGATGATACAGCTTGCTGGTGCTTTGTGCTACCTTTGCTGTATTATAATTTGGTTTTGTAGATGTCATGTAGACATGATGTATTTTTTGCGTATGTATTTGCAAACTTGTATTCCTGTTACTGCAAGAGGTCTTTATTTAGTAACTTGCGGAGTATTTGTTTCAGGTATAACTTGGGTGCTGGTGTACCGCACAGACAAATACAAGAGATTAAAGGCTGAAGTGGAAAAACAGAGCAAGAAATGTAAGTACTCTTCAGACACTAGAGAATGTCTTGTTGCTCCTGTTACGTTTTGCTTGAGAAGATATAAAGTTGAATGGAGTATGTGCTCTGAGAAATACCTGTTGCTTTTTCTGCTGAGTGACAGAGCTTTCCTCAGCTTGGTTTTCGTAGCAGCCTATTTCTACAAGTTACGCAAATCTGTTCTGAGGGGACTTATTTCTGTACTTAATTCTTCTCTTTTGCTGGAGGTTCTCTGTTGCTGTGGTTTTGTCTGAATTGCCCCTCTTAATGGAGGACAGGAGGGAGTAAGAGATCAGCACTGGCATATTCTTTTCTGAATGAGTAGCCAGTGTTTGTGTATGTAGATTCCTTTAGAAGCTTGAAATCAGTTCAAAGACGTAGTTTCTGCTTTTCAAGGGCAGTTGAGAATTTGAGATCTGAGGTAAGAAAGAACCAGGATTGAATAATGAATACCATGAGAGGAAAGCATTGTATGTAAAGATTGAAAGTCATGATTAATGATGGAGAATGGGTAAAGACTAAAGCCATGATAGACAGGTTTGGGCTATCAGCTGATATAAAAATAAATTATTCTAGTGTAAACTGGAAACAGATAGAATTGAATAGGAAAAAAGTCTCTAGCTGCTTCCATAGAGAAGAGATCCGAGAGGCCTGGGAGGGGTTGAACAAAGGAGGCAGGAAGGGGGAGAGGGAGTTGAGGGTAAGCAATCAGAAGATATGCCTCGGATATTGAAAGTAATGGTAAACAGGAGGGTCCGAGTGTGGAGTGTTTCAATCGACCTGCTTGTATCAGAAGCTAAGGAACAGAGAAGAAATTTAGCTGACCTTTCAAACTCAACTGCGTGCACCGTACACAAGTTGCAGCACACTACTGAGGCCAAACCTGGGCTGGGGTTACCTTAAAAATATTTCACCATGGTGTTCGGTGTGCTTAGTGCATGAGAGAACAGTATCATCAAAGCATGCTTTTTCCAGTCTAGCTTATTCTAGCCTTCCCGTGGGCAAAATAAAACAAAGAATTGAAGTATAGTTATGCTTGTATCACAGCTGCTAAATTAGGGCCTTTTGTCATCACAGCAGTCTCGATGGGGATTGCATTTCTGTTTCACTTTATTCCCACTTGGCTGACAAAAATGTGTAGGTTAGAATTGGACTCAAAAGAGCAAGTTAGAGAAGTAATAGAAACCCAGCTGAAAACTTTGAGTTAATGTCCTTGTGTGTTTGTGCTGTGGAACTCTGAAGGCTGTTAGCAGGGCTTGCTCTCTAGGGCTTAATGGTTGCTGTAAGAGTTTAATGCTTTGTTTTTATGGCTCTCCTGGTATCTAGGAAGATGTGAGATTCATGCATCTCAGTCAGTTTCTGACATCCTTCTTTGATTTTCCCACCCACAATAAAAAAAAGGCAAGGCTGAATAAGGAGTCACTAAAAATGCATTGTTTGTTTGGGGTTTTTTTTTTTTTCCTTCCCCTCCTATGCTGAGGACAGCTGGCTGACCTGATGGCTTACAGACAAAGTGCAAAGTAGACTACTTAAGCCACACCTTTCAACTGTTATCTAACACATCTGAAACAGGAAAAAACACATTTGAGATCTTTAAGCTCTCCCGTGAGAGTCCCAGCAGTCTTTAGGATTGCAAAAACAAATGGGCCAAGTAGTGTGCTGGAGCAGAGATGATTAATCCTGGTTCTTAGTTTCATCTCTTCCTGTCCCCTCACTTCTGTTGAGAGTCACAGCATTGTCTGAAACTGCTGCAGAGATCATAGTAAGCATTCTGGGGTAAATGCAGTAAATTTGCAAGGCTGAAGGCTACCTCTAGAGTTGCTGCTGTGTTGTGTATGTTCCCAGGGACAGGTTTGTGAGACTGCCTGACAGTTACTTGTTCTGCTCAAACCATAAGGGAGTTAGGGCTGTAGAATTCCTCAGGGTTGTCTAAAGTGAAGCTGTGGTCTAGAGGAACCTTTTCATTAGAGCTGAGAGTAGATAGGCCTGAAAAGAGTCAGTGTTCTCCAGTTGGGTTTAGAGCTGGAGGCCATGGGTTTATGTGGACTAGGGTTGGGACAGACTAATCACGATTCTCCAGTAGGATCTGGAAAAAGGAAGGTTATGGAGAGAGCATTCTGTGAGCACCGGGTGTGCTGTGCCATCTGGCACCTCTCTTCAGCATTCTCTCTGAGCAGACTTACTTGTTTTTTCCACTTGTGCTAGTCTGTCCATTGGAGATATGCTTGTTCTTTGGAAAGACCAATTGTGTCTCACTACATTACCACAGAAGAGGTGATTTTAGGTGTCTCATCTGGGCTACTGTGGTTTTCTTAGCAGGTGTGACTGACTCAGATATTTCTGAAGGCAGCACTACAAATCCTTGTGTGACTTGGAAGGCTGCCTGTCTTTATTTTACCTGTGCTTAGAAATAAAGTCTAGCAGATCTGTGCTGAGCTAGTACTCCATATGGAGAAGAGTCCTAATGCTGAGATCTCTAAGCTGATTCTGTGAGCTAACAAGGAGCCAGGTCTATTTGGTAGAATAGATATGGTGCAGATACACAGAGTGAAAAATGGCTGTTATCTGTTGCTAGACCATAGTAATGCTTTATCATCGTCACATCTTGTAATACTCTTGTAATAGCTCTTAAATAAAAATGTCTTACTTTCTGGAAAAGCTCTTGCTGTCAGCAGAGCATTTGCAGGTGAGGAGCCCATTTATTGTATTATACATTCACTATGCTGGCTTTATGTTAGGCTTTTTTGCTGCAGTGGGTAGTCATTTGCTGATGCTTTGTGAATGTCTGATTCAGGGTTTTAGTAGCTTTGAGCTTAGGCTTCTGCTTTAAGATATCGGAAATGCTTCAGTACTAATTAATTGAAGAATGGCAAGGCTGAGTCTGACTACTTGGACAGCATTTCCCCTGAGAATGCCTGCTTGTGAAGAAGGGATGTATGAGAACACAGTCTTTCCTGTATTCTGCTTCCCACTGCAGATAATTGGGAGCAGAGCTTGCCACAAAGCTCTTTTCATTAGACTTGCTGAATCAAAAGTACAGTCTAGTATTAATGACAAATCAGCAAGGGTCATTTGACCCAAAATTGTCTCCAGACTGCTCAGTTAACAATGTAGTGGGCTCTTGACAGAGTTTATAATTATGCCTTTAAATATTCTGGTATCTTATCCAGTGCTTTGAAATGTTATTAAGTGTTTGGTGGGGTCAGCCTTGAAGGTTTATAAATTGTTGATAATGAATGTGTTCTTAGCCTTGCCCACCTTTGTTTTGTGCCCCTGTTCTCTAAAGGAATAAAATACTTTGTTTGGTGTGTGGAAAAGAAGGGGTGTATCCTTACACAGAAATGACAGTGTATCTTTCTTTTCACATGGCAGTGGAAAAGAAGAAGGAAACAATAACTGAATCAGCAGGCCGACAGCAGAAAAAGAAGATAGGTAAGACTGGGAGAGGAGTGCAGTGCCCCAAGAGTAAGGGAAAGTTGAGAAACTTATGGAAGTGATTATCCTTTCCTTCCTTTCAAAACTTTTTATTTAAAGTGATACTAAAGCTAGTTTGTGGCCTGATGACTGGAATATGAACACTTTTGCCTTACCCTTTCAAGACAGGAGACAACTAACCTCCTGATGGTGTTATTCAAATGCAGAGAAGGGCAACATCACTGAGAGGAGCAGCATTTCTTGCTCAACTGGTTGCCTTTCTCTCTAATTTGAGTCATTATATCCACGATTATTACTAACTTCTGTTGTCAGAGCTCTGCTGCAGTGCACTGTCAGCTTGCAATAGCTACATGACTGTACGAGTGTGACTTTTGAATCTTTGATTTTTTTTTTCTCATTTGAACACTTAACAGCTGAAGGTGTTTGCATGATGCCTGCACCTGCACTAGATTTATTGCAATTTTGATAAATTAATTTTGCTCAATTTTAGGTAGTGATGTATTTTTCTTTTTTGTTGTAGTTTTTTGGTTTGTTTTTTTTCCCCATTGAAAATAAATCTAAGTCTTTTTGGGTTAAGGTAACTCTAAGTACTGAACTACACAAGAATAACGTGTTAGATGTTTAATGGGTGTGAGCTTCAGAAAGTTTTATTATCTACAGGTCTCTAAAGTAAAACGTGCAGCAAAGGTCAGTTAAGTTATTACAGAAATTGTGGTAGGAACACTTCTGAGTGTTCTGAGTCCTGGGAGTTGGTTTCCTCATTCTTCTGTAACACCAGGTAGCTGAGTTAGCCATTTGATCTGTACAAAGCTTGGGAATAATATAAACATACTTCAAACAGTTCTTCCTAGGTATAAAACCTGTTATCATTAGACTCGTTAAGGGACAGGAGCCAAAATTCTTTCTCTTGTGCATTTCCAGTCCTTAATCTTGAATAATCTCTGCATGAGATGAATACCACTTGGTGGATATGCACCTTTACAATGTTATGTGCTGTTCTTAGGTATGCTCACTTTTGAATGTGTGGCAATGACTTTTTTTGCAGCGCACCATCCAAGCTCTGTTCCTAGCAGAGAGTATTTTACTTGTGCTTGGACTAAACTGATAAACAGAATCTGAGGAATTCAGATACTCCACCATTTAGTTTTTTTTTCTACACTGAAATAATCTTGTTTTGCAAATGAAAAACAAAGCACAAAGGGACTAACAACAGAACTTAGGAAATGACCACTGATTCTGCTTGCTGTGATGCTGGTGGCCAAGCCTGAGATACTGAGGTTGATTTTTTTTGCAAGTGCTATATAACTTCAGTGTCTCATTTGTTTTCAGGCAAAGCTGAATTCTTAGTGTTTCTGAAAAATAAGGCACTAAATGTCAAGCTGGACATTCAGAAAATGACTCTTACATCTGTTAAGTGGTTTGGAAATATCTGATCCCAGTAATTTACTGGATGTCAAATCATCCTGTAAGATGTAGCATTGTTGTAACAGCAAATTTACTTGTGCTGGAGTTCCTTTAAATTCTACCATTCTAGGTAAAAAAAGAAAAAGCTGAGGCTTTACAGCTAAGTCACAGCCATGTACAGACCTGCCTCACTTGCCATCTGTTCTGTGCACAGAATGTGGCAGGAGGTGTGTGTATGACATTACTTAGTTGCATAAGGGATGAATCATGCACATGGACAAGGAGGTAGGGTGAAAGTTGCATGGGAAGGCTTAATTTGGTGTTCCCTACTTATCAAACTTCTTATTTTTATGTGTGAAATCATAGAATCATAGAATAGTTAGGTTTGGAAAGGACTTTAAGATTGTCTAGTTCCAGCCCCCCTGCCGTGGGCAGGGTCGCCTCCCACTAAACCATGCCACCCAAGGCTCCGTCCAACCCGGCCTTGAACACTGCCAGGGATGGAGCATTCACAACTTCCCTGGGTAACCCATTCCAGTGCCTCACCACCCTTACAGTAAAGAATTTCTTCCTTATATCCAATCTAAACTTCCCCTGTTTAAGTTTGAGCCTGTTACCCCTTGTCCTCTCACTACAGTCCCTAATGAAGAGTCCCTCCCCAGCATCCTTATAGGCCCCCTTCAGATACTGGAAGGCTGCCATGAGGTCTCCACGCAGCCTTCTCTTCTCCAGGCTAAACAGCCCCAACTTTCTCATCCTGTCTTCATACAGGAGGTGCTCCAGTCCCCTGATCATCCTTGTGGCCCTCCTAGGGCTTGTTCCAACAGTTCCATGTCCTTTTTATGTTGAGGATACCAGAATTGCACACAGTACTCCCAAGTGAGGTCTCACAAGAGAAATGAATCAACTTCAGTCACTTTGTGTCCAAATCACTTTTCACCCTGCTGTAACAAGACACCTTTAACATCATGGTGCAGCCTTCTATTATTTCAGCTGAAGGAGCGTGTATATTAGTTTAAACTTTGCTACTCTTTTCTGCATCCATGTGCCCCTAGAAGAAAAGACAGTCATATTCCAAGGAGTGCTGGTAGACAGCAAAACAAAAAGTAACAAAATCAAACACCACCACCTCACCCACCCAAAAAAACCCAGCAAACCCAAGCTGGCAAATAAGGTTATTGCTGAATCCCTGTATCCTAGCTGTTTGTGTTCCAATGAGCAGAATAAGAAGGCTTTGGACTCTAGGGTGCTGCTTGTTGACCCACTCTTCTTTTCTGTGTCTCTACCCAGCTCTGTAGCAAAGTACTTAAAGGCTGCTTATGTATGACTTGGGGAGGAAGGTGGTAGGATGCCTGGAGCCTGTTTAGAACTTGTAGAAAAATGTGTGAGAAACATATCAGGTATATTTTGGGACCATGGCTGTATTCTTTACCCCTGTGTAACCTTTAACCCATCTAAACAGATTATTAGTTATGTAGTGGGGCATGGGGGGAATAATTATTGTTGCCAAATGTGATTCCGAGAGAGCTGGCCTGCTATTGCTGAAATGTCCCAGAACAAAACTCTCTACCTGGATCAGGAAGCAGGTGTCTGGAAAGTTCCTGCCAGAGTGGATGGTATGTAGTTAGGAGCAATTGAAAATAGCAATGAGGATTCTAAGAAATTGAGTAGGGGTGTTGCTGTTGTTTTTTCATAATGCTTACTAGGCACCCATGTATTTAGTAGGGGCTTGAAAGATAACTGTACCGGGCTGTGGGCCTCTTGTCCTGTGGATCCCTACTGAAGTTGCAGTACAACTTGCATGCTGGATAGTCCTTGACAGGCCTTTGGCATTCCCCCTCTCTTTGCTCACACTGTTCTTCATTATCCACATGCCTACTTCAGCTAGGTATTGCTTCCAAGCCCTGGCTGCCCCACTGGATCCTCAGTTTGAGAGGAGCACAGGGGACAAGGGATGATGGGAACATGGGACAAGAAAGATGACAGATGGTAGATAATGTGCAAAGCCAGAGCAATCCTCCACTGACGCACATGGAAAATGCCCTCTCAAAAAACTGGGCATCTTTGAAGCTTCTGGTGACTTAAGGACAGACTAAATTTCCAAAGTAGTGTTTCAAAGTATTCTCTGCAAAACACAGTAATACACACATTACTGAAATTCATGTAGAAAGTATCTTTCTTGATAACCTTCTAGGTGTGACAAGGGTTGAAAAGTCATTACTAAGACCAGGAGGATGTTAGTGTTGCTGAGGCATGGCTCCCAGCTCTGTGTATGTTTTCCAAAATGAAGTAATTTATATAATGTATTTATAATGGTGAGCCCAGTGTGCAGCAAATTGAGACTGATCTTTTTCAGAAATGTGATATAGAGGCACTGTCTCTGTTTTTTGGCAACATTGTTCATACTGCTGTGTTGGTTGAGTTAACAAATTTGACCCGCGGTGCATTTCTTTCTAAAGTGCTGAATACATGATTCTAGCCACCACCTGCTCTTTTGTGGCTGCTTTGCTGCATGTGTCTGTGATGGAGAAGAATTGGCTATGTACAATTTTTCAGTACTACTGTCTGACATAGAAAGCTGGAGTTGGTTTTGGAAGTGTCGTTTGTTTGGAGAGCCAAAAAGGTTAAGTCTTCCTGGAAATGAAAACACTCTGTTTTCTAAGTTGGTAAAATTGATTATAAGTGTTTGTTGGTTTTCTTTTTCCAGAGAGACAAGAAGAAAAACTGAAGAATAACAACAGGGACTTGTCAATGGTAAGACAATTAAAGCAAGTTCTCAACTGCTGAAGATTTCAGTGAGCTTTCCACCAGAAAGACTTTATTCAGTTGGCAGACATAGCAGCTTGTCCTCCTGAAAAGTTCTTCTGGATTGCTTTCTAATAGCTGCAGATTTTCATTTGAGCCACTGAGTTCTCCACCAGTTACTCCTTCATCTCATGCCCAACCTTGGCTATGTTCACCTTGGCTATGTTCACCTTTAAAAGTCTCCATGATGTTTTCGAAGTAGAATTAATTTCCTCTTTTAAGTTTTGTCTTCATAATAATCCCCTGCTGATTGGCTGTATAGGCTTTAGAAAAAAAAACGACCTGTGGAAGGTTCCAGGACAATTTTTGAGCACTTCTTTTTCTCCTGAAGCAGCTCTTCACATCAGTGGTCCACTGTGGCTGCCTTTGTACCCAGCTGTTGACCAAACTTCTCTTGGAAGTTCTCCAGTCACTTTTACAATCACTCTGGCCTTCTGGGTTATATGTTTTCTTTCTGTATTCCAGTGATGCTGTACAAAGCCTATTCTTAAGGATGTGAGCTCATAATCCCTCAGTGTAGGCCTGTTTTGATTATTTCTGACCTTCCTGCTTGCAGGTTCGGATGAAATCAATGTTTGCCATTGGCTTCTGCTTCACTGCCTTGATGGGAATGTTTAATTCCATGTAAGTATCAACTTTCTGGATTTTTCTTCAGTTTTCAAAGTGAATATATTCTCTACCTTCCCTCTGTCACCTGAAGTGTTACACTGATAGAGTCCATCCAAGAACCATAACTAAACTGTATAAAATGTATCAGTATTTCATAAGAAGATGCAGTTCTTTTTTCGCCCACTCAGACATTCTGCTCAACAGGAACACTGCATGCTGGATGCCGTCAAATTGAACAAACTGCATTAGATCTAGACAAAACTCTAACGTCCTTTTTGTGTGGGAACATCTTGTTTAGGGCAACTTTGGTGAATGTCAGGTAAGCAGCTACAGGCGTCAGCTTTTTTTGCTTTGCTGTAATAGTGTAACTGAAGAATGCTCTTGCAAGCAAAACTGGGTCAGCTCTCTTGCACTCAGAAATGAGTTGTAATTGCAGAATTCATTGTTGTCCTACTTAAGGTGATCAGTCAAGATAGTAACGTGCTCAGGCATGGGCTCTAATCTTCCTTTGCTTTAAAAATGACCTGGGGTGGGTCTAGTATCAAAACAAAACCCCAAAAAACTACAACAACAAAAAAACAAACAACCCCCAAAAAGCAAAACCCAAACAAAAAAAACTCCAACAACTAAACTAAGACAAAAAAGCCTAAACTGGTTTGCATAGGTACAGACAGCTTTGTTTCAGATATGCAAAATTGAAAAACTGTGCTTGACTTTCGAAACTTGATTCGGTCTTGAAATGCAGGCTTCCTATTTTCTGATAAATCTGAAGGTGACATGAATATAATAACTATAATCTTTGGAAAGCTGTTCAGTATCTGGGCAGTATACTTGTCCTGCCAACAGGAATTTATGTTCTTGGGCGCCAAAATCTTTGGCCTCTGTGCTGGCAGTCCATAGGATACAGTCAATTGTTATTTTACTGCAGATCAGCGGGTGGGTAAATTGCAAACAGGGGGTAACATAATAACAAAAGTGGACTCTATTCAGCTGTGTGGACTCTATTTGGCTTAGTCAGACTTCAGCATCTGGCATTCTCTGGAATGTTGTGAAACTGAGCAGAGAAACAGCACTAAAGGACTTCAACATCTGGGTACAGTCTTGAGTCATTGATGTCTCATTTCACTGCACCCATAAGCAGGGATGGAGGTGCATTGTGAGTCATATGCCCAGCAACATAGCATTTGGGGGGCAGGGATTTATAGTGCGGCGCCTGAGATCTTCAAGTGCTTCCCTGGCTATTTGGGTGCAATACAAACACCAGCATCGCTTCTGGCCCTGAAACAAACTGAAAAAAACCCAAAAAAGTCCCTCACCCTACTCTGCACACTTTCCTGGAGCAGAAGGAGGCAGTTCAGAGTATGCTACGACTGACAAGTGTGACAGGGTTACAAGTTCATTAAGAGGAGTAGTTCATTTACAAAGGAATTGAATTTGGTTAAATCCTGTGTGGCTTCTCCTTCTGTAGATACTAACTTAAAAATCAGTTTATTGGTTTCTTCTCCTTTAGGTCCACAGAGTTTACTTGTCTTGTTCTTCTTTCTGAGGATTCCTACCTACAGAGACAATGAGTGTAGACACAAAATTGATGAGGCTTTTGGGTGTATCTTTCCTTTAACTCTCTGTTTAGAGGGAACCTGAACATGAGCAGCAGGAGTATTCAGAAAGAGCAGTGGTTGTTTGGATTGAAATAGCTTTCTTGCTAAGAGCTGAGGCTGTTTTATTAAAATCTAAAGATGTGGTTCTCTGGCCTTTGGGGCTGGATAGTTAAATTTCTGCTCCTGGTCTCAGTACAAGGTAGTGTATTTGTGTCTGAATGGCAGCTTTGGTGAGTTGTGCCTGCACTGTCTGAAGCTGATAGAATGGTTTCATGGAGCTGGTTCTCACATACTATCATTCTCTTGACATAGCATAAAGAGCAGCTGCTTGTCTCAGGAGGGAGAATACTTTAATTATGAATTCAGTAGGCTCTTAGCTTCCCTCTAGGAAGCTGCTACTGCCAGGTCATCCATGGAGGTGCTGTGGGTGTGGTATGAAAAAGAGGAAAAGGGTGGCTGACACCTGCAGTGGCTATAGCCTCATTTGCTTGCCTCTCCTGTTCTTGAATGAGTTCATTTCTCTGGGGGACAAAAGGGGTTGAAATCACATGGAAGTAGCATGGTGTGCTGCCCTTTAGACAAGTATTATGCAGACGCTGCTACTCTGTGGCTAGGCACCTCACCTTTGCCAAGTGCCAGCTTAGCCAAAATGGAAATTAATGTGATGACTGCCTCCCTTTCTTAGAGTGCCAGTAGTAATAGGGCAGCAGAGTGGACCATGCTGGAAGGATATGTAAATGTCAAAAAGGCTGGTTTAAACCTGAAGTGCAGGATACTGAAGATGAGCAGCTGACTAAATTGTTGTGACTTAAAAGGTATACTGGGGCAGCAAGAGCTGTAGTGGTGGTGGCCTCCAAGCAAGTGGGATTTCTTCTGGAAGAGAAATTAGCTTCTGCGTATTTCAGTTTTTTCTTGTCAGAAACTTCTTAATGCAATCAGTTCTCTGACTTACTCTAAGAGTTGTGCATTTCATAACTGTGGAAACCTGCTGGAATTGAAAGCAGGTACCTCGGGTGCTACTGCTGAAATACTTGTCATTCTCACAGCAGGAATAACGCAGGATTTTAAGCCACTGGGGGGATGTTACAGGGAGATAAACATCCGTTCCTGGCTCTTCTGCCAAACTGCCTGTGAGATGTAAACAAAGTTGGTGTGTGTTTGAGCTGTAGCTGTGTGACTGCATCTCCACAGGAAAGAGGGCTCATTTAGGATATCTTGAAACAAGAAACACCTGTTAGAAAATCAGCACATGCAGAGGAAATAACATCCAAATATGCACATGCTGATGGGGCATCATACACATTTGCTTCAAAAGATTGGGTCTGGGCTGGGAGAAATCTTTGGAACTGGCCAGAATTCATACTCTGTCTGATGTCCTGGAATGTGGACCTGGAGGAGTTCCAGGAACAGGACAGGCCACTTGGAATATGCGGTATCATCCTGCCTCTGCGCTGTCTTCATCTTCAGAGCTAATGCAGAGAAAACTATTGGTGTTAAGAATCATTCTGTTGATGGCTCTCTTAAGCATCCTTCTTGTGCTAAGAAGCGTAGTCGCTCTAGGAAAGGAAAAGGTGTCTTTGTCTTGCAGTCTGCTTATAAAAAGTGCTCTTGCTTAAAGCAAAGAATCTGTTGCCTTGTGGGAAGTGCAATACAGCAGGGTGATAGTCATCCATCTTTTATTCAAGTTCTGGGAAGTGATTTGGACTGGTAATAAAATGCACCAGTAAACTGCATAACACCCACCAAGAGTTTATGAACCATTTTGTCCAGCTGATCACTTAAATCACTTTGAAACATTGGCTCTGGCAAAACTGTTACTGAGTGAAGCCTGCTTAGCCTGTGGATGAATGGGTGTGGGGGACTTTGTGAGAGAGGTTTTTTTAACTTATTTATACACTTATATATGGTGCATATAAAGGAGATCTGGAGAAGGCAGCATGGGTTTTCAGCCTTCTGTGTGGTCTTATCTGCTCTGGTGGCCTCTTGAAGAAGCTCACTTACACTTTCTATAGCCAAAGGCTCTTCTACTGTTGCCAGTTTTGATCCAGTGCTCTTTTTTTCAGATTTGATGGCCGAGTGGTGGCAAAGCTTCCATTTATTCCCCTCTCATACATCCAAGGTCTCTCCCACCGCAACCTTCTGGGTGAAGATTACACTGACTGTTCCTTCATCTTCCTGTACATTCTTTGTACAATGTCAATCAGACAGGTGAGTACATTGCTGTGTCTACTGCATGCAGGGAAAGCACATCTCAATCCATAAAGAGGAGTCTATTACTACTGTTCAGTTTTGCATGTATAACTTTTGATCTGTCTTGGATTTCTGTGTTTGTTTATTCTTATGCTTCCTATCCAAAGCAATTTTAGGTTGGAATCAAAACCAGCCCCTATCCTGGACTCGTGTGGAAGACTTGACTGGAGGTTTACACCAGGGTGCTAGGACAGAGTTTGCAGAAATGGGTTCCTTCCTTGTGTGTGTTTGTAAGATACCTTTGCAGATTGCCATACCAAGAGATTGTCTCCATGAGCAGACAATCTAAGAACTGGCTCTTAGTAATGATGACTTTTACAGTAATATTGGAAAAGAGAAGTGTAGCATCTTTAGGGGAAACTTTCTTTGTGGCTTGAGGTTCTGTAAAGGTTAAATCAATCCACAAAGTTGCTGGGAAAGTGAGTAGAGTTAAACCTGTTGTTTTGGGTTTGTCCTTCCTGTTTTTGCTGATTGCCTGATCTTCTTTTTTTTTTTTTTTCTTCCCTCAGAGTCTTAAGAACTTTACCTTTGGTGTCAAGTCTTTCCCAGTGTTAGGGATGTGATACAGAAGGGGAGTCTGGTATGATAAACCAAGAGTAGGCCACACACAGCTCTCCAGAAAAGCTGGTTAGTCCTATGTTTTCAAACAAGCAGCATCAGTGAGATAAGTGAGGTGCCTCCTCAGGAAGGTTTCTGAGCAGCTTAAGTGCCATACTGGCCAGTGAGGACAAGTGGATCCCATTGCAACCGAATGTTTACTTTGTTTTCCAAACTTCCCCAGAGTGCTGGGGATAAGCTACTAGGCTCTGGGAACTGGAGAATGCTGGTGAAACTAGCTGAAAATGATCTGGGTTTCTGTATTTATATTTCCTTTTTCTTTGATTCACTTCCTGAATTCTTGCTGCTTTTCTCCTTGACTGTCTTGTTGCTTTTCCTTAGAGGGTGCCAAGGGACTTAGAAAACCTTAAAGGAGATACACAGGGGGAAGTGACATGTTATGCCAGCTGCTAAAAGAAGTTTGGATGAGCTTGATGAAGCAGCTTGATAGTAGAGAGTTCCTTTAGTCACAAAGTGCGTACTAGTGAACATTGGTATGGGGTGGTTGTTTCGAAATTGATCTCTGCCTGGTCCTATGCAAAAGCAGATAACAAATTATAGAATAGTTGATGTTGGAAGGGTCACTTAGAGGTCATGTGGCTCACCCCTCACTCCAAGCAGGGACCAGCTTCAGAGTACTAAAGGCCAGGAGCTTCCTCATCTGGTTGCTGCAAGACAAATTTTGTTTCACTTCCAAGTGTGAGTGGGAGTGAAGGGAGCAGTGTTTGCTGCTTTGAAAGTAATCAGACCTTTTTAGCTCATGGGATCATCTTCCTGAATTCCTGGGATGCTGTGGTCTGGTGCTGTTCCTTCAGGCAATCTAGTCTGGTACTTCTCTGTGTTACCTGTTAATGGGAAGACCCTTCTTTGCAATGTTGCAGACTATTATATGAAACTAGTGCTGTCAGCAAGACTTTTCTGCACCCACTAGGTTGGTTGGGGAACTCCCTTGCTGAAATCCCCCCTGGATTTTTTTTTTTTGGTCCAAAAGTATAATTCCTGTGGTTAGTTCTAGTCCTGGGCATTTCCTGATGTTTGCTGTTGTGAAATCTGTAGATGGCATGAACTGAGCAGTGAGCCAGTCTGGCTCTGGGCAGAAATGCCAAGCTGTTTGCAGTGGGTTGGGCTTTCAAGAGAAATTCCGGGAAAAAATTGCCCTTATGCTTTAGAGTTCATGTGCCTGGTCCTGCAGAGGACAGAAGTTACTTTATTGCTTTGGAGAAGGGTGGTTTTGCTCTGAAGTGTTAGATTGCAGTCTTAGTAGTGCTGCCTTATCTGTGTGATCATGGCTAACAAACCTATCGTTCTCCAGCTGCTAGGGCAACTGGGTTTCTTCCTGCTACATGGAGGAAGGGCAGAGACCAGCCACAGTTTGTGCAAAAGGGAAGAACTGAAGCTGTGATAGCTGGCATCTGCTCTTAATTACTATTGGAAAGAACTTGGGTGATAACAGCATTGGGAAGAGGACTTTAAAGGGGTATGAGAGGCCAGGGGAGAGGGCAAGAAAGTAATAAAGGGCTTAAAATGGTTCCAAAGACTTGCTTTTGATGTTTTTGATGACCTTAAGGCTGAACGCTTTGTGACCCTTTGTGTTTCACTGTGTGGAAAATGAGAAATCTCAAGTGCTCAGCTTTGAAACAGCTGTTAGCCTAAGGGAGGAGAACTGATGTGGGAGCTAGTCTGGCTTGATGTTGCTGACACAAGAGAAGGAGTGAACATGTACCAGAAGTCAGGGAACGGGTTGTGAAAAAGCTAAGGAGACTATATATATTCTTCAGGCTTTCCTTAATTCTTGGAGCTGCCTGTGAAAGGATTAAGGGCAGAGAAGAGAGACGTACCTTTGGAGCTCAGAAGTAGAGGAACTCATGTGTGGGGAAAAAAGTGACCTGGAGGAAAATTCAGGGGAGTACATGAGGGTAGGGAGATTAATTGGACAGTGATTAAAATTACATTAGTGGGATGCACAGCAGCAGTATTGGGCAGTAGCAGCATCAGGCAGTCTCTTCATGCAGTCCTCAGGCATGTGGGGGTAATAAACTCTTCAAACACTGACTGGGAAGCTTGCTGCCTGTGACCTGGCCAGCATCTCCCAAAATAGTCAACTCGCAGTGAGTAACTTCCTTTGCGCTGTTCCCAGCTCTCCCTGGCACGTAAATCCTGTCCCCTAGTTCCTCCTGCCTTCCTGTTTGGAGAGAGGAGGGTTGCTGGGAGAGGCCCTCCAAGGGTCCTTGAGCTATTGGGTTTCAGCTGGGAAAGGCTGTGGCTTGGCTGGGTGAGAGGCACAATGTCAGGGTTACATCCTCTGTCCCTCCTGTTTCTGAGCTCCTAGCTTTCACCTGTGCTGTTTGTGAAGATGGTTATGTTGCTGTTCCTTAGGCATTTGCTGGTCCTCATTTCCTTTTCACATGTGCCTGAACTGTAGATTAGGCTGCTTCTCTCTGAATGTGTTCCCAGTGGGAAGGGGAGCCAGCAATTATTCCTACTGCCAGGAGTGCACTTTCCCACCTGGTCCAATCTTGGGACATGGAGACAGTTGTTGCCTTGCTTTTGAGGCCCTTCTGCGTTTTGAGGCAAAAGTAGAAGCAGCTCCTGTCCTTGCAGTCACTTGAGGAAAGATCAGAAGAACTTAGATGAGGAATTTGGATCCTTAAGTCTTGCAGTCTTCCCTCCTTACTCCTGAAGGTGATGGCCTTGTTTGTGTTGAAAGCAGACTCTACAGACTGCCTTGTTCAACATGGCCCACAGGTTTCTGATGGACCTTGCCTCAGCCCTGGTGTTTCCAGCTGTGTAGACTTCAAGACTGCTGACTTGTAAAACTTGCTTTGCAACTGGTGCAGGAGCCTAGCTGTCTTCCACAGCAAGGAGGGAGACGATTATGGAAGGGTAATGCTGGAGACTGTGGTCTTGAATCTTGTGGACAGACAAGCTGTCATTTCTCTTCCTCATAGCACTGTTCAAGCAGATGTATTAAACTTTTTAGCACTACAGTTCTCCTCTCTCTTGATACCTAAAGGAACAGGGAGGAGGCAGGGCACACTTCCTTTCTTCCATGGATGCTCTTCTAGGATCTCTAGTGTTCTCCACAAGTGAGGCAGGTCACACCTGATAGGATCCTGGTCCTGCCTGCTGCTGACTCTGCAGCACCCTCTGGTGTTGCTGAATCTGTCTGTCAGCTGCTTTTGGTTTCTCCTTTCTGTCCATCTCTTAACTAAGTTAGCTCTGAGTAGAGGAACAACACGAAGGAGTCTCCCACAGCTAAATGCTGTAATATATATTCAGTTGCTGAGTATCAGCCAGTGACTGATTGATGTATGCCATGGACTAGACCTTATGTAATTCTTTTGTAAGTGTTCCCCTCCCCTCCTTTACTTTAATGCTTGTGTGGAAACCTTCCTTTCCATGGTCTCCACCTGGAACAATTCCCAGTTTTGGTTGGTTAGTTGGTTTTAGTTTGTTCTCCTTCCATGACCAAAAAGTTCAAGACTCTGTGACCCTGCTATCTGACTTATCCTGACTGTTATTTTTGAGATGACAGTAGCCAGGACTCAGCTGGTGACACGAGGAGGGCATGGTTGTTTTCTTCTTTCTGTTGCATGAGATGTCCCTGTCTTGCCAGCACTGCATGAGCAGCATCTTGAGCTGCAGTTATTTACATAAAGGATGGTACTGAAAAACTTTTAGATCTTTATATTTTGCAAGAGTGGAATTACAAAAGGAATTTCACAAAAAGGGAGAAAAACATCAAATTTAAATCTCTTGTGAATTTTTAGTTGATTCCTGCTGCTTAGTTCTTTCCTTGTTTATTGTTTTCCACTGAAACACTCTGCTCAGATGCAGATGAGGTCATCTTAGTCAGGTTTTGGGTTTTGCTATATATGCCCTGTTATGCTGCATGTCTCCACTGAACCATTGTTCAGTTTGTATCACTAGCATTCATGTTAATTCTGTGCCTAAGCTCTGACTTGAACTTGGCACATGCTCTGGTTGCCATGTTGCTGACCCACATTCTGGCTGCATTAAGAGAGAGCCTTCCTCACCAGCTTGCAGACCTTCAGGCTCTGATGGCTGCTATCAACAGTGTTTTCTGAAACTTGTGGAAACTGAGGGCTGATTTGGTTCTGTCTGTGAGCAGATGTTGGGAGCCTGTTCCTGTGTGTACACTGTAGTTAAGTTGCAAAGATAACTGTTGTAGGTTCATCTTAAACCAACCCACATGCAAAGACATTAACAAGGTATTTGCCGACTGACTGTGGTGCGTAGCTGGAGGTAGAAAAGAACTGTCATCCAAAATAAGGATTTAATGATCAGAAAGCACTTGTTGAGGTGGGGGAGAGTGGCCCAGCTCTAACTGTAGCTGTTGTGGATGATGGCTGTCTGACTCCGTGCTAAGCTTTTTTGAATACATAGGGATAGAGGTCCAATATATATTAGCTGGATTGGTAAGGCTGCATGGGTGAGAACCTGAATTTCTTGGAACTAGTGGCAAACTGTATTTGTGAGAGTTGGGATTTCTGCTTTGTCTCCTTTGTCACGATCTGACACCATCCTGTTCTTCTGCTCTTGTTTTTGCAGAACATCCAGAAGATGCTCGGTCTTGCTCCTTCCCGGGCTGCCACCAAGCAAGCAGGGGGCTTCCTTGGCCCACCACCTCAGGCAGGAAAGTTCTCCTAAAGCACAGTTAACAACTTTCATAGAAGGTCTGACCAGTGCACAAGACTGCCTTTGGGAGGTAGCAAGATGGGGTCCTGCGCCAGGCTTCACAGGTCCAAAACCAGCCTATGCAGTATTGGCCACAGTCTTGGAAACATCTTCCATTTGGAGTATTCTACCAGCAGTCGTTTGCTTATCAAACCAAGAAAGTTCTCAGAAGATGACTTGACCTTTTGTTTCTGGTGTTTCTGAGAAATAAATGGCATGGGCATGTTTATTTAGATGTCTCTTAATTGTGTGGTAGGGCAAGTAGAAATATGTTGATTTAGTGCAGTTGATTTAGTTTACAGCATGGAAGTCAACTTGGTTGGCAAGAGTGACTTGATTGCAAAGTAGACAGTTTGGAAAATTCAGAATGATCATGCTGTGAAGTGACTCTCTTGTCTTAGCCATACTGGCTATAGTCTTGTGTAGTAGAGAGCTGGACAAGTAGGTGTGCCCTTCACAAAGCTTCCATTGTGGAGGATGAGGTTTTTTGTTGGCTCAGGTGACTGCAGGCAGCAGAACCTGCCCCAGTGCCAGCTGCTCTTGGAGATTGCAGGTGTTTCTGGATGTACTGTCAGCATGTGTCTTCCTGGCAGAGTACAGCCACACAGTGTCTTTTGTGGTGGTAGGTAGCTTCTGTAAAAGTTGCTTACTTAGGCAGAATCTGCTCAATTCCAGAAACAAACCTGACGTGCAAACTTGAGCAAACCGTTAAATTATGTCAGTACCATCCACTGCTACTCAACTCTTTATTGCCTAAATGGTTATCACAGCAGTGGTTTTGCTCATGCTGTTTAACTTTACTACTAAACAGACTGATCAGTACATCTCTTAAAAAGCTTCACTCTTGGGCCAGGAAGCTCTCCACACTGTCTCCTGCTTCACCAAGTAACTGTTGGATCAGTCTTGTTGGCTGGAACTGCTCACCTTGTTTAAAAAGGGTGAATAAATCTTGGTGAGACTCAAGTTAGGCTGTAAGCTGAGGGGCAATTGATTTTCTTGCTTTGATGACCAGAGGTTTATCATGGGGTACTTCTTACTGGGTTTTTTTTTTTTTTACTAGATGCATGACAAGGGGATAAATCTGAGACCTCTTACACAGCGTGCAGCAGGTGCAATATCATGTTAAATAGTGAATATTGAGTTAATTCTCGCTGTTTTATGGAGTACGCACACATCGCCTCTCGCCACACGCGGTCGCTTGGGGACGGGAACTGGTTGCGCACGGTACTCCGTAATACCTCCGAGCCGCCAGAGGGAGCCCGAGCTCTGGGCAGGGCCGCGGGGGCCGCAACCCCCCTGCCCGCACGTCTGCTTGCGTGCAAAGGTGCGGCGGCGCGCGCGGCCCTGAGATAAAAGGTGGCGGCGGAAGGGGCGGTAGCGGGAGGGGGTGTCCTGGGCACTGCTGGTTCTCCCGTGGGCTTCCCCAACCCACCGCATTCAGCCGACGGCCCAGCCGATGCTGGCGCGAACCCGCTGGTCGACTTTCGTTCCTTCTCTCTTCGTGATCCGATCCAGACTCGCCATGAGCAGCGCTACCGGCACCGTCACCGTCCACCAGCCCCTCAACTACCGGGCGGGCGCCCGCGTTCATCCGGCCGACGGCGGGCAGGCTGAGGAGGTGTATGAGCCTGCCACAGGTACCGCTCCGCTCTTGTCTGCTTGGGGTGAGGGGGTTAACCCTCCGCTGAGACGCGGGGTCGGTGCCCGGAGTTGCCTCCTTGTATTTGCCTGCAAGGGTCGGACGCTTTCGACTTTTTCCTCCGTCAGATGCCGCCTGTGAAGGCGTCCTTAACGCCTTGGTGGTCTGATGGCTGCATTTTGTCTCCTGCAGTGCAGGTCCATTGTCAGACTTCTCAGCAGAAATCAGCTCTGACTTGCTGTCAAACAAATAATCGAGTGGTGCCTGATCTTGGCCAATCACAGATTTAAACATTTCTAAAATTAATTTATTTTTCTTTAACTGGAGGTATGTAGGTTTCACCAGAACCATTTCAAGAAAGATAGCGTTTAACTCTGCAGAACAATAACAGACCCCTGAGGCTGGTGGTAGAAGTATAACAAGCTCCAGTGGGGAACAGAGGAATTTTGTAATGAGTTGAGCTATTCAGTAACCAGAACACGACTGTGGAGAATTACAGGTCTTTAAATCAGAGCAGCTGAATTGCAGTGCCTCTTCTATAGCCAATTAAAAATCAGTGGAATCACAGCATGAAGTTGTGTAGCTCTTGATAGAGATGACTGGACTGAAGTCTGTGTTTTGATGCAAGATAAACTACATTCTTCAGTGCCCTTTTTCTGAGACTTCTGTCGTATTTATTTCATGTTTAACATGTTCCCAGGCCGTGTGATATGCAAGGTGCGCTGCTCTGGGGAGAAGGAGGTTGATCTGGCTGTGCAGAGTGCAAAGGCTGCCTTTAAAATATGGAGTCAGATGTCTGGCATGGAGAGAAGCAGGGTGCTGCTGGAGGCTGCCAGAATTATTCGGGTATGTTGTGGGAGCTCACCTCTTCTTTTGGAGAGGTTCTGTCTCTGAGCTTTCTCGTGGGTTGATGTGGCTGCTGGGGGCTTCCAGCAGGACTTCCTGAGCTCCAGAAGGAACACAGGAGTTAAAACCCACCTGTGACCAGAAGACAGTAGGCTGTCTTTGGCAGGGCTTCAGTCTGTCGCTGTATTTAAGACCAGTGTGTACCCTCTCTGCTTAATTCTGTTAAAAGACACAAAACTAAAGCCATCCAGTTGACATCTTTCAGGCCTCTTACTTCTTTTCCTTGAAATTGCTTAACTGTTACATTGTTGAACTTTTCAGCTTGTCAGGAGGCTGCTGTCAGGTGGCTGGAGTGCACCTTGTTTTAGCACTAAAAAGTGTTGGAATGCTGACTTTTAGATAGCAGATAACACACATGGGAGAGGATACAAGTAAGCTAGCTTTATGACAAACCCCTTTGTGAGGTAACATGTTCTTAGATGTTAAAATTAAAGCACAGATTTGTGAGAAACCAGACTTTCTTTCCCTGGTACGTGTATGTGATGAGAGAACTTTTTTTTTTTTTTTTTTTTGCCAGACTTGTGTTTTTGCCAGGCTTCCACAGCAGGATATTATTTCTGCCTGGGATATGGTCCATTAAAGGACAATTCACAGCTGTGTTGCTTCGTTTGTCCTTCACTCAGTCCTCTGGTTCCATTTTGATCTTGCTGTTTGCTCTTCTTCCCAGTCTGTTGTTTGTCAGCTGGTTTCTAAGTTCAGGTTTGCTCATCTTTTAGATAAACAGGGATGTTGAGCAAGACTGGACAAGCAGGGAACCTCAGTTTTTGTCTGACATTCCCCTATGGTCAGTTGCCCCTGGGAAACTGATAAGTAGCAGTTGGGAATGTACCTTTTAGAGATGAAAGTTTCTCGCAGCAGAGCCTGGCTTACTGATTGCAGAGTGTTGTTTGGGACTTATGTGCTTGGGAAGCAGCTATCTCATTGTGGAGTTCTGCTATAGGCTTCTCTAACATGTCACTGCTCTGTGCCTCTCATAGGAGCAGAGAGAAGAAATTGCCACCATGGAAACCATCAACAATGGGAAATCCATCTTTGAAGCCAGAGTGGACATTGACATATCCTGGCAGTGCCTGGAGTATTACGCAGGACTGGCAGGATCTCTAGCTGGTGAGAACGTTACCAGAGTTTGCTCTTAACTCTCTGTCCTACCACTCATATTCCCTGGTAACTTCGTGGCACAAGACTATCTTTGCTGCTGGTTTCTCTAAGAGATGGACTATAGTTTTTTTCTGAAGATCTTGGAGGGATTTTCAGAGACTACCTAATGCTGCCGTGTTCTGTTGCAATTTACATACCTTCTGTGAACTTGTTGGGGTAAAAGCTGCGTGTCTCTGTTCCAAATTAAAGTGAGTTCTGCTCCCTGAAGCTCTGATGAGACAGGTAGGGGCTTTATTTTTCTTCTGGCTGTTTCTTTTTGTTGCAGGTGAATGCATCCAACTTCCAGGGGGATCCTTTGGGTACACTCGGAGAGAGCCCCTCGGGGTGTGTGTTGGGATTGGAGCCTGGAATTACCCTTTCCAGATTGCCTGCTGGAAGTCTGCCCCAGCCTTGGCTTGTGGTAATGGAGACTGCCTACACAAGCTTCTCCTTGAAGCCAAATCATCCTGTGGGAAAGAGTGATTTGGGCAATGAAGGCTAGGATTACCTTGAAGGAGGTGTTAAAGGATTAGCAGAACCTTAAAGCTGCTACTCTGGCAGGAAGAAAAAAGAAATGGAAGTGAAAACATGGCAGATACCAAGAGGGTGGGAGTGCATAAGGAGAAAGGCTGATTGCGTGGCTTTGTACCATACAAGCACGGTCTCTGGAAATGTCTGCAGTGCAGGATCAGCAGCCCTATCTTCCCTGGACTTTCCCAGCAGGAAAGTGCAGTTACTTTTTTGCTGGTTGCAGTGTTCATCTGAAACTGTTTCCCATTCTCTTGGGGGGAATCTTCTGGGATATGTTGAGACAAACTCATTGTGTGGGGTGAGGTTTTTTGTTCATTTGGGGTTTTTTTTCCTCCTCTTAAAGCAGTTCAGGTGTTAACCCCACCTTGCCTCTGTCTGCGTTCCCCTAGGCAATGCGATGGTCTTCAAGCCTTCTCCCTTCACCCCTGTTTCAGTGGTGAAGTTGGCAGAGATCTTCACAGAGGCTGGTGTGCCCAAGGGGCTCTTCAATGTGGTGCAGGGTGGGGCGGCCACAGGCCAGTTCCTCTGTCATCACCCAGATGTGGCCAAAATCTCTTTTACTGGCAGTGTGCCAACTGGCATGAAGGTAAGGGCACCTTTGCAGTCAGGGATGCAAGAGGTCTGTAGTGCTGGCCTTCATGGTGTGTTGTGGATGCCAATACCTTCTTGAGCTTTTGTGCACGAAGCTTGTAAAGATGGGGTGGGAGTCAGCACATTTCAGTCTGAGCAAGGAGCTTGCACATAGAAATGACGCAAAGTTACTCTGGGGCTCCCATTAGCCCGCTTGGCACTGGCTTGGGCACTCAGTCTTTTTAGAGGAACCCCATGGTCATGTGCCCTTGTGTAGGCACTGGTTGCAGTGAAGTCTGAGCTGTACAGTGGCTATCTATGTGGGGAAGAGGGTATGTAAAATAGCAGCGCTAGGAAATGATATGAATGTTTCTGGCAGTAATAGTTCAGTTTAGGTGCTTAGAGTCTACTGGTTTTAAGCAAGAGGTTAGTTTCTGTGAATTTCTCAAGCTCAATTTGTTCTTCAAAAATTAAAAGTCCCTAAAAAGACTTCTAGAAATAAATTCTGATTTGAAAGAGGGGAACTTCATGAAGATTAACAAGGGCAAGTGCAAGGCCCTGCATATGAGTTGGGGCAATCCTAAGCACAGCTACAGCATGGGCAGAGGCTGGATTGAGAGCAGCCCTGAGAAGGACTTAGGGGTATTGGTTGATGAGAAGCTCAACATGAGCCAGCAGTGTGTGCTCGCAGCCCAGAAAGCCAACTGTATCCTGAGCTGCATCAATAGGAGTGTGACCAGCAGGTTGAAGGAGAGGATTCTCCCCCTCTACTCTGTTGAGACCCCATCTGGAGTACTGCTCTGGACTCCCTAACATAAGAAGGATGTGGACCTGTTGGAATAAGTCCAGAGGAGGGCCACAGAGATTATCAGAGGGCTGGAGCACCTCTGCTATGGAGAGGTGCTGAGAGAGTTGGGTTTGTTCACCCTGGAGAAGGCTCCAGGGAGACCTTAAAGCAGCTTCTAGTGCCTAAAGGGGGCTTACAAAAAAATCTGGAGAGGGGCTTTTTACAGGAGCATATAGTGACAGGACAAGGGGAAATGACTTTAAGCTGAAAAAGGGTAGACTTAGATGAGATACTAGGAAGAAATTCTTTACTGTGAGGCCGATGAGGCAGTGGCACAGGTTGCCCAGAGAAGCTGTGGCTGCCCCACCCCAACAGTGTTCATGGCCGGGTTGGATGGGGCTTGGAGCAACCTGGTCTAGTGGAAGGTGTCCCTGCCCATGGCAGGGAATTGGAACTGAATGACCTTTAAGGTCCCTTCCAACCCAAACAATTCTGTGATTCTTTGAAGTGTTGCCCCTGAACACACTACATGTGTGTACCTGTGGGGTGCAGTGACAGATGCAGTTACAGCTGTCCTCAGCTTACACTGAGCATGAGACTTCCTGTAAATGACTCCTCAGGTTTTGTTGGTTTTATCTTCAGAAAATAACAAGAATCAAACCCTCTGAAACCATCCCCAGTTTGAACTACACACATTAGGAAATGTAGCTTGCCCTTTGTGCTGCTTCTGTTGTTGGTGAAGGGCCCTGCAGGAACTCACCTTTTGGGTCTCTCTTCCCTCCCTCCACCAGCCTTCCTTTTGCCAGTGGGTCACTTGTCTCTTATGTCCTTGTTTCCCTCAGATTATGGAGATGGCAGCTAAAGGCATCAAACCAGTCACCTTGGAGCTGGGGGGCAAATCCCCCCTTATCATCTTTTCAGACTGTGCCCTGGAGAATGCTGTGAATGGAGCCCTCATGGCCAACTTCCTTACACAGGGTGAGGTGTGTGTCCATGCGGCAGGAATGATCCTCCCCAGTGAGGTGGAGGGTTTGAGAATGGGGCAGCAGAGCCAGGCTGTGGCCTTTCGTAGTGAGAGATGCCCTGAAGTTCCTATCATGCCATGCATTTCCCTGTGCAGTGTCACAAAGGATTGGAAGGGATGTCCTTGTAGAAGGTAGTATATATTGTCCCAGCAGAGTGTGTCTTAGCTGATGCCCTGTCCTTCCCATAAGTGGAGCTTCTCTAACAGCCAGTTCCCAGCTCAGAGCAGCTGTTCCTGTGCTGGTGTCCTCTGGAGGGGCAGCAGGTTCTAGTCTCATGTGCTAAGCCGTGGCCGTATGGGACTCTGTCTGTCCCAAATTTGGGATCTCCACATGTGCTGCAGGTTTTTTCAAATCCTGCTGGCAGATGGGCTTACCAGGTTCATCTCTGGGAACTGAAAAGTCAGCTAAAGTTCTCTTCTGCTTGTGACTTGATGCAGTTTTGCCACCTGGTGGCATCAGTACTATTTTGTCCAGCATGGACTGTTCAGTGCAGTCATGAGCAGCACGGTAATCTAGTCGTCTTTGTTCCCAGGGACAAGTTACCTGGTTTAGTAGCTGTGGAGGTGCTTTCCTGAGAACCTTCGTAGCAGGAGCCAAACAGGGAAGGATTGTGGAGTGCTTGTTGTGTGTCATGTACTGAAATACCTGTCCTGTATCTCAGGTGTGCTGCAATGGCACGCGGGTATTTGTGGAGAGGAAGATACTGGATGTCTTTACAAAGGAGGTGGTGAAACGCACACAGAAAATCAAAATTGGAGACCCACTTCTGGAAGACACGCGGATGGGAGCCCTCATCAACCGACCCCACCTGGATCGTGTCCAGGGCTTTATCAAGCAGGCGAAGGAACAGGTGAGTTTGTGATGCTGCCTTGTGACTGCCCTGAAATATCACTGTCTTGTTAGACAAACAGTCTAGAGCTGCTTTCCTGACCCATGCCTTCTAGTTAAGCTGGTTTTATTTCTCTGTTGTGGTTGAATTACTCGGTAAGTGTCTTGGGCCACTAGATACATAAGACTGTGGGACCTGATGAGATTCCTCGCAGCATCCTGAGGTAAGTGGCTGATGTAGTTGCCAAACCACTCTCCATGATACCTGAAAAGTCATGGCAGTCAGGTGACTGGAAAAAGGGAAACATTGCACCCATTTTTAAGAAGGTTATAAAGCAGGACCCAGGGGACTACTGACCTGTCAGCCTCACCTCTGTGCCCGGGAAGCTCATGGAACAGATCCTCGTAGAAGCTACATGAAGGCATATGGAGGGCAGAGCAGTGATTCAAGACAGCCCGTATGGCTTCACCAAGGTCAGGCAAGTCCTGCCTGACCAGCCTAGTGGCCTTCAGTGATGGAGTGACTACATTAATAGACAAAGGCAGAGGTATGGATGTTGTCTATCTGGACTTCTCTAAGGCTGTTGACACAGTCCCCCACAACATCCTTCTTTCTAAATTGGAGGGAGATAGATTTGATGGGTAGACTGTTTTGTGGATGGGGAATTCATAGTTGCATCAGAGGATAGTGGTCAATGGCTCAATGACCAGATGCAGATTGGTAATAGGGGTGTCCTTCAGGGGTCTGTAATGGGACCAGTACTGTTTACTATCTTCATCAGTGACACAGGCAGTGGGGTTGAGTGCACCCTTGGCAAGTTTGCTGATGACACCAAGCTGAGTAGTGCAGCTTGCATGCCTGAGAGATGGGATGCCATCCAGAGGGACTTCAACAAGCTTGAGAAGTGGGTCCATGTGAACCTCAGGAGGTGCAACGAGGCCAAGTGCAAGGTGCTGGATATGGGTTGCGGTACACCCTGGTATCAATACAGGCTGGGAGATGAAGGAATTGAGAGCAGCCTTGAGAAGGACTTGGGGATACTAGTGGCTGAAGAGTTGGATGTGAACCCACAGTGTGCACTCGCAGCCCAAAAAGCTGACTGTATGCTGGGCTGCATTAAAGTGTGACCAGCAGGTTGAGGGAAGGGGATTCTGCCCCTCTACTCCACTCTCTTGAGACCCCGCCTGCAGTACTGTGTTCAGCTCTGGGCTCCCCAGCCTAAGAAGGATGTGGACCTTTGGAGCGAGCCTGGAGGAAAGCCACAAAGATGTTCAGAGGGCTGGAGCACCTCTGCTATGGAGGCAGGCTGAGAGAGTTGGGCTTCTTCAGCCTGGAGAAGAAAAGACTCCAGGGAGACCTTATTACAGTCTTCCAGTACCTAAAGGGGGCTGTAAGAAAAATGGGGGCAAACTTTTTAGCAGGGCTTGTTGCAACAGGACAAGGGATAATTGTTTTAAAGCAAAAGAGGGTTGATTTAGACTACATATATGGAAGGAATTATTCACTGTGAGAGTGGTGAAACACTGGAATGGGTTGCCCGGAGAAGTGGTAGATACCCTGTCCTTGGAAACATTCAAGGTCAGGTTGGATGGAGCTCTGAACTATGCCACCTGTGCAGGATGCTCCTCTGCTTGGCTCTTTTTCAGGGAGCAGAGGTTCTGTGTGGTGGGGACCTGTATGTGCCAGATGACCCGAAGCTGAAGAATGGCTACTACATGCGACCCTGTGTGTTAGGTATGATCCTTCCTATTCATGGTAGTGCAGTCTTCTATGTGGATGTTGCTGAGTTTCTTCTAGAGAAAGTTGTGTTCAGTGTGACCTGTCTCTGTGTATGTCCACAATGTGGGCCAACACTCATATGGGTATCCAGAGAAATCCCTGCTGTTGAAGGGTCTGACAGGAATTATGCAGTTTGTGCCTTTGTTGCCTTGAGATGCAGGATGGGACTTGCTCCTTTGCTAGCCAAGGTGGGGGGGGGGGAAGGGGGGCTGTGTGGTGCTGAGTGCTAGCTTGAAGGCTGTGTGGGTTGCTGAATGCACAGGCTGTGCAACTGAATCTTCCTCTTAAAGCACATGTGCTCTGCCATGCTTCCAGGGAATTGTACAGATGACATGACATGTGTGAAGGAAGAGATTTTTGGGCCTGTGATGTCCATTCTGCCATTTGACACGGAGGAGGAGGCTGTGGAAAGAGCTAATGCCACTAAATTTGGCCTGGCAGGTGGAGTCTTCACCAGGTATGACTGGAAAGTGTGGCTGGTATGGAAGCAGTCTAGGGAGGGGAGAAGAACGGAAGTACTGTGACAACTTGATGTTTGTCTTGCAGTGCCTGGCATACACATGGATATCCTCTTCCAGAAAAGCTGGAGCAAGGGATTGCCAAGAGGGAACTTTATAAATGACTATGCATCTCCTCCCATTTTTTTCTGAAGGGCTAAGTGGGCCCAGCTGTCCTTCAGATTCCTTCCAGTGTGTGCGTGACCTGCTGCCTGCCTTCCTGCATCTCCAGGCGACATGCAGCAGGAGCCTGCTATGCTGCTGAAAGCATGCAAAGACAGCAGTTGGCTGTTTGCCGTAGTCTGCTTTGCTGGTGTCCTTGTCCTGCCTTTTCAAATCAGTTTTGAATGTACTTGGGAATAGGTGATGTGTCCTTTGAGCTGGCAAAGAGCAGGGCAGGTCAGACTGAAACCCACTGTGACCTGCTGACCTTTCTCTTGTGGTGTGTTAGCTGGCAGGGAAGGAGGGGATGAATGGGAAGGGATACAGCTAAACTGCCCTTTTCCTGCAGGGATATCCAGAAGGCTCACAGGGTAGTGGCTGCTCTCAAGGCTGGGATGTGCTTCATTAATAACTACAACCTTAGCCCCGTGGAGCTGCCTTTTGGAGGATACAAGGCATCAGGTGAGCTCTGTTTGACCTTCCCTGGTATGACTACATGTCAGTTAGATGGGGGTATGAGTGGTACCTGGTACTGCATGGAGCAGTGTTTTCACTTGGCTTGTCCCTGCAGGATTTGGCAGAGAGAATGGACGGGCAGCCATCGAGTACTACTCACAGCTGAAGACTGTCTGTGTGGAGATGGGTGACGTGGAATCGGTGTTTTAGTGCCTCTGGGGTTGGCTCAAGGGAGCATCAACCAGTTCTTGCTTGTTAGACACAGATACGGATCATGTACACAGCAATAAAGTGCTCTAAAATTGTAAGTAAGTGAAGTGCCTGGGTGGGGAGTCAGTGCTGGAGCAGCATTTATCCACCCTCCCCCTGCAATATAAGGGCCTGCCTGGTGCAGGATGGGGAACCTCTCAGTAGGAGGTAGCAGTGTGGCTTTCAGCAGCAGGTCATGCAGCTAAGTAGGTGTTACCAGAGGATTATCAGTAGCACAGGTCTTGCACAGGCTTCTTCTAGTGCAGCATGCACCTCCCACCATCAGTCAACTTTTTAAAAGGTATGTCCCTACTCAATGCACATATGAGCTCTTGGACATTGATACCCTGTAGCTACAGGCTCCATCTAGTCTCTGACTACATAAAAGTCTTCAAGGTAGGATTGTTCATTTCCTCTAGCTCCCATAACCCAAGTTCTGCTTTTTCTGTCTGTGCCTCACTTCCAAGGTTGAACAAGCTATTGTGGGGATGTTTAGCTAATGCCACTTGGGACAGGCATGGCCCTGAGAATCACCCCCACAGAGCAGGGAGCACAACCAGGGTCCAGCATAGGTTAAAAGTCCTGCTGCTTTTAAATAAATGCTATTTGGCTTCCTTCCTGTAGGCCTAATCTTCTTTATAAAGATAATCAAGTAACAACTTTAAATGTTTGCCAACAGCCTTTTTGTTTTTCTTTTTGTAGCTATCAAATAAATATTAACTCTGTTTGGAACACGTTCTTGTATTGTGCCATGAATTGAGAGATACAGAAATAGGGTTGTTGCTGTATGGGTTAAACAAGTTGCAAGATGGCTTTTTGGTCACTGAAATCATAAAAGCTAGAACATCTCTGTGTGACAGGCAGATTTCTGTGAGTCTACAAAACCAGAGTTGTTCTGGCATTCTGCAAAACTTCTTAAGAAAACCCTCCGTAACTTTAGAATGAAAATATGGAATTGACAACTTCATTTTATGAGGAAAGACAAAAAGAACCCCAACAAAACCCAGGAAGTGTTCTACAAGAAAACAAACGAAAAATCCCTTTAATTTCTCAGGTAGCCATTATGATGACGGTTAGTTCTTGCAAATCCAGCCAAGGTGCTGGAAAGCTGAATACACGCCTGTGCCTACCATCCCAATGAGTGCAAGTGAACCAATGGCACCTCTGCTTCGGTTTTTCGGTTCTGGAAAAAGAAGACATGTTTGATCAGTTCAGCAGCCCATCACTGGAGGAAGAGCCCATACTGAAAATTAAAGAGGAAGCAGGAACTCGAGATAAATCACAAGGCAAACCAGCAGGCACCAGCTCAGGCCGTGTACCTACTGTCAGTCTGCACTATTATTAGACTAGTGCTCTTGCCATCAGTAGGAAGAGCATACTGCAGTGTTAGCAGCCTGTGGACCTGCAGCCTTTTCCCTATACCCTGACTGGAAGCTTTATGCTGCCTCTTTGATGTGAGCTGGAGTAAAAAGCTCTGAGGCCACTGCAGGAGACTTGAGTTTCCAAGCCCCTGCTGCATACTGCAGACTAAAGACCTACCTCCTGTGTAGTAACCATAGGCATAGAGGAGTCTTCCAACTATCCAGGTGAGGCCAAGCCCTGTGGCAATCCGCTAGAGAGAAAGGAGAAGCATTAAGGTTTTGGAGACATGCCGCTTGCGTGTGCTTAGGTGTTCTAGCAGCCCTGCTTCAAATAAGTAACCACCAATTATAGCAAGGGTCCTGACCTTGCTAGGACAACTGGGAGTCAGCAAGGGGGAGGTGGGTGACTGATGCAGTGTGCCAGATTGAGTTTTGTATAGAAGGTGTCACTTTCGTGACACCTTTGGGGAGGGAGCATGCAATGTGCTGCTGAGCCTTGCTCTTGCAGCACAACTTCTCCCAAGCAAGACATGGGTAAGTTGTACAGGCAGCAGGACTGTCCGATTAAGAACAACACCAAGTCCCAGGATCTTGGAGGCAGCTGTCGTCCCAAGCCCCATTTCAATACCTATAGGAGATAACACACATTTTTCTGTTTTGGGTGTTACAAGTTTCCACTTGGCGCTTGCTGCAATGTGGCTCCAGTTTGCCAGATTTGCTTATGCTACTTCTTTCCCTCTCTGAAAAGGAATATTCAAGAAGGACCTGATTTGTCTCTTGGTGGCAAAGAGCGAGCTACTGATTTTGGCCTCTCCCACATGCCTGCCTCCTCCTGAGTTGTCTGCATCTTTCAGTGAAAAATAATCCAGGCTTTTTTTGATCCTTCGCACACCTCCTTTGGTGGTGGCAGTGAGTGGGAAGATCACAGTGTTCCCCATCTATTCTTATCAGATAAAACTCCTCATGAAAGTGCGTTTAGACAGTGGGAAAAAGCGTTCTTGTCATCTACACAACCAGCTGCTGAGTAGCACTAATGTAAGCCCAGCAGGACCCTGCAGGCCTTGGAAAAAACAGGTAGGATTGGAGGGACCCTTCCGCTCATGTACTGGAGGCTGTGAATGCTTCTGTTTGTCCAACAAGACAGCCTTAGGTGTCGGAAAGAGGTCTAATACCTAAAGTAGCAGGAACAAGTTTATTAAACACTTGTGACTTTGCTGCATAAAACCTCTACAACTATATTTTCAAAAGGGGCACTGCTGTGAAGCATGATGGGGCTAATGAAGCTGCCTCCAGAGGGGTTAGCTTGGCCTACTGCCTCACACCCTTCCCCAGTCAGGGAACAAGAGCAATGTTCAGTCATGCAGACCTGCACTGCAGTGTCACTTACTGGGTGGAAGACTCCATCGGTGGCTAAAAAGAACAGGAAGACAGGGTAAACTTCCAACCTGAAAATAAAAGCAAGCAGGTTATGTTTGTGCTCAAGTTGCTTACAAAGAACAAACTCCAAAGGCATCACCTGCCACGGTTGCTGTTGGGCCTGACTGTTACAACTCTCCATGCTTGATGCTGCAGCCACGAATGGAGGAAAGAAGGGATCGGAGCATGCACAGATTTTCTGTGCCCTAAGCCCCTGCTAAATACTACTTACTATCAGCTAACCTAGGAGTTACTTCCAGCACTCCTCTGATGTGCTGTTGCAGCCTGGTCTAGCATACCTGGGTGGGCTTAGGCCTATCCCCAGGGAGACCTGGACAGCACAACAGATCAGCAGCCCCCAGATGGGCTCTCCAGAAATGAGATTTTTAGTGTCTAGATCCACCCATGGAGGCAAAAAGCCAGACACTGGGAAGAGGAGGCTGCTTCACAGCCCTGTCTCATGGTGTAAGGCATGGTAAAGAGCCAGCATGGACTTACTGCTAAGTGTTACACAGCAGTGTGTCTTCCTCAAGCACTGATGATGAGCCTAAGCATTTGGCAGCAGCAAGTCTCTAGCTGTAGGGCCTGCTCCACAATCTGGTCTATTTCCAAGGCCTGCATGCATACATGTTACTTACGTGTTCTGGTGTGCACGCTGGATGCAGTTGAAAATATGCCCATGTTCAGGGTCTGTGCTGTACATGACTGGATACTGCCAAAACGAATAAAGTAGCAGCAACATATGAGCAAGTGCAGTCTGGGCTCAGGAGCCTGTTCTCTAGCAGTGGGGAGTGCCCTGCAGCACCTCTCCCCAGAAAGCCCAGTGCTCCCTGACTGCTTGCAGGACTGACTTGCACTGGCAAGTTAGAGCCTGTCTCCTGCCCTGCATCCTGCAAATGCCTTGTGGAAATTGCTGCTTGAACCAGGCTGCTTCTTGAGCTCCCTGAGCAACATAACTGTCCCCTGCTTTGAACAGAAGATAGCCAGGGACTGTGTGACCTCCCTGTTTAAATCCCATCTCTGGAGAGGAGAACAAAGCACCCTTACCAAAGATGTGCCCCCCCATCTCTGAGGAGCCGGCAACAGCCCATCACCCAGGAACAGCCCTGGGAGGACACGTCTGCTGTAACCCTGACTTCATACAGTAGTAGTGTCACCCCAACAGGCACTGTGGCCTGCAGCACATGCCCAGGGCTGACCTTGTGCCCACCCCTGCTTGTGACTCCCCATAAAGGAGCATTTGTGCTGGAGCCAAGTGGCACAGAAGCCTCTGCATGCCATCATCCTGACTCATGGACAGGACTGGCTGCCCCCACCTATCCCACAGCCCTGCCAAGCTCAAAGGCTCCTCAATGGATGCTGAGGGAAGGTCACTTTGAAAAACTTCTTATGATAGGGCTTACATGCCCCTGAGTTTGAGAAACCTTCCTGTCACTTTTGTTCAACTATTATCCCTTTGCCCAAATGCTGCATCAGCCTTCTTTGCAGGGGAAAAAGGGATGTGCAGTTTCTTGTTCATCAGTGATTGCAAGCTCAAAGCCTTGTGCTTTCAGCTGTATCGGCTTGGTGCCAATCACCTCATATCCCAAACCCCAAGCTCTGTTGTGCCATCTGCTCCAGTCTGGAAAGCCAGAACGGCAGCTCCCCTTCTACATCCATGTGGTGGGGCAGGAAATGTTGGCAAATCACCCAAAACAAGCAAGGTGTCACCTAGGTTGTCTGCAACATCCCCTGCAGACTGGCTCTAACCTTCCTGTTCCCTCAGCCTGAGCACTCACCTCCACATTGTACTTCTTGCGAGCCTTGGCAACTTTCACCGCAAGGTGCATGACCAAGAAGAAGCTGGCAGCCCCTGTCAGGATGACGTAGCCATACTCCTTGGAGAGAACAGCCATGCTGGTGCTGTCAGAGAAAGAGAGATTGTTACTATTTCAGGGTGTGACTGGAGAAGTGTCAGCTCAATACATGCAGGTATGTGTGTGGATGACTTGATGAATATGGACTGTCGAGGTTTAAGTCC
The DNA here is from genome assembly GCA_028858755.1 of Ara ararauna. Taxonomy (NCBI): domain Eukaryota; kingdom Metazoa; phylum Chordata; class Aves; order Psittaciformes; family Psittacidae; genus Ara; species Ara ararauna. The sequence continues at coordinate 46,129,535 of CM054382.1, forward strand.
AGTCAGCCACGCAGTCTCTCTCTCACCCACTTCCCCCTCTTTCTTCCCCCCGCTCCCGGAGGGATGGGAAGGAGAATCGAAAAAAATGCAACTCCCACAGGTTGAGATAAGAACAGTTTAGTAACTAAAGTATAACACAAATCACTACTGCTACCACCAATAATAATAATGACAAGGCAAATACAAGGAAAGAATACAATTTCTCACCACCTAAAACCAAGCCCAACCATGCAGTGCACCCCCACCCTTCCGGGTCTCTGCTCTCTGCTCTACATCCTGGACATGACATGCTGTGGTATGGAATAACCTCTTTGGTCAGTTTGGGTCAGGTGTCCTGTCTCTGCTTCCTCCCGGCTTCCCCTCCTCCCTGGCAGAGCACGAGGCTCAGAAAGTCCTTGGCCAGACCAAAACATCACTAAGCAGTAACCGAAACACTGGTGTTATCAGCACTGTTCCCAGGCCCAAAATCAAAAACACAGCGCTGCACCAGCTACCAAGAAGGAGAAAAATGACTGCTGCTGCTGAACCCAGGACAGGGACCCAAGACCTCCCAGCACAGAGACTGGCTGAAGGAAAAGAGAAACCGTATGTTGAGGAATTTTCTCTTGGTGCCTGCTGGCTATTAAGCAGCACAAACCAAGGGCTCTCTGTCAAGTAAGCCTTAAAATGGCATAAGCATTGGTGGGAGGTGGCGTATGGAGAACCCTAGTTCTGCCTGTGGCTCAAAGCATGACTACAGCCAACAGTAGGTTCCATCAGCTCTGGCTGTGGCTGGCTAAGTCCTATCAAGTCACTGACACTGACGGTCCTGTGCCCGCCCGGACGCTCTGGAGAGGTGGACGGGAGCTGATTGTTCACAACCACTTCAACACCAGGGCTAAGGGCTACCAAATGAAGTCAGGAAATAGATTTGAAAAAACACCAAAAGAGGTGTTGTTTCACGCAGTGAAAAGCAGACCTGTGGAACTCCCTGCTAAGGGATGCTGCCAATGCAGGCGGTTTTCATAAACTCAAGGAGAAACTAGGCAAACTCTGGGAATAAGAGGTAAATTGGGAATTATAATACAAACAAACACACACTGGCTCAGAAATCCCCTGAGCTGAAAGGAGTTGGGCTACATCAATAGTTAGTTTGTACCACTAAGGTCAACAATAAAACAATAATAAACCCCATCACAATAGCAATATCCACCAAATCTTTTTGGTAAAGAGGCACTGGCCAGATGAGTGATGCTCAGCCCCATGGTTTCAAGGGACCCTCTCAGGGTCACAAGTCAGTGAACAGCCCGCAATAACATGCAGCTGCTGGCATTTACCAACATTTGCACAAGCAAATCTGCCAGCCAGGAGATGCCAGGGCCTATGTGGTTTTCATTTAATGGTTCTGCACTTCCTTGTGCAGGCCTTAGACAGAAGCATGGAGCACAAGGTGAATCCAGCAGCCTCTGCCACAACGCCCTGCAGCAAGGCTGCTGGTCCAGCCTGTGCTGCTGGGAGCTGCTCAACACCGAGCACCCTGCCACCCTCCATCCCCGGATGCAAGTGAGCACAAGGTTCCTTCCCCATAACCATCTGCCATGGGTCCTCTTGCACAATCACAAACCTCAGATCTTGTCTGTCTATGTGACCCAAGACAGTGCTGCGTGATAAGCACAGCAGAAAACAGCAGAGACCTCTCTCCAGCATGGAGATGATTCCCTCTCCAAGCCAAACCCAGCTGATACCTATCCTCATCCAGTGCCTCCATGATGTAATGAGGTTTTAGTGTCTCCTGCACTATCCCAACAGCACAATCTGTCAGTGCAGGGGAAAATGGGCCACCTCATGGAACCAGTGCAAACAGCCTTCCTACTGCAGCAGCACTTGCCCCCCTCCCCTCCAAGGGATCTTAGGAATCAGAAGGTTTTATTTCTCCTTTGCAAAGGGATTATTATCAATAGAGCAAGATGAAGGGAGCAGCCAGCTTTGTCCACATGAAGTCTGACATACAATTATCAATAAGAACATTGAAATCCTAAAGCAACAAAGAAAAGTCAGCTGAACCCACATGTAATAGAGGTTAGCACCTGACAGATGACACACTGGAAACAGAACACATTCCCACTCAATAGAGTAAATCGATGATCACATTTCTCCTTTCAAATTACAAGGCTGGTGGAGAACACCTGCCAGCCAGCAAGAACCAAGCACTTTATCTTCACAGTGCTAAATTACAGTATGAAGTTTCATCTTTGCAGCAAACGCCATAGCAATCATTAAGCCAGGTGTATTATAAAGTTGCTACTCTTACCCTGTTGGTATAAAACTGCACCTGAAACCTTTGTTCTAGTAATTTGGAGCTGCATTAGGCACTCCAAAGTCAACAGGACTTTCACCCTCACTCTGACGGCATGCCTAGTGCCTGTTTCTGGATTCTGGTCCCTCGAGCATTTCAGCAGCCTTTGTCTGCAGCTGCAAGGACTCTGCTGATAAGCACTGGCACGGCGCACAAGACTGAATTTGTATCTTCCATGCAGGGATGCTTCAGGCCAGGGCCACACGACCAAGAGATTCTGGAGCATGACACAGCACTGACCGGGAGCTGTAGCAGAATTGCTCCTGGGGATGCTTTCACTCCAGATCAAGAAGATCAAGTTTGCCGTAACAGTACAGTTACTATGAGTCAGCAAACCTCAGCAAGTCGCACCGTGCAGACCAGCGCCTGGGTTCTGCCTGGACTACCCGACAAAAGCGCAGGCTTCCTCTCAACCCAAGAGAGCCTTTTGACCTCTCCGGCAGCAGGCGAGCGCGCAGGCACAGCTCCACAGGCAGCCTGCAAGCCCCGCGGCTAGGGTCCGGCTCTAAGCAAGCTGACCATGCCGGGGCGCAGACAAGGCCCCGCCGCACCCCGCTCACCCTGCAGGCGCTTCTCCCCGAAGACTGTTCCCGGGAGGAAGGGGAAGTCAGGAAGGAGGGCCACGGCGCCCGCTGTGTTTTTTCGCCATCTATCAGGATAGTCCCATAACAAGCATGCATTCGGAGCACTCACTCTGCCTGAGCTCCCTCCCCGCCGCCTTCCCCGCTGCTGGAGGGGCGAGCTGGGGGCCGGCGGCCCGCACTCACCCTGAGGCTCCGCGCAGCGGAACCCACCGCCGAGAGCTCGGGTGCGGGTCTGACCGCGGCACCGCCTGCGGGCGGGACCTCGCAGTGTCCGCCCCCCCGCTGCAGGCGGGGCGGTGCTCGCTGACTTTGTGGGACTCTCGATTGTGGTGTGAGAGGCGAATTTAACGCGGATTCACGGGGCTCTGCGGAGGGTTTTGCTGTGCAAAAAACCACCATGAAGTTTGCTGAGGGGGGGGATCTGTTCTACCCGGTAGTTCTGCATATGCGTCCCCAACACACAGATTCCTTCATGGAATGCACTGCTGTGTCCACTCCTAATCTTTTTTGACATACCCATTATACCTAAGACAAAGACTGCAGCTTTGATTCGCAGTCTAGTTTAACGACTCTAAGAGATTATACCATGCTTCCTGAAACCTTCTGCTTTTCCTTTCTATTTCACCAGATCCTGCTAGTACTGGATGAAGAAGTAGTGTTTCACATGTTAAGTCGATGTACTTGGTAACGTACACAGATACTTTTCTTGGCAATTGCCAGCGTTAAGAGACATGAAGGATCTTAGTTACCTCTTCATTTTTTCTGGTCTGTATATGGGACTTTGACATCGAAACAAAAGCCATTTTCAATACTTGGAGAGTGGGTAAGTCATGTTTTTTACATTAGTTTTTGAGATATGATACAAAACTGAAGCTGAAGTTTGCAGTTCTGTCAGTGTTCATAACATAACTGGTGGAGGTACAAGGGATGTGGCTGCAGGGGGACACATGATGTCTTTCACTGTCACCACTGTAACGAGGAAGCAAGCAAGACCCAGTGGGATCCTGAGCCCCTAAAAGTCCTGGATTTAACCTCTTTGCTCATGTACCTGCCTTTCCACAGCAGAAAGTTCTTGGATTCCCGGGGGCTCCAGTAAGCTATCTGGGCTGCTCCCAGTAATCTCTGCTGGGCTTTCTGGCCAGGGAGGGCTGAGAATCACAGAATCATAGAATAGTTAGGGTTGGAAAGGACCTTAAGATCATCTAGTTCCAACCCCCTGCCATGGGCAAGGACACCTCCCACTAAACCATGCTACCCAAGGCTATGTCCAACCTGGCCTTGAACACCGCCAGGGATGGAGCATTCATAACTTCCTTGGGCAACCCATTCCAGTGCCTCACCACCCTTACAGTAAAGAAATTCCTCCTCATATCCAATCTAAACTTCTCCTGTTTAAGTTTGAACCCGTTACCCCTTCTCCTGCTACTACAGTCCCTAATGAAGAGTCCCTCCCCAGCACCCTTATAGGCCCCCTTCAGATACTGGAAGGCTGCTATGAGGTCTCCACACAGCCTTCTCTTCTCCAGGCTGAACAGCCCCAACTTTCTCAGCCTATCTTCATACGGGAGGTGCTCCAGACCCCTGATCATCCTCGTGGCCCTCCTCTGGACTTGTTCCAACAGTTCCATGACCTTTTTGTGTTGAGGACACCAGAACTGCACACAATACTCCAAGGGAGGTCTCACAAGAGCAGAGTAGAGGGGCAGGATCACCTCCTTCGACCTGCTGGTCACGCTCCTTTTGATGCAGCCCAGGATACGGTTGGCTTTCTGGTCTGCAAGCGCACACTGCCAGCTTATGTTTGTTTTCTCATCAACCAACACCCCCAAGTCCTTCTCCACAGGGCTGCTCTGAATCTCTTCTCTGCCCAACCTGGAGCTGTGCCTGGGATTGCTCTGACCCAGGTGTAGGACCTTGCACTTGGCATGGTTAAACTTCATCAGGTTGGCATCAGCCCACCTCACAAGCATGTCAAGGTCCCTCTGGATGGCATTCCTTCCCTCCATCATATCAACCGAACCACACAGCTTGGTGTCATCGGCAAACTTGCTGAGGACGCACTCAATCCCACTGTCCATGGCACCGACAAAGATGTTGAACGAGACCAGTCCCAGCACCGATCCCTGAGGGACACCACTCGTTACTGGTCTCCAGCTGGACATTGAGCCATTGAGCACAACTCTTTGCGTGTGGCCATCCAGCCAGTTCTCTATCCACCGAGTGGTCCACCTATCAAATTGATGTCTCTCCAACTTAGAGACAAGGATGTTGTGTGGGACAGTGTCAAACGCTTTGCACAAGTCCAGGTAGATGACATCAACTGCTCTACCCCTGTCCATGAGTTCCATAGCCCCACCATAGACTTGGTGAACCCTGTGGCTAGAGCACAGTGCTGGGGCTTTTCCCATGTTTCAGATCATACCTCTTCAAGCAGGTCCCTATGGCCCTGCTTTTCTGTGGCCTCATGTTAAAGCAGAAATGTAAATGCCTGGCACTGTCCACACCTCTCAAGCACTCTACCCAAATGAATATTTTGCCAGTGTCCTGGGTCCGAGTGGAAGAAGACAAGTAGAGGTAGTACAGTGAGTGAAACTGGGGCAGACTTTCTTCTCTTGCAGTTTTATTTCACTTCAGGAAAAAAAAAAAATCAAAACCAAAAAACAACTGAAGTGGGACATCATGTGGGAAATGAGGCAGGAAGGGCCTGCCTTCAGTTCCCATCAGTTCAGAAAGATTTGTAGGGCGATCCTAAGTGACTGTTTCTTCCTCCTCCCGCTCCTCTCCCTTTGAAATGTGGACTTCATAGATGACAGCACAGATGCCAGCCAGCCAGGCTGCCATGGTGCCAGCAAAGAATATGCAGAAGCCAGCGAGACACAGAAAGATGTAGTCTTGCTTGTACAGCTGGATCAGACAGTTGGAATGGAGCTGTGCTTCCACTGCAGGCATTTTCAGGGCACGCAAGCTTTCTGGGGTATAGCAGGTGACATCATCAGCATCTGCAGAGGGAAAAGCAGAAGCAAGACTCTTGCCTGGGTCTTAAGTGTTAGTGAACAGGAGTCCTGCCAGAAAAATGATGGAGGAGAGTGAAAAGTGTTTACAGATTTCACACCCCTTCTCTCTCCATGGCTGAGGTAAAACAAGACAGGCAGACCCTTGCTGAGCCCTTGCCAACCACAACTGCCAGATTGCCTGAATGATTTTTGTGGTGTTTCCTCCATACATAGGAAAATACTGCCTGTTGGGTTGTGCCACTGTGGCAGACTGCTGTCCCTGCATTGCTCATCTCTGCTGAATGAGCACTTTTATTTTAATATAAGAGAACTTGTGTGGGTTTTTTTAATCTCAAACACCTTCTGAAGGGATACAGTCTAAATTATGCTGGAATAATGAGACTTGTGTGCATTTGAAAATTAGAGTGGTTTGCAGTTAGGCATGAGAAACTAGTGGTTAGTGGTTTGCATGAGAAACTTAACATGAGCCAGCAGTGTGCGCTCGCAGCCCAGAAAGCCAACTGTATCCTGCGCTGCATCAAAAGGAGCGTGACCAGCAGGTCGAAGGAGGTGATCCTGCCCCTCTACTCTGCTCTTGTGAGACCTCACTTGGAGTATTGTGTGCGCAGTTCTGGTGTCCTCAACAAAAAAAGGACATGGAACTGTTGGAACAAGTCCAGAGGAGGGCCACGAGGATGATAAGGGGACTGGAGCACCTCCCGTATGAAGATAGGCTGAGAAAGTTGGGGCTGTTCAGCCTGGAGAAGAGAAGGCTGCGTGGAGACCTCATAGCAGCCTTCCAGTATCTGAAGGGGGCCTATAGGGATGCTGGGGAGGGACTCTTCATTAGGGACTGTAGTAACAGGAGAAGGGGTAACGGGTTCAAACTTAAACAGGGGAAGTTTAGATTGGATATAAGGAGGAATTTCTTTAGTATGAGGGTGGTGAAGCACTGGAATGGGTTGCCCAAGGAAGTTGTGAATGCTTCATCCCTGGCAGTGTTCAAGGCCAGGTTGGATGGAGCCTTGGGTGACATGATTTAGTGGGAGGTGTCCTTGCCCATGGCAGGGGGTTTGGAACTTCATGATCTTAAGGTCCTTTCCAACCATAACTGTTCTATGATTCTGGTTCTAAGGCTGAGCATGGTAAAAGCACCATCTCCTTCTGGTTCCTGTGGAGGCACAGGGTGCTCTTGGCTGTAGCTCTCTCCTTGCCCGGCAGGTTTTGTGCTTCCCAGAGCAGATACAGGCTGGTCACTGCTTGATGCATAGGGTAGATGGGCCTGAGGGAAAGGGAGCAGTGGAGAGGAGAAGGGTTCAGTGTGTTATCTCTGATCTTACTGCTAAGATCAGTAACATTACTTTATACTGTTCCATAACTACCTGTAACTTGCATGTGGAAAATAAAAAACTTTACTGTCTATAGGGAGCTTACTACATCTAAGAAGACACAGAGATGTCCTTAATTTGCTTCTGTTCTAACATCAGCTTCCATTTGCCCTTCCCTTTTTTCTCCTTGGGCTCTTTTGTGGTCATTTCTTACTTGATGGACAGACTTTCTGAAACAATTTCTCATTTGCTGCTCTATCTCTATTGTGTCCTGCATTACTGAAAGCCAAGCTTTCCTCATCAGTATGTGCTCTGCTGTGTTCCTGGGCAGTTTGGAAGAATTGAGTTAGAAGAATTGAGTTAATGTGCTGCAGCTGCAGAACAGAGCTCTGCCCTTGGGACCAGTGTTTTCTTGGGAAAGGGAACTGGCAATTATCCTGCCTCATGAACACTCAATGTCTATGGCCCAGTTGTAGAATCTCTCAATATGATGAGAAACAGCTGATTTTGGGATCCCAGGGGATGGAAAGAAGTCTTGGAGACTCTGTTTTCAAGAAATGGCTTTTATTCAGCAGCAAGCTGCACTGTGCTGCTGCAGCTCATGGGGCTCAATGCTTACCTGCATTATGCATACATTTCTTATTTTGGAAAGGATAAAAGAGTGCAAGTATCATTTGAGGTGCTGGAGGAATAGGGGGAACCATATAGAGCCTTCCAGCTATAAGGATACGGGTGTTTTTCTGAGCACAACTTGTGTTCTGTTTCACTCTGACCATGAAATGTCAGCTGGGACCCAAACCAGAGCTCCCATGGGAACAGCAAAATGTCCTTCTCTGACTTATGAGCATTGGGTCACATTTGGTACATAGAAGCAGTCAAATGTACCTGTTCTGAGGGCTGAGGAGCACATCCACAGCTGGAGGTTGCAGTATTTGTAATTTTTATCTGTCTTAGCATAACAGCTGCTATGCTATTAAGGCAAAGTGCATTGTGTACACTCTTCATGTACGGTAAAGGGCCATCAGGGATCGGGGTGTGATCACAGCACCACAAGAAGTCAGCAGCAAAATTTTTACTGGCTGCCACACTACCCAAACTTTTCCCAGAGACTATGTCAGTGAAAGATGATAGCAGAAGAGCTGACTGGTTTTCAGCTTGGCTTTATTTTCAGCATTGAGTGGAATTGCTGCTTGTAGAAGTTGTGTGGATGAGGTCTGCCTGCCAGGGACATTGTGTAGGAAGAGGCTAGCAGAAGGTGTTCAAGGTGTAAGGAGCACTGGTGGATGGTGAGAGCTCAGGGCTGGAGAGGCTGCCCAGAGCAGATCAGAACAGAGGCAACATTTCCACAGGGGGAGAGGGCTTAACTGATCGTTATACACACACTGGTACTGTGGCAGCACCAACCAATCAGAGCAGGAAACGAGGCAGAAAATTCAGCTACAGTTTTCCTAGTGTTTATTCCCCAGAGCAGTGTTGCGTTTCTCATTCTTGGCACTGCAATCACAAGGTGCTGTGACTTGCAGGCACCTTCTGAGGTTGAAACCAGGCATTTTAGAGCAACAACAATGTTCTAGCTACAGGGTACACTTTCCTGACTGTCCTGAGGGTGAGAGCAAGTGTGACTCTGTGGGTGGAGCACATGTAACCCAGCTGCTCCTATTTGTGTTTTGTGCAACACCAGAGCATGGGACATGCAGCAGCACAGACCTGAGCTGAAGTTTGAGAAAGAGAACAGAGGACCCTCTACATTCCACACAGATCTGCAGTAGAGAGAAGAGAGGTCCTGTTCACAGAGCCCTCACCTGGAAAATGAATGTTGCTCTCTGTCATCCAAGTGATGAAGTCCAGAAAGGAACAATTGCAGTGCCACAAGTTGTTACTGAGCCCCAGAAACCTCAGGTTGGGCAGATCTTGGATAGTGCTGGTGTCTAGGAATGTTAAGCCTGTCCGGCTCACATCCAGGTGACTCAGCCAGGTGTTGTTGGCAAAAGCATCCTTCTCAATGGCCACAAGGCTGGGATTGTCTGAGATCTTCAGTACCACCAGGCTGAGCAGGTGTGAGAAGGTGCTGAAAGTGACCTGTGTGAGATTGTTGAAGCTGAGGTCCAGATAGACAAGTTTGGCCACACCAATGAAAGTGAAATCCAGGTCACGCCCTAACAGGTTCTTCTTGCAGTCCAGATAGACCAAATCAGCCAGGAAGCTCAATTCCACTGCGGGCAGGTATGAGATGTTGTTTGCTGCCAGAATCAGCTGTCTCGTATCCAGCGGGATGGCCTCAGGGAACTCCTGCAACTGCTGCCCTGTGCAGTTCACTTCCAGGTACTGACAGCTACAACTTCTTGGGCAGTTGATCCTCTCTGATGCCATCCCCATCCCTAGAAGAAACATGAGGCTCAGGGCCCGTGGTCTACCTGAAGGAGACATGGTCTAAGACCTTGCAGACTGCTCAGCCTTTTGGGGACTGAGAGGAGCCCTATGGAAACTGGGTTACTGTCACAGCCATCCCAAGGAGGTGTTTGGCTGCAAGACTGTCAGGAAGCACTTTGTGTCCGTGACTCACCTGACTCTTTGGCAGAGCGCCCAGCTGGAAACCGAGCCGGGTTTCTGGTGCAGAACAGTGGCTGGAGCTTCTCCATTATCACACTTGGTGCCAGATGACACCTCTGTATCAACGGCTTGCAAAAGCTGCCCAGCTTCAGGAGCAGTGCTGCGACCTTGCTGGCTGAGCGGGAGCTGCTTTCAGCTGGAGGCGCACAGGACACGTGCATTGGATGAGAGCATCAAAACTGCACAAAACAAGCATGAACAGTGCAAATTTTGTCACAAATGGCGTCAAACTGCAAGAGGTGATCACTGGTACTCATTAAGTGAGAGCTCTGTGCAATGCTGCACTGCGTTGGCCTTGGCTCCTATCAGGATTCGGGAGAAGGCAACTAAGGAGGTTTTTCCAGAGGCATTTTTACCAAGGACAAGTTTTCCACAGGCGCCTCAGTTCCCCCTGACTGGCCATGCTGCTCCTCCGCCTGCCCACCCTTACGCGGGAGGACCTGCCCTGCCCCTGAGAGGAGGCCGCCGGCGGTAGATGCCGTTACAGCGTTTAGCACCACAAGCCGGCTGCTGGCGGCCTTCCAACCCCCGCAGCCAGAGAGGTGCGAGGCCACCACCGCTCCCTCGGCTGCCACAGCCGTGACAGCAGCTCCGCGGCTGCCGGGACCCAGCGGCTCCGCTCCCCCCAACCACCTCTGGCGGCCCCACCCCAAGCCGCCAACGGCCGCCGCGCGGCGGGGCCTAACCAAGACCCGCCCCCTCCCGCCGGCGCGGTCGCGGATTGGCCATCGGCGTGTTGCGCTTGACGCAACGCTGTGGCGGGGGAGTTGCCCGCCAGATTCAAACTGAGGGGCCGTTGGCGGTGTGGTGATTGCCCGGCTCTGGGATGGAGGTGCATACCTTCCCTCAATACAGCCCCGACGATATCATCACTTACCTTCGCAATTTCGTCCTAGTGGGCGCCGAGGCTCGGAACCTGGTTAAAGGCGACGTGTTCGGCAACCCCAAGGTGCGTGAGGGTGTTTGGAGGAGGGTGCTGCCTGCGGTGGTGAGGCGGGAGTGGCAGGGGGAGCCCATCCCTGGCAGTGTTCAGGGTCAGGTTGGACGGGGCTTTGGACCAGCGTGTTCCGGTGGAAGGTGTTCCTGCCTGTGGCAGGGGGGGGGTTGGAGCTAGATGACCTTTAGGGTCCTTTCCAACACAAACTATTCTATGATTCTAAATAGACTGTAACCAGGATGATAGGCTGGAAAGCTGATATTACTTTATTACGGTACCAGGTGCATGGGGGTTTGCTCTGCCTGTCATGCATACCAAGAAGAGACAGATTACAGTTTATGTACCTGTATTACGCACATATTAATCATAATTCCATGAAATGCCCATCCAATTCTTGTTACTCATTGCATATGGTAATTTTGGTAGATAAGGCTGTGGTGCAGGTGCTGTGAATTTGAGGAGTGGTCTCTGAGGATTGTGGTAGTCAACTGGGGAGAAATTTCCCTACTCATTTTGCCTTTATTATGGAAACCTGTTAGTTAAGAACATTGGCGTGCTTGTTTAGTTTTGCTAGTTAACTGCATGTTTTTGTTTGGGTGTATTTATCACCCTGAGAGGCTTCTTTAGCTGTTTTCTTTTGCAGCTGTTTATCTGTTTCTCAGGCCTTATCAAAAGGGGAAAGACCCACATTGATTCGAAAGAAGACATCTGGTCCTCTTGTTCCATGCCCTCCTTATTTTGAGAGTTCTTACAGCCTTACCCATATGTCTCTATACACAATGAAATACTTTTTTAATTTGATATCAGGTGTTTCCCCAGCTTGCATGATCTTTGGCATGCAGCAATGCCTTCTAAATGAGGTGATTTGTTTTTCCGATGCGGCAGGTTAGTCTTGTAGGAGTTACAGGGTTAAACCTACAGCTTCTCTCTTCAGCTTGAGAGAAGCTTGCTCAAGCCTCAGCAGGAAGGGGGTGAGGGTTTGAACATGGACATACAGGGAAGTAAAGAGTCTGTCTGTCTTGGTTCTGTGGGAACTAGGTTAAAATAGCCACTGTTTAGTACAATGTCAGTTTCAACAGCTTAGTTGATCACCTAATGCTTTTAAACCAATGCTGTAAAACAAACAAACAAAAAACCCCAAAAATGCAGTCCCTCCCTGCTCCACCCCCCCCACCCCCCCTTTTTTTTTTTCCTTGTATCTGTCTGACTGTTTGTGTTAGAGCAGACTTATAGTGTCCTCGGTAAAAGCAAAGTAACTTTAAAATTGAATTTATGCACCGTGTGGTTCCTTGTGCTGTTAGGTAAGTGCCTGGGCCTGCTGGAGGAGGAGGCTGGCCCTGCTTGGTTAGGGAATGACTGGATGATTGGTTTTAAGAAATGAGATTGATTTGAATTGATCATGGTTTAGTGCTGTAAATGAATAACTGGCTTGTAGGTATTATCTGCCACTCCATTTTAATAACATGATGAAGGGTGCCCTTGCTATGGGATTTATACGTGCTGTGACCTTTTTCAGATTTTGGTGTCACCTGTTTCGAAAACTGCTCAGTGGGCAGCAATGTAATGAAGAACAATGCACAGCTGTGCTAGGTAGGGCTGTAGTTGTCCAGGCTGCTTGCTGCCTCTTATAACTGTATTATGAGATAATAATGCTTGAACTGCAAACTATTGGAAGGTAAAACTTGTTAGTTTTGCTGGCTCTTGTCATGAAGACTTGTCAGTCTTTGTGGCCTGGTCTGGAAGCCCTGAATAATCAATCATATGGAATATTGATTCATGTCTTGTCTTCTTGCAGCTTGAAATTTTACACATGATTTACATGAGAGTCCTGCAGAAAGTATGTGGAATCCGCCTGGAGCATTTTTACATGGTATGTCTGTAGTGGCAGGTGTAATAAAATGTGAAAGAACTAATTGCACGTAATAAATTAAATGTTGGTTTCATCTTCTCACTATCAAATTGGAAGTAGCTTACTGTTCTGTATATTGTCATTGCATGAGTGGGATCTTGGTATAGGTCATTTACCACAGGTAAACAAACCTGGGAGCATCATGTGTGGGCTGTTGCTGGGGCCTTGCTGATCATGTCTGAGAAGTTGCTTTGATCATTGTTCCTGGTGTAGAAGTTGGCTTCAGCTCAACGTACTCGTAGAAATAGTGGTTTTGTGGTAGTGCTGCCTCTGGGTTGTTTGTTTGTTTATTTATCCATGGAAAGGAGACTCCCTTTTCTGTTAGAGAGACTAGTGCCCATGAAAAGGAACTCACTTACACTGTAGGCTGTAAGGACAGGCTTTATGGAGACCGCTGTCCTGCAGTTAAGCTGTGAAGTGGGTGCTGGAAATGTCTGTAAGGTCCAGGATGGATTGGACCAGCTTATGAAGGGACACCATCTCTGGCCTTGAAAACATATACTTGCTCCTTAGGCATCTGCCTTTGGTCCTGGCTGGAGGAAGATCTCTGCTTAGGTGTTAGACAGGTATACAAGGAAAGTAAATATTGCTTTTAATGTTTTATCGTCTCCACTTTTCCATTAACTGAGAGGAAAATAAGGAGAAGTGCAGCTGGAGGTTAACTGTTACCTTGTTGATTAACGATCTATCTTCTGCCTGTGTTAAACAAGAACTGATTCCTAAGTGAGGATAAATAGTAATGTCTTATGCCATTTTTGAATGAACTGAAAGGGAAGATAATATATGCACAAGATGTCATTGCCTCTAAAGAATCAAGTTATTAACTGGGTTACTGTATTATGAGGCTTAAAATATCAGGAATGGGTGGCAGTGTACCACTCCTGCTGCCTTCTGATTTCTTCATAAAACAGTTGAGTGTGTGAATTTTAGGATGTTTAAAGGAAGGGCTTTTCGGTGTTAGGTGTGTAATGCTGAGGTTATCCTTCTGCACCAGTTTTGAACAAAATAAAATGGAGGGTTTCAATTGAATTCCAGAGTTCGTAATGTTGCTGCTTTAGTTACTATTGTCATCTTACAATTTGACCAGCCAAAATTGACGCTTAAAATAGTTTGCTGATTAACTTGATGGCATTCTTCAGCCTCTAACATGTGTTCCATATGGAGATGGGGAGACCATCCTTGGTGTTTAACCTCTTTGAATTATCTTATGTTTTGGAAAAAAACAGGCCTGTGTATTTTTTATTTAAATATACTATACTTATGCATTGACTCTTCATTTTTCAGATGCCACTCAACATGGGCGTAATGTATCCACAGATATTTGAAGGCTTTCTACCCGTTTGTAATTTGTATATCCACATGTAAGTAGAAGATGCTGCATCTGTTCAGTTGCAATTCCTTGTAAAGGTCCAATTTACCAAAAGTAGTAGGGCTTTATGCCTTTTCGCTGATGCTGGTTCTACTGTTGGTTCTGAGCAACGTGAAATTTGCAGATTTGCAGGGGACAGCAGTATTTAATAGCCTAAAATTTTCAGCAGGCAGCTATTTTGTCAAAATGAATGGGCTAACTAAATAATCCAGCCTTGCCAAGATGGATATACTTTGGCTAGAAGGTCATCATTACACCTAGAAGAGGGATCATAAGTACCTGTTGTTTAAACTTGCTGCCTGAATCCTGCGTAGATTCTTTGTTGGAATGAGGTGAATGTTAGACTTTAAGATTAGTTTCAGTAGTAAAGGGAGAATTAACTAACAGTTAAGTGTAGGAATTCCTGATTAACAGAAGAAGTTATTCCAGAGGCAAGTATTTTGTCTATAGAAAACTTTGTGAGATGATATATGTATTTTTAATGCTGATCCATGTGTGAAGTCCTACTGTGTCATTCTTCTGAGACTTAATGTGGTCTGTGCTTCCTGTATGTGTTCTCTGGGGTTAGAGGGACAAGATCCATTTTGTAGTAAATGGATATAGCACAAAAGCAGAATAATGGTTATTGCAGATAAAGTTGTATTTTGTTTTCCTTGCAGGGAGCGGTTACTTCCAGTGTGCCAGATTAATGATTTTCAAATTGCTGATGTATTAAACCCAAGTAAGCCAGAGCACTGTAATCCTTGTGTTTCCTGAGGTGTTAGGTGTTGCTTGATATCCAGGTGCTTTATATCATATGGCTTAGCCAGATGGGCATCTAGTATGGGGAACTGTCCATGACTTCCATCTTCTCATGGTTGCTGTGGCCCTTAGACAAACTGGTTCTAATGAGCAGTTCTCCTCCCTATGTATGCTAATCCAGTTAAGTAATTGAGGGGAGTTTTGAATGCTAGAAGTCTGTTGAACTACTGGCCTAGAGAGTGGACTGTGAGGTACTTGAAATGCTGTAAGAATAGATGGTAATTAAAATTATTCTTGCAGCTGTGGAATGCCATAGGATTTATTATGCTGATGCTTGTGTAGGATGCGATTGAATTTTTGTTTCACCCTTTTTAATACCCAGCTGTGGTAATTCAGGTACAATGCAAAGGAAATAGAAAAGGCTATCCTGAGGAACTTTTGGCTCTGTCTTGTCTAAGACATCCTAGGCCTTTGTAATCATATTCCACAAAGTTTGCTTGGAATAGAGCCAAAGAGTTCCTGCAATTCAAACTTCTGTCTTTGGTTAGTCTGAGAGTTACAGTGAGGTTCTGTCTTCAGAATTGTAGTTGAAGATTGGCTCTCTTTCTCCCTGACTTCTATTTTAGTGGGAGGCTGGACGTTAATAGGTTGTTTCTAAGGTGCCATTTCTGTTTGTTAAATTGCATAGAATTGCTAGGACACTGTAAGTTCATAGTTTGATGCTAGGTTTTGCGTAGTCTGTGAAGCCTTTGAAAGGTGAGCAGGAGAAGAACTAATTTGGATTTTATTGTTTTATAATTTTTGACTCTTTGAATTAAGTTTTTCCAACTTATCCTAAGCAGTTGCAGTGCATGTGAAAACCAGCATAGTGATGGCTTGGAATTTCTATTTCAGAAACAAAGAGGACAGTTCGCTTCTTGAGTGGTATTATCAACTTCATGCATTTCTGTGAATTCAGGCGTCCAGTCTATTTGGAGTTACAACAGAACTATGTAAGATTGGGTGCCATGTTGCTCTAGATACCTACTTAAGGATAATTAGTGTTAACCTAGAACTGGGAGCATAAAAGCTGTGCTTTTTAACTGCATGTTTATGTAACACATTGGAATCTTAAATATAGCTAAATAATACAGGAAGGTACCAGTTTAATATTACGTGAAATTTGTACAAATATATTGCAGGTTATAAGCATACACAGCTATTGTAAATTGTGAAAGAAGAGCCTTTGCAAAGCTCCTAAGGAAACTTGTCAGTTTAGAAGAGTGGATGAGCTTGTCAATGTTGTGAAGATTTCTTTATGACCATGGCTAAGTTATTTCTTAAGCTATTACCTATTTTTTTTTTTCCAGTAACTTATTTGGTAGTTTAGCCTGATAAGCAAAGGTCTCACACCCTGCATTATTTTGAGACAAGATAGATGTACAGTCAGTGGACTGAATTGCCGGTGCTTCCTCTTCTAAATATCTCAGAAGTTCATAGATGGTGCTTTTCATGTGAGATAATGATGAGCAGGGCTCTAATAGAAGCCCAGAGAGAAATTATTTGCCTCTAAAATAAAAAAAAATCTCTGAATATTTAATTTGCAGAAAGCAGCTATGGAGAAACACCAACAACTGGAGACTGCAAATCGGGAGGCAGCAGCAAAGCTGGAGAAACTGAAGTGAGTAGGAAGAGTAAGCACTGTGAGATGCACTGTGTGACTTTCTTGTTCAGTTCACACAATCTGGACATGCTGGATAGGTGGGCTCAGGCCAGTTATATGAGGTTCAATAAGGCTAAGTGCTGATGCTTGCACTTGGGTCCTAACAACCCCATGCAATGCTATAGGCTTGGGGAAGAGTGGCTGGTGGAAAAGGACCTGGGGGTGTTAGTTGACAGCCAGCAGTGTGTTCCGCTGGCCAAGAAGGCCAATAGTATCTCTACTTGTATCAGAAACAGTGTGGCCAACAGAACTAGGGAAGTGATTATCCCCCTGTACTCGGCACTGGTGAGGGTACACCCTGAATACTGTGTTCAGTTTTGGGCCCCTCAGCACAAGACAAACATTGAGGTGCTGTCTTGTACTGGAGCGGGTCCAAAGAAGGGCAACAAAGCTGATGAAATGTCTAGAGAATAAGTCTTGTGAGGAGCAGCTGAGAGAACTGGGTTTGTTTAGCCTGGAGAAAAGGAGGCTCAGGGGAGACCTTATTGTTCTTCACAACTACCAGAAAGGAGGCAATAGCAAGGTGGGGGAAATGACCTTGAGTTGTGCCAGGGGAGATTTAGATTAGATATTAGAAAAAACTTCTTCCCCAAAAGGGTTGTCAAGCATTAGAACAGGCTGCCCTGGGTAGTGGTGGAGTTTTTAAAAGATATGTAGATGTGGGGCTTAGGGATGTGGCATAGTGGTGGACTTGGCAGTGCTAGCTTAATGGTTGGATTCTGTCTGTTCCAACCTAAATGATTCTGTATGTGGTGCCTAAAAAGCAACTGAGTAGTCAAGCTGTGTGATTTGACAAAGCTGTTTGATAACTACTATTGGAATGTTTACTTTGAGGAAACTTGACTTCTCTGTTGGCCCTTATCTGACTAGTGGTGGGTAGCCTGCCTGGGAAATAAGCTAGAAAATATAGAGGTGTTGCTGTTGGGTTAGTTTCAGGGTTAACAGAAGTAGCTCTATTGGCTTTAGGCTAGATGAGTTGCTGGCAGAGAATAAAAATATGACTTTGTGAGTATACTTTTTTTTGAGACGATACTGTTTTTTGGGCATTATGGTGAAGCCTTTTGCTGTTATAGTTAGCTTTTGGTGAGATGTCTTTCTCTGCAATAGCTGTAGGAAGCCCATCTTTAATAGATGCATGAAGTTGTCTTCCTTAGTTATTTGTCATGTTTGCCACATTTTTTATTTCAGGCTATTTAGTTCTTCTGCCTGTGTATTTGCATTAAGTTTTGGTTTTGCTTGTGGATAATAGGATGAAGAGATGGCTAGTTTCCAAGATAACTTTCAAAGCAATGAGTTTTTTCTCTTATAGCTGTTCTTGGTATGTGCTAGACACAAGGTTCTCTAGCTAGCTGTAGGCCTACTCTAATACAAGCTGTTTCAATGGCAGGTAATGCAAATTTTATAAATGAAAATCACCACAAAATTGGTCAAAGTGTTGTTCTCTTGTGCTTTGCTAAACATCATCTTTAAACTTACTTTTCTGTTATACTTTGTTGTGGTTTAAGCCCAGCTGGTAACTTGGAACCACACAGCTGCTTGTTTATTCCTCACTTTTTTCCGCCCAGCTCCCAGAGTGATGGGGAGGAGAATCGAAAGAATGTAAATCCCATTGGTTGAAATAAGAACAGTTCAGTAACTAAGGTATAATACAAAACTACTACTACCACCAATAATAATGATAAGGGAAATAACAAGGGGAGAGAATAAAACTAAAAGGGGAAAAGGAAAAGCAAACAATAAATGCAAGTGGTGCACAATATAATTGATCACCACCTGCTGACTGATACACAGCCTGACATGAGCAGTGATCTGGCCCTTCTGGGTAATTCTCCTCAGTTTATATACTAGGCATGATGTGCTGTGGTATGGACTACCTCTTTGGCTAGTTTGGGTCAGGTGTCCTGTCTCTGCTTCCTCACAGCTTCCTGCGCCCCTCCTCCCTGACAGAGCATGATATTGAAAATGTCCTTGATTAGAGTAAACATTACTTAGCAACAACTAAAACCATCAGTGTGTTGTCAGTGTTATTCTCAGACTAAAGTCGAAAATACAGCACTGTACCAGGTACTAAGAAGGAGAAAAATAACTGCTACTGCTGAACCGAGGACAGTATGTACCACTTCCTGCCAAAATAGCTCTTTAGATTATGCTTCAACTATGAAATCTCACAAGTAAAGGAGAATAAGATGTTTTATTTGGAGACTGTCTTGACCTGTTTACTAAAGTTACTGGTTGTAAACTATTTGGAGAGAATGATTGTTTTATCTACTGTGCTCTGTTGACCTGACTGTAATTATGCTGAAACTGTCCAATATCGTCCTTTTTTGCTTAGCACTGTTCCAGTTGAACATCAAGAAGAGGTCAAGCAGCTGACAGATAACATTCGAGAACTGGAACAACTACTAAGGCAAGACTATCGTCGAAAACAAGTATGATCTTGTTATACATTTCTCTCAAGTGCTGCTATGGTTTCTGATCATGGGTGTTCCTTATTTCTGTTGATTTTTTTTTTTTTTTTTTTTTTTTACCACCCTTTCCTTTTACAAAGAATAAAGGGTACTTTTCTGATTTAAAACAAATGTCATTGCAACTCGACGTCCTGTCTAACACCTAGCACCAACCCCTCATTTCATTTTAAGGAATGCGAAACATACTGGAAATTGGAGTTAGAGCTGAATATATACTTTTTGTACTCCCTTTCTTTTGAAATGCATAATTGCAATGACTTGGGAGACACAGATCACACTTCTGAACAATAACATGAGTACATTTCCCTTTCATTTTCCCTATGAATTCAAAGAATTGGAACTGGAGGTGAGCCACGGTAGGAAACGAGGCCCAAGAAGGGTCACCAAAGAAAATGCATAGCAAAAAGAGTAGGGTAACTTTCCAGCAATGGCAACTTGCCTCCAAGGTCTAATAAGTAACTTTTTCATCTGCTTCAGAGAAAATAAAAAAAGCCCACAAACCAAAAGTAACACTAATCACAGGTTTATTTTTTTATTTGTTTCTGTTTTGTGGGTGGGTGTGGTTTTGTGGGTTTTATTTTTTTATAATGTTAAGGCATGTCTCCACTATTAATATTATCAAGCATGTGGCTTCTATATTATTTGGGACCTTGTATTAACTTAGATTTTTCTCAAGAACAGTGCCTCTGGTGAAGAAGGTTGTGTGTGTTATAATGCTGTCAGGTTTGGCATAGAACAGAACAAAGTAGTACTCTGTCTCTTATCCCTGTTCCTGGTTACCTACTGCTGGCTGCATCCCTAGTGCTCCCAGTGGCTTTTGTGACAACGTTCTTTGTCCCTGTCTTTTAAACCTTATAGGCTGCAATTTTGTTTGCCTAGTTCTAGCACTCCAAAGAAACCGTAAAAGGGATTTCGCCTGAAGACAGTTCTGTGATAGAAAGGTAAAGGAGCCAGCAGTTGTTGAGATGTTTATGTAAATCTTGTTGATTATTTTAGACAGCTTTGCAAGAAGTGATTGCACAGAAGAAGTCAGCTATTGCAGAGAGTACCAGAAAACTGGTAAGTACACCTCTGCGTGGGCGTAGGCTATAGCTTGCATCTCAGATCAACTAATAGATCATCTTTCTTTCTAGGATCAGATTATTCTTGGAGCTAGGTAATGTTTAGGTGGCAAATATTATTATTATTTTTTTTTAAACTGATTTGAATTCATACCTCCCTGCCCTGAAGTTTTACTGCAGTAGCTTGTTTTGTTGGTCACTTTAAATGCATATCTCTTCAATGTGAAGTTCTGTCTGTGTTCAGGAAGCTGACCTGTTAAAGGGCAAGAAATCTGGATTTCTGAGATGCTATGGGCTTACTTTCAGTGCATAGAATGGCTAATGAGGCAGCCACTGACCTGGTGGGGGTAAACCAGCAGGTTTTTGAGTGATTGCCCAGGAAGCTTGTAGCTCTTCTACCAAATTGATACAGCTGTCTCTGAAACCCTGCATAGACTACCTTGATTGCCCTAGGTGAGGGGCTCTGAAGGAGAGCACTGTTGGTAATATGTATTAGCTGGCAGGCCTTTTGTGGAATATCAGTTAAGCACTGTTCTTGTGATGTAGTTTTGCACCTGAATAAGTGTGTTCAAGGAGAAAAATGGACTGTTTACTGCTTTCATTGGGAATACTAATGCTGTTTAGGGAAAATTAAAAATATATATATAATTATTTTTTTTTTTTGAGCTTTCTAATAGGGAACAATTTAGAGAAAAGTATTTGTCTAGTTGCAAGACCCTGGCAAACCATGCATCACGATTCCTTTTTGTTCACCTAGTTGCTAATATTGAAAGTATGTTTCTTGTTAACTAGAATGAACTTAAAGTGACAATGGCTACTTTGAAAGAAGAACAAGAGCAGCTAAAATCAAGAATTGTGGAGAGTCCAGAGGAACTGAAAAATTACAAAGAAATGATGAAAGAGACTGTTAAGAAACTCAAGAGATCCAAGGTGAGGTTTTCCTCTGTCCACGCAAGGAGGTATTCTATTAGAAAAAGCACGTTTTACTGAACTGTCATAATCTAGAACTGCTGCTTTAATGACTTATACTTCTAGTCACAAGTCAAACAGTGGTTAGTCTGAAATTAAATCAGCTTCAGAGAAAACTGAAAGTTGGTTGTGTGTGTGGCTTTTTTGTGTTGGTGGTTTGTGTGTTTTTAAGATTGCAGTCACTGCTTCTTTGTCCTCAATGAGTAAATATTTATTTGTGAAACCAGATGTAGAACTCTTGAATTTATATTATATCTGTCTGGCTGTTTGCTCTCTAGAGTTGACAATATTTTGGCAGCTTACAAACATCCTTGGATTTGGATTATATTCTTCATAGTATTTCTGTTGTTCATTGTTTCTAGAATTCATGTCTGTCTCCCCTAGTATGCTGAACACTGAGTTACCTTCCTAGTTGTTTTTTTTTATTTTTTTTTTCTGTAGTAATGTCCAGTTTTTAGATGTTTGAAGTTCATGATCACTCATACATCAGTGAAGCTTGCACCGCTTTGTCTCTTAGCTAATTTTGTTCCAAAAGTGGAAGTCTTATTGCTTTAATTCCAGACATCTGTTTTTATGATGCTGTATGTAACTCTGGTTTTACCAGTATAGAATTTTGTTACTGTACAGTGTGATTGTGCATTTTTTTTCTTTTTTCCCTGTCCTGAAAGCTCTTCTAGCAAGCTCGTTAGTTCAGTGTAAAACACTTGTGTGTCACTTTGTCTGTGCTTTACAAATAAATGCCTTTTATGAACTGAAGATCTTATTTCAGTAACTATTAAATACTACTTCTAGTGTATATTAAACAATGAGAGAATGGATACAGAAGTTAATATGCATTAATACTATACAAAATAATAGCTGATCTCTAAAGCTATTTATTAATAGTCCTTTCTCTTTAAAGCAAGAAGTTATTGAGAAATACGAACGTTATAGAGACCTAGTTGAGGTTCTGCCATCATGCCAGCTGGAGGTGCAGTTATATCAAAAGAAGATGGAAAGACAGGGAGCAAACGTGGAAAGACTGACCAGTATATTATCAGAGGTTAGTTTTATGCAATTTTATATCGGGGTAGGGAGAAATTAATGACTAAGCAAGGCAGGTGATCATCAGTAAGTGTCTGTTTTGAAAGTCCCCACCTCTTCTCTTCCCCAAAAAGGAAGAATTCAGATAACTTCAAAAATCTCATTCTTAAAAACGTCAGTAAAACATAGCTGTGCTCATGTACTATTGACCACTTTTATCGTCAAAGACCTTGTTGCCATAGAAACCTGACCTAAAATAGTTTGAACTGTCTTGGGGTTGTTGGTAGGAAGTGATGGAAGAAGAGAACTAAGATCCAGTTTCTTCTGCCTAGAAACTAAGAGCAAAAAATTACTACTTCAGAAATTGTTATGGCTTAAGTGCTTTTAACTTTATTACTAAGCCAGCCTTTCCCTGATGAAATGTTTGTCACAATACAGTACCTTGCTATTTGCTACTTGGTTTTGGGAGAATAAAATTGTTAGGAGTATTTGAAAAATGGTATGCAGTCTTTTCGGGTATTTGGATAGCATATGTTCAAATTGCCCTTAGCTAAGAGCTATAGCAGAACTCATAATTTCTGAAAATCATTCTAAGTGATGGGATCTTGTCCTTTTGGATGTATTCAAAATCAGATAAATACTAGGGAACTGGGATTTAACTGGCATTTAACTGGGAGAATTTGTTATCGTCAGTTCTTCCAAAAGTAAGGAGTTAGTTCTAATCTTAGTAAACCAATAGGGTATGCTATTTTGATTTCCCCTTCCCCTTCGCCCTACTCAACACAATACTTCTGTACTCTAGGTCAGAGACCTGGAGGATCAGCTTGAGAGTGCCGAGATGGAGCTGAAAAAGGGGAAGATAGATGAAACGTTCTTAAAGAGACTGGTCACTGCAAAACATGAGAAGCTGTCTACAGCTGAAATAAGGATAAAAAAGAAGCGTGAAGATGTTGAGCAATATAAGGACACTGTATTTGAGTATGGATGAGTTGACATTTCTGTACGATGCTACTTTATGTCTTTGTTATGTGCTGCTAAAGTTCATGTCTGATACAAACATGTAGTTTAGCAGTGAGAAGAAAATGAGTGATGTGGGATAGCTTTGCATGAAGACCAGTAATGCTGCAGGCAGGGACTTGGGGTCTCAAATCAATAATTGCAATGTGACTTGACAGCAATTCTTTTATTGGAGCACTAATTTAATTTATAATGCTTATTCTTGATTCTTTTATCTTCTTAAAGAGAATGTCACATTGGGATAATTTTCCAACTTATCAGACTTCAACAAAGCCCCATTTGCCTTTCATGAATTTTTCATAATTTCCCTTGCCACTTTTGCTCATTATCAAAGATATTCAAGACCTATGGGGAAATGGGGCTCATATCTCAGAGGAGTATTATCCTGACATGATGCGTCTAAAACAAAAGGGAAAGTGTCATTTGATCAAAGCCTCTTAGCCCATCTTCCTACCATATGCTAAAGGCAAGCTGCAAGGCAGTGTTTACAGCACAGCAGTTACCTTCTGCAGCAGCAAACTGAAATGTTGTGGCTTCACTGTAAGATCAGAGGTGCTGAACTGTTATAGAGAAAGCTTATTATATAACATTTTTTGGTGCGTAGCTAGGAAAGGGAATATGGAAAACGATTGGCTAGGTAGGTTAACTATAATGGAAGAGAGCTTTTTTCCACAGACCTGAGAGAGTCAACTAAGATTTAGTCTTGCTAATAAAGCTTGTGTGATGCGTAGAATGGCAGCAAGGTTCCCAGGCTTTCTTTGCTCCTCATCTAATGAATTGCACCAGCTAAATAAGGTAGATTAAAAGCTACTTTTCCTTCAAAATAAAGAATGAAAATAACATAATCTAATGCTCTCTTATGTTAACAGTTGCTGCAAATTTATCTCTTTTTAATGTGTTCGATATTTCCCTTAAGTGATAAAATTGAATGTTTTGATAAGCAAGAGGGGAAGGGACGTAACTGTGGTTTGAAAACAAGGGATTTTACTGATGAATGAGAGAATATGTCCTGACCATTCCCTTGGTTTAAGAAGGTATAAGTAGGCTATTGTTATATATGAATTATTTGAGCCATTCTTTAGCAAAAGCAGCTGCTGGAGTTTCAACTGTAATTATTGTACAAATGCTTAGTATAAACTGGTCGGTCTTTTTTGCATCTGAAAAATGGTTCTCCTGTTTTCATACTAACAGCTTTGCTGATTATATAGCAGCTCACGTCTGGAGCTATCTGAATTTACCTACAAGATGGGGAAATATTATTTAGTCTTTGTTTGGAATGCAGTGAAATGATGGACACGTGTAGATGTATAGGCTTAGAGCTCTAATTTGGTGTGAGGTGATCTGGGGCTAAGGAAAATGTGTGACTTTCAATTATGCTGAAATATCAAGTTTAGTTATTGTTTCTAATGCAGTCCAGTGACTTAGGCAGGGTTCTTCATTGCCACCTGAGCTGTATTGACCTGTACTGCATTAAGCTAAGGCAGAATGATGCATTGTCCAGCTGTCTGTTAGGTTGTTTCCTCTGGAGTCACTTGGGTTGCCTTGATAGGCAACAACTGAAGTTCTTCAACATGCTCCTCTAACTCCACTTTGTTACACTTGCACTTCTTGTACCTAAGTAGTTCTAGTTGAAGAACTGGACAGACTTCCAAGCAAGTTAATTATGTATAACATTGCTTCTAGAAGCTGCTAGTTTCATGTTCATAAAATTTAAACTTTGTTTGTGGTGGGGTTAAGTTTAATCTGGAATTAGTCAAATAGCTCAGTAGTAACTCTTCTCCCCTCCCTTAGGTATTGTAACAGAGTTCAGGAGAAGAGGGATGTCGTATATGATAAAGTGGTGGCCATTCAAAAAGAAATCCACCAGACAAAGTTTAAAATCCAGCAACTAAATGAAAATGCTGAAAAACAAGAAAGGAAAGCTAAGGTGAGTTGTTTCTGTTTTGTTTTCTGGTGGTTGTTTTTTTGTTTTTTTGTTTTTTGTTTCCCCCCCCCCCCCCCAAGGAATCCAGCTTGGTATTATCAAAACTGATTTTTTTTTAACTTGGGCTGCATAGATAAAGGATCACTTACTGGGCCTAAAAGTGAGTGGGCTGTGCTGGTGGCAGTTTGGATGGATAGTGGGAGGAAGCGTGCTTCTTGCTTGTGGTCTCACTGGGTTGCAAGGGCTTGTTCTTGTCTCTGCAGGCTATACAGGTGGCCCACAGAATTGGGCTTTGAGATCAGAGAGAAAAGAGTCTGGAACGTTGTGATTGCCCAGTGTTTTGGGAGGTGAATTTAAACTTGTCTTCCCACCAGTGCCTGTAGCAGGTATTATGCTAGTTGTATGACACCAGTTTTTATATCATGGTGCTTGAATTTTTCTATTTTTTTTTTTTTCCCCTCCTTGTTTGGCCCCTGGGACCTGACCTGTGAGACTTTACATTTGCATTGTAGTGATGGGCAGTACAAGAATCCTCTCAACAGTCTCCCTCAAATACTGGACCACTTGCAATGTCACAAACACTTTCTTCCTAGGCTTTCAGGAAGATGACTGTCTAGCTCAGCTTTTGAAAGAGACAGAAATCCTAATGGGTTTGGAGTAGGGGATCGCAGTCTGCCTGTAGCATCTCATCCTATCTGTTCATCATTGAAGTACTGTCCATGCTGGGGGGACAATGGTGTCAGTCACAGTAGCAGAGACCTTGGTGGCACAGATTAATGCAGAATGGGGTGGTAGTAGTGTGAATGCTGGGCTAGTGCTAGTTGTTTGACCCTGTTAGTATTTTGACTATTTGAATTACAACAGAATCA
Source organism: Ara ararauna (assembly GCA_028858755.1). Classification (NCBI taxonomy): domain Eukaryota; kingdom Metazoa; phylum Chordata; class Aves; order Psittaciformes; family Psittacidae; genus Ara; species Ara ararauna. Next base: position 46,155,374 of record CM054382.1, read on the forward strand.
TGATATTGGGATTTTGCTTGTGGCTGCTCTTATTCTTCTGGGGTCTTGTAACTTTCTTGTGCTCTGTTAATGCTGCTTCTTAAGTAAGGGATGAGGTATGTTTGAAGTCACTTGAGACCAACAGGCCACTCTCACTTAAATCCTTATAAAGTATAAATGTTAACTTTGCTGGTGGATATTCCATCCACATTTATCTCCTCTTTCTAGGAAATATGCCTGCATCTGAAGGCTTGTTTGGAGAAGCATCATGACTCTCTCATTAAGACAGCAAAGAGTTATACGGCCTCACAGGAAGATAAAGTCGCTGAACTGGAGAAGGGGCTGCTCAGAGTTCAGACTTCTGGGAGTAGTTCGTAGACCTGTCTTCACTTGTATTATGTTTACTTCACTTTCATTATGTTTATCCTTGTATCTGAACTGAAGAGCTTGTGCTTTGTGGCATGGATAATTAATGACTTGGGTTTTTTTCCGCAGTGTTTATAATTATTTCAAAAAATAAAATGTTAATTTTTTAAATAGTTGATATAAGGTTATTTAACCTTCTCTCTCTCATGTCTTTTCCTCCTCCCCACTCTCTTCCCAACTGACTTTGCATAACAGTCCAATTTAAAAATTTTGATTTGGACATTTGTAGGAATGTGTACTACTGGAAGGTTTTTTTTTTTTTTTTATAGTGAAGGGCGGATGATTCAGGCCTTTATAGAGAATATCTTTCTGGTTTTGTTTAATTCTTCAACTTCTCTTATTAGCTGGAGGTGCTAGGAAGTCACTTAGGGCCAGCAGGTGATCATTGCTTCTAAAGCTTTTACTGGGGCATCAAAAACTTCTAAGGTCTTGCTTTGAAGATTTGTTTTTTTTACATTGAAACACGTGAGACATTTCAGTGAAAGTCTGTGTTAATCTACAAGTCTTAACCAAGTACAAAGCTTCTCATACAGTTTCCCCATTTCCACCAAATATAGTTTGTGTGATGGGGGGTGGGGGTGTGTATCATAACTTCATGTTTTTCAGCGAGTTCTGTTATTCCAACAGTCTTGCAGTGTTGTGCAGCAGCATCTAGTGTAGAGATCAGTCAGAATCTAACTGCGAAGGTAGGTGATTTTTCCAAGAGCTAAATATGTTAAGTACATGCAAGGCATAGAAAAGTTCTTTATGGATTCCATGCTCTAAACCACACATAGAATAACTTGTGGTTTTGGTACTGAACTTTGAAAGTAATATTTATTATTTTTTTATCAATATCTCCTTTTGTGCTGTGTTAATGCATTATGTTCTTCATGTGCAGTTTACTTCATTCTCTTTGCCATAGCATGGATTCCAGCATGATACAAATGCTATCTATGGGAAGATGTTGCTTCTCTTTGACAGTACTTGCTAATGAACTTGATGTCTGTTCAAAATGGTGTGATAATTTTTAGGTATTTCCAGACTTTCAATACTATAGAATTCCTCAATACAGATGGCAAGGGTTGTAAAGAGTTTTCCCTGAGCTTTCTTGAGATATCCCTGCTTCTCATGTAGGTCTAGGCTATATCCCAGCTTCATAAGATACTTTCTTTTAATTTCTCTGAGAATTTTGAGATTGTGACTGTTTTTGGTGATGCCATAAAGATTTTAAGTAAAATCATGTGACTTGGTATTCTGTAAATATAGTAGTGGTATCTGCTTTCTCATAAAGACTTGTTGGAGGCTGTGCTCCACAGCCTGGTTGTTACAGCAGCTTTTGGGAAAGGGATTTCCAGAAACTTCAAGTAGTTGCTGCAGGGGATTACTCCAACCAGCAGATGCCTTTGACAGGATAAACTTATTTTGCTTCAGGAAAATGCATGTAAAGATTCTTAGGCTAGAGATTATGCTGGTATTAGGTCAGTGATTAGGAACTTGCAGAATAAAGAAAATGCTGGATTCTGGTTCCTGCTCTCATTTTTGCAACACAGGCTGTTGGGTAAAATAAAAGGCCATAATTCATGAAGAAATGAAATTTCTGATTTCTGGGGACAGGTTTATGTGTTTCCAATAGATTCTGTACCTTCAGAGTGGCCCACTAGTTTGTACCTAAAATACCTATAAATAAAAGCTAACAAAACCTATATTTTATGTAGCGATAATTGATTCCTAGGTGTGAGTCTACTGCTGCTCTTCAAGAAGTTCTCATCTTGAACCATGTGGCAAGGCAGTGGGGGAGTGCTAGTGTGACCTGAATAGGAGTGAAGGGGGGATGGCTTTGCAAAGGTGACACAGCTCAATTTTCCTCAAGAGGGCAGTGCCATCCAAAATCTTGTTTGGGTTTTTTGGTAGTACTTCTGTACCACAGCCCTCTGCAAAGGCGCAAATCAAACAAAACTGCAAAAATCAAACAAAACCCTTTATTTTGAGACATAGTTGTGAGATAAGTGAATTACAGGCGGACATTTATCATGAAGCTGATAGAGGAGAATAGCCAAGCTAGACTTTGAATGAGGAATGAGGCCATCACACCCTTCCCTGTAGTCTACCTGTGAGAAAAACTGAATGGCAGTAGCTGCTATACAGCTTGGCATAACACTTTAAATATGTGGTTTGATTTTGTTTGGTTTTGTTTTCATTTTTTGCATGCACTTCAGTGTATTTAATATACTACATAAAGTTTGTAGCAAATCTGCATTGTATTGCTTGGGCTGGTTTCACCTGTTTAGTTACTAACAATATTCTGTCAACAATGAAGAATCTGGGTCAAATAATACTTTTGCGGAGTTTCAAACAAACCCAAAACTCAAGAAGCTTACAGCTGCCAACCAACTACCGCACAGCTGCTCCCTCACCTGTCTGGTGGAATGGGGAGGAGAATTGGAAAAAGGTAAAACCCCAGGGTCTGAGATGAGAACAGTTCTCACTGGCAGAGCACAAGAAACTGAGAAGTCCTTTACGAGGGTACGCACTACTTAGCAACAACTAAAACATCAGTGTGCTATCAACATTGTTCTCCAACTAAATCCAAACCTCAGCATTGTACCAACTACTAGGAAGAAAATTAACTCTATTCCAGCTGAAACCAGGACAACTGATAACAGTGGTGTTCATGACTAAATCTTACAGCCAGCACATGGATTAATTCAAGATGAAATCTTTAGCAGTACAGAAATACAGACTGTATTTGCAGCTAGATGTTATGTTTAAAGAGGAATATGAAAAATATTCTTAGCTCCCAATCATGTAAATAAACTTCTACTGAGGTGAGAGTGCTCAATATAAATGTATTGCTCTAGTTACATATGTAGGGTGTCTTCACTTTTCTGAGTGCATGTGGCATCAAGTTAATTTTGGTTGCCCACCAGGGCAAGTATAATTTGTTGTAGCAGTTTTGGTGGAGTTCTTAACTCTTTTATTGTATTGATGGTGCTTATTTGATTTTAATCTTGCTATTCTCCCCACTTACTTTTTCTAGCAGAACTCAGGTGAGAAGAAGATACCTTGTTCTCTTTTGGCCATAAAAGCCCCTACAAACTTTTGGGGGTGGGGAACAACAACAACATCACACCCCCTCCCCCCAATATTGAAAGCCATGTGTGTGTTAGGGAATGTGCTATCTTGCATATTGCTGAATTGAAAAATGTTTAATTATTCTGATAGTTGTCTGCTAGATGTTGGGGTGGTTTTTTTTTTTTTTTTTTTTTGTGGTCTTTTTTTAGGGGTTGGTGGTTTTTTGGTTTTGTTTCGGTTTTTGTTTTTTGGTTTTTTTCCTAGCTAAAAGCTTCAAGGGAAGCAGGAATCTTTGCAGTGGTTTCATGAGTTGATCTTGGTTATTCACTCAGTCTGGCAAACCTCTGTATCAGCCTTCATGCTTACCACTGACTATACTTCCACTTTTGACCTTTCATCTTGCTGTAGTGCAAGTGTCTGTTCTTGGGTAGATTAACAATCAAAGTATATGGATGATGTGATGCAGCACCAGTAACACACCAGGTTCAGTGATTCATGTGTAATCATGTGGCTTTCTACTGTATCTGTATTCTAAACATCCAGTGCATACAGGTAAAAGTCCTTGTTCTGAATTTCTGTAGCTAATATCAGCAAGATCTTTTCTTTGTTTAGTTGTCATGTAGATCCAGTTACAAACGCTTGTCTTAGGGTCAGCCTGAAGATGCCAGGCCTTTTCTCTTCAGAAGAAACTTAGCTCCATTACAGTCATACGTAGACTATATGCTGCCTATTCTTTCTGTATAGCAAAAAAAATTATTGTAGCTGTATAATGATACAGAATGTCTTTTTAAGCAGTACCACTTTCCATCTGATGCTAATAATTGCCAGATATTTTACTCTAAGATGGGGTTGTTTAGTATACGTCTTGTTTGTAACCCTTTTGTTGGGCTATATGTGTGTGCATTCCATGGGTAGAAGGCCATAGAATCATAGAATAGTTAGGGTTGGAAAGGACCTTAAGATCATCTAGTTCTAACCCCCCTGCCAGGGGCAGGGACACCTCCCACTAAACCATGCCACACGCTACTCTAGTCAGTCCCACTGACTGTTACTCACTTCTAGTGATCCATGTGGGTGCTACTTATATAGACAGCAGTAGCCAGGAGAACATAAAGAAGGACTACAAAGCTCTGGGAGAGGTGGTTAGGGGCTCTGGAGCGCAGATTGTCTTTTTATCAGTTCCCAGGATACAGGGGAGGACCTGAAAAAGGCTAGGAGGAATGGCCAGGTTAATAAATGGTTAGAAGGGTGGTGCCATAGTCAGCGGTGTGGGTACCTTGAACACAGGACTCAATTTAGGAGGCCAGGTCTACTGGGGGCTGGTGGAGCTGGTCTGACAAAGAAAGGGAAGAGTGGATTTGGGAGGAGGCTTGCCAGACTGGTCAAGGATGCTTTAAACTAGATGTGTTGGGGGCGGGGGGCATCATTCCATCCCAACACACCCAGTCACTTGCCAGCACCTATAGTAAATGTTCAGAGCAATGTAGAGATATTGCAGCTGCTTCAGCCAATGAGCTGGCTTCAACTGGAGCTCAGCTCAGATGTCTCTATACAAATGCCCATAGCATGGGGAACAAACAAGAGGAATTAGAGATGTGTGCACATCTACGGGCATATGATATCATAGGCATCACAGAAATGTGGTGGGATGGCTCCTATGACTGGTGTGTTGGAATGGAAGGTTACAGGCTCTTTAGGAAACACAGGCCTGGTAGGCGGGAAGGGGGAGTTGATATTTATGTTAGGGATAGGCTGGAGTGTATGGAACTGTGCCTGGGGACAGGTGAGCAGTTGACAGAGGGTTTGTGGGTCAGGGTTAAAGGGAGAACAGCGATGGGAGACCTTATTGTGGGGATCTGTTACAGACCGCCTGACCAAGAGGACTCTGTGGATGAAGCACTCTATAGACAGATAGGAACAGCCTCACGCTCGCAGGCCCTTGTTCTCATGGGGGACTTCAACCACCCTGATATCTGTCGGAGGGATGGTACAGCCTGGCACAAGCAATCCAGGAAGTTCCTCGATTGTGTGGAAGACAGCTTCCTTCTGCAAGTAATAGAGGAGCCAACAAGGAGAGGTGCCATGCTTGCCCTCGTGCTCACCAACAGGGAAGGGCTGGTTGGAAATGTGATGCTCCAGGGCAGTATTGTTTCTGGTGATCTTTGGGAAACCAGGGCAGGGTGTAGCTGTGATCATAGCATGCTAACCTGTGTGAGAGATTTAACACCTACACCATCTTTGTACAAATACCCTGTAAACTTGGCTCTACACCTCTGCCTCTATGCTAGAGTAACTCAGTAACTGATGCCAATTCAGGTTAATTTAGAGCAGAGCCCAGGCACTTTCTTTGTGCCCTGATTTATCAAGGTCTGGGTCTTACTACAGCTTTTCTTTAGGGAACCTGCATAGATCAGGCAGTAGCTTGGATCACCCAAAAGGTCAGTGTGAATATAGATTACCACTCAGAAGGCCACTTTCCAGGAGTAGGAAGTAGAAGATGGGGTTTGTCCACCAGGTTGTCCATAGCCTATCCTCAAAACTCCATTTTTTTTAGAGCTAAGCAGTTTTAGCTTAGAATTGTAAAAAATATGGGTGCAGGGGAAGTGGGTGGAGTAGAGGAGAGGCATGGAGTTTATCAGCAGGGTTGTGCAGCTGCTGTAATGCTGGGAGAATGTACATTGGCACTGAGATTAAAGTACCTCCACTTACAAGCTAAGACATATGAACATCCAGAATATATGTATGGACAGCACAGATTGAACTTCCAATTGTTTGTGGGTACCCTTTCTTTGCACAGACTCTATGCCAAAAACAATTGAAAGGAAGGATAGGTGTCACTTGCCCATGGGAATAAGTTGTCCCAAGAGGGAGGACAGGGCTTTGTTCCAATATTTTTAAGCATTTAAACCAACTTCATTATTTTTGCAAGCAGAAAAAGTAGTAGTGTGTAAGATGAGAAATGGGTGGGCAACTTTGATTATGGCTTAGCACATTATGTGAACATGAGCAAAACTTCGAGATTTTGTGACACCTCTTTCCCTACTTGTACACCTTGCTGCTTCTTTCCTTGTGAAGGAAAGAAGCCTCTTTTTCCCTTCCCTGTTTTGCCTGTAGTCCACAGTCTTGCTGGAAAGAAGATCTTCAAAGCCCTGTCTCGGAAGCCCTCTTTCTTTTAGGCTTTGGGCATAATGAGTAGGGTTAGGTTAGATGAGTAAATTTTGTATTTTTTAACAGAGCTTCGTGAGACGTTTCTGCTCTGGTTGCAAGATGCGGAAGAGAAGATGTAGCTGTGTTTGGCCACTTGGTGGGGCTGTTTGCACAGATAGCGATGGTGAACGTGCATGTTTTTTTCTGCCCCAGCTCTGCTGAGGAAGCCAAAGGAAACTTGCTGAATCTGCAGCCCCAGAATAACAACTTTGAAGCTTGACATTCATATATTCTAGGACTAGCCAGGACCAGGTAAACGAAAAAGTGTTGTTTTTTGTTTGTGTTTTTCTTTTTTTTGGTTGGTTGGTTGGTTGGTTGTTTTTTTGTTTTGCTTGGGTTTTTTTTGGTTTCTTTTTTTGAATATAAACTTTTTGGGCAACTGCTGATAGAGTTTTGAGGGAAGACCATCCAAACAACTGCAAAACCCTCTGTGTCCTTCTTGGTGTTGTCTTCCAACTGAAGGATATGAAGAGTGTTTTGAGGTTGCCAGTACTCTTGAAATCATGTTACATTATACAGAGTGGGACTCAGTTTTGAAGTGCCCTTTTTTACCTTTAAAAAAGCTTGCTCAGGCACTGAAGCCTCCTTAACTTTTGGCGAGTCTCCAGTGCTTACTGACAGATGTTCCCATCTAAGGATACAACCATTTATGCTACTGAAGTAAGAGCTAGTCCAGAGAAAGGAGATAATAAAGCCTGCACTTGGCAGTCACTTCCATGTGGTTTGTGGATGTGATTACTCTAGGTGAGGCAAAGTATGAGTGTGAAAAGCTTGTACACATGGAGCTGTGTTTTGATGTTGAGGTGAAGTGTGTGTGTAAATTATGAGGTTGTGAGGTGCAAACCAAACAGAATCTGGCAGATAAATGCTTCTGTGCATCAAAGACTTCTATCTAGGGGGACATTTTCCTTTTGGAAAGATTCTCTTGATGTTTCCATGAAACTCATTAAGGCTAATCCTTCTTATTGTAATAAGAGTAAAATAAATGGCCAGAGATGCCTGGATATAAAAACAAGGAAAACTTGAGCAGAATATCCACATTCTTTTTGCCTGAAAAATACTTCCTTTTCCAAAGCTAAAAAGGGAACACTGTTTCTTGAGACCTTCTAAAATGGAGATAACTGCAGGTGACATGGTGAAACTATAGTATTTCACGCTTAGCTGATCTCCTTCTGTGGCATTCAATGGACCTTCTTAATTTGTGGTACTTATAGTGTTAATGTTTCCATGAAAATGCTTGCGGACTATTGTTAATGGTGGACTTTCTTGATTTCTGTGAGTACAAGAAAACAAATAGTAGGTATGTATCAGCGCTACTGCAACACACTTCTGTTTCTTCAACCCAAAGGTTTGGGGTGCTCTCTTGCTGTTCTACAGCCCATTGCTCAATAATAGTAGAGTTACTCCAGAGTGGCAAACCCAGTAGCAGTTCAGAAAAACTGCACTGATCTCTTGCAAGGTAGTGACCAGGCTTTTATTTTGTGTGCATGACTTGCTGGGGATTGTGTCAGGTTTGTTCATCTTGTTTTTTATCACCTTGTATCACATTCATTTCTGCAATGATAATGGGCCAGAATCAGTTTTGGCTCTTGCAGTCCTATGCATTGTGTAACAGCCCTGGTAGTCTTTGCCTCTACAGTGCTGACAATCTAAAACAGACAATGTGACAAGTAAGGTGAAATGACCTTTCCAAGGTGTCACCAGTACCCCTTCCTGTACACCATTCTTTGCCAGTTTGTAGTAGTATTGTTTGATTCTCATCTGGCATTCTCAAGTTGCACACGTGTAGTCGCTGATGAGGCCTGGGCTATCTAACACAGAAGAATCTACAGGATTCTTGCTTTGTTTCTTGCTGTGTTGTTTGCTTTGATGTGGCTGGGTGACTACTGCAAATATAAAGTCAATTTCTAGGGGTTTTGGGTTGCTGCTTCGCTTTGGTCTCGTTTGGAAAGTTTGTGGGCAGAGCTGTTGCTCTTTGGGAGTAAAGACCTGCAATGCCTAAAGTGAGACAGGTCCTTACACTGTACGTACTAAACTACTTACGTTGTACTAAACTACAATCACCAGATGTGCATGTTGCTGGCTCTGTGAGAAGGGAGGTTGTAGATATGGGTTCTTTTTCCCCTGAATGAAGTCCAAAAAAGCTCAGTTTATTACCATGAGGCTTTTCTCTCTTTTTTTCCCCAAGCAGAAAGAGAATAAAATGTTTAGGAGCTGAGTTTCCTAATGGGTGGCAAATTATACAGTACTTATTGCAAAAGAAGAGGTGACAGTGGTCAAGAGGTTGTGACAGTGATATTGTAAAAGGCAATGTACAGAAGAACATACTCACCAAGAGAAGTGGACATCATGGAAAAAAAATCGTTTTTGTAAGCCCAACTACATAGGAGTGGGAGAGGCTAGTGCTTGTAGAAAATGAACAAACAAAAGGAGGGAAAACCCAGGTTATGTTGAGGTTTCCATAGCAACATAATACTTTTCCTGGAAATCTCAAATGATGAGATCTAATCTGTCTGCTATTTAACTCTTGCATGCAAAGCCCTCTCCTTTCTCAGCTCAGCTGCATCCTTTCTAATGATGGGTATACTGTCAAAATGCAATGGTGGTCTGCATGGGAAATTGAATTCCTGGGACAAGGCTATACCTGTTCTGTTCTCCCTTTTCTAAAGCACATAGAAAAGGCAAAGCTTATGAGGCACAGAGGCAGTGTGTGTATGATGGGCTGTGTGTAGGAATGACTTACCAGCTGTGCTGGTCTTCTGTTTCCTGCAGATCCCAGGAAGTTTTGCTGAGACTGAGGGCAGAGTTGCCAGACAGGTACATTGCTGAGGTGTTCCATGGCTTTCAGGGTTTACTGCATAAGGATGTGTCCTCCTTATTGGAAATGATGCAGCTAAGTACCTGTTGGAGATACACAAACTATGTGGATTGTTCATTAAAGTAGCTTGACTTAAATGTGTACCCAATAGTCTGTCCAGCCTCAGATCTGGGGAGTAGAAATCCTTGATGGCATGAGAGGTTTCTTGTGGAGGAAGGTGGAAAGCTGGCAGTTTTTACCTGATAAAAAGGACAACTGAGAGAGTGGGCAGCATGACAAAAATCCATGAAATTACTAATGGTCTCAAATATGTAGAAAGGAAGTGTCTGTTCTTCCTCTGTTGTGAAGAGAAGCCCTGAGTGGATGTGAAATTCTTCATTCCTGTACAACAGAGAAAATAGATTCTGTTCTCTGACTAATGCTCACAGTAGCAACACCCTTTGCTCCATCCCCCTTCTTACCTCTGATGTAGCCTATGGCAGGCATGACGGAACAAGCTTTCCAACAGGGGCTGTTGGAGGGGAGAGATGTTTGCAGCGGGAGGTGGGATGATGGTGGTAGTGGAAGGTGAAGAATCCCCCCCCCCCCCGTATCTGAGGTCTTCTGCATGATAAATAGTTGCAAGAAGAGGGTGGTAAGAGAAGGCAGGTATCCCAAATGATGCCACGCATGTTAAGTATATACCTTTATAAATGCATTTAGGGTGGAAAAGTTCTTAACCTTCAAAGTAATGAAACTTGAAAACTACCTTGCATGCTGCTGTTGTTTTACCCCTTTCTGGCATGGCATATGAGCTGAGGGCATATGATGATTTGGAGAGACTTTTATCTATTTATAGGAACACTTTTCTGCATTTCTGTTGGTGAAAGCTGGTTTGTTGGTGGTGCTTTGTCACATATTGTGGGGTTTTTGTTGTGGTTTTTTTTTTTTTTTTCCCTGCATGTCTTAGGACTTTGGGTGAAGTTCTATGGTCTGTAGTGTGTGGTACACAGGTAAAGTAGGATATTTTCAGTCTCTTCTGTTACAGACCTGTTGCCTTCAGCACAGCATAGGAGGTTCAATAGCCTGGTGTGATCTCCCTGGTTCTGTGAGTCTTTGTAACTTTGAGGGAAGAGCAGTGCCTATAGAGTATGATGTACAGTATGACATAGGGCTTCTGTGTTTAGATGTATTATGTTACAGCCTTGTTAAGGGCCTGACTATGGCCAACTTCTGCAATATTCAGCAAAAGCAATATTCTGTTTTAATAGGTGGGCTTCACTGCTTTTGGTTTGGGTTGTTTTTTGCGTTTGTTTTTTTTTGGGCTCTGACTGTTTTGTTGTTAACCTGTTAATGCTATTGAGCCCTGAAGATTTGCGGATAGAAAACAACCATCACTGCAATATTTAGAAGAAAACCAGCTTGGAGGGGTTCAAAGAGCAGTAATCCAGGTATGTGCCAATAAATAGGAAGCGGTATGTTAATATCTCTTAGCAAGCCATCCCCCATCTTTACACATTTATTATATTTTTCTCATATTTCTCCTGACAGCCACCTGTTCAGCTTCAGACCTGTTTGTAAAAATCTGCACACCATCTATCAGAGGGATACACACACTTACAAACTTCTGTTCTGTGGGCATTAAGTAAATTATTTCTTTAAGATCATATGGCAGATCTATAATTAATTAAACCCTCCATGATATTAGCGCAAAATAATTTAGCCTTTCTAAAAAGGTAAATGTAATTTGCCGATCTGGTATTTGGAAGAATGCTTCCCCCAAAATCAATTCCTTTAGTTTCCAGAGAATAGAAATGAGAAGCAATCTCATTTTAATTATATCTCTTTATTGCTAACAAAGGAATGATTTATGCAATTAAATTAACTGGCTAGAAAATTATTCTCAGCTGGGCTGTCCTAATTCTTTGCTTTCTGAATTGCAGGCTCTTACAGTTCTCTATGTAGATTAATTTTCCTGATATGCAAACAATGCTCCTTGTGTTCATTTTTAACATTTTTTTATTCACAGCTCCCCTTTTCTTAGTGTCAATGACATGAGTAATATTTGTGCACTGCTGGGTTCTGATTCAGGCCTTTTTATGTAGAAAGATTGGGGAAAAAATCTTTTCTTTTGAATCTCATTATCGCCAGTGCAGAACAAGGTTTTGAAGTTTTCTTATCTACTACTGAGAAACAGCAGCAGGAACATGGAAGGACTGCAAAGATGTCAAAGGATCAAAGTTCTGAAGGAGAATGTATCAATATTGAGGAGATAGGTGAATTTGTGCTTAATGTTAAGAAAGTGTCTTTTTTAATGTATTTCTCTTAAACCCTTGGCTTCTTGCAGCCAGGCAAAAAGCTGAAATGCAAGGGAAAAACATGTAAAAATCTTTTATGTTGTACACAGACTTAATCGGGAAAGAATTTGGGATTTTCTTTCTGCCTGGGATTACCTTGCAGTGGCTGGCCAGAATGTTAGCAAGTGATATTTGGGCTGAGGGAAAAATTACCATGTAACAACACATTGTGACCATGTGCCAACGCAGTCTGACATCTTCTGAATGGGGCACTGGTGTAATCTCCTGTTTTAAAACAGCAGTGAACATATTGTGGAGCACGTGTTAGCTCTGTCTGAGCTGTCCTGCCCTGTATCAGTAGGGATGTGTCAGCTGGTCAGTGTTTGCTGCGTTGGCACTCTTGTACTGTTATCAGATGGTTTTGGAATTAAAAAAAAAAAAAAGAAAAAGAAAAAGCAGTGTTTTATCTGGGTTGTTATACAGTGCTTTGTGTGTGGAAAGGTCTATGCCTTTGGCATTCTGACGGCTTTTGAACTGCCAGATAGGAAGGGTCAAGCTATGATGATTTTTATGGGACAAAAAAACCACTCTGAGCCTGCTTCCTTTGTGTGTGGATGATCCAAGGGGAACCTTCCTCCTGGACTGCATAGCTGCTGGGTGGGGAGTGATGCAGTAGTCACTGCAAGGCCTGTTGACTGCAGTTTGTGTTGTTCTTGAGGATACTGCTATAGAAGCAGGACAAACTGAATTTGCTTAGAAAGTGGGATCACACTTATTGTAAGAATGTTTCTCAAAGAACAGTTGCCCTTGGCTTATGTCGAAGAGTGATTTTAATTTTTTTCCTCTTCTGTAGTCCTGCAAGCTCTCTGCACTGGGTGGTACAGTTCTCCCCCATGGATACCTTGGCTCATACAGGAAAGGATATCTTTGTATAGTGCCTGAGGAGGATGCTGCCATCTGGGGCAAGTTTACAAGCAGTCTGTAGAGCAGGCTTTGAGTTTAAAATGATCTAGGCTGAAGGAATGGTTAGAAATCAATAAAATGAAATTAATGACAAATGGTACCTTTAGGGAGGATACATCTGATTAAAAAAAAAAAAAAAAAAAAAAACAACTGCTTAAACAAGCAGTACTACAGGCTTGGGTTCATAGTGACAGATAAGAGAGTCAGTGATGCTCCTTTAAAAGGACATCTCGTTCCTGTATGGAGGATGAGCCAAAGCAAAGCCTTCAATGTTAGAAAATGCAGAATTTAAAGTGCACTTCTTACAAGTGCAGCCACATGATGGTAACTAAGTCAATGAAAGTGATAGTTTCAAGGATAAGCTTCAGAAGAAACCATTACAATCTGAATTTTTTACTCCTTTTCTGTTCCTCAACAAAGAAAATAAGACTGAGTTCCCTCCAGATCCTCTAATATAACTAATCACCTCTCCATG